>JAUCBN010000057.1:5452500-6783750 GCA_035048815.1 Abelmoschus esculentus | reverse complement strand
AAAATCCACGCAGCCTGAGGAGATTCCGATGCACAGCCATGCTGATCATCTCTACCTCTGTTTGAAACTGCAACTCCCCACCGGGTGTGCGCTCTTCTTTCAATCTTTTAACTGCCACCAGTGAACCATCAGCTAAACGTCCTTTGTAAACCTTACCAAATCCACCTCTACCCAGAATATTTTTGTGGCAAAAACTGTCGGTGGCAACTTGCAGTTCTCGTAATGAAAACCTTTTCAGCTGCCCAAGATGAACTTCTGGGTCCTCCTCCGCTGCAAAAACATGTAAACTGGTGATACTATAACTGCAACCAAGACTTGAAGCTTTCAACCCAGTAAAAGTTCAATTTGTGGCACTAACCTGGTACATCAAAGAAAAATTCCTGAGGCTTCCGCCGACGCCACCATGCAAATGCAATTGCAGGAGCGGCAAACAGTAAGGCAGCACCTGCTGCAACTCCTCCAGCAATTGCACCAGTTACACCATTCCCACCTAAAACGTTATAAGATGAAAAGTCAGTGATCAAGAATGGCAGCTCAATAGATTTGAAATATGATATCAAATGAAGATTACTTGGTGAAGAAATTGGTGGTAGTGGAACAAAAGGAGGAGGAGGAGAAAAGGGAGGCGATCCTGGGCATGGGCGTCCAGTAACCGGGCCACACAGATCCAAGTTGTTAGCAAAACTGCACATGGAACAACAAAAACCTAAGGATCACCAACTAAAGCCTAGAAAAGAAGAATTCAGATCACTAAACACCAACCTGATGGGAGTGAATAGTGAGAAGGAACCATTATCTGGAACCTCACCAGAGAGATGATTATTTGAAAGATCCCTGCATTTCACAGTCCAATTTGAGGATGTATAAGTAGTGTTAGATTATATCTTGGAAGAGAAAAAAGAGTGACAGTTCTTGACATAAGACATAAATTTGGCACTCACAGAACTTGAAGAGCCGTGATATTAGTTAATGACAGAGGGATAGGACCCGTCAAGGTGTTGTTGTTAAGTCGGCTATCCTCGCACAAAAGTTTCAACAATAGATGTTAAGCAATAAACAAATCTCAAGATTTTATATCAAGCAAACTTAAACTTACAATAGCCATTCAAAATCACAATTAGACTAAGCTATTTGTTTTAGGCTTCGGTTGTTCAACCAGTATCCTCCCTGGCGATGTGAGTGAATGTACTTAGCAATGCTGAACCTGCACACTCACGTTTACTGTGGGGAATTGACCATCGAAGAATTCATTTTAGCTTTTAAACGTCAGTTTCAATTACTCCTGGATTTTTTTGGTAAGCTAAACTTTAACCAAACAACTTACAGCAAAAAATGACCAGACAGTTGTAGTTAATGAAGGAACTGATGTTAATATATAATCAAGTTATATATTTACCAGTATGATATGCAACTCAACATATAATAAAAAAAAATAAAGAGAGGGACGAGAATAGCTGAAATGCAAATATACTCACAGGAATCGCAATTTTGACAGCCTGCCCAAAGATTCTGGAATAGGACCATCGAAACTATTCAAATAAAGATCCAAGCTCACCAAGCTAGTCAGATTTCCAAGATCACTAGGAATTGGTCCACTTATGTTATTACTGTAAAGTTCCCTGGCAAAAAAAGATGTCCCAAAAGACAGGAAGGCAATGAAATACTAAGGCAAATAAACTGTGTACTAACAATTGAATATTATGTTCTGGATTATTATATCTTGATGTCCCTCTTGTCATGTTCAAGGACAACAAACAACCAAGTCAAATGTAGCAATGTGATATACCACATAGTATTATGATTATCCATCCTCCCACAAAGCCCACTAGACAGACCACCTCAATAACTGGTTAAGAAAGAATAAATGCATAGAAGCTTCTCTATGCTTAGGAACTCCTTCATGCATTTTCACCTCTAGGATTGTCGTGTAAGATGGAATCCTCATTTTGATAAGTGAACTTAGTTGCACTTAGTAAATATATGTTACGAGCTTTGTGATCCTATCCAATAGATATCATTCACAGATGATGGAAAAATATCTAGAATATTTTTACATATATATATATATATATATATGTATATATTGAAAATTTGAAGATTATTTTGATTTTTTTGTTGAAAGGGGCCTTTGATAAACCAAATGAAGCATGTGGGACCCTAAATCACTTCAACTGGTCAAGCGACTAATGAAGCATATTTAATGCAAGTATACAACAATAATTGTCATGAACCATGTGTTCCTTTTACGAACATAGAGAAGCAAGTGCATATCTTACTCGGAAGCAAGCACATCAAAGCCAAACCAACCATATAAACAGAAATCATATAGGAATAACAAGGCAAAGCATGACTTACAAGTACTGCAAATTCTTGAGCAAGCCAAGCTGTGGTACAAGCATACCAGATAAAGCAGCATTTCCAAGATCACTGAAATTTTGACGCAAAAGTAGACATTACACAAGTAAAACCTTGCAAAATCCGTTCTTTAAGATGTAACCATGTACAAAGAAGGCAACAAAGTGAAAAAAAGACCTTACACTCTAATAACACTATTATCATTGTTACATGTAACATGAAACCAAGTGCATGGGTTAACAAGCGTAGGATCCCAACTCTGCAGTACATTGTTAGGATCATTCAAGTTGGTCCTTAGGCTGTGCAATGCATCACCTGTTTCAAGAAGTAAAGGTGGTAAGAAAATAACACTAATGTACTAAGCATATATTAAAATATATAGCAAAGCCTAACCAGTTACTGAGCTATACTTAAAAAGCAGATTCATCAACACTCATCAAGCATTAGCATGTCTAGAAACAAGCAGAAAGCATAGTTAATTGAAGAAGCTTAAACAAATCAAAACAGTACAAGACATCGGCTTCATCATGCTTAAACAGTTCCAGCAACAAATTCTTCTAAACTCTACAGTGCAGGAAGTCAAATATATATAAAAAAAACATTTTCCATGATCCTACACTGAACCCGTGGTTAACCAACAATAAAAGCAATATTCTTTAATATTAAACAGTGAGAGTTTAATAACCTCAAGCACATGATAGATCAGCTATCAAACCAGTAAGGGACATGAAAAACAATTTAATTGTGCGTAGCAGCCATGACTTCTACAGTATCACCAAAATTTAATGCCCAACGTACGCAACTGCTGTGAACAATAAAATGCCATGATCTGAAATTTCAACAAAGCCATTCTAAAAAAAGCATTCTTCTTATACATGTTCTTTATAGCACCAATATACCCATTATAACAAAAGTCACAAATTGAACAACCATATTGCATAATACGAACTTTAGCTTGACAACAAGGATCAGAGTCCATGCAGTCAAACTAAGCACTTCTGAAGAAATTTCCCAAAAGAAAAACACAAGAAAAGGAGAGAAAATCTGCAACCGTCAGGAAAACAGGTATACATGCTAATTAAAGCAAACTCATTTTCAAAGCTTAAAACCAAATTTATATAACAAAATATCAAAAACCCATTCTGCAAACAACAAAATATGTTTCAAAAACAACAACACAATATGTTACATAAATTAAGGATCAAACTCAAAAGTAATTAAAGGAAATAACATAAATGAGATGCTGCCAGGAAAAAAAATAGAATAAGAAAAAGAAAATAAGATAAGTTTACCTTCCACATTAGCATAAACAAGCCAGAATGGATGCATAAGCACGGAGATCAAACAAACCAAAACCCAAGTCTTAACCTTTTTGCTTCCTTCCATTTGACAAAACAAAGGGGGGAAAGCTGCAACTTTCTTATTTTAAAATTACAAGCTTCCAATCTAAATATCCTTAGATCCAAACAATACAAAACCCCCAAAAACACAACATTACAACAAAAAACCGAAAACCCTAGCTCTAAAATCCCACCATTACCGCCCCAAAATATCCTCAATCAAATCTTTTCATTTGATCCCACTCCCCTCCATTCAAAAGCATGCCTAAAGAAGGCAACCAACACAAACATAAACAAAAAAGAAAAACAAGCCAAAGATTAAACCATTTCTCTTATCAAGTTAAAATAAATAAATAAAAGAACTTTCCTTTTGTGTTTCTCTAAACTTTCTCTTTGCAAGTCAAGTGATGAGTGATTTTGAAGAGAGAAAGCAAAAAAATGATTTTATTTTATCTCTTTTTGAGAGTGAACGAAAATTGTTTTATTTTGAAAATATAAAGTTCAGAAATAATTATTAAATTATGTTAAACGTTTATTTTAATATTTTTTAAATGTTTAAATTTTAAATTATGTTTGTCACCGCACCGCAGTTAAAAAATATATTACATGTAAAAAATTGTTTTTTATAATTAATTATAACCCAAAATTCTTAAATTATCGTTAGTGTTGTCTTACATGCCCACTATTAATACATTGAATCACTTTGATCATTTCTTTCAATCACTCATTTTCAGTGATCGACAATATGAATGGCAATTAGTTTTCTTTCGTAAGTTTAATTTTCTTCGATGTTAAGAAGTCGATTTGTATAATTATCGTCAGTTATCAACTATTGATGATTAAGGTATAAATGATCTTGATAGTCCGATGATATATAATAAATAAGAGTATGATAATTGACGATAAAATCGATGAATTAGAAACCTAAAACTAAGACCACTTATGAAGAAGCCTAGCAAAATCGAAGGCAAGGGCCAAACCGATCACTCATTTGCAAAACTCAAACTTTTTTTTACAAATGATAACCTAAGCAAAGACCTGATTTTGAGGATAAAGCTCTGAAAAAAATCAGTTGATAAAAAAAAGTTGAATATCAAAGAAGAATAGAAAAGAAAAAGAAAAGAACAGAAATATGGTGATCACCGCTCAAATAGCTAAGATTAAGAATAATGTCACCCAAAACGGTTAAAAAATTTAAATTTTAAAGAAGGATTAAAGAAAGTTTTTTTAAAAATAAAGAGAGATAATAATAAAATGATTAATTAAGAGAGAGACTATCATTTAAGTAGGTATGGGTGGATTTTTTGTCCATTCGTACTGGACTCGAATATTATTATTTTTCATACGTTACTCGACCTAATCTGAGTTTAGAGTAGAAAAAATTCAATCCAAATCGATTCGATCCGAGTTTTAAGTTTTAAAACCTACCAAAACTATTAAAAAATAAATTTTAAGATCTAATAATAAAAAATATTAAAATTTTAATGATCTAATTATAAAAAATAATTTTAATGACCTAATTGTAAAATATATACAAGGAGAAATTATTGTTATCCTTAAAAAACATATAAAAAATTATATATATATTTTTTTATCTTGAATCAGATCGAGTCAATTTTTTTTTTAATATAAACCCAAATTAGACCCGATTCAAATTTATATTTTCCAAATTTTTTTTCTACATAATTAAATCAAATCAAATCAAAACTTATCGGTTCGGTTCGTACCCATACCACGTTTAAGTATATATTACTTGAATAATTGGGGTAAAAGTAAATTTTTAATTTAAAAAAAACACATGCGAAGTGGGGTATCCCCAGTCCAACATTTTGATTTGAAAATTGACTTGAATTTCCACTACTACCCTTCAAACCTTCTTTCCGCGTCGCTTTCTAGTATATATCTCGAATCCTTTTTGACTGCTTTGGGACAACAGCTCCATCATCTCTCTTTCTGCACGCTGAGGCTTAAGACATGAAAATCACTTTCAATGTCTAAAAAAAATAAAATCATTTTTATTTAAATAGATTAAAGCTTATGGAGTGTTCTAAATGTATTTTTCATGATTTATAATATTAAATCTTTATATTATTATTTATTTAAAAATTTTAATCTCGACACTAATTTTTTTCTTAACAACTATAAAAAAAAATTGTTGTGAATAAAGTAAATAACAAAAATAAAATAGGAGAATAAAGATGAGAGACAAAAGAGATAGATTTTTATTATATTCTCAAAGTAGGGTTGTGTACAATGCTTTGTCCAAAAGTCTATATTTATAGGCATGAGATGAAAACCCTAATTCCAATGGTATTAAACCCTAATACTAAAGTCCATTAAAGTTTAACTTAATATATGGATATTCACCATACATAAATATATTCATAACACTCCCCCTTAGATATATATGAAGATAATGTGCCTCGTTAAAACCTTACTAAGATAAAAACCATGTGAGAAAAAAATTCTTAGTGAAGAAAAAAGAGTACACATATCTTTGATACGCATAACATGTTGCCTCGTTAAAAACCTTACCAGGAAAACTCATTTGGACAAAACCTTGGTTAAAGGAAAAAGAGTGCAACGCGTATTTACGCCCCCTCATGAATCTCACATAAGATCTTTGAATTTTCATAATTCAATATTGAATACAATCTTTAAATATTGAAGTAAATTATGCACTAGTGGATAAATCTTTCAAATTATTACCCGAAATGATTCACTGAATACTATTCTTCTAAAGATCATGAGGGACGAAACTTAAAAAAATATGTTTCGTTTTATCACATTTGATATATCCACCTTGAGATATAAATTTTGCATTATCTCTACACAAGATAGCTTGCATCTTATCTTGTGAAAGCAATTCACATATCTTCAGGATATATTTAGCAAAACACATATTTCGGCTTTACCTCATGCATAACAATTATTTAAAGGTAATGATCTCGTAGCACTTAAATAATATTTCTAGACCAGCTAAGATACGATGCTTCCAGATCAAATAATGTATATATGCTGCTTTTAGACCAAGAATATCATTACCCTCTTCTTGAGGGTGGAATGGATCATTTACATTAAGAGACATAACAACCATAAGGGTGATCAATGAATATGCGTTATGCATGTAAAGTCTCTTTAAACATTTTTCTGTATGCCGATTGATGCACTAGGATTTTAGGAGATCTCTTCACGAGTCTCAACGATATTCAAATCATCGACATACACAACAATAAAAATTCAGAGCTAAACTTATTAATAAAAATGCTCGAGGAAATTAAACAATTCATATAGCATTATGCTAATAAGTATTCAATGAGGCGATTATACTAAATACACCTAAATTTTTTCAAATCATAAAAAGATATATTCAATATGATTGAATAATATTCTCGAAAACTTTAATTAACTGCTTATGGTAATCTAAATCTTTCTGGAAGTTTCATGTAGATATTACTATCAAGAGGCTTATTCAAATAGTATGTAACAACATCCATTAGGAAGAAACCGAGTAATTTTATTTATTGCCAGACTGATCAAAATCTAAAAGTAGTTGCATCCACCACCGAGAAATATATTTTCCTCATAATCAATTTCATGTCTTTGTGAGAATCCTTGTGCAACCAAATGAGTTTATATCTCATGATTTCCCCTTTTGATTTCTCTTTCTCACAAAGGCTCGTTTATATCCACGAGCTTTACACGTTTCAATGTACGAGCTATAGGCCCCAATACTTCTCTTTTCGAAAGAGATTTTAGTTTTGCCTTAATTGCCTCTTTCATGTTGGCCAATCATCTCCTTGTTTACATTGCCCAATTGACAATGATTCATGATCCACATCATCAAATAAAATCTCTAGTGCTATATTGCATGCAAATATATTATCGACGTCAATTTAATTTCAGTTTCACTTATTACATGACATGACATGACATAATCTATTAAGATCTCTTTATTAATGGGTACCTGATTCATGTCAATGTCTTTGTTGGAGACCTTTTAATCTCTTCTTGAGATTTTCATAATTCATTGATTCCTCGATCAGACCATCATAAAATATAACTCCTTTTATTTTTCGATGATTTCTTTATCTTTGGAACTTACTTGTCTACTACGCTTCAAGCGTAAGTTAGAATCATTAACAACTAGAGTTTGTGCTTTCAGGACATCAAATTTAATCGGAAAATTCATAGCTGGTATACGTGACATAGTCACTCTTTTAGGGTTAGCAAAATCATCTGGCAATTGATTTGCTAAATGAATTATCCTTTGAACTTATAGTTCACATTGTGTAGTACGTGGATCAAAATGAGAAAATGATAATTCATTCCAACTTTTTTTTTTCTTTTCCCAACTATTTATTTTCTCCCCCTAATGTTGGGTAAACTGACTCATTAAAATGATAGTTAGTAAATCTGGTTGTAAATAAATTTCCTATCAGAAGCTCAAGATATTTAAATCTGATATATATTCCCAACAAAACTCATCTTTGTGCGTTGTGGTGGAGCAATTAGAACATATATCCCACACTAAAAATCTAAGAAGAGAAATATTTGGTTCCAGACCAAAAACCATTTATAATGGGGAGAACTGTCATAACCCAAAAAAATTTCCCCAATTTTATTTCCAAAATCCCTAATTTGGAAACCCTAGAATTTGGGGATTTTAGTAACCTATTTGTAATTTTTGGGAAGTTGAGGATACCGTTTTAAAAACTCTAAATTTCTGACCCTTGAAGGGTAGTTTTACCATTTTCAAATGGTAACTACTCCTTCTTTCCCTGTAAATAAACCGATTCTGCCAAAAAGGGGGGGAATTAATTTTCGCATCTAATTCAGTAAGAAATTCTGGATTAAAGTAAAATAGTCGATTCTCCTCTCTTGGCCTCTTTCAATCGAGCCTTAATCGTGTGTTTCGGTAAGTCATTCTTTTTCCTTTCCTTCTTTTCGTTTAATTCGGTTTTTGGGTTGGATTGGTGTTGTTTGATTCGGTTTTCAGTTTAGAAAGGTTGTATTTTGAGTTTGATTTAATATTGGATCGAAGGGGGTTGTGTTTCGAATATTTTTTTGGGGGGGTTTGTTCGATTTTTGAAGCGTTGAAGACTGGGAAAATTCTGGAAATTTTCCAGATTTTCCTGGAAAATCCAGGATCGACCGGTCTGAACCGCCCGAGCCTCCCGAACCGGCCTGGTTCAATTCCAGACCGACCGATCCAGCCCGAGCCATCTGACCCGACCCGACTCGACCCGACCCAAACCTGACCCGACCCGACCCGAACCTAACCCGACCCGACCCGAATAGACCCGTGACCCGACCCGGCTGACGTCACTGCTGACGTCAGCGTTGACCTGATGACGTTATCTGTTGACGTCAGCGTTGACCATGCTGACGTCAGCGTTGACTTTTTCCAACCTGGTCCCACTTTTTGTTTTTCGACGTCCTGAGTTCAATGGCGCAATCTGTTTTTCGAAATTCGAACCCGAAGTGTCGTTTTTAGGGTTTTTATGTTCGTTTGACTTATCTGGAAGTTATCTTTAATGGTTTCTGAAATCGTTTCTGTTGGCTTCAGGTGACGTGGATTCCGACCCCGAGCACCTACCTCCTCCTCCTCCTAGACGACCACCCGTTCATCAGTATTCGGGACCTTCACGTGAGTATCGGTTTATCTCTGTTTAGTGTATTCTTCGGTATAGTGGCATAGTAGGGTGTCTAATATTGATTGTTACTCGTAGGTTCTACACCTGCTCGTTCTGGTGGTAGAGCCGAGTCCAGTCGACGTCAGTATCGTCGTTGAGTTTCTGCTTCAGGTGTGTTCTCTTCTGTAAATTCTGTTATTTCTGTGTGTATAGTTTTCTGTCATGAGTAAGCATATTCACACATCATTATGCATGTTCTGATACTAAATTACATTTCTGGTTTTGATTATTATGCATGCCTCTTGTTTGAATATAAGGCTTGCATCCTGATTCTGTACCTGCATATGACATTACATCTGGTAGAATAATTCTGTACGGAGGAAGTTAGTGATTAATTCACTTCTGTTCAGTGGTTCTGTATTATACCACTTCTGCTCAGTGGCTCCACCTACGGGTCGAGTTCCACTTTTGTTGGTGTGATGGAGTTAGAGTGGTTTAGTGGGGAACCTACTCTTCTGATGGTGTTCGGAGTTGGGGTGCATATCATGCATACTTCATATTGTCTGCATTTATTGTTCTGCAAATCTCTGTTACCTTTATAATAGAGACACACTAGGCTCCCTAGCTTACACCCTTCTAGTTTCTTGTTTCAGATCTTTGACCTAGTCCACGTACGGTACTTGGAGGATCCTGATTTAGTTACTCGATATCGTATGTTTTACCGTTTTATTTCGAATTATAAACTTTAAATGGGATTTTATTTTGTATTAAGGACTTTGGAACTTTTACTTGAATTTTTCTGAATTATTAATATTTATCATTTATGGGTGAACCTTACATTTTGTTTTACGTTAAACTTTACAGTATTTATAATTATTAAATAATTAATTATTGTTACGAATATCAATTTAATTCATAAAACCCTATCTTGCGAATCAAGTTACAATTTCGTAAACCTTAATTTGTAATCTAAGAAATTAGGTTAAATTTTAGGGGTTACAAGAACTTATAACAATTTATTAGCTTGATGCGAATTAGTGATACTACCTGTAAAATTACATATCATCAACATTATCAAGATCGATTGTCTTTATAAGATAATCTGTAAAATGTGCTCGTAATTTTATGAACTGAGCAAGTAGCCTCGCAAACACCAAGTTGCGGGATAATAACAAGGATACACGTAACCATCTAGTCGATGCATCGATAAAAATCATAAAATATCTAGATGGTCTTTAAGAAAGGTTTATGGGCCCATATATATCACCTTGTATCCGTTCCATAAAATTAATAGATTTACACTCTATCTTAACTGTTGATGATTGAATAATCAAATTGCTTTCATAGCAAGTATTACATGAAAAATTACCATGAAGAAAATCTTAGTTCTTCAATAAATGACCACATGAAAGTGTCGGTAAATTTTTGCATCATAATTGAACCGGGATGGTCTAACCGATCATGTAAAATAAAATTATCATTAAACATCTAGTTTACAATAGCATGAGCTTCAATTTGTACTAATTCTTATGTAATACAATATGGATGACAGTGCATGTAATTTTGTCAAGATTTCCTTATTGCCTTAAGTTATACTCGTAATATTGAGATAGTCAACATCCCCTTGACTAATATTCTCAATATATTTCTTCAAATATTTTTAAAATTCAATAAGTCTCTTTGCGACTTTGACGAGCATAATGCACTGTAAATATGAGATAAAGTCTCATTTGGCAATAACATATTTGCTCAGTTGGAGCCTTCTGTGATATTATTCCTTTGCATTTTAAATGGGAAAATATGCATAATTATGCACATTTTAATATGTGCTTTATTTCATTCACTTCGGGGAATGAAAAGTATGTGCTTTGTACCATTCACTTCGGGGAATGGAAAATGCTAAATATAGCACATTATATCAAATCGATTATCTATCAAAGATAAACTCTCAAAATCTCTTCCGAAGCATTTATATTTTAGTACTTTGAGATATAGTACTCACATTTTCCTTATATTTAAATGAGAAAATATTTCTTATGCTTAAATAGAATGAGTACTTGTACTGTCTGCGAAGCATAAATAGCTACAATTTATTGCAAATTTTATTCTAGAAGTAATCATATTCTTCAAAGGAAGATTAACATAAAGCGTAAATAAATAATATAGAAAATAAATTAACATAAATTAAATTAATAAAAATAAAAATAAATTAACATAACATAAAATAAATAAAAGATCAATTATTCCTTTTAGAAGTTATAAAGGAAATAAAATAAATGGCGAATTATTCCCTTCAAGGGTTATTAGAAAATTAATAATATCCAATTGAGTTGGATCAACAACGGCATAATTATTTTTCGTCATAAAGAAAATCTGTTTATATTTTCTTTCATTTATCATTCATGATTACTCTCAGTTCCTGTACTTTTAGGAATGTTTCTGGAGCAATATCGTCAACTGATTGACAAAATCTAACAAACATTGATAGCTACCAGGATAAAGTAGCAAGATGTGGTGCCCCACATATCTTGTTAACGAGTTTAGTATGATCAAATTAACGAGGCATCTTGTGTCTTGAAGGCTTTGAGCGAATATTCTCCTTGTATCGCGGAGCTTTGTTTCATCTCATTTTTATCTTGGCAAACCCGTAGAAATGATCTTCAACTTCTACAGGTAATACAACGTTTATCCCATAAATTAGGGAAAAAGAGGTTGCCCAGTAGAAGTTCTGAATGATATTGGCTTCTAATGCCCTTTGACGTAAAGATGTTTAACTTCTATGGGTAATGTAGCGTTTATCCCCTATATTAGGGAAAAAGAGACTACCCCAGTAGAAGTTTAGATTGATGTAAAACGAAGGATGGCTTATCATGCCGCTTTTATGATTAGGGAAGAATTTTTGACTTCTACGAGTAATGTAGCGTTTATCCCCTATATTAAGGAAAAAGAGGCTGCCCCGATAGAAGTTCTAGACGATGTTCTGTAAGCTTATACAACAGACGGTAGCTTCTCGTGCCAATTTTTGTAGGTCTCTACTGTTTTTCTATTGTTCTTCTTAATAGCCTTATTGAGCGGCTTCCACTGCCTGGTTCATCTGTGGATAGTATATGTTGGATTTTTGATGTCATATGTTGAATTGTTTACACCCTTCTGATGTGGTCTTATTTTTCAAGTTCAGCGCATTATCAGCTAAGATGCTTTTTGGTGCTCAACATCGACATATGATCTCCTTCCTTAGGAATCTACTTATGACTGTTTGGCAACATTAACCTAAGTGGTTGTCTCTACCCACTTGGTAAAGTATTCAATAACCACAACGATGAATCTTTAGCGAGGAAGGTCCAACGATGTTTATGCCCCACATAGAGCATGGCCAAGAAGAAGTCATCATATGCAGAGATGACAGAAGAACATGAATTTTATCAGTATTCATGTAGCATTTGTGGCATTTTTTAGCATGATCTATGCTATCTCTTTTTATTGTGGGCTTGTAATACCCCAAATCTCGTGATCCACCTACCAATGTGAATATGTTGGTATGAATTCAGCATTCAGCAAACACTTTCATAGACTTTTTGGGAATCATTTTTTGCTTCAGCCGCATTTACGCATCGTGGCAACGCCTTATCTTTTTTCTCTTGCATATCACATCCTTATCTAGGACGTGATCACTTGAGTTTTGACGAAATGGTTGCAATCATCTTCTGGGATACTAGCATTGCACCAATGCCTTGTGCTTATGGACTTGAAGTCATCTTCAGAGTTCTGATCCCGTGTTTCATCATTTATAGCCTCTTTTTGCTGCCGATGAGACTCAATAACTTTTCGGATGCGACTTCGAATGTACATCTAACAGGATTCGGCTTCAGTGGAAACTTTCTTAGTTTCAATCATGTGTAGGAATAAAGTAATCATGGCTCATTGATTTGTTGCCCCCAACATTTTAGTCAAAGGGCTAGCTTATAGCGAAAAGTTCCTTCATACATCAAACCTTATTTTCTGTAATTTTCATTGAATGGTTTGCAATCCTCCTTTTTCGAAAGCGTGTGTATCATGATATTCGTGTTTAGTCCAGGCATGTCCTCTTCGCCGGTTTTCCTTCTATCACTCATAGTAAATCAGAAAACAGATCATGGTCTTGATCATTTTTCAGACTCGGGTAGCTTCCCGAGACATATCTCTCTTGAACATGAGTTTTGGATCTAAACTCGATATCTAAGGTCTTGAACCATTTGTTTGGCCATGATGCATAATTTGTTCAACATTCTTGTTTTAAGAGAAAAAAATTCTTCCACATGTAGCACAAAAAGTTTCATTTCATATAGATAATAAGCTTAGGCCCTTTTACAAAAAGATTCTTGTTACTCTCGGGCTAAAGTGACAAGTACGTTATGTACATAGCTTTAAGATACTCCGAAAACTGTAGGGAACTTTTTATCAGTCCGATTATAGTAGTTGCAGGGTAGTGCGCCCTTCGAACAAAAACTTTCAAAAAGGGGAGTCTAAGGGTTCCCGATTGCATTAGGTCCAACCTGGTCGTCAAACCTCACAACCCCCAGGTTCAGAAGCTTCTCCACGATTTTCTTGAAACCAACGCAGTCCTCAATGGAATGCCCCACAATTCCAGCATGGTATTCAAATTTAACATTAGTGTTATACCATTTTGGGTAAGGAGGTTGCAATGGCTGTGAATAAAACGGGGAGACTATGTGTGCATTATACAAAAGCTTATATAACTCGCCGTATGAGATAGGGATAGGGGTAAACTTCTTCTCTTCTGCATTCGTCTTCTGATTTGACCTTGTTTTTTCTTTCGCCTCGACTGCCAAATCTTGGTTATGGTGCCCCTGTAAGGGTTTTTCCAGCTCAATAATTCGATCCTTCAAATTGATATTCTCGAACCGGCTATGGGCCAACTCTTCTTGCATGAGGGCTTGTTGCGTTTGTGCATCTTTAAATTTCCTTTCCCAGTAACCAGCTTTCTTTTGGACTTCAAATTTTCGATCAACAGAAAACTTCCCGATACTCGCATATTTTGCTGACTGTCGAAAATTTTCATGATCGCCTTGCAGATCACCTCGGCCTTCTTCGAATTTGTTTTTTCCTTTGCTTAGCCTTTTCATTTCTTGTTCCTGGAACTGTACCCCAAACTTCACCTGGTTCCTTTCATTTTCTATTGCTGACATCCGCCTTTCCAGATCGGCACATCTTACTTCAAAATCCATAGTATCTGGGTCCTCCTTTTGCTTCTCGGGATCCCTTTCGGTTAACATCTTTGCAACTTTTCTTATCAGGTCATCTTGTGAAATACAAATATGTGCTTGAGTATCTAGTTGTATTTCTTCTAGCTTGTTCACGATATCCTGTTTGACGTCTTCGTATGCTTTTTCAAGTTTAACCAGTCTTTGTTCCATGTCTTCGGCTTTGCTCCTAGCAGAGTAAGGATGTTGCATCTTAACGGTGTCCGAATTACTGCAACGTGCATGCCCCATTGATGTTAGAATCGTGGTAATAATGATGCAAAATGATATGCTTGATGCAACTAGAATGATGTCATGCACGTGCAAAGTGCTACAAAATATTATAAAAAAAGTGTTGACTCAGTAAAACTTTGAAAAGGAAGCTCGAGTCAGAACAAAGCTTTTTCTACATAAAGTGGGTCTTGTTCGGCCTTCATCTTCGAAATTTGATTTTCTTGAAAAGCACTATCGGCTTCTTGCCCCAAATAAAATGTCTCGAACATCTGTAATGCATAGATATTCGACTACCTCTCGAACCTGCTTTTGGGCTTCGATCAGGGTGCGATCTTAATCATGAGTTTAGTCAAAGTGAGTCTTCCATCATTGCTGGCACGAACTATCTCGAGCTATGTTCTCTTGATGTCACTAGTGGAACCCATTCTGGTGCCCCTCACCTTATCGAGAAAACGTTTCTTACGTGACTAAACCTTTTTAACGATTGTACTTGCATCAACACCTTTTTTGTTTTTTTATTAAGAAGTGTGAATACAAAAACAAGAAATAATGCAACATATGGATGCAAAAATATTAGTACCGAACTAGATAAAAATGAACGTGCATGCTTTATGATGCATGACTATGCATATGACAAATATATTATGAAAATAAATAACGAACAATAAATAACAGAAATTAAGGGTGTAAATAAACATAAACCCCCTCGCTCGCACTTTTTCTAAAAGAAAAACCCTACAGGGTGACCCTCTAATTGGGCAGAGGTTCGGCATGACGGCTCTAAGAGTAGGATTCTAGGGCTCACTATATGAGGTACGGTTCTAAGAGGTACCCGAACGAAACTTATTATCCTACTAAGGATAATAAATACGATTCAGGGGGATACGTTTCTCTAAGTCTATGCGGAGACGTAGGTCTCACGAAGACAAAGGGAAAAATATCCCAAAAGCAATTCACCATCCTACACGGAGGCGGAACCTCACGAAGGAGTGGTTTCATGCTCCCACTTAAACGGACGAAACCCGGGTTGAGGGTTCATGAAATGAAGGCCTGAAAAGCATTTAAAAAAACATTAGTAAAATATTTGAAATAAATAAAGTAAATAACATATTATAAAAAATAACTGAATTTATATTTTCGATCGTTAAATAAAATGTAACCGATTTTGCGGCTTGACTCGCAAAGAATAATCCCCAGCAGAGTCGCCAGCTGTAATCACCGGAATTCGTTCGGGGAGTCGCCACCAATCGTTTTTTACGGTGCGATTGGAACACCAAATTTGCGTCTACGAACCAGAAATGGATCCGGGAATCTGTTACGCGTGGGGAAGGGTGAGCACCCCCACAACGCCCAAAATTGGCACCTGTCGGTTACATAATATTTTATACGATCGAAGTTATAAACTCGGTACCGAATCTGTAAAAAACGGTTAGTAAATAGTTAATAATAATAATAAAACATGAAAATAGAAATTGTGTAATTTTTCAGGGACTAAATCTGCAAAACAGAAAGTTTTAGGGTTAAATAAAATATAATAAGGGTTAAATTGAGTAAAACATAAAATTATGTGGCTAAAATAAGCAAAACAATGACTGCAGGGACTATGCATGTAATTTCCCCACTCGTCCGGATCAGGCACGGGTATGGGTCCGGTTCTCGGATCCGATGCGGGTCTTCAGGTGCAAAACGGCGCCGTTTTAGGCCCTATGAACCGGCACCAAAATGGTGCCGTTTTGTCTGGGCAATAAATACCTTCATTTTAATTGAAGGCTCATTTGTTCCTCTTCATAAAAAATCAGAGCTCTAGACAGCTCTCTGCTCTCACTCTTCTCCGAAGAAGAGCCATCGTCAACCACCGTCGGTCGCCGTACCGCCGGCCGAAATCGAAAAGGAGGCTACTTTTCGGGGTATTTCAACGAGCTGAAACCGAATATGTGCTCGGTTTTGCGAAAGGAGGCACGGATCAACGTAGATCTAAAAGATAAGCACGCGAATCTCACCTTTTTTTTGCTTTTTCGTTCTCGGTTTGGCTCACCGATCTCCTATTCTTTTTTGTTTCGAATGTATGAGTAATGTTTGTGGTTCGAATCTGATTTTTTCATTCCATTCGGTAACCATTACATTGTTTAGTTTTTTTGGGTTTTTATAACCCATTTTACATAATAAAATAAACAAAAGATCTTTGATTTTTCAGATCTAATCCATGTCTTTTCTTCAATTTTGCAGACTGAAGGGACAAGGGCGGTGGATGTAGCGGTGGCAGCTTCTGATCTGGGCGGTGGCCGGCCATATTAACCAATAATTTTGGGTCATGTGGCATCCACGTGGAGGCATTTGAAACCATGGGAGGTGATGACAGCTTGTGGTTGGCGGCTGAGGCAGATGAAGGGATAAGGGTTCATCAAATTAGGGTTATTTGTTAGTTGAGTCTATGTTATTTTTTTTTGGGGTTTTAGGTAATGGGTTTTGTTGGGCTTGGTTATTTGTATGTCTGAAATGGGTTCATCAAATTATTTTCGCTACAACGAAAATCTATTTATATTTTCTTTAATTTATCATTCATGATTATGGATAAAGTTAATAATACTTTGGCGTTTGACAAGTACAAGATTAATGGTTTGTATCATCACATTGATAACATAAAGATTTTGATAATATCTCGATAATTCTTGTCATCTTTATAATTCCACTTCTTGTGGATATAAACATTCTAAAAATAATTATCTTATTCATGCCTATTTTATGATCTCAATCATGACCACAATTACTAATATGACCTTTATTCTTTCCGCTATCAAATATCACATTCACATCAGGGAATAGAGCGAAGGCTAATAGGTATTTAAAACATTTTCATGATATTGTGTCTACAGGACAACATTAATATATGAAAAGTGGAGTATATTTTTCTAATATATTCTCATCAGTGATACTCTGTCACATAATTGAGTTTTATTCACTAACTATATAGTGAATTATCATGTTTGCATGCACTTAAAGGAATGAAACAAATTCAATAATCACATGGAATAAACATCATGCTTGCATTCACTTAAGGGAAGGACATAAATCCAATAATTGCATGGAATAATGCTTGCATTTACTTCAAGGAATGACATAAATCCATATAGTGAATTATCATGTTTGCATTCACTTCAAGGAATGAAACAAATCAATAATCGCATGGAATAAACATCATGCTTGCATTCACTTCAGGGAATAACATAAATAAAATAGTCGTATGGAATAAACATCATGCTTGCATTTACGTGAAGGAATGACATAAATTCAATAATTGCATGGAATAAGCATTATGCATGCATTCACTTTAGGGAATGCCTTCCATAAAAATTCTTGGATCAAGACGATTTTCGTAACTTGAACTTGGGAGAAGTCTATAGTCGAGTTTTTCGACAAAAATATTGCTTTCAAGAAAATATAAATTTTATAATATACATACTATTAAATAGTATTTTATCAACCAATATATATATAGTACATATAAGGAATAAAAATTTAATCCCCATACGCGACGTTGTTAAACCAGTCCACAGGGTCCTTTAAAAAGAACATCCTTTGAGACCAATAGTTTCGCAGAATTGGATGTCCAGCCAATATACTCGGATTAAACCAACATAATAAAGAATATATTAATTAATCAATGGTTTAATATTTTTTCCAAATATCATGTAATATTAAGAACATGATTAAAACAAAAACTTTCATCATAATAATAAAATAAACAAATAGTGGTTATAAATGAAGATAAAAATCTCAAATTAAATAAGTAAAACATACCAAACTTTCCACTAATTTGAATATATGGTAGGTTTAATCACCAATATTTTGTTAAAATATTTTTCGGGAATTGTTGACAAGCACCACGGTAATTGGGCCACTTTATCGCTACACAAACACCAAACAACTATTTTTTTAAAAAAAATAAAGAAAATCAAATATCAATCAAAAAAAGATAAATAAAAAATTAGAATATAATTGAGGGAGAAGAAATTATCTTTATAAATCTTTTAAGATTTGAACGACAAACACCTTCATTGGTTAGAGTATCGTGCTGATAACATGTTGTGAATAAAGTAAATAACAAGAATAAAATAGGAGAACAAATGTTGAGTTGATCAATCAATGGAATTGGCCAAGAGGGGGGTGAATTGGCTATTTAAATTTTTGGTGGAAGATTTTTCGGTGAAAAGATGAAAAATTGAGACAAACGAATTATAGTGGTTCAAGATTCGGAACAAGCTCTTCATCCACTACCTTAGATCCCACTAAGGAATTTGAAACCAATTCACTAAATGAATTCAACTTTTTTCTAGGTTCAAGGGATAACCTTTACAAACAAGCCAATTTTCTACCCAAAATTGACTTGACACTCATAAGGATTACAAGAGATAAGAATAAGCTAAAAGAATTCTCTCACAAGATAGATATGCCCCAAATACAAACAAACTCTCCCCAAACTCAATTACAATGAATCAAACTGAAATTAAAAGAGTTGGGAGTCAAGATATGCAATGAAAGCTTTGGAGTTGGATTTTTGTGCTTGGATGATGCTTGAGGTTCAATGGTTGTTAATGTTGCTTCAGAGACTTCAATTTATACCTTCTCATTGATTTCTAACCATTGTGGTTGTTGGAAATTGAAATAAAGACGTTAGGGCCTCATCTTCCCATCATAAATGCACTTCTACAGACATAGGTATCGATGCTCGGGGTACCTGTTTCGAAACAGGCCACAAAGAGAAAGAGACGTTTTGTATTTAATAGGGGTGTATCGAACCATGGTTCGATACCAATTACAATCTGTGAAGATTGGTATCGATACCTGTTCCGAAACATGCAAACTACCATTTAAAGCTTCAACTACCTCCAATGGCCGACTCATTTAAAGCTAAAATAGCCGTTGAGATTTCTGAGGGTATCGATACTGGTATCGAAAAATCCCTTTATAATTTTTAAAATAAGCCCTGGTTCGATACATGGTTCGAAACAGATGTTGGCAGTAACGTTTTGGTGGGAAAAGGTATCGATGCTGGTATCGATACTTGTTCTTGACTCAAGAACATTTTTTGAAAAACAAGAGGCGGTATCGATACTCTCGTGTAAAAACACTTAGAAAAATATCTTTAAAGTTCTTGGTTTGACTTGAAAACAAAAGTTTGACTAAGGGATTTAAAAATTTATAACAAAATAGTCCTTTAACATAATTGTTATATCAAAATCAATTTTAGTTTTACAATTTCCCCCTTTTTGATATAACCAAACCATTAGAAATTTTTAAGTTTAAGATCAAAATTTTGGTTTCAAAAAGTTTGAAATAATTTTGAATAACTTTGAAAGACTCCCCCTTAATAGATGCATAGCTTTAAAAATTTGGAATTAACATATTTCTCCCCCTTTTTGTTAGATCAAAATCAATATAAGACATAAAGAATATGAAATCAAGAATTATATCAAATAAGCAAATATCATTAAGCAAAAATATCCAAAATCCAACATAAGAGTTCAAAGCATAAGAGAAATAACATAGGTGCATAAAAGTCTAATATTAAAATGCAACAAACAACTTAAGAAAAAAAATAGCTAGTCCTAAAAAGCCAAAGCAAACCTAAAGATAAAAGCTAAGATCACTCATCGCCCATATCATCACCATCTCCATGTCCACCATCATCTCCATCACCTTCCTCATCTTCATTATCTTCCTCATCATCATTTGCATCTTGAGTGGAAGAGGTGTGAAGCTGTCTAAGAGTCTCAAGAGATACTCGTATTGAAAGATTTTGGTTCTCCAAACTCGTCAACCTCGTATCCATGGAGTCAAAACGAGTGTTGATGTGATTGGTTAGAGAGTCAAACCTTCCATCGATGCTATCGAAGCGAGCATCCAAACGGTCAAAACGTGAAGTGAGAAAAGCCATCAAATCCACGTTTGGATCAACTTGTTGAAGCGGCTCGGGATCAATGGGAGGAGGAGGAGGAGCACCACGAATCCATTCACCATTTGAATAGATGAAGTACTAACGGTTGAGACATGTCTCACCTATGTGTTCTTTGACTGATTCCACCTTGTCAAAAGAGGAATCGATCCCCAAACACTCAAAGATAGTGCTAAGGACACATGCGTAGGGAAAAGATTTGACAAGTGAAGTGGAGCGGTTCTTGACATGCCAAATGATATCGGAGAAGACAATTTGTGCAAGGTTCGGCCGTTGACCTTCACGGAAACACTTGAGCCAAAAGCTATCCACTTGACGTATACAAGAAAGCTTACCATTTGATGGACGAATCGACCAAGAGATGATAAGGTGTAAAAAACGGTCATGGACATCAAGGGACATGACTGAATCGGTGAAGGTGCCAAGAGAATCCTCATCATCAAGTCCCTCATCCTCAAGTCCAAAGGTATCCTCAAAAGTGCCGACATCGATCCTAAAGGTTGTTCCCATAAGATAGGACTCGATGGTGATCACTTTGCTCTTATCCTTAGAGATAATACACGAGGCATTAGCATAAAATATGAGGACAAGAGTGGGATAGAACTTGCCGGAGTGGGTGAGGAAGGCCAAGAATTTCCAATCTCTGAGGAGGCGGAAGTATCGGAATTGGAAGCGGGGAGAGTTGATAAACCTTATATCAACACAACGCTCCCTCTTGAGCGGATATTGCCGATATAGTTGGAAGTTGCCAAACCTTTCGTGATTGTCCAAACTTCATTCGATGACAATTTGGATATCGGATTTGGGAGCACGAGAGGATGACGAACCACCGGCCTCGGTCCTTGGACATTTCTTTGGTGTCATGATCTAAGGATTAAAAACAATTTAAGATTAGGCACAAGAAAAACATGTATGCTCTATCAACCTAATTCAATCCTATTAATAAATAATTCAAGGTATTTGAGAATTTTGAAAAATTACTTAAAAATAGTGAAAAACCAATACGGTAAAAATAATTTATATTTGAATGAAAAAAAATTGATTTTGAATTTTTTTGTAGGATTATGAAAACCCGTACAATAATCATCAATAAATCATTCAAAATTTAATTTTTAACATTCTAAAAATCAACAAAAATAAGGTTTTTTGAAAATTACCTTGATTATGGATTAGGATGAATTTGTGGTTATTGAAGCATCAATTGTTGATATAGTCTTGGCTTTGATGAGAAGATTAAAAACCCTCAAAGAAATCGTTCGAATTGTGGTGAAAAATGAAGGATTTAAGAGGATTTTATAAGGAGAAAGCGGCTAGGATTTGAAGAGTTTTTGTTTGGGTAAGTTTTAATGTGATTAGAATTAGGTTTAGGGTGTTTTAAAGCATTCTGCCACCGCGTGTATCGAAACCGGTATCGGAACAACCAGTTCGATACTGGTATCGATACCAAGTTTACCCAGAAACTTCCTAGATGGTTACGATGAACAGGTATCGAAACAAGTTCTAACTGTATTGATACCATTTAGCTGAGCTTTGCATTTTAGGCTTCTAAAGTACTAGAAATGAGTCTCTAAAGTCCCTAGAAGCATGCATATGATGTTATCACATGATTATAGAGCATAAACAAGTTCATACTCCCCCTAGCAACATGCATAGAAGCAATAAGATGCAAAACAACATAGGCATGATTTCAATCAAGATTCAAGCAAATTTTGCATAAAAATAACACATAAGAGGTCAAGATAGGCTAGTTAGACCTAACTCTCTCTTAAGGGTCCAAAAACGCTCTTTGTCTAAAGGTTTGGTAAAGATATCCGCTAATTGGTTTAAGGTGTCAACAAAATCTAAAACAACATCATTTTTAGACACATGATCTCTAATAAAGTGATGTCTAATTTCTATGTGTTTGGTTCTAGAGTGTTGAATGGGGTTCTTAATAAGACATATGACACTAGTATTATCACATTTTAGAGGTATAGTTTCAACCTTAATGTCATAATCTAAGAGTTGTTGCTTCATCCAAAGGACTTGAGCACAACAACTCCCTAAGGATATGTACTCTGCTTCGGTGGTAGATAGAGCTACACTATTTTGTTTCTTAGAGAACCAAGATATGAGCATACTACCCAGGAATTGACATGTTCCGGAAGTACTTTTCCTATCTATCTTACAACCTCCATAATCCGCATCCGAATAAGCATGTAGATTAAAGGTAGAGTCTTTAGGATACCAAAGACCTAAACAAGGTGTGTCTCTAAGGTACCTAAAAATTCTCTTAATGGCTACTAAGTGTGATTCTCTAGGACCAGCTTGAAACCTAGCACACAAGTAAACACTAAACATAATATCCGGTCTACTTGCGGTAAGGTAAAGCAAAGATCCTATCATTGATCTATACAATTTAGAATCAACACACTTACCTCCTTCATCTTTGTCAAGCTTAGTTGATGAGCTCATAGGAGTGGCTTGAGGTTTCACATTCTCCAAGACAAACTTCTTAAGCATATCCTTGATGTATTTAGCTTGATTGATGAAGGTGTCATCCTTCCTTTGCTTGATTTGGAGTCCTAAAAAGAATGAGAGCTCCCCCATCATGCTCATCTTGAATTCACCTTGCATTAGCTTAGAAAACTCTTGACAATAACATTAATTAGTAGATCCAAAAATAATATCATCAACATAAATTTGAACTACTAAGATGTCATTTTTAAACATTTTTATAAAAAGTGTAGTGTTCACCTTTCCTTTTTCAAAGCCTTTTTCAATTAAGAAATTTGAAAGCCTTTCAAACCAAGCTCTAGGAGCTTGTTTCAAACCATACAAAGCTTTAGTAAGTTTAAAAACATGATTTGGAAATTTTGGATCTTCAAATCTCGTTGGTTGTTCAACATACACTTCTTCATTTATAAAACCATTTAAAAACCACTTTTTGACATCCATTTGAAAAAGCTTGAAACCATGATAACATGCAAATGCAAATGCAAGTAACATGCAAAAGCTTGAAATCTATCCCCTCTTCTTGAGTGTAAACTTGAGCAACTAATCTAGCTTTATTTCTCACAATGTTACCACTCTCATCTAGTTTGTTTCTAAAAACTCATTTAGTTCCTATAATGGATTTGTTACTTGGCCTATCAACTAATGTCCAAAAATTGCTTCTCTCAAATTGATTTAATTCTTCTTGCATAGCCAATATCCGAAAGTCATCATCTAAAGCTTCATTGATATTCTTAGGCTCTATGCATGAGATAAATGCAATATGGTTCATTAATCTAAGAGAAGAACGATTAGTTACCCCCTTGGATGGATCACCCAAGATTTCACCACTTTTGACATAGTTGAACTCCCTTGGGTAGCTCACTTCCCTTTCTTCAAGCTTTACATCTCCCAAAGCTTCTATTGGAGGATCTTGTGTTTCCTCATTGGTTGGAACCTCATTCACCTTTGATGATTGTCCCTCATCAATAGTTTCAATGATTCCTACATCATCATCATCACAAGAATCCTTCCTAGAAAGGAGGTTATCATCGAAAACCACATGTATAGACTCTTCTAAAACTAAGGTTCTTTTGTTAAAAGCTCTATAAGCCTTTGAATTTTGAGAATATCCAAGAAAAATAGCTTCATCACTTTTTGCATCAAATTTACTTAAATTATCTTTTCCATTGTTTAAAACAAAACACTTGCACCCAAAAGGGTGAAAATAACTGATGTTAAGCTTTTTGGATTTTAAAATCTCATAAAGAGTTTTCTGCAAAATTGGCCTAATCATTATACGATTTATAATGTAACAAGAAGTATTTGTGGCTTCCGCCCAAAAATACTTAGGTAAATTGTTTTCACAAAGCATGGTTCTAGACATTTCTTCTAAATTTCTATTTTTCTTCTCAACTACCCCATTTTGTTGACGAGTGTGAGGAGCCGAAAAATTGTGGCTAATCCCATTTTCATTACAAAAATTCTCAAAACCTAAATTTTGAAATTCGGTTCCATGATCACTTCTAATATGAGAAATTCTTTGATCAAGATCATTTTGAGAAATATTTGAAAATGTGATGAATTTTTATAAGGCTTTATCTTTAGTACTAAAAAATAGAACCCAAGTTTATCTAGAGTAGTCATCTACAATAACAAAGGCATATGATTTTCCACCCAAACTAGTAGTTCTAATAAGCCCAAAAAGATCTATATGAATCAATTGTAAAACTTTAATAGTAAAAACATCATTAATGGACTTAAAAGAAACTCTCTTTTGTTTACCCTTAGAACATGCATCAAAAATTTTATCTAAGGAGAATTTGAGCTTAGGTAAACCTCTAACTAGATTTTGGGAGGCTAGTTTCTCTAAAAAACTTATGTTAGCATGTACTAGTTTCCTATGTCATAACCAAGCATCATTTTCTTCACTAGCAATTAAGCATGCATGAGATAGGTTAATGTCATCTAGATGCACCATATAAATATTTTCTATGCGATGACCTATGAGCATTGTTCTATTGAATTCTATGTCTATTATTTTACAACCATGTTTATCAAAAGAGACATAAAAACTTTTATCACATAATTGACTAATGCTCAACAAATTATGCTTAAGACCATTAACAAGAAGAACATTTTCAATAAGAATAGAGGAGTGATTACCAATAGAGCCAATACCCTCAATTTGGCCTTTGGAGTTGTCACCGAATGTCACTACTCCACCACTTTTGAGCTCTAACTCCTTAAATCGTCCCTTGTCTCCATTCATATGCCTTGAGCATCCACTATCAAGGTACCACATATTTTGACTTGAAGCTTTGACCTTGAAGCAATGCTCAACCTACAAACAAAGATTTAGTTTTTGAATTTTGGTACCCAAATCATTTTGGGTCCATGAGAGTTAGTTCCCAAAAGCTTGGTTCCCTTAGGAATCCAAGATGCAATAGCATGAACATTATTAGAAATAATAAGTTCCTTAGGAACCCATACACTCCTAATCTTTCTATGTCTAGTATGTCTTTGAAAACCTCTTTGTTTGTGGCCATAAAAATTCTTTTTCACATGGTTGAGTTTTGAAGAGCTTCCTTTTTCAAAAGTTGAACTACCAACCACTTTGATTTGTTCTTTTAGATAATTCACCACTTTATGGTGATTCTCACTCAAGCTAGAAATCATGTTGTTTAAATCCATATTTTCTTTTTGAAAGAACTTTAAATCATCATTTAAAATAACAATCTTTTCTTCAAAATCCGAAATCATTTTTATCAAAGAATCATTTTTCTCTTTTGAATCGGAAATGATTTTCTTGTTTTTCAAAACCGATTCTTTGTATTTCAAAACCAACTCATCATACACATCTTGTAATTCATCATATGCATCATATAATTCATCATATGTAAGATCACTACTAGATGGTTCAAGGGTTACCTTGGGCTCATCAAGAGCCATGAGACAAAGGTTGGACACTTCATTGTCCTCATCGGATGATGACTCCTCATCACTCCATGTGGCAACATGAGCCTTTTGCTTCTTTTTCTTCTCAAAACCCTTCCTTTTTTATTGTGAGCAATCGATCCTAATATGATCGGGCTTCTTGCATTCATAGCAAATGATTTGATCCTTCTCATCTTCTTTGCCCTTTGATTTAAATTCCTTCTTTCTTTAGAATCTCCTATTACGGTTTACCCTCATGAGCCTAGTGAATCTTTTGGCTACCATAGCCAACTCTTCTAGCTCTTCTTCTTCACTTGAATCCACCTCTTCTTGGAAAGATGAAGCTTTAAGTGCAATCCCTTGCTTTTTCTTTTCAACTTCTCTTTTCTCTATCTTGACATCTTCCTTGTTTTTCTCTTCTTCTCTTCCTTTGTTCATGATCTCATGGGTGAGAAGAGATCCCACAAGAGCATCGAGTTTGAGAGTCTTGAGGTCCTTGGCTTCAATAATGACCGTTCTCTTGCTATCCCAAGACTCGGGAGGAGAGTAGATGGGCTTCCTCACAAGCTTATCCTCCGGTATGATCTCACCAAATCCCTTGAGACCATTCACAATGAAGGAAAACCGATCAAACATCTTGGTGACGTCTTCATCCGGCTCTATCTTAAAGTTTTCATAGCTAAGATTGAGAAGGTTAATCTTAGTCTCTTTGACATCATTAGTGCCCTCATAAGTAGTCTCCAAAGAGTACCATACTTCTTTGGCACTTGTGCAAGATGACATCTTGGAGTAGATGTCGGGACCAAGAGCACAAAAAAAGAATGTGTAGAGCTTTATCGTTTGTAGACATCCTTCTACGCTCTTCATCGGTAATCTCGTTCCTCTTCTTCGGTACTTGTCTATCTACTTCTAACTTCATTGAAATTGAGGGACCATCTTCTATTATATCCCAAAGGAAATAATCATTGGAGTTGATGAACAATCTCATTCGATTCTTCCAATAAGGGTAGTTGTCACCATTGAAGAAGGGTGGCTTTGTGATAGAGTGAGACTCGTTCCAACTTTCGAAAGTAGAGGCCATTGGATTTGACTTGATATGATGATCAACACTCCTTTGATATTCTTTGGTGGATGTGAATCCCTTCAAAGATCTAGCTATGATATCAATTGTTGAGTTGATCAATCAATGGAATTTGACCAAGAGGGGGTGAATTGGCTATTTAAATTTTTGGTGGAAGATTTTTTGGTGAAAAGATGAAAAATTGAGACAAACGAATTATAGTGGTTCAAGCTTCGGAACAAGCTCTACATCCATTACCTTAGCTCCTACTAAGTATTTTGAAACCAATTCACTAAATGAATTCAACCTTTTTTTAGGTTCAAGGGATAACCTTTACAAACAAGCCAATTTTCTACCCAAAATTGACTTGACCCTCACAAGGATTACAAGAGATAAGAATGGGCTAAAAGAATTCTGTCACAAGATAGATATGCCCCAAATACAAACAAACTCTCCCCAAACTCAATTACAATGAATCAAACTGAAATTAAAAGAGTTGGGAGTCAAGATATGCAATGAAAGCTTTGGAGTTGGATTTTTGTGCTTGGATGATGCTTGAGGTTCAATGGTTGTTAATGCTGCTTCAGAGACTTCAATCTATACCTTCTCATTGATTTCTAACCGTTGTGGTTGTTGGGAATTGAAATAAAGACGTTAGGGCCTCATCTTCCCATCATAAATGCACTTCTGCAGACATAGGTATCGATGCTCAGGGTACCTATTTCAAAACAGGCCACAAAAAGAAAGAGACGTTTTGTATTTAATAGGGGTGTATCGAACCATGGTTCGATACCAGTTACAATTTGTGAAGATTGGTATCGATACCTGTTCCGAAACATGCTAACTACCATTTAAAGCTTCAACTACCTCCAACGGCCGACTCATTTAAAGCTAAAATAGCCGTTGAGATTTCCGAGGGTATCGATACTAGTATCGAAACAACCCTTTATAATTTTTAAAATATTTTTAAATTAAGCCCTGGTTCGATACCTGGTTCGAAACAAATGTTGGTAGTAACGTTTTGGTGGGAAAAGGTATCGATGCTGGTATCGATACTTGTTCTTGACTCAAGAATATTTTTTGAAAAACAAGAGGCAATATCGATAACTGTTCTAGGGGTATAGATACTCTCGTGTAAAAACACTTAGAAAAATATCTTTAAAGTTCTTGGTTTGACTTGAAAATAAAAGTTTGACTAAGGGACTTAAAAATTTATTACAAAATAGTCCTTTAACATAATTGTTATATCAAAATCAATTTTAGTTTTACAACAAAGATGAGAGACAAAAGAGAGATTTTTATTATATTCTCAAAGTAGGGTTGTGTATAATACTTTGTCCAAAAGTCTATATTTATAGGCATGAGACGGAAACCCTAATTCCAATCGATATTAAATCCTAATACTAAAGCCCATTAAAGTTTAACTTAATATATGAATATCTACCATAAATAAATATATTCATAACAAAAATAACTTTCTTATTCTTTTATATATATATATATATATGACTTTTTTATTACACATGTGATAGAAAACAATAGATTATTTAATTCAAATAAATAAAGGCATTGTTGGACATGCCCACTCAATTGTACTACTCCCAGCCAGTAAAAAATCGTTGTCCTTAACAATATCTTATTTTTTGTATTATTTTAAAAAATGAAATAAAATTTTAATTTTTAATTTTTATGTTTTAAATCTTAAAAAAATTCTAATTTTTTAAATCCTAATTAAAATCTTTGACCCTAAACTTTATGTTTAAATTAATGTGGAAACACACGATAAAAGAGCAGATGATTTACATCTTCCTCTAGTATATAATTTTTACGAGTAGAAATCATCTCTCTCTTTATTATGTCCTCTTTCATGTCTTTTATTAAAAAAATTAAATTTTGAACCATAACCATTATTTTCTATACCCTAAATCCTACAACTTACATACTAAAAAATACACCCTAACCCTAATTCCTTAAACCCTAGCCACAAATCCTAATCTTAAACCCTAAACCCTAAATCCTAAATCCTAAACTCACTAATTTAAAGTGGAGACACCAATAAAGACACGATTAGGTGATAGACGATTGAACCAAATCAGTGAGTTTAAAGATTTAAGTTTTATATCTAATAGAACCAAATTCGTGTTATATATATTTGTGTTGATGTAGACTTTGAACATAAAAATACAAGGGAAATTTATTTATATGGTCTCATGCTATATACATTCGTGTTGATGTAGACTTTAAACGACATTAAGCAAGGGGGTGGAATTGATGATCGAAAGAAAGTTTGAGGATGACGATTGGTAGTTTATTCGTTGTGAAACGATATGAAACAAAAAATCATAATTGATCATTGAATCAGACATTTCATTCCTGATCGATTTGGGATCAAGTTTCATAAACAGTAAAGAATTGGTTACTGAAACTATTTAGGAGAGGAGAGAGGTCTTTTATTGTGTGTTTCCACATTTAATTAAAGAATGGTTGTGATAAAGCTAATAGAAAGCTGTAGGATTGTTGGGGTCTTCTCTTTTGTTTAAGGTCTTGGAAGTATTATATCCTTTTTGATGTTTTAGATAAAGTGATGATTGATGAGATCGTATTAAACTTAGGAGAGATTATTAGGTGAATCATGTTCATCACGTTATCTATAGTCTAAACAATCAAGATCGTTCATCTTTAAATAATTACCTAATAACTGAAAGATTATTAGGTGAATCATGTTCATTACGTCATTTATGGTCCAAGAAATCAAGACTGTTCATCTTAATTAATAACTGTTCATCCACTAATTACATGTAGAAAAAAAGCGATGATTCACATTAGAAAAAATTAAGATGAACGGTTCTAATTAATTAGGACTACAGATGACGTTATGAACAAGGTTCACATAATAATTTTTTTAATAATTGTTCAACCACTAATTACATGTAAGAAAAAGTGATGATTTACCTTAAAAAAATTAAGATGAACGATCCTAATTAATTGAGACCACGAACGATGTAATGAATATAATTCACATGTGATAAATTGACATGTGAGACCACTAATTACATGTAATGAATATAATTAATTAAGACCACGAACGAAAAAGTGAATATAATTCACCTAACAATTTTTTCAAACCTAGTGATGACTATTGATAAATTGACATGTGATAGTTTGTCTTATCAAGTTTTGAACTTAATAATTGTCTTCTCTCGACGTAGTGCGATGAATGATGCATTTATCTGTAATGTATTCCGCATACATTCAATAGAAGTATACTAATTTGAATTCTAATATTTATTTTAAAATACAAACATTTTTTTATCTAATAAAAAATACGATCCCAAACTGAAAATTACCTAGCAGAAATGAAAGTTTTTTTTAAAGAAAAACAAAGTAATCGATTTTATGGTTTGAAAACAACTCACAGTTTTTTTACTACATGGATTATGAGGTGTTTTTTAACAAGGTTTCAATTTTAATCGAAAAATTAGTTAAAATATTTATAATATTTGATTGAATAGTCACTTTAATATATGATTTTTGAATCAATTTAATTTCAAACGTTTATATTGGGTTAAAATAATCTTTTCACGAATGAATACTGATAGTCAACTAACGATAAATAACCTGAAATAACTTAATAAATTTATATTATAATGCACATTGACACAATAATATATTTAGATAAACATATTGATTTGAAAGAATATCACATAGGTTAAAAAATAATATTATAAAATATTTTTAATAATTGTATCATTCTTTTAAGTTATTTGAACTTGTTTATTGTTAATTGATTAATAATTTTTATCTATAAATGAACTATTATAACCTCAAATAAAATATTAATGATTAAATTATAAAAAAAAGACTAAATCAACTATTTAATAAAAACATTAAAGATTTTTTAACAACATGCCTAAGAATGAAAATTTTTATATTTCGATATTAATTTTTAAGTATATATCGAAATTCTTATATTTTTTTATATGAAACTCATTATGTATCGAAATTATTATATTTTTTTTAAGAAATTTGAAATATACCAAAAAATCAATACCAAAATTTTCACAACTTTTATAAAAATTCAGTACAATCGTTTTTAACCGCATTTTAAATCTTTAGTTACTTAAAACTACACCAATATTGTTATGCGCCAAAATAAGCTTTTATATCTCCACAACCTGTAAGAATGGAAATTTAAAGTCCAATTACAATGAAAAAAACATTACTGAAAAAATTAGTAGTTAAAATTAAATTAAAAATATTTTTAAAATATTTCATTAATTAATATTTTTTATTGGTTCAATATAATTGATGTTGTTTGGGTATTAAGATGTATTTAAGGGTCAAATATATTAATGGTCATCAAACTTTTAGGACATTTTATTTTGATCATCAAACTTTTAAAATTTTTATTGAGGTCATTCAACTTTTATTTCTCTTTTATTTTGATCCCCCGTTACCTTCTGTTAGAAACTGTTAACATGACTCGTTAGTTTTTTTTTTCTTTAAGGAAAACTATATAAATAGTTACCAAACTTTTAAAATGCTTTTATTTTGATCACTAATATTTAAAATTTTCATTTGAGTCACCCAACATAAAGACATTTATCAAAACAACATCAAACATATGATGACGAACAAGGATGAAAGGATGTATGGGTTGCCTCTCCCAATTTTAGGTATAATAGTATTTTAGGTCCTTATTAGTTTAAATATTAATCAAATAAAATTTTTGTCTCTTCCAATTTTTATATTTAAAGGTTTAATAGGCTTTTTTCCCTTTTAATGTTTGATCCTAACTACGTCTATTATAAAAAAGTAAATGTTTGAATTTAAACATGAGGTGCATCAATTCTACTTCATATTCTATGAAATGTGCGGAACAATGTTTGGATACAACCTTTAGAATTTAAATTTTATTTTATTTTATATTTTATATAGATTTAAAGTTACTTAAAAATTATAATTTATGACTTTAGTGGAGGATTGATTGAATCTAACTTTTATCATCGACGGAAAATTATTTTTTCTAATTTTTCAGATTTAAAGAATAGTATATCGGGGCGAGACGGGGCGGGTAAATTAATATTTTAACCCATATCGGATCGGGATCAGGTTTAAAGGTTAATAAATCGAGGCGGGGCGGTCAAAAACCCGACCTGCCCCTCCCCGTTGTCATCCCTATGATATACATTAATCTACACAACTTTAATTATTGTTCATCGATAATCGTATGGTAAAATTTACTTTTTACTTTTATTTTTTATACATTAAAAGAGTTTTTCTTAAACCATCGGGGTTGTTTTAAAGAAAAATAAAAATTAAGTGACTTCAATAAAAAATTTAAAATTTTAGAGACCAAAATAAAAATATTTTAAATATTCGATGACCGATGACTATTTATATAGTATAGCTTGAAGAAAAGGAAACTAACAAGTCACATTAACATTTTCTAACAGAGAGATTAAAGTAAACATTTTCTAGCAGTAGCTTCAAATTGACAATTCATGAAACAAATAACTTCAATTAACCAAATTGATTAAATGAGTTTTGACCCAAAAGTCCTACATTATTACGTTGTTTAAATCATTTTAATACACATATTGAATTCCTTAAAAGATTTCACACAACAATGTAGCAGCAAAAACAGTCATATTGACGACAAAACTAAAAGAGACAGACAACTTCCTAAAATAAGTCACGCAAAAGAAGCAAATGAGACTGATGAACTTGTATCATCTCAGCAAATTTACACAAACCCAAATATGCAGCTCCAACTCCATGAAATGATAGGGGATAAAATTAACTTCAACTAACCAAATTGATTTCGCAAATTGATTAAATGAGTTTAAATCTACATCAGATTCTGCATGGATTAGAGTATCTTTATGACTGAAATGTAAACATTTTATCTGCGTATGGAAATTACCCAAAATGTAACCAAATTACCAAAGTATCTTTATACGTATGGAAAGTGGTACTTTCAGAAAACACAAAGATATAACTTTTAAGTATTTATTGCCTAGGATTCAAATTCCATACTAAAAATCAATTAATCAATTATACTATTCTTACGGATTTTTTTCCCAGGATCTGAAAACTAATGAAAAAACTCTTAGGAATAAAAAATATCTACATAAATGTCTTACTTAGTGACCAATCAAGACATAATAATCTCTTTAGGAATAAGAGATATCAACTACATAAAATCTATAAATAAAATAAAATAAAAAATCGAAGAAGGGACAGAGAAAATCGAAAGAACTAAAGAAAAAAAACTTATCGATTGTAACTTTCCGACGAGACAACGACGAGCCCTGGGCTTGCCGGAGACGACAACTTTGCTGGCCGACGAGACTGGTTGGCTGATTTCCTTAAAGTTTCCTTAAAATAATCGATGAAGGGGCAAAAATTGTCAAAGAACGACATAACAGGGGAAGAAAAAGGGGATTTTAGGGTTTTACTTAAAGCATGTTTTTTTTTTTATAAAAAGCACGTGTTTTTCAACAGATAGCCTCGCTGGCATGAGGCGCTCGCCTCCCGCCTCCGACGACTCGTGTTAGAGGCGTACGCCTCTCGAAAAACGCTTCATCTTCGACGAAGGATGCGTTTTTCCGGTCGCCTCTCGCCTTCCGACGCCTGAGGCGCGCTTTTTACAACAAAGATCATAACCTTTTTGAATAAATGAATCATTTTCTTGAAACATCAAATCAAAAATTATAAATAAACAATTTAAAAAATTGTGAGAAAATAACATAAGAAACAAGTGATGCGATGAAAAATTGAGATTTGAATAATAAGAACAATAAAAATATTATTTATAAGTATATATATTTTTTTTATTTTTGATCTAAAATAAAAAATATTATTATAATTTTAATTGTAACTCTGTAATACATTAATACCTAGACTAATTAAATATCAATAACTTTATAATTAAACATAAAATCTATCAATTTTTTAACGAAACTTTTTAAAGTTTATTTAATAACATAATAATATAATTAAAATTAAATAAATAATTAAAGTGAAGGGGTCTATTTAAGTTTAAGTTTGTTTAGAAATCATTACTATACTTTAATAGTTTCTAATTTTTAATATAATTTAACAATTTAATTAATTTTAACAATAAAATTATTTTAATTCAATTGATCAATAAGCTCTAACGTCTTGGGGCTCTGGACTGTTACCCCTACCGCCCAAGTTCAGAGACGCTCTATTCATTATTAAAAAATAGATTTTGTATTATACTAAAAGTGTTATGAATATCTTTATTTATGGTGGATATCTATATACTTTCTCCTTCCCTCAAATAATATCCTTTATTGACTTTCTAAAAGTCAATTTTTTAAACTTTGACTATAATTATATTAAATATTTTAAATAATTAATTTTTATTAATTATATATTTAAAATCTATTCGATTAGAAGTTTTTAAAATATATTTTTTATATTTTTATCAATAATAAATTTTAAATAATCAAGAGTCAAAATTGAAAAAGTTTAACTAAAAAAAATCAACAAGGGACAATATTTATGGGACAAACAGAGTATTAAGTTAAACTTTAATAGGCTTTATTATTTGAGTTTAATACCCATTGAAATTAGGGTTTTCATCTTATGCCTATAAATATAGACTTTTAGACAAAACATTGTACACAATCCTATTTTGAGAATATAATAAAAGTTTCTCTCTTTTTTTTCTCTTATCTTTGTTCATCTATTTTGTTCTTATTCTTTACTTTATTCACAACACGTTATCAGAACGAGACTCTAACCAATGGAGGTATTTATCGTTCGAATCTTAAAGGAGTTATTGAAAAGAATTTGTTACTATCATGAATCAAAGAGTCTCCCTCAATTATGTTCTAATTATCGATTTATCTTTCTTTCTTGATTTTTTACTTGATTTTTAATTTTTTAAAAATATTTGTTTGTTTGGTGTTTGTGTATCGATAAAGTGACTCAATTATCGTGGTTCTTGTCAACAATTCCCGAATTTTTTAACAAGATATTGGTAACTAAATCTACCATATATTCAAATTAGTGAAAAGTTCGGATGTTTTACTTATTTAATTTGAGATTATTTTTTGTCTTTAGTTATGACCAATATTTGTTTATTTTGATGATGAAAGTTTTTGTTTTTAATTATATTTTTAAGTATTACATGATATTGGAACAAATATTGAAAATATAATAAATTAATATGTTTTTTGTTATGTTGGTTTAATGTGAGTATATTGGCTGGACATCCTGTTATGCGAGGCTACTTGTCTTAAAGGAGGTTCTTTTTAAAGGACTTTGTGGACTGGTTTGACAACGCCGCGTATAAGGATTAAAATTTTGTTCCTTGCATGTATTGTAGATATATTGGCTGATTAATTACTATTTAATAATATGAATGTTATAAAGTTTATATTTACTTCAAAGCAATATTAATTTTATGTCGAAAAACTCGACTATAGACTTCTCCCAAGTTCATGTTACGAAAATCGTCTTGATCCAAGAATTTTTATGGGAGACATTCCCTAAAGTGAATGTATGCATGATGCTTATTCCATGCAATTATTGGATTTATGTCATTCCTTCAAGTAAATGCAAGCATGATGTTTATTCCATACGACTATTTTATTTATGTTATTCCCTGAAGTGAATGCAAGCATGATGTTTATTCCATGCGATTATTGATTTGTTTCATTCCTTGAAGTGAATGCAAACATGATAATTCACTATATGGTTAGTGAATAAAAACTCAGTTATGTGACAGAGTATCACTGATGAGAATATATTAGAAAAATATACTCCACTTTCCATATATTAATGTTGTCCTGTAGACACAATATCATGAAAATGTTTTAAATACCTATTAGCCTTCGCTCTATTCCCTGATGTGAATGTGATATTTGATAGCGGAAAGAATAAAGGTCATATTAGTAATTGTGGTCATGATTGAGATCATAAAATAGGCATGAATAAGATAATTATTTTGAGAATGTTTATATCCCCAAGAAGTGTAATTATAAAGATGACAAGAATTATAGAGATATTATCAAAATCTTTATGTTATCAATGTGATGATACAAACCATTAATCTTGTACTTGTCAAATGCCAAAGTATTATTAACTTTATCCATAATCATGAATGATAAATTAAAGAAAATATAAATAGATTTTCTTTGTAGCGAAAATAATTATGGTATTATTGATCCAACTCAATTGAATATTGTTAATTTTCTCATAACCCTTGAAGGGAATAATTTGTCATTTATTTTATTTCCTTTATAATTTTTAAAAGGAATAATTGATCTTTTATTTATTTATTTTTATGTTAGTTTATTTATTCATATTAATTTAATTTTATTTATTATTTATGTATGTTGACTTACTTTACATCTTATTTATTTATGTTTTATGTTAATTTTTTCTTTAAAATAATATGATTATTTCCGGAATAAAATAAGCAATAAATTATGGCGATTTATGCTCAGCAGACAATGTAAGTATTCATACAATACTTAAGCATAAGAAATATTTTCCCATTTAAATATAAGGGAAAATATGATTACTATATCTCAAAGTACTAAAATATCAATGCTTCAGAAGAGCTCTTGAGAGTTTATCTTTGATAAATAACCGATTTGATATGATGTATTATATTTAATATTTTCCATTCCCCGAAATAAATGAAATAAAGTACATATTAAAATGTGCATAATTTTTCATATTTTCCCATTTTAAATACAAGAGAATAATGTGAGTACTATATCCGGAAGTACTAATATCAGAGAAGGCTTCGATTGAGGAAATATGTTATTGCCAAATAGAACTTTATTCCATATTTACAGTTCATTATACTCGTCAAAGTCACAAACAAACTTGACTTTTAAAGATATTTGCAGAAATATATTAAGAATATTAGTCAAGGGGATGTTGACTATCTCAATATTATGATTATAACTCAAGGCGATAAGAAAATCTTGACAAAATTACATGCATTGCTATCCATATTGTATTACAGAAGAAATTAGTACAAATTAAAGCTCATGCTATTGTAAACCAGATGTTTACTGATAATTTTATTTGGCATGACCGGTTAGGCTAAGGCTGAGCAATGAAATCGAGAAAACCGAAAAACCAACATGAACCGAACTATTCGGTTCGGTTTTGGTTCGGATTTTTATTTTATGGTTTAGTTTTCCGTTCAAATTAATTACTTATTTTTTATATTTCGATTCGGTTCGGGTTTTCCATATGGAATCCATTTGTTCCAAATCAAACCGAATTAAAAAAATAATTTAAAACCATTTTAAACTTTAAGGCCCATTCATTTGATCCAACCATTTAAATATATTTTAAAAATACATTAAAATAAAATTCAAAACCCTAAAAATAAAATATAACTTTTCACTTTTCACTTTCTCACTTTCTGTCGTTTCTTCTTATTTTTTTCATAGTTCTTCAACATCAACCCTCACGCTCACGGTCATCTACAAACTTTCAACGCCATCATTTTTATTGTCTTTTATCTTCAGTTTTGCTGGGTTTTCGTTCTGATCTTCTCAATTTACATTCTTTGGAAGCTTTAAAAAGTAAATAGTACTATTTTTTATATTTTTTATTATAACTAATATTATTTTATGTGGTTAGTCAGATTTTTATATTTCTTTAGTAATCGTGAATGCATTTTTTATTATAAGTGATATATTTTATGTGGTTAGTCATTTAATGCTACTTTTTGTTCAATAAAAAGTGATTGATTAGGTTTAAGTTTTGAATATTACAGATATTCTATTTGATGAATCTTGAGTTTAATTTTTAAATTTGCTATTGAATTTTATATCATGTTTATAAAGCTATTAAAAATTGGGTCAAATATGTTCTAATCGATGTTATCATAAATTTTTATTGTGTTTATATATTGTAATTTTAAAATGAAATAAAACATATAAATTATTAGACAAAAATATTAAATCTTTTTATGGCTTATATGTAATACTATAGTTTTGTGAATGAAAAAAATATTATTTTTGAATATGTATAGTTTAACGATTAACTTATTTACGATAATTTATTTTTTTAATATAAAAAAGAAAGAAAATGTTATAGTTTTTTTATGCTTTTTTTATTTATATTTTCATAATATAATTTCTATTTTTTTTTCAGAAAATAACATCTAAAGATGCTCCTAAGCTTGGACATGAGATCGAGTCTTCCCATGATCCTCCAGATGATTCACCTGCAGCTCCTTCAAATGCCCAATCGAATATTCAACAACCTAAAAAAAACAGGAGGTAAATTAGGTTCCACAACTTTTTTAGTTTGTGATTATTTTACTAAATTACCTTGTGTAGTTGGAAACATACCATATTATTGTTGTAACTATTGTGGGAAAAACCTTAAGTGTCCAACTAGAAGTGAAATTAGTGTAATGCACAATCACCTGAAACGTTGCACTAAGTACCCATTTAATAAGGTAGATAAAAAATAATAGAACTTATGTTTCAAATCAGCAGAAGATGAGCAGAAAACTTCAGGTTCAGTGATTTGGAAATTTGATCAGACATTGTGTAGAAAATATTGTGCTAGGATGGTTATCATGGATGAACTGCCCTTTAGAATTGTTGAGCATAAGGGTTTTCGTGATTTTTGTAATATAATGTAACCTAGATTTCAAATTCCCTCTAAATTTACTGTAACAAAGGATTGCATGGAGATTTACTTAGAAGAGAAAAAGAAGCTTTTTAAGTATTTTCGGAATTTTAATCAAAGAGTTTGTCTCACTACTGATATATGGACTTCTAGACAAAATCTTAGTTATTTATGTCTCACGATTCATTTTATTGATGGTGAATGGAAATTGCATAAAAGAATTTTGAGTTTTACTTCTATTCCTAGTCATTCGGGAGATGTGATAGAAAAATGCATTGAAAAACACTTACTTGAGTGGGGAATAGATAAGGTACTCACATTGACGATAGATAATGCTAGTTCCAATGATATTGCGATTAAGTATATGAAGAAAAGGCTTAACAATTGGAAACAAAGCATTTCAGGGAGTGACTTTCATCACATGAGGTGTTGTGCACACATATTGAATTTGATTGTTAAAGAGGGTTTGAAAGATTTGGATGATTCAATTTTTAGAATCCGTTCGGCTGTTAGTTATGTTAGATCATCTTCGACTAGGATGCAAAGTTTTAAGTTGTGTGTTGAACAAGAAAAAAAATTAAGAGTAAGAGTTTGGTTTGCTTGGATGTTGAAACTAGATGGAATTCAACCTTTCTAATGTTAGATCATGCCTTAAAATTTGAAACAACTTTTAATAGATTGAGAGAGCAAGATTTTAAGTATAGAGATGAGCTTCTATGTGCAAAAATGAAGGGTTTGCCTACTGAATTAGATTGGGAGCATGCTCGTGCTTTATTACCTTTTTTCAGAGCTTTTTATGATGCTACTTTGAAGCTGTCTGGTTCTTCTTATATCACTAGTAATTGCTATTTTTATGTTGTGTTTGGTATTAGAATGATGATTAATGAAAAGTTAAATGATCAGCATTCAACGATAAAACTTATGGCTACAAACATGAGGGAAAAATATCACAAATATTGAAAAAATGTGAAGAATCTTAATCCATTCTTATTCATTTCTATGATTTTAGATCCAAGACATAAGATGAATTACGTAATGTTTGTGATCGAAGAAGTTTATGATGAGAAGAAAGCTGAAGAATTGAGTGAACTTGTGAAACAAACCTTAAATGAATTACTTGATCATTATAGTTTGTTGAGTGGTATATCTAAAGGTGAATCAAATATTAGTTCTCAACCTAGTCTTCTTAAGGGTTAGAGTGATGAGCTTGATTTGTTTACTTATTCCAAGTCCAAATATAAAAACAAAAGGGCTAAAAGTGTGTTTAGTGAAGGTAAGACTGAACTTGAAAAATATTTAGAAGACAAGGTAGAAAACGATGTTGACAAATTTGATGTGCTCGATTAGTGGAAGAACAAAAGTAAGACTTATCCAATAATTTTTTTAATGGCTCGAGACATTTTGTCCATTCTTGTGTCTACAGTAGCTTCAGAATCTGCTTTCAGCACTGAAGGTCGTGTTCTTGACCCTTTTCGAAGTTTTTTAACTCCAAAAATTATTGAGTGTCTCATTTGTACTCAAAATTGGATACGTTCTTTACCTATGCCTATTCAAAAGGAGGAAGAAATTAAAGAAATGAAAGACATTGAGTGTGGTAAGTATAATTATATGAATGCTTATAAATGCTATTTTTCTATTTATGTAAATATTCGAACTTATCAAAATTTTATGACTTAAAATAGGTTTTGAAGATTTGAGGCTAAATGAAACAACTATGATGATTGACGATTGATTGAATTTGGAGATAGAACACGTACAAGATAATTAAACGATTATTGTATTCTTATTCATAAAATAGAAGGTTTCATGACTTGTTTCCTTATTTTAACTTTTAGATGTCACAAAATAAGTTTTAAAAATTGCAAGATTTTTGCTCTTATTTTGATTTTTAGATATTAATTTATTTTTTATTTTAAATTAAAGTTATTTTTTTTGTAGGGTGTAAACTCATGGTGTTTATTGCTTGTACTTGAGAAGAATGTTTGTCTGACTTGGATTATATATCTACATGGATCAATCTAATGCAAGCTGTGAAAATTTTTTGAGAAATTATCTTTTGATCAACCTTTTGATTAACTCAGCTTAACTATAACAATTAGTAGTCACAATATTTTGTTATTGAAACATATCGACCATTGCAATATTTTGATTAGTTTTATATCGAACACTTATCATTTAAATTCACATAGATGTGTTTATTATCATTTCTTTTTAACATTTTTAATTATATATCAGTTTAATGTTTTAATTTCAAATATCATATTAATGATGAAATATCAAATCTGTAAATGTGTTTGTTGAATTTTTCAGGTTTATATGTTGTGTTTATTATCATTTCCTTGAACACTTGGATTATATGATGTGTTTGTTGAATTTTTCAGGTTGTATCTTTTTCTATAAATATTTTTAAATATATTGTCAATATGGAAAAATTGAATTAAAAAATCGAACCGAACTGAAAAATGTGGTCTCAAATAATTTGTTTTTTAGACCATTAGATTTCGATTTTGATTTTATTATTAAAAAACTGCAAAGTACGGTTCAGTTCAATTTTTATTCAAAAGCTAAACCGAACCGAATCGAATTCACCCCTAGTCGAAGGACAAAGCCGATCATTAAAGTACTGTGGTAATGTTAAAGGTGTAGGGACAATGCCTCCTTTCTGAATAACTAATACAGGAATAGAATACAAATGCAATGTATTCTCCTCGGTCCCTGGGTTCGCAGAACATTGAGCTCATAGGAAATGGCACCTATGATGTAGTTGCATGCGAGTAATCTTGAAGACACCTGCTTAGAGTGGAATATCCGATGGGTAGTTGATGGGATCATGGAGTGAAAATATAAAATTTTAAAATTTTGAGGGTTAAATTAAAGATAAGATAAAAGTGAAATAATTTTTTAGTGATTATATAGGTAATTTATAATTTTATTATTGTGTCAAATCATCTTTTCGTTAATTTTTAATGGCTTTTAACATCAGAGTGACCATAAGTAGGGGTGTTCATAACCGGGTACCCGAAATTTTTACGTACCAAAACGTCGGCCCATGACTCGGCCCATAAAAACAGGTACCCGCAAATCGGGTACCGGGTACCCGGTTTCATTTTTCTAATATTTTTTAAATTTATTTTTTAAAAAAATATAAAAAATACTTAAAATTTCATGATATATATTTCAAACACAAAATTATTGATTTGAGATAGTTTTAAAGATAAATATTTGGATATATATGCATATATTAAAGTTTATCGATAAAAGAATGTATTATTCTCGATCATAATTTTTCTCTCAAATCTCATATTTACAAATTAATATAAATATTTATGAAAAATTCAAAACTTAAAAGTATATAATATAATTATAAAAAGAAGTTAAGGATTTAAAATTAATTTTAGAGAAAAATAATAAAAATATTTAATAAAAATATAATTTAAAAATTAAAAATATATATTTATTAAAATTACCGGGCCGAGTTGATTTACCTTGTTCTTAAAAATTTTTGGCCCTGACCCGTCGTGTACCCGACCCGAAAATTCATTTATTTCATTATAAATACCCAATACTTTTTAATCTGGTTGGTGGGTTAACGGGTAGTATAATTTGGGTTGGGTATTTTTAAACACCCCTAATCATAAGTTTACAGCCCAAAAACGTATGTGATTGTATTGATTGATTTTTAAAATTGATGACTAAATTTATATTGAGGGTAAACAAATATGACCTTTACTGTAATTAACCCTGATTTGTGAACTTATTTATGACTCTATAATTCCTGAGTGCCTGATTCCAACATGTAGGATCAACAAATACATAGCAAACAATCAAAGATGTCTGATAATGAGACAAGGGGATTGGTCATGTGGGATGTTTAACCGACTGACCCGTCAGAGTTATGGAGCAAGAACAGCTTTCTCAACGCCTTCATCAAAACCAGAACGCCGGCTCTCCGATGGCTTCGGAAAAACACGCCTCCATTAGGTTTCGACAACTTCATTTGTTGTTCCGAAGCCCTGCCTAGACTGCTTCCAACTCCCAATTCTTCATTGAAATCCTCCCACAATAGGTCCATCTTTTCTTCATCTTCAACATCTGATTTGTCACACACCTTGGACACCTTCTTATCTGCATCATCATCTTCTTCTTTCCCTTTGATAGGAGACCTGTGCCATAGCGGCGGAGATTCGATGCCGTATCGGCACAAATCCATTGAGGTAGGAAAGCTGAATTCTTCAGTAGTGCCCATGGTTGCTGCTCATCGTCGGCTGTTTTTCAACTGAATAAAAAATAATGTGTTTGGTGGTGGATGTGGTTTTGGAAAAAATATTTCGTTGAACTGCCCTTGCAAGTTAACAACTTTTTAGTGCCAGCTAGGAATCTTAGATTGAGGGTCCCCTCACCAAGCCTTAACATTTCATTTTCTGTGGCCAACCATCTATAATTTGGTACTCACCCAGTCTCATATTCACCAATTCTTCTAATATAAATGAAAGGAATTGATGTCATATATATATTTTAAATTAGTTAATAGTGATTATATTAGTATATGTAAAATGATTGGTAAAGTTTTTTACATTTTTTATTTATAAACTTTTGATTACTAAAACGTTTGTTTTAGTTAAACTTTAACGAGAAACTGATCAGACACAATAAAAAATAAATTATCTAAATAGTCCCTAAACTATTATTTCACTTTTGTTTTATCTTTAAGTTGATCTTCAAAATTTTAAAATTTTATCTTTTCACCGTCTTTTAAAAAATCCCACTTTCTCTAAAAATTATTTAACCCAAACCCTAACCATTCCCTCTGTAAGTAAATATTTTGTTTTTAGATAAAAATATAAATGATTTTATCGATTATTTTTAAAATTGATGACTAAATCTATATTAAAACAATAAAAATGATTATTTTAGTAATTATCTCAATTCATATTACCGATTAATATTTATGGGTAAACTCTAATTTTAACCATGGGATTTTAATGATTTTTTTAATCTAAAACCAGCTCAATAATCGTTGCATAATCCACCTATTTAAAAAGGGCTAGCTATTTTTAATTATTTTCTCTTTGAATAATAAAATGATAGGGGACCATTTTTCCATTAAAATAACTAATTTTCCCTAAATAATGATAAACAAAAGTTCACGTCTAAACCAAATTATAATATTCCCTCAAGTCTAGTAATAATACGATAAATTAAATAATTAATTAATACTAGATTTTTTAAATTAAAAAATATATTATCAAAATTATGAATATTCATAAAGATGTCATAAAATAATATTTTAAAATTTAAATTGTTAATTTTTAAAAATAATATTATTATTTTGAAAAGATTCTCTGTAGGACAATGTTTAAATGAATATTAACCGTAAATACAACTCATATATGTCAAATAAAGCAATATGAGGTTCGGTATGCGGTTTGTTAGTTACTGTCGCGACCATTTTAAAACCGAATGTATAAAATAGACTGGAGAATAAATTTTGGAAAATTGAATTTTTATTACTTTTAACTATTAATTATGAAAACCGAAATTTTATTAAAAACACATATTATTTTAAGTTTTAAAAATGATTTGGGGTCGCCACCGGCCACTTTGGTAGACCAGACACCATAAAATAAACAAGAGATTCTCTTTTAAAAAAACATTAGGGTTCGAGAGTCGGTTACGTGTAAGGACGACCCTTACGAGTGCCTAAGATCGACACCTTATTAATTACACATGACATTTTGGCATTTCGAATAATAATATCATTTAATTCGTTATTTTCAAATAAATATCATTCGAATGAGGATATCCTTTTGGATAATAAGGTATATTTCTTTTAAATACGAGCCTTGAGTAAGACGTCCTATAATAGGAAACCTTCACTCGTATTTAAAAAAATATAAATTCTGCCCCAAAAGGTTATCCTCATTCGAGTGATATTTATTTGACAATAACGAATTAAATTATATTATTATTCAAAATGCCAAAATGCCACGTGTAATTAATAAGGTACCGATCTCGGGCACTCGTAAGGGACATCTGCAAGTCACCTAGTGAAAGTTGCCGAGTTTATCACTTTGAATGCAGATGAAGTCCTAGATCTCAATTTCATGAATGAGGTAGACAAGATGCGACAGGATATGGAGAAAAAGTACGTTGATCATTTCAAAGCACTAAAGGCAAAGATACTAGAGACGTAAGGGACCACTGATCAATGTAACGACGCATCTGATTTGGGTTTGGTGTCCGATTTAGTTTACCGCCAAAGTTTAGAATGCCTGATTTTGAAAAGTTTGATGGAACTACATGCCCAACTGCCCACATGACTATGTATTGCCGAAAGATGGTCGCTTTCAATAAAGACAAGAAGTTGTTGATTCACTGTTTTCAGGATAGTTTGATAGGTTCTGCGATCCGATGGTACACAGAGTTGAGTAGGGAAAATATAAAAACATAGAAGGACTTGCATCGTACCTTTATGGAAAATTATAAGCATATATCGAAAATAGGACCCACTAGAGTAATGTTACAACAGATGTAGCAGAAGCCGAATGAAACATTCCGACAATATGCTCACCGATGGAGGGATTTGGCTTCCCAATTACAGCCCCCATTGATTGAGAGTGAAATGAAACACATGTTTGTGGAAACATTGAAGGGCTTGATGTATGACCGTTTGTTTACTACTTCGATGCAAAATTTTTCTTAGATTGTTAATACATGGGAGCTTGTTGAAGCAACCATCAAAAGTAGGAGAATAGAAGGATCTGATCATTCTAAGAGGAGCCATAGAAAGAAGGATAATGAAGTAAATAGTAATGGTGTATACGAAGCGCCGAGAAACGTGACCATATCTAATTCAGGAGTAGGGGCAAGTAGTTCACAGAATTCAAACAAGAAGGATTCCAAATGGTAAAAGTCAAGTTTTACTCTCATTTCGATAAAGTATGCCGATTTGTACACACATTTGTATGATGCGGACATGATACGTCTGTATTTCATTGTAACACTTCAACCTCCATATCCGCCATGGTTCGATCAGAAGGCTCATTGCGAATATCATGCCAAGGTTCAGGGGCATAGCATTGAAAATTGCACTACTTTCAAGAGGGTAATTCAGAATTTGATCAATACTGGGGTGTTGAAATTTGATTAACCCATCATATCGAAGAACCCATTGCCAAACCATGGTGAACGGGGTGTGAATATGATTGAGGAACAAGGTCAAATGAGACAAGTAAAGATGACTGTATCATAAATCAAATCGTCGTTGAAGTGAGTGTTCATACAACTATTTCACAACGGGCTCATATGCCAAGGAATAATGACGGTAGAACCAGTTGAGTCAGAGTTATATTGTGAGTATCATCAGGAGCAAGGACATGAAATTCAACATTGTTTTGAGTTTAGAAGTTTGCTGGAAGGAATGATGAACAACAAGGAGGTAGAATTCTTTGTCGAGGTAGGAGGGAGAAGAATGATGGATGTTTGTAAGTCAGAGAAAGCTCTGCCAAAATACAATGTGGAGAGGCCGTTGGTCATTTCAGATCGACCAAAGAATGAGAGTTCATCAGGGGAAGCGAAACCAATAACTACCTCTCTTATAGTGATTAGTCATCTAACACCTTTAGTTTAACATGGTATCAGTCTCCATTAACGTTCCTGACGTACATGCACTGACCTCTTCCGCTGTAGTCGCCAACAGTTCTGATTTCTCTTTTATTCATGTCGTTTCTATGGAAAGCCTTCAACATCCGCTGACCATCTTCAATTGATTTCTTCACCAACAACAAACCTTAGTCCACAATTAATATTATATCGTCGATCTTGATGCTATTTCGTTTTCGCTCCGTTGTTTGTTTCATTCTATTGTTGTCGTTCATCAAGAAACCAAGAAGCCTTTACTGCACGAGTTTCATTTGTCTTGCTGCCAAAGAAAAAGGTGAAAGAAAATATCGAAGAAGATCTATTAAGTTTCTAGACACTGTTCCATAATTGGTGCAATTTCCTAACGTTTTCTTCGTGTCAAGCTGAAGTATCGTTTGTTAGAGTATGCCCAAAGACCAATCATATGATGATTGTAAGGATACTTTTATTTACCAATTTTATTGAATAAAGGCATTATCATTATTGTTTTTAGATATATGTGTCAATCTATAACATAAACTGAGAAACAATAAGGTCCATACAATAATATATGTATTATTATTAAAAGATCCTTAGTCAAGTATTATTATGGGTATGGACAATAATAATACGCTTAAGACTAACATGTGATTAATTGATGACAATGAGTTGTCATTGACATAGAGATGTCAGAATTAATATATGAATATATTAATAGAGAATAATATATTAGATTAACCCGCTATGAGCATATGTCTTGGATTATTATGTGACAGTCACGATATTGCTCATAGTGACAACTATATGTATAATCCTTAGACTTGAGATTATTACTATCTCAACATATGTTGTTTTATGTTTTGATGCAGTTAAACGTGTCTCGTAATTAGTTACACTATAAAAACTAACATTGGACATATTACAATTTATGTAGTGAGATGTGAATGATCGAGATATGATTTGTCCTTCCTACATAATAGGAAAATATATCAAAGGCCACTTGATTGATTGAGACTAGAAATGCATGGCCATGCTTGAATACGTTGATATGAGATATCACAAATTATTCATTAAAAGTAGTCCACTCTAGATATCAAGAAACATTAAAATAGGCTATTCAAGTGTGACTATTCCAAGACTTGTGCCTATTAAAGATATAAAAGGACAAAAGGATATAATAAATTAAGAGAGTTAGTCACGAACATGGTATATCGAATCATGATCTCTTGTAACTTAGATGAAAATGATATATTGCTAGATATCACTCATTGTTTGTAATATTGGAATTGTTCTAATATTTTTACTAACGTTACAATGAGCCTTGTAGAGCCACTACCGAGGCAATCTACTGCCGAGGCTTTGCCAAGAAAAAGGAGGTAATCTACTGTCGATGCCTTGCCAAGAAAAGGGAGGCAATCTACTGCCGAGGCCTTGCCAAGAAAAGGGAGTATTTAAGTGATTTTTTTTAAAAACTTGATACGTGTCAAAAGTGCGCAATTAGTGCAAGTGGACACATCGCAAGTAATAAAGTGATCAGTATAATCGTGTATCGTCTCCACAGGGATTGATCTACTTAATATGCTTTCTTCGTCTTCTCGCTCTGTAAAAGTAAAGACACAAGTAATTTGGAGTTTGATGAAATTAAATAAAGAGAACTAAATAAACAGGTAAAATCAGATAAAAAAAGTGGTCAAGATCCAGTTGTGTCGTATAGTAGATTCGATTGGCTTGTTTTTGTCCAATGCAGTCGCACAAAACTGCCTCGGCAGTACTGCAGATTACTGCCTCGACAGCGATGATGCTGGCCCGCCGCGGCAATCTCTTGCTCTTGGGCAGACTTTACCAAAGTTCGGCATAGTGTCCTTTGATGACTCCGCTTATCTCTAAGTCGAAGTATTTTTGATGACCAGTCCTTGATGATACCTCTCGGCGTGAATCAATTGTAATCACCAACTAATCCCACACTTCTCTTAGCCGCTGAAACTCTTAACCTATCTCTAGGCCGAGTTAGTGTTTCCCGATTGAAACACCGTACTTATTCCTTTTGTGAATCTAACTCTCTCGATATTAGATATATAGATCACTTGCAAACTTCTCTCTCGAGCTTGGATGCAAGAACAAAGAATGGATAAGAATAAGCAAACTTTGATCTTTATTGCATTGAAACAAGAAACAAGGTTCAATCTCCTCACACTAATACGTTACAACCTTCACCTAAGCCTAAAGAAACTTAGAACATAATGAAAAGAAAAGAAAACTCTAAAACTAAGGTTGTGCCGAAAACTCTCCTCTCTTCCTTCCTTGGACGGCTAGGTCTTATATAGGTTTGGTCTAGGGCAAACCTTTCCTAAGTAGAATATAGCTTGGAGTAGGGAACAAGTCATGTACATTAATAAAATATTTCCAAGTTTATTCTAAATAGGAGGCTTTCTCGCGTAACCTTGTCTTGGGTTTTTCTTCGTGCTAACCAGCTCCGATCCATGTGTTGTATGTCCAAAAACGTTCAGTGTATTTTTCTCTTCCAATCGCCTACAATATCGCTACTTGTCTTTCGGCTGCTGCCTCAGCATCAGGTCGTGCCTCGACCACGTTGCTGCCGCGGCAATAGTATTTCCTGCACAGATATGGAAAAATGCAGTAAAACTTGCTTTTTCTGTAAATATCATCTTTATAAGCATGAATTCTACATATATCACATTAAGTATATGCATTGGTCCAAGTGGGTGTAGATTTGATGATTAATGCTCATAAAAGGTGTAAAAAGTGATAGTGAGTTGAGCACTTATCAAGTCTATAGGGTCACACCAATGGTTGAAAAGTAGAAACAAATATATATGTATAAGTAGATTATATTTAATCTCGAATTTAATAAAAAAGGCTATAGTTAAAGTAATTGTATTCCTTTTCAAATTCAGATTAAATATAGATCCTAAAGTTTAAGGAAATAATTAAAGTAATTATTTCCTAAACAAATTCGGAATAAAACTCTTATACCCAGGGTTACACATATATATAAGGGATATTTGGGGTCTAGCAGCCACACAAGAGAATCCCAAATTCCCCAAACCTAAACTCACGAAAAATAGTTTTTCGAGATTTGCTCTCAATCGAGTGAACTGAGTAGAGGCCGAGACGATATTCATGAAGGCTAAAGATTCGAATTATCGAACGATCGTGATTGTAGCAGATCCAATTGCTATTTTTGTTGCTTATCAAGGAACCCAATGTAATTCATCATGGATCCCTTGAAAGACCGTCGTAATTTTGTTCTGCTGCGCCATGGGGTGTGCCGAAGGTCCCAACAGTGGTATCAACCACTTCTACGATCCGTAATCGGGTTAAATACTTGGGTGATGCGATATATATGAGGTGCATGCTTTATTTGACTGTGTCGATGATATATATATTGATATTGGTAGTCGATTAGGGATACGATTAATATGTTAATCTGTTAATTACAATCTCCATGTTGTTGCAAGGGTTTTACGGGAATCATATGTCAATCGTTGACATAATGATCGGCGAAAGTGTGATGGCAGATCTCATCAAAGAAAAGGAATAATTGTTATTACGATGCGAAAGTATATAAGGGATTTAAAAATCTCGAAAACACAATTCTGTTGATAAATTTTATCAAATCGTGATGTTTTTCCATAGAAAAATAGTTGCTATTTTTCAAAATTTCTGACCAGCTGCACCGGCGCTAGGGGTGAGTATTCGATCCAGTCGAGTCAAAAAATTTCGAGTTATTCGAGTTAACGAGTCATATTTTACAACTCAAACTTTATTTGAAATTTTTTCGGTTTGAGTCGAGTTTAAGAAATTTGAGTTGAGTCGAATCGAGTCGAGTTTTCGAGTTCCTATAAATATTTAATTGTAATAATTTATCATGTTATAATATGATTTGATTTCAATTCAAACGACTTTCTCTAATCATATAATATATGCATATATATTTTTTTTCATATGTAGCAATATTTCTTTATATTTCTATATATTAATTTATATATATAATAAAAATTTGAGAGATTCATCTCAAACTTAAAAATTAATCCTTTAATTACTAAAAATTTTGAGTTATTCGAGTTATTCGAATTTCCATTTTACAACTCAAACTTTATTTGAATTTTTTTCGAGTCGAGTTTATGAAATTTCGAGTCGAGTCAAAACGAGTCAAGTATTTTCGCCTCGAGTCGAGTCGATTTATTCGGTTTTTTCGAGTCGAGTCGAGTTTTGCTCACCCCTAACCGGCGCGGCTTACCGCCGCAAGGGCCTTGACCCCTTCGTAGGCAACATAGATTTTGGGCCCATATTGGTAGTATTAACGATTTCGTGCTAGCATATATATGATATGTTTGCTTTGCACGGTGTTTGACATGTATGGTTATAGCCCTTGCTTTTACAATAGTTGTAAATTTTAAATACGGCCTGCGTGTCGTGACTTTCTCTATCTCTGTTGTAATTCTCTTCTCATCTTACCCCCTCGTATGTAAAAAAGATATTCTATAATTGTGATATTATTCGAAGAAGAAATCGAGAAATTTGGACCAAAGGCGAGAAGATGCTTGAGAAACAGTTTTAGTGTAGAATTAAGGTTTTAAGGTTCTCCCATTAGCTTGGGATGGGTCACCTTAGTTCCTTATTTTGGGCTATAACCATTGCAATCTTATTTTTTTTATATCTATCATGTATGTGATGCAATGTATGATATATATCTTCTACTCGTATAAATTGATGAGATCAATAAGGACAAAATTAAAAGAAATAACAATGAGATAGTTAAAGATTTCCCTCAAATTAATCTAAGTTAAATTTAGCCGTCCAATATTTGTCCTCGTTAAGGCCTTGATCGATCTTATGTGGGTTTTTCCAAAGCATTGACGCATAAGTCCATCTTGGTTAAACGCGTAGAATAAGCAAGTGATATTCGTTGGTCGAAATATTGGTAATAACTTAGTTAGGTTATTCTAATAGGATTACAAACCTAAAGGCTAAGTATTTGGTTAAGTCATGAGATGACTGAACAAGAGTTGTTCACCAAATGGAGGAGTTACGTGTGATGTAATTAGTAAAGGGTTACTTACCTAAATAACCTCTATCCTAAAGAAAAGCCAAAGCTGATTTAGGAAATTGGTGAATTATGGATCCTCGCTCACTAAAAAAAATTTCGTTTAATTTTTCCAAAATTAAAACGAGAGGGATTTTTAATTTTGAACAAAATAGAGGGAGTATTTTATAAACAAAGACCTATTTATAATATTTCAAATTGGTAAATTTACTTTATGTATTTCCATGTTGTAGATCTAAATAGAAAACAACACTTTATCACTACGATCACTCCTTGAGAATGAGAAACTCAACGGCATAAACTTTCTTGATTGGTTCCGCAGTTTGAGAATTGTTCTCAAACAAGAAAGAAAAGAATATGTCATTGAAGAACCTGTTCCAGATGAACCGACAACTAATGCTTCTAAAGCTGACAAAGAAAAGTTTAAGAAACATATGGATGACATGTTAGATGTCGGATGTCTTATGCTTGCTACCATGACTCCTGATCTTCAGAAGCAACATGAAGACATGGTTGCATATGATATGATTCAAAACCTCAAGTAAATATATGAGGGGCAAGCAAGACAAGAGAGGTATGAGACCTCTAAAGCTCTATTTCAGTGCAAAATGGTAGAGGGATCTCCTGTAGGAGCTCATGTCATCAAGATGATAGGCTATATCTAAACGTTAGAAAAGCTAGGATTTCCTCTCAAAGATGAATTGGCTACTGATGTTATTCTGCAATCGTTGCCGAATAGCTTTAATCAATTTGTCCTTAATTTCAACATGAATGAAATTAACAAAACTTTGCCACATTTATTTGGCATGTTACAAACTGCTGAGAAAAGTATGACTAAGGTTGGACCTAAGCCCATTCTGATGGTTCGCAAGGACAAAGGAAAGGGAAAAGCAGTGGCAAAGTACAAGGGTAAAGGTAAGCCTATGCCCAAAGGACAAGATGCACTGAAACCCAAAGGGGAGTTAGCAAGGAAGGAAAATGTTTTCACTGCAATAAGACCGGACACTGGAAAAGAAACTGCCCCATCTATCTTGAAGAGGTCAAGAAGGCAAAAGTAGATGGTGCATCAATTTCAGGTATTTATGTTATTGATGTGAATCTGTCAACATCTTCTTCTTGGGTATTAGATACCGATTGTGAATCTCACATTTGTACTTTTGTACAGGGACTACAAAAGAGAAGGAAGCTAGCTAAGGGATACATAGACCTTCGAGTGGAAAATGGAGCAAGAGTTGTTGCATTAGATATAGGAACATATGTTTTATCTTTACTTAGTGGACTTGATTTACATTTAGAAGATTGTTATTTTGTGCTTAGTTTGACTGAAAACATTATTTATATTTTTTGTTTGGACAAGATTGACTTTGAGATTATTATTAAGAATAATTGTTGTTCTTTTTATCTCGATATTGTTTTTTATGGTTTGACACAATTGGTTAATGACATATATATTTTAAATCGAGAAAATGCCATGTATAACATAAATACCAAAAGATAAAAACAAATGACTCAAATCAAACTTATCTCTGGCATTGTCGTTTAGGCCATATAAGTGAGAAATGCATTTCAAAACTCCATAAAGATGGATTCTTAGATTCATTTGTTTTCGAAAAAATGGATGTATGTGAATCTTGCTTACTAGGAAAAATGACTAAGTCTCCTTTTAATGGTAAAAGTGAGCGAGCAAGTGATTTATTGGGTTTAATAAATAGTGATGTATGTGGACCAATGAATACACAAGCTAGAGGTGGATTTCATTACTTTATTACTTTCACTGATATCTTCATTTGATATGGTTACATATACCTTATGTGTCATAAATCTAAGGCTATCAAAAACTTTAAAATATTCAATAATGAAGTACAAAATCAACTAGGCAAGAGTATTAAAGCACTTCGATCAGATCGAGGTGGAGAATACTTAAACATAGAATTTGATGAACTCCTTAAAGAATATGGGATTGTCTCACAGCTTACTCCACCAGGTACACCACAGTGGAATGGAGTTTCTGAGAGGAGAAATCGAAATTTTTTAGACATGGTTCGATCAATGATAAGTCATAGTGATCTTCCGACTTCTTTTTGGGGACATGCACTAGAAACAGCTCCTTTCACTTTAAATCGTGTTCCGTCTAAATCTGTTCAAAAGACACCATATGAGATATGGACTGAAAAACGTCCTAGTATTTTTTTATGAAGATTTGAGGTTGTGAAGCATATGTCAAACATCATATGTCCACAAAGCTCGAACCCAAAATCTCATAAGTGTAATTTTGTTGGATATCCCAAACAAACTAAGGGATATTATTTCTTTAACCCTAAAGAGAACAAAGTGTTTGTTGCTCGAACAAGAGTTTTTCTCGAAAGAGAATTTCTCAATAGGAAAGGGAAGGATAAAGATATGGACTGGAAAACATCCTAGTATGTCTTTTATGAAGATTTGAGGTTGTGAAGCATATGTCAAACATCATATGTCCACAAAGCTCAAACCCAAAATCTCATAAGTGTAATTTTGTTGGATATCCCAAAGAAACTAAGGGATATTATTTCTTTAACCCTAAAGAGAACAAAGTGTTTGTTGCTCGAACAAGAGTTTTTCTCGAAAGAGAATTTCTCAATAGGAAAGGGAAGGATAGAGACAATGAACTTGCAGAAGTTCAAGAATAACAATTAACTAAGATTGAGATTGAGCATGTTCCACAAATTGTTGAGGAACAATCAACAGATTAAGAAACACAATCACTACGCAGGTCCACAAGAGAACGCCATGCACCTGAGAGATATGAATTTCTCATTAACACGCATGGAGATGTTCTTATTATGGATTAAGATGAGCCAAGAACTTATCAAAAGGTAGTATCGCACCCAGAATTTGAGAAATGGCTTGAGGCCATGAAATCTGAGATGGAATCCATGTTAGTCAACCAAGTATGGACTTTGGTTGAATCACCTGAAGAGGTAAAACCTATAGAATGTAAATGGGTTTTCAAGAAGAAAACCGACATGTATGGAAACGTACAAACATACAAGGGGCGACTAGTCGCTAAAGGTTTTCGACAAGTTCATGGTATTGACTATGAAGAAACTTTCTCCCTTGTAGCTATGTTTAAATCCATCCGAATCTTGCTTGCTATAGCTACATTCCATGATTATGAAATTTGGCAAATGGACGTCAAAACCGCTTTCCTTAATAGAAAACTTGAAGAGGATGTGTATATGACACAACGAGAAGGTTTTGTCTCTCTAGGAAATGTTGGAAAGGTTTGTAAGCTACAAAGGTCCATTTATGGACTAAAGCAAGCTTCCCAAAGCTAGAATCTTCGTTTCAATGATGCGATCAAAGAGTTTGGTTTTATCAAGAACGAAGATGAGCCTTATGTTTACAAGAAGACAAGTATGAGCATTGTTTATTTCCTAATCTTGTATGTAGATGACATACTTATTATAGGAAATGACATACCTACCTTACAGTCAGTTAAGACTTGATTAAGTGGTTGTTTCTCTATGAAAGAATAAGGTATAGAATAATATATATATTATTATTAAAAGATCCTTAGTCAAGTATTATTACGGGTATAGACAATAATAATACGCTTAAGACTAACACGTGATTAATTGATGACAATAAGTTGTCATTGACATAGAAATTTCAGAATTAATATATGAATATATTAATATAGAATAATATATAGGATTGACCCGCTATGAGCATATGTCTTGGATTATTATGTGACGGTCACGATATTTCTCATAGTGACAACTATATGTATAATCCTTAGACTTGAGATTATTATTATCTCAACATATGTTGTTTTATGTTTTGATGTCGTTAAACGTGTCTCGTAATTAGTTACACTATAACAACTAACATTGAATATATTACAATGTATGTAGTGAGATGTGAATGATCGAGATAGGATTTGTCCTTCCTACATAATAGAAATGCATGGTCATGCTTGAATACGTTGATATAAGATATCAGAAATTATTCATTAACAGTAATCCACTCTAGATATCAAGAAATATTAAAATAGGCTATACAAGTGTGACTATTCCAAGACTTGTGCCCATTAAAGATATAAAATGACAAAAGGATACAATACATTAAGAGAGTTGGTCACGAACATGGTACATCGAATCATGATCTCTTGTAACTTAGATGACAATGATATATTGCTAGATATCACTCATTGTTTTTAATATTGGAATTGTTCTAATATTATTACTAATGTTACAATGAGCCTACAGGGTCACACTCAATGGTTGAAAATGAGAAACAAATATATATGTATAAGTAGATTATATTTAATCTCGAATTTAATAAAAAAGGATATAATTAAAGTAATTTTATTCCTTTTCAAATTCGGATTAAATATAGATCCTAAATTTTAAGAAAATAATTAAAGTAATTATTTCCCAAAAAAAATCGAAATAAAACTCTTATACCTAGGGTTACACATATATATAAGAGATCTTTGGGTCTAGCAGCCGCACAAGAGAATCCCGAATTCCCAAAACCTAAAATCACGAAAAATAGTTTTTCGAGATTTGCTCTCAATCGGGTGAACTAAGTAGAGGCCGAGACGATATTCGTGGAGGCTAAAGATTTGAATTATAGAACGATCATGATTGTAGCAAATCCAGTTACTGTTTTTGCTGCTTATCAAGGAACCCAATGTAAGTCGTGGCATCTCTTCCTCCCGATTTTGGATTAAACGTACATGGATCAGTGGAAAGACCGTCGTAATTTTGTTTTGCTGCGCCATGGGGTGTTCCGGCGGTCCCAACATCGTTTGCTATTGAGAACGGATTATGAATGTGAGCGAGGGTCATCTAGTTTCCGAAAATAATAAACGAAAAATTCCTGAAATACAGAAGCATGTTCCGAGTAGAGATGTCATGCCTGGGAGTGATTTTTGGACAGATGGGTTGATTTGTTCTTTTGAGTTTGTTCGTGGCAATAAGAAACCAGTGAACTCGAGATATGATTTGGACTCAAGGGATCATGTTGCTGGTTCGTTCGATGAAGACAAGAGTGGAAGTAGCCTTTAATCGGAACAGTACCATGGTACCGAAAGATTTGATGGAAGTTTTTGGTTACCCATTGGGTGGGAAAAGATTTCTGATCTCGTGAAAAATGGGACCATATGGTGGTGCCATTTGTCTATTGGTCACTCTAACATTGAAGATTTTTTTTCAACAATACTCGGTGGTTACATCTTGCTCTTAGCCTAAGTTTGAGAGACGAAACTAATAAGTGAGCGAATAATTATGAATATTGGTCACTAGTATTGGATGGTTCTATTAATATCAAATTTTTTTGAAATCGTTTAATTTCTGAAAGAGTTCTGAACGGAAAGAAATTGTAAGACAATAAGGTGAGTAAAGAAGAACGAAAGGATGAAGAATACCTTCGATTCTCAGTAAACCACCCAAGAAGAAATACAAATTTTCTTTCTAAACAGCTCCGGATGAAAGAATGATGATTGAAGGAAGAAATATTTTTTGTTTAGTGTCTCTATCAACTCACTATGATGGTTCATTTGTTTTCGATGAAGATAATTCTTTGACTACCAGACAACTTATTGAAAAAGATTGAAGAAATTCAAGAAAGTTAGAAAGCAGGGTGAATATTAGAAATTTAAGAAACGGTTGAGGTGGTTAGTTTGTTAGCTGAATCATTTTAGGGTCTTTCCTTCTCTATATAAAGAGAGTTAAAATCTCAAGGATTCAACACCCATTGATGAATAAAAGTTTAATCAGTTCATTGTTCTATCCATTACTTTTTCTTTAGTTTAACAAAGTGTAACTACGCCAAGCAGTTCAAAGCCTAACGAAGAGATATAGCCAGAGATGCTCGAGGTAGAGAACAATGTTAAAACTGAAGAACCAGTGAATGAGGTAGGGTATTTCACGAGAAGTGGAAGATGTTATTCACCACAAGATAAAGAAGAAGAGAAAGCAAAGAATGTTGAGAAGAGAAAGATTTTCGAGGATCCAATACCGAAAGTAAATCAGTATGTTAACGAGGAACAAGCACATGAGTTTTTAAGGTTCTTGAAGCATAGTGAGTATAACTTCGTTGAGCAGTTGAAGAAGCAACAAGCCAGAATTTCTATTCTTGATTTGTTATTGAGTTCTGAGGGGCACCGCAATGCCTTTCTGAAGGTGTTAAACCAAACATTTGTTCCGAGTGATATATCGGTGAACAAGTTGGATCGAATTGTTAACCATATCACCGTAGATAATTATATAACCTTTAACGATGACGAGATCCCATATGGAGGAATGAGATACATCAAGTCTCTAAATATTACGACTCACTTCAAGGGTCATGTTTTGTTGGGGGTACTGATTGATAATGGTTCAGTACTGAATGTATTACCTTTACTGACTCTACAAAGGTTGTCTATCGACAATGCTCATATGAAAGGTTATCAGAACATGGTAAGAGCGTTTGAAGGGACTACAACAGACGTGTTGGGCAAAATAAAAGTGTCGTTGCTGATTGGGCTATCTGTGTACATCGTAGATTTTGTTGTTATGGATATTAAGCCAACATCAAATTGTTTGCTTGGAATACCCTAGATCCATTCAGCTTGGGCAGTGTCGTCATCTTTGCATCAGAAATTAAAGTTCATGATCGATGGAAAGCTAGTATGTGTAGGGGCGGAGGAAGACATTATCGCTTTAGTTTCTACTGATGCATTGTACATCCAAGCGAATAAGAATGCTTTGGATTGTTCTTTCAGGGCATTGGAGTTTATCAATGCCGCATTTGTTGCTAAAGGTGAGAAATTTCCGTGCCCTAAGTTTTCAAACTGCACAAAGATGATTGTCAAGGAAACTCTTGATAAAGGAGCCAAAACTGGAAAAGGATTAGTGAAGAAGTTACAAGGAAGTTTGCGCCCAAGACCCGTGATTATGAAGAAGGGTCGAGTTGGGTTGGGTTTTTCAATGAAGGAATTTTGGAAGAAATACGGAAAAACTGTGGCTACGGGCCCGATCTCATTGAGTTCTAAAATCGTCTTCATATCTCCGGGGATTTGAGAATGTTGCAGAGCAAGCTGAAAAGTATCATCAAGAGTCTATTAAGCTACAAGAGGAAGAAATCTCCGGGGATGTTGTTGATGATTTGTTTGTGGGAGGAATTTTTGAAGGACCAAGGATGAGCTTTCTAGAGGGAATCCGTCCTTGACTCCCTGTAGAGACTCTGAAGAAATGGACTGCAGAGGATTTACTTATAGTGTTTAAAACAGAGTAAATGCCAAGAAACACCTTTTACTTTTGCCTACAAGTATAAGGGATTTTCTGTAAAGGGTTTTTACATATTTCATTTGCAAATAAGGATGCTTCTTTTGTTCTCAAATGGCAAACATTATTCTTTATCTTTTTTTTTGTTTATTCCCATCCAAATATATGATTTTTTTTGAAGGTTCCCAATCAATGATTGCGTGAGTAATTCTATACCCAATCCTAAAGTAGATTTGAAAGGGACCTCTTGTCTAACAGAAATTAATAGTCTGAAGATAATGCGGATTATGAATTTTCTGAAGAATTATTGAGATTGATTGAAAAAGGAGATAAACAGATCATGCCCCACAAAGAAGAGATAGAGATTCTGAATATGGGTAGTGAAGAATTGAAAAGAGGAGTCAAGATTGGCTCAGCATTTCTGCCAGGGGCAAAACAAGACCTAATTGATATATTACATGGATTCAAAGATGTTTTTGCATGGTCCTATCAAGATATGCCAGGTTTGAACACTAGCATCGTGGGACACAAGTTGCCTATTAGACCAGAATGTAAGCCAGTACAGTAGAAGGTCAAAAGTTTGAGACCAAAAATGCTTTTGAAAATCAAAGAAGGGGTGCAAAAACAAATTGATGCGGGATTCTTACAAGTGGCAGTATATCCAGCATGGGTAGAAAACATAGTTCCGGTACCGGAGAAAGACGGGAAAGTGCGAATGTGTGTGGATTAAAGATATTTGAACAGAGCAAGTCCGAATGATAATTTCCCTTTACCCCATATAGATATTCTGGTTGATAATACTTTGGGGCATTCGTGGTTATCCTTCATGGATGGTTTCTCGGATTACAATCAGATTAAAATAATTCTAGAGGATATGGAGAAGACAACTTTTACTACACTATGGGACACGTTTTTCTACAAAGTCATGCCTTTTAGATAGAAGAACGTTGGGGCAACGTATCATAGAGTTGTGGTGACATTGTTCCATGACATGATGCATAGAGAAATTGAAGTCTACGTGGATGACATGATAGAAAAGTCCCAAGAAAAAGATGAACATGTTCAGAAGTTGAGGAAGTTGTTTCAAAGGTTGCGAAAATATTAGTTGAAGCTTAACCCTAACAAGTGTAACTTTGGGGTTACACCCAGCAAGCTACTTGGTTTCGTGGTCAGCAGACGGGGAATTGAAATTGATCCATATAAAGTCAAGGCGATTCAGAATTTGCTGACTTGAAAAACACTGAAAAAAGTTCGAGGTTTCCTTGGAAGATTGAATTATGTCTTTCAGTTTATTTATCAGTTAACCGATAGATGTGATCCAATCTTTAAATTGCTACAAAAGAATAATCCAGGCGAGTGAGATGATGAATGCCAAGAAATGTTGGACCAGATCAAACAATACTTGTCAAATGCATCGGTATTGGTGGCACTTGTTCCTAAAAGACCGTTGATTCTTTATTTGACGGTGTTCGATAATTCCATGGGGTTTGTGCTGGGGCAACATGATGACACTGGAAAGAAAGAAAGAGCAATTTATTACTTGAGCAAAAAGTTTATCGAATGTGAGGTATGGTATCCGTTTATCCAGAAGATGTGTTGTGCACTTGTTTGGGTTACCCGTCGGCTCAGGCAATACATGTTATACCACACCAAGTGGTTGATATCAAAGCTTGATCCGTTAAATTTTCTGATGGAGGCACCAACGATGACTGGGAGATTAGCACGCAGGCAAATGTTGTTGGCTGAATTCGACATACTGTAAGCCAGAAAGCAGTTAAAGGGAGTGCCATAGCTGATTTTCTCGCAAGTAAAGCCTCGTAAGATTATGAGCCTCTGAATTTTGATTTTCCCAATGAAAATGTGATGACTATTTATATGATGAAGGGGAATTGGAGCTGTGTTGATTTCTCCAGATGGTAGACACTATCCTCAAACAAGCAAGTTAGAGTTTCTTTGCACTAACAATATGACCGAATACGAAGCATGTGTTATGGGATTGAAAGCTGCAATAGAAAGAAAGATAAAAACCTTAAAGGTGTAAGAGGATTCAACCCTGATTATTTATCAGCTACGTGTAGAATGAGAGACAAAAGATGCAAAATTGATGGAATATTGGAAGTTGGTGCTAGAACTAATCGAAGAGTTTGAGGAGATAACTTTTGCATACCTCCCCAGAGAAGACAATCAAATGGCGGATGCCTTAGCTACACTGGCTTCGGTATTTTAAGCAAATAGACAAGAGGATATGATGCTAATCCGAATGCAAAGTTATGAAATGTACGCTCATTGTTGCAATATAGAAGAGGAAAATGGTAATCCCTGGTATTTTGATATTCTGTAATACATCAAGTTCCAAGTTTATCCGTTTGAAGCAAATGATAATGATAAAAGAACAATTAGAAGAATGGTTGTCGGGTATGTGTTGGATGGTGATATCATGTACAGGAGGAGCAGAGATCAAGTTTTACTCAGATGTGTCAATGCTCGTGAGGCTAAAAGTATTCTTAAGGAGGTACACGATGGGATATGTGGTACACATGTTAATGGTTTCTCGATGGCACGAAAAATAATGAGATACGGGTACTACTGTTCTACCATGGAAGGAGATTGTATTGAGTACGCTAAGAGGTGTCACAAATGTCAGATCTATGCAGATAAGATCAATTCTCCACCGGTACTGTTGCATACGATGAATTCACCCTAGCCTTTTGCTGTATGGGGCCTAGATGTAATTGGAAAGATCCATCCTAAAGCTTCGAATGGGCATCGCTTTATTTTAGTAGCTATAGACTATTTCACCAAATGGATAGAAGTTGCTTCTTATGCCAACATCACGAGGGTAAATGTTTGCAAATTTTTGAAGAAAGAGATCATTTGTAGATATAGTCTACCGGAGTGAATCATTACTGATAATGCTACTAATTTCAACAACAGGGTAATTGTAGAGACTTGTGAACAATTCAAGATAATTCATCATAACTCTGTGGCATACCGACCGAAAATGAATGGAGCATTCGAGGCAACTAACAAAAACATCAAGAAGATCATATCGAAGATGAAAAAAACATACAAGGGCTGTCATGAAAGACTTCCTTTTGCTTTGTTTTCGTACCGTACCTTATTGAGAACTTCTATCAGGACAACACCTTATTCTCTAGTGTATGGGACTGAAGCAGTGTTACCACTGGAAGTTGAAATTCCATCTCTTCGATTGTTGTTAGAGGCAAAATTAGATGATGCAGAATGGGCACAGATTTGTTTTGATCAGTTGAATTTGATTGAAGAAAAGCGGTTGAGAGCTATCTGCCATAGTCAAATGTATCATAAGCGAATGATTCGAACTCATGATAAGAAAGTTCGACCGCGAGAGTTCCGAGAGGGTGATCTAGTGCTTAAAAAAATATTGTCGATAGATCGTGATTTTCGTGGGAAATGGTTGCTGAATTGGGAAGGGCCATATGTTGTCAAAAAGGCCTTCTCCGGAGGCTTGTTGATCTTGATTGAAATGGAAGGAAAAGAATTGCACAAGCCTGTGAATTCCGATTCAGTTAAGAAGTACTACGCTTGAAGAATAAAAAAGAAAAATAAAAAATAAAAAAATTGATGAAAATGAAGAAAATGAGGGGTCAAGATGAAAATCCGCAAAGGGCGTCTCGATACCAAAAGAGGATTTGGGTTGAAAACCAGAAATGGCGACTCAAATGCATGATAGTAAGCATCCGGCAAGTTATACCTCTCAGTTATCTAATATTTCAGAAGGGGCTTCATGTTAGATAAGCAGATCTGTTTTAAGTCTATATTTCGGGAAAAGGTCCAAATGATCGCATGTGACAATGGCTTGAGGATTTACATTTGCTTCTTACTTTTCTTCTTCAATCAGTTTGCCATGACTATTTTAAATTCTATACTTATTCCAAACATATAAAAGCTTCAGTATAACATTCATTTTCTCTTCCGAGGTTTCCTTTTTATCCTAAGCATCATGTTAGTGAACTCATGTAAATTAACAAATGCAGAAAAGATCTTTTCATTGTTATGTTTTAAAAGTTACAGGTAATATTTTCTTTTCCAGATCAGGATAATGAGATAAAAGCGGATATGTTCAAGTGATAAGAGGAAACCTTGAAACAAGCTAGAGCTCAATGAATACGATTCAGAAGAAAGTTTGCAAACAGTGGCCAAGATCAGTGCCAAGAGTAGTTCAAAACGAATACAAAAAATAAAAATAGAAAAAAAAGAAAAATGAAAAAAATCAATTTGAAAAACCTGAAAAGGTGTTTTGAGAAAAATAATTTGAAGTAAAAACCTGAAAGGGCGCTTCAAAGCAAATTTTTGAAGAAGGTGTTCATCAAAGATTGCCATTTTAATGTGAGATGAAGAGTCAAGACATGACCAAGAATGCAGAAAGAGGATGAAGAGCCAAATGGGCTCACCAAAATGACAATTGACTAATAATATGCTTTTCTGGGCAATACTCATGCATCATAATAGAAATATCTACATTAGGATCATACTAATAATGCATCGTGTTTCTATTAAACAAGATTCAAGAATTTATGAGGAATGATTCAAAGAAAAACAACCACATCAAAAAAAAATAATTCAAGCTTTCATGGAATACGAGGAATTTCATAATGAGAAGAAAAGCCTCGGGTTCCATCACTTTTGTCTGAAGAAATTCATAATGAGAAGAACAACTTCAGACCTTGGAGAATTTCATAATGAGAAGAACAACTCCAGATTTCCCAGAGACGAAGAATTTCATAATGAGAAGAACAACCCAAGGTTCCGTCACTTAATAAGTTTGAAGAAATTCATAACGAGAAGAACAACTTCAAAATTTGGAGAATTTCATAATAAGAAGAATAGCTCAAAATTTCATGGGATACGAGGAATTTCATAATGAGAAGAACAACCTCGGGTACCATTACTTTTTTGCTTGAAGAAATTCATACTGAGAAGAACAACTTCAGGCTTTGTTAGCGTAAAAGAGGCCAAGAAGCTCAAACGGAATTCGTGTCTTTTTCGTCTTTGCCGTCTCTTGTTCCATAGCATTGAGAAAAGAGGGGCAGCTGTAATACCCAAATTCCGTCTAGGGGGCCTAAGTAAATATAAATAAATAAATAAATAATAACAAAAAAAGATATAATAATAAAATAAAAAATAATAAAATAAAAAGAGTGAATAAGAGGGTTGAGGAAATTTTGGTTACCAGAATTTTGGGAAAGTTAATGATAGATGAAATCATGGTCCATAATTACAACAATGATGAAGAAAGAGGAGATAATTATTAGTGAAAGATAGAATTAATTACACATTTATTGAGAGAGAGAGAGTGTGAGGGAAACCGAATGGTCTTCTGCTGAAGTTGAAACAACGTCAAAAAATTCTAAAGGTCACCAGAGAAGGAGGCTTGCTCGCCGGATTGCTCACTGGAACGTTAGTAGATTTGACTTTAGAAGGTAAGTTTTCGATTTATCTTTTCATTTTCCTGCAAAATGAATGAAAAATTATTAAACCGAAATGAACTAAAAAATAGATTCAAATTTTAGAACGACATAGGATTAGGATGTTTATTTGAATTTGTTTAAGGTCACCGAAGATGTATCAATATCGGTTGAAGGGTAAAGTTTCTGGTTGGAGTTGAATATGATAATTTGAGGGTGTTTGGTTCGAGTAGGTTTAGGTTAGAATTTGGGAAAGACGGATTTGATTCTGATGAATCGGGGTAGATTTAGACGGTTTAGATGTCGGATTTGGGTTTTTTAACGAATTTTGACGATTTTGGTGTTTTCCAGCGATTGGAACGATGGCCGAAAATTGATCCACGATGGATGCCGGCAAGATCAGTGATAGTTGCCGGAAAACATGTTGATGCGGTGGTGGGTGGTGAGGTTTTGGATCTAATGGAGATTGAGATGGTGTTTATTGAACGTGTTCTTCATGTTCTTCATGGATATGAAGAACATTCAAAGTGTTATCGGAAAAAATATGCTTTTTGATCCATTTTTGAAAGGATTTTCTGAAAATGTGGTATTTAAATTGAGAGAATTTGGAGTGAGGTGAGTTAACCGAGATAGAGGGAGGGTCCAAATGACCGAGTCAACTCGGGTTGAAAGGGGGTGGTTCACATGCACAACGTCGTCGTTTTGCTAAGGGAGGGTCATGTGCATTGGTTAAAAATGTAGAATTTCTCTCCGTGATCCCTCATAGTTTGAAGTGTAATGCATTTTTGTCCCTATTCCCTTTAATTAAAGCCTGAAACCTCAAAATTTCTTCAATTTAGTCACTAAATTACCTCAAATTGAACCTTAAGTCCAAAATTCTTTTTAATTTAGTCATCAATTGAACTCAATTTAATCCCTCAGCTTATAATTTCTTTAATTAGGTCCTTGATTGAACTTAATTAAGCTTCTAAGTTTAGGTTTCTTTTAATTTGATCACTAATTAAAGCCTAATTTGACCCCTAGGATTAGGTACTTTTCAATTTAGTCCTAAATCCTTTCAATTTGACCTTGTAGTTCTAATTTCTTCCAATTAGGTTACTTATAGGATGCAATTTGGGCTTTATGTTTTGAAATGAGAATTATTTTTATCCTTTTTTTAATTTATGCTTTAATTTATTTTTATTTATTTGCGTGCGGTATTTAAGAGCATATAGTTAATTTTGTTTAGGAGATCACTTAATTCACACCTAGTTAATTAAATTAGAGCCTTTTTAGGGTAGTCATTTTAATTAAATAATTAATTTTAATAGGGAGATAATTATAGTAACGATGGCATTTTAATCATATTCCTCGGATACACTAAGTGGTCAGTGTTTTGACGTAACATTATGTTGGCCAAGAGTGTACTTTTGTATCGCATTCGACGTGTCATCGAAACATAGAAAATCAAAAATAATTTAGGGTTAGAGTTAAATAAAATCAATTATGTAAATAACTAGAAGCACCAATAGTAATTATCAATTTATTCGGTGTCAAGATGGTAGTGTCCAACCGTTTGGATGTTATCATAATACGCTTGGTAAATTAATAATTTAATAGGGTTTTAAATATTTAATTAATGGATCCTTATAGGTTAGAACTTAAAATCGGCAACATAATAACCGATCATGCATTCAAACCTTTTGGGGCAGAATTTATATTTTTTTAAATACGAGTTAAGGTTTCCTATTAATAGGACGACTTACTCAAGGCTCGTATTTAAAAGAAATATACCTTCTTATCCAAAAGGATATCCTCATTCGAATGATATTTATTTGAAAATAACGAATTAAATTATATTATTATTCAAAATGCCAAAATGCCATGTGTACTTAATAAGGTATCAATCTCGGGCGCTCGTAAGGGTCATCCTTACGCGTAACCGACTCTCGAACCCAAATGATTTTTTAAAAGAGAATCTCTGGTTTATTATCGCGTGTCAAAAGTGCGCGTTCAGTGCAAGTGGACACATCGCAAGTAATAAGTGATAAGTATATTATCGAGTTATCGTCTCCTCAGGGACCGGTATACTTAATATGCTTTCTTCACCTCCTTGTTTTGTAGAAAGATAAAGACACAAATAAGTTGATTTGATTTATCTAAACTAAAATAACTAAAAAAAGTAAAAGATTGAAATAGTAGAGAGAGATGGGCTAGGATCTAGTTGCGTTGTATTGTGGAATTGATTGACTTGTCTCCGTCCAATGCAATCGTATATCACTGCCTCGGCAGCACTGCAGTTTTACTGCCTGGGCAGCGATAACACTGTCTGCCGCGACAATCCCTTGCTCGTGGGCAGACTTTACCAAAGTTCGGCAAAGTGTCCTTGAATGACTCCGCTTATCCCTAAGTCAGAGTGCTGTTGATGACTAGTCCTTGATGATACCTCCCGGTGTGAACCAATTATACTCACCAACCAATCTCACACTTCTTTTAGCCGCTGAAACTCTTAACCTATCCCTAGGCCGAGTTAGTATTTCGCGATTGAAACACCGTACTTTATATAGGCTAGACCTAGGGCAAACCTTTCCTAAGTAGAATACAACTTGGAGTAGGAAACAAGTTAAGTACATAATAAAATATATTTCCAAGTTTGTATTCGGCTAAAGGGGTTTTTCCGCATAGTCTTCCTTTGGGCTTTTCCTTGCTAGCCAGCTCTGATTCATGGGCTTCAAGTCCAGACACGTTCCTTGGATTTTTGTCTTTCCATCGCCTATAATCTTGCTTTCTGTCTTTCTGCTACTTCGTTGGCATCAGGTCCTGCCTCGGCCTTGTCTCTGCCGCGGCACTGGTTCTCCTGCACAGATATGAAAACGCAGTAAAACGTGTCTTTTTCTGTAAATATTATCTATATGAGTATAACTTCTAAATATATCACATTGAGTGCATGCATTGGTCCGAGTGGGTGTATATTTGGTAATTAATGCCCATAAAAGGAGTAAAAAGTGATAGTGTGTTGAGCACTTATCACACCCCCAAACTCGAACTATTGCTTGTCCTCAAGCAATGCAAACCATCAATTTGCCGAACTTTACTCTCTCTTGGTCTTACATGTCCATCTATTCTCCCCACCATAACTAGGCCTATTCTTTAGCCTCAACCATTCGGTTACTTAAGGATTTACCTAGAAACAAACTATAGGAGTTGTGAATGTGTGTGTTTTTGTGGACAAGTTGATTAAAGGCTTTCTTAGATAAACTCTAAGTTCAAAACAAATAGACATCGGTTAAGTGTTCTCTTCTTTTTCAAACCCCAAATCTTGAGCCGGTTTCGGGAACCTCAAAGACTTGTGTTTTTCTTTTCACTAAAATCCTTCTTTCTTTTTAATATTCTTTAACACATACTAGAGCCAATTTCGGGCACCTCTAATATGAAGAAGAGACTTTCTAGAGCCGGTGGTAGGCACCTCTAGTTACTTTCCAAAGATCTAAGTCTTTATCACCTAAGTTCATTAAAAGAATTCCTATAATCCAACAAGTCCCAAAAGTGTTTAAAGTTTAAAGTTCTACCTATAGTAAGCTTCTAAGTTTTTATCCTTAAGCATCCTAAGATTAAGCCCTCTTAACAGAACCTAAACATGGTAAGGAGAAAGATTTCTATAGCCTTAAAGAATAAACTAAGGCAATACTGATGATGAGCAGTGCAAGAGTGTAGACAGTTAATTCAAGTAAGGCGGGGAGCATAAAATTTTATAAAAAATCACTGGAATACTCCCTTTTTGGCAAGGCCGCGGCAGTAGATTGCTGCCTTGACAATGAATCTGCACCCCCAAACTCAAACCAAGCATTATCCTCAATGTTTATATTTCGAAGGAATAAACGGCAAAACAGAATATGAATTATGCGCAGCAAGTAAAAACAGTAAAAGCAATTAATATTGATTTAATGGACAAAGAAAATTTAAAGCGACTACGAGGAGCTGCTTGTAACAATTTTCCTCCGTGGCCTTGATGCCAAATGCTTTGTCCTTGGGGGGGGCGATGGTTGCGCCTTTGCTTGCCTCGGCGGCTGGACTCGAGTGGGTGGGGTCCTTTGCACCGGGGCTTCTACTTCTTCTCCTTCTTCAACATCTGCCATCTCTTCGGTTATCATCACGTCCGTTCCTCCTCCTATCGCAGTAGCTCCTCCGGTGTGATGTGTGCTTGGGCCGGCGACAGTTGAACTTTGGTGCACATATGCATCTATCTCGGTAGATAGACTGCCCATGATAATTGGCGATCTGGGTGGAGTGCTGAAAATGGCCCTCCGCTTGGATGGCCTTCTGCTGACAGATGAGGCCGCGGCAGAATCTGCCGCCCTAGATGGGTCGACAGCCTGGTATTGGGGTTGAGGGTCCGGATGGAAGAATGGTTGTGTTCCTCACGGGGCTGGAGTAGTCTCGGTGTAGGGTGCGGCGGTGACGAACATGTTGCTTGGGAAATCCGGGAATTGTACGCCTTGGTCCGGGAAGGCGTGCAACATCATCTGGGCTAGAGTGCTGTTGAAGTCCCGTTGATACTCCATGTACCGTTCTTGTCGAAGATCCATTGCAGCCATTCGCTGCAAGATTTCTTGGTATGGGTCTGCTGCAGCGGAGGTGTGGGCAGTACCAGGCATGTCTGTCGTGTACTGGGCCCCGACAGCAGTATCGACAGTGAACTGCTGCGGCGTTGCCTGGACAGGTTCTGCTTGAGTGATGTGCATGACTTTGTGGCAGAAGTCCCTGGTCCATCCTCGTCGTGAGGGCGTGTATTCTTCGGTTTCTTCAATGGGTACACCTGCAGAAACACATAAACCCGTAATCAAGCAAGGGAAATACAAGGGTCCTCTATCTTTCTTACCGCACTCGTGAATTTCCCGTAGGATGATTTCTCCAACGTTGATGGTCCTCTTGTTGATGATGGATTGGATAAGAACCAATATCTTGCGATCCACCGTGCTATTGTGTGATGTTGGGATGAGGCGTCGTTTGACGAAGGTGTTCCACATCTTGGCCTCCGGCTTCAAGCTTTGTCTTGTTATAGAGCCTCGATGGGTACCGGTTTCCCATGGAGTGTTTTCGTAACAAAGATCGTCTTTGATGAGTTCATAGTCCTCGGCAGTGATATCTTCCCAGAATTCGGCATGGATATCACTATCTGGGGTGAGGCCGTAGAAGTTGTTGATCGTCTCGGCATCGAGCTGGACTGGCCTGCCGCGGCAGTGAACGAATAGGGAGTCTTTGCTGGGCCCATGAGCGTAGAACTCCCGCACGATCGTGGCCTTCGCCTGGGCGGGTTGCAGGCAGAAAATTTCCCAATTCTGGTACTTAATTCTGTCATAGAGGTAGTGCTCAATGCCGTAATTTTCTTCGTCTGCATGTTGGAAACCTTGCTCTTCCCAAAGTTTCCTAGCGATGAAAGATCGGTTGAATTGATCTTCAACGTTGTCTGGGGCGAATCTTTTGTATGAAGCCATCAAGATAGAGAGATGTGAGTTCTTGGAGGTTTTTCTTGAAGAGAATCTGGAGATCGTAGAAGGCAGAGAGTAATTGAGAGAGAGATTGTTAAGAATACTAAAGAAAGCAAAAGTAAGAGTGAATAGTTCAAGAGGAAGGAGTTTCTTATATAGGCCTCGGCCTTGTGACCGTTGAGATCACTAGTCGTTGTAACCGTTTCCTTTTCTTCCGTTTCTTTCTTCTGTCGCGGCAGGAATCTCGGCAGACTAGCCGTTACACTGTTCTGCCCGTTGGCACTGCTGCGGCCCTGACACTGTTTTATTGCCTCGGCAGAGTTCCTGCTGCGAACTATTTTCCCCTTATCTTTGCTTTTTATTCCTAAATAAAACACACAAAAGAAAAAATACTGAAAACGAAAATAATTAGAAAAATAAAAATAAACTGCTAATCCTAATATATTATTTAAAGAAAAAGGGAGAGGTTAGGTTACTGGTGAAGAGCATGCAAATGCATCTCCCAGAATTATTTTCTCCCTTAGGCCCAATTTATGAATCGGTTGTGGGCCACTCCTTTGTGTTGTCTGTCCATCCATCTTGGGCTTGATTTTCTTGCCGAATATTCTGCCGAGCAGACTGCCCAGGAAGGATATCTTATTGTCTACTGTGTGGATGGCTTTGCATTCCTCTGGATCATCATACTTCTTTAAGTTGTGGAATGCGTTGAGTTTGACTTGTTGGTCATTGACCCGCATAGTCAACTCTCCTTTTTCCACGTCAATTAATGTGCGTCCAGTTGCTAGAAAGGGTCTCCCAAGGATGATCGGTGCATTATCATCTGCTTCACAATCAAGGACAAGGAAGTCGGAAGGAAAAATAAACTTGTCAACTCTTACCAGTATGTCCTCGATTTTGCCTTCAGGTTGCACATAAGATCTATCCGCGAGTTGGAGCATCACTGTTGTAGGCTTCGGCCTTCCAATTCCAAGCTTTTGGAAGACTGATTTAGGCATAAGGTTTATGCTTGCTTCAAGGTCGCATAGCGCCTTTCCTTCATAACTCTTTCTAATCGCACAAGGTATAGTGAAGAAACCAGGATCTTTTAACTTTGGTGGCATGCAGTTATGCAGCATTGCCATGCATCCCTCGGTAGCAGCCACTGTCTCAAACTCACCTATTCGTTTTCTCTTTGACACCATGTCCTTTAAGAACTTGGCATAGTTCGGTATTTGTTCAATAGCTTCAACGAACGGTATGTTGATGTGGACTTGCTTCAAGATGTCGAGGAACTTCTTGAATTGCTGATCCTGTTTCTGCTTTTTCAACCTTTGCGGGAAAGGTGGTGGTGGTCTCATTTCATCCAGGGTTTCTTTAGTTTGAAGTTTTATACCTAGCACCACTGGAATTGTTGCTGCCTCGGCAGGCTGCTCAGGAGCTCTAGCGCTTGCTGCCGGGGCAGTGTTGTTAGCTTCAGTTTGCTCAGACTCTTCTCTTGCTTGATCTGCTGATTGGGTTTGGCTCTCTGGGATCTTCTCCTTCAGCTGTAGACCACTCCTAGTAGTGATTGCCTTACACTGTTCATGGTTTATTACCTTAGCAACTTCAGTATTGCTAGGTAGGCCTCCTTGTGGTCTAGTGTTTATGCATTGAGCAAACTGCCCAACCTGAGTTTCCAGCGTTTTTATGGCTGCTTCTTGATTTTGCAGCCGCATCTCAGTCCTATTCATGAAGGCATCTGTCCTCTTGATGAAATTACTATTTTCCGCCATGTAGGACTCAGTTTTTATCATAAAGGCCTTTAGCGTGTTTTCCAATGAACTTACCGGTTGTTGCTGCATCTGCTGCTGCGGCATCGGCTGTTGGACTTGCTGCTGCGACATCGGCTGCTGAAATTCCGATGGTTAGGTAATTGGGTTTAAGGCATTGTTTGGGTTACTCCACGATAGGTTCGGATGCCTCTTCCATGAGGGGTTGTATGTGTTGGACATCATATTGTTGCGGTTGTAGTTCCCAACATACATACCGATTTCTTGATTCATGCAATCAGAGGAACTGTGGTTACCTCCACATAAGTCACAATATGAATCAATTACCTTGATCTCACGGGTATTTTGTTGTAACTGTAGGTTTTGCACCATCTTGGTAAGAGAGGCTAATTGTGCTGCCACTGAACTCGATGTGTCTAATTCATTTACCGTGGCTTGGCGTCTTACTCCTCCTCGCCTAGATGTTGGAAATTGGAAGTCATTTTTCGCGAGTTTATTTAGTATCTCGATAGCTTCCTCGGGTGCTTTATCCAGGAGTGTTCCGTTTGCCGAGGCATCTAACATCATCCTTGTCGGGGCATTCGTGGCATTGTAAAACATTGTCACTTGTGTTCATAAGGGAAATCCATTCAGCGGACACTTGTGCAATAGCTCTCTGTAACGTTCCCATGCCTCGTACAATGGTTCGTCTTCAGCCTGTCGAAAAGAAGTAATTTCATTACGGATTCTATCATATAGATTAGTAGGATTAAAGCGAGTAATGAAATCACGGCAAAGTTCACTCCAGGAACCAATAGATCCTGTTGGAATGCTATTTAACCAAGCTTTCGCCCTATCCCTCAGTGAATAGGGGAATAGCTTTAATCGCAAGACATCTTCATGGACTCCTTGGATTTTAAAAGAGTTGCAGATTTCCATGAAGAATTTGAGGTGCTGCCTTGCGTCTTCAGTTGTAGACCCACCAAATTGTCCAATTGTATTTAACATATTGAACATAACGGGTTTGAGTTCAAAATGGGTTGCTTCAATTTCCGGTGTGACGACTCTTGGGTTTAATCCGTTTAAGTCCTCTTCTAGGAAGTCCCTGACAGTGAGCTATCGCGGCCCAGGTGACGGCGGAAGTCCTGCATTACCGGCAGGTAAGTTTTGTCCTGCCGGGTGATCTGTCATGGCTCCTTGGATCTGTCTCCTCAACCTTTGCCTTGTTCTTTCGATTTTTGGATCTAATTCGTACAAAGGGGTTGGTTGGAATTGATTGACTTGTCTCCGTCCAATGCAATCGTATATCACTGCCTCGGTAGCACTGCAGTTTTACTGCCTGGGCAGCGATAACACTGTCTGCCGCTACAATCCCTTGCTCGTGGGCAGACTTTACCAAAGTTCGGCAAAGTGTCCTTGAATGACTCCGCTTATCCCTAAGTCAGAGTGCTGTTGATGACTAGTCCTTGATGATACCTCCCGGCTTGAACCAATTATACTCACCAACCAATCTCACACTTCTTTTAGCCGCTGAAACTCTTAACCTATCCCTAGGCCGAGTTAGTATTTCGCGATTGAAACATCATACTTACCCCTTTCGTGAATCTAACTCTCTCGAGCTTAGATAAATGGATGATCACAATATCCTCTCCCGAGCTCAATTGTGAAACATGGAATAACAAAGGATAAGCAAACCTTGATAATCTTTATTGCATTGAATGAAAGACAAAGTACAATCTCCTCTCACAAATACTCTACAACCTTCACCTAATCCCTAAGAAGGTTTAGAACATGATGGAGAGGAAAGAAACAAGAGTAGAAGTCGGCTCTCTCCCTAGGTATTTCGTTGTCTATTACATTGGGTGGCTAGGTCTTTATATAGGCTAGACCTAGGGCAAACCTTTCCTAAGTAGAATACAACTTGGAGTAGGAAACAAGTTAAGTACATAATAAAATATATTTCCAAGTTTGTATTCGACTAAAGGGGTTTTTCCACATAGTCTTCCTTTGGGCTTTTCCTTGCTAGCCAGCTCCGATTCATGGGCTTCAAGTCCAGACACGTTCCTTGGATTTTTGTCTTTCCATCGCCTATAATCTTGCTTCATGTCTTTCTGCTGCTTCCTCGGCATCAGGTCCTGCCTCGGCCTTGTCTCTGCCGCGGCACTGGTTCTCCTGCATAGATATGAAAACGCAGTAAAAAGTGTCTTTTTCTGTAAATATTATCTATATGAGTATAACTTCTAAATATATCACATTGAGTGCATGCATTGGTCCGAGTGGATGTATATTTGGTAATTAATGCCCATAGAAAGAGTAAAAAGTGATAGTGTGTTGAGCACTTATCATTTATTTTATGGTGTCTGGTCTACCAAAGTGGCCGGTGGCGACTCCAAATCATTTTTAAAAATTAAAATAATATGTGTTTTTAATTAAATTTCTCTTTTCATAATTAATAATTAAAAGTGGTAAAAACTCAATTTTCCAAAATTCATTCGCCAAGCTATTTTACACACTAGATTTTAAAATGGTCTGCGATAGTTACGGATAAGGATGAGTACGGAAACTGAATTTGACGGGTTCTGACCCGACCCAATTCGATCAGATCAGATTTTTTGCTAAAAGAATTTGGGTTCGGGTCGGGACAATGTTTTTTCAAGGGTGGTCTTGGGTCAAGTCAGATTCGGATTTAAGGTGGAAAAAATTTATCTCGATTTGACCCGACCCGAGACTAATAGTATATTTTTTCCATATATATTTTACGGATATTTACAATAATGATCTATCTTTATATATTTTATAAAATTAGGTCACTAAAATTAATTTTTACAATTAGATCATTAAAATTTTATTTCTTACAATTAGATCTCTAAATTTTATTTTATTTTTACAATTAAGTCCCTAAAATTTAAATTTTCTTAATGATTCGGGTCGGGTCAGATTTTAAAGCTTAAAAATCGGGTCGAGTCGGGTTGGATTTTTTTCACCCTAAACTTGAATTGGGTCGGTTGGCGAATATGATTCTTCGGGTCGGATACGGATAGGCCGAAAATTCGACCCATGGCCATCTCTAGTACCGGAGGTGAGAATTTGATTGAACATAAAAAAGTTTCGAGTTATATTTTATTTTATTATTTAAATTTAAATTAATTATTTTTAAATCAAGTAAAATTTAATGTAAATTGTTCGAGTTTACGTATAAAATTATAATTTACTACTATTAAAAATGTCATATCTTAATCTAAAATAACTAATAATGTAACAAAGTTTGGTTGATAAATAAAACTTTTTATGGTGTTAGTGATTTGTACCAAGGATGTCGGTAACAATATACTCAAGTTACCGATAAGTGTTTATTATATTAAAAAATAGAAATCTTGTCTTTTAATTGTGTTTTTTATGTTTATTATTAAAAATTTGAATTCTAAATTTTATCCTTAATTTTTTATATTTTAAATCTTAAATTATATACCTTAAAAATACAACATATCTTTAAATTTTTAAATCTTAATCACAATCCTTAACTTTAAACCTTAAACTCTAAACTCAAAACCTACTAATTTACGGTAGAACACTAATGAATCAGAACAAACGATTTTATTTATAAATTACAACAGTTCTATCTTTATTTGATTAACGTTTTGGAAATTTCTTTTAGTTGTTTCTACTACATCCGAGAAAAATATGGTGCTCGGAAAAGATAAAAAAATGTTTTTATTTATCGATCAAACTACTGAAAATAAATAATTTATAAAAAATACATTCAAATGATCAAATTGAATAAAATAAATGAATAATATATATATAAAAATTACGATTAAATTAAATAAAATAAAAATTAAAATAATTAAATTATAAAGAAAATGAATTTTCAAAAAGTGAAAATAAAGTTACATATTTATTTTATTAGGGATGAGTATTCGATCGAGTTGAGTCGAGTCAAAAAATTTTGAGTCATTCGAATTGAAGAGTCATATTTTATAACTCAAACTTTATTTGAAATTTTTCGGTTTGAGTCGAGTTTAAGAAATTTGAGTCAAGTCGAATCGAGTCAAGTTTTTGAGTTCTTATAAATATTTAATTGTAATTATTTATCATGTTATAGTATAATTTGATTTCAATTTAAACGACTTTATCTAATCATATAAGATATGTATATATATTTTTTCATATGTAGCGATATTTCTTTATATTTTTATATATCAATGTATATATCATAAAAAAATTGATAGACTCGTCTCAAACTTAAAACTTAATCCTTTAATTATTAAAAATTTTGAGTTATTCAATTTATTCGAATTTTCATTTTACAACTCGAACTTTATTTGAATTTTTTTCGAGTCGAGTCTATAAAATTTCGATTCAAGTCAAAACGAGTCGACTATTTTCGCCTCGAGTTGAATTATTCAATTTTTTCGAGTCGAGTTTTGCTCACCCTACAAAATAAGCTTAAGATAAATGAGAAATTAAAGGGAAAAAAAATGATTTGAAGTTGAGCAGCTAAATTGATAAAAAAAAATATATTTAAAAATAAAATAAAATATAAATATTCTATAGCGGTGAAAAGCATTAATTCAAATATGATAAAAATGAATATCAAATGAAGAATAAATAAAAAAAATAATTAAGGACTAAATGATAAACTAAGAAAATCTAATTTTTAGTTGTGCATATTAACAACAAAAAAAAAATCAAGGACTAAATGATAAACTAAGAAAATCCAAGAAAAATATAGTATTTGGAAAGGATAAAACATCCTTTTATTGCTTGATGGAAAAAATTGTTGAGAAGAAATAATTTATAGAAGTTGTACTTAAATGATTAATTTGAATAAAATAAAAAATAAAAGAATTAAATTAAAAAGGATAAAATAAATTTTTAAAGTATTAAATTGAAGTTGTATAAGTATTTTATATTGATTGAAGAATATGTTCTTTAAATTTGATTAAAATAAGTTTAAGATGAAGAATAAATTAAACAAACAAAAAAACGATTTAGAGTTGAGCATGTTATAAAGGTATTTTATAGTGATCGAGGAACATTTTTTTTACATTTGATTAAAATTAATGCAAGATGATGAGTGCATAAAAGTCTTATTTTTATTATCATTTTCCCACTCGATAATTAATAATAAAGGACATGATTTAAGGACTTTAATAGATATTTATGCATATTTTGCATACTTCAGCATCCAAACATATAATTCATGAATTCATCTAATAATTGGCATAAAACAGATGCATTTGAAAGTTTTCTTTCATAGACAGGAAACTACATATAAAGATGGCCAATTGGCAAGACAGATGCTGAAGTGTAGATGGAGCACCCGCCGAGGCAGCACTTTTGAGGTCGCGGCAGTAGAGTGAAGATGACAACTAGTGCTCGATAAAAAGAGAAAAAGATGCTGATATTAATGGACAATGAACGAAAGAAACACGGAGCCAAACTACGGAGTCAAGCCTTGGTCAAAGTCACGTGCAGGAAAAAAGAGATATTTTAGGAAATAAAGTTTAATTAGGAATTATACTTCTTTCTTCTTTAGAACTCTTTCCTTGCATGGAAAGCTTTAACCTAGGGCTTGGCCTATATAAGACACATATTAGGTTTAGTTTAAGAGAGGAGTTTTTTACACTAGACAATACCTTTAGCCGTCGACTACATCATGTTCTAAACTTCTTCGGAGGTTTAGGTTGTTTCTAGAGTAGTTGGAGAGATAATTATGTTATGCTAGATATTTATTAATGCAAAACCTATTTCATAGTTTATTCTCTCTTGGCGTTTACTTTCTTTGCATATGAGCTCGAGATGATAAGTATGTGAAGAAAAATCCATTTGTATAATATCGGGAGAGTTAGGCTCACGAAACGAGAGAATACGGTCTTTGCTCATGGGCATTGACTAATCTGGTTATCCAAGATTTCAGTGACTAACAAGACGCATGTGAGGTTGTTATCCGCCCTTGATTCACGCTGGGAGGTATCATCAAGACCCGTGGGTTTCAACAGTTCTCTTCGCTTAGGGATAAAGAAGAAGACATACAAGGATGCTCTGTCGAACTATGGAATATTGATTTGTCGATAAGGCATAACCCCGCCTAGGCAGGTGCGGTGACCCTTTGTGCGATCCGCCAAGGCGGCAGTTCAACCCTTTGCATTAATAAGTGGATACTTAGCATAATTGGATTCTCCTCTACGAAGCATTCAACTTAACCTCACTTTATTCATCTTTATTTCTTCTATACTTAGTTTAGCTTTAGTAGTTGATTTAGAATTCTCAACTCAACCATTACCTGTGTTTTTACTTTTTCTAGTGCAGTTATAAGAGGTAGTGAAGTCAACACAGTCCCTGTGGGATCGACAATCTTAAGTATTACAATCTGAAAAAGGTGGAAAAAGAAAGGACTTCCGAGCCTCTATCAGACTTGGCACCGTTGCTGGGACTGACGCTCAATTTTATTACCAATTATTTCTGTACCTTTTTCTTTTCTTTTTAATTTTTACTTATAATTCCGTTTAACTAACTAGGGTTGTTTTGTGTATGGCCAGGTCTAATCCATCGATAGAACAATATCCATACGATCCTGAAATCGAAAGAACCGCAAGGCGTCTACGACGAGGGATATGCAAAAGGATGAACATAGCACCTGGCCAGCAGAACAACGCTGGCATGAATGCCGCCGCGGCAGACAACCAAGGCGCATTCGAAGTTGTTGATCCTACCAATCCACCTCAATAGGAGCGTGTACGAACAGTTCGTGATTATTTAGAGGGAGATTTGGATGGATTAACTCCTCCCGTTGTGATGCCTAATATAGAGGCATAACATTTTGAACTAAAACCGGTCATTTTCAACATGATCAACACTCTAGGCCAATTTGGAGGATCGGCCAACGAAGATGCTCGACAACACCTTAAGTCGTTTTTGGAAATTTGCAATTCGTTTAAACTACAAGGGATTTCTGCCGACATATTAAAGTTAAAATTGTTTCCTAATTCACTGTGGGATAGGGCAAAATCTTGGTTAAATAACCTCCAACCTGGATCGTTGAACTCATGGACTGAGCTTTGCCGGAGTTTCCTTGCCCGATTCAGTTATACCAATATGACTGAAAAGCTAAGAAACGACATCACATCATTCAGGCAAGATGAAGACGAATCAATGTATGAGACCTGGGAAAGATACCAGGAGTTATACAGAAAATGCCCCATGTATGGTTTACCCAAGTGGACTCAAGTGTCAATCTTCTACAATGTTGTAAACACCCCTACGAGGATGATGCTTGATGCCTCCGCAAACGGTACCCTCTTAGACCGCCCACCCCATGAGAGCTTAGAAATTCTGGATAGGTTAGCAAAGAATGATTATCAACATCCGACCACCAGAAGAGGAATAACTAGGCGAGACATGACAAGCTCTAACTCTGTAGATTCTATACTTGCTCAACTATCAGCCTTAACAAACATGGTTAAAGATCTACAAAAGCCAAGTCATATTCGAGAAGTTAAGGCAGTCATTGTTTGTTGTGAAACTTGTGGCGATAAACATGATACAAGCGCATTCCCGCAAGATCCAGAATCTTCCTTTTATGTTGGAAATTTCAATCGAAACAATATGTCCAATAATTATAACCCAACATGGAGGAAACATCCAAACTTCTCACGGAGTAATCCTAACACTACACTTAACCCGCAACATCAAACAATGCAATCTACTGGATTCCAGCAAAATAGATTTGCTCAGCAGCCGGTGCCGCAGCAGGCACTATCGCTACCGCAGCACACAACAGATGTCCAAACCCTGGAAAATACACTGCAGACATTCATGGCTCAAACTGACGTTTACATTGCAAACACCAATAAGTTCATTCATAGAGTCGATACTTTCATGGACAGGACAGAGATGAGGATGCAAAACAATGAAGCTGCTCTCAAGACGTTGGAAACTCTAGTAGGACAGATGGCACAACAGATGAAAAGCCGACCTATAGGAAGTCTACCTAGCGATACTGAAGTTGCTAGAACTGTTCCTCATGAACAATGCAAAGCGATATCTACCAGGAGTGGATTACAATTAAAGGAACCTGAAATACCTGCCCAGATAGTCAGTAAGAATACTGAGACAATAACACCTCAAGTAGCCACTGATGAAATACCCAAGGTAAAGGAACCAGCAGACACTACCGACGATGCTGCCACAGAAGACGATGTCGCCGCCGCACCACAGATAAGATTCAAATGCAATGAAAGAATTGAAGATTTTCGGTTACCGCCACCTTTCCCATAAAGGTTGAAACAGCAAAAGAAAGAATATCAGTTTAAGAAATACTTGGACATTCTTAAACAGGTACACATAAATATATCTTTAGTAGAGGCAATTAAGCAAATACCCAATTATGCAAAGTTCTTTAAGGATATTATATCGAAGAGGACAAAAATAGGGGAATTTGAGACGGTTGCCACGACATAAGGGTGTGTGGCAATGCTACACAACAAAGCCACGACCAAATGAAAAGATCTTGGTAGCTTCACTATACCATGCTCTATCGGTGATCAATACGTGGGTAAAGCACTATGCGACTTAGGCGCTAGCATAAATCTTATGCCTAAGTCGGTATTCCAAAAGCTAGGCATAGGGTAGGCTAAATCAACAACAATGATGCTATAGCTGGCAGACCGCTCTTACATGCAATCGGAAGGAAAAATTAAAGATATCCTGGTAAGAGTGGATAAATTTATATTTCCTGCTGACTTCTTAATTCTTGATTGTGAAGCAGATGGACATGCTCCGATCATATTGGGAAGGCCATTCCTAGCCACGGGCAGAACATTGATCGATTGCGAGAAAGGTGAACTGGTCATAAGGGTCAATGACCAACAAGTGAAGATCAATGTATTCAAAACTTTAAAGCATCCGGATGAACCAGATGAATGTCAGCGAATTGAGGTTAAAACTGAATTTAAATTCAATGCGGAAACGGAATGCCTGAACAAGTCCTGCCGAGGCAACCCCTACCAAGGCAGCACATCGCTTGAACAGAAGCACACACGAAAAAAAACCACCTGATGAGGAGACTATGGTTGGATCAGCACACCACCCTCCATTAAAAAAGGGGAAGATAGTTGCTGCTGGAGATGCATTCAAGTGACTCCACTAGTGACCTAAATTCTATCTTACTATATTTAATTTATTTTTATGTTTTAGGATTAGAATTTCAATTTCAGTTTTAGGATTAGAATTTCAATTTCAGTTTTAGGAATTAGATTTCAATTTTTCGCAACTTAGTTTCAGAATTTGGCCATATTTTATACAACATCTATTAATTTGCATTTTTGCTATTTAGGAATAATAAGGAAGAATAAAAGGATGATCAGTCCACCAAATTAGCGCCCCAATCCAAGGAAATACAATTTCTGGGTAGGAATTATGCCGCCTGGATTCAAGGATCGCGTCGTTTCCGCTGCCAATGGTTGCCAACTGGGGTTGCTTCTCTTGCACGCCAAGGGCAATAATCACGGCCCAGCTCCCTCAAACACTGCACCGCTCACCGCTTATAAATACCGGGCAAAATCCTCATTCTTCACTCTTCTCCTAAGTATATTTACGCTTCCAAAATTCTTCTCCTCGTCTTCACAAAAGACCGATGGCCAATAGACTACAAAACCTGCCAAAACGACCTCATTCAGAAGATTTTCCACAAAGGTTGTCGATCATGAATACTACCGCGTCTTCCAAAATAGGCAAGTTTGGGAAGAACAAGGTTTTCATTACACTGATGATGAAGACATTGGGTTAGATAACTTCATCCTCTCCAAGATCACCTTTCAGAGGTGGCAAAAGTTCGCCAAACAACCGTCATCAGCAAATATAGAATGGGTACGAGAGTTTTACGCACACAGACTAGTGGCAAACAACCCATACATCTACCTTCGTTGCCCTCACCGCGGATGACTATGAAGAAATGAAGGCCAAACTCTGCATGCCTGGAGTAGAGTGAAAGACTGGAAAACATCGCGGGTCGGTCAGCCGTCGAGATTTACGCCCGGAGGCAATGCTGTGGAACACATTTATAAAGAGGAATCTACTGCCCACATCGCATAATCAAATAGTAGATCGGCCACGCCTAGCAATCATCCATTCAATCATTCATAATCATAGGATCGATCTCGGCCTAATCATCAGTGAGTAAATCTTCGAGTGTGCCACCAAGGATAGAGGTATACCCACTTTCCCATGTTTAATAACTACCTTGGCAAGACTTGAACACGTACAAACACTGCCAATCGATACATTTACACCAGAAAGAAGGGGTTGGACGAGAGATGTGTACATCAAACGTATACAAGTGGAAGAAGTTGTTCCAAAAGCCTACATTCCACCTATAGCTGAGGGACCGACTGCCAAAGCAGATCAACCGGCAGCCGCAGAAGCTGCACCCGCACCTGAACCTCTGGACATTTTGCAACGCATGGAGAAAAGGCAGCTGACCTTCATGACTTATGTTCGGGATTTCAACAGTGCAGTCATAGCCACCATCCACGAAGCTTTCCCGACATGTTCAATTGTGTTTCCAGAATTCACAGTTGACACATCAGCACCCCAGCAACCTGTGCCTTCACCTACTCCAACAACCACTACCTTTGCCACAGTACCTCTTTTACCTGCTGCCACAACTGCAGCAACGACAACTGAACGATTTTCCGTTGACTCAGTTGCAGCAGCCAGAAAAGCAGACTCCACACATGAAGCGACTGTCAAAGACTCTAGTCCTTTGGAATGGAGCAGCTCTTCTGACGATATGTAGGCAGTAAAAGACTACATTGCCTCCACACCTACAAACAAAAAGAGGAAGGCAACCGATTTAGCCACCGCTATTTCACCAATCAACCTCGACTCAACAGAACAGGTGAGTAACAATCCAACTCTCATCCGAGTCCAACCACCCCGGTCTGCCAAGAAGAAAGCTGCCAGCCCAATGCCGAAAGCAACACAGCAGCCACCAAAAAGTCGTCGTAAGTGATAAGTGCTTAACACACTATCACTTTTTACTCCTTTTATGGGCATTAATTACCAAATATACACCCTATCGGACCATGCATATACTCAATATGATATATTCAAAAGTTATGCTTACAGAGTTAATATTTACAGAAAAGACACGTTTTACTGAGTTTTTATATCTGTGCAGGGGAACCAGTGCCGCGACAGCAACAAGGCCGAGGCAGGACCTGATGCCGAGGCAGCAGCAGAAAGACAGGAAGCAAGACTGTAGGCGATGGAAAGATAAAAATCCAAGGGACGTGTCTAGACTTAAAGCCCATGGATCGGAGCTGGCTAGCATGAGGAAAAGCCCAAGAAAAGACCACGCGGGAAAGCCCCCTTAGCCGAATTAAACTTGGAAATATTTTAATCATGTACTTGACTTGTTCCCTACTCCAAGTTGTATTCTACTTAGGAAAGGTTTGCCCTAGGTCTAGCCTATATAAAGATCTAGCCATCCAATGTACTAGAGACGGTATACCTAGGGAGAGAGAGCAGAATTCTATACTTGTCTTCTTTCTCCCCATTATGTTCTAAACCTTCTTAGGGATTAGGTGAAGGTTGTCGAGTATATGTGAGAAGAGATTGTACTTTGTCTTTGTTTCAATGCAATAAAATTATCAAGGTTTACTTATCCTTTGTTATTCCTTGTTCTTGCATTCAAGCCCGGGAGGGAAGTTTGTGAGTAATCCATTTATCTAAGCTCGGGAGAGTTAGATTCACGAAAGGGGTAAGTACGATGTTTCAATCGCGAAATACTAACTCGGCCTAGGGATAGGTTAAGAGTTTCAGCGGCTAAAAGAAGTGTGAGATTGGTTGGTGAGTATAATTGGTTCACGCCGGGAGGTATCATCAAGGACTAGTCATCAACAGCACTCTGACTTAGGGATAAGCGGAGTCATTCAAGGACACTTTGCCGAACTTTGGTAAAGTCCAACCACGACCAAGGGATTGCCGCGGCGGACAAGTATCGTCGCTGCCAAGTTAGTAAACTGCAGTGCTGCCGAGGCAGTGATATACGATTGCATTGAGCAGAGACAAGTCAATCAAATCCACAATACAACGCAACTGGATCCTGACCCATCTTTCTCTATTATTAAATCTCGTTATTTTTGTTTAGTTATTTTAGTTTAGATAAACCAACTCAAATCATTTATTTTTCTACTTTTCTACAGAACAAGAAGGTGAAGAAGGCATATTGAGTCTACTAGTCCCTGTGGTGACGATAATCCGATAATTACTTATCACTTATTACTTTTGATGTGTCCACTTGCACTAAACACGCACTTTTGACACGCGACAAGTTTTTGGCGCCGTTGCCGGGGACTGGCAACTAAATTTTGTTTTCTTTATTTTCTTGTTTCTTTTTATTTTTATTTTACTTTTGTTTTTCTTGGTGTATGACCACGGCCAACCCAACCAACCCCTTATACGAGTTAGATCCAGAGATCGAAAGAACAAGGCTAAGGTTGAGGAGACAAATCCAAGATGCTATGGCAGATCACCCGGTAGGGCAAAACTTACCTGCCGGCAATGGAGGAGTTCCGCCGCCACCTGGGCCGCGGCAGCTCACTGTCAGAGACTTCGTGGAGGAGGACTTAAATGGATTAAACCCAGGAGTTGTCACACCGGAGATTGAAGCAACCCATTTTGAACTAAAACCTGTTATGTTCAATATGTTAAATACAATTGGATAATTTGGTGGGTCTGCAACTGAAGACGCGAGGCAGCACCTCAAGTCCTTCTTGGAAATTTGCAACTCTTTCAAAATCCAAGGATTCCATGAAGATGTCTTGCGATTAAAGCTATTCCCCTATTCACTGAGGGATAGGGCGAAAGTTTGGTTGAATAGCATTCCAGCAGGATCTATTGGATCTTGGAGTGAACTTTGTCGTGATTTTATTACTCGTTTTAATCCCAGAAATTTATATGATAGAATCCGTAATGAAATCACTTCTTTTCGACAAGCAGAAGACGAACCAATGTACGAGGCATGGGAGCGCTACATAGATCTACTACACAAGTGCCCTTTACATGGATTTCCCCTATGGACACAAGTGACAATGTTCTACAATGCCACGAATGCCCCGACAAGGATGATGTTAGATGCCTCGGCAAACGGAACACTCCTGGATAAAGCACCCGAGGAAGCTATCGAGATACTAAATAAACTCGCGAAAAATGACTTCCAATTTCCAACATCTAGGCGAGGAGGAGTAAGACGCCAAGCCACGGTAAATGAATTAGACACATCGAGTTCAGTGGCAGCACAATTAGCCTCTCTTACCAAGATGGTGCAAAACCTACAGTTACAACAAAATACCCGTGAGATCAAGGTAATTGATTCATATTGTGACTTATGTGGAGGTAACCACAGTTCCTCTGATTGCATGAATCAAGAAATCGGTATGTATGTTGGGAACTACAACCGCAACAATATGATGTCCAACACATACAACCCCTCATGGAAGAGGCATCCAAACTTATCATGGAGGAACCCTAACAATGCCTTAAACCCAATCACCCAACCTTCAGGATTTCAGCAACCAATGTAACAACTACCGCAGCAGCAAGCCCAGCAGTCAATGCCGCCGCCGCAGATGCAGCAGCAATCGGTAAGTTCACTAGAGAACATTTTCAAAGCCTTTATGATGAAAACAGAGTCATACATGGCAGAAAACAGTAATTTCATCAAAAGGACAGACACTTCTATGAATAGAACTGAGATGAGGTTGCAAAATCAAGAAGAGGCCATTAAAACGCTGGAAACTCAGGTTGGGCAGTTTGCTCAAAGCATAAGTACTAGACCACAAGGAAGACTACCTAGCAATACTAAAGTTGCTAAGGTAATGGGCCATGAACAGTGTAAGGCAATTACTACTAGGAGTGGTCTACAATTGAAGGAAAAGATCCTAGAGAGCCAAATTCAATCAGCGGATCAAGCAAAAGAAGAGGATGAGCAAACTGATAACACTGCCCCGGTAGAAAGCACAACAGCTCCTAAACAGCCTACCGAGGCGGCAACAACTCCAGTGGTGCCAGGTATTAAATTTCAAACTAATGAAACCCTGGATAAGATGAGACCACCACCACCTTTCCCACAAAGGTTAAAAAAGCAAAAACAGGACCAAAAATTTAAAAAGTTCCTCGACATCTTAAAGCAAGTCCACATCAACATACCGTTCGTAGAGGCAATTGAACAAATGCTTAATTATGCCAAGTTCTTAAAGGACATGGTTTCAAAGAGGAAACGAATAGGTGAGTTTGAGAAAGTGGCTGCTACTGAGGGATGCATGGCAATGTTGCACAACCGCATGCCACCGAAATTAAAGGATCCTGGTTGCTTCATCATACCTTGTGCGATAGGTAAAAATTATGAAGGTAAGGCCCTATGCGACCTTGGAGCAAGCATCAATCTAATGCCCAAGTCTGTCTTCCAAAAGATTGGAATAGGAAGGGAAAAACCTACAATAGTTATGCTCCAACTAGCGGATCGATCCTACGTGCAACCCAAAGGCAAAATCGAGGACATACTGGTAAGAGTTGATAAGTTTATTTTTCCTGCTGATTTTCTTGTCCTTGATTATGAAGCAGATGAGAATGCACCGATCATCCTTGGGAGACCTTTCCTGGAAACTGGACGCACCCAAATTGACGTGGAAAAAGGAGAGTTGACGATGCGGGTCAATGACCAACAAGTCAAACTCAATGCATTCCACAACTTAAAAAAATCTGATGATCTAGAGGAGTGCAAGGCCATCCACACAGTAGACACTAAAGTATCCTGCCTTGGCAGTCTGCTCGGCAGGATATTCGGTAAAAAGATTAAGCCCAAGGTGGATGGACACACAGCAAAAGGGAGTGGCCCACAACAAATTTACAATTCGGGCCAAAGAGAGAGAATCATCTTGGGAGATGCATTTAAATGCTCTCCACCAGTAACATAATCTCCTCCATTTTCTTTATTAATATATTAGGGTTAGGTTATTCTTATTTTTATTTTCCGAATTTATTTTTTGCCTTAAGTATTTTTCCTTTTCGTGTGTTTAATTTTTATTTAGGATAAGAAGCAAGAATAAAGGAGAAATAGTTCACAGCAAGAACTCTGCCGAGGCAGAAAAACAGTGTCAGGGCCGCAGCAGTCTCAACGGGTAGAACAGTGTAACGGCAAGTCTGCCGAGATTCCTGCCGTGGCAGAAAAAGAAATGACAGGAAAAGGAAACGGTTACAAAACGGCTTGTGAATCCAAACGGTCACAAGGCCGAGGCCTATATAAGAAACCCCTTCCTCTTGAACTATTCACTTTTGCATTCTTGTTTTCTTTAGCATTCTAACAATCTTCCTCTCACATAACTGTCGCGTGTCAAAAGTGTGCGTTCAGTGCAAGTGGACACATCGCAAGTAATAAGTGATAAGTATATTATCGAGTTATCGTCTCCTCAGGGACCGATATACTTAATATGCTTTCTTCACCTCCTTGTTCTGTAGAAATATAAAAACACAAATAAGTTGATTTGATTTGTCTAAACTAAAATAACTAGAATAAAAGTAAAAAATTGAAATAGTAGAGAGAGATGGGCTAGGATCCAGTTGTGTCGTATTGTGGAATTGATTGACTTGTCTCTGTCCAATGCAATTGTATATCTCTGCCTCGACAGCACTGCAGTTTACTGCCTGGGCAGCGATAACACTGTCTGCCGCGGCAATCCCTTGCTCATGGGCAGACTTTACCAAAGTTCGGCAAAGTGTCCTTGAATGACTCCGCTTATCCCTAAGTCAGACTGCTGTTGATGACTAGTACTTGATGATACCTCCCGGCGTGAACCAATTATACTCACCAACCAATCTTACACTTCTTTTAGCCGCTGAAACTCTTAACCTATCCCTAGGCCGAGTTATTATTTCGCGATTGAAACACCGTACTTACCCCTTTCGTGAATCTAACTCTCCCGAGCTTAGATAAATGGATGATCACAATATCCTCTCCCGAGCTCAATTGTGAAACAAGGAATAACAAAGGATAAGCAAACCTTGATAATCTTTATTGCATTGAATGAAAGACAAAGTACAATCTCCTCTCACAAATACTCTACAACCTTCACCTAATCCCTAAGAAGGTTTAGAACATGATGGAGAGGAAAGAAACAAGAGTAGAAGTCGGCTCTCTCCCTAGGTATTTCGTGTCTTGTACATTGGGTGACTAGGTCTTTATATAGGCTAGACCTAGGGCAAACCTTTCCTAAGTAGAATACAACTTGGAGTAGGGAACAAGTCAAGTACATAATAATAATATATTTCCAAGTTTATATTCGGCTAAAGGGATTTCCCGCGTGGTCTTCCTTTGGGCTTTTCCTTGTGCTAGCCAACTCCGATTCATGGGCTTCAAGTCCAGACACGTTCCTTGGATTTTTGTCTTTCCATCGCCTATAATCTTGCTTCATGTCTTTCTGCTGCTGCCTCGGCATCAGGTCCTGCCTCGGCCTTGTCTCTGCCGCAGTATTGGTTCTCCTGCACAGATATGAAAACGCAGTAAAACGTGCCTTTTTCTGTAAATATTATCTATATGAGTATAACTTCTAAATATATCACATTGAGTGCATGCATTGGTCCTAGTGGGTGTATATTTGGTAATTAATGCCCATAAAAGGAGTAAAAAGTGATAGTGTGTTGAGCACTTATCAATAACTCTCTGCCTAGTCACAATCCTTCGTGAACTTCCATATTCTCTTCAAGAAAACTTCCAAGAAATCATCTCACAATCTTGATGGTAACCTACAAGAGATTTGCCCCAACCAACGTTGAAGATCATTTCAACCGATCTTTCATCGTCCGGCAATTATGGGAAGAGCAAGGTTTCCAGCATGCGGACGATGAAAACTACAGCATCGAGCACTACCTTTTTGACAGAATCAAGTACCAAGAATGGGAAATTTTCTGTCTTCAACCTGCCCAGGCGAATGCTACGATCGTGCGGGAGTTCTATGCACACGGGCCCAGCAAAGATTCCCTTTTTGTTCACTGTTGCAGCAGGCCAGTCCAGTTAGATGCCGAGATCATCAACGACTTCTAAGGCCTCACCTCGAACAGTGATGTTCACGTCGAATTCATGGAAGACATCACTGCCGAGGACTACGAGCTAATTAAAGACGATCTTTGTTATGCGAATACTCCATGGGAAACCGATACCCATAGAGGATCCGTAACAAGCCAAAGCTTGAAACCCGAGGCCAAGATGTGGAACACCTTTGTCAAGCGAAGACTCATCCCCACGTCCCACAACAGCACGGTAGACCGAAGGCGATTGGTGCTTATCCAATCGATCATCAACAAAAGGACCATCAATGTTGGAGAGATCATCCTTCGTGAAATTCACGAGTGCGGTAAGAAAGATAGGGGACCATTATATTTCCCATGTTTGATCACAGGTTTATGTGTTGCCGCAAGTGTACCAATCGAAGATACGGACGAGTACACTCCCCAAAGGCGAGGATGGACCAGGGACTTTTTTCACAAAGTCATGCAGATCACGCAGGCGGAGCCAGTCTAAGCAACGCCCCAGCAGTTCACAGTTGATACTGCTGCCGGGGCCCAGTACACGGCAGACATACCCGATACTGCCCACACCTCTGCCGCAATAGACCTCTACCAGGAGATTTTACAAAGGATAGCAGCGATGGACCTTCGACAACAAAGGTAGATGGAGTAACAGAGAGATTTCAACGGCACACTCGCCCATATGATGCTCCACACTTTTCCAGATCAAGGGGCGTAATTTCCAGAGTTTCCCAGCAACATGTTTGTCAAAGCAGCCCCTTACACCGATACTACACTAGCTCCGGGAGGACCAAGACCGTTCTTCCATGCGGACCCTCAACCATAGTACCAGGCTGTCGGCCCATCCAGGGCAGCGGATTCTGTCGCGGCATCATCTGTCAGCAGAAGACCATCCAAACGGAGGGCAGTCTTCAGTACTCCACCCCGATCCCCAATCATCATGGGCAGTCTATCAGCCGAGATAGATGCCTATGTGCACCAAAGCTCCACCGCCGCCGGACCAAGTACACACCACACCGGAGGAGCCACGGTAATGGAGGGTGGAACGGACATAATGCTAACCGAAGACATGGCCGATGTGGAAGAAGGAGAAGAGGTCGAGGCCCCAATGCAACGGACACCGCCCACAAGAGTCCAACCGTCCCGGCAAGCAAAAGCGCAACCATCGCCCTCACCAAGAACAAAACAATCGGCAGCAAGGCCGAGCAGAAAAATTGTTACAAGCAGCTCTTCGGAGTCGCTTTAAATCTTTGTTCTTAATTCAATATTAATTGCTTTTGTTGTCTTTATATGCTTCTTATTTTATATTAGTGTTGCCCGCTTGTTTCTTCAAATATAAAGCATTGAGGACAATGCTTGGTTTGAGTTTGGGGGTGCAGCTTTACTGCCAAGGCAGCAATCTACTGCCGAGGCCTTGCCAAAAAGGGAGTATTCTAGTGATTTCTTTTTTTTTATGCTCCTCGCCTTACTTGAATTAACTGCCTACACTTTTGCACTGCTCATCATCAGTATTGCCTTAGTTTATTCTTTAAGGCTATAGAAATCTTTCTCCTTACCATGATTAGATTCTGTTAAGAAGGTTTAACCTTAGGATACTCAAGGATGAAAACTTAGAAGCTCACTATAGGAAGAAATCTAAACACTTTTGTGAAAAAGACTTAGATTTTTGGGAAAGTAACTAGAGGTGCCTATCACCGGCTCTAATAAGAACTTTTCTTCATGCTAGAGGTGCCCGAAATTGGCTCTATTATGTTTTAAGGAATATTTAAAAGAAAAATTTAGTGAAGGGAAAAACACAACCCTTGAGGTGCCCGAAATTGGCTCAAGGATTGGTTGCTTAGAAAAGAAGAGAAAACTTAACCAAATTCTACTTGTCTTGAACTTAGAGTTTATCTAAGAAAGCCCTTAATCAAACTTGTCCACAAAAACACACACACTCACAATTCTTATAGTTGTTTCTAGGTAAAACCCTTGGGTAACCGAAAGGTTAAGGCTTAAGAATAGGCCTAGTTATGGTGGGGAGAATAGATGGACATGTAAGACCAAGAGAGAGTAGAGTTCGGAAAATTGATGGTTTGCATTGCTTGAGGACAAGCAATAGTTCGAGTTTTGGGGTGTGATAAGTGCTCAACACATTATCACTTTTTACTCCTTTTATGGGCATTAATTACCAAATATACACCCAATCGGACCAATGCATATACTCAATGTGATATATTCAGAAGTTATGCTTACAGAGTTAATATTTACAGAAAAGGCACGTTTTACTGCGTTATTATATCTGTGTAGGGGAACCAGTGTCGCGGCAGCAACAAGGCCGAGGCAAGACCTGATGCCGAGGCAGCAGCAGAAAGACAAGAAGCAAGACTGTAGGCAATGGAAAGATAAAAATCCAAGGGACGTGTCTGGACTTAAAGCCCATGGATCAGAGCTGGCTAGCATGAGGAAAAGCCCAAGAAAAGACCACGCGGGAAAGCCCCCTTAGCCGAATTAAACTTGGAAATATTTTAATCATGTACTTGACTTGTTCCCTACTCCAAGTTGTATTCTACTTAGGAAAGGTTTGCCCTAGGTCTAGCATATATAAAGATCTAGCCATCCAATGTACTAGAGACGGAATACCTAGGGAGAGAGAGCCGAATTCTATACTTGTCTTCTTTCTCCCAATTATGTTCTAAACCTTCTTAGGTATTAGGTGAAGGTTGCCGAGTATATGTGAGAAGAGATTGTACTTTGTCTTTGTTTCAATGCAATAAAATTATCAAGGTTTGTTTATCCTTTGTTATTCCTTGTTCTTGCATTCAATCCCGGGAGGGAAGTTTGTGAGTAATGCATTTATCTAAGCTCGGGAGAGTTAGATTCATGAAAGGGGTAAGTACGGTGTTTCAATCGCAAAATACTAACTCGGCCTAGGGATAGGTTAAGAGTTTCAGCGGCTAAAAGAAGTGTGAGATTGGTTGGTGAGTATAATTGGTTCACGCCGGGAGGTATCATCAAGGACTAGTCATCAACAGCACTCTGACTTAGGGATAAGCGGAGTCATTCAAGGACACTTTGCCGAACTTTGGTAAAGTCCAACCACGACCAAGGGATTGCCGCGGCGGACAAGTATCGTCGCTGCCAAGTTAGTAAACTGCAGTGCTGCCGAGGCAGTGATATACGATTGCATTGAGCAGAGACAAGTCAATCAAATCCACAATACAACGCAACTGGATCCTGACCCATCTTTCTCTATTATTAAATCTCGTTATTTTTGTTTAGTTATTTTAGTTTAGATAAACCAACTCAAATCATTTGTGTTTTTACTTTTCTACAGAACAAGAAGGTGAAGAAGGCATATTGAGTCTACTAGTCCCTGTGGAGACGATAATCCGATAATTACTTATCACTTATTACTTTCGATGTGTCCACTTGCACTAAACGAGCACTTTTGACACGCGACAGTAAGCTTCTCAACGACAGTTATTCCAAGGAATCCTTTGCCTCCTCGGCTTTCTAAAAAGGGCGGTAGTCTTTCTTTAATCTTTTGTCTTTTTATTTTCAGCCTTCTCTTTACTTTTCATGCATTGAGGAAAATGCATCTTTCGAGTATGGGGGAGCATTGATCCCTTTTGTAATATGTAAATATATCTGCCATGTATGGAAAGTATTTAGATTATCATATTATTGCCTTACTTTTTGTACTTATAATCTTACAAATTACTGCAAAAAATTTTTTAAGTCTGCTGAATTTTATTGAAACTGCCGAGGCAGCAATATATTCTCCAACCGCCACAGTAGTCTGCACATTCACCGGACTTGAAATCAGAAAGGTATACTAGGTTTAGTACTTAGGATTAGACGATGAGTGATAAGTGCTCAACTCACTATCACTTTTTACACCTTTTATGGGCATTAATCACTAAATTTACACCCACTCGGACCAAATCATATACTTAATGTGATATATTTAGAAGTTATGCTTATAAAGATAATATTTACAGAAAAGGCAAGTTTTACTATATTTTTATATCTGTGCAGGAGAAACAAGTGTCGCGGCAGCAACATGGCCGAGGCAGCAGCTGAGAGCCAGGAAGCAATATTGTAGGCGATCGGAAGAGAAAAATCCAAGGGACGTTTCTGGACATGAAGCACATGGATCGGAGCTGGTTAGCATGAGGAAAAGCCCAAGACAAGGCCACGCGGGAAAGCCTCTCTGTTGAATTAAACTTGAAAATATTTTATTTATGTACATGACTTGTTCCCTACTCCAAGTTATATTCTACTTAGGAAAGGTTTGTCCTAGGCGATGCCTATATAAGACCTAGCCGTCCAATGTACTAGGAGAACCGATTCATAGAGAGTTTACCCTAAGATTCAATGTTTTCTTTCTTTCAAATTATGTTCTAAGCTTTCTTAGGGTTTAGGTGAAGGTTGTTAAGTATTTGTGAGAGGAGATTGTACTTTGTCTTTATTTCAATGCAATAAAACTATCAAGGTTTCCTTATCCTTTGTCATTCTTTGTTCTTGTATTCAAGCTTGGGAGAGAAGTTTGTGAGTAATCCATTTATCTAGACTCGGGAGAGTTAGACGCACGAAAGGGATAAGTACGGTGTTTCAATCGCGAAATACTAACTCGGCCTAGGGATAGGTTAAGAGTTTCAGCGGCTAAAAGAAGTGTGAGATTGGTTGGTGAGTATAATTGATTCACGCCGGGAGGTATCATCAAGGACTAGTCATCAACAATACTTCGACTTAGGGATAAGCGGAGTCATCCAAGGAAACTTTGCCGAACTTTGGTAAAGTCCAACCACGAGCAAGGGATTGCCGCGGCGGACAGTATCGTCGCTGCCAAGGCAGTAATCTGCAGTACTGCCGAGGCAGTGATATGCAATTGCATTGGACAGAGACAAGTCAATCAATTCCGCAATACAATGCAACTGGATCCTGACCTCTCTCTATTAATCAGACTTCATCTTTATTCTTAGTTTTCTTTATTTCAATTTAATTAGTTTCATCAAAACCACAATTACCTGTGTTTTTCCTTTTTACAGAACAAGAAGACGAAGAAGGCATATTAAGTATACCAATCCCTGTGGAGACGATACACGATAATACTTATCACTTTATTACTTGCGATGTGTTCACTTGCATTAATTGCGCACTTTTGACACGCGACAAGTTTTTGGCGTCGTTGCCGGGGATTGGCAACTAAATTTTGTTTTCTTTATTTTCTTGTTTCTTTTTTATATTTTACTTTGGTTTTTCTTGGTGTATGACCAGGTCCAACCCAACCAACCCTTTGTACAAGTTAGACCCAGAGATCGAACGTACACGGCAAAGGTTGAGGAGACAAATCCAAGAAGCTATGGTAGATCACTCGGCAGGACAAAACTTACCCGCCGGCAATGGAGGTCTTCCGCCGCCACCAGGGCCGCGGCAGCTTACTGTTAGAGACTTCCTGGAAGAAGATTTAAATGGGTTGAACCCAGGAGTCGTTACACCGGAGATAGAAGCAGACCACTTTGAACTCAAACTTGTCATGTTCAATATGCTTAACACTATTGGACAGTTTGGTGGGTCTGTAACTGAGATGCAAGGCAACACCTCAAGTCCTTCATGGAGATATGCAATTCCTTCAAAATCCAAGGAGTCCATGAAGATGTCTTGAGATTGAAGTTATTCCCCTATTCACTGAGGGATAGGGCAAAAGCCTGGTTAAATAGCATTCCAGCAGGATCTATTGGATCTTGGAGTGAACTATGTTGTGATTTTATTACACGCTTTAATCCTACAAATTTATACGATAGAATTCGTAATGAAATCACTTCTTTTCGACAGGCAGATGACGAACCGATGTACGATGCATGGGAGCGCTAAAGGGACTTACTGCACAAGTGTCCTTTGCATGGATTTCCCCTATGGACACAAGTGACCATGTTCTATAATGCCACGAATGCCCCGACAAGGATGACGTTAGATGCCTCGGCGAACGGAACACTCCTTGATAAGGCACCTGAAGAAGCTATTAAGATATTAAACAAACTCGCAAAGAACGATTTTCAATTCCCTACATCTATGCGAGGAGGAGTAAGACGCCAAGCCACGGTGAATGAGTTAGACACATCAAATTCAGTGGCAACACAATTGGCCTCTCTTATCAAGATGGTGCAAAATTTGCAACTAAAACAAAATACTCGTGAGGTTACGATGATTGATTCTTTTTGTGATTTATGTGGAGGTAACCACAATTCATCTGATTGTATGAATCAAGAAACCGGTATGTATGTTGGAAACTATAACTGAACCAATATGATGTCCAACACATACAATCCCTCATAAAAGAGGCATCCTAACCTATCATGGAGCAATCCTAACGATGCCTTAAACCCAACCACCCAACCCTCAGGATTCCAGCAACCAATGCAACATCTGCCGCAGAAGCAGGTCTAGCAGCCAATGTCGCCGCAGCAGATCCAACAGTAATCTGTAAGTTCCTTGGAAAATTCTCTGAAAGCATTCATGATGAAAACTGATTCATACATTGCAGAGAATAGCAACTTCATCAAAAGAACAGATGCGTTCATAAACAGGACTGAGATGAGGTTGCAGAACCAAGAGGCAGCAATTAAGGCATTAGAAACTTAGGTTGGGCAGTTTGCTCAAAATATAAACACTAGAACACAAGGAGGACTACCTAGCAATACTGAAGTTGCTAAGGTAATGGGCTATTAAAAGTGTAAAGAAATCACTACCAGGAGTGGTCTACAGCTGAAGCAAAAGACGGAAATTCTAGTGGGCCAAGTTCCATCATCAGACCCAGCAAAAGAGGAGGTTGAACAAACTGATCCTGATAACACTGCCTCAGCAGAGAACTCAGCAGCTCCTGAACAGTCTGCCGAGACATCTACACCCCCAGTGGTGTCAGGTATTAAATTCCAAACTAAAGAAACTCTGGATGGGATGAGACCACCACCACCTTTCCCACAAAGATTGAAAAAGCAAAAACAGGACCATGAATTCAAGAAATTTCTTGATATTTTAAAGCAAGTCCACATCAACTTACCATTCGTAGAGGCAATTGAACAAATGCCTAATTATGCCAAGTTCTTAAAAGACATTGTGTCTAAGAGAAAAAGACTAGGTGAGTTCGAAACAATGGCCGCTACCGAGGGATGCATGGCAATGCTACACAATCGCATACCACCAAAATTGAAGGATCCTAGATACTTTATCATACCTTGTGCAATAGGTAACAACTATGAAGGTAAGGCCCTATGTGACCTTGGAGCAAGCATCAATCTAATGCCCAAATCTGTCTTCCAAAAGCTTGGAATAGGAAGGGCAAAACTTACAACAGTTATGCTCCAACTTGCGGATCGATCATATGTGCAACCCGAAGGCAAAATCGAGGACATACTGGTAAGAGTTGATAAATTTATTTTTTCCGATGATTTTCTTTTCCTTGATTATGAAGAAGATGAGAATGCACCGATCATCTTGGGGAGACCTTTCCTTGCAACTGGACGCACCTTAATTGATGTGGAAAAAGGAGAATTGGCAATGAGAATTAATGATCAACAAGTCAAACTAAATGTGTTTCAATTGATGAAAAGGAATGATGAAGATCGTATAATACCTTGTCTCAGCAACCACTACCTCGGCAGTGATCTTAATGACACATCACAGGTATGCCTCGATAGCAATACAGATGACTGTTACAGCAATACTTTGAACAGTGTTGAAACAGCAGAGAATGAGGAAGCTAACTGGACAGCACACCTTCCAGGTAAGTACTTCAAACCGTTAGATTATACAGGTAAGAATAAACAATCTATAAGTAAAGAACCACTGGTCACGGAGTTAAAACCCTTAACGGAAAAACTAAAATATGCTTATTTGGGAGACAACCACACGATGCCAGTAATTATTTCTTCTAAGTTGCTACCAGAACAGGAACAAACCCTAATAGCGATGCTGCGGCAGCACAAAAAGGCAATTGGGTGGTCAATTGATGATTTGAAGGGAATAAGCCCAGCAGTATGTATGCATAAAATCCTTTTAGAAGAAGACCATAAACCCACTGTTGAAGCTCAAAGGAGACTTAACCACGCTATGAAGGAGGTAGTACGTAAGGAAATAATCAAGTGGCTTGATGCAGGAATTATCTATCACATCTCTGATAGTGCATGGGTAAGCCCGATACAATGTGTACCTAAGAAAGGTGGTATGACTGTCATAACCAACGAGAACAACGAATTAATCCCAACCAGGACTATGACCAGTTGGAGGGTTTGTATGGATTATCGCAAGTTGAATAAGGCAACAAAGAAGGATCACTTTCCTTTACCATTTATTGATGAAATGCTTGATATACTTGCTGGTAAACCTTATTATTGTTTTCTTGATGGTTATTTAGGATACAATCAAATTTCCATTGATCCAGAAGACCAGGCAAAAACCACCTTTACCTGCTCATATGGAACTTATGCATTTAGAAGGATGTCGTTCGGCCTTTGCAATGCCCCGGCAACCTTTCAAAGATGCATGATGGTAATTTTTTCTAACATGATAGAGGACTTCCTAGAGATATTCATGGATGATTTTTCAGTCTTTGGAGATAGCTTTAATCACTGCCTCGGCAATCTAGAAAAAGTGCTGCAAAGATGTAAGGAATCCAATCTAGTCCTAAACTGGGAAAAATGTCACTTTATGGTAAATGAAGGCATAATATTGGGCCATAAAATATCATCACAAGGAACCGAAGTTGGTAAAGCCAAGATTGATGTGATAAAGAATTTACCTCCACCAATTTCTGTGAAAGGAGTTCGAAGCTTCTTGGGCCATGCAGGTTTTTATAGAAGGTTTATTTCTAATTTTTCCAAAATTTCTAAACCTCTTTGCAACTTGCTTGAACAAGATAGGAAATTCTAATTCAATAAGGAATGCACTGAAGCATTCGACGTTCTCAAGGAGAAGCTAATCACTGCACCGATAGTAATCCCACCAGATTAGTCCTTGCCATTTGAATTGATGTGTGACGCTAACGATCATGCTTTCGGGGCAGCACTTGGGCAGAGAAAGAACAACATGTTCCATGTGATCTACTATGCTAGTAAAACGCTTAATGATGCCCAAATCAATTACACCACAACAGAAAAAGAATTACTAGAAGTAGTATTTGCTTTTGACAAATTCTGATCATATCTTATCAGAGAAAAGGTTATTGTCCACACTGACCATTCAGAAATTAAATACCTATTCTCAAAGAAGGATGCCAAGCCTAGACTGATTAGATGGATCCTTCTTCTACAAGAATTTGATGTTGAAATCAAAGATCGAAAAGGTATAGAAAATCAGGTGGCCGATCATCTCTCTAGATTGGAGAACAAAGAAAATAACCACTCACTTGAAGAAATACAAGATGCATTCCCAGATGAACAAATATTGCAAATTGCTACAACTGTAAGAGATGCTGCCGAGACAGAGACTACAGTAGTATACAAATGTGTTGCCGCGGTATTATCTGAATACATCTCTGCAACATTAACAGAAGACCTTGCTGCAGTAACATCCACCCCCTGGTATGCTGATCTTGTTAATTATTTAGTTAGTGGTATTATCCCTTATAACTTTAACTATAACGAAAAGAAGAGGTTTCAGCATAATGCAAAGCATTATTTCTGGGACGACCCTCTTCTATTTAAACATTGTGCAGATCAGGTTATAAGAAGATGTGTACCAGAAGAAGAACAGAAAGCAGTACTCCAGCACTGTCATGATTCACCTTGCGGTGGGCATTTTGGAGGAAACAGAACAGCAGCAAAGGTACTACAATCAGGCCTCTATTGGCCCACACTCTACAAAGATGCCCACGACTATTACAAGAACTGTGACTGATGCCAACGCACGGGCAATATCTCGAGACGACATGAGATGCCATTACAACCCATATTAGAAGTGGAACTGTTTGATGTTTGGGGCATAGATTTCATGGGACCATTCCCATCATACCAAGGCAATCTCTACATCTTATTAGCAGTGGATTACGTATCAAAGTGGGTTGAAGCAATCGCCACACCTCACAATGATTCCAAGACAGTTCAAAAATTTCTCAAGAAAAATATTTTTACAAGATTTGGAATCCCTAGAGCAATAATAAGTGATGAAGGTAAACACTTTGATAACAGACTCATTGCCGCGACACTAAAGAAAATCGGCATCACCCAAAGACTCGCTACGACCTATCACCCACAGACAAATGGGCAAGCTGAAATATACAACAAGGAACTAAAACAGATCCTTGAAAAGGTGGTAAATCCTTCTCGAAAGGATTGGTCTTATCGTCTAGATGATGCTTTATGGGCTTACAGGAAAGCATTCAAAACCCCATTGGGAACATCTCCATATAAGCTTGTATTCGGGAAAGCTTGCCATTTACCTGTAGAAATTGAGTATAAAGCCTATTGGGCAGTAAATAATTTAAACATGGATTGGGAAAAAGCTGGACAGAAAAGACTATTAGACCTCAATGAGATAGAAGAATTCCGAACAGCAACCTATGAGAATGCCAAGATCTACAAAGAGAAAACTAAAAGATGGAATGATCGTAAGTTACTGCCTAGGCAGTTCCTGCCGGGGCAGCACGTTCTTCTTTTCAACTCCAGCCTTAAACTATTTCCAGGAAAACTCAAATCCAGATGGTCAGGCCCATTTGAAGTTGTTCGAGTTTTCCCACATGGAGCAGTAACGATCAAATCACTAAAGGATGGGCATGAATTCAAAGTGAATGGCCAACGCTTGAAGCACTATTCTGGGCCACATGACATAAAGAATATGGAGACCATCACCTTAGGAGATGCTTTCGCACGCACTCCTATGGAGACTTAATGCTTCGACCTTCCATTCTATTTTACTGCAATTTTTAGGAATAGTTTTAATTTTGATTCTATTTTAGGATATTTAATATTTACTTGTTGATTATATTTTGTTTTTGACAATAAGCACAAAGACGAAGTAGATGCTCCAATGCAATGGACACCACCCACAAGAGTCCAACCGCCCCGGCAAGCAAAAGCTCAGCCATCGCCCTCACCAAGAACGAAGCAATCAACAGCACGACCCCGAAGAAAAATTGTTACAAGCAGCTCTTCGGAGTCTCTTTAAATTTTTCATATATTCAATTTTATTTGTTGTTGTTTCTTGATATGCTGCTTATTTCTTTCATATTTTTGTTGCCCTTCTACTATAAAGCATTGAGGACAATGTTTGGTTCGAGTTTGGGGGTGTAGAGCCACTGCCAAGGCAGCAATCTACTGCCGAGGCCTTGCCAAGAAAAGGGAGTATTTAAGTGATTTTTTTTAATTTTTATGCTCCCCGCCTTACTTGAATCAATTGCCTATACTTTTGCACTGCTTATCATCAGTATTCCCTTAGTTTATTCTTTAAGGCTATAGAAATCTTTCTCTTTACCATGATTAGGTCCTGTTAAGAAGGTTTAACCTTAGGATAGGATGAAAACTTAGAAGCCTACTATAAGATAAAAATTTAAACATTTTTGGGACTTGTTGGATTATAGGAATTCTTTTAATGAACTTAGGTGATAAAGACTTAGATTTTTGGGAAAGTGACTAGAGGTGCCTATCACCGGCTCTAGGAAGTACTCTTCTTCATGCTAGAGGTGCCCGAAATTGGATCTAGTATGCTATAAGGAATATCAAAAAGAAAGAAGGAATTAGTGAAGAGAAAAACACAATCCTTGAGGTGCCCGAAATTGGCTCAAGAATTGGTTGTTTAGAAAAGAAGAGAACACTTAAACCCAATTCTACTTGTCTTGAAAAATATTTAACACTGTTAGTCTTAGTTGATTTTATAAGTTCTTTTCTTTGAAAAACAATAAGGACTTAGGCTTAGATTTTTAACTAGAGATGTCTATCACCGGCTCTAGGACTTAGTCTTTTTCCCACTTACTAGAGGTGCCCGAAATTGGCTCTAGTAAGATTACCAAAACACTTGAGGTGCCTGAAACCAGCTCAAGCAGTATAAGTATATAGCAAAATATATTTATATACCAATTTAGGGAGAAAGAAAAAAAAATTAAAGAAAAATCTTAGTCGAAAGTCTTGAGCTAGAAAAAGGATTAGAACTTAGAAAATCAACTTCGACATAGCTACGCACACACACACTAAGACTCATAGTCCAGTTCCGAGGAATACCTATAACCTAAAAGAGGCCGAGTCAAGAAAGAATTTCTGTCGCGGCAGGCAGGACGATATATTCCCTTAAAATTCCTTACTTAAAAATTTATCTTTTACATTGCTTGAGGACAAGCAATAGTTCGAGTGTGGGAGTGTGATGAGTGCATAAAAGTCCTATTTTTATAACCATTTTCCCACTCGATAATTACTAATAAAGGACAGGATTCAAGGACTTTTATAGATATTTCTGCATATTTCCATACTTCAGCATCCAAACATATAATTCATGAATTCATCTAATAATTGGCATAAAACAGATGCATTTGATAGTTTTGTTTCTTAGACAGGAAACTACATATAAAGATGGTCAATTGGGAAGACAGATGTTGAAGTGTAGATGGAGAACCCGCCGAGGTAGCACTTTTGAGGCCGCGGCAGCAGAGTGAAGATGACAACTAGTAATCGATAGAAAGAGAAAAAGATGTTGATATTAATGGACAATGAACGAAAGAAAGACGGAGCCAAACTACGGATTCAAGCCTTGGTCAAAGTCACGTGCGGGAAAGAAGAGATATTTTAGGAAATAAAGTTTAATTAGGAATTATATTTCTTTCTTATTTAGAACTCTTTCCTTACATGGAAAGCTTTAACCTAGGGCTTGGCCTATATAAGGCACATATTAGGTTTAGTTTAAGAGAGGATTTTTTTACACTAGACAATACCTTTAGTCGCCGACTACATCATGTTCTAAACTTCTTCGGAGGTTTAGGTTGTTTCTAGAGTAGTTGGAGAGATAGTTATGTTATGCTAGATATTTATTAATGCAAAACCTATTTCATAGTTTATTTTTTCTTGGCGTTTACTTTCTTTGCATATGAGCTCGAGATGATAAGTATGTGAAGAAAAATACATTTGTCTAATATCGGGAGAGTTAGGCTCACGAAACGAAAGAATACAATCTTTGCTCATGGGCATTGACTAATCCGGTTATCCAAGATTTCAGCGACTAACAAGACGCATGTGAGGTTGTTATCCACCCTTGATTCACGCCTAGAGGTATCATCAAGACCCGTGGGTTTCAACAGTTCTCTTCGCTTAGGGATAAGGAAGAAGACATACAAGGATGCTCTGCCGAACTATGGAATGTTGATTTGTCGACAAGGCATAACCCCGCCTAGGTAGCTGCGGCGACCCTTTGTGCGATCCGTCGAGTCTACAGTTCAACCCTTTGCATTAATAAGTGGATACTTAGCATAACTGGATTCTCCTCTACGAAGCATTCAACTTAGCCTCACTTTATTCATCTTTATTTCTTCTATACTTAGTTTAGCTTTAGTAGTTGATTTAGAATTCTCAACTCAACCGTTACCTGTGTTTTTACTTTTTCTAGTGCAGTTATAAGAGGTAGTGAATCGACACAATCCCTGTGGGATCGAAAATCTTAAGTATTACAATCTGAAAAAGGTGGAAAAAGAAAGGACTTTCGAGCCTCCATCACAAGAATCAATGCATGGCTATGAACGGAAGTATATTTCTGCTCGTTGTGCTCTTAAGCTTGATTTGCGTAATGCTTTTGATTCTTTCGATTGGGGATTTATTTTACAACTTTTTAGAGTGTTAGGCTTCCTTTAAAAATTTAGAGAATAGATTACGATTTGCATCACTACTTATAGATTCTCTATTAGTCTAAATGGAGGGCTTGTTGGATATTTTACTGGAGCCAAAAGTGTGAGACAGAGTGATTCGCTATTCCCTTATCTTTTCATTATAGTGATGAATATACTATCAGGTATGCTAAATTAGGTTGTTAAGTTTGTTATTCTTGATTTCAATCCTAAATGTTAAAGGGTGGGGTTGACCCATTTATGCTTTGCGGATGATTTACTTATGTTTATAAAGGAGAATATTGAGTTGATAAAGGCGGTTCAAAGGTTTATGCAAGTGTTTTATAGAATGTCCAGGCTCTAAGTGAAAAACTCTAAAAGTCAACTATTTTGTGTTAGCTTATCTGTTGTAGAGATAAACAATTTGGTTAGTTAATCTGAATTTCGACTTGGACGATTACATGTAAGGTATTTAGATGTACCATTAGTTTTGAGGAACTTTTTCTTTTTGGATTGTGTCATTCTAATTGAAAAGATTGTTCGAAGGATTATCAGCTGGTCTTCTTGGTGCCTTTTTTTTATAGAAAGATTACATTTCATTCAGGCCGTAATATTCAATATTCAAAATTTTTAGTGTCGAATATTCTTACTACCTTTTAAAGCACTTAGAATTATTTTTCAACTATGCAGTTCTTTCTTATGGAAGGGTAATAATAGCTTTGTTAAATGGTCTAGGGTTTGTTGGGAGAAAATTTATTTCTCGAAGAGTGAGGGAAATCGAGGGTAAAGGACATTGTATCCTAGAATAAGGCATGTATGATGAAATGCCTTTGGTTATTTGTCTTCCAATCTAGTTCATTGTGGGTGGCTTGGGTTGAGAAGTATGTGTTAAAGAGTGCTACGATTTGAGAATGCCCTTTCAAGGTTACACATAGTTGGGCATGTCTTTCAAGGTTACACATAGTTGGGCATGAAAGAAATTATTACGGTTACACGAAGAGTTTAATTTTTTTATGCTATGTAGTAGTATAAAGCAAAAAAAATATGGGAAGCTTTACAGTCTAAAAATATAAAGGTACCTTAGGCTACACTTATTGAGCGAGTATATATTCTTCAATTTTCTTTTATTGTTTGGTTAGTAATTCAAGATAGAATGTCAACAAAAGAAACAATGACTCGCTCAGGTTTCATGGTTGATCCTATGTGTGTGTTGTGTGGTGTTGTGGAGCAAATAAAGGATCATATCTTCGTTGATTGTATATTTTCTAGACAAGTTTTGTTACGGGTGTTACAGGTTTGTGGCCATCAGATGACTGCTCAAGGGTGGTATGATATGGTAAACTATATTAAGTATATGGGAAAGGTAGATCTTTTAGAGCTATGTTTGTTCGTCTTACTTGTTGTGGTCCTATGGATATGTATATTATGTTTGGTATGAACAAAATAAAAGATTACATGGTTTTGTCCGATAAATTAATACTATCATTTCACAGATCAAGGCTGATGTTCGACTAAAATTATTACATTGTAAAAATTTTGATCAAACTGGGGATTTAGAATTATAGATTTTCAAGTTTATTTTGGTCTTTTGTAAGTAAGGGTATTGTGAGATATATTATTTGTGGTTTTTTAAATGAATAAAAAACAATATTTATAAAAAAATGTGGAATTAATGATTTTTTTAAGATAATGAGACAATAACTTTCAAATCATCACTTCATTTAATGTCTAATAATTCAAAAAGTTAGTGAAAATTGAAACTTTTTTATAGACTACTGACTAAAACCAAATAGATCTTAAAATCCAGTGACTATTATTCTAATTCACCCTTATTCTACAAGTGTTTCAAACTGGTTATCGGCATTATGGGTGTTCAAAACTGACCCATTGGGTACCCAACGACCCAATTAATTCAATATCAATACTATATTATTACTATGTTTCAACATCTTTTTTTATTTTTTAAACTTATATTATGAGTTTAATGGGCCGTTGGACCTATTGGACCGGTTTTAAACACCCCTAATCGGCATGGTGTAGAATAATGTCCAAGAAAACATTATTCCTTGTGTGGTTAATGGTCGATCTGTTGAGTTTTGTCGCGATCTAGGGCTAACCAATTCTGATCGATTGATCTCATATGTACCGATTGGGTTGTGAAACTGTGTCGAACATGAGGGATGAAATGAGAACTGACACTGGGATCAGTTTCAACTAGGGGTGAGTATTCAGTTAATTCGGTCGGTGGCCGAACCGAATTAACCAAAACCGAATTAACCGAAATTTTTAAAATCATAACCGTTAACCGAACCGAATTTTCGTTAACCGAACCGAAATTATTTCGGTTAATTAGCCGAATTAACCGAAATTTATTATAAATTTTGGTTAAATTACATAATAGGTCCCTAAATTAAGCTAAAATAATTTTTTAGTCACTAAACTTTTATTTTATACTAATTTAATACAATAGTGACCATTTTATAATATAAAAAAATTTAATGAACATTTTATAATATTTTAAATGTTAAATGACTAAAAATAAATATATATAATATTAAATATATATAATTTCGGTTAATTAACCGATTTCGAACCAAATTAATCGATAACCAAATTATCAAAAAAAAATAACCATTAACCAATTTTACCAAAAATTAACCAACCGAATTAACCGAAATAATTTCAGTTTGATCGATTAACTGAATTAACCGAACCAAATGCACACCCCTAATTTCAACATCTTCTGCCAATAAACATACTCATTAGAATTGCACCAACAAGTGCATTGTTTTTTTTAATGGGTTTTAATTTCTTTTAAGTTTGTCGTTTTCTAAAACTTTTCGCTAAAAAATCATTATCTCTGATTACGGGTAAAATAGTTGGTTGATAATTATGATCGGATTTTTAGTTTTCAGTTAAATCAATATATAAGATGTGTTGCGATCCAATAGTCGAGATGCATGATCAACTATGAAAAGTGATCTATAAATTCTGAATAGTGTTGAAGTATATATAAATTTGATTGATTTATGATTAATTTTTTCTTTTCTGAATAGTGCTAAAGTAATTATAATGTAGTATATGTTTATAAATATTTTTAACTCTTAACAATGCATATGTACTTTATGGACAATGATTTGAACTCGAATTTTTTAAAATAAATGTTATTATGTTTTAATTGAATTAATTATTGGGTTCAATAAAAATTAAAATGTTAATTGTGTTGTGAATAAAATAAAGAACAAGAAGAAAATAGACAAGAGAGACAAAAGGGAGAGATTTTATGTCTCTCTTTTGTCTATTTTCTTCTTGTTCTTTATTTTATTCACAACATGTTATCAGTACGAGTTTGCTTACAAGATTTTTATTTCAAGTATCTTCAAAGATTTACCTGGTATGTTCTTTTTAATATTTTAATTTATAAAATAATATATATACGATGATGATTATAATTTTTATTTCTCATGTAAATATTCCTATTTTTGTCTAATGATATTATGTGTTTATTTCATGTCATTAATATTTTGTTTTAATAATTTAATCCAAGTATATTGGCTGGACATCTCGTTCTGCGAGGCTACTGGTCTCAAAGGAGGTTCTTTTTAAAGGACCTTGTGGACTGGTTTAACAACGCCGCGTATGATGATTAAATTTTTATTCTTTGTATATATTGAATATATATCGGCTGATCAATTACTATTTAATAGTATGAATATTATAAAGTCTATATTTGCTTGGAAGCAATATTTTTTTTGTGTCGAAAAACTCGACTATAGACTTCTCCCAAGTTCAAGTGAGGCATTCCCTGAAGTGAATGCATGCATGATGATTATTCCATGCGATTATTGGATTTATGACATTCCTTACAGTGAATGCAAGCATGATGATTATTCCATGCGATTATTGGATTTATGAAATTCCATAAAGTGAATGAAAGCATGATGATTATTCCATGCGATTATTGGATCTATGTTATTCCTTGAAGTGAATGCAAGCATGATGTTTATTCTATGCGATTATTGAATTTGTTTCATTCCTTGAAGTGAATGCAAACGTGATAATTCACTATATGGTTAGTGAATAAAACTCAATTATGTGCCAGAATATCATTGATGAGGATATGTTAGAAAAAGAAACATACTCCACTTTTCATGCCAACAATGTTGTCCTTCAGACACAATATCGTGAAAAAGGCTTTAAGAAATATTCGGAGTTAATTTCTTGGCTTCTTGTGGCTGAGCAAAATAATGAGTTGCTCATGAAAAATCATGAATATCGCCCAACAGGCTCCGCTCCATTCCCTGAAGCTAATGTGACATTATATAGCGGAATGAATAAAAGCCACATTAGTAATTGTGGTTGCAATTGAAGTCATAAAATAAACATGGATAAGATGATTCTTTTGAGAATACTTATATCCACCAGAAGTAGAATTATAAAGATGACAAGAATGATAGAGATCATATCAAAATCTTTATGTTATCAATGTGATAGTATAAACCATTGATCTCGTACTTGTCAAACGCCGAAGTATTATGGACTTTATTCATAATCATGAATGATAAATTAAAGAAAATATAATCAGATTTTCTTTGTCGCGAAAATAATGGCGTTATTGATCCAACTCAATTGGATATTGATAATTTTTCTCAGTCCTTCAAGAGAATAATTCTCCATTTATTTTATCTTCCTTATAACATCTAAAGGAAATAATTGATATTTTATTTATTTTGTTAATTTATTTTTATTTATTATATATTTATTATAATTTATTTTACATATTATTTATTTACGCTCTATGTTAATTTATCGTTAATTTATTTTATTTATTATTTATTTACATTCTATGTTAATTTATCCTTTGAAGAATATTATCACTTCCAGAATGAAATCTACAATGAATTGTGGCTATTTATGCTTAGCAGACAGTGCAAGTACTCATACAATACTTAAGCATAAAAAATATTTTCCCATTTAAATACAAGGGAAATAAGAGTACTATATCTCAAAGTACTAAAATATCAGTGCTTCGGAAGAGCTCTTGAGAGCTTATCTTTGATCCGATTTGATATGATGTGCCATTTTTTTTAATATTTTTCCATTCCCCGAAGTGAATGGTACAGAGCACATATTTTTCATTTCTCGAAGTGAATGAAATAAAGCACATATTAAAAGGTGCATAATTATGCATATTTTCCCATTTTAAATGCAAGAGAATAATATGAGTACTATATCCGGAAGTACTAATATCATAGAAAGCTCCGACTGAGCAAATATGTTATTGTCAAATGAGACTTTATCTCATATTTACAGTGCATTATGCTCGTTAAGCAAATATGTTATTGTCAAATGAGACTTTATCTCATATTTACAGTACATTATGCTCGTCAAAGTCGCAAAGAGACTTATTGAATTTTAAAGATATTTACATAAATACACTGAGAATATTAGTCAAGGGATGTTGACTATCTCAATATTATGAGTATAATTCAAGGCAATAAGGAAATCTTGGCAAAACTACATGCACTGTCATCCATATTGTACTACATAAGAATTGGTATAAATTGAAGCTCATGCTATTGTAAACTAGATGTTTACTGATAATTTTATTTGGCATAACCGGTTAGACCATCCCGATTCAATTATGATGCGAAAATTAGCTGACACTTTTATGTGGTCATTTATTGAAGAACTAAGATTTTCTTCATGGTAATTTTTCATGTGATACTAGTTATGAAAGCAATTTGATTATTCAATCATCAACAACTAAGATAAAGTGTAAATCTATTACTTTTCTGGAACGGATACAAGGTGATATATATGGGCCCATACACCTTTTTCTAAAAGTCTATCTAGATATTTTATTATTTTTATCGATGCATCGACTAGATGGTTATATGTATCTTTGTCATTAACCCGCAACTTGGTGTTTGCGAGGCTACTTGCTCAGTTGATAAAATTACGTGCACATTTTCTAGATTATTTTCTAAAGACAATCAGTCTTGATAATGTTGATGACATGCAATTTTATATATAGTATCACAAATTCGCATCAAACCAACAAATTATCATAAGTTCTCCCCATTACAAATGGTTTTTGGTCAGGAACCAAATATTTCTCATCTTAGTTTTTTTTGTGTGTGAGCGATATATGTTCGAATTGCTCCACCACAACGCACAAAGATGAGATTTGTTGGGAATATATATATCAGATTTAAATATCTTGAGCTTCTAATAGAGAATTTATTTACAACCCGATTTACTGACTATCATTTTAATGAGTCAGTTTACCCAACATTAGGGGGAGAAAATAAATAGCTGGGGAAAGAAATAAGTTGGAATGAATTATCATTTTCTCTTTTTGGTCCACGTACTAAACAATGTGAACAATAAGTTCAATGGATAATTCATTTAGCAAATCAATTGCCAGATGGTTTTGCTGACCCTAAAAAAGTGACTAAGTCACGTATACCAGCTATAAATGCTCCAATTAAATTTGATGTCATGGAAAGACAAACTCTAGTTGCTAATGAGACTAACTTACGCTTAAAGCGTAGTAGACAAGTAAGTTCCAAAGATAAGAGATCCTCGAAAAAGAAAAGGAGCTATATTTTATGATGGTCTGATCGAGGAATCAATAATTATGAAAATCTCTATAAGAGATTAAATGGTCTCCAACAGAGACATTGACATGACTCAGGTACCTGATAATAAAGAGATCTCAATAGATTATGTCATGTCTGATAATAAGTGAAACTAAAATTAAATCGACGGCGTTAATATATTTGCATGCAATATAGCACTAGAGATTTTATTTGATGATATGGATCATGAATCATTGTCAATTGAGCAATGTAAACGAAGAAATGATTAGCCAACATGAAAGAGGCAATTGAAGCGAAACTAAAATCTCTTTCGAAAAGAGAAGTATTTGAGCCTATATCCCGTACATTGAAATATGTAAAGCTCGTGGATATAAACGAGCCTTTGTGAGAAAGAGAAATCAAAAGGGGAAATCATGCGACATAAGCTCATTTGGTTGCACAAGGATTCTCACAAATACATGAAATTGATTATGAGGAAAATATATTCCTCGGTGGTGGATGCAACTACTTTTAGATTTTGATCAATCTAGCAATAAATAAAATTACTTGGTTTCTGCCTAATGGATGTTGTTACATCATATTTGAATGGGCCTCTTGATAGTAATATTTACATGAAACTTCCGGAAAGATTTAGATTGCCATAAGCAGTTCATTCAAGTTCTCGAGAACATTATTCAATCATATTGAATATATCTTTTTATGGCTTGAAACAATTTAGGCATATTTGATATGATCGCCTCATTGAATACTTATTAGTATAATGCTATATGAATTATTTCCCCGAGCATTTTTATTAAGAAGTTTAGCTCTGAATTTTTATTGTTGTGTATGTCGATGATTTGAATATCGTTGAGACTCGTGAAGAGATCTCCTCAAATCCTTGTGCATCTATCGACATATAGAAAAATTTTGAAAGAGGCTTTACATACATAACACATATCTATTGATCACCCTTATGGTTGTTGCTAGGTCTCTTACTTTAAACAATGATTTTTTTCACCTCACAAAAAGGGTAATGATATTTTTGGTCTAAAGCACAATATACACATTATTTGATCTAGAAGCATCGTATCTTAGCTGGTCTATAAATATTATTTAAGTGCTACAAGATCATTACCTTTAAATAATTGTTATGCAAGAGGTAAAGCCGAAATATGTGTTTGGTTAAACATATCCTGAAGATATGTGAATATTTTTCACAAGATAAGATACAAGCTATCTTGTATAGAGATAATACAAAAGTTATATCTCAAGGTGGATATATCAAATATGATAAAACGAAACATATTTCTTCAAGTTTCGTCCCTCATGATTTTCAGATGAATAATATTCAATGAATCATTTCAAGCAATGATTTGGAAGATTTATCCACTAATGCATGATCTACTTCAATATTTGAAGATTGTATTCAATATTAATTATGAAGATTCAAAGATCTTATGTGATATTTTCATGAGAGTGAGTAAATACGCGTTGCACTCTTTTTCCCTTAACCGAGGTTTTGTCATAATGGGTTTTCCTGGTAAGGTTTTTAATGAGGCAACATGTTATGTGTATTAAAGATGTGTGTACTCTTTTTCTTTCACTAAGAATTTTTTCCCACAGGGTTTTTATCTTAGTAAGGTTTTAACGAGGCACATTATCTTCATGGATATCCAAGGGGGAGTGTTATAAATATCTTTAAGTTAAACTTTAATGGGCTTTATTATTAGGGTTTAATATCCATTGGAATTAGGGTTTCCATCTTATGCCTATAAATATAGATTTTTAGGCAAAGCATGATATACAACTCTACTTTGAGAATACAATAAAATCTCTCCCTTTTATCTCTCTCTTTTGTCTATTTTCTTCTTGTTCTTTATTTTATTCACAACAAATTAAATTATTATAAAATTTTTAATTTTATAATAAATAATATTGTTTATTGTATTTGGTATTTACAATGATTATTTTTTTGAAAAATTAATATCTAGCAGAAAATTATTTACAAATTATCCAACCATAGTAAAATAATTTTTGAAAGTTTTTAAAAAATATTTTTTACATAAATTATTTCAAAATTACAACGAAACCAAAAGATATTTAATTCAATTACCCTCCTAAATTAGATTTTTCTAAAAAGGGTTAATAAAAATTAATTATTCAAACTAAATATATTGTTAATTTTTGGTGTTTAAATTATTTTTTTCTAAAATATATGTTTAAAGTTTTATTTCATTAAATCTAGGTGTCTGGTCATCAATAATAATAATAAATAATTATCCAATCAAAATATGACACGTGACATGTATTTTTTTTGTTATTTACTTTATTTAAAAGCCAAAATGATTTTAAAAAAATTAAAATCATAAAATTCTCAAAATTTTAAAAAATAATCTTTAAGCTCTCAAAATATTTCAAAACCCAAATCATTATCGCTTCCACGGTTTATTGTCATCATAAAACTCATCAATTTAGTCGTCGGACGTAATCGATAATTTTTTAACATAAAATATCGAAAAACGATAAAAGACATTAGATTTATGTCAATTTCACGTTTATCGTTTTTTGACAACTTTGTTGGGAGAAATTATCGACTAGGTTAGACGAACAAATGAGTGAGTTTAGGACAACGATCGACAATAGAAACATTTATGATTTGGGATTTGAGTATTTTAGGGATTTAAGGATCACTTGCTGAAGTTGTAAAAATTTTATATTTATTTAAAAAATAAAGTTTTAAAGTTTTTTTAATTAAAATTAGTTTAGCATGTCAAAGCATTAATTGGGAGATAATTTTAACGAACCAAAATTAAAATAGTAACGAAATTGTACTTTAAATAATGGTATTAAGTCCTGAATTTTAATAAAAATAAATAATTTAAACATCAAAAATTAATTTAAATATTTATTTTTTATTAAGAAAAAAATTAAATGAATAATATTCCATCATTGTTGATTATCCTTAATTCATCATAAAAAAAATACTAGAGAGGAAGAATTGAACTATCTTGGCCATGAGGTTTGAAACTATAAGAGTTTATTGTAGTAAATCGTTTTGATATAATTTATCGATATAATTATTTATTAAAAAAATAATATTTTATAAATTATTATTGTCCCATTTAAAGTAGTTATTTTTAAAATAATTAATCATCTTATTCAATATGATTAATCAGTTAATCATAAATTATTTTATATTTATTATTATAAATAATATAGTCCCATATGAAGGCCATAAAATATTATAATAAAAATAACATATTAAAATATTATACTGTAAAGTATTGAAGGGCAGACTAGCAACATAGTTAAAGCATTCTCGTGATAGAATATTTACATAAAATCTAATAAAAATATTATATCAAATATTAAAAGTATTTATGATATGTTTTAGATTGATTTTTAAATAAATTTTTGGTTTCAAAAGTTGGTTTGAAGTAAAAAAAAAATATTTTTTTTTAAAAGTAATTTTTAGAAATTAAAAATTTTAGATTTTTAAAATTATTTTTAAATAAAATTACAAAAATATTCTCGTTTATATTATAAACTCTTTTATATTTTAAAATATATATCTAAAATTAACATTTTATCTATCTAAAAAGCATTTTTTAAAGTCTATCATAAATCCTTTTTAGTTTTTTAAAATGCATGTGCGTTTTATTGAATATATACAAGTTAACAAAAAACAATATATATATTGATAATAAAATTATTTTTTAAAATTTATTATAAATCTATAATTATTATATCTATATATAATTTAGAATATAATTTATATTTTTAAATTAAAATTTATAAAAAATTAAAATTTTATTATAATTTAAATTATTTTATTTCATATATCATAATATTAATGAATTTGAATATTATTAAAATTTATTTAATTTATTTTACAATATTATATTTAAAATAAAAATTTTATTTTTTTCAAAATCTTTTTTTAACATAATTGAAAAACATTAAAATTTTAAAACAAACTTTTAAAAAAAATTATAATACTTATAAAATTATTTTTTAATTATATTTTTAAAAATAATGTGAAATTAAGACTTAATCTGAACCCATTCCTAACTCCATTCGTCCTCACAGTTTCTTGTCTTGTCTCCTTCCGGATCTTCACCAAAAGCTAAGCCATTAGGACTACTTTTTTCCTAAAACCAATGGTGATGATGATAATAAGTACGTTTGATGAAGACGGTTCTGATCATTTCTGAAACAATCTCACACCATTCGATTTTATTGATTTTCATGAAAAGAAATCAACGGTCTGGGTTTGACTTGTTCAGTGTCCCACCCACGTAGCTACTAGCTAGCCACTCGGTAACCATCTTCTAATAAATTGACCGAGTCGACATGCAGTTCTCTTTTTCGCTCTCTATCTCTTGACAAGCATGAGGCGAGGAGCATCTAAGCCATCTTGAATCTAGTAAGTCTCTTTTGTTGTTCTTACACTTTGATTGAAAGTTTTGATTTTTAGCTTTGATATACATACCTAAACTCTAATAAATTTTGATATGACATTCTGGGTGTTTAAATTACTAATTTGATTGAAGTTGGGGGGGAGGGAGGAAGAGCTAATATGTCAAAATCTTCTTTGAAATGGAGTTGGCCAACAGAAAAGGTGAGATCTTTTGTTTGATTCAAGTTTGTAAGAGTGTAGCTCTTGCTGGATCTATGAAATGAGCTGTGGGATTTTGGTTCAATCTGTAAGGAGAGGTTGTGGTGATTTGAGTTTGATTTGTGAAACCAGTTTTTGTTTTTCTATTTAGTTACTTTGCTTCTTTTATGTCTTTGATTCAACTGTTCTTTCTGTTTTTCCATGAATAAGCATTCTGGAATTTGATTAAATAGTTCCTAACCCCTTGATGTAGCCCTGTTTTGACCAGTATCTAGATCTTGATATCTAAGAAGGCCTGAACATGGATCTGAAAAAGAAAGTTCACCAGCACCAGCAGAAATGGGAAGATCCATCCATTTTAGATTACAGCACCAGGATTGAGCCTCCTTTTCAGGCATTCAACCAAACTCATCCTCCCATGTTGTCTGATAACCAAATCAAAGTCCCTATCCAAGATGGCGCCTTTAATGAATTGCTTCGAGCCAGTAAAGGCCAAGATTGGGATCCAAGTGCAATGCTAGACAATCTTTCTTTCCTTGAGCAGAAGATCCACCAGCTACAGGGTTTGGTGCATTTAATCATTGGCACTAAGGGCCAAGTGCTGGGGAGACCGGATGAACTTGTTGCGCAGCAGCAGCAGCTAGTTACTGCTGATCTCACTTCGATAATTGTTCAGTTGATATCTACTGCTGGTAGTCTTCTCCCATCTGGTAAGAATACACTTTCTGTGGCCACTCCATCTCTCGAACAGTCTGGGCAGTTTGATGGAGTTGTCTTCCCTTCTGTGCAAGGCCTGAATAATGGGTTTCAGCCCCAAAATGCTGGTGGAAGCAAAGTCTCTGAGCTGCAAAACTCTGTTGATATTAGTCATAAGAATGGAAATGAGCAGAATCATATTACCGAAGAACATGAATTGAAAGATGAGGAAGATGTGGAGGAAGGAGAAAGCCTTTTACCCGGCACGTATGAGATATTGCAGTTACAAAAGGAAGAAATCCTTGCACCCCACACTCACTTCTGCACTATATGTGGAAAAGGATTCAAGAGAGATGCAAATCTACGAATGCACATGAGAGGTCATGGAGATGAGTACAAAACACCAGGAGCACTTGCAAAACCCAATAAAGAATCTGGCTCCGAACCGACTATTATTAAGAGGTATTCCTGCCCTTATGCTGGTTGCAAGCGGAACAAGGATCACAAGAAGTTTCAGCCTCTGAAGACCATTTTATGTGTCAAAAACCATTACAAGAGAACCCACTGTGACAAGAGCTACATTTGCAGCAGATGCAATACCAAGAAATTCTCAGTAATTGCTGATCTGAAAACTCACGAGAAGCATTGTGGTAAAGATAAATGGCTTTGTTCTTGTGGCACCACTTTTTCAAGGAAAGATAAGCTGTTTGGTCATATTGCACTTTTCCAAGGTCACACTCCAGCCATTCCTTCAGAAGAAGTTAAAGCACCAGCCGAGCCATCTGATCGAGGGGACGTCAATCAAGCCGCAAATAAGGTTGGAAGCATGAACTTCAACTTTTCCTCTAATGTTTCTAGTGGAAGTGAGGTTCAAAGTAGTATGGATATTAAAGGAAGCATTGATGATCCTGCTGGTTATTTCTCACCGTTGAATTTTGATGCATGTAATTTTGGTGGGTTTCATGAGTTCCCTCGGCCACCATATGATGATTCTGAGAGTTCGTTTGCATTTCTCCTTTCCGGGTCCTGTAATTACCCCCAGAAAACTGGAGAAGACTAACAAAACCTTAATAATCCTGACCGTGTGGCTAATGTTTCTAGAATGTATTCTTCCTTCATTGGAGTAGGTATTCTGGGATATTAATGCGTTAAATTTGTCCGGTAAGGCAACCTTATGTACTTTTGGTTGCTTAAATAAATGCTATTTTCAACAAAACAAGATCTGTGTTCTCTGAGATTTGTTGCTGCAACTTTTTTAGACCATTTTCCTCCAAATTTTCAAAGACAAGCTCCTTGTCGGTTCATCCTTAACTTCACTAATCTGAATGTCTTACAAGACGCTTGGTTGAGAAAGAAAAAACCAACACATACTCATGGAGGAAACTGTATTGATCCCTTCATTGCATTGGTATATGCTAGATATGTAACCAATTTACTTGAAAAGCAAAAAAAAAAAAAAAAAAAAAAGTTGTAATTCTTTTATAGTTCAAAATATATCAGCTATTACATATCTCAAATGCTTTTAGCCGATTGAACTGATCTGCCCATAGTGGGAATTATGTAGCAGAATGAGTTTCAAACCCTTGGTATCTCCTTTGGATGGCTTCTTTAGGGGGCAACGGTTGTACTTGTCCCTTAAGACCACATCATCCATGACTGACCCCAGGTGTGTCCTCTAGGAGAGCTATCAGCCCACATGAACCTCTCAGAGAAGGGGTACACCAGACTCTCCCGGAATTCGTGTACTGTCTCACAGATCAAGCCCTGAAAACAGGAAAACATACAAGAAATAAGATAAAGGGATAAAATCGTGTCATGATGCAAAGACATAGTACCTCTGTCATGGCTTTGATCTTTAGAGTGACATCATTGCTCAGCAGGACCAAATGCCCATCACCACTACTCGTTTTCCTACAAAGTAGGGCGTAATCAAGGATATGATCTTGTGCTGTGGGTGTAGCAATTTCCATTAGACTTTCCCGAGCTGAAAATGGCCCAGACACGTTGCCTTGGCTGAAATGAGAACAAGGAGTTGCAGGTGGTGTGGGTGCTATCGGCCATCCTTCCTCCGTAGTGCTCTGGACATTTGTTTTTACCATGCACTCTTCAATCCATTCCATAACCGATGAAGCTTCATTTTTTCTACGGAATAGAGTACCACGTCGCTTCAAACAATCCAACTCCCTTATGACTTTTAAAAAACAGAAGTTGCCCATAGTCATAAAAAAGTAATACGGCTAGTTAGTATCGAGATTATGAATGACAGTCATACTCATACGTAAAAGAGAATATTATGCTAACAGTTTAGTTACCCATCCTTGGAATGATCAGTAGAGTCCCCTTGAGACCTTGTAAGAGCTTTAACAACTTCCTTGATTCCTTGTCCATCAAAGAACTGGTGTCAGCTACCATGGTCCAAGTCCTTTGCTCTCCAACAGTGGTTTTGTCCTCTTTTATAAGTTTGAGTGTACGGTTTTCTTTGTTCATGTCATGTTCAGGATGAAGATGACTAAAAGTAACATTTGAAGAAGAATGCTTGGTTTCTTCCATCTTGCCCTTTCTTTTAAAAGCTTTCATCAAAAGAGTATTTGGGGTGAAATTCTCCTTGTTTGGGGTAAACATTTCTTCTCCATCTTCTGAGCTAACAAAAAGAGATTTTGGAACTGCTTTATTTCCATCAGCACCAGATTTCCCAGTTTGAATCTGAAGAACAGAAGCAGGTTTACCTCTTCTGGACCAAACGCTTTGGAAGTTGGATTTAGTTTCTAACATCTTGGGAGATCCATCTAAATTCTCAGACTCAGATAGCACTGCAGGAGCAAGGAGGGAGTGTGGGGTTGGGTTCCTTTTATCATCTTCGGCAATGGGCAAAGATGAGTTGACTGATTCCATTGGGAGAGAAACAGAATAAAAACCAGTGTGCTGACTTCCATAGTCTTGGCTTGATAGTTTCTCATCGTCAGCATCCTCAACCTCTCCACAGAGAGAGTGTTTACATCCATCAGCTGCTGCATTTTCCTTGTTTTCGCCTTCTTCCCTTGGTTTCAAAGCAGAAAGAGGATGGGGAATTTGGTTTCCATCATGTACTTGCTGAGACTCTACATTCAAAACCATATCTTCTTCTTGCAGATTTGATTCCATCAGGTGAGACTGGGTGGAAACTCTTGAAACATCCATCTTTTGCTGCTTCTCTAAAACCGTCACAGTAGCTGAATAGGTTTCCACTTCCTCTTCTTTTAACAATGAAAGTTCCCTCTTTCCATGGCTGTTCTCAGTATCATATGCTGAACAATTCACATTTTCAGGCATGGGAGGAGCTGGTGGAATCTCTGTGTTCATAATTAGTCCTGAATTCCCATCACAAAATGAAGAAACTAAACCCTCCAACATCCAATCCATTGACAAAATTTCTCTCTCTGCAACAGCCACTGAACTCTGAAAATTATCCGTAAAGATGAGTTTAAAAAAACATTTCTATTGTAATACATATAAGGAAAAAGAAAAGTAACAATTTCAAAGAAAACCCTCACCAGATGTGATTCCTCTGCACTTTCCTCCTCTTTCTCTTCTTCAACGCCCATATCCATTGAAGAAACGAATGGATTTTCCATATCATAGGCACGGCTCATGGGAATCCAGTGTAGTGTATAAACCCTAGTTGAGCCACCAAGTTTTATAGTGTCACCTTCGTTCAGTTCTACTGTAATTCCTGAGTCAATCTTCTTCCCCGAAACCCAGGTCCCGTGAACTACACCCCAAGTATACGGCAAGACAATCAATCCAAGAACATCAAGAAAACAATGAAACTTGAATAAAACTAGAAACCAAGTAAAACCCAGAAAAGAAATGTGAAAAAGAAAGAAGGGGATTTCATACCAGATGTTAAGTCGATGACAGAGAGTTTCTGGGAAAATGGTCTGGAGTTAATTTGAAGATGAAATCTGCTTATGCTTGGATGAGTTAACGTGATGTTGCAATCTGGGTGTCTTCCAACAATCAAAATCTCCTCTGTTTCTGATTCTTGATTGTGTGGGTCTTCTTCATCTTCCATAACTCGTGGTTTTTCTATGACAAATATGTTCTTGAGAATTGTTCCGTTCTTCACCACTGTAAACACTGGAATTTTCTTCCCTTTTTCCTCCGCCATTGTTGACAGAAAAAGGATTAGAGGAAAACGAAGATCTGATTTTCTTTAATCTGTTTTTTTATTCTTTTAATTTGTGGATTCTTAATATTTATAAATATTTACTTGGAGGGATATTTTATTTTTGAATATTTGAAAAAAAGGAGACGTTGATATTGTAGCAGTTCTTCTATAACGGCTAGGATACTTTCACATTATTTTTGAAAATGTTTTTAAAATTTAAAAAATACGATAAAAAAATAATTTTTAAAATTATAATTATGTATCTTAATAACCCTTAGCCCATCAACCAAATTTACTACCTTAAAATTAACTCAATTTAAATGAGCCAAAATTTATACATTATTTGATTTGGAGAATTTACAACATGTATTTTTTAAAATATTATAATTTGTTGTTCCGAATTAAAGATCGAATATTTTCAATCTGTCTTTAAACCGCAAATGAATGAAATAATAGTTTTTTTTGTTCAAAGACGAGTTACTTACAACCCATCTTTGAACAGTAATATTCATTTTTTAAAAAGCTACAAATTAAAAACACGTGGCGCTGAATGGGGAGGGTGATCATTGTTCAAAGACGGACTGTCTTCCCCCGTCTTTGAACAGGGATGGTGCAGTTATGTCCGGTGCAAAGCCTGGGACAATGTACGTTTGCTGCAGGATTATAATGGAAGGGCAGTGAGGGGGATTTAATTGGTAGAAAAATAGATGAATTGTGTGGTTAAAAATGGATGAAGTTGGTGTTAAATAAGAGAGGTTTGTTGGAGTTGAAATTGAAAGAAAAAATTGAAGAAGAAGAAGAGTTTGTGTAAGTAAACTATTTTTTTATTTAAAAAAATTATCAAATTAATTCTTTGTATTTATAATGTTTTATTTTAATATTAGTTATTTTTTTTTCATTTATAGTTGATTTAGTGATTTGATTTAATTTAATTTATTAGAGTTAAATTTTAAAAATAGTATTGATTTAGTGATTCCTTAACTTTTGTCGATGAGCAGAAACAATGTTGAACATTTAAGAAGAAATATGGTTTAAGGGTGAATCTTCCAAGAGTTCAGCAAGCACATCTCAAAATACCGCTTAGAGTAAAAACCCTGAAGGTTGGTCAAACACTTGAGAACAACCAGAAGTAGTGCCACTTGTATGGGAAAAAGAATTGGCTCCTACTTTTGTTCAATCAAAAATGTGTCCGAGCTCCTCAAATGCTCATGTGTTTGATGATGTGATTTTGTAGTCACTCCAGTTTATTCTTCCACTGTCACCTCGTTACTCGAGCTTTGAGCAATATATAGGTTTTCAGGAATTACAAAATTTCCTAAATTTACCAAAGATAATGGGAGAGCAAACCGGTGATGTTAATAGGTTCATAACACATCTTCCAATGGAATCAACGAATGAGGAGGCTAAAGAATATGTTGAAGAGGATCCGGAGGCCCAACAAAGGCAACAACGTAACAAAAAGAAAACACACACCTATTTTTCAACTATATCTGTTCATTGTCAGAAATTACATAAGAGAATGTAGAAAAAGAAATTATTTTATTTTTTAGGATGTTATTTGCTACTTGTTTTCATTATGTATTTTGTGTAATATATTTCTAGAATTTAAATGTTATTTGCTTTTATTTTTTATTATGTTATATTTTTTATTTATTTTTCATTATACATTTTTTGATGATGCAAATTGGTTACTAATTCAAACAATACCCTTAAATATCAAACATAATTAGTTAATACATTTAATAGTACAAACATAATAACTAAAGTATAGAAATATATTTAGGTTCATTTGGATAATTTAATTTCGAATTCCCTTCACCCCTACATATCGTACATCTCTTTCTTTGTCCCTTCTCTTTCTGATAGAGATCCATATTGGTATAAATACGAGTCGATTTTGATCGTCCACTTGGAGTTCTATGGAGTGTAGGATCCGATAACCATTTTTCATGCTCCACTAACAGCCAATACTAGGCATTTGCGATCGGTGAAAACTCAACTCTGTAAATATTGACCATCCATTTTAGATTGAAACATTGGTCAGTACGAGTCAACCCAACATACATACATGTTGCAATCCGCAAAGGGTATAACCATGCTTGGAATTGGCCAAAATAACACTATATACGTCAAAAATCGAATCGAAATACATTTGAGTGAGATACTTCATTATGGCGTCAGAAACCAATAACATCAAAAGCCTAATTATTTTGATTGAATGCGTGAACGGTCAACATCGTTACCTCTTAAATATTATTCTGCATTTTTGTCACAATATCCATAGCATAACGTTACCCCCTATTTAATAAGGCCTCAATATTATTTCCTTTAACAGATCAATACTTAGTCAAACGATAGTATATCTCTATCACCAAACTTGCTATTAGTAGGTGACGTGATCCTTTCAGAACTCCATTTGTATACTCTACAAGGTTGGTTATCATTTGCTCGTACCGTCTACCAACTTCATCATACAATTATGCTAATCTTCTTCTTTTGATATTGTTGGCCCAACTTCAAACACACTCTCCGTATTTCTTTAAATTCTCTGTCTTCCTCTCAAATATAAAATATATACTATTAGCATCTATTAAATGGTCTATACGTATTTTTTTAAAAAAATATTTCAAGAAATAAAACTTACCCATGCTTATAATCTCACTGTGAATATATGAATTTTTGAACCTCTCAAAGTTATTCTTACCGTTATGACGAACACGATATATCGGGTATGTATGCGGAGGTGTCCAACAACTTCCAAATCAATTAATTGCTGCAATGATATCGATCCCTCGATCAGATATGATGCGTACACCATCTTGTAGGACAACATGTTCATATAAATTGGTCAAAAAAAATTCCAAGCTTCCTCGTCTCCCCTTCCACAATTGTGAATGCAACGGAATGACATTGCTCTCATCATGTTGCGTAACTGTAATCAAAAGTACGTGAGAGTACCTCCCATAAAGTTACATGCCATCGACTTGGATCATTCGTTTACAATATGAAAAACCTTCAATGCATCGCTTGAATACCCAAAATAGTCGATGAAAATATTTTGTACCTTCAATCAATTGGCCTTGTTGGTCGTATGCATGATTTGTTTCATACCTTACGATGGTACTTGGGATGAAATGGGTCATTGCTAACAATAATGTTGGAAGGTTATTTTACGACTTGTCGTAATCATCGTACATCATATATAACGCCTTTTCCCTTGCAAGCCACCCCTTCTTCTATTTTATTTGATATTCAACATGTTGTGCAATGGTTTCTTGAATTGAGGAAACGTGAACCCTTGGATTTGCTTCGACTTCATCACGTGATGACTTAGACATTTGAGTCCAATTTAGTGTAATCCTAATCAATGGACATTCTCAAAACGTGTGATCGTCATTGTACTTTTTTACCTCCCAACGATCAATCTTCTTAACATAAGACACTCGTATCTTCTAATTGCACCCTTGTCCATAGTTCAAACATTTTACAAAGAAATTACGTGGGGTGAATTCTACAATAACGTAGTCTACATGTTGCATGATATTATACTCTTTAATTGCCAAAGTAGTTTCATTCTTTTCATAAAATCGAAGACCAAAAAATAGTTCACCTGTTGATTTGAACTTAAATGGGGAATATCTGAAAATTGTAGGACCCTCATCGTATCAAAATCCATCGGGTTCATATGAGATAGTGGCTCATAAAATGTAATGTCTACCCCCTTAAGAACAAATTCTCCAAGATCGAAATTAGATGCTTCACCATCGTCATCGGGGAACAAATCAGGATCCTCAATATCTTCATCTTCGCTTGAATCTTTCAGCGATTCTCCCCAACGACCATGTAGATTCTCACCATTTTCTAGTATTGCAACAAAACTACCTCCAGATATATCAATTTCCTTACCAAAACTCATTTTACTGGTTTCCTCAACAACGTTTCTAGATGGGACAAAAATATCACAAACATCAACAAACAAATCAACATTCCGAATATTCATTAAGTCATGTTTTGCGATCATAATTTCAATATTTGTATTATCTTCGAGAGCTATTGCAGAATATCTGACCAGATTGTCACATAGCCACCAATATCGCAAACCATGGATAGGAGATCAAATTTTCTCTGATATCTTCTCCTTCAAAACTCGAAGTGTGATATCTTTTTTAAATCGCATCTTCATAAGATTTTCACATTTGAATAAATACCGACATCCATTTTCATTATTTTTCCATTATAATGAATATTCACCACGAGATATTATAGTTCATTTTATCTACATTTTTGACATAAAAAGTTCTAATAATAATAAAAATAAAAATAAATAACTAAAATGCAACTATACTAAATTTTAAAATAATAATAAAAAAGAATTCCTAAAACTATACTAAAATACAACTAAGCCACAAAATTATTTTAAATATATAGCGTAAATGATTTTCTAAAACTATACTAATTTCCAAAACATTAAGACGTACATCATTCATTATAAAAATAAAAAATATTAAATAAATATTATCGAAAATCATACATAACATAACAAATAAATTAATAAAATCAAACTTATAACGAGAAATTAAAATTTTAGATTAACTTACAATATTTTCACATGGACTTTAGCTATAATCGATCCTTTGAATCCTCCAAGGGTACATCCCATTTAGCTATAATCGCATCCAAGGACTTTTATAGCTTTCTCATCTCCTCTATAGATCTGTCAAGTCTATAGATTGATGCTTGAATTTTTTCCTCCAAATAATTAGAATGCTCTTAAAAAAGACCATAATGCCATGATATGTCTGTTTCAACAAGAAAATTGTTATGGTAAAAAAATTGAACGTTTTGATCATACCATGAAGGATTTTGTTGTTGGTTCCATCTATGGTCCTTCATGTGGCCATATGTTTCAAGATTGTACGGGTAATTACAAAACAAATGATTTTCTCCACAATAATAAAAAAAATTGCCCTAACATGAACTTGTTGGGCTGCTCTTGGTTGATATAGGTAATCATCAATTAATATAGAAATTTTTTTATTGGATCGATTCTTATCTTCCAACATCAACTCTCGAATATATTTCTTTCTATTTTTCTGCGTCTTGAAGTTCCTTAAACTTGAAACACACCTATATTTTTTTTATTTAAAAAAATAAATAAAAAGAAAACAAGTTAGTAAAAATAATAATAAAAAAATAAAATAACAAAAACAATTAACACCGATTGTCAATCCTTGACAACGGTGTCAAAAACTTGTTGCGTGATTTTAGTGCAATGCAACGATGCAAGTGTACACATCGCAATTTATAGCATAGATTAGATATCGTCTCCACATAGATTGATTTGGGTCACTTTACTTGAGTTATCATACTGTAAATAAAAACACAAGTTGATAATAGGAGTATGAAAGAATAATAAAAGTAAAATAAAGAAGTAATAAAAGATAGATGAAACCAAAAAAGAGAGAAGATGTTGAATTATCCTGAGTTGTGGAGTGATATCCGAATTGAATTATTTTTTATAAATGAGTGCTCGCATCGCTCCCAGTAATTGGGCTCATTTGGATTGCCTAGTCAGTTCTTTGAATACTTGGGCAATTGCAATGAGAGAATTGCACGGACAATTTGGGCTACTATCCTCAAGGTTCAGCGGAGCGTTCTTCAATGGTTTTCATTATCCCTAACGCGAAACTCTGTTAATTGTGCATTCTTTGATGATATATCTTTGCGTTAATAAAAGGTGAAAAACAACCATTCTTACGCTCTTTTTAGCCGTTGAAATCCTTAACTTATCCCTAAGTTAGATTAATTCTGACGCACTTGGTTTGAAACATGCTTATTCGTTTCATGAATCTAACTCACCCGATATTAGATAAATGGATATTTTTATGATGTTCTTTCTCAATTCTCTCGTAAACCAATTACGTATCAAGAATAAGCAAACTTTGATTAAGAACAAATTAAATACTTAGATAAAATCCAAATCGTTTCTTACAACCACAAAACAAAATAACTCAAACCAATTAAATCAATTCATGTTTGGGTTCAAAAGATATACAAAGAATAATCCCAAATCATGAAATATATGTTGCTCTCTCCAAATCAACTCTAAAATTTGACTCTCTTATTTGACTCATCTTGTGCTTGACGCAAAGCTCCTTTTTTAAAGGCCTTACTTGGTTAAATTATGTGATGAGAAATAGTTTGATTTAGAAATATATATTAAACAGATAATTATCCCTTTAGAAATTTCCTTTAAAACTTAATTTAAATCTTTATTTGTCATCTTTAATTCAATCTTCTAGAATCTTTCTTTACCTTTTGAAGTCAACTTGATTTATTTAAGATTCCTTCCAAATTGACATCCTATCTCCAAGGAATTAAATCCTACAAATAAGGAAATACACCACAATAATATTTTTTTCCATGAATTTAACCAAAATACAAATTAAATACGACTAAGGAAATTATGTGAAAATGCATGAATGACTAACAATGCAACTAATAATGTGCCTAATTCTAACAATAATATAAATAAAAAGAATAATAAAAACAATACTTTTGAACATTCGTCACTTACCCGTTAATAAATTAATGGTCACGACGTGACAATTAACAAAATTTATATATTAACAAACTTAACATTCAAATTATATATATATATATATATTTAATTTGATCATAATTTTAGAATTTTAACTCTTATTGTTTAAATGCCACATCAATTAATCCCTAAAATAAAAAAATTAACTTATGATCCATTGTGGTTCTCGTCTTCACCATTTAAATAAAGTTTTAAACAACCCCATTAAATAAAATTAATGGAATATGTTTCATCTTCATTCTATTTATTATCACCAAAATTCTAAATACTTTTCTTTCTCGATTCATAACCTTCTCTTTAACCTACTCAATTTTTTGGCAAATTTTGAGAAATATGTTTTTCCCTTTTAAAAATTTGGGATATAAGCTGTTTTGAAGAAAATTTTGGAAAATACGACAATTTGAATAGTAACAAGAGCATAGCGCCACCTTCTCTGGGTGTCACCCTTTTTTTAAGATTATTTTGTAAAATTAAGCTAATCGATCGGGTGACAAAACCGGCTCACAGGCATAACGCCACCTCCAAATGGTGTTATGGGGGTGGCTCCATAAGCACATGGCGTTAAGCCATTATTTCTGTACCAAGCACGTGAAGGATGAAACCATGCAAAGGTTAAGGCTAAAACTGAAACCATGCAGAGGGAAAAACAAAAATCATGCACGTGAGAGCTGAATTTTGCATGCAAAATAGTTATCATGCATGAAAAATGTAGTGATACCAGTACCCTAAAAAATACTAGCGTGAATGCATGAAAAAAAAATGTTATCGGTACTGAAATGATTGGAGGGTAAAAATTGATAGTGGATAAAATTAAAAAGATGTTTTAACATGCATGTGAAAAATAATTTAATAATATTTTAAAATCTAATAATATAATCTAAACAACTTTTATAAAATTATTTTTTTATTTATATTGGAAACTGGTTGAAGATCCTGTTATATAAAAGGAATAATTCAAATAAATGTCGGTAAATATCTATAATAGAATTCTTTGTTCAAACATGCATGTGAAAAATTAAATAAAAATGATGTAAATACATACAAAATTATCAGTATTAAACCATGGTAGATGAGTAAAATTATTAGTTCAGAAAATTATTGGTTTAATACCTGCATATATACTATTGGGTAAAATTATTGGTTTAGTGAAATGCATGACACATTTGGCCGGAAACTTGGGCCACCAACACCATTTAGAGGTGGCGTTTTGCCTAGCATGACGCCAAGAGAGCATGACGTTATGCTCCTTTATATATACATTCGAGTTGTGTTATGTTCATTCATTCATGAAAGCAAGCTGAGCAGAGAGATTCACAAATTTGGTTTTGAAGTATTCGATCCGTTCAAATTTATATTAGTTGGGTATTTTTTTATATTATTTGGTGTTGTTAATTTAAATTGAGTGTTTATTTATATTCGAAATTTTAGTGTTTAAAGGTTAGTTTTACGTTGAATAATGTAGTATATTTATTTAGATTTTTTAATCATTGATTTTTTTACAGATTTGTGTTAAAATGGCATCCGGTGAAGGCGGAATTTTATTGTATCGTGATCATAATCATATTTCCTCTCATATTCGTAATGATAAAGTAAGTTTTGTAAATTTTTTCAATTATGATGATGTTATATATAATTTTTAATTTATTATTTAATTAATTGTTATACATGTAGGGTGAAGAGAATAATATTCGTCGTCGTGGATTAAAAATTAAGGAACCTTCAGAGCACATAATTTATTACTTACAGATTTCGGGTTTTTATAATGCCTCATTTGTTCGTGGATATAAAATTATTCCTGGATTGATTACTGGGTTGATAGAAAGATGGAGACCAGAAATGCACACGTTTCATTTTTCTTACGAAGAATGCACTATAACTTTAGAAGATGTCGCAATACAGTTAGGTGTAAAAATAAATGGTACCCCGTTGGTTGGGCACAACAACTATAATAATGTATTTGATTTTTGAGGGCAATATCTTGGTAAAATTCAATGTGTGATCGGTTTAAGTATTAAGATTTCATGGTTGCAAAATGAATTTTTCGTAACAGAGACCTCGACGCAACAAGAACTTATGTATGCAGCTCGAGCATATATACTTCAACTCAATTGTGGTATATTGATGCCAGATACATCTGGTAATCTAGTTCACACACAATATATACCGATATTGGTTGATTTGAGCACAACTATGGAATATAGTTGGGTCTCTATAATATTATCGTTTTTATACCATGAAATGTGCAAGGCATCAATTATTATTGATGAGAAAAGGATATCAGATATGGGTGGATGTCTGATTTTATTACAATCCTAGGCTTGGTATAGATTGCCTTATCTAACTCCCATTGTAGAAACACCAATTGGCTTTCAATTTACGCTTGTTGGAAGGTAAATAGATTTATAATAATTACTATTTACCATATATATGTAATATCTATTTATGTATAATGAGTTCAATATTTTTGCAGATGGAGACATAAGTTAAAGAATGCAAGGCTTGTTCACAATAATGTTCAAGACATAAGACTGAAGATTGAAACCCTCGGGAAAACTCAGGTATTTGTTTTTATATTTTAATAATTTGATTTATTTATTAATAAATAACGTATTGTGTTATTAATTAATGAAGTCAAATTTATTTCATATAGTTTGTTTGGCTGTCGTACGAGATTCCATCCGTAAAGGCTTGTATACCTTTATTTGTGCAACACTATAGATCATTTTGGGGTGCAGTTATGCCTCTAATCCATTTCGCTATGATTAAATTTCATTGTGCTGATAGAGTGTTGCGGCAATTCAACTTCCATCAACCTATTCCTAGATCTACTCCTAGTGCGGAGCAAATTCATATCATATCTGGAAAAGGTAGATTTGATGAGAACTAGTTTATTAAACAAGCCAGATTTATTCAGATGTGGGAACAAAGATATACATGGTGGGTAGAAGAATTGAGTCCAGACGATAAAAGTGATTTTGATTTGAATTCAGAGTACTATTCATGGTATTTACAGAATGGAAAACCATCATTAGTGTCATCCGAATCTTCAAGTCAATGGTTTGAAGAGCCACGTTGCTCTAAACATGTTTATTTATCATCTTGGGTTGATCCCAGATCTGAACCAACTGTAGATGAAACCAACTTTGAAGATTCGCAAGGTTGGCAACCACCATCATGGACTCCATCTATGCAAGCGCCTCCAGCAAATGTTCCAGATCAACCATCAATGAATTTGCAATGGGGTGACAATTCATTTACTCAATCGAGGTACAATGATGTTGAAGGATACATACCACAATTTGGGTATGATCCTACATCCGTATATAGAGATGGTCTGGGGGTTAGTAGTATGACATCTTTGTTGTCGACTACTACCATTAGCAGTTCATCATGGTTGTTTCATGAACAAATGTTAGCTACGCCACCTTCGATGCAAATGGGTGTTGATCCTGACATCAATGATGACCATGATGATGATGAGTCCCCGGAGGAACCACGACGAGTGGTTCAACCTCCTAGGTGGTATGATCAAACATCATCCTTTCATCGACAGACATTACCAAGACGGCGACGAAGATAGGATTGTTCACAATGTTAGACTTATATCATTTAATTTGTAATTTATAATTTGTCATGTAATGTATTTCAATTAACCTCTTTTAATTTATAATGCTATGTTATGTCTTTTATTTATAATCAAACAAACTTTTATTTATAATAAAATATTAGAGTTAACATAAACATTTTTTTCAAATTAAGTGGATGGTCCTACACCATAATTGACATTAAAAGATCTATTTGGACACTTATTTCTAGTATGCTCTGGTGCCCTACAAAGGGTACAATGTTTAATTTGAACTCCCCCTTCTCTTTCATTTGGACCATCCATATTCGTGTGAATATGAGTAGACTTCGGCCTTCCCTTCAATTTTTTACGAAGATCTAGATTTGGTAACCATTCTTCGTATATTGGCTCTACATGCCAATAATCTTGATTGGGAATTGTCTGAAACTGAAATCGGTATATATTCGCCATAGTCTGCATGTTATAACACGGATCTGCATATATGTAAGGATCCATACGAATATGCATACAAGCTGCAATCGCATGAGAACAGGGGTATCAAAATGCTTTAAATGCTCCACAATCACACCATCGTCGATTAAGGCTGACTTGGAACATTTTTGATTCACCTTGAACTCTACCTTTGACAGTAAATTCTGCTCCACTTGGGTCGAATGTTCTAACTCTCATAGCGCTTGCATCTGATTGAAGACCACTCATTATGTCTTGCAGAGTTTGCGACCAAAATTGTCCTTTGTTTAGTCGGGCGTTAACTTCCCTTGTCAGACCAAACTTTACCCAATCGAAAGTAAGTCTCCCACACAATACTTGCAATAGGGAGATGACGAGTTCCTTTAAGAACCGAATTTATAGCCTCAGCAAGATTACTAGTCATATGACCGTACCGTCAACCTTCATCATATGTTTGAGACCATCTTTCCCTAGGAATGTTATTAGCAAAATTAAACACAAGGTGGCCATGACGTCCAACCTTCTAATTCTCGCATCAAATTTTGTTCTAACTAGTTCGTACCATATAAAAGAAATAGTTAGGAAAATAATAAAATAAAAACATATGTAATTTGAAAAAAAAACTATAATTTACCTGCGCCTAAGATCTCTCTTCGGATCTCATTGTTACTAAATCTATTTTTCGCATTAGACACAATATGTCGTACACAGTAGGGTGGATATGCATCTGGAGAAATACATAGACTTTCTGCTCTATCAATTACTGATAAAAGCGCAGTTCCTCTATGAAAAATCATACAAACTCCATCTTCTTTTACGACATGGTTGCGTAAATGATTCAAAAAGAATTCTCATCCAGTTGCATCTTCTTTTTCCACTATGGCAAATGCAATTGGGAATATATTGTTGTCTCCATCTTGTGCAACAGCTACAAGCAATATATGACCATATTTACCATACAACCAGGTACCATCAACTTGAATCATATGTTTGCAAAATGGGAAACCTTCAATACACGCCTTGAAAGCCCAAAATAACTTGCTGAAGATCTTCTTGCCAGGAATTAACTCGCCTCTTAAGTTGTACGCCGGTATGGTTTCATACTCCACAATGTTTCCTGGGATAAATATTTTCATTGCTCGTATAAGAGCTGGTAGCTCATTATACGATTTATCCCAATCCCCAAAGAATTGCGACATCGCCTTCTGTTTAGCCATCCAAGCCTTGTAATAGGATGAAATATATCCAAGCTGATTTCAGATGGATGCTACTAATATTGAAATCGCAATCCTTGGATCTTTTTCAACCAATAGTCGAGTATACGCACATATTAGATCAGAATCTAAATTTATGTGATCCTGTGACAGTGATATATTTGAACATGTGCGCTGCTCATTGAACCTTGTTACCTCCCACATTTGACTTCTTTTCGAAAAGAAATTTTGATCTTCCATGGACAATTGCTCTTACAATTAATACACCTAGCACAATAGGTATGTCTATCAGACTCTACCACAAATGATATCATATGGCGTTTAATGCAGTATTCTTTAACTGTAAGCTGTGCATCTTTCTTCATTTCAAATTGAGCTTTTATTTCTAATTCTCTATATTGGGATGATGAAGAAGAACCAAAGACGCGAGCTATATGTTCTGAATCTCGCATTGTCGAATAATCGACCTCGTTCATGTGAGCAGGCGGTTCAAAAGCTGGATAACTGGATTGCATTTGTTCGTGCTCTTGCACAACATAACCCCAAATAGGTAGATCATTTTTCAATCCAAGCCGAGCGACAACAACGGACCATACATCATCTTCTACATGTATACCATTACCCTCATTCACCTCGCTCATAACATTATCCACATCATCGACATCCAACAAATTAACGTCATCATCTTCTGTGATTGGTATAATATTTTTTTCATCCTCACTGAAATCATCAAGTGATTCGCCCCAACGACCAACAAGTTCTTCTTCAGTGTCGCAATTTAACAAGGAGCTCATTCTATTAAAAATTTAAAAAAATAGAATTATTACCATTCAAATATAACTTCAATCATACGTACAAAATCAAGAAAATATTACTTCTTCGATTAAAAAATAAACACTTACTTGTAAGAAATCAAAACGTTGACCTTCAATAATCTTTTTTCGAATCTACGAAGAAACCGGGAGGACAACTCAATTTTTCAACTATTTTCACAAATTAGAAGCACCAACACCTCTCAAACTCTCTAAAACTGCTATAGATTTCACAAACCAGAAGCCCCAACACCTCTCAAACGCCTCTTCCATTATCCATAGTTCTGTTTTATAGCCCCAAAAATTAAATGTTAAAAAATTATAACGCTACCACCTCTTGGCGTTATAGTACAAAAATTTTGTTTATTTCAGATAGATTCCCGCTGAAGCCTGTTCTGTAATCTTTCCATGCATGCAGAGCGCATGTGCCTGACATTCATGTCATAACGCCATGAGGAGGTGACATTATGGTTCAAACAATGGCTTAACGCCATGTGCTTATGGCGCCACCCCCATAACGCCATTTGTAGGTGGCGTTATGCTTGTGATTCGGCTTTGCCACCCGATCGACTGGCTTAATTTTACAAAATAATCTTAAAAAAAGGGTGACGCTAAGGGAAGGTGGCGCTCTGATCTTGTTACTGCTCAAATTTCCGTATTTCCCAAAATTTTCTTCAAAATAGCTTATATCCCAAATTTTTAAAAGGGAAAAACATATTTTCCAAAATTTGCCCAATTTTTTATATTCTCGTCATTTTACTAATATATTAAAAATTTTTGCCTCCATATCGCATCCCTCATCCACTCCACTCCATTCCATCCTTATTTTCTTCCGTCGTTGTTCGTTCCATTCCCAATAAGAGAATTCATGATAGAGTGTCAACACTGATATATCTATAAATATTTTTGAGAGTGAACATACATAAAATCTAAAGATCTCAGTGTGGACACAACTCATAAAGATTAAAAAATAAAAAATAATTAATAAAAAAATTAAAATAAAATATATAAAAAATTTTAAAATTATATTTATGTTCTTTCTCTCGTACCCCAAATGCTCTTTGTTAGTTTTGTTGTGGGTTACTTGCTTGTAGATGTACCACTTATGTTGCACGATGCAAATTTGTTATTAATATTTTAAAAATTAAATATTTTTTTAAAGTTTGACTTTATTTATTTTAAATAATCAATTTATATAAGATATATACTTAAAAAAATATGATAAAAGGTTTTTTAAAATATATATATTTTTTATATTTTTATCGATAATAAATTTTAAATAAATATGAGTGAAAAAAATTAAATAAAGAAAAGTCAATAATTTATATTAAATTTGGGAAGGAGAAAGTATGTTTTATATGAAATGTATGTACATATATACGTAGATATTTATATGATATTTTTTTTGTTAAATATATATTGTATTCCAATTTTATATACTATATTTTATTATAATTATATATCGAGAATACAAATTTATTAATGTAACGTTTTTTATTCGAAGATAAATATAGCTAATATTGTCAAACTCTAGAATAGGAAGAGATTTTGACTCATGTGTTTGGGAAAAGAAAAGTCAGAATATTAAACGAAATAAACTTTTTCATATATTCCTTATTTTACAAATACATAATATATATATATATATAATAATAAGAATTAATATTTAAATAGATGTTCAAACTATACATGTGGGTTATTTTTTGTGTCTAAACTATTTTTAACTTGCCTAAAGTTTTAATTTTTGGTTATTTCAAGTACCTAACTATCAACTATCATTATTTTTATTAATTTTTTATTTTATTTATTTTTAATTTAATTTATTTTAAAATTAATATTTTTTTAAAAAACTTAAAAGTTTAAATCTTTATAAATAATCTCAAATCTCTAACTCCAAACATCAAACCTCTAAATTATCATCATTATTACTATTTACTGTATCATCAAAGATCACCATTACCGTCGATGGACTACTACGATCGTTTCCCCTAACCACCCATCGCTGCTAATCGGTGGTAGATGTATCGACCGGCTTCCTAATATCTAAAAAAACTAAATCTTGAAAATAAAGCCGTCGACATGCCTACCGTCGATTATAGGCGAAGGTTAGTTAAGAGAAACGATCATGGTAGTCCGACGACGATAATGATGATCTCTGGTAAGATAATAAATGATGATAACGATTATTATTTGGGGGTTTAGGTTAACGATTTGTGACTATTTTGTAAAAATTTAAAACTGACAATTAAAAAATAAAAAATTTATTTTATTTAAAAATTAATTAAAAGAAATTAAAAACTAAAACTTACACTTGTTACATTTTCATTGGTAAACAATTTTTTATTAATGGTTAGGCATTTAAAATAATTTAAATTAAAACTTTAAGCACCTATTTAGAGCTAAAAATAGTTTAGACATCAAAAGTGATCAAGCATAATTTGAAGGCTTAACTCAGTAATAAGTGCCTAAAGTATACACTTTTCTAAAATAGGTGGCTAGTATTTTTTTTGGCTGAAATAAGTGCCTAATTTTTATATTTTTTCTGAGATAAGTGCCTAATGTATTTTTTGGCTGAAATAGGTGCCTAAAGTTTTATTCCCTTAGTATTTTAAGGTAACATTGTTAAAAGAAAATTGTTTAATTTATAAATAAGTACCTAAACTATATATATATTTTAAAATAGGTTCCTAATGTAATTTTTATTGAAATAAATGCCTAATTTTTTTCTTATAAGTAATTTATATTTCTTATAAGATGTAAAATTATTTATATATCATCGTTTTAATCTATTAAATTATTTATTATAATTGATTAATAATTTATTTAAATTTGATTAGTAGCTGAAATTATGAGAAAAAATATTTTTTAACAACACTAAAATAAAAAATAATTAAAATTTATATAATTTTATATTAATATTTTCAATTCTTTTTCGATACAATTATAAATGTAATAGGAATATAAGAATTTTTGTGTATATTCCCCATGTGAACCGGCGGCATGTCCTTACAAGTGAATCGATTTGTCCCATTGATGATTGTTGTGAAAAATATAAAAAATATTAATATAAAATTATATAAATTTTAATTATTTTTTATTTTAGTGTTGTTAAAAAATAATTTTTTCTCATAATTTAAAAGGTTAAATGACTAATTTAAGATATAACTAATTTTATATCTTATAAGAAATATAAATTACTTATAAGAAAAAAATTAGGTATTTATTTTAATAAAAATTACATTAGACATCTATTTTTTAAAAAATATATAGTTTAGGTACTTATTTATAAATTAAACAATTTTCTTTTAACACTGTTACCTTAAAACACTAAGGGAATAAAACTTTATGCACCTATTTCAGCAAAAAAAAATACATTAGGCACCTATCTCAGAAAAAATATATAGTTTAAGCACTTATTTCAGCCAAAAAAATATTAGGCACCTATTTCAGAAAAGATGTATACTTTGGGTACCTATTATTGAGTTAAGCCTAATTTAAATATCTATTTGGATATTAAACAAAAAAATAAATAAAATAAAGAAACAATTAAGTATTACAGCTATGACCTCCGATAACTAACCTCCTAACCACCTATAACTATATTCTAATAAAAGTATATGGTGGTTTTTTGTTTATCACTTCGAAACAATTAAAATTTATTTGTGATATAGATAAATTTTAATTTAATCGTCACTTTAATTTTTAAAATCTGATATTAATAAAGTGAAATTTTTTATATTAATTTTGAACGGTGTGGGTTGATAACACTTTCTTATATATAACTAACTCTCAAATTTATTTTTAAATTTTTAATTTATTTTAATTGTGTTTGATTTATCAAAGTAACCGATTCTAAATATTTTTAAAAAAAAATTAAAATTTCTTTACTGAATTTATTTATATATATATAGAGAGAGAGGGAAAGTTTAATATTTTTATAAAAAAAATTAGTCACTACAAAATCATGTAACAAAATTAGAAGAATGTATATTTGCTAGATCTTCTACATATTTATAAGGGTTATTTATACATTTTTATCCACTTCACCCATAATTATTGTTCATAGAATTTTGTAAAATATAGATTTTATATAATTTTTTTATTCATATAACAAAGGTGATAAAATTAATTTTTTAATCATTTTAAAATATTTATAAAATAATATATGTTTACATATATTTTGATAATGTATATATATTTTATAAATAAAATAAATTAATATTCTAATTTTATTTTTTAAATACATATTATTTTAATATTGATTAATGAAGGGATTAAGATAAAGATGGAGAAATTTCATAGACCGAAATAATTATTTAAATAAAAAATATATATCGTGAGTTATTTATACTATTTCATTTATGAATAAGAATAATTCACTTTATAATTTTTAATTTTTTATGTTAAATAAATATTTATTGGTAAAATGACTTACATATTGTTAAAAATTTCTTCGAATGTGGTACAAATTATTTTATGTCTTAAAATATTATACTCTGAACAATAATATTAAAGTTAGACTCATTAGAATCTTACTTTAAATAGTGATTTATGTTTTCAGATTAAAAAATTAAAGTCGAGAACAAGAGGCTACGACTTTAAATAGTAAAACACTCTAAAAAAAACACTAAAGTCTACCTTTAAACAATGTTTCTTTTTTTTTTTTAATTCGATCATTGTTAATAATCGGATTCAAAAGAATGAATATAATGTTTTAAAAAATAAAATGACTTTTACTATATTTGAATTTTTAGGGTAAACTACATAAATGGTCCCCCGACTATACCTCAATTATCTTTTGTATCCCTCGACTATCAAAAGTTACAAATTGGTCCAACGACTTAAAAATTATAACAAATTGGTCCAATGCCGTTAAAAAAGTAACGGTTGATGATGTGGCAGTTAACCTAAATTGATATAATTATATAATTAGTCCCAAGTTCTACACTTATTTTAATTTGACCCTAATTTTAAAAATTAACCCACATAATTTTAATAACCTATCAATTTAATCCCTCATCCAACCAAAGCTTCCATAAACTGTACCTGCAAAACCCAAAAAAATTTTAATCGATGGTAGCAACATTTGCAGACCAATCGTCGTCCTCATCGTAATTGAACGGCAACGGGATAGACTTGAATGCATGATACTTTCCAACATTGTTCAAATACTCATTTTCCAACCTAAGTATTTTCCAGTTTCCATATATATGTTTCATATGCAAGCATTTTCTTTCTTTGTATTCTGTTCTTCTTCTTCTTCGTTGAAGATTTGATTTTGTTTCCATGGTCGCCATGGCTTGTTTTTCGAGAAGATTTTCTCAAATAACATTATTCAACACCAAAATGTTCAGCCTCTACTACATCACTCTCGTAGTGATCCTATGCACTACTTTTTATCTTATCGGAACATGGCAGCACTCCATTGACCTTATCTCCACCTCCTCCGCCGTCGCCGGTAGCGGATTAATCCAATCCTCAGTCTCTTGCTCTCCCATCAAAACAACCACCCAACTCGACTTCTTGCCTCACCATCTCTCTCCCGATCCGCTATCTGAGACGGCGCATGCCCCTCGCTTCCCTCCATGTGACACTTCCTTGTCCGAGTACACCCCGTGCGAGGATGTGCAAAGGTCTTTGAAATTCGATAGGGATATGCTTATATAAAGAGAAAAGGCACTGCCCGAAAAAAGACGAGTTGTTGAAGTGTAGAATCTCGGCGCCGTACGGTTACAAGATTCCTTTCAGGTGGCCAGAGAGTCGAGACTTTGCATGGTTCGCTAACGTGCCGCACAAAGAGTTGACCATCGAGAAGAAGAACCAGAATTGAGTTCGGTTAGAAGGAGACCGATTTAGATTCCCCTGCGGCGGCAACATGTTCTCACGTGGAGCCGGTGCTTACATTGACGATATCGATAAGTTGATCAATCTCAAAGATGGATCAATAAGAACCTCCATTGATACCGACTGCTACCATCAGTTAAAATTTTCTGGGTTTTGTAGGAACGGTTTATGGAAGCTTTGGTTGTATGAGGGATTAAATTGATAGATTATTAAAATTACGTGGGTTAATTTTTAAAATTAGGGTCAAATTAAAATAAGTGTAAAACTTGGGGATTAATTATATAATTATATCAATTTAGGTTAACTGTCACGTCATCAACCGTTACTTTTTTAACGGCATTGGACCAATTTGTTATAATTTTTAAGTCGATGGACCAATTTGTAACTTTTGATAGTTAAGGGATACAAAAGATAATTGGGGTATAGTCGGGGATCATTTATGTAGTTTACCCTTTTTTAATCAACAATATTTAAGTCTTAATACCATATTTATTTATATTTATTATAAATTAAATTAAATATAATTTTTATTAAATGTAGAATTATTTGATAAAAAAGATATAAAAAATTAATTTTATTGATCAAAATCAACGTGTTCGTCTAAGCTAAAATAAGAAAGAAAATCTATATAAATATATTTTACAATTTTTTTACAATATTAAATGAATTAATATTTAATAAAAAATTCCAATTTTGGTTATTTAAAAAAAATAGAATTTGTTTTTAAATTGTTTACATAAAGGGCTGTTCTGTTCTTCATAGGTTTCTTAACTTTCGTTCTGCAGTATTAACAGAAGAAAGAGAGATTTTAGGATTAAATAAAGAAGAAGAAGAAAGAGAGATTTTAAAAGCTTCATCTTCTCCATCTCCAAACTACAATCAAAACCCTAAAATTTGATTTTCTATTAATTTTTGCCTGAACCTCTCCTCCATTCATCTCTCCCTTTTACTTTCCCGGTATTTTCTCCCCTTTTTTCACTGAAACTTTCTCACTAGTTTTCTGTCTTGTGCTTTCCCTGGTTGTAATTATTGATTTTACCCGGAAAAACACATTGTTTGGATTGAGAGACAGTTATATTTATATAACGGTTACGTTTTCAGGCGATAGCTTGGAATCGTAGCGGCAGTTAGGTTTACTCTTCCGTTTTCTTTATCTGCCCTCTTTTAATTTGTTAGAATTTCCCAAAATTTCTCGTTGCCCCCTTTGGGTTCAATTCCTAATAGTTGGGAATTTTTAATCAAAATGTAATTTAGGGCTTTTAATTTCATCCTTATTCAGTGTTGCTTTCCCGAATTTAACTGGCATTAGGGAGTTAAGTAATTTTGGAAAGTTGTTTTTCCTTGTTGATTTGAAAACAGGGTTGGAATCTTTCTATTTTATTTTATCGGGCAATACGAGAGTTATTTGAGATTGCAGAATCAGTAATCTGCAATCTGCAATCTGCAATCTATCCATTTTTTAATTAAAGATGGAAGAGTAGGGGGGAGAGTTTATTATAGGGCCTCCTAATTGCATTGCCATTGCCATTGTGTTCGTTGATACGCCTCGCACTTGTGTTAAAAAATCTTTTTCGTTTGATCAAGCAATCCCTATGCAATTTGGTGAATGACCCAATAAATTTAGTGACCCTTATTTTGCCGGTTTGATCCACTAGGGACAGGGTTAAGAGTTTGTGAGTTTTGTTTAGGAAGAAAATCAATTTTGTGGGTTAGGGTTTGAAGAACGTTGAACAAGTGGGGTTCCCCCCACCCCCTTTCTATGTCTTGTTTCTGATGATCATATTCAGTATCCCTTATGGAAAGAACAGAACCAACTTTTGTTCCAGAATGGCTGAGAAGTAATAGCACTGTTACTGCTGGTGGCAACACAGCCCACAACTTTGCTTCCTCTTCTTCCCACTTGGGTATCGTTTCACCAACTTTTACATACCATTTGCAATTCACTTTGTATTTAAACTTAATTACAATGTTGCTGCTGAATATGTATATTGCCAGACATACCCTTACATATGCCCACTTTTTATTCCAATTGTGTTTGCATATCATTTCTGGAATATTTAGTAACTATATATTTTTGTTATATTAGATTTTTCTTCAGGGCATCATGGGAGACATAGAAACTCTAGGAATATAAGTGATTTTGATTCCCATCGTTCAGTAGTTTTGGATCGATCATCTTCTTTTAGTTCACGGAGAAGTTCTAGTAATGGTTTTGCAAAGCATGCATACAGTAACTTTAGTAGGAGTCACTGTGATAAGGATCGGGATAGGAATAAAGTGAGGTTGAATTTTGGGGATCATCAGGACCATGCCACATCTGAACCTTTAGAAAGTCTGTTAACTGGTAGGGCTGAGATAGAAACATTTCACCGTTCAAATTCTATGTTCTCTAGGAAACAGGGTGAGCCTTTGCCTAGAAAGGCTGGGATGAATGCTAGAGACAGTATTAACAGCAGCCATAACAATGGCAACGATCTGCTTTCTTGGGGTGCTGTTGGGAGAAACATCCAGAAGTCTGTGTTTGAAAAAGATTTTCCCTCACTCGGAACTGAAGATAGACAATTGATGCCTGAAATAACTAGAGTCTCGTTTCCTGGTTTGAGCTCAGCTTCTCAGAATTTGCCCGTTGGTAGTTCAGCGTTGATTAGTGAAAATGGATGGACCTCAGCTTTGGCAGAAGCCCCCAGTGTGGTTGGAAGTAGTAACACAGGTTTCGTGACACCCCCCCTAACTGTTTCTACATCAAGTTCTGTAACTCCAGCTGGCTCATCTGGTCTTAATATGGCTGAAGCACTAGCACAAGCTCCTTCACGGTCCCATACTCCTCCTCAGGTAATTGATCAGTTACTAAGTTATTAATACATTAAATATGTCATCTAATTTAGAACATTTTGTTTCATACAGTTATCTGTCAAGACTCAAAGACGTGAGGAACTGGCTATTAAGCAATCGAAGCAACTAATACCTGTGACACCTTCAATTCCCAAGGGTTCGGTAAGGAACTCCCCACCCTTTTTGTCTCCCTCCCTCCCTAGCGCTTGATATAGGTTTCAGCTTACTCTTGTATCTAGTGTACTATCCAGTTCAGTTTCTTGTTTTATCTGATACAAATTATTTGTTGAGTTAGTAAGGTCCTGAGTGATCTGAGTTTCTTAAAGCTAAAATTGGTGATAATAATATTTTTCTGCATTTATGAATTTTCATAATCTTGAAGGTCACATTATATTGCTGATACTTGATGTTGCCTTAAGTTGCTAATTTTAATTTATTGTAGATATGAAATTACATTACTTGTGTCTATAGTATGCTGAGATCGTCGATCATCTTTTCCAATCATAATTGAGAGACAAGAATGTGATGTGGAAAGAAATGCAATAGGTCTCCCACATTTTGTTTAATAAGTATCTTCAAATAAATACAGCCAATTGTTGAACCATATAACTTTCAAGGACTTTAGTCATTATTTCATGCCAGAGTTGAAATTAAAAACAGTCATGCTTATTTTTTTCCACTTTGGATTTGATTTTTTTAGGGTTTGGAGTTCACGAGGACCTCTCTTTATCATGTGAGCTTCCTCATGTAGACTTCTAGAATTATAATTGTCCTTGTATATTTTCAAGAGATCTTCAAATGCCACAACTAACTGAAGTTAGCAACTTTTGTTGTCTTCTCATGAAGTGTTCTGGATGTAGCTCTGTTCTGTTTGTCATCTGTATTCTGCATGGATAAAATAACTATTTATTTACTCCTAAATTCTTTGTAATAATTATGTAACTTTATCCCAGATTTTAAATCCAGTGGATAAGTCAAAAGGCAAACCAGCCGTCAGATCAAGTGAGATAAATATAGCTGTGAAGGGTGGGCTGCAGCAACCCTCTTTGATTCATCATTGTAATCAATCTCCTCATGGTGGACATATCAAGTCTGATATGCCGAAAGCATCTGGGAAGTTTTTGGTTCTCAAACCGGGATGGGAGAATGAGGTCTCTTCCCCTACTCAAAAAGATGTTGTTAGCCCAACAAGTGTGAACAACAGAGTTGTAATTAGCCCACATGTTGTTGGTCCCGCAAGAAATCCAAAAAGCCTAAATATTTCTGCTGGGGAACGTAAGGTAGCTGCCTTGAATTCAGTAGCTGGGTTCACAGTGGAAAAGAAACCCTCCTTTGCTCAAACTCAGAGTCGAAATGACTTTTTTAATCTACTGAAGAAGAAGACCTCAGCAAAGAATTCTGCATGTCACTCAGATTCACAGCCTCATATTTCATCTTCCACCTTAGAGAAATCTGAAGTTACAAAGGAAGTAGTTAGTGCCTCGTCGACTATTCATTCTAATGAAAATAGCACTGCTGCAACTAGCAATGGTGATGCATGTCAAGAGGCTCAAAGATTTGCCGATGATAGTGAAAATGATATGGGCTCCTCTTCTATGGTTTATCCAGATGAAGAAGAAGCTGTATTTCTTCGTTCTCTTGGTTGGGAAGAAAACTCTAGTGAAGATGAAGGCCTTACAGAAGAGGAGATAAATGCTTTCTATCAGGAGGTAAGATGCATCTTTCTTTTTCTCTTGCTTTCTATACTTTCCTGTTACTGATGGAACACATTTAGTCAATAATATTTCATTGAAGTTATTCTGTCTTATGTCTTTAGTATGTTAGTGTTTCTAATGAACTTTGATGTATACCGAAAATTATATGGAGGTGGGTCTGATCATGCACGTCTGTTGGATGGTAAACATAATAAAAATGTTATCATAACAATGAGACAATTATAACAGTTTGGCATATTTGTCTACTCGGTATCTTTCTCATAGACTTATAGCGGTATAATATTTTACAAAACATGTAATTATTTTTAGAAATTGTTTACTGATTGTGTATTCATTTGGTTTTGTAGTATTACATGAAACTGAGTTCGTCTCTGAAACTGTGCCGTGGCATGCAGCTGTTAAAGCTGGCTCAATCTTTTTCAACTAGCTTGGATGGAGCTGCTTCTGTACCGAGCTCCTCTGACTCCAGCTCCGAAGCTTGACTTAATGTCTTTACATAGTAGATGTTTTATAAGTTTATTTTATGGTAGATGATTAGTTTTTTCCTTTTTTTGTTTGAAAGAAAGCTGATGAGTTGGGGGTTGGTTTTATGGTGCATTTTGCAAATAGTACAATAATTAAGTCCTCTTGCCCTATAACAGACAATTCTTTAGGCTTGGGAAGTAGGACTATTTTGATTGCAGTTGGAAGATGCTAGAAATTTGCATCTTTAGATGATATTTCTTTCTTTTCACTTTTACAAGAAATTGCTTATTGGCGTTTTTTGTCAATTTTACCGAATGAAAGAAGAAAATCAAAAGGTTAGTGTTATTGTTATCATTATTATAGTTCACTTTACGTAGTTATTATATGTACGAGGGTGGACAATACCAGGTATCCGGTTAATTTGAATAGAATTAATCCTGATAATTATCGGTTCTTAAAAATTAGAACTAGTCCCAGGCCTAATCACACAGGGTCTTAAATTTTAAGAATTGGTCCCGTTACTGGTGGGAACCGGTTCTAATACCGGGCACCCGATCAAATTAGTTTAATCTTAAAAAAATTGAGTAATCGAAGAAAAAAAATTCAATCATCAATAATAATATTAAATAATAAAATTAGAACGTTATAGGCTTGAAAATTAAAGTTTTTAAAACTAGTCATACTCATAATATTTATACATAAAGAGAAAGTTTGATAAGAAAAAATAAACAAAAGAAAACTAATACCAGATATTTAGTATTAATCTCGGTTCTATTGGGTACCTATCGGGTACTAGGTCTAAAAAATCAAGATCCAATTTCGGTCCCGGTTATATCTGGGACTTAAATTTTAGATCCAGTCCTGCTCCCAACGAAACCAATACTAGATAAAACTCTATCGGGTTTTATCGGGTCCAGGACTGGGTAATCTAGTTTTTTGCCCACCCCTAATATGTATATTGGCACGTCGTTCTGCTCAATTTTCTTACAAGATATTTTGAGTTTGATTTCATTCGAGTCTAACTTTATTCAGGTCATGTTCGCTTTGAGTCGGTCTGATTTTAATTTGAATATGGTGATTTGATTTGGACATCGTATTGGCTCTGATTTAATCATATTAGGTGGTTTAATATTGGTTTGGTTTTAATTTAAGTTTATAATGATTTGATTTAGGTATCAGATAGGGTCGTATTAGGTCATTTAATGTCATTTAATTTATATCAGATCAATATTAAGTCAATAGAAGATCAAACGATTTCTATTAGGTTTTTATGTAGACTTGTTTTAAAACTCTTATATTCGCTTTTATCAAACTATACATTTGACTTTCAGCAAGTTGTGCAATAATTTATATATCATCTTTCTCTATTTCTTTTAATATTTTTTTATTTCGTATTGTTTTTGATTCGGATAAAATTGATTTCATTGGAAGACGGTTAAAATCTTTTTTTGATTCAATTATCATTTGATTCGATTTATTATAAAATTTAGATCACGTTTAAATCAATATTATATTTTGAATCTAATAAATTAATTTATCTCTTAAGTTAAAATTATCAGTTCTAATTGATACATTAATTAGCATCATGCTCTATACTATCTCAAAATTATGAAAAAGCAATAACAATCTAAAATGTCACTCTAAGATATGACGAAAAAAATTAAAGAAAAGAAATTTGTTGAATGATCTCAATAAAAAATGAGTGTTATTATATTTGGGAGAGATGAAATAAAATAATTTATATGTATAATGAGTTTTAAAGGGTTAAAAATCAATAATATATATTATTTTATAATAATATTATAATATTAAAAAATAAAAGGAAAAAAATCTTTATTCTAATTATTTCAACTATAGCTAGTTTTTAGTAACATTATTTTTGTTGGCAACTATCAACCAATTTCACAGGCATCCCATCATTTGGGTCAATACATTATAATTATTAAAACAAAATTCTAATTTAATATTCTTTGATATCTTGTAATTAGCAAATCAGAGTGGACAACTTGAATTTAAATTACAAACATACAAATGACATACAATATGATTTCGAAGCAATTCAAAAAAATTATATTATAAGTTATTCTTGTCATGTTATTTATAAATCAATTAATTATATATATTTATTTTATTATTTTTTTATTTAATTTTATTTATTAAACGAATATTTATTAATATTCATTGTAAATTAAATTTAATATTTTTATCAAATGAAGATTCACTTGATAAAAAAGATGAGATAGAAAAATCAATAAAGTGTATGTATTTGATTAGTTGATCACATAGATAGAGTTGTAAATGAGACGAAACAGATCGCGAGCTACTTAAGCTCGACTCGGTCAAAGCTCGATCAAAACTTGACTTGATTAGACTCGACTCGAGCTCAAACATGACTCGAATTCTTAATGGATGTTGATCATTGCAGCAGGGACATTTGAGCTTAATGATCCCAAAATGACTTTGTTGCCTATGATGATCCCGGACGATGTTGGTGTTAACCGATGCATTGACAACATCTTGGATCACTGCGAAACTCGTTATGCCCTCGTTTCTTGGACTAACGACAAAGGATAGTCCTGAACCCCCTTAAGGCTTATAGCACTTCTAGGTAAGGTTAAATGTAACACCTTAAACCCATATAATATATTTGGGGTCTTAAGTCCAAATCTTTATTTCAAAATTTCCAATTTAATTTAACTGAAAAGTGTTCTATTTTTTAAATCATTTAAACTCAAAAAATTAAAATATTAATAAACAATTTAAAATATTTATAAAGGAAACTCTGAGTTTAAAAAATAAAATATTTATTTACTTAATACAATTCCAAGATAAGAGTTACAATGATATGAACCCGATAATATGGTCCGAGTCATGTTATGTTGTCCGATCGTGATTTTAGTAAGAATAGATTCCTCAAGAATTAGTATGTTGTAATTGCATAAACATGAAGCATAAGAACGAATAAGAATATTAAATAAAATGATGGAAGTGTGACGATATGATGTTTATATAAAATGAATAAGTGGTGAAAAGATGATGGAAGTGATGATGAAAGTGACATGGATTTTGTAAGTTGTAAGGATGGTAGATTGTAATCCGATAGCTATAATGAGATAGGAACCAATAATATAACTTTATGGATTGAAGTGAAGGAATATGGCACGTGACCCACTAGCTATAAGGAGCTAGGAACCAACGCGATAATAAGATGGAATGGATAAAGACTACAAGCCTAACTTGAAGCCGATAGAGTTCTCGCAAGAACAAAGTTGAAAGCAATCTTTCAAAAAGTGTTTTCTTTAAAAGTGATGTCTTAAAAATGAAGGAAATGTTCCTATTTATAGTATTCATAGGAACCATATGAAGAGTGTTACAACAAGAGATGAATGTTTCATCTTTATGGTGATAAATGCTAATGAATGCTTTGTTTTTATCTTCTATCTTTAAGTGGTTGAATGTTCAAGGTTATTTTTGATTAATGTGTTCTTAATTTAGGCTTAATATACACATAATTTCTTCCAAATAGTGGAAGGACTCTTGGTCTGCCTTGTCTTGCTCTTTCATGGATAAAAAAGGGGTGAAAATGGACACTTGATGTATGTAGACACTTTGGTAACAAAAGGGGAGTGTCTCTTCCAATTTCATGCTGACGCTCAAGCTAATTAAACTTCTTGAATATCCTAATATTTTGCATTAAGAGAGCCTTCATTGCTTGTTTTCATGTAGAATACAAATAGCCTCCAAAATATTATGAAGAAGTGACTTGAATGTCTTGATTATTTGCATAATGATGACCTTCATTTGTATGAATAAAAATCAGATTTGAATTGACTTGAGTATGTGAATAAAGAAGACCTTCAATTACTTGTATCTTGTATGAAGACGAATGGACTCTTCCTTGGCTCAAACTCATCCAAATCATCCTTGCACAAAATTCCCGTAATAAAAATTTCAGTCTGCACTGTCTTCGGTAAATCAATCATATCTCAAGCTTCCGATATCAGATCAATGTGATTGAAAGTGTGTTGAAAAGATAAGAAATGGGGGAATAAATTTTAATAAAACTTAAAAACTCATTTCGGCCTGGATCGAACTCAAAAATACCGAACAAGCAAAGTGACTATACAAGACTCCTTGAATTTCCTCTTTAAGTGTTGTTTTAATCCATGCTTTTACTCTCACTTGAATGAACATATATACAAATATATGTTAAAATAATACAACTTATATACAAATTAGAACTTACTTAAATGAACTAGCATGCTTAATGAACGTATCATATTCAATGACGCATACTTATGAACTATCATGCTTAAATGATCTAACATATTAAATGAACTACCATGCATTATAAAATATGCAAACTTATTAATGCTCATGCAACTACATGCAACAAACTCCTAAGCTAGCACTCAAATGCAGATATTGAAATGAATAACTAAAAGATGAATGAGTAAGAAATCCCTTAGCCTTGAAGATCTTCGATGATGGTGAAGGTTCTTACTACGGGTTGAAATATACCTTCATAGATCTAACCTTAGTTTGAACATCTTAGATTAAGCTCGAATAAGATTCTTGAATCTTCTCGAATATAAACAACTTGCCTCGATCAAACTGTCTTAGAAAGGTTATTAAAAATACTGTAAGAAGCGTAACCATGATCACATCATAAAATAATACAATAGAGTCCTATGAATACATAATAAAGTAAGATCTAAGTTTTGTACTTTGAACAAGTAATACTCTGAAACCTACATTGATGGTGCTCTTCCAATGCACATGTTAACCTAAAAAACTACAAACGAAAACATTATTTGAAAGCGTTGAACTAACGAAGCTTTGTGCTACAATACCACTCTAATATGCTTGATGCAAATCATAAATATAAACATGTGTTTAGAAATGATGATATGACATCAAGGTCAATACAAAGCATTCAATACCACAATACAATCAATCAATCACACAAACCTGGACTGAAACTTGAGGACATAATTATTCGAAGGGTGACTTAAGAACACAAAACATTGAGATCTTTTATTCGACACTAATCATTGTTTTGCAAAAAATTAGATGAGAATCTGAATGCCACCGATCAAATGCCCTTATGCCAAGTAACTTTATCATACAAATATACAATTTTATGATTGCTACATCATATAAACACATGTGCCAAGTTTCAAGTTTTTTACATCATATAATTTATTTTAGTCCTTTGCACTCAAAACTAATAGTTCAAGCAGATTGTCCGGTGAGTATCGATACTCATAGCTTACTCAAAACTAATTGAATTTTTTGCACCATTGGAAATCGATTAATTCTAAATTAAACAACTGAATTGAAATTTAGTTCGATTAATTATATTTTAGATCAATTAAATATTATTTTTTAAAATTTAGTTGTAAGCCCCTCAACTTGGTCTAGACGCCACCCGAATCGAACGGGCGACACGGGGAATACCGAGGCCAATTCGGAGACTCGCCCCGATAAACGACCCTAATTTTTTTTTCTTTTTATCTTATCTAGATGCTTTATTTCTACTTGTTCATGCAAAGACAAATTGCAGCGGAAACTAATGAGAAACGAATCCTAATTTTTAACCGAATAAGTTTTAGGGACTTAATTGTAATTTTCTAGAATTTAAGAGCTAATTACGAAATTAAAGTTACCAATCATTAATTAAGTATATTTTATGCTCTCAAGTGAATTTTCAACTTAAATTAATATCTAAAAGTCAACTAATTGCATTCCTTAAGTTTGGTGACTAAAACGTGAAGTTTTAGAGTTCATTTTAACCTTTAAAGACATTAACTGTCAGGGGTATCAAAACCCCTTAGCATTATTTCGAAACCATTGAAAATTAAAGCATTTATCGAAACGGTGCTCAAATGTTTCGATATACCTTCGAAGATTCAGACGATGACTGCGAGATAAGCTAGCGTTTTGGTACAGCTAAACCCCTGTTCCGATATGATTTATTTCTGTAAAATTTGGTTTCGGAGCTCGGTATGAGCTTATCGATACTCCTGCTCAAAAACATGATACTGTTTCGAAACCAGTTCATATGGTTTCGATACCCAAGATTAGTTTTTTAGAAATCCTTCATATTTAAGTACAAATACAATCCCATTACAAAACCCGTATAGCCCAATCTGCCTTAAAAAGGAAACCCTAATTGCCTATCTTTTACCTTGCACAGTTTAATCACAACCGTCAGATCTGATCCCGAAAAGATCCTTCTAGATCTCCATGCGCCTCACGCTCGACCATTCATCTCCCTCACGCGCGCGTGGCGCACACTCGTGCCCCTTCGAATGCCTAGATAACTCTTCAAATCCCCTGATCAGTCGGTCACCGTCTGATATCCTTGCTCTGACCACCGTATATGCACAAGAAAATAGAAAGAGATGTCATATTTCGTACGAGGGATATTCAAACAAACAATCACAACTAATTTCAACAAATTCACAGAGCAAATAGGTAGAGAATTTCAGACATCAATTAAAAACAAAATTGTAACACCTCGAATTTTGCCCCAATTCGAAAATCAATTTTGAAATCCCTACTTCTGAAATCCTAAAAAATTGGGAAATTTTGTTTTAAAATCTTAATTTCAATTAAGGACTAAAATGTTTTAATCTGAAATTTTTGATTTGTTTTTGAAAACTCTAACAATTTTAAGGATCTGTCTTGTAATTTAGCCATTTTCTTTTATAATTAAAACCAGCTTTCAACAAATTAGGTTTTGATTTCCATATCCTGCCATTAGTTTCAGTTCTACCTCTACCTCTCTCTCCCGATCTCATACTCTTGAAACCCCTTGGTTCTGTCGAACCTCCGTTTAACCACCCTCCGCTGTTCGTTCAACCGTTTGTCACCAGAGTTGCCAACAGTCTCGGTTTGTCTCCTCACCGTCATCGCTTCCTTTTCTTTTGGTTTCAGTTTGGGTAGCCTCTTGTTTTGAATTGTTTTAGTTGTTTTTTTAGATGTTGGGTTTGTTATTATGATAAAAAATCAGATTTGGTAAAATTTTAGGTCTTTGATGAACCGTCGGTTACCTTGTCATCTTTTCAGTTCTGGTAAAGTTTTTTTTTGAACAAGTGATCGTATTTGGTTTTGTTGAGTTAAGATTTTTGGTTTGATATGTTTTTGGTTCTTGGTTTCGGTTTTGTAGAGTGTTGTGCTTTGTTTTGGTCACCGAAATTGTCACTGGAACTATCACCGGAGAGTCGTGTCACAGTTGTTAGAAGTGTTGTGTTTCGGTTCTCCTTGCTGTTGCCAGTAAGGGTTGTTGGAAACCCTAGTTCTTTGTGGGTGTTCTTTATAAGTAGGCTAGTAGGTTGGAGTGGTTGGGCTAGATGGTTGGAGTGGTTTGTGAGTTTATGAGTTGGGTTAGTGGTTGGGCTTTGTATTGTGGGTTTTGTTTTAGGTTAGTCAAAGTTATGTAATGGTCCAAATTTTTTAGTGTGACCCGAATTAAAAACTGAACCGGTTTTAACTAGTTTGACCGGACCAGACCTTTGATTTGACCCGTTTGACCAAGTTTGACCTTTGACCTTTGACCAAGTTTGACCTGTTGACCAGCTTTGACCTTGATTAAGTTTGACCTTGACCAGACCTTGACCTTGTTTGACTTTAGACCTTGGACTTTGACTTTTGACTAGTAAAGTTAAAGTTGACTTTGACTTTGAATTTTGAGTTGACCAGAGTTGACTTTTGACCAGTCGAGTCAAGTTGACTTTGACTTTAACCAAAAGTTGACTTTTTCGGAAAACCTTCTCTTTAACTTATTTCGACGTTCAGAGTCCAAATCCACCATCTGTTTTGTCAAATTCAAACCTGAAAGCCCCGTATTAGTGTTTTTTTCTTATGAAGTGTTCTTAGAGTCTAAAAAGATTGTTTTTGTGGAATTTAATTAAGAATATTCTTACGTTCAGGTAACATTTCTAAGACTTTTGGGTTACCTCCAATTGTTCGGACCGATTGAGCACGTTCTTCGAGACCGTCATGTGATTAAGCTTCGGATAAGAGTTTTTTTTAGTTGGTGGCTTAGTATTAGTAATGATTAGTAAATCAATTATTTTACCTCGTATGTCCTGTTTCAGCTAGATCGGGACGCGAGACGCATCCATCTAAAAGTTAGAGCTTCAGTTGCTTAAGGTGTGTCTCTTCCTGTACTACATGTTTCTGTGCCTATATTACTATGTTATTTTATGTGTGTATCTATGAAACTTAATTTGTGCATTCCTTGATTTGATCTGTGAAACTGTTTATCTGTTTATACATGGTATCATCATAAATGGCATGTGAAATTTCTATTTTCAAATCAAACATCTAATTTCTAGAAAAATTGCTACTCATAATAGTTCTGATTTCTGATTTTACGAATCATATCATGTTCTGTCATCAGAAATGTTTTCTGGATTTAAAATCAGTAACGTGAGGGAAACCTCCACTTTGGCAAGGGAAACCTCCACTCTGGCGAGGATAATCCTCCACTCAGTATGTTTTCTGATATCGGGTCTTCTGATTTTCTGTCATGCATCAGTCATCATAGCATCATGCTTCAGTTTTTCTTGAATTCTGAAATATTTTCAGAAACTTTTCAGAAATGTAAATAATGTTTTGTTTGTTACTATTTGCACTCTAGAAACACACTAAGCTCTTTAGCTTACACCACTTTAGTTTGTTTTCAGATTCTCAGACCAACTTAGTGAACCGGTACTTGGAGCATTTTACACGATATTCATATAATTATTATTCAGCATGATCCTTTAATTATTTCAGTTTAATATTTTAATCTGTTATGGAATATGTTTTACTTTCGGACTATGAGATATTTTGACTTGGATTTATTGGATGCACATTTTTATGAAATTATTTCAGATGTTTTATAAGATATTCAAACTTTGTTTTAAACAATTGAATTTGTATTAATGAAATCCCTAATTTGTTTTCCCAATTTGTCAAAGTAACCCTAATTTTGAAATTATTTAACCTAAATTATTTACTTGAGGGGAAAATTTTAGTAACTTGATTCCCAAGTTTCAATCTAAGAAATTAGATCAGTTTTGGGGTTACAAAAATTCTAGCAGATTTCAAAGTGACGAATAGGAGATTTTAGATTCTTTTTTTTTTCTTATGTAATCAAACGTTTATAAAAACCGAGAAAATCATTGTAATCGGGATCTTCTCCCTTTCATTCCTGATAAGTGCTCAACTCACTATTACTTTTTACACCTTTCATGAACAATAATCACTAAATCTACACCCACTTGGACCAATGCATGTGAGATAATTAGATATTCTGCTTTGGAAGCATATAAAGATGATATTTACAGAAAAGGCTAGTTTTACTGTACTTTTGTGTCTGTGCAAGAAAAATTAATTGTCGCGGCAGCGACTGAGGCCGAGGCAGCAAGGAAAAGTAACGATATTGTAGGCGACTTGAAGTTAAAAATGAGCTGGATGTTTCTGGACAAGAAGCGCATGAATCGGAGTTGGGTAGCACATGGAAATCCCAAGTCAAAGGTCACGCGGAAAATAATCCTAGTTGGAGTAAACTTGGAAATATTTTATTTATGGACTTGACTTGTACCCTACTTAGGAAAGGTTTGCCCTAGACCAAGCCTATATAATCCCTAGCCGTCCAAGAGAAGGAGAGGAGAGTTTTCGGCAAAAAGCTTAGCATCATAGAGAGAGCCGACTCCACCTTAGATTTTAGATTTCTTTTTATTATGTTCTAAGTTTCTTTAGGCTTAGGTGAAGGTTATAGAGTATTAGTGAGAAGAGATTGACTTTTGTTTCTTGTTTTAATGCAATAAAATATCAAGGTTTGCTTATTTTTTGCCATTCTTTGTGCTTGCATCCAAGCTCGAGAGAAAAGTTTAAAAGTAATCCATTTATCTAATATCGAGAGAGTTAGATTCACGAAAGAAATAAGTACGTTGTTTCAATTGGGAAACACTAACTCGGCCTAGAGATAGGTTAAGAGTTTCAGCGGCTAAGAGAAGTGTGTGATTGGTTAGTGATTACAATTGATTCACGCTGAGAGGTATCATCAAGGACTGGTCATCAACAGTACTTCGACTTAGAGATAAGCGGAGTCATTAAAGGATACTTTGCCGAACTTTGATAAAGTCTACCCAAGAGCAAGAGATTGTCGCGGCGGACACGCATCATCGCTGTCGAGGCAGTAATCTGCAGTACTCCCGAGGCAGTGTTGTGCGATTGCATTGGACAGAAACAAGTCAATTGAATCCACTATACAACACAACTGGAACCTTGTCACTTCTTTAATCTGTTTATCTTCTCTTTATTTAGTTTTCTTTATTTAGTATTCATCAACCCCAATCTTACTTGTGTTTTTATTTTATTCCTTTTCAGAGCAAGAAGACAAAATAAGACATATTAAGTAGACCAATCCATGTGGAGACGATATCTGATATACTTATCACTTTATTACTTGCGACGTGTACACTTGCACTATTTGCGCACTTTTGACACGCAACAAGTTTTTGGCGCCGTTGTCGGTGATTGGCAACTAAATTTTGTTTTCTTTATTTTCTTGCTTTTAGTTATTTTTATTTAACTTCGGTTTTTCTTGTTGTATGAACAAGGCCAACCCAACCAACCCTTTGTATGAGCTATATCTAGAGATCGAACGCACACAGCAAAGGTTGAGAAGACAAATCCAAGGAGCTATGGCAGATCAACCGGCAGGACAAAACTTACCTGCTGGCAATGGAGGTCTTCCGCCGCCACTAGGGCCGTGGCAACTTACTGTTCGAGACTTCTTGGAGGAGGATTTGAATGGGCTAAATCCATGAGTCGTTACACCAGAGATCGAAGCAACCCACTTTGAGCTAAAACCTGTCATGTTCAATATGCTCAACACTATTGGACAGTTTGGTAGGTCTATGACTGAATATGCCAAGCAGCACCTCAAGTCATTCATGGAGATATGCAACTATTTCAAAATCCAAGGAGTCCATGAAGATGTCTTGAGATTGAAATTATTCCCCTATTCACTGAGAGATAGGGCAAAGACCTGGTTAAATAGCATTCCAGCAGGATCTATTGGATCTTGGAGTGAACTCTGCCATGATTTCATTACACGATTTAATCCTACTAATTTATATGATCGTATACGTAATGAAATTACTTCTTTTCGACAGGCAGATGATGAACCAATGTATGAAGCATGGGAGCGCTATAGGGAGCTACTGCATAAGTGTCATTTACATGGATTTCCCTTGTGAACACAAGTAACCATGTTTTATAATGCAACCAATGCCCCAACCAGGATGATGTTAGACGCATCTGCAAATGAAACACTCCTTGATAAAGCACCTGAGGAAGCTATTGAAATCTTGAACAAACACCCCAAGAACGATTTTCAATTCCCTACATCAAGGCGAGGAGGAGTAATACGCCAATCCACAGTGAATGAATTAGAAACATCAAGTTCAGTGGCAGCACAATTAGCCTCTCTTACTAAGATGGTGCAAAACATGCAGCTACAGCAAAATACCCATGAGGTTAAGGCCATTGATTCTTTTTGCAATTTATGTGGAGGTAACCATAATTCTTCTGAATGTATGCAGACTCAAGAATCCAGCCTGTATGTTGGAAACTATAACCGAAACAATATGATGTCCAACACATACAACCCCTCATGGAAGAGGCATCCAAATTTTTCATGGAGTAATCCTAACAATGCCTTGAATCCAATTATTTAACCCCCAGGTTTCCAACAACCAATGCAACATCTGCCGCAGCAGCTGGTCCAACAACCATTGCCGCAGCAGAAGATGCATCAGCATCAGCCTATAAATTCATTAGAAAGTTCTTTGAAAGCCTTTATGATGAAAACTGAAACATATATGACAGAGAATAGCAATTTCATCAAAAGAACATATGCATTCATAAATAGAACTGAGATAAGGTTGCAGAACCAGGAGGCAGCAATAAAGGCACTGGAAACTCAGGTTGGGCAGTTTGCCCAAAACATAAATACTAGACCACAAGGAGGATTACCTAGCAATACTGAAGTTACTAAGATAATGGACCATGAACAGTGCAAAGCAATCACTACTAGGAGTGGTTTACAACTTAAGGAGAAAGTAGGAAACCCAGCAGACAAAGTCCCCCAGAAGAACAAGAAAAAGAGGACTTGGATGCTGAACAAACGGATCATGTCACAGCAGAAAGCAATTCCCCAGCAGAGAACTCGGCAGTACCTCGACCAACTGCCGAGACAGATAAAAACCCAGTGGTGCCAGGGTATTAAATTCCAAACAAATGTAACCCTGGAAGAGATGAAACCACCACCACCGTTCCCACAAAGGTTGAAAAAGCAAAAACAGGATCATCAATTCAAAATTTTTTTAGATATTTTAAAGCAAGTTCACATCAACTTGCCATTGGTAGAGGCAATTGAAAAAATGCCTAACTATGCTAAGTTCTTGAAAGACATTGTGTCTAAAAGAAGGAGGATTGATGAGTTCGAAACAGTGGCTGCTACTGAAGGATGCATGGCAATGTTTCACAATCGCATGCCATCCAAATTGAAGGATCCTGGATGCTTTATCATACCTTGTGCGATAGGTAACCATTACGAAGGAAAGGCCCTATGCGACCTTGGAGCAAGCATAAAACTAATGCCCAACTAGTCTTCCAAAAGCTTGGCATAGGAAGAGCAAAACCCACAACAGTGATGCTCCAACTTACGGATAGATCATATGTGCAACCTGAAGGAAAGATCAAGGACATACTGGTAAGAGTTGATAAATTTATTTTTCCCGCTGACTTCCTTGTCCTTGATTATGAAGCAGATGAAAATGCATCGATCATCTTGGGGAGACCTTTTCTTGCCACTGGACGCACACTCATAGATGTGGAAAAAGGAGAGTTGACAATGAGGATTAATGATCAGCAAATCAAACTCAATGTTTTCCAATTTCTTAAAAGACATGATGATTCGGAAGAAGAATGCCAGATACTGTACAATACAGATGCAGTTAGTACATTACCTTGTCTCAGCAACCACTGCCTCGGTAAAACTCTTGACAATACACCACAAATCTGTCTCGGCAATGACATTGATGATTGCTACAACAGAGTTTTAAACAGTATTGAAAAACCATAGATTGAGGAAGCTAATTGGACAACACATCTTCCAGGTAAGTATTTCGAACCCTTAGATTACCCTGGTAAGAATGAAAAATCTATAAGTAAGGAACCATTGGTTACGGAATTAAAACCCTTACCTAAAAAATTAAAATATGCTTATTTGGGAGACAACCGCACAATGCCCGTAATTATTTCCTCTGAGTTGCAGCCAGAACAGGAACAAAGCTTGATAGAGATGTTGCGGCAGCACAAGAAGGCAATTGGGTGGTCAATTGATGATTTGAAGGGAATAAGTCCAGTAGTATGCATGCACAAAATCCTTTTGGAGGAAGATCATAAACCTACTGTTGAGGCCCAAAGGAGACTCAATCATGCCATGAAAGAAGTAGTACGCAAGGAGATCATTAAATGGCTTGATGTTGGTATCATCTACCCTATCTTTGACAGTGTATGGGTGAGCCCGGTACAATGTATACCAAAGAAAGGCGGCATGACCGTGATAACCAATGAAAACAATGAACTAATCCCAACTAGGACTGTGACCGGTTGGAGAGTTTGCATGGATTATCACAAGTTAAATAAGGCAACAAAAAAGGATCACTTTTTTATTGCCCTTTATTGATGAAATGCTTGATAGACTTGCTGGTAAGCCATTTTATTGTTTTCTTGATGGTTATTCAGGTTATAACCAGATTGCTATAGATCCTAAAGACCAGGCAAAAACTACCTTTACGTGTCCGTATGGAACATATGCATTTAGAAGAATGTCGTTCGGCCTTTGTAATGCCTCGGCAACCTTTCAGCGATGCATGATGGAAATTTTTCATGACATGGTGGAAGACTTCCTGGAGGTATTCATGGTTGATTTTTCAGTCTTCGGAGATGACTTCACTCATTGCCTTTGTAATTTAGAAAAGGTACTGCAAAGATGTGAGGAATCTAATTTAGTCCTCAATTGGAAAAGATGCCACTTTATGGTGAATGAAGGCATAGTATTAGGCCATAAAATATCATACCAGGGAATCGAAGTTGATAAGGCCAAGATAGATGTGATCAAGAATTACCTCCACCAATCTCTGTGAAAGGAGTTCGAAGTTTTTTGGGCCATGCAGGTTTTTACAGGAGGTTTATTTCTAACTTTTCCAAAATCTCAAAACCTCTTTGTAATTTGCTCGAACAAGACAGAAAATTCGAATTTAATACAGAATGCGCTGAAGCATTCGAAGCCATCAAAGAAAAGCTGATCACTGCACCAATTATAGTCCCACCAGATTGGTCCTTGCCCTTTGAATTAATGTGTGACGCAAGCGATCATGTTGTCGGGGCAGCACTTGGGCAGAGAAAGAACAACATGTTCCATGTTATCTACTATGCTAGTAAAACACTCAATGATGCCCAAATAAAATATGCCACCACAGAGAAGGAATTACTAGCAGTAGTCTTTACCTTTGACAAATTCCGATCATACCTTATCGGAAAAAAAGTAACCGTCCATACTGATGATTCGGCAATCAAGTACCTATTCTCAAAGAATGATGCAAAGCCTAGACTGATTAGATGGATCCTTCTTTTGCAAGAATTTGATGTTGAAATCAAGGATAGAAGAGGTACGAAAAATCAGGTAGCTGATCATCTCTCCAGATTAGAAGCCAAAGATAATAACAAATCACTAGAGGAAATACAAGATGCATTCCCAGATGAACACATCTTGCATATCGCAGAAATTGCAGAGGATACTGCCAAGACAGAGACTACGGCAGTATATGACTACGCCGCCGAGGATCTGACTGAATACATCTCGGAAACAACAACAGAAGATCTTGCTGCAGTCACAACCACCCCATGGTATGTTGATCTTGTTAATTATTTAGCTAGTGGTGTTCTGCCTTATAACCTTAACTATAATGAAAAGAAGAAGTTTTAGCACAATGGAAAACATTACTTCTGGGACGACCCTCTCTTGTTCAAGCAATGTGTGGATCAGGTTATAAGAAGATGTGCACCCGAGGATGAGCAACAAGAAGTGCTTCAGCACTGTCATGATTCACCTTGTGGAGGACATTTTGGAGGCAACAGAACAGCAGCTAAAGTGCTTCAATCAGCCTTTATTGGCCCACACTCTTCAAAGATGCCCAACTTTATTGCAAGAACTATGACCGCTTCCAACGAACGGACAATATCTCTAGGCGTAATGAGATGCCATTGTAACCTATATTAGAAGTAGAATTATTTGATGTTTGGGACATAGATTTCATGGGACCATTCCCATCATCTCAAGGTAATCTCTACATCCTAGTAGCGGTGGACTATGTATCCAAATGGGTCGAAGCAATTGCCACACCTCATAATGACTCCAAGACTGTGCAAAAATTTCTCTAGAAAAATATTTTCACCAGATTTGGAGTCCCTCGGGCAATAATTAGTGATGAAGGTAAACACTTCGATAACAGACTTATTGTCGCGGCCCTAAAGAAACTAGTTATCACACACAAAATTGCCACGACCTACCATCCGCAGACAAATGGGCAAGCTGAAATATCAAACAAGGAATTAAAACAAATCCTTGAAAAGGTGGTAAACCCATCTAGAAAGGATTGGTCTTATCGTCTAGACGATGCTCTATGGGCATATCGAACAACCTACAAAAACCCTTTGGGAACATCTCCATATAGGCTTGTATTTGGAAAAGCATGTCATTTGCCTGTGGAAATCGAGCACAAAGCCTATTGGGCAGTAAAGAATTTGAACATGGAATGGGAGAAAGCTGGCCAGAAACGACTGCTAGACCTTAATGAGATAGAAGAATTCAGAGCAGCAGCATACGAAAATGCCAAGATCTACAAGGAAAAGACTAAACAATGGCATGATAGTAAGCTACTGCCGAGGCAGTTCCTGCCGGGGCAGCAAGTCTTCCTCTTTAACTCCAGACTTAAACTGTTCCTAGGCAAACTCAGGTCCAGATGGTCAGGCCCATTTGAATTTGTTCAGGTTTATCCATATGGTGCGGTAATGATCAAATCAAAAAGGGATGGGCAAGAATTCAAAGTGAATGGCCAAAGGTTGAAGCATTATTCGGGACAACACGAGATGAGAACTATAGATACCATCACTTTAGGAGATACACTTACATGCATTCCTATCGTGAATTAATATTTTCATCTTATCTTATTGCACCTTAGGATTAGTTTTAGTTTAGACTTTTGTTATTAATTTTTTTTCTTTTTTTTTCTTTTTGTTTATTTTAGGATAAAAATCAAGGACCAAGGTGAAGTCACTCACAATAGCAAGGCCAAAAAAGCTGATAATTACCAGCAGCTCTTCTAAATCTCTTTAAATTCTGCCTGCGCAGGATGCTTTTCTATATCTTTACTTGTCTTGTTTTCTCTTTATATCATGTTGTGTGTTATTTATAAGCATTGAGGACAATGTTTGGTTCGAGTTTGGGGGTGTAGATCCACTGCCGAGGCAATCTACTGTCGCGGCCTTGCCATGAAAGGAAGTATTTAAGTGTTTTTTTTTAAAAAAATTTATGTCCACCACCTTACTTGAATTACTGTTTATGCTTTTACACTGCTTTTCATCAGTATTGCCTTAATTTATTCTTTAAGGCTATAGAAATCTTTCTCCTTACCATGATTAGGTCCTGTTAAGAAGGTTTAACCTTAGGATACTTAAGGATGAAACCTTAAAAGCTTACTATAAGATAAATCCTAAAAACACTTTTGGGACTTGTTGGATTATAGGAATTCTTTTAATGAACTTAGGTGATAAAGACTTAGATTTTTGGGAAAGTGACTAGAGATGCCTATCACCGGCTCTAGGAATTACTCTTCTTCATGCTAGAGGTGCCCGAAATTGGCTCTAGTATGCTAAAAAGAATATCAAAAGAAAGAAGGAGGTATCGATGAGAAAACACAATCCTTGAGGTGCCCGAAATTGGCTCAAGAAATTATTGTTTTAAGAAGATAACACTAACCCCAAATCTACTTGTCTTGAACTTAGAGTTTTTCCAAGAAAGCCTTTAATCAAACTTGTCCAAAAAACGCACACACCCACTAAATCTTATAGTTTGTTTCTAGGTAAACCCTTGGGTAGCCGAAAGGTTAAGGCTTAAGAACAGGTATAGTTATGGTGGGGAGTATAGATGAAAACATAAGACCAAGAGAGAGTAAGGTTTGGCAAATTGATGGTTTGCATTGATTGAGGACAAGCAATAGTTCGAGTTTGGGGCTGTGATAAGTGCTCAACTCACTATCACTTTTTACACTTTTCATGAACAATAATCACTAAATCTACACCCACTTGGACCAATGCATGTGAGATAATTAGATATTATGTTATGGAAGCATATAAAGATGATATTTATAGAAAAGGCGAGTTTTACTATACTTTTGTGTCTATGCAGGAAAAATTAATTGCCGAGGCAGTGACTGAGGCCGAGGCCGCGACTGAGGCCGAGGCAGCAAGGACAAGTAACGATATTTTAGGCGACTTGAAGAGAAAAATGAGCTGGATATTTCTGGACAAGCAACCCATGAATCAGAGTTGGATAGCACATGGAAAGACCAAGAAAAAGGCCACGCAGAAAAGAATCCTAGTTGGAGTAAACTTGAAAATATTTTATTTATGAACTTGACTTGTGCCCTACTCCAAGTTATACTCCTACTTAGGAAAGGTTTTCCCTAGACCAAGCCTATATAATCCCTAGCCGTCCAAGAGGAGAAGGAGATGAGAGTTTTCGGCACAAAGCTTAGCATCATAGAGAGAGCCGACTCCACCTTAGATTTTAGATTTCTTTTTATTATGTTCTAAGTTTCTTTAGGCTTAGGTGAAGGTTGTAGAGTATTAGTGAGAAGAGATTGACTTTTATTTCTTGTTTTAATACAATAAAATATCAAGGTTTGCTTATTCTTTGCCATTCTTTGTGCTTGCATCCAAGCTCGAGTGAGAAGTTTGCAAGTAATCCATTTATCTAATATCGAGAGAGATAGATTCACGAAAGGAATAAGTACGGTGTTTCAATTGGGAAACACTAACTCGGCCTAGAGATAGGTTAAGAGTTTCAGCGGCTAAGAGAAGTGTGTGATTGGTTGGTGATTACAATTGATTCACGCCGACAGTACTTCGACTTAGAGATAAGCGGAGTCATTAAAGGACACTTTGCCGAACTTTGATAAAGTCTACCCAAGAGCAAGAGATTGCCGCGGCGGACACGCATAATCGCTGTCGAGGCAGTAATCTACAGTACTGTCGAGGCAGTGTTGTGCGATTGCATTGGACAGAAACAAGTCAATTGAATCCACTATACAACACAACTGGATCCTGGCCACTTCTTTAATCTATTTATCTTCTCTTTATTTAGTTTTCTTTATTTAGTATTCATCAACCCCAATCTTACTTGTGTTTTATTTTATTCCTTTTCAGAGCAAGAAGACAAAAGAAGACATATTAAGTAGACCAATCCCTGTGCAGACTATATCTGATATATTTATCACTTTATTACTTGCGACGTGTACACTTGCACTATGATAAGTGCTCAACACACTATCACTTTTACTCCTTTTATGGGCATTAATCATCAAATATACACCCACTCGGACCAATGCATGTGCTGAATGTGATATATTTAGAAGTTATATTCATATAGATAATATTTACAGAAAAAGGCACATTTTACTGCATTTTCATATCTGTGCAGGAGAACCAGTGCCGCGGCAGAGACAAGGCCGAGGCAGCAGCAGAAAGACAGGAAGCAAGACTATAGGCGATGGAAAGAAAAAAATCCAAGGAACGTGTATGGACTTGAAGCCCATGGATCGGAGCTGGCTAGCACAAGGAAAAGCCCAAAGAAAGACCACGCGGGAAAGCCCCTTAGCCGAATATAAACTTGGAAATATATTTAATTATGTACTTGACTTGTTCCCTACTCCAAGTTTTATTCTACTTAGGAAAGGTTTACCCTAGGTCTAGCCTATATAAGGACCTAGCCACCCAATGTACAATATACGAAATACCTAGGGAAAGAGCCGACTTCTACTCTTGTTTCTTTCCTCTCCATTATGTTCTAAACCTTCTTAGGGATTAGGTGAAGGTTGTCGAGTATTTGTGAGAGGAGATTGTACTTTGTCTTTGATTCAATGCAATAAAGTTATCAAGGTTTGCTTATCCTTTGTTATTCCTTGTTTTCACAATTGAGCTCGGGAGAGGATATTGTGAATCATCCATTTATCTAAGCTCAGGAGAGTTAGATTCACGAAAGGGGTAAGTACGGTGTTTCAATCGCGAAATACTAACTCGGCCTAGGGATAGGTTAAGAGTTTCAGCGGCTAAAAGAAGTGTGAGATTGGTTGGTGAGTATAATTGGTTCACGCCGGGAGGTATCATCAAGGATTAGTCATCAACAACACTCTGACTTAGGGATAAGCGTAGTCATCCACGGACACTTTGCCGAACTTTGGTAAAGTCTACCCACGAGCAAGGGATTGCCGCGGCAGACAGTATTGTCGCTGCCCAGGCAGTAAACTACAGTGCTGCCGAGGCAGTGATATACGATTGCATTGGACAGAGACAAGTCAATCAATTCCACAATACGACACAACTGGATCCTAGCCCATCTCTCTCTACTATTTCAATCTTTTATTTTTATTTAGTTATTTTAGTTTAGATAAATCAAATCAACTCACTTGTGTTTTTATTTTTCTACAAAACAAGAAGGTGAAGAAAGCATATTAAGTATATCGATCCCTGAGGAGACGATAACTCGATAATATACTTATCACTTATTACTTGCGATGTGTCCACTTGCACTAAACGCGCACTTTTGACACGCGACACACTATTTGCGCACTTTTGACACGTAACAATTCCAATCAATAAAAATAAATTTTTAAAGGTATATCCTTTCTTCGATTTTGCATGCATCAAATAAAAAAAAGAGAAAACAAGGGAGTTTTTTTTACCTTCGAGTCAGAACCCTAAGTCCTCTGTTGCACATCTCCTTTGATTGGTGATAAGCATGGGCCTCCGAGCCTTTTGGTGAACCGAGAATGAAGGGTATAATCTTTCTCGCGTTGTTAGTTTGAACAGAAAGGTTTTTGGTTTCGGGTTCCATCAAAGTTTTTATTTTTTTAAAAAAGAAAAAAGAAAAAGGTAAGATTGGGTTTTGAAAGTGGAAGACAGAGAGAAAGAAGTTTTCAAATCTGGTTTCAAAAATATATAAGAAAGGTTCAATTTTGCTAGCGGCCGAGACGACGTAATCTGGGTTCGTGAAGGTTTTCTGGGTTTAGAAGGAGAACATTCATAGTGTTCATCCAATTTTCCAGAACATATGAGAGAAAATGGTGGAGCTATTTTACTTCGGTTGAAAAAATGAATAAAAGGGAATTGTTTTAAAACCTGTTTATGTTATATACTTGGTTCCTGATTTTAAAATGAAATTATTGTATTTTAAATCCCTCCGTGTGTAGGAAATCTTTTTCGTAGTCCCCGTACTTTTGTTTCGTCTTGCAAGCCAGTCACTAATTTCAAATAATTTTTATTTCCTTTGGATTTATATCATGAATTTAGTTTTTCTTAAATTCTGGTCACGAATTTGGAATATTATTTCCCTTTAATTTTAATTTTTTCCTTAATATTTTACTCCTTTTCAATTTAATCACTTCTACTAACTAATTTTTCATTTAGTCTTTTAATTTTCAGTTTTATTTAATTTACCCCTTTTTTATATGTTTATTTATTAATTTGTTTATCCAACCTTTATTTATTTATTTATTTATTTATTTTCATGTTTGATATACATACATTTATTTTTGTTTGTGCTATGTATTTTCATTTATGCTTTTTATTTTATAATTCATGTGTATATATTTTGTATATATTAATTTTACCTAAGCGACACTCAATTAATTAATGCGATATCTCTTTATTTGGTCATAATGGGCCCGACACAAGGCATAACGGTGGCGGTATATACGTTTACCTTCGAATATCGATACATTTAAAATATATTTGAATTTATAAATAAATCATATTTAATGACACTTTAATTCGTAAAATTCAAAATTAATTAAGCGGCTATTTTGTAAAGGTACTAATATTTGGGCGGTTTTAGACGCTAACATCGTTTTTAGTCGTAACCGACTCTTGAACTCATTTTTATTCGAATCTATGATTTTACTGTGTCCGGTCTACCAAAGTAACCGGTGGCGAATCCAATCATTTTTTTCATTTGTCTAATTTTTTTCTAAGACTTTTTTAAAATCCTTTTTAATCCTTTTAATTCTTTTTAAAACTATTTTTCTAATTTAGTGACTCTTTAATTTTTATAAATTTTTAAATTTGTCTTTCAATTTATATCTTTTCATATCCCTAATTTTTTTAAATTCACAAATTCCCAAATTTAAATTAAAATACCCAATTTCCAATTTTTTTATCAATCCCTAATTTTCTTTTTTTTTTTCAATTAATAATCCTTAAGCCCAAATCCCTTTCTCAAATTCAATTTTACAATTTCTAAACCTAATCCCCAAATTCCAAATTCTCATTTTTAAATCTCTAATTTCTCTTTTGAAATCCCTAATTTCTCATTTATCCAATTTTCAAAACAACGATATTTTTATTTAATCTTTTAATTTTATTTTAAAATTTTCCAAAATCTTTCCTAAACTTATCAAATTTTAAATTTTAATTAGCGAAAAGGATGCTACAATTTCGATATGCCCTACAATTTCGATTAACATTTAAATTCATTAAAACATGCCAAGTAATTCAAGTTTCTATTCTATAATTTTTTTTAAACTTTCCTAAGCATAAAAAACATACACTTGTGTAACAATAAAATAAACACAAACAATCAATTCATAAAACAGATTCTATCCAAATCCCAAGTCATTGATATTCAATTCAAGCATTTTTCATAAAAAATTATCATCATTGGGCATCATTAACTTTAATCTAATAAATTTATCTAAATATTTACTAATTTGTCATGGCATTTGTCTACAACTGCAACTATCATGTAAATGAAAATGAATTAAGAATGATACCTCCCCCAAACTTAAGGCAACCATTATCCCCAATGCCACTAACTAAAGAAAACTAACCTATATGCAATGTAATAAAATGAATGCAAGGTACCTTGACTTATGCAGGTGGTGTTGATGTAGTGGAGGCAGTGCGGCAGATAACTCTTTTCATTAGCGGGGCGGGCTGTGTTCACTATCTAAGTCATCATCAGGTCGTGGGCGTGTCTGTTTAGCAGCAGTAGGTGGGCTCGATTTTCGTCCATCCGACATTTTTAGAAAGTGTTTGGACTTCTTTGGTGGCGAGGGTATTTTTGGTTGTTCTTGATGCATGGATGGATGTGCTTCGTCTGGTTCGGCAGATTGGTCGAGTTGTGATGGTTCATCGGGCTGTGTAGATTGGTCGGGTAGAGGACCTTCGAAAAGAGAAGAGATAAAACTTGGCTCGTATTTTGGTTCAGTAGACTAGTTTTGTTGAGGTGGTGGAGATTGGACTTGTTCATTCGAAAATGTCATGGCATCTTTAGGTTCTTGTTCTGGTGCGGTGACTGGAGTTTCCTTAGTTGGTTCCTCTGATTCCGGTTCCACTAGCCTAGCTTCTTCAGAATGGTAAGCCGGGGCCGGTTCCTCATTTAGTTCAGGTGTAGCTAGCCTTGCAGTAGCTGAAGCAGCTGGAAATGTTGAGGCATTTGAGGATGTGGGCAAGATAGACTCTGGGAACCTCAAGAACTCGTGAAATAGGTGGGGGGACAGATCTACCAAAGTGTCCTGGACGACTTCATCCCTTTTCTTGGTATAACTGAAGAATTTTCTTAAGTCGCTCGTCAAGTCGTCCATTCTTTCCATGACATTTTTAGAAGAATCTAGCACCTCAGCCCATTGAGTAGGGGTGTTTTCTCGGGTAGTTGATGCATGTGTGGTTTTAGGTTGTTCTTCTACACTACCCATCAAGGCAACAACTTTCTCAATAATTATACATTTCATTCCTTCTAGGATCTCGTCGTATTCATGCTCCGATACCTCTTTCTTTCGGTAAAGGGTCGTGATTAGATTTTGGAAAATTAGCGGGCTCTTCGGTCGATTAAGACAAACGTGGTTTTCTTGCACTATAATTCTTCCAACATCCATAGGGAAACCAAAAAGTATAGAGTGCAAGAGCATTAACCGAGTTAAGCTTACATTGGTATGATGCAATGAAGGCATGAGCTTGTGGCGCAAGAAGTGGTTCCACAGCCGTGCATGTGGAAGGAGACATTCTCGGTTAACGGTCCTCTGACTGGCTTGCTGGACGTTTCACTCCGTCTCTTGTGGAATTTTGAAGAAACGGTTGAGGGCTATGTTTAAGAAGTGGATGTTTTTGCCCCGGACATACATAGATTTCTGTTCCGGTGTGTGTATATTTTCATAGAACTCCCTCATAATCGTTGCGTTTATGGAGCCTGGATGAAAAGAAAATCTCTCCCAATGGTTGTGCTTGACTACATCCATCACCTCTGGCCCAAAATCTTCACCGGAGAAGACAAAGCCGAGCTCGAAAAAGAGCTTTCGGTTCTTCAAGCTTTTGAATCTCTCCTTTGCCTCGTTATCTATGAAAACTGGAGGAGGTTTTGGAGCAGAGCCCAGAGGTCTTGATCGTACCATTTTCGTTTGACAAAGAACAAGAAAAACAAGAAAAAGGTGGAAGCTTTGTTTTAATGGTAGTTTTCGGAAAAAGGGAGAGTGGAGAAGAAGATGAAATTTTGATGAAAGAGAAAAGATGAATAAAATATTAATGTTAGTAGGGGTAGGGAATGGGAAACGTGTGGAGGGGGTTAAAAGCAATGATGAAAATATTAAAAGTGAAGAGAGAAATAATTAAAAATTAAATAAAGGAAAAGAAACTCCTCTCTTTTTTGTCCTTTTGTCGCCCAAAATATTAAAGCTTAGGGTTTTGTATTTTTCCCTTGCTTCTTCCTCAGCCACCAGTTCTCATGGATTGATATTTAACCTAAAAAAATAAAATAAACACGAAAAGGACTTAGTGAAATAAAACATATAAAATAGACTTAAAAACAATTTATTTATTAACAAGAGTAAACTGAAAATGTCATGACATATCAGTATGTCATGCACCTTAAAGATGTGAATTAGGTTTCTCACGCATCATAGGGGCTCAAGTGTAGATCTTCAGACGCTGGCCATTGACCTTAAAAATTGTCTCATCATCAATGTTCTTGATGTCCACTGCTCCATAGGGATAAAATGGTGTACTTTGAATGACCCAGACCACATTGATTTATGCTTCCTAGGGAAGAGTTTTAGCCTTGAGTTGAATAGGAGAACTTGTTGACCAACTTGAAAATGTCATGGAAAAACTTCCTGGTCGTGCCATCTCTTGGTTTTCTCTTTGTAGAGCTTAGCATTTTCATACGCTTGGGCTCTGAATTCTTCCATCTCATTCAACTCTAAGAGCCTTTTTTCCCCAGTTAATTAGGCATCAAAATTGAGCTTTTTAATTGCCTAATAAGCTTTTTGCTCTAGTTCGACTGGGAGGTTACATTCTTTGTCATAGACTAACTTAAATGGAGACATTCCTAATGGGGTTTTGAATGCAGTACGGTATGCCCATAACGCTTCATCAAGATTTAGTGACCAATCCGTCTTCCTCGGATTCACCACCTTCTCCAATATCTACTTGATTTCACAATTTGAGACCTCGGCTTGCCCATTGGTCTGAGGGTGATATACTGTGGCAATCTTGTGTCTTACTCCGTATCTCTATAATGCCTTGGCAATTAACTTGTTATCGAAATAGGTGCCTTCATCGCTGATGATAGATCTTGGCGCGTCAAACCTCATCAAGATGTACTTAAGAAGGTACTTAAGTACCTTCTTAAAGTCATTCCTCGGCGTCGCAATGGATTCAACCCACTTGGAAACATAGTCCATTGCCAATAGGATATATAAGTATCCAGGTGAACATGGGAAAGGTCCCATGAAGTCTATGTCCCATACATCAAAGAAATCAATCTTCAAAATATTTTTTGTGGCATTTCATGACGTCTGAAGATGTTCCCAGTCCGTTGACATCTGTCGCAGGCTTTTTAAGATGTCTGAGCATCTTTAAATAAGGTATGTCAATAAAAACCTAATTGGAGAACCTTTGAAGCAGTTCTCGTCCCTCCGAAGTAACCTCCACATGGTCCTGTGTGACAATGGTGTAAGATATCTCTTTGCTCCTCTTTAGGTACACATCTTTGGATAATTTGATTGGCATAACGCTTAAATAGATATGGCTAATCCCAGAAATAGAACCGTGCGTCATGCCTAAACTTTTTCTTTCCCTAGCTAGTCATGTCAAAAGGTAAAACACCACTAACAAGAAAATTAACAAGGTCAGCGTACCACGGAATTGCCGCGGCATAAAGAATTTTCTTGTCAAGAAATTCATCATCAATTTCCATTTTTCTCATGACATTCCTGGTTAATTTCTAACCTAGACAAATTATCAACAACTTTATTTTCTGTGCGCTTCCTATCTACTAATTCTAAATCAAACTCTTTCAAGAGTAATATCCATCTAATAAGCCTAGGTTTGACATCCTTTTTAGTCACTAAGTATTTAATAGCTGAGTGATCAGTGTGAACAACATCTTTAGTGCCTATCAAGTATTCCCTAAACTTATCAAATACAAATACCACGACAAGTAGCTCTTTATCTATGGTAGTGTAATTAAGCTGTGCATCATTTAAAGTTCAGCTAGCATAATAAACAGCATGAAAAATTTTACCCCGATGTTGTTCCAAGACTGCTCCCACGACATAATCACTAGCATCGCACATCAGCTCGAACGGTAATGTCTAATCTGGGGGAACAACAACAGGTGCAGTGATGAGGCTTCACTTTAGGTTTGTGAATGCGCCATGACATTTTTGATCGAACACAAAAGGTTGGTTCTATTGCAACAACATTCACAAGGGCTTGGAGATCTAGAGAAATCCTTGATGAATCTCCTATAGAATCTTGCGTGTCCAAGGAAACTTCTTATTCCCTTGACATTTTTTCGCGGTGGTAGCTTCTCGATCACCTTGATTTTAGCTTTGTCTACTTCAATACCTTTGTCTGAAATTTTATGGCCCAACATTATGTCTTCAATCACCATGAAATTAAATGTCTCCCAATTCAGCATAAGGTCAGCTCCTTCACATTGCTTCAGGACCTTCGCGCGAATGCCAAGACAAATTTGAAAATTGTCTCCAAAGACGAAAAAATAATCCATGAATATTTCAAGAGATTCCTCAACCATATCAGAGAAGATACCTTGCATGCAGTGCTGGAATGTTGTCGGGGCATTACACAAACTAAAGGGCATCCTCTAGAAAGCATAAGTTCCATAAGGACATGTGAAAATGGTCTTTTCTTGGTCATCCGGGGCTATGGCAATTTGGTTATAACCCGAATATCCGTCCAAGAAGCAATAGTAAGCTTTGCCCGCCAAACGATCCAACATTTTGTCAATGAAGGTTAGAGGAAATGGTCCTTATTCGTAGCCTTGTTGAGCTTGCGGTAGTCCATACAAATCTTCCATCCAGTCACGATTCACGTAGGCAATAACTCATTGTCTTCATTGTTCACCACGGTTGTGCCTCCCTTCTTAGGCACACATTGCACAGGGCTCACCCATGAACTATCCGATATTGGGTAAATAACTCTAGCATCTATCCATTTGATAATTTCCTTCATCACAACTTTCTTCATAATAGGGTTGAGTCTTCGTTGTGGCTCTATGGAATTGCCATGAAATTCTTCCAAAAGTATCTTGTGCATACAAATGGCTCGTTTATGTTGTAATAAAACAACAAGTAGACTTCTTTCTTGATCAACATTAAGACTTGAGGAAATAATGACAGGCAATGTTTCATCTTCACCTAGATAATCATACTTAAGATGTTGTGGCAAAGTCTTTATCTCCAACTTGGGTGCGTGTAGTAAAGAAGGCTTAGGAGGAATAAATTTCTCATAATTTGGATTAGGATATCCTTGGTTTCCTCATGAGAAATTTGGATGTTGTCTCCATCCTGGATTTTAAGTGTTGGAATAGGGATTGTTGTTGCTTTTGTTGAAATTGACCAAATAATTAATTGTCTCATGATTCCTTGGGTACTCAATCTCATGGTGATTGCCATGACATAATAGACAAGCTGAATTGGCCATCTTTACTTCCTTCATTTCATTGGAACATTGCATGTTCTTCAACATATTGGTCATAGTTGAGAGTTGGGCGGATAGTGAGACCTTAGCTTCAAGCTCAAATGTCACGCCCGCCTTTCTCCCGGTTTCAAGTCTTGTAGAAGGAAATTGATAGTCATTATTGGAAATTCTGTCAAGAATGTCGAGTGCCTCATCGGGTGATTTGTCTAGTAAAGTTTCATTTGTCGAGGTATCTAACATCATTCTGGTCGGTGCATTGACTTCGTTTTAGAAAATCACAACTTGAGTCCAATCTTGAAATCCATGATTTGTACACTTCCGAAGCAATCCCTTGTATCGATCCCAACATTCACATATTAACTCTTCGTCACCTTGTCGAAAAGAAGCAATGTCATTTCTAAGCTGAGTGTTGAGATTTGGTGGATTATACCGCAGCAAAAAGATCTTGCAAAGATCGTCCCATGACTCCATCGAACCAGATGGTACTCCACTCAACCATGCCCTTGCTTGGCCACTTAGGGAATAAGGAAATAGCTTGATCTTCAACACATCCTCATGCACTCCTTGTTGAAGAAATGAGTCACAAACTTATAAGAAGGAAAAAATATGTTGCCTTGCGTATTCGTGAGGCATGCCTCCAAATTGCCCAATAGAATTCAGTATATTGAACATGACAAGCTTGAGTTCAAAGTGTGTAGCTTGAATTTCTGGTGCAACGATGTCAGGACTAAGATCATCCAAGATAGGATTTAAGTGATCCCAAATAGCCCTTGGTCGTGGTGCAGTAGCATTCTGATTTGCCTCGACATTTGGAACTAATGGATCTTGATTCGGAATACCCTAATTTTAAACACCGTACATGGCTCTAGTCTCGCACTGAATCCATCTTCTTTGCCGAAACAATTGCTCAATTTAAGGCACTAATGGATAAATAGGTCCTTCAGTAAACCTTTTGGTCATGCACTAGGAAAAACCCTGAAAAAGAAAATAAATAAAACAAGTAAAACTGAACTAGGTAAATAAACAAAGTAAAACGAAAATGTTAAGATAAAAATGAAAAACTTTTACTCACCAGATCCCTGGCAACAGCGCCAAAAACTTGGTGTTGTTTGTGTAGTGTTATAAATTATGCGAACATATGTTCAAGTATACAAATTCATGCAAGTAATAAAGGGTGAGTGAGTATTGTTCCCACGAGGATCAGGAGAAAGCGCACGTCAAATTTTTCAAGGAAAAAAGGTTTCACTAACTAAAAGGAAAATAAATAAGATGGTATATACAAATGAGAATGTGTATGTAAGGTGAAGGTGTAATGGTGAAATGCTATGAAAATTTTAGAATTCAAGCAACTAAAATTGTTAAGGCAAAATGGAATGGATGGTGATGGTGGGGTGAAAGTAAGATAGAAATGTGCAAAGAGTATGGTAATGTGATTGCAAGTAAACAGAGGAAACAGAGGAACACTTTGTAAATGACAAGGCAAAAGCGAGATAAGAGAACACGAGTAAGTAATATGATTTAATGACCCTCGATTGATGAACCTTTTTGGGAATGATTGATGGGGATTCTTATAGACTTCTTAACCTTAATCCTACGAACAACTAGCTACTATGTGGCCTATTCACTCGACAGAGGTTTCTAATGTTCTCTCTCTCTCTCCAGTCAAAGGAACTTGACAGTCTAAAATGCCACGACATCTCCTCTCGGTCTCAGTAGTGACATCTAGCCTATCGACAAAGCATACTCCTTTTATTCTTTGAAACCCTCACTTAAGTCTCTCTCGAGTACCTAAGGTCATATTAGGCTCTATTTGTTGTCTAAAACCCATTGCTCACGTAGACCCTTCCTTAGTTTCTCTCGAATACTAAGGATCTATGGCTAGGTTTTTCTCGAACACCTAGCGTGCATCTAAAAATTGGAAACTATCATGCCTCTTACAATGCTTAAATGATTAAACACAATGAGCAATGCAAATAAACAAACACATAATATGCTAGAATATTCATAAAAAGATAAAATTAATCATCCAAAAAAACATCCATAGAAATAAAGCTAAGCATGGTGGTGTGAAAGAGTTTAAGAACAAATATCATACACAAATATCATCCTTAAATAATCCATATAAACCTCTCAAATATATAAAATAAAGCAAATGGAAAAGTTGGAAGACACCCTCGGTGCGCGCTACCGACGGCTTCTTCAGCCATCATGGGACGCCTTAGCATGCTAGCCCCTCTCGGGTGCTTAGCACGCCACTCCCTTCAAGCTCGAACAACAGAGTAAACCTTCGAACGATGTTTGGGTAAGAAAGGTGGAAACTTTTTCCGCCGCTTTTTAGCTCTCCTTGTGCCTCGAAATCAACTCCCAAAAGGTTACAAAGGTTACTCCTTTCTTAGGTAATCTTTCCTTATATAATGGGCGGGTGAAAACCATAGGTTTTAAGGGAAAGTCTCTATTTCACCCCCATTCATGTGATGATATTTCTGATATGGTGATAGTGGTCCACCCCAAGGTGGTTACAGCTAGCCTGTATAGCACCAGTTGACACTCCTTTGCAAAATATATTTTTGTCTTTTTCTGTAACTCTGGATGTCTCCATATTTTCCATGACATTTTTCTTTTGATGTGCTTCTGCAAGTGCCATGAAAATTGTCAATTGCTCCAAGCTTTCTTTGCCTACACATCATCAGCCAAAACACTACCTTCCCTGTAAAATAACATCTCTTTCCGCACCATAAATTCTAAGACATAATCAGCCACCAAATGCAATGTTATGATCCTAAATGCATCTAAATGATCCTATATGTGCTTAAAGACAGTCAATAACTTAAGTAAAAAGGCTCTAAATATATCCTTTTTGCGGAGTTATCATAGTCATTGATGGCTGCTGGGATTGTTTTGTATCCGTTTAGAGCTGATTTCTAGGCTAATTTCTGCTTCTGGTGAATGAGGTATCGAAACACGTAAAACTCGTTTCGATATAGACACTTTAGGAAATAGCATTTGAACCTGTATTTAAGAACTGACATCGAAAGACCTTATAATTGTATCGATATAGTTATCTCATCGTATCAAAACAGCTAATGTATGTGTTGATACGGCTCTTAGTTGTTGGGGTTTTATAAAACCGTTGGAGGTGTATCAAAACACCTAAAAAAGGTTTCAATATTGGCGTATTGAAACGGGTACTTGCTGTATCGAAACCAAAAATCAAAATAACAAATGAAATCGAAACAGTCCAAGACAGTATCGAAAGGACTGCATAGTTTTGTCTTTGAAAATAATATCTATATCGAAACACCTACGAGGTGTATCGAAATGCTTGGGTTTAAAGTTGTTCTTTGTCTTCTTTAAAATATTTTAAACACCTTCAAAAACTCTCAAAAACTTTTTAAATATATTTTCAAGTTGTTTGAACATAAAACTATTTTTGAAATCTTTTTAAATTAGTCCAAAACTATTTTTTAATTATTATATCAAAATATTAGTTCTACAGGTATATATACCCATATTTTTGCATTATAAAATACATGAAAAAGATGAATTAGATCTAATCCTAATTCTATTTTGCAGATCTAAGGTGACAGGGGAGGTGGAGCAGAGCGACCGAGCGGTGAAGCGGTCCATTAGGCGAGCATGTGGTTTCCACGCAAGAGTCAGAGAGTCGCGCGTGGTAGCGACGTGCGGACATTTGGGGAGGCTTGGTTGACTGACAGCGACAACATGTATGTTACGATATTAGGGTATTTTTGGTTCATGAAAAAAATTATTACTAGCGGTAATAATCTTTTCCAGAATCTTATTCCCATATTTGGTTTGTCTTTATTCCCATCAACCCGGAAAAGATTATTACAAAAATTAGCATTTTTTGTCTAACATTCCGGGAATGTGATTCTTACCATTCCTTTAGGTATTTGTCAATTCCTGTCACCTTGGACAAATTCACCCTTGAAATAGTGGGTTTTCTTAATTTAGATCCTTTCTAGCATATTTAAATGACATAAATTTATTAAATAATTTTATTGTATATTAGTTTAATATTAAAATAGTTTTATACATATTTAAAAAATATTTTAATATTTAAATAAAAGAAAAAAATTATAACTATAAAAATATTTGATAAAATATCTAAATAAAGACATTAGATTGACATTGTTAGTTGCTTTTATATAAATACATTTTTTACCGATAAAAAATTAATTCAAGTTTAGGTTTATTATTTTGATGCGAGATTCTGAATTTTAAGTTTATGAAAATGAAACTAATATAATTTATTTAAGTTTATTTGAATTTGATTTTACAATAAATGAGTTAAAACTCAAAATTATAAAATTAACTTATTTCGGATTGAAAAAAAATAGTTATGAAAACTTGTTAGAAAACTAGATCATTTTTAATAAAATAATGTTTTTAACAAAAATATATAATCTTAAGATAAATTTTTAACCGTAAACTATTTTCTAATGATTTATATAATTATTTTAATCATTAAAAAATTAACTATATAATTACGATAAAAGTAAATATAATGTATATATTTATATAATAGTTTGTAAAATAGTTTTTTAAGATATTAATTACATTTATAATAGGTTAAATATAATATTTTTTTGAAATTTAATTTTTTATACTATAAAATAATTGTATGATTTTTAATATAAATATTTTTAATTTAATATTATAAGTTTAAATAATTAAAAATAAATTATTCATAAGGATAATTTAATAAAATTTACCTTCAAGTAATCTTATATTCCATCAACCAAACATTGTTATCTTATATTCCTACCAAGTAAACCAAACAAAGTAATATAATATTCTAGTAATATGTCAAGTAATGTTACATTTCAGGAATCTTATTCTCAAAAGTAATCTTATATTATGTGAACCAAACGCACCTTTAAGGTTTTTGTTTTATCATGGTTAGGGTATTTTTTAATTGGGTTAGGTTTATACTTTGATTGAGTTTGGGTTGTAATTGGGTTGCTGGATATTTAGTTGGGCTCAGGTTAATGGACTCAGATATTTATTTGGGTTTACATATTTTTTAATTTGGGTTTATAGGAAATGATATGACAATAAGTATTATATTTTATATTTTATATTATTATTTCGATATCTATAATATATACAAATTATTTTATATGTGATGTTTTTTTTTATTTTGATGTTTAATAATTTGATTCAAAATATTTTTTAAAAAAATTCTTTTTATTAAATTAATCGAAAATAGTTTGGTCTGGTTAATTTTTTAAGAAAAGTCCAGTTGATTAATAGTTAAAGGGGAAATTTTTATTAATGGATTTTATCTAATTTGGTTCGGTCAATTAACCGAATTAAACATTTGAACACTCCTATGCATCAATAAAGGTTGAATACCATATTGGTATCCCTCTTTTAATTTATCTCAATAAAGCAATGTTCTTCAACTGAAAATACTAGGGTATTTACTAGTATGGACTCCTCATTAAAAGTGTTCAAATTCGGTTAAAAAAGCAGCCTATGTTCTGTTCGGATTTTTCGTGTATCCGAAAATTCTGGTAATCAAGTACCCATATTTTAATTTTTTTTTACAAAATCTAAATTTAATCCTAAAAAATATCCACAAATTTAAAAGTTTAAATTACATAATCTAACATCCAAATATAATATTTTAAATTACATAATCTAAACATAAAACTTAAGAAGTAAATTACATAATCTAATTCGAAACAAAACATAAGGCGTAAGACAAGTTTTTATTTATATACTTTTAATTAGTTTAATTTATTTTAATGTATAAAAATTAATGATTTAAATAGTAAAGAATATTTAGTTGATTTTCATCTTGGTCAATGCACATGTAAAAATAGTGTATATAAACGAGTGAAGTTTGAATTTTGTTGAATCGATAAAATAAATTTAATATTTTATATTGAATCTTAATATTTGTACAATGAATCTATAATTCGTTTTTGAAAATAAAGTTTGAGGGATCAAAATTTAATAATTAGGTTGTTTGATTGGAGACTATAGTGAATATAAAGGTATTTTATTTAAATAATAATTATATTTAAAATAAAAAAATAAAAAAGAATCGGATATCCGAAAGTAACCGGATACCCCAAAATTTTCAATGTTGTGACCCGGGCCCGACCCGAAAAATAATGGGTCGGGTACCCGTCCCAGACTAATTTTTTTCGAGTAAATACCAAATTGTTTGTGTTCAGATAGTCGGGTCGAATATTTTCGAACACCCCTACTCCCCATCTACTAATACCGAAACCCAAAATAACTTTCTAGGCTCGACAAATCGCTCACAAAGCTCGTAAATTGAAACCAATATTTTTTAACTTGATCCTACATCTTTTGGAAGTTATTTAAAGTGATTTGCTATCATTTTTACGCATTATTAATATCTAATTCGGATTTTAACATTTTCGAGTCTTTAAGTTATCAAACCACAAAATCATCAAAATAGCATACAAAACACAATTTTTATTAGGGCTGAGCATGATTAACTGAAAATATAGTTTATAAGTTTACTAATCGTGGTTACGAATTTGATTTTTTAATTAATTTATAATTATTTTTATAAGATAAAAATATATATTTTATACTAAAAATACTATAGATGTATTTTTAATTATTATTATTTTTACTTAAAAATAAATTTTAATAAATATTTATGAAAAACATTTTAAAATTTTAATTTTTAATGTTTAAAGTCATAAAATAAAGTTATTTTGTCAAAATAAAATATAAATTTTTTAAAAGTAATGTTAATATGAAAAACCGAAAATCAAGGTATCAAACTAAAAACCGGTAGTTACTAAAATAGCTTACTGATTTAACTGAACCCGAACTAAATACCCCTAATTTTTATGATGTTCATGATATCAAAGAGTTAGATATATACCAACCTTGCTCCTAATATTTTTAAATAGTGAGATCAAGGTAGAAAGCTCCTTTAGTGAAACTATTGAGAATGCAATGACTCAAGGGACGAGATCGTCTCATCTCTCCTCTCAACCAAACATTTGACAAGCTGAACGACAAGTATTACCTCAAATGGTCGCAGTCCATGAAGCTAGCGGTTGATGGACGTGGCTAACTGGGCCATTTAATCGGAGAAGTTGAGCAACCTCAGGCAGGTGATCCAAAGATGAACCCGTGGAGGTCAAAAAATTCCATGATAATTGCATGCCTTATAAATTCCATGGAAGCATCCATAGGTAAACCTTTCCTTTTTGTTAAAGATGTTTGGGACGCCATAAAGAATTGTTATTCAGATTTAGAATATGTTTCACAAAGTCTTCTTTTCAACATTTTCAATCTTTATTTTATGTCTTGATACTGTTGAAATACTCAAAAATATGAAAGATGTTTTACCGGTTCCTGAATGGAAGAAGGCTATTTTAGAGGAGAAGCATGCTCTTGAGAAAATAGGTACATGGAAAGTAGTTGGATTACCTGTAGGAAAGAAAATAATGGGCTGTAAATGGGTGTTCACAATCAAATTTAGATCAGATGAGTCTTTAGACAGATACAAAGCTCGGTTGGGGGTTAAAGGGTACACCCAGATTTAAAAAGAGTTTTCGGTTTTGTTTCCAATCGCATCGTGTTTATCGCGGTTGCGGACGTAACAGTTATTATCGCGATCGTTGCGGGAGTCACGGTCGTGGATATTTTTAAAACTCGTAAAACTTATTATGAGAGTTTTTAAAATAACGATACAATATCAGAAATAACGGACCGTTATCGATCATTTTTCATTAAATAACGATAGTTATCGACCGTTATTAGTGTGAATTTAAATCTTACCATTATTTTTATTAATAACGGTTTCGAATAATAAAATTACCCTTAAATAACGATTGTTATAACGGTAACAAACCGTTTTTTGAATCCTTGGGTACACCAAACATACGGCTAACGGGGAATATTTGGCCTCTGAGCCGACACTCAAGAGCAAAGATAGGTAAATCTTCTGAGTGAACTACTGCTGCTTGCCGATGGTGAAGATGACTAACAAATTTTATCTTGTTTAGAACTAATCAGGTGACTAACAAAAAGTTTTAAAATATTATTGAAAACTTTGTTTCTTTAATGGCTAGACAGTAGACAGAAATAAAAAAAAAAATCTCACCTTCTTTTATATTTTTACGGTAGATATGAGAGTATGACAACGACAACCGTCTGCTGCAAGTAGTGGTCAGGTGTGTAAGGTCGAGAGAAAGACGATTTCGCTGGTGGTGATAGTAACAAGTCACACATCGACGGTAAAGGAGATTAGAACAGGTCGCAGAGAAATCTGAATCGTAGGAAAAAGATAATTATAGCGTAATTAAAAGGTCAAATGGTTTATTAAACTTTATAAAATTAAATTTTTGCGGAGGCTACTATTAAAAACACTTTATTGTTAGATTGTATGAGAAATAGTTACTAAAAATCAGTTTTACTGTAGTGAGACTATATATGTGGAGACATTTACTTCAGTAGCTAAGTTAAACTCTATTACTGTTCTTTTATCCATCGATGTTAATCTTGATTGGCCTTTGCAACAACTAGATTGAAGAATGCTTTCCTTAATGAGAAGCTTGAAGAGAGTTTACATGGATCCTCCTCAAGAAAAATTTAGATATCAAGTACGCAAGCTCAAAAATTTAGAAATAAAGAAAGAAGATCGGTTGATAAAGGGTAATACCAAAGATTAGTTGGTAAGTTACTCTACTTATAACAGACAAGGTCTAATATAGCTTTTGTAGTAAGCTTAGTGAGTCAGTTTATTCATTCACCAATGGAAGAACATGAAGAAGCAGTGTTTCGGATTTTGAGATACTTGAAAATCTCTCCTGGCAAGGGTTTATTCTTCAAGAAATCCGAACAAAGAAGAATTGAAGCTTATACAGAAGCAAATTAGGTAGTCTCAGTAACAGATAGAAGATCCATATCAAACACCAAGATCTCAAGCAACTGGAACATTAGCATTAAAATCCTAATATAAATGATAAACAATAAAATGGTGTGAAGATGGAAAATCGGGTTTTAATTTTAATCATGTTTTTATGTATATATAATCATGGCTGTCCCTAATCGTGTTCTTATTAGTGTCTCTATTTTAAATTAATGGATTTAGGGTTTAGGATTTGATTTTAAGGGTTGTAATTAGGGTTTAAGAAATTAGGGGTATGATATATTTTTTAGGACGTAGAATTTAGAGTTATAATTTAAAAAATTTAAATTTAAATTTAAATAATTAAGAAATTTTAAATGGGAGCATAGAAGGTAAATGCATTTATACGTTATATTTACAACAACAAATTGTGCCATCATTTCGAATGTAATTATGGTGGATAATTTATTTTTAACTTTTTACATGTTAAAGTGAGCTACCTTTCTTTATAAGAATTAAATGAACAAATTTGAATTAAGGTTATTATATCTTGTTGGAAATTTTTGTTGATAATTGTTAGATGGATTAGACTCAACATAAAATTTATGGTTTTAATTAATATGATTCATTAATAAAAAAATTACAACTCGCTATATATTTATATATAGGAAAAAGAAAAAGATTCACCTTTAAAAAAATAAGATGAATAAACCTTATTATCGAGAAATATTACAAACAACACTTTCCCAAAAAAAAGTTACCAGGGTTTAAAAGTGATTTTATACCACTTTTATCACCCTTATTTCATCTTCTGGATCCAAAAGATAAAAGGCAGAGGTAATTTAAAGATTTTGGCCCTATATAATTTAATAAAACAAATCCTTATTTTCTCGAAAGTATTATTACCTTTAAAGATTTTAGAGATGGTGTATCATCTATTCAAATACTCTATATAATTTTTTTTACAAAAAAATTACTTTAATATAAAAATATTATTAGATTATACTCTTGAACAACAAAAAATAAAATATTAAACATAAAAAATTCAAACATTTTCAATTTTTACCTAAAAAGTGATTTTTTATATTTTACGTTTTAAATAATTATTATATACATATAATTATATATATTTATATTTTTATAAACATTTAATTAAATTTTATTTTTATTTATAGATCTCTTTTTTGGGAGAAATTATATCATAGGTCAGTCTCATCACGTCATCCATGGGACCCACCAATAAAAACTAGCCACCTCATTATTTTTTAATTTTTCAAGTAAAAAATCACTTAGAAAAAAAATATGACATGGAAAGATGAGTAGTTTTTATTGGTCGATCCTATGGACACGTGGTAGGACTGACCCATGATATAATTTTTCCTTTTTTTGGACCCTGTTGCTTTTATTACACATGTTATAACCCCATGAAAACTTCATGCTTAAGAATTCATTACTTCACCCCTCCTCCCTTCTTCATCCCCACATTAACCAAGATCATTCAGTCTATAGCAACAAATTTTATATGACAAAATTATCTGAATATATAACCTTCATCTCACACACTTATCTGTTCATTTTGTCACTCACATAACAACCGACAAAGAATAACATCAGTGATGGGTTTGTGGGGCCAAGCATTTATTTTTAAAGATCAAAAGCTCAAAAATTTTAGACATTGGATGAATACTCCATATACATCTTCAATACCAGCACCATAATTTGATGTCTCTTACACAAGTGTAGAACAGCAATCATCAAAACTAAAAAGTTTTTTTGAAGAACAAATCATATTCATTACCTGTTAGATGGTTCTTGATCTCTGTTAAGATGAAGCTGTTGAAGCTGTAACCTTTTCAGTACAACCCCACGTGATCTCCTCTGCCAGAGAGAAAGACTGTCGGATCCATCTCTTTGATCATCTTGCTTGGATCCTTTTTTTATGACAGGCAAAGGTGGATCCATAGTTTCAATGTTGATTGATGCCGAATTCTCTTTTCCATCATCTTTTATCCTTCTGCTAGTAGCAGTAGCAGTATTTATGGCTGGAGCTGGACTTCTAGTTAGATTCTTACCAGAAAACAGCTTCTTGATCCTGAAATACTTGACATTATTGTTGCAGGTGTTGTTGGTGTGAAAAACTGGAAACCCAACAATCTTGTTGTTCCTCTTTACTTGTCCCATGCAACTGATCTTTGGAGACAAAGGATCTGCAGAGAAAGAAGCAGAGCTGTGGAGTTTCCATCTGGGAAGAACCACATCTTTAATGGAAGGTTTTGAGCACAACAATGGAAGAAATGTTCCTTTTTGATTAGCCTGCTGATGATATCCATTTCCCATGAATGTCAGCTTCGAACCTGAAAAGGAAAATGGTAAGAAAAGAGAGATTGTGAGTTGGGGAAGGGTGAAGAAAAAGTGGTTTTAAAAGGGAGGGGCAGTTGAGTTTGTCGTGAAAGTGGATTTCATTTGAGTTTGTAAAAATATGGACACTATTGTCCCCTTCTAATCGTATTTTATTAGTATCTTTATTTTAAATTAGTTGATTTAAGGTTTAAGATTAAAAAGTTATTAAAATTTAAAAGATTAAGGATAAATTATATTTTTTAAGTATAAAATTTAAGACATAAAAATTAAAACTAAAAATTAATTTTTATTTTTTTAATAAAAAACATAAAAATAGACACAAGTAAATATTATATTGTTATTATACGTTGGTTTATGTTGTTTTAGTGTTGAAACATTATTAATTAAGAGCAAAGAAAAAGACAAAATAGAAGTGAGTTATTTCTTACCTTTAGTTGATGACTTAATGTCATGTAGTGATAACCTACACTTCCGCTATTATAATATATATATATATAGCTCATTATTATTTTTATAATATATTTAATACAATTATATAATAATATTCAGTTATAATTTTTTTTTTATAGTTTTTCCGTTTTTAGAGTATCGTCCTGACTAATTTGGATTGATATACGTCGCATACTTAATTTTGATGGATAAATCTCCAAACATAGATTTTCTGCATACGTAACATATCGAACTTGAAACTTATTTAAGCGAAACTAAGTTAATTTAAAACTACTAATTTAAAATAAAGATACTGATAAAGTATTAGACCAATTCCTATAAATATATATTTTTTATTTTTTTTAATAAAACATAACTTTACGCAAAAATATTTAAATTTAAAACTTTTAAAATAAACATTATTTTTTTATCTGAAACGCTGGTTAAAATAGTAATTTAAAGTGAAGTAATATACATGTTTTAAATCATTACATTAATAATAAAATAAAATAATATAAAATCAAGTTAAATATAAATGTTTAATTAAATTAAGATCAATCAGAACTCAAGTTTAAATTAATATCAAATCATTAAATTTATTTCGCCTGTTAAATTTTTTTTTTTTTTTTGTTATAAAGATAATAAACAAACTGTTGAAATTTGTTATTTATTTCTTGTATGAAGTGTGAGAGGCGTGAATAAAGGAACATTATTTTGGCTTTTTTATAGACTGAGCAGCAAGCAAAGCATGCTGTAAAATTAAAGACAAGTGTGTGTTGTCAATTATTTTAGGTCCCCAATCTTCTTTTTCTTCTCCCTTAAGCCAAACACACACAAATCAACAAATAAATTTCACCTTACTATGTTGATTGTAAATCATATGCGACCAATCTGCTTTTGCATTCACCAATTATTTTGAAAGTGAATTCATTTTACTGATAAGGGTAAATATTTGATCGAATCAAATTAAAATTTAAAATTAATTGAATTCAAGAGTCTTGTTTTATGATAAATTTTTTATGACGATTTGATAAAAAAATAATAAAAAAAATGAAACTGAAGAAATAAAAAAAAATAGACACTGAATCTAAAAGTAGTAAACTTTGAGTTGATAAAATAAAACTAGACGCGAACTCTAAATTCTAGCAATTCTAATAACTAGAAATTGAGAGAGAAAAATAAATTATTTGAGTCAAGTCATTTTTTTTTCACCCATAAAACTTAGAGATAATAAAATTTAGGTAAACTGTTAGGTATATCAAATTATTAAGAGTAACTCTTTTTTACGATCAAACTCTCTATTGATCTAAATTTGTCATCAAATTTTATTTTTTGACTCGTTTATACCATTATACCGTTATCTCTTTAATGACATGATAAATTAGAAGCTAGACCAAAATGATATCTCTTTGGTATCGCTATCTTGATACTTAATGGATCAAAACAACTTCGTTTTACTGAAACAAAATATAAAAAATTGCTCAATCAAAGAGATTTAGACTTAAAACCTTTAAAATCGAAGAAAATCTCCTAACCACTAAGTCAACTTAATATCTTTATTTTTAATATAAATAATATATATTTTAAATTGTAGTTTATCATATAAAAATTATTAAAAATAATAGTATATACATATTAATATATAATTAAGTAAAAATTATATTAGTGTACACATATTAACATAAATATTTTTATATTATAAATAATATTAAATAGATAAATATATTATTATAAAAATTAAATGACCAATTTTCGAAACATGATATTTCTAAAAAAACAAATCCAACAAACCTAACAAACCTTAAACCCATAAACTCGAAATCTAAAGCACAAACCTTAAATCCATCCATTTAAAATATAATTTTAATACAATCTAAAATATTTTAAATAAAAATTCACTAAAACCCTAAAATTTAAACCTAAATCCATTCATTTTGGCTGCTAATTGGTTTATGATTTAGGATTTATTGTTTAGAGTTTTTTATAAGTTAGAAATTAATGTTTTGGTGGATTTTTTTTAATTTTTAGGGTTTTATATAACTAGTTTTTTTATTTTTTTATAATAATATATTATTTATTATTTATTTATATTTTAATATAATTTTTATTTAATATAAATATTTTATTTATTATTTTTATATAATAACATATTATCATTTATATACTAATATTATTTATAATATATTTATATTATTTATATAGTGTAATATTATTTATATGATAAGTTAGAGTTTGAAATATATATTATTTGTGTTAAAAAAAAATTTAAGTTAACTTAGTGGTTAAAAGAGGTTGTTTGGGTGATTTATGGTAAGAGCAAAAAAAATAATTGCAAAGAATTTAAAGTGGTTCGGTCTTCTAACAAGCACCTACATTCATTACCCTAGCTCACCATTAAGGATTTCCAAACAATTCACTAAAAATTCATCTCCTTTTCTAGGTTAAAGAGACAATCGTTAAAACCTAGATTCACTACTCGAATATAGCATCCAAAGTTTACAAAACAAACTTTGGAAACACTCTAAACCAAAGAAAACTTATAAAACTGAAATCCCTCTCGAAGGTGATTGTTTGCGATCTTAAGCACTCACCCAATTCCTAATACACTTGAGCATACATTCACATTTAAGTTGACAAGTGTTTGTCTACCCAAAGAATGAGAATTTGAGCACTAAGACAAATCTATAATCGTATTATTATTACAATGGAAACATTAATCTTCTCTTAATGCTAGGAGGTTCATTTTGTAGTCCCAATTGTGATTGTAGTCGTTGGTGACCGTTGGGATTAAACTAGAATCGTTTAGAGTTGATTCTCAGACCTATTTTTCACTCTAGTGTCAGGCGTATCGAAACTCGTGGGATTTGTTTCGATACAACCCTTTTGGGAAAGAGACGTTGAAACTACATTTAAAGGACCCATATCGAAACACCTCGAAGGTTTATCGAAACGCCTTGCTCCCTATATCGAAACGGCTAATGTCTGTATTGATACGACACCTAACCGTTGAGGTTTTTCATAAAATCGTTGGGGTTTTCATGAAGTTGTTAGGGTTGTATCGAAATACCTAAGAAGTGTATCAAAATGCCTTATCATAACGCCTTTGAAGGCATATCGTATCGATTTTTGGCAGTGTTGAACTATATCAAAATAACCTTAGAGTGTATCAAAACACATACAATGAAAGCATAGTTTTGACCCATTCAAAACACTGCAAACATTTCCAAAATCCTTGAATTTTTTTAAAAGTATTTTCAAGTTGTTTGGACATAAGAAACATTTCTGAAACCTTTTCAAAATTGTTCAAAACTATTTTTTAATTATTATATCAAAATCAATATTTCTACAATCTCCCTTTTTGATATAATAAATCAACTTGAAAATTTGTTTTTGAGATTTCTCCCCGTTTGTATAATAAATTTTGAATAAGAGAATTAAAATTCAAAATCATTAAAGCTCCCTCTTATTTATTTGAAAATCTAATTTTTCAAAATAGATATTGTTTTGGTTTAACATCCAATTCATGACATCATTAAAGAGTTAACAGTATGATGATATAAACGAATCAAACAATAAAGTATGATAGCAAATTTGAACTAATTAAAAGTTTAATAGTAAAAACGAATCCCTTTTAAAATTTTGATAATACTTGAAATAATTTACCCTAAAATTTATTTACAAATTATCAAAGATAACTTTAAAATAAGTAGTTAATGTAATGATCTCATAAACATAAATATATTCATACCCATTTCTTTTTTCTTTACTCACTTTTTCTTCTTTAAGTTTTTATCAATAAAATATGATTTTATTAATGAATTAAGTCATATAAGAGTATTATGTGTTTTACTAAAACACTTCGTCGATAAGACCTAAGTTCTGATAAGTGCACAATAATCATATATTTTATACACTATTTAACTTAATTATTGTTTTTATTTAATAGAATTAGATGATAATTATTGATAAATCTGTATATTTTTTTTATATTTTAGTATCCATACAATTATTTACTAATTTTATACAATATATGGTAGAATAAAAGGTATGATTATAATTTTCTTTCTTAGACATGAATTATGCCACCATGAGGATACTAGATATTACTAAAAGATGCTGGATGAAGGAAGATGTAAATCGGAGCAAACAAGGATAAAATGCAGATCAACACCCACTAGGGCGGCAACTTGACCACCACAATAGCTATGGAACGAACACATATAGAGTGCGATAGAAAGAGAATAAAGAACTGAATCTGTTAAAAAAAAGCAAGAGGAAGATCATAAAAAAAGAAAACAAGGCAAGCCATGGTCAAAGTTACGCGATTAAAGAGTCCAATAGGAATTAAACTAGGAAATAAAATAAGGTATTTTATTTATTTATTAAATTTGAATTTTATTTCAAGTTTTATTCCTACTTTTGGGAGAATTTGACCTAGGCTTAGCTTATATATACCGAACCCTAAGAAGGGATAGGCAATTCAAGAGGCTCTCATTATTTTACCCTAGCTACCATCATCACCCACCAAGTTCTAATTCCTCCATAAGTTCTAGGTTACTTTGCGTAGTAGTTGTGGAATAATATTGTATTTTATTCAAACCTTATTAATGCAAGTTCTTGATTCATAGTTTATTCACTCTTGGTTCATACTCTTTCTTGCATTCAAGCTCGAGAGAGAATTTTGTGAGGAAAAACTTATTTTTCTAGACTCAAGAGAGTTAGGCTCCGAAACGAGTGAATACAGTCTTTACTCTTGGGTATTAAAAAATCTGAATTAGGGATAAGTTAGGTTGTCGAACAATTAGCTGTTGACTTTCCGTCAAAGAATAACCTCACCAAGGCAGCTAAAGCGACCCGCCGATGCGGCAATTTCAATTATTGTATTAATAAGACGATAATACTATACAATTGGAATTCACACTATGAAGCAATTTAACCTGGTCTTTCTCTCATATCTTGAATCTCAATAGGTGTGCACTTGCACCAGAATAGGTGTAGGACATATTACGTACCACATATTTTTGGCGTTGTTGTCGGGGATTGACATTCCAATTTACCAACTTATTAATCTTGCACTATATTTTTATTTTATTTTTATTTGTTTTTCAATATAATCTAGTTTGTTTGATTGTATGACCAGGTCAAAACCTTCTATTGAAGATTATCCATTTGACCCAAAAATCGAGCATACAACGCGTGGACTTCGTTAAAAGTTAAGAGAAACAATGAATCCATCACCTGGCCAGCAAGGAAACAACACTGTCATGAATGTCAGCACAACAGGAAATGAAACATTATTCGCAGTTGTAGACCTAGCAGATCTTTCAGCACACAAAAGTGTAAGAAGAATATGTGACTACCTGGAAGAAGATTTGGATGGACTTACTTCTACAGTCGTTATGCATAATATTGAAGACAAACACTTTGAAGTTAAAATAGTGATGTTTAGCATGATAAACACACTTAGACAGTTTGGTGGATTAGCTAATGAGGATGCACGCCAATATCTAAAGTCTTTCCTGAAGATATGTAATTCTTTCAAATTACCAGGAGTATTCGTTGACATTTTAAAGCTCAAGTAGTTCCTCTATTCACTGAGGGATAGGGCCAAATCATGGTTAAACAACCTGAAATCAGACTCGCTTAACTCATAGATAGACCTATGCCAAAGTTTTCTTGCCCGATTCATTTACACCAACATTACAGACAAACTTAGAAAATATATTACATCGTTTAGGCAAGAGGAAGACGAATTTATTTACGAGGCATGAAAGAGATAAAAAGAATTATATCGCAAATGCCCAATGCATGGATTGTCCGAGTGGATAGAAGTATCAATCTTCTACAATTCATTGAATACACCTACGAGGATTACGCTTGATGCCTCAGCAAACGATATACTTCTAGACCGCCTACCGCATGAAGGTTTGGAGATTTTGGACAGACCCACCAAGAATGATTACCAGCATCCGACAATAAGGATACAAGTATCAATGCGATGGGTGGTAAATTTGGACTCTTCAGATTCAATTTTGTTCAAATTATATACTCTAAGAAATATGGTCAAAGATCTAAATGCCCCAAAAGTATAGCTTATTTGTTAGAAATTTTAACAGAAATAACAGATCAAATACATATAATCCAACATGCAGGAAACATCCTAACTTTTCATGGAGCAAACCCAAAAATGTACTTAATCCGCAAACACATATTGTGAAACCCTCAGGAATCCAGCAAAATGTTACATGATTTTAGTGCAACGCAAATGGTGCAAGTGTACACGTCCCAAGTAATAGTATAGATTAGATATCATCTCCACAGGTAATGGTTTGGGCCACTTTGCTTAAGTATCACACTGTAAATAAAAACAAAATTTTATAATAGGAATATGAAAGAATAATAAAAGTAAAATAAACAAGTAATAAAAGATAGATGAAATCCAATAGGCGAGAGAAGAGGTTGGGTTATCCTGAATTGTAGAGTGATATCTGAATTGATTTTTTCTTTGTAAACGAGTGCTAGTACCACTCAATTCGTTCCGGCAATTGGGCTTAGTCGGATTGCCTATTTAGTTCTTCGAATGCTTGGGCAATTGTGATGAGGGAATTGCTCGGGTAATTTGGGAGACTATCCTCAAAGTTTGGCGAAGCATTCTTCAGTGGAATCCATTATCCCTAACTTGAAACTCTATTAATTGTACAATCTTTGATGATACATCCCTATGTTAATCAAAGGCGTACAACAACCAATCTTGCGCTCCTATTAGCCATTGAAATCTTGAACTTATCTCTAAGCCGGATTAGTTTTCACGCACTTGGTTTAAACCATGATGATTCGTTTCATGAATCTAATTCTCCTGAATCTAGATAAATGGATCATTTTACGAGGTCCTTTCCTAATTCTCATGCAAACCAAATAAATTGCCAAGAATAAGAAAACCTTGATTAAGAACAAATTCAATTACTTAAATGGAATTTCAATGTTTCTCACAACCACAAAATAAAACAACCCAAACCAATTACATCTTCCCAATTCCACTCTCTAATTCTATTCTCTTCTTTGACTCCCTAATTCGACTCATTTTGTTTTCACGCCATGGCTTCCTTTTTATAGGGTCTTGCTTGGTCAAATTATGTGATGAGAAAGAGTTTAATTTGGAAATAAATATTAAACAGATAATTATCCTTTAGAATTTCCTTCAAACTTAATTCATATCTTTATTTTTCATCTTTAATCCAATGTTCTAAAATCTTTACTTGCCTTTCAAAGTCAACTTTATTTACTTTAGATTATTTAAAAATTGGTATCCTATCTCCAAAGAATAAATCCTACAAACATGGAAACACACAATATCTTTTTTCCAAAAAATCAATCAAAAATAAGATTTAAATACAACAGTTAAGAAAATTATGTCCAAATGCATGAATGACTAAATATGCAACTAAAAATGTGTCTAATTCTAGCAATAATATTAGTAAAAGGGTAATAAAAATAGCATTTTTGGATACTCATCACAAAACATCAGACCAACTCAACAAAAATTCCCGCACCAACAGGCTCTGCCGCAACAACAACCTCTAGACATAAGAACTCTAGAGAACACACTGAACATGTTTATGGCTCAAACTGTGCTTACATATCCAAAACGAATAAATTCATTCAGATATTCCACGCATTCATGGACAGAATAGAGATGAGGATGCATAACAATGAAGTAGCTCTAAAAACTTTAGATACCCAAGTAGGGAAGTTTGCACATATTCTGATTACTCGACCTATAAGAGGTCTACCAAGCGATATTGAAGTCGTTAGAAAAGGTAAGTGAAATGCAATTAAAAGACGCTGAGATACCCTCCAGACAGCTGCACAAAAAACTATGCCAACAAATAAAGAGGATTTCAAAGAAAAGAAACCAACAAATACAAAACCCGAAGTTGGTACTAATGTCGTAGCAGAAGATGCCGAGGTGGCACTGCAGATCAGATTCTAGTGTTCTGAAAAGATTGAAGATCTGAGATTGTCACCATTATTCCTACAAAGGTTGAAGCAACAAAAGCAAGAGTACCATTTCAAAAAAATTTATGGACATCTTGAAACATATACACATTAATATACCTTTGGTAGATACAATCAAATAGAATCCCAAATATGCCAAGTTCATCAAAGATATAATCTCAAAGAGGACAAGGATAGGGGAATTTGAGACTGTTGTTGCGACAGAGAGATGCGTAGCAATGTTACAAAACTGAGCCACAACAAAAAGGAAAGACCTTGTAGCTTCATGATACTAGGTTCAATAGGGGATCAATATGTTGGTAAGGCATTGTGTGACTCAGGTGCAAGTATCAATTTTATGCCTAAGTCGGTATTCCAAAAGCTGGGCATTGGACAAGCAAAACCAACCACAGTGATGCTACAATTGGCAAACCACTCTAAAGTGCAACTCAAAGGCAAAATAGAAGATATTTTGGTAAGAGTGAATAAATTTATATTTCCTGTTGACTTTCTTATGTGAAGCAAATGAGAATGTTCCAATTATCTTGGGAAGACCATTGTTTGTAACTGGGAGAACACTAATCAACTGCGAAAAAGGTGAATTGATTATTCGTGTCAATGACCAACAAGTAAAGATGAATGTGTTCAGAGCACTAAAGTATCCAGAAGAACCATATGAATGCCAATAAATTCAAGCAACAACTAAATTTAACTTTGATGCTGAGACCATGTGCTTAGAAAGAGCCCGCCAAGGCAACGTCCGCTAAGGCGACAGTAACTCTACCAACCAAGAATCAATTCTCGGTGAGGATGTTTCACAAAGTCTGTAACCCCCTCGACCCGGTCTAGATGCCACCCGACTCGAACGAGCTACACAGGGAATATCAAGGCTAATCCGGATACTCGCCTCAATTAACGAACCTAATTTTTAAGGACCTAATTGTAATTTCCATAAATTTGAGGACTAAACGTGAAATTAAATTTATCAATATTTAATTAAGCTCATTACATGCTTTCATGTCAAATTTATTCTTAAAAAAAGATCTACAACTCAGTTAATTACATGCTGAAGGTTTTAGGGACTAAAACGTAAAGAACCTATACTTAGTTTTGACCTTTAACTACTTTAACGACAAATACTCCTAAGTAAACGTTAACCACATATTATATACAAATTACTAGATGCATTTCAACTATTTAGCAATAATATATTGAAACTCCTAAGAGCATGCTTCAACTTCAACAATCTCATAAACACATATAAGAACAACAACAATATACTCAACATGATTTCTATATGCATTCCAACATAAATAACCACATCATAGATTCACATATAGGGATAACAAGAATCAAACTTCAAGAAACTTCAATTTAATATATTAATAGTCAATTACATGTTTAAGTAAGTAATTCAAACACAAAGTCACATAGCTTAACATATAACATCCCGACTAAAGGCATCATAACCTAGTTTCAACATAAGGTTCATAAAGTTATCATTCAAGAAAAATCAACATAGATAAACATCGAACATGTATAAGCATACGAATACTACAAGGCTCATCAATATAAGAATATTTTTAACAATGATAACCCATCCCCATTGCTCTCTCACTATTACTAATGTTATAAAGATATACTTGATCTTTCACTTGAAAGTTACCTGGATCCTTGCTTCTATTTGCTGTATCCACGCTAAATACTCTGTATTGCAAGATAAATGAGAGGGTAAGCATAAGCTTAGGGAGTGAATAAAAATATATTTTAAAACACCTTATAGTGCAACCCATAATATACCAAAATAAATTTTAACATAAGTCATGCTATAAGTAAAAATATTGTGCATGGGCATCAACGCCACTATTTGAAAAACAAAAAGTGTAACATGTCTCAAGAGCCCCAAAACCTTCTCATTTAACTTTTGAAAACACATTCCTAATAAGCATAACACAAGACTTACATGCTACTACGACAAAGCTTCATTGAAAACACTTTTTCAATTATGAAATAAACATGCAAAACTCGTTGCAAGGTATCGTCCACTTGCTTATAACATTTTATTGGTATTAGTGAACTGTTTAGATTACCACTAATCGTTAGGATAAACGAAAACTCGCATGTGGCCTATACCGCCATGCATGCCCTTGATTGACTAACACAATTACAAAATCTCACCTCAGTGTCCGGGATAGTTTGTCATGCCCGAATGTGATAAGGTCACTGTTATATCATACATCACTAGGCATCATCTCTAATGCATCACTAAGGAATTTATACACGTACGAATTTTATAATTATAGTGCACTCACATCCTATTGATTGATCAACTTATCCACGTTTCATCATCTTTAATACCAACACAAAAAGAAAACAATGCTCATGTTTTGAGTTAAAAACAATGAAATAAATTCATGCATCCCACCAATACTTGCATTAAATGTATAAACCGGTAAAAGCTACCTTTCTCATGTTCTCAAAACGAAATCGTGGGAGCATCATATACATATAAAAAAAATTGTAAAAATAGTCTCATGAGCATTAAAACACATGCATAATCACATATGCACAACACAATAAGAGCATGACAAATAATGTTGTAAAAACAAGGCATAATTTGGGAACCTTTAAGAAAGCAATACTTAAAACTTACTTCTGAGTATAGGGAGGTTTTTCACACCTTCACTACACCCCCAAACCTTTGAAAACACATTTGAAACCATGGCAAATTGAAAGCCCTCATAATCAGAGGTTTCAGTGCATTATAAAACACCAAACATCCCTCAAGTCGGACCAATACATGGCAGCCCCTAAAAACACCATAAAACCTAACCAAAACTCACCAAAAACCTCTCTAAACACCTCCTAAACCTTATGTACCGAATTAAATACTTAAAACACATCTCAATTAAATCTAAAAACTTCAAGATTCATGTATTTAGGCATAAAAAATGGCCATATAAAATCCTTGAACGAAAATCAAGAAAACAATGAAATTTTTATCAAGAAAACCGATTTTATTGATTTAAGACTTTAAAGATTGATTCAATCAGACAAGAACTTAGAAATTTTATTAAAGAACTTTAGTTTTCAGATTTTTGAATGATTCTCACCTCCAAAATTGATTCAACCCCTTTCAAGGTTTAAAAACAAGTAAAATCGTAGAAAAACGAAGAGATTTTGAAGAAGAAAAATATAAATAATTAATCAAATGAATTTTTATTGAAAATATTGGTGTTTACCTTTGAAAAGATGATTGAGTGGCTACCCAAAAGAGGATAAGTCAAAATTATAAAAAAAATAGGTTTATATTTTGATGAAAAATAGTTTTTTAGGGTTAAAATTATGGGTTATGGGTTATTAAAATAGGTCCTTAGGCTTAAATTAGCTAGGATTAGGATTGGATCAAATCACCTTAAAGATTTAAATTTTTGGCTTAATTTATAAAATTTTCCTTAAGTTTTCAATTGTTACAAAATAGTCACTAATTTCAAAATCTTAAGGATTCAAGGGTCAATTTTCAAAATTGATTTAAACTAAGTCAAATATATATTAAATAATGATTTTAGGATATTTTCTCATAATTTATTTTTATTTAAAACTAATTTTTAAGCATTTAATCTCGAACTATGCTAAACCGACAAAACCGGTTCACTAAAATCTAAGCTAATTTTAGGGCGTTACAACTGAATTTAACTTTGATGTTGAGACCATGTGCTTAGAAAGATCCCGCTAAGGTAGCGTCCGCTAAGGCGGCAGTAACTCTACCAACCAAGAATCAATTCTCAATGAGGATGTTTCACAAAGTCAGACCCGAAATAAACCACCAGATGCAAATCTATCAACTGAATCACCCATATACTATCCAAATAAGAAAGGGATAATGGTTGCTTCAAGATATGCAATTAATTACAATCATCCAACAACCTAAATATTTTATTTTCAATATTTTAATTTTATATTTTAGGACTTAGATTTCTTTTTTTCATTTATTTTAATTAATTTAATATATTTTTCTTTAATTTTTTTATTTTAGTAAATGAAGACCAAATAAGAGTTAATGAAAAATGATATCCGACCCAATTCACACAACCTATTATCTGTCCTAATTGGCGCAACAACAAAAATTTGGGCAAGATTTTTCCCGCTCAAGTTGAAACCCTGTCTAGAATAGTGCGAAAGTGTGTCACAGCTGGTGAAACATTGCATGCTGGCAACCGCGACAATAATCACGTTGTTTCCCTAAAAATCGTTCCCCTTTTACACCTATAAATCCCCCTCTCCATCTAACCAGGTATCATTCTTCACTCTCTCTTCCAATCTTTCTTTTCTCTTCTTCTTAGAACTCTAAACAAACAAATTATGGCTTGAAACCGGAGCACGTTAAAGACAAACTCTATGTACCTGACATAGAATGGAACAACAACAAGCATCGCGACACTATTAACCGTCGTTATCTAAAATCGGAGGCCAAATTATGGAACACCTTTGTCAAAACGTGTTTTGTACTGACCTTCTACAACCAAATAGTAGATAGACCACAGTTGACACTCATCCATTCGATAATCAATGAGCAGATTTTCGAGTGTGCCACCAAGAATAAGGGGATACTCTACTTACCTTGCCTTATTACATGTCTCTGCCACTTGGAAGGAGTACCCTCGTTGTCATAAGACATGCAAACACCTACTAGAAAAGGATGAATGTATGAAATTTATATGAAGAGAATGTAGATAGTGGACGTAACCCCACAAGCATTTGCCACAGCTTCCACATCTGACCATCAACCCATCAGCGTCGCAGAACAAGATCCTACTACCTTGGCAACAATACCTGGAGATCTGGAAAAAGTGTTACACAAAATGGAAAGACAACAACTGACCATCATGCCATATGTTTGGGACTTCAATACTATCATCATAGCCACAATCAAAGAGAAGTTCCTCGATTAAAATACTATCTTTCAACTGTTTACAATGGATCTGACTACATCTACCATAGCACCACCACCACCAGCCCTTGTAGCGTTCGCCTCTACTTTTGTGACTGTCCCATTTGATCCCTTTATCGTCGCCCCAACTATCGTTGTCGTCGTAGAGACCCTCACCGCCATAGATGACTCAGTGAAGAAATTTCTGAAGATGGACTCAAACAACCTAAGGGGCACCCTAGAAAACTATGATCCATTTGACTAGAGTAATTCATTTGATCATCACGAATCCAAAATACGAGAGGTAGAAGCAATAATTTAGCAGCTGAAATATGGGAAGAAGGGGAAGGCCACTACCTCAGCAACTATCATTATCGACTCTAATTAGGAAGTCAAACAAATGAGACCCACTCTGAACAGAGTGTAGCCCCAAGGTCCACCAAGAAATCTGCACCGAGCCCGCCCAAACCAGTCTAGCCACGACAAAAGAGTCGCCGAAAGCTAGTCATTAACAGTGACTCAACAGATTCATTTGAGTTTTCTTTGATATAGGGTGATAGCTTTATTTTCTTTTATTTCCTTTTTTATTTATTTTTATTTTATTTTCAGTTATCTTTTAAATCTCTTTTTTTATCTATCTTTTCATGCATTAAGGATAATACATCCCTTGAGTTTGGGGGAGCATTTGTCATATTTTGTACTGTATAAATATATCTACAATTTATGAAATATGTTTTCTTATCAAATAATTGCCTCTTACTCTATTAATTATGCCTCTTACTCGGTAGTATTATGCAAACTAGCCCGCCATAGTAGAGTGCACCCTTCACCAGGCTTAAAATCAGAAGGTATCTAAGGAATAATACTTAGGATTAGACTATGAGCTTGAAAAATAAAGACAATGTTGAACTTAGTTAATTTTAGGAGTTCTTTTGTTTAAAAAACAATAGAGGCTTAGACTTTAGATTATAACTAGAGGTGACTATTATCGGCTCAGTGCAGTCTTTAAAGATGCACATAACAGACACTATGACTTAGTAGTTTTCCCACATACTAGAGGTTCCAAAAATTAGCTATAGTAATAAATCAACACTTGAGGTTCCCGAAACCGTTTCAAGCATTATAAATATATATTACATATATTTATATATAGTCTAGAAAAAAAAGGAAAACTAGAACAAAAATCTAAGTCAGGAGTCTTGAGCTAGAAAAAAGGATTATAACTGAGAAAATCAACTTTTTTATATTTACGCACACACTTACGAGACTCTTAGTCCAGTTATGAGGAAATCCTAGAAACCAGAAGAGGCAGAGTAGAGAAAGGAACTCTGTCGCGAAAGTATGGATAACATATTACCATAAAATTCTTGGACTTAGATTATTTTTTCAGTACTTGAGAAAAACAATAGTTGGATTTTAGGGGTATGATAATTGCACAATCATCATATATTTTATACTCTATTTAACTCAATTATTACTTGTATTTAATAGAATTAGATAGTAATAATAGATAAATCTACATATTTTCTACATTTTAGTATCCATGGAATTATTCACTGATTTTATACAACATTTGATAGAAAAATATGTAAGGTTATAGTTTTCTTTCTTAGACGGGAATTATACCACCTGGATACCAAATATTACTAAAAGATGCTGGATGAAGGAATATGCAGATCACACCAAACAAGGACAAAATACATATCAACACCCGCCAAGGAAACAATTTGGCGACCACATCAGCTATAGAACGAACACATATGGAGTGCGATAGAAAGAAAATAAAGAACTGAAGCTGTTGTGTAACACCCTAAAACAGGTCTAGGAGAATTTTACAAATGAATCATAAGTTAATTGAATTATATGTCATTTAGATTAGAAGGCTTGGACTAATTTTAAAATGAAGGTAAATAATAAAGCCAACGTGAGGTGACCTAAATGAAACAAAAATAAAACAAGGTAATTGCATGCCAAATTTTTGATTCCCCTCCATTGCCCTTGGTTATCTAGCCACTCAAGAATTAAAAATAAGGTCAAACTAGTCCTTTCACTCCCCATTAATAAGCAAAGAAAAAACAGTCCCTTTCTTTCTTTCTCCCCCATTTCACATGAACAAGAAAGAGAGAGAGGAGACAAAACCCCATGGAAGCTTAAGGAAAAAAGCTTGGAATACTTGCATGGTTAGGCAATTGAATTAGGAAATTAAGTCTAAAGATCTTGTTAAGTTCCTCTTTCCATAACCGAAATAGTGAAGGCTTAAGCTCTTGGATTTTGAATGTTTCTATGATACTCTCATCTTCGTATGATGTTAGAAATTGTTAAATATGAGTTATGGAGAGAAAATTGTTAAATTAGGTTGATTAGAAATTTGATTTGAAGTTAGTAATCACATGATTTTGGTTTTATAAGCATGAGCAAGTAAGTTGGGAAGCTTAGGAATTTGGATTTTTGTAAATTTCCCATGTGTTAATTGATTCGATAAGTTGCTGGAAAAAGGGATTAAATGATGTTAATTTTTAAGTTTAAGGTGCTTTAAATTCATGAGAACAAGCTTGGATTAGATATAAAACCATGGAATGTAAGTTAGACAAAATTTGTCTAGAAAATACAAATTTTGGGTAGCCATTTTGGAAAAAGCCCCTACGAAGAAATTGAGGGAATTAAAGGCTAAAAAATTGCATTATAATATCCACATGAATCTAGTTTAATTTAAAATTTATGTCACATCATTTGGAGTTTTGTAGAGAAATTTATAAGATAATTAGTGAAGGTGGCTCAGGTTGTTCCGGGGCTGGATAGATATGATTTTAAGGGAAATCTGGTGCTAAATTCAGATAAGGGAGCTAGGAGATATTATCATTTTTCTAAAGGGTATCAAAGCTGTCCCTAGTGGATAGATTTGAATTTTTGCATTTGTTACATATTTAAACACTTGAATTAAGTGATTTTAATATGTTCTAATGAATGTTTATATGTATATGGTTTGTTAGAGGATCCAAACGAAGGAGATAGTCAATAGGATAAGAGGCAAGAGCTTGCAAGGAAGAAAGGCAAGGGATCACCGTATAAAACCTTTGATTGCTTAGAAAATTTTGTGAGTATGGCAAACTTTAGGATTAGGACCTAGGTCCTAACCACCCTTTTTGTTATTTAAATTTTCATGTAATTTTACTAAACTATATTTGGTAAAAAGGGAAAGAGGCTAAATGATTTAATAACTTATGTGATGACATCAATTGATTGCTAGATTACTAGAACTAGCTTAGTACATGTGCATAGCTCGGAAATATCGAGGTAAGTTATAGCACGTGGCTACGGGATGTCAGGTATGTGAATCGTGCATGAAGAATGTATATAATGATATGAGCATTTTTGTTTGATAACATGACATGAATGTTTATTTGATAGCATGAGATAAATGTTTTGTTGATAACATGTTATGGAAACTTGCTTTTGTGATAAAAAACTTGGTTAATACGAATTGAAAGATGATCAAATGAATAATGAAATTCTTATTGAGTCTTGGTCTATAGTTGGTTATAGGTAGTACGACATGCCTAGAGTCTAAGCTTGTTTGTTAGTATTTCGGTACTTTTGCCCAGTACTTCGGTACTTCGGGTACCTTTTTTTTTGGTTAGTCACCATTTTTTAGATACCTTGAGTATATTTTGTTAGTGCCTTTGTGGTACTTTTTTTAGTACCTTTGTGGTACTTTTTTTGACTCGCTTACCTAGTCTAACTAACACCAAGGCATTATTTGAAACTAATTTGAAAGTTAAAGCTTAAGATGTGAAAACCATGTGTATATGTATTTGCTTGTGAAGCATTTGAACTTGGATATGAACTTGCTAATAGAGCATTTGAATGAAATTGTGGCTATAAATAGCGTTTGGATATGAATTTGCTAATGAGCATTTGGATAAATAAGTGGTTATAAGTAGCCTTTAAACATGATTTTGATTATGAAAGCTTGAAATATGGAAATTGATTAATGAGTCATATGCATCCAATATATGCTAGTTAGTGCATGAGCATATAGATTATGAATTTGGTTTGCATGCCAGTGGCATGATAATTGATAAGCATGACATTTGGTGAATGATAATAATTGCATAATTGGTTATATTGATTGCTATGAATTTGATTTCTTGCTTAATTGGAGCATGTTATCCTTGTTAATTGAATAATGTCTAAAATGGTTAGACTTAGGTTTGGCTCACTAAGTACCTAGCAAGTACTTACCACTCGTTTTTTTTTCCTCTTTCCAAAATATCAGGTTATCTAGCCAAGGAGATAGATCGAGTTTGATTGCAAGCAAGCACAATGAGCAAGACAAGTATGATATTTTGTATCTTTTATAACTCTAGAACTTGGCGGCATTAGTGATCATATATATGCTAGCATTTGCATTTAGGGACGACCCATGGTTTGTAAATATTGTCATTTAAGCATTTGATATGTAAACCCTAAGGCTAAGCTGTGTTTAGCTAGTTGGCATAGTGAACTAGTTTATGCTAGTAATTTGGATTTTGGGGACTGGGTCCATGGATTGCATGTATATGTTGGTCCTTATTTTGTGTAATTGGTATGTAAGTTAATGAGCTAATTATGTTGAATTTGGTGTCTTTGTGCACATTGGTGTACAAGTGTTTTACTAGTGACATGTAAAGCTTAAGGCTAAGATACGGTTGAACTAGTGACCATAGTGAAAGTGAAATGGATTGGAATGAACATTAGCTTAGATGATGAATTGAACTAGTAATATGGAATGGCATAAAGGTTGCTTGAATAAAGAATTGGTTAAAGGTCATAGAATTGGTATGTTAGTTAATTGTTGTCTAAACATGCTAGAATTATCCCTTAGAGATTGGAAATGATTTGGGGCTAGATATGAGTCCTTTGGATTGAGTCTAAGTGAACTAGAAGCTTAAAACCAACAAACTCGTGCAGGAGTATCGATACCATTCCCATGTGTATCGATACCCCCTTGAAAATCCTAAGCATGAAAGACAGACGTTTCAGAATGCCTAGCCTCTGTTTCGGTACACAAACTTCAAGTAGTAAAATTGTTTCGGTACCTATTTGGAGGTGTATCGAAACAGGCTATCCTAGCCTTAAGACATCGAGTAGGCGTATCGATACAATGAGGGAGTGTATCGATACCATCTGTATCGATACTGCTCCATGGGCGTATCGATACTATTAACCCTTTTCGTCCAATCTTTTGAGGTTGAAGTCTAGAGGTCCCACATCTTCTTTTAGTGGTTCCTTAAGATTGATTAAGGATCACAATCGACCCCAAATTTTGAAATAAGTTAAGATCGAATAATTAAGTGACTCATAATTGAAAAACAATATAAGCCTTAGGATTAGAAAAAGATTTTAAATTGACCACGAATTTGATAAGTATTACATAAGCTTGACTTGAAATGTCATACAAATAAATGAAATGTCTTAGAAATAATTACAAGGTTTTGTTTGATACAAGTTTTTGAGTCCGTGGTGACGCTCCCGTCTCCTAGCCCAGGTCGGGGGTGTCATATGTTGAGACAAGAAAGATAAAGAACATAGAAAAGGAAAGCAAGGCGAGCCATGGTCAAAGCTACGCGATTAACAAGTCCAATGGGAATAAAACTAAGATAAAATAAAGGTATTTTATTTATTTATTAAAGTTGTATTTTATTCCAATTTGTATTCTTACTTTTGAGAGAATTCAAGAGGCTCTCATTATTTTACCCTAGCCGCCATCATCACCCTCCATGTTCTAATTCTTCCATAAGGTCTAGGTTAATATGTGTAGTAGTTGTGTAAGAATATTGTATTTTATTTAACTCTTATCAATGCAAGTTCTTGATTCATAGTTTATTCACTTTTGGTTCATATTATTTCTTGCATTTAAGCTTGGGAGAGAAGTTTGTGAGAAAAAACTTATTTGTCTAGACTCGGGAGAGTCAGGCTCACGAAACTTAAAAATACAGTCTTTACTATTGGGTATTGACTAATCCGACTTAGGGATAAGTTAGGGTTTTAGCGACTAAAAGGAATGTATCATCGTTTGTTGTCCATCCATGATTCACGTGGGTATGTATTATCAATACATGGCCATCAATAGCACTCCGAATTAGGGATAAAGAGTAGTCAATAAAGGACGTTCTATCGATCTATGAGTTGTTAACTTGTCGTCAAAGTATAACCCCGTCGAGACAGCTAAGGCGACCTTTCAACGACCCGCTGAGGCGACAATTTCAACTATAAATAAGACGAGAATAATCTACAATTGTAATCCACACTACAAAGCAATTTAACCTAGCCTTTCTCTCATCTCTTGAATCTCAATTATTTACATGATCACTTTAGTTAATTTAGTTTAATTATAAATCAATTCAAATTACTTGTGTTTTTTACTTTTTCATTGTGCATGATCCAATAAGTTGCGTAGGTAACCAGTCCCTGTGAGATCAATATCTTAAATATTATAACTTGGCAAGGTGTACCCTTACACCGGAATAGCTATAAGACATCCAACACACCACAAGTTCTTTATATATGAAGGTGAAGACGAGCTAAGTTTTAAATATAAAGTTATACTTATGCCACATTCCTAATTGATAAAGGATGATTCACGATCGTTAATGAGTTTTATTTTCTATCTTAATAAAAGTTTTGTGATCTAAAAAAAATTCAAAACAAAATATAATAGTTGATTCTATAATAGAATTCGAGCATATTACAGTAAGTGATCATGTAAACTGGCTACTTGGATCACAAAATTCATAACTGAACTATGTGTTGTACCTAGCATATCGAGTACTATAAATCTACGTTGTGAGAACAATAAAGCCATCATACAAGCAAAAGATCTCAATCTCACCAATAATTCAAACATATACACAGAATACCAACATTATTTATTCATTGATAAGCTTTTGACATAATATAAATATAATCATCTTATTAAATCACTTGGTATTAGTCTATTAGATATACGATATGAAGACATTAAATTTTATATTGATGGACTTTTTTACATAAAAGGACGTGTAATTTATAAAATTTACACTATAATTTTTAAAGATAACTAGAATAAATTGAGCATGCTATTACGGTTCAGTTGTTATAGAATTTGATTATTAAACTAATATTAATATAAATTAAAATGATTTATAGTCCTAATTTAATAGGATTTGACTTGAAACCAATCCAAATTATTTGTTTTTATCTTTTAATGGAGTTAGAATTTTTTATGGGGTTTTTGGGCATGCCAATGACGGTGACGAATTGCAGATTTTCAAAAACGACTTAAGATGCTACCGAGCGTCTTCGTTGGCGGATGCTCAAAATTGGCCTAGAGTGTTGATCATGTTGAACATGACCGGCTTTAATTCAAAATGTTCTGCCTCTATATTATGCATCACAACTGCATGAGTCAGTCCATCCAAATCTTCCTCTAAATAATCATGAACTGTTCGTACACGCTCCTGTTGAGGTGGATAGGCAGGATCAACAACTACGAATGCGCCTTGGTTTTCTTCCGCGGCGGCATTCAAGCCAGCGTTGTTCTGCTGGCCAGGTGCTATTTTTATCCTTTCGCGTATCCCTTGTCGTAAATGCCTTGCAATCCTTTTGATTTTAGGATCGTACGGATATTGTTCTATAGATGGATTAGACCTGGTCATACATAAAAGAAAAACTCTAGTTAATTAAGGAAAAAGAAAAATAAACTTAAAAGGAAAAGAAAAAGGTGCAGAAATAATTGGTAGTAAAATTGAGCGTCAGTCTCCGACAACGGCGCCAAATATGATGGAGGCTCGGAAGTCCTTTTTTTCCACCTTTGTCAGATTGTAACACTTTAGGTTGTCGAACCCACAAGGACTGTGTCGACTTCACTTCTTACGACTGCATTATAGAAAATAAAAACACAAGTAATTGTTGAGTTGAAATTACTAAATTAACTACTAAAACTAAACTAAATATCGGAGAAATAAAGATTAATAAAGTGAGGGTAAGTTGAGTGCTTCGTAGAGGAGAATCCAGTTGTATTAAGTGTCCACTTATTAATGCAAAAGGTTGAACTGCCGCCTCGGCGGGTCACACAAAGGGTCGCTGCAGCTGCCTAGGCGGGGTTTTGCCTTGTCGACAATTCAACATTCCATAGTTCGATAGAGCATCCTTGTATGTCTTCTTCCTTATCTCTAAGCGAAGAGAACTGTTGAAACCCACGTCTTGATGATACCTCCCGGCGTAAATCAAGGGCGGACAACAACCAAACACATGCGCCTTGTTAGTCGCTAAAATCCTGGGCGGTTAATCTCTTAACTGGATTAGTCAATGCCCATGGAAAAGACTGTATTCTCTTGTTTCGTGAGCCTAACTCTCCCGATATTAGAAAAATAAATTTTTCTTCACATACTATCATCTCGAGCTCATATGCAAAGAAGAGTGAATGTCAAGAGAGAATAAAATATGAAATAAGTTTTGCATTAATAAATATCTAACATAACACAACCATCTTCTCCAACTACTCCACAAGCAACCTAAACCTCCGAAGAAGTTTAGAACATGATGTAGTCGGCGGCTAAAAGTATTTTCTAGGGTAAAATCTAACCTCCTTGACTAAGCCTAATGTGTGCCATATATAGGCTAAGCCTTAGGTTAAAGCTTTTCATGCAAGGAAAGAGTTCTAAAGGGGAAAGAAGTATAATTCCTAATTAAATTGTAACACTTAATTCTTATTTCCTAAATTATCTCTTCTTTCCCGCACGTGACTTTGACCAAGGCTTGACTCTTTAATTTGGCTCCGTCTTTCTCTCGCTCTTTGTCCATTAAGATTAGCATCTTTTTCTCTTTCTGTTGAGCACTGATTGTCATCTTTACTCTGCTGCCGCGACCTCAAAAATGTTGTCGTGGCAGGTGCTTCATATGCATTCTAGCATCAATCTTCTCAATTGGCCATCTTTATATGTAGTTTCCTGTCTAAGAAAGAAAACTATCAAATGCATTTGTTTTATGTCAAATATTAGATGAATTCATGAATTATGTGTTTGGATGCTGAAATATGAAAAATATATAGAAATATCCATTAAAGCCCTTAATTCTGTCCTTTATTAGTAAATATCGAGTGGGAAAATGGTATTAAAAATAGGACTTTTATGCACTCATCAATAGTATTCGCAGTTGTAAACCTAGAAGATCTTTCAGCACACAAAATAGTAAGAAGAATACGTAACTACCTGGAAGAAGATCTAGATGGACTTACTCCTACATTCGTTATGTATAATATAGAAGACAAGAAATTTGAACTTAAAACAATGATGTTTAACATGATAAACACACTTAGACAGTTTGGTGGATCAGCTAATGAGGATGAACAGCAACATCTAAAGTCTTTCCTGGAGATATGGAATTCTTTCAAATTACTAGGAGTATCCGTTGACATTTTAAAGCTCAATTTGTTCTCCTATTTACTAAGGGATATGGCCAAATCATGGTTAAACAACCTGAAACTAGGCTCGCTTAACTCACAAACAGAGTTGTGCCAAAGTTTTCTCGCCCGATTCAGTTACACCAACATGACAAACAAACTTAGAAAATATATTACATCGTTTAGGCAAGAGGAAGACGAATCTATGTATGAGGCATGAAAGAGATACAAAGAATTATATCGCAAATGCCCAATGCATAGATTGCCCGAGTGGAAACAAGTATCAATCTTCTATGACATAGTGAATACACCTAAGAGTATGATGTTTGATGACTCAACAAATGGTACACTTCTAGATCGCCCACTGCATGAAGGTTAGGAAGATTTTGGAGAGACCCACCAAGAACGATTACCAGCATACGAAAATAAGGATAGGAGTATCAATACGATGGGTGGTGGATTTGGACTCTTCAGATTCAATTTTGGTCAAATTATTCGCTCTAACAAACATGATCAAGGATCTGAATACCCCCAAAATCCAGCTTATTTGTTAGAAATTTTAACAGAAACAACATATCAAACACATAAAATCCAGCATGGAGGAAGCATATTAACTTTTCATGGAGCAACCCCATCAATGTACTTAATCCGAAAACACATAATATGAAACCCTCAAGATTCCAGTAAAATGTTGCATGATTTTAGTGCAATTCAAACGATGCAAGTGTACACGTCCCAAGTAATATTATAGATTAGATATCGTCTCCATAGGGATTGGTTTGGGCCACTTTGCATAAGTATCATATTGTAAATAAAAAAAGTTGATCATAGGAATATGAAAGAATAATAAAAGTAAAATAAACAAGTAATAAAAGATAGATGAAATCAAATAGGTGAGAGAATAAGTTGGGTTATCTTGAGTTATGGAGTGATGTCCAAATTGAATTCTTATTTGTAAATGAGTGCTCGTACCACTTAATTCGTTCCGGCAATTGGGCTTAGTCAGATTGCCTATTCATTTCTTTGAATACTTGGGCAATTGTGATGAGGGAATTTCTCGGGAAATTTGGGCGACTATCCTCAAAGTTCGGCGAAGCATTCTTCAATGGTATCTATTATCCCTAACGTGATACATCCCTGCGTTAATCAAAGGCGTACAACAACCAATCTTGCACTCCTATTAGACGTTGAAATATGGAACTTATGTCTAAACCGAATTAGTTCTCACTCACTTGGTTTAAACAATGTTTATTCTTTTCATGAATATAATTCTCCTGAATATAGATAAATGGATCGTTTTAGGAGTTCTTTTCCCAATTCTCACGCAAACCAAATAAATTGTCAAGAATAAGAAAACCTTGATTAAGAACAAACTCAATTACTTAAATGGAATTCAAATATTTCTCACAACCACAAAAATAAAATAACTCAAACGAATTAAATCACTTCATGATTGGTTTCTAAAGATATACAAAGAATTTTCCCAATACTACTCTCTAATTCTACTCTCTTCTTTGACTCCCCAATTCGACTCATTTTGTTTTCACGCCATGGCTTCCTTTTTATAGGTTCTTGCTTGGTCAAATTATGTGATGAGAAAGAGTTTGATTTGGAAATAAATATTAAAGAGATAATTATCCCTTTAGAATTTCCTTCCAAACTTAATTCATATCGTTATTTGTCATCTTTAATACAATCTTCAAGAATCTTTCCTTGCCTTTCAAAGTCAACTTTATTTAATTTAGATTCCTTACAAATTAGGATCCTATCTCCATGGAATAAATCATAAAAACATGGAAACACACAATATCTTTTTTCCCAAAAAATCAATCAAAAATAAGATTTAAATACAAAAGTTAAGAAAATTATGTCCAAATGCATGAATGACTAAATATGCAACTAAAACTGTGTCGAATTCTAGCAATAATATTAGTAAAAGGTTAATAAAAATAGCACTTTTGGATACTCATCACAAAACATCAGACCAACTCAACAAAAATTCCCGCACCAACAGGCTCTGCCGCAACAGCAACCTCTAGACATAAGAACTCTAGATAACACACTGAACATGTTTATGGCTCAAACTGTGCTTACATATCCAAAACGAATAAATTCATTCAGATATTCCACGCATTCATGGACAGAATAGAGATGAGGATGCATAACAATGAAGTAGCTCTAAAAACTTTAGATACCCAAGTAGGACAGTTTGCACAGATTCTGAGTACTCGATCTATAAGAGGTCTACCAAGCGATATTGAAGTTGTTAAAAAAGGTTTGTGCGAACATTGTAAAGCCATAAAAATCATAAGTGGAATGCAATTAAATGACCCTGAGATACCCGTCAGACAACTGCACAGAAAAGCATGCCAACAGACAAAGAGGATTCCGAACAAAAGAAACCAGCAATTGCAGAATTCGAAGTTGGTAATGATGTCATAGCAGAAGATGACAAGGTGGCACTGTAGATCAGATTCTAGTGTTCTGAAAAGATTGAATATCTGAGGTTGTCACCACCATTCCTACAAAGGTTAAAGCAACAAAAGCAAGATTATTAGTTCAAGAAATTTATGGACATCTTGAAACAGGTGCACATAAATATACATTTGGTAGAGACAATCAAATAGATGTCCAACTATTCCAAGTTCTTCAAAGAAATAATCTCAAAGAGGACAAGGATAGAGGAATTTAAGACTTTCGATGCGATAGAGGGATTCGTAGCAATGTTAAAAAAGTGAGCCATAACAAAAATGAAAGACCTTGTAGCTTCATGATACCAAGTTCAATAGGGGATCAATATGTTGGCAAGGCATTATGTGACTTAGGTAAAAGTATCAATTTGATGCCTAAATCGGTATCCTAAAAGCTGGGCATTGGACAAGCAAAATCAACCACAATGATGCTACAATTGGCAGACTGCTCTTATGTGCAACTCAAAGGCAAAATAGAAGATATTCTGATAAAAGTGGATAAATTTATATTTCCTATTGACTTTCTTATGTGAGGCAGATGAGAATGTTTCAATTATCTTGGGAATACCATTATTTGTAACTGGGAGAACACTAATTGACTGTGAAAAAGGTGAATTAATTATTCGAGTCAATGACCAACAAGTAAAGATCAATATGTTCAGATCACTAAAGCATCTAGAAGAACCATATGAATGCCAATAAATTCAGGCAACAACTGAATTTAACTTTTATGTTGAGACCATGTGCTTAGAAAGAGCCCACAAAGACAGCGTCTACTAGGATGACAGTAACTCTACCAACCAAGAATCAGTTCTCATTGAAGAAATAAACCACCAGATGAGAATCTATCAACTGAATCACCCATATCCCATCCAAATAAGAAAGTGAGAATGATTGCTTCAAGAGATGCAATTATCTAAACTCATTCAATAACTTAAATATTTTATTTTTAATATTTTAATTTTGTGTTTTAGGATATAGATTTCTTTTTTGCATTTTATTTTAATTAATTTAATATATTTTTCTTTAATTTTTTTATTTTAGAAAAGGAAGACCAAAGAATAGTTAATGAAAAATGATATCTGACCCAATTCACGCAACCTATTATCCGCCCTAATTGGCGTGACAACAAAAAATTGGGCGATATTTTCTCCGCTCGAGTTCAAACCCCGCCTTTAATAGTGCAAAAGTGCGTCACAGCTGGTGAAACGTTGCGTGCACACAACCGTGGCAATAATCACGTTGTTTCCCCAAAAAATCACACCCCTTTTACACTTAAAAATCCCCTTCTCCATCTAACCAGCTATCACTCTTCACCCTCTCGTCCAATCTTTCTTTTATCTTCTTCTTAGAAATCTACACAAACAAAATATGGATCCAAATCGGAGCACATGAAAGACAAGCTCTATGTACTTGGCACAAAATGGAACAACAGCAAGCATTGCGGCACAGTTAACCGCTGCGACCTGAAACTAGAGGCCAAATTATGGAACACCTTCGTCAAAAGGTGTTTTTACTGACCTCCCACAACCAAATAGTAGATAGGCCACGGTTGACACTCATAAATTCGATAATCAATGAGTAGATTTTCGAGTGTGCCACCAGGGATAAGGGAATACTCTACTTCCTTTGCCTTATTACAAGTCTCTACCACTTGGAAGGAGTAACCTCGCTTCCTTAAGACATGCACACACCTACCGAAAAGGGATGAACATGGGAAATTTATATGAAAATAATGCAGATAACAGAAGTAACCCCATAAGCATTTGCCACAGCCTTTACATCTGACCATCAACCCGTCAGTGTTGCAGAACCAGATCCTACTACCGTGGAAACAATACTTGGAGATCTGGCATAAGTTCTTCACATAATGGAAAGAAGAAATCTGGCCATCATGCTATAAGTTTGGGAATTCAATACTATTGTCATCGTCACAATCAAAGATAAATTCTTTGATTATAATATTTTCTTTCCCCTGTTTATAATGGATCTGACAGCATCTGTCATATCACCACCATCATCATCACCTCTTTTAGCTTTGCCTCTACTTTTGTGATTGTCCCATTAGATCCCTCTATCGCCGCCCCAACTGTCATTATCGTCGCAGAGCCTCTCATCACCATAGATGACTTAGTGACAAAATTTCTAAAGATGGACTCAACCAACCGAAGGGGCACCCCAAAAGACTCTGATCTATTTGACTAGAGTAATTCATTTGATCATCACGAATCCACAATACGAGAGGTGGAAGCAATAATTTAGCAGCTACAATCTTGGAAGAAGGGGAAGGTCTCTACCTCAACAGCTATCATTATCGACTCTAAGTAGGAAGTCGAACAGCCGAGAACCACTCCTAACAGAGTGCAACCCCCGACGTCCACCAAGAAATCTGCACCTAGTCCATCCAGTCTCGACCAAAGAGCCGCCGAAAGCTAGTCATTGACAGTGACTCAGCAGATTCATTTGAGTTTTCTTCGATATAGGGTGATAGCTTTATTTTCTTTTATTTCCTTTTTCTATTTATTTATTTTTATTTTCTTTTTCAGTTATCTTTTAAATCTCTTTTTTTATCTATTTTTTCATGCATTGAGGATAATACATTCCTTGAGTTTGGGAGAGATTTGTCATATTTTGTAATGTATAAATATATCTAAAATTTATGAAATATGTTGTCTTATCAAATAATTGCCTCTTACTTTATTAATTATGTCTTTACTACAATTTTTCAAGACTAGAATTTTATTAAGTACATTGCCTCAGTAGTATTATGCCAACTAGCCTGCCATAGTAGAGTGCACCCTTCACCAAGCTTAAAATTAGAAGGTATCTAAGGAATAATACTTAGGATTGGACTATGAGCTTGAAAAATAAAGACAATGTTGGACTTAGTTAATTTTCGGAGTTCTTTTATTTAAAAAACAATAGAGGTGACTATCATCGGCTCTAGTGAAACAGGTAATAAGACTTAGTAGTTTTCTCACATACTAGAGGTGCCTAAAATTAGCAATAGTAATAGATCAAAACTTGAGGTTCCCGAAACCATTTCAAGCATTATAAATATATATTACAAATATTTATATATAGTCTAAGAAAAAAGGAAAACTGGAACAAAAATCTAAATCGGGAATCTTGAGCTAGAAAAAGGATTAGAACTAAGAAAATCAGCTTTGTTATAGCTACGCACACACTTACGAGACTCTTAGTCCAGTTCTGAGGAAATCTTAAAAACCAGAAGAGACAGAACAGAGAAAGGAACTTTGTCGCGGCACTAAGGATGACATATTACCATAAAATTCTTGGACTTAGATTATTTTTCATTACTTGAGAAAAACAATAGTTCGAGTTTAGGGGTATGATAAGTGCACAAAAATCATATATTTTATACCCTATTTATCTTAATTATTGCTTGTATTTAATAGAATATGATGGTAATAATAGATAAATCTGCATATTTTCTATATGTCAGTATCCATGGAATTATTTACTGATTTTATACAATATTTGGTAGAAAATTATGTACGGTTATAGTTTTCTTTCTTAGACGAGAATTATACCACTTTGATACCAAATATTACTAAAATATGCTAGATGAAGGAATATTCGGATCGAACCAAACAATGACAAAATACAGATCAACACCCACCAAGGAAACAACTTGGCGACCGCGACAACTCTAGAACGAACACATATAGAGTGTGATAGAAAGAGAATAAAGAATTGAAGCTATTGAGACAAACAAGATAAAGAACATAGAAAAGGAAAGCAAGGTGAGTCATGGTCAAAGCTACTCGATTAAAAAGTTCAATAGAAATAAAACTAGGAAATAAAATAATGATATTTTATTTATTTATTTATTAAATTTGTATTTTATTCCTAGTTTTAATCCTAGTTTTGAGAGAATTTGACCTAGGCTTAACCTATATATACCGAACCCTAGGAAGAGATAGGCAATTCAAGAGGCTCTCATTATTTTACCCTAGTTGCCATCATCACCCTCCATGTTCTAATTCTTCCATAAGGTCTAGGTTAATATGTGTAGTCGTTGTGGAAGAATATTGTATTTTATTCAACTCTTATCAATGCAAGTTCTTGATTCATAGTTTATTCACTCTTGGTTCATACTATTTCTTGCATTTAATATCGGGAGAGAAGTTTGTGAGGAAAAACTTATTTGTCTAGAATCGGGAGAGTTAGGCTCATGAAACGAGTGAATACAGTGTTTACTCTTGGGTATTGACTAATCCTACTTAGGGATAAGTTAGGGTTTTAACGACTAAAAGGAACGTATCATCGGTTGTTCATCCTTGATTCATGTTGGGAGGTATTATCAATATGTGGCCATCAATAGCACTCCGAATTAGGGATAAGGAGTAGCCAATAAAGGAAGTTCTATCGATCTATGAGTTGTTGACTTACCGTCAAAGTATAACCCCGCCGAGGCATCTAAGACGACCCTTCAACAACCTGCCGAGGCGGCAATTTCAACTGTTAATAAGATGAGAATAGTCTACAATTGGAATCCACACTACGAAGCAATTTAACCTAGCCTTTCTCTCATCTCTTGAATGTCTATTATTTACTTGATCGCTTTAGTTAATTTAGTTTAATTATAAATCAATCCAAATTACTTGTGTTTTTTACTTTTTCATTGTGCATGATCCAATACGTTGCGTAGGTAACCAGTCCCTGTGGGATCAATATCTTAAATACTATAACTTGGCAAGGTGTACTCTTGCACCGGAATAGGTATAAGACATCCTACGCACCACAAGTTCTTTATATATATGAAGGTGAAGACGAGCTAAGTTTTAAATATAAAGTTATGCTTATGCCACTTCCTAATTGATAAAGGATGATTCACGATCGTAATTGATTTTTATGTTCTATCTTAATGAAAGTGTTGTGATATAAAAAAATTCAAAACAAGATATAATAGTTGATTCTACAATAGAATTTGAGCATATTACAGTAAGTGATCATGTAAACAGGCTACTTGGATCACAAAATTCATAACTGAATTATGTGTTGTACCTAGCATATCGAGTACTATAAATCTACGTTGTGAGAACTATAAAGCCATCATACAAGCAAAAGATCTCGATCTCACCAATAATTCAAACATATACACAGAATACCAACAAATAATGACATTATTGATTCATTGGTAAGCTTTTGACATAATATAAATATAATCATCTTATTAAATCACTTGGTATTAGTCTATTAGATATACAATACGAAGATATTAAATTTTATATTGATGGACTGTTTTTCATAAACGGACGTGTAATTTATAAAACTTACACTATAATTTTTAAAGATAACTAGAATAAATTTAGCATGTTATTATGGTTCAGTTGTTATAGAATTTGATTATTAAACTAATATTAATATAAATTAAAATGATTTATAGACCTAATTTAATAGGATTTGACTTGAAACCAATTCGAATTATTTGTTTTTATCTTTTAATGGAGTTAGAATTTTTTTATGGGGTTTTTGGGCTTGCCAATGACGGTGATGGGGTTGAAAGTTAGAAAGGATATTTTCATTCCTGCAAGTAATAATGTTTTTGAAGTTTCATTTATTTTTGTATTATAAAATTTTAAAAATAACTAAAATATAAATAAAATAGATCCAATTTTTAAAAAAACTGAAATGCGAACCAAACACGGATAGTAGCAGGATAGTCCGGGGTAATATTTTTTACTGTTTTAATTTCAATCCTAAATTTAATTTTTTATATTTTTTTAATCTGATTTTAATATATTTTATTTATGATTTATATGATTTGATATAATAAAAAATATAAAGGACGTTAGTTAATCCAAATATTTTAATAAAAGATTTTATTAAACTTGATTTGATTTAAAAAATAATAAAAATATTAAATAGTATATATAGTTAATATATTGAATCGAATCATAAATTTTTTACCTTAAATCCGAAATCGATCATACCTAATTTTACTTTTTTAATAATTCAATTCGATCCGATTCAAACCTATTTTTTAAATAAAAAGCTCACTTTTATTAAGTTGGGTCTAAGGATGACAATATAATCCGAATCTGATTCGATCTAAAGAAAAAAAATTGATTCAAATCTAATTAAAAAAATCTAAATCTGAATCAAAAAAAATGAGGCTTAATAAGAGGGGATCAGATATGAGTATTACTATGGATCCGAATTCAATCGAAATTCATATTTAATATGAGTTTTATCCATATAAAAATTTGAATAAAAATATATAAAATCCGCATATTTAAATATATATATATTAAAATCCTAATTAATTTTATATACAACTAATATTTTAGATGATTAATATCTTTCACAATTTTATTTGTATTTTGCTCTTATTTTGTACATTTTTGTGGAGTTTTAGTGAAATACTAAAAGCTTGATGGTTAATTTTTTTCTCTATGTCAAATATTAATACTTGAAATTTGATTATATTTTTAATTTCTTTTATTGAATTGTAGTATTTATTAGATATTTTATAATTTTAATTTGGAAAGTAGTTACGTTAATATACTAATAAGATAATTGTAGTTTATGTAAGGATAATTTATTTATTATTGAGTTTTTTAATTGTAGTTTGAGTTGTTACTTTTATTTATTTTATATTGGATTATAATATTTGTTTGAGATTGGTTTGTGGCTTGTGCTATTATTTTAAATATGTTTTTTGATGATTTTTTTATTTAAAAATATTTATTTGAGTTGTTACTTAAAAAATAATTGGATTTGTATTTTTGAATTTAGATTTTGGATATTTTATTGTTAAACTTGAATTTATATAATTGAATCTGGATTTAGACTTGAATCTTTTTTAAAAAAAATCAATTATTAATTGAATTAGATTTGAATTTTATAAAATTTAATCTAATTCCGATCTATTATCATCTTTAATTCGAATTATATTGCCATGTGACAAAATCCAAATCAGTTTTAATTAATTCTATATTTTTTACCATGTTTAGAATCGAGAGCGAGAGCGATTGTGGAACACGCAAGGGGATACACGAGTGACGTAGAGTATGTTTTAAGTTTGTCGTGGGGTAAAACTGTAAATCTCTAACCAATCGAAGTAATAGCCTACTTCTCCTGAAGCTAACAGAATTTTGGTTTCCTGCCTGACCACCCGAACTCCATTTCACCGATTCTGCACTTTGTCAACAGACCGTACGTTCTGGATATTCTCTCTTTTCTACTTGTAAACCCTAAGACCACCGATGCCGCCTCCAAGGCCGTCTGCTGCGGAGGTTCGCCACGTCGATCTAAGGATCTGGCGTGCTTGCGCTGGATCTTCCGTTCGAATCCCCACTGTTAACTCCAGCGTTTACTACTTTCCTCAAGGACACGTGGAACAATCCTTCGGTTCAGCGCCGTTACTCTCTTCTCTCGTACTCTCCAGGCCTCTCATCCCTTGCTTTATCTCCGACGTTCATTGCCTTGCCGATCCGAAAACTGATGAAGTATTCGTGGAACTCTTCCTCGTCCCTGTCGAACACTCAAGACTTCCCAATCAATTTCTTGACATTAATGATGAAGTTGATGGTTCTGATAAGATCGTGTCGTTTCCCAAGATTTTAACACCGTCCGATGCAAACAATGGCGGCGGATTCTCGGTCCCGCGGTTTTGCGCTGAATCTATTTTCCCACCTCTTGACTACAATGCTGAGCCGCCTGTTCAGATTCTCTCCGTCACTGACGTTCACGGTGGAACCTGGGAATTTCGCCACATTTACCGAGGAACGCCGCGTCGGCATCTGCTCACTACGGGATGGAGCAAATTCGTTAATCAAAAGAAGCTCATAGCTGGAGATTCCGTTGTCTTCATGAGGGATGGAAATGGTAAAATGTTTATTGGAGTCCGTCGGGTGGTCAAGAAAGGAGACGGTGGAGGAGATTCTGGGAGGTGGAAAGATCCAAGTGATGGAGGAGCAATGAAAGGGGAAAGAAGGGGTAAGATGACGGCCGAGGCAGTTGCAGAAGCGGCGGAGAGGGCCGCAAAGGGGTTGCCATTCGAGGTTGTGTATTATCCTCGGCCCGGTTGGACTGATTTCGTGGTGAGAGCGGAGTTTGTGGAAGCTGGACTCAGTATACGCTGGTCTTGTGGGATCAGAGTAAAGATGGCAGTTGAAACAGAGGATTCCCCAAAAATGTCGTGTTTTCAAGGGACTGTTATTTCTGCTACTTCGCGGGATTCTGGCCCCTGGATTGGCTCTCCTTGGCGAATGCTTCTGGTAAAAATACTTTGGCCCCATTGTTTGAATTGTGGGTATTAAATATAATGCAGTTTGCTGTTAATTCCTACTTTAACGATTTATTCCGCATTAATCCAGTAGGTACTAAGTTTTTTTATTATGATTAAAACATTGACTTAAAAATGGATCAGTCAATGCTCATTTAGATCAAGTTTTGATGGTAGATTGATGGAAGAGGAACAGCAGCAGGCTGCATTTTGCTTTTTTATATAACAATTTTTGCTTATTTCCTCCTAAAATCAGTGTCCTGTACTGAGGTTCTCAATCATCAATTTGACATTTTAATGAGATTGGAGATACAGAAACCATAAAAGTATGTAATAAATCTTGGAGATGTATCCATAGGAAGTCGATCAAGGTTCAAGGTTGGGGTGGTGTAATTCAGATTTTTAGTAACTGGTTTAGAATGGGAATGATTTGCATCAATTTCTTTCTATACTTATAGGCTTTGTTTGACTTTTGTGTTGGCTTTTTATATAGTGGTTTCTCCTTAGTAGTAAAACGTTACATATTTGTCTATATTTATTTTTTGTAAATCTAAAAATTACGTTATATTTGCTAAAAAGAGTAAAGTGCTTATGTATTCAACTTTGAGCCACTTGAGTAACAAGAAAAATACAGTTTAATGACTTCAATTCACATCAATTCAGCTATTTTTAGATTTGATGCTTGGTTGGAATGTATCTTGTGATACTACTATGTCATCCCATCTTCTTAGTAGGAAATAGATGAACCTTTGGTGGTTTGATGGAGGTCTGGTTTCATCTACGCTTTTATCAATGTGTTAATTACTAGTAGTAATGGCAGAATAGTTTCTTCCTATTTTTATGTTTTTTCTATTTCAGAATCCGCATTTTGGGGGTTGGGATTTGTGCTAGTATGTGGTTTAATTATTCTTAGATTCTTTATATCATTAGGTTGCATGGGATGATCCTGATGTACTCCAGAATGCAAGCAGAGTCAGTCCATGGCAAGTCGAAATTGATTCCTCCTTACCGCTTCATTCCTCATTTCCTTCGGCAAAGAAGCCCAAGCTTTCTCAGGAATCTGGGCTGGCTGATGCAGAGGGTGAAATCTTTTTCCCTGTGACAGGGTTAACCAAGTCAACAATGAGGCACATGAATCCATCACTGTTGAGTTACAATTTTTTTCCTGCTGGCATGCAGGGAGCCAGGCAAAATCATTTTCATATGCAAGGTTCAACCAACTATGTGAGTGAGAATAACCCAATGATGTCCACTGATAGTTTCTCTAGCAACTATTTGCTGCCCAAGTTGAATAGAATATCCACTGAGCTTAACATTGGCAGTTCACAGTCCGACATGTCACCAGATAGCCAGAGCAGCATGGTTTCGTTTGGCACAGAATTTTCAGAAAATGTGAGCTGCAACTCGAGCAAAGTAGGTTTTAATTCCTTTCAATTGTTTGGCCAGATAATTCATCCTGTTGGAAGCATATTTGGTAATGTTGGTAGCATGGAAGATGATACTGGTAAAAGATGCGATGAAGCTGTGAGTGAAAAGAACACATTAGATCTTTCTTCAACTTTTGGCTTTTCGAAGTTGCTTGATGGGATAGACGTCCCGTGCGAGAGAGGTTCAGCTTTCAAAGGCTTTTCTTTGTGAATGTATCCATGCTCATGTCATGCAAACAAGTAACTGTTTAGGTATTGTTTCTCTGATTGGAATTCACAACTTAATCATTCTACTATTTGGATGCATAAATGTGTTGTTTTATTGTTTATGTTTTAGCAATTTCTTTGCATTTTGTAATATATTTGATTTTACATGATTTCCTTTTCCATTTGCGGCCTGGAGTGGACATTATAAAACTTTATCTATTGAGCATCCTGTTCTGCTAAAAATGCTTTATTTTGTGTTGTTAATCTCTTATGTTACTGTGGTTATAGACCATTTTTTTAGGTTGCTCTCATGATTTGACATCCTTGTTTTGAACTTTTATATTGGTATTTAGGATTATAAAGATTAAACTGTATATTCCTCAGTTTTTTTATTAGGCACGTATCTGCATCTTCTTGAAAAAAACACTGGAATGCGTAACTTTTTTTTTAGTTCTTTACGGCCTCTGCCGACTGCCTATCAAGAATGAGTATCAAACCAAATAATTCCATTGTTCTAAAGCCAGATGAAAGAGGTGACCTGGGAAAGGGTGGAACATCAAAACCAGGCTCTGATTGTAGGCATAGTAATGTTCTCCTAAAATCACCCACAAATGCCTTACTATTTGTGCTACAGAATTCCCTTTGTGAGGATTTTGAGGAAACCAATTGATTTTATGAGCTGTTTTTCAGCGAGGGACATTAGTTCCGAAAACTGCCACAAACGAGTAGATTACACAAACTTGAAAGTTATTTAAGATTGCTGTACTTCATTTGAGCTTTATAATTTTTGTGTAAAACAGTCTTAATCATGATAAAGACTTGTTTAGAATTTTCTTGCTTGAGTTGTACTCCATTTTCTGTTTTAGTGTGCTCACTTGCTTTTATTTTGCAGGAAATTTGGGCTGGGTGGAAGTTGAACCCTCCTACTTTTGCATTGTCAGTGGTTTGAGCTTTTTTTTTTCTTTTTTTTTTTTTTGTATTAATTTTGTGCCATTGGACATATTTTGACTGTTGAAAAATTATAGACCTATATGGTATTTAGTAGACGATAGAGTTACACTTTATTTGAGTTTGGGTTCTGAACTTACAGATGATTGGAACAAATCAGTTAGTTGACTTGGCTCATAATATTTCGAATTCCATCTTCCTTAGTTTGGTTAGCCTTATTTTTTTTAAATAAAAAGAGTAACATTAAACTTAAAATTTAGCTATGGCTAGCTTTACAATAAGGAGGACCATTAACATCTCTAAAAAGCAAACTAATAATGTAATTTGAGGGTGTTTATAATGAATCAATTCAACTTGAGAATATGAGACATGCTTAGCTAAAGAATCAACAGGTTTATTTGTTTCTCTTGAAATCCAAATGAATTCAAAGAACCAAGCTTGTCGACGAAGATTGGCGATCTTACAGACTAGGGCAAGAGCATTATTATCTTTTTCGATATACGAAATCGCCTAAGAACAATTACTATTATGGCCCATAGTTCAACAGCGAGAGCGTCCGCAATACCAATGCTTCTACCTACTCCTGATATCCAATTACTATTATGGTCTCGAAAAAGTCTAGCATTGATTCCATGACTAGAATCAGAGATAACAACACCATCTGTATTAAGGCAAATCTAGTTTTGGGGTGGGCATTTTCATTGGTGAAAAATGATTGATAACTAACGAAATGGAGTTAATCAAAGGCTGATGAATTGTGAAATTCTTAGCCCAAGCAATACTTCGTGCTAAAGAGGCATCCGAAGAATGATGAAGGTCATTAAAAACTCGATCATTACGCAACTTTCATATTTGCCAAATGCAAGAGATAAAAAGGATGTTCCATGGTATATCTTGAGCAATAGAGCTAATAGACAATTGGATGTCAGAAAGAATCCACACAACAATACCATCATTGTAAAAACTAGTATGATTGGAAGATTGCAGAATACGTCCCCAAATAGATCTAATAGGAGGGCAGTCTCGTAGGACATGCAATATGGATTCAACAGATCCGCCTCAAAGATTGCAATAGGGGCAGGCCGAGATGGATCTTCTTGTTCTCTCAAGGTTGGTCATAAGCTTTTGATTTAGAAATAAGCCAAACAAATAAACATAATCTTTGAGGAACTTTGAGATTCCAAACCATCTTCCAATAGTCAACTCATAAGCTATAGTGACGGAAAATTATTTATACCAACACCAACAATACTTATCATTAGGATCATCATATTGAGGATATCTAATACTAAGAATATGATAAACCACATCAGCTATAAACAATTGGAATAGTAGAGGAATATTTCAACCACTAAATGTATCCATTAAATCCATGAAATTAGGGAACAAAGTAGGAGTATCAGAATCGATCACTTTGTTAGGAAGTGGGCCAATAGTCGAGATCCATGTATCATCCCGTGGCGAGGCCATTTGTCCATCACCAATCGACCATTCAATATTCGTTCGTAGCTCATCCCATATAGTGACTAGTGAGCACCATAAGGGAGAGCATTATGTGCGTTTAATAGAGAATGGGAGAACATTCCACACTTTATACTTTTGGCGAAGCAAATTAACCCATAAAGCATCAAGTTTAGTGACCAAGGCAAATCCAATCTTCATGATAAAAGCTTTATTATTTTCAAAAGAATTATGTAATTCAAGCCACCTCTTTCAAGTGTTTGACAAACCTTATCCCAATTTACATGAGAAATTTTATGGGATGTAGGTGACGAGCACCAAATAAAGGCACGAGTGATTTCGTTAATTTCAGTACAAACACTCTTGGACAAAAACGAAGATTGCATGAAATAAATAAGGATAGTTGCAATAACATATTTAACCAGGGTGACATGCCCCGTTAAAGAAAGAGATTGAGATACCCATCCGTTCAGACGATTTCTATCTTATCAAGAATAAAATCGTAATCGGATACTTTAACTTTTTGATGACGAACAAGAACTCCAAGATAATTTCCTAGAAACTCTACAATCTGAAAACTCAAGCTATAATTGATTAACCCTTGCATATGAGAAAGGGTATTGGGCAAAAAAAAGAGATGCGTTTTCCTTTTGTTAACCTTGTAGCTAGAGAAAAATACCAAAATTATTCAAAGTATTTGCAATTATCGTAGTTGTATGGATGTCAGCTTTCACATAGAGTATAAGATCATCCGCAAAGAATAAGTGCGAAAGGGGAGAGCCATTTCTCCTAAATCGGAAGGGAGTCCAGTCCCCAAAGTTCACTGTAGTACAAATACTATGACCCAGTCGTTCCATGGTAAACACACAAAGATATGGCGAAAGAGGGTCCTCTTGCCTTATTTCACGTTCTGGTTTGAAAGCTTCCGAGTAGATACCATTCCATTGGACATGGAAAGTAGAGGTAGTTTTGCAAGACACAATGATGTGAATTATACCCGCGGGAATCTTGCATCCACTAGTGTTTCATGGATAAAATCCCGCTAGATTCTATCAAAAGATTTTTCAAGATCAACTTTTATTTTCATATAGCCTTGCTTCGATTTAGATGTTCGCATGGAGTGAATTACTTCTTGATTAATAATAATATTCTCAATGATTGAAAGTCCAGAGATGAAACTGATTTGATTAGGTTCAATTAGCAAAGGCATCAAACTCTTCAGTCGATGAACAATGATCTTTTTCAAGAGTTCGTAAACAACTGAGCATAGGCTTATGGGTCTAAACTCAGAAAACATTTGAGGTGCCTTAACTTTAGGTATGAGGACCAACAAAGTCTTGTTCAGATTATTATCCAATTCCCCACCATCAAAGACATTTCGGATTGTTGCGCACATAGAATGTCGGACAATGTCCCAATTTTTTTGATAAAACTTAGCGTGTAGTCAATCCATTCTTGGAGCCTTTAGGGATGTAATTTCCATAAAGGTAGAGTAGATTTCATCATTATTCGGTGGAGCTTCAAGAGATCAAAAATTGTAAGGATCAATGGTCGGCCAATAACCTGATATCGGAAATTTACCTTGAGGAAGACTATAATTAGAGAACAAGGTACTATAGTAGTTGATAGTTGCAGCCTTGAGCATGGAGTCCTCATTGCACCATTCATTTCCATCAATTTTGAGAGTCGTAATTCTATTACGTTGTTTTCTGAGTGTGGCTTTACGATGAAAATAGGAGGTGTCACGATCACCTAAATTTATCCGGTTTGAACAGGATTTTTGCATTCAAAGAATTTCTTTCTAATCAAGAATCCATTCCAGCTCAAGGAGATCCTCTTCAAGGTGGGTAAGAAAAGATGTTCGCCTAAAGCAAAGAGCACATTGGACACCTCTCAAACGAGCCATTGTTTGACGTTTTCTCGAATCAAGAAACCTGTAAACAGAAGTATTCCATACACTTGCACATTTAGTGAAGTTTTTGATAGTTTTGTGAAGACTCTGAGCAGGTAACCAAGAATCATGGACCATCTATTCAAAGTCACCATGAAATTGCCAACCAAATAAGTATTTAAAAGGTGGTTGTCGGCTAGAGTGTCAATTGACACCAATGGGCCTATGATCAAATTTGATACGAAGTAACTGTTGAACCTAGGACTCAGGAAAGATTTCATCCCAATAAGAATTACAAACAAATCTATCAAGACGGACTTGTGCATTACCACGAGACCAATTGAATTCAGGACCAACGAACCCCATATCCCTTAAAGCATAATCATTGAAAAAATGATGGAAAGAAATGCAAGGTCTGGAAGTTGAGCATCCTTTACGCTCACTAGAAGATAGTGTTGAATTAAAGTCACCAAAAATAACCCAAGGGAATTGAACAGTAGCCGCAATCCGAGATAAGTGAGACCATAGCATTTTCCTTTTAACTGAGTTCGAAATAACATACACAAGTGTTGCCTCGAACTTAGTATTATTTGATTTACAACATATCCAACAATGAATAAATTGAAAATGAGTGACAAGGATCTCAATTTCGACTGAGTAATACCAAAATAATCATATATCCCCTGCAAATCCTACCGCTTCTACTTGGAAAGAATGTAGGAAACCGAGAGAAGCAATAACATCAGTAGCTCTTGGACCATTAATCCTAGGTTCTAGAAAACCCTCAACATCTGGCTTGGAATCGCTAAGCAATTGCCTAACCGCTTTCAAAAACTTAGGATTACCACATCTTTAAATATTCTAACTGAAAATCTTTATCATTAAAATTCAAAAATATAGAGAGGAAACTGACAATAACTAGTCAGATATAACCGTAACCGCAGAGTGTGCTGGATCACAATTCACACCTACACCATGAGCAACATGAAGACCCAAGTATGGTTCTGTTGATTAGAGTTCCTTATATTAAGAGACACCCTATTAGCAGAGTCAGGAGGGTCACTCGGCGAAAGTAAGTGTGTATCTGTCGAGGCAGAACACTGGGCGACTCGAACCATAACCATATTAGGATCATCATTCTCAGATAAGACCACTGCATAATACTTGAGTTTTTCCAGATTAGACAATATAACAGGGCTACGTGGCACATTACGAGAACTACTAGCAGTAAGTGCTGATTTGATTTTGTTCGAGCCATGGAAAACAACTAGAGGTTTACGTAGTGTTATTTATGTTTTTAATTTTGAAAGTTGCTTGGCTTTGACGGTATTCAGATGAGTTTTCAGGGATGGTCTTGGTGAAGATGTGGTTGGAGCAGGACTGTGTGCAACAATGTTAGAAACAGACGCCACATTTATACTAGTATCATTCTAGACACTGTCCACATCCTCAAGTATGGGATTAAAACGAGAAGTAAAGACTATAATGCCTGTAGAAATTGAGGATGGATTCGATGGTTTCCTAGCGTTACGTCTCTGACGGTGTTCAACTATCATCCAAGGTCCAAAAGTAGAGTCCACAGTAGGGTTCGATTGGATATCTGATGTTAGATCAGCATCCATTACATGGCATTCTTTAGGTTTAATATCAGGACAATTGTCATTAACGTGACCATACTTGCCACACGAAAAACAGATTGTTGGAAAAAACTCATATTCAATAATCTGGAGGTGACCGTTAATAACCAATTTAGAGACAAGAGGCTTATTCAGATCTATGCGAACAACCATACGGATGAATCTTCCTCTTCGACCACTCTCAGTTTGAAAGTCAATCTTGATCACTTGTCCTAAACATTCGCCTATTTTCTCAATAAGATTACACTTGTAAAGTGTTACAGGAAGACCAGGGAGACGAATCCAAGCCACAATTTTCTTCGGGAATGGTTGAGAGATAGAGAAATTCATAGTCCAAGGTTCGATCACGAGATAACTCCCAAAGATCATCCAAGGCCCATCTGCAAGTACCTTAATTAGATCAAAACAAGATCTGAAGGTAACTAAGAAATAATCATTCTCAATATCCATTAACCGGAAAGATTGAGATGGCTTCCAAATTTTATAGAGTTTGTTCTGTAGAGTGTTATAGCCGATGCACCGACCTAGGAGTTTGATAAAAATCGTCTGATCCAAACTTTTAACTGATTTTTTTCTGGACACGATAAAAAAATCAATGTGAATGATACCATCTATCACCGATCTAGTGACATCACCCTCCTAGATTTTAATATCCTCCTCATCGAAAATAACTTCATCATAATCAAGGTCAGATCTGCTACCAACCAGTTTATCCTTCTAGGAGAAGGATTTAGAAGGATCATTTTGAGGGCCATTGAGCTTGTAGCATCCACGCAATCAACACTATTTGGAATTTTGGCAGTGATATCACCGTGTCTGGTGGATCATCCTTCCGGCGACCTTATTTTTTAAGGGTTCGAGAAATATCTCTCTCCATTATTCCAGATCCGACCCTTTTCAAATAAAAAAAATCAAATTACTTATGTTTTCTCTAAATACAGAGTTTGTTATTGATTATTTTATTTTTTGTGTGTAAACTTTTGGTTACTCAATTTTATTATCGATTTGTTAATCTAGTAACAAAAAAAAAAAGTAAACTACTATAATGATCACTTATGTTTATTACATGTATATTTTTTATCTTCGATTTTAAAAATTGAACATTATAATTACTGCTAAGAAGATTTGTTTTTAATTAACCTTTGAATTTTTAAAAGTTCGTTTTTAACTCTAAAACTTTATTCTTTTTATTTTTTACTCCCTGATTTTTAATTTGGAGTTTCTAAAAAATTTTCTTTAAATTCAAAATTTATTATTTTATTTATTTAAAGACTGAGCAACAACCAGTCCTTATAACTTGTTTAGTAATCATACCGTCCTGTATCAACTGTGATAATTGATGCTTAACGTTATGACTTCCGATGCTTTAAAAATAAGTTAAAGGACAATGCAATAGCTTAAGAAGTAGTGTTAGGTCATTGGATCGTAAAAGAATAAAACATTATAATATATATACTTAAATATATATTAATATATATTTAATTAATGTATGTATATTATTAATTCTTTAAGCTCAACACTAATCTCTTAAGTCCAAATCACTAAACTAGTTTTTTAAGATCAATTCTCCAGTCACTAAACCAATTTTCTATGATCAAATTAAAACAATTTTAAAATATATAATTTGATTTAATTAAATAAGTATCAAATCGAATAAAAAATAAAATTTAAAACTTAACTTTTGAGTGATCATAACCAAATTCAAATAATTGTAAAATAAGGTGTAAAGAGACGCAATATTCAATATTTTTTGGTGCGGCCTATATAAAAATGTGTGAAATTTTTTACCTGATCTATAGTAGTGTCAAATGAATATCTAAATCTAATCTTCAATTTATATTTTTAATTTATTATATTTTAATCAAAGTTTATTATTTCATTATAAGTTGTAATAATAAGAATCCTTTAAAATTTATTATATATATTAATTCACTCCAAAATTTTGTTTTTTTTTCCTCTTTTTTATATAATAATCAAAATTTATTTCTAATTCTTTTCAAAATTTTGGGTAACTTATATCCCTCCAACATTTTTAAACTAAAAGTAAATTAATCTCAAACTTAAAAAATAAATGGCTTATTTCTCTCCAAAATTTTATTTTTCACTCTTTTTTATATAATAATCAAAATTTATTTATAATTCCCTCCAAAATTTTGGATAACTTATATCCCTCTAAATTTTTTACATTAAAAGTAAATTAATATCAAACTTAAAAAATGAGTAGCTTATTTCTCTCCAAAATTTGGTCTTTTCACTCTTTTTTTATTAATTGTCTTCTTCTTTTTTATCAATTATTTTAGTTTAATTTAATTGAGTTTAGATTAATTTAATAAAAATTTACTTTTGATTTTAGAATTCTTTTAATTATGTTTGTACTTCATGTTTTTATATTTTAATTTAGCTTAATTAATCCTAAGTTCAATAAGTTAATTTAACTTAATTAAATATTAATTTAAAACTATATTTTTTAATGAAATATTAATTTAGAATTATAATTTTTAATCAAATATTATTTTAAAATTAAAATTAAATACATTAAAACTAAATAAAATAGTAAATAAATTAATTTAATTAAATATGTAATACTAAATTTAAATATTAATCCCTAAATTAATTCTCATGTTTAATTCTATTTTTTTAGATTAATTATATTTATTAATATTTTAAATTCATCAAATTATAGATATACTTAATTATATGTCATGTAATTATTAAGTCTTGTTAATATTAGTTCAGGTCAATAACAATTCGGGTTCAAAACAAGTCGGGTCATTTATTAGGTCGGGTTCAAAACAGGTCGGGTAAAATCAGGTCTCGGGTCGATTCAGTTGGGTAATATCGATTATCTACCAGGTCATACTCGAGTTCGGATTTGTTTCAATCGGATGCAAGTCGGGTTTTGGGTCCACAATAACAGGTTGAAATCGGGTTCGGGTCATTCTCGGTCGGATACAGTTCAGGTTTAGTTACTACAATAACAAGTCCAACTTGGGTTCGGGCCAACAACAATCGGATACAAATTGAGTTTAGGTCATTACATCACTAGGTCAAACTAGATTTTGACTCGAACATGTTTTAATTCGGTTTTCAGGTCGGGTTAGCTTTTTACATCCCTAACCACTTGGTATTAGTTTCTAGCAGAGAGGGGCCACTTGATCAGGACCAAGGGTGTGCACAAGAGCATCAAAATCTCAATCATGGCTTGAACTGATCCAAAACCATAGAGTGTGAGGCAGGACCTTAGGGAGCTGCAGAAGTAAAGAAAAAAAAGGAATTAATTTGATATTTTTGGGTTTTTAATATTGTAAATGGGCTTTTAATAAGCTTGGGTTTTATTTATTTTTTGGTTTTTGAATTTATTTTATTTATTTTTTAGATAAATTAAACTTTTATTCATCCAAAGTAACCGTCTACATCCATCAACTTTACAAACCAATCAAAGGAAAATACAAAATTAAATTTACACTATACCCCAATTAATGGCTATATCCCTATCAAAAGAAAGATGACAAGAATTAAAATATAAACCAATATCAAAAGATGCATACATTAGCGACTCTATTGTGCGCCGAGAGAATTTTTAATTTTTTCTGGGTTTTCGATCATCTATCTTTCGTCGGTTTTCTCTTTTTCTTTGTTGATTTCTTTCTAATCTAGTATAATCTTAGTCTCACTCTTGGATCATGGTTAGTTCTGTGACTGAAAATTCCTCACAGTCTCCGATCAGGGATTTAGATTTGGGTGAGTTCCCTCCGCTTCAAAACAAGCAATCTACCCATGATTGTGATGTTCATTTTGTTCCTTCTCGTGCTAATTCTAAAATTCCAGGCGTTGATGGGACTCCAATTTGGAACATGTTGGATTAATCATTGGAATTTTTCCACCATTGGAACGAAATGGAAAATTGGTGGTTAAACATCCTTCCACAGTTTTATAGGCAAATTTTCTAGGCAAATCACCGTTCCTCAATGTTTTTCAGAAAACGGCTAATCGTCTATGGGGAAAAGAAGGATCTGTAGAGATTAAATTTCTTGCACCGAGTGTTTATATGCTTACCTTTCCCTCTCAGAGAGTTCGTGATTGGGTATTGGAATCGGGTCCTTGGCATATCCAACAAAGGGCTCTTATCCTACGAAAATAGAGACCGAGTTTAAGATTTGATGAGTTAAAGTTGGATGTTGCTCCAGTGTGGGTCAAACTGTGGCATCTCCCATTAGAACTCTATTCGAAGCAGGGTTTGGGTTATGTTGCAAGTGCTTTGGGGAAGCCGTTATACTCTGATCGTGCGATGGTTCTGAAAAAACAATTTGAATATGCCAAGGTTTGTGTAGAGGTTAATGCTAAAGATGATTTGCCTAAGTCAATTTTGGTAGAATTGGAAGATGGTCACACAGTGGAGATTGTTGTAGAGTTAGTTTGGTCACCTCCACGTTGTAAGGTTTGCTCTATTTTTGGTCGTTCTTCTGATAAATGTACTACAAGATGCTCGTCTGAAGCATTAGATGTTCCTAAAAATTCTTCTGATGTTATTGTTGTGCCTGTTCAATCTAATGCTGAAGGGCTTATTGATGACACTATTATGGGTGTTAATGCTGAGTTGAATGTGCCTCCAATGTCTGCTATACCAGATTCATCTAAAATTGGTTCTGTTATGGATGGTTTGGGTGACCTTGGTATGCTTCCAGGTTCTAGTAAAGAATTAGTTGATGCAAAGAAAGCTACAGAGTTACCTACATCTCAAGCTATTGCTGGGGAGACTTTGATTAGCCCTAACCGTTTTGAAATTTTAAATCGTGAAAAAGAGGGAGTCTCTCCTAGAAAAAGCCGAGTAGCAGCTAATTGTGTTGCTGAATTGATGCAGCAATTAAAGCCTAAGGAGATAAAAAAGCGACAAGAAAAAGGGACAAGCAAGTAAAGGCTAAGAGTGATGTTATTTCTCCTTCTTTTAAATGAGTTTCTTAGTATGGAATGTGAGGGGTCTTAATGACTCTTTCAAACAAAGTAGAGTTTTAAAATTGACAAATCAGTTGAATGTTGAGGTGTTGTATTTACTTGAAACAAGAATTCGTAATACTAATTTTGTTGGTATTGTTAGTCGCAGATTCAAAGATTGGAATTTGATTCATAATTATGATTTTGCTTCGAATGGCAGAGTTTGTACTCTTAATAGGGGTAATTGGAAGTTGGATGTTTTACTTATGTCTTCCCAGTTTATTACTTGCATGGTGTCACAAGGGGATACTCAGTTTTGTTACACTGTGATTTATGCTAGTAATAGTAGGGAAGAAAGATGTTTGTTGTGGCGTGATTTGATTGCTTTCAAAGGTAGTCTTGGTGATTGTCCCTGGATGTTAGCTGAGGATTTTAATATTATCTCATGCCCTCGAGAAAGTTCTGATTTTAATGGCAGTCAGATTACTATCGGTGACATGAAAGAGTTTAATGATTGTTGTGAGACCTTAGATGTGCTGGATCATGCTTTTACAGGGTTTTTCTATACATGGTGTAACCTTCGTGACGATGAGCCTTTATCTAGGAAATTAGATATAGTTCTCGTAACTCAGTCTTGGTTTTCTTCTTTTCCTTGTTCTACTGTGGAGTTTTTAAATCTTGGTTGCTGAGATCATTGCCCTAGTCTTACTCTTTTATGATCGCAAATGTTTCGTCCTCCAAGGCCTTTTAAGTTCTTTAACTTTTGGACGAATCATGATGATTTTATGTTTATTGTGAGGAATTCCTGGGTTCTTCCTGCTGTTGGTAATCCTTTGCATAAACTTTTTGTCAAGCTTAAACGTTTGAAAGGTCCACTAAAAAGTTGAATCAAGAAGTTTATGGAGATATATCAAACCGAGTCATTGCTAAGCAAGCTGAATTTGATACTCTGCAAAAAGCTATTATGGTTATGCCTACTAGAGAAAATGTCACCCAATTTAAGATTGTAGCTGCAGAATTGAAGACTCTTTTAGATTCAAAAGAGCAATTTTTTAGACAGAAATCACGGGTGCAATACATTAAAGATGGAGACCAAAATACGTCTTTTTTCTTCAGACAAGTAAAGGCTAAACAGAAAATGAATACAATTTCTTTACTTTACAATGATGCAGGGGATAGATTAGATACTTACACAGCAATCTCCAATGAATTGATCTAGTTTTACTCCAACTCTCTTGGTAGTGTTGATCATAGGGTTGCCGATATATCTGATGATTTGTTGAGGGATATTTTAAGAGTTGAGTTGACTTTCGAAATGTGTGATGATTTAATTGCTCCTGTCACCAAGCAAGAGATCAAAGAGGTGTTGTTTGCTATGAATGGAAATAAAGCTCCAGGCCCGGATGGTTATACTGCAACTTTCTTTTAGAAGGCTTGGAATATTGTGGGTGAGGATGTTCTGCTAGGGGTGGAATTCTTCTTTTCTACCGGTTTTATGACCAAGGCTGTTAATTGTACTACCATTACATTGGTACCAAAAGTGGCTGCTCCTACAAAGGTTACAGAATTTCGGCCTATTTCTTGCTGTAATATTATATACAAGTGTGTTACAAAGATTCTCACAAACAGAATGAAGAAATGTCTCCCATCCCTTATCTTGCACAACCAAGGTGCTTTTCTCCTTGAAAGGGACACTATAGATAATGTTCTCTTAGCTCAGGAAATTGTATAGGGGTATGGCCGTAAACATCTATCTCCTCAGTGTGCCTTAAAGATTGATTTGCGTAAAGCCTTTGATTTTGTTCATTGGGGGTTTATTAGTCAACTCCTCCGAGTTTTGGGTTTTCCTGTTCGGTTTCAGCAGTGGATTGAAGCGTATGTCATGCATCCTTCATTCTCTATTTGTTTAAATGGTGGATTAACAGGTTATTTCGAGGGTGCAAAAGATGTAAGATAGGGTGATCCTCTTTCCCCTTATCTTTTCATTTTGGTGTTAAATGTCCTTTCAAACCTCTTGAACTGGGCGGCTAAATTTGGTGTCTTTGAGTTTCATCCAAGGTGCAAGGGGATTCAACTTACCCACCTTTGTTTTGCTGATGATTTGTTAGTATTCACAAGAGGCGATGTGCATTCTGTACTAGGTGTAAAGAAAGTATTGCATAAATTTTACAGGATGTCCGGTTTGGAGATTAATGTAAACAAATGTGAGTTATTTACTGCAGGGTTGTCTGAGGATATCGTATGCTCCTTACAATTTCAATCTGGCTTCAAGGTCAGTTCTTTGCCTGTAAGATACCTTGGTGTTCCCTTGATCACTAAGCATCTCTCTTTGGCTAACTGTGATGATTTAGTGAGTAAGATCATTGGCAGAATTCGAAGTTGGCCCTCTAAATGCTTAACCTTTGCTGGTAGGTTACAACTTGTTCAGTCTTTCCTTTTTAGTATACAAAACTTTTGGTGTCGCATGTTTCTCTTGCCTATGAAAGTTTTGAAGAAAGTAATGCAGTTGTGTAATGCGTTCCTTTGGAAAGGGGGAATAAAAAACGCTCGAGGGGCTCGGGTTAGTTGGAATTCAATTTGTCTTCCCAAGTATGAAGGTATTTGTCTTCCCAAGTATGAAGGTATTTGTCTTCCCAAGTGTGAAGGTGGCTTGGGTGTTAAGGATTTTGTTTCGTGGAATAGAGCTTGCATGGCAAGAAGCATTTGGCTGCTTGTTATTCAAGCGAGTTCATTTTGGGTTGTATGGGTGAACTATTATATTCTAAAAGGGGACTCTATTTGGAATGCTCAGCCTAAAGTTTCTCACAGTTAGGCATGGAAAAAGTTGCTTCGCCTGCGAGATGAATTGGTGACTATTTGGAGTGAATTGCAAGGAGGGTATAACACTAAGAAGTTGTGGAATATTCTACGGCACAAGAAAGAAAAAGTTCCTTAGTGTACAATTATGTGGAAAGGACCTTCAATCCCTAAAAATTCTTTTATTACTTGGCTTGTTATTTTAGATAGATTACCGACAAAGAGTCGAATGGTAAGCTGGGGTATCCAGATTGACCCTGGGTGCTTACTTTGTGATGGGTTTGAACCTGAGACACGAGATCACCTATTTGGAGATTGCGCTTTCTCAACTCGAGTATGGCATTTATTTTTTCTTACTTGCAAGTCACAATGGACTCAACGAGATTGGTTTGCTAGATTTAATTGGGTTTTGCAGTTTGGGAAGGGGAAATCCTTACGAGCTGCGATTGTGCGTTTAGCTTGGCGTGGATTAAATTATCATGTTTGGAAAGAGAGGAACAACCGTTTACATGGGAAACAATCATGTTCAGCTGGTTTTTGAATTTAATTAGTAAGAAAATTAAGTATAATAGGTATATATATTTTTTGATTTTTCAAAGTAAATAATATATATACGTTTATAATGTTTCAAAATTTTTTTATAAAAATAAAATTAAAGCCAGTTATTCAAAATTAAAACAAAAATTAAAATAGGTCAAAGACCCCAAATAAAATTAGTGATTAAATTTATCCTCTTTGTTTATCGTTGTAAAAAAATGATAAAACAAATACTAAAAGCACTAATTTTATCCGAATACCCTGTCAAACTGAAACTTTTTGCACCAAATACTCGGTTGACTATTGGAGGAACAAATTGAACATCAAATGATTTGTTGTTGAGTCGATTCACCATGCATCGATCGTCTTACTAGCGTCGCGACAAAAAAAATCCCACTAAAGAAATTATGAATGGTCTAGTTCATCATGCATCGATCGTCTTAATGATGGCTAGACTGGAGATCCAGTTCATCACGCACCGATTGTCTTAATGATGTTTTGAAGAGATAGTTCACCATGCATTGGTCGTCTTACTGGAGGCTTGGTTCATCAAGCACCGGGTGTCTTACTAATTTCCCAAAGAGAAAATAGCTCATTATGCACTAATAGTCTTATTGAAGGCTAGAATGGAGATAAAACTGAGGGTTTTACTGGCAATCGGGTTTACCATGCACTAAAGTCTTATTGATGGCTAGAATGAAGATCAAACACTGAGGGTTTTACTGGCAGTCAGGTTTACCATGCACTGATCGTCTTACTGATATCCCGGAGAAAAGAGTCCAACACTAAAGGGTTTACGAATAAACTAACTCACCATGCATTGATCGTCTTACTAATGGCTAGGATGGAGGCCAAAAACTGTGGGATTTACTGGCAGTCATGTTTACCATGCATTGATCGTATTACTAATATCCGAAGAAAAAGGTTGATATATTGTCACCTAAAACATAGATGGATAATTTTGAAATGGGACCATACACTAAGGGCATTGGTAAAACTTCTGTTGAATGAGTTATTCATGAAACTCTTAATTCATTATTGCAATCCACTTTAAAATGTCGTGGAACAAAAATGGACTAGGATGTGATTTTATTGGGATCCGTTTTCTTAAAATAGTAAGTTGTGAACTTCTTGAACTTCTTGGTATCTTCAAATATTTTTCAAAAGAGAAATAATTTGATGTATGGATTAGTATGCCCCTAACCTAGAAATGTTTGACTAAATGATGTACTCATGAATTGATGCATGTGCTAATGTGTCCCTAATTTTAGGGGATGCCTAACTATAAATGATGTAGAAATGATTACATGTATTGATGTCCCCTTAATTCTAGGAAAACCTAATTGAATACTCCGGTATTTTTTTGGTTAGGGGATTTTTTCTTGTTGATAGGAGACCGTTGGCTTGCACTGGTAAAAAAATGAGGTCTACTGGATTCAAGACCAAGATTGAAATTGTTGTCGATTAGCTTTTTTGAAGCTAGGATAAACACTTACCCCAAAAACATGAACATCTTGTTCAAAATTCTGAAAGGTCGCATTGCTTGCGAAATCTTGCAATTGATTATGCCCCAAACGTTGGTGGGTTCTATCTTCTCAAATTAGGTTTTGCTTGATTGAAGTCGTTTTTCAAAAATTATGTCTTGGATTTAAACTTGGTCAAACTTTATCTTTGAGGAGACTCTCACCGCTAGGCTGAATGGTTGCCTTTTATGCTCTCAACAAAATTTTGCCCCAAAATTTTGTTTTCTATACTTAGTTCAAAAAACTAGACTTCTTCGTCAATATGCTTGAGCAAACTTCTTAAAAGAGAAAAGGATCGTTTTTCTTCGCGGGGAACCTCACATCATATAATATTGCCACTCGTGGGATTAATCAAAGATGATTTAAATGCATCAATAGCCTTGCATTTTGACAGAAATAAATTTAAAAATATTTTTGAGAGGTTTTCTAACCAAATTAGTATTTTAATGCACAATGCATTTATGAATAAATGTTCAAAAATTGATAGTAAAAAGAAGAAAGCGAAAAGAACATAATCCTTGGATATCGAATACAAATGTGTCTCAGACTCGACACTCGGTAGTTAATGTTTTGCCTTGAAACGTTTTGACGATATTTGAAGTGTCAAAATTCTATCCAAATCGCTTGGTTCATCCTCATGATTACCGTACTCGCTTGATCCACTTGAAAACTACTTCTTCTAGTTCTCATATTTGTTTTTCTCTTGTAACTCGGTTCGAGAATTCCAAGTGTAAGCATGTGCCTTTGTTTGCACTTAGTCATTAATGTATTAAAGTGTCAGTGTCTTCAAAGAGTCATCACTAACACTAGGGTATCGAACTGATGGAGTTTTAGCTCCTTATTAGATTCTTTCTTCCCCCACAAATCCATCAGGATGCTCCGAGACTTATAGGATTGCTTGTTCATTTTAGGATTTTCAAATTTTCACCTCTTTTTCTCTTTTTTCTTTTTTTATATATTTTTTATGCTTTATCTCTTGGAATTCTCAAACTTGAGTAGATTCACTTTCCACGGTAACTTCTTATCATTGAACATTATAGAAGGAGTAGTAGTTTTGCTTCTCAAGCTTTTTGATCGAAGCGGATTGGAGACAGAATTGTACTTCATCGTGATCACAACATTCAATTAATTAATTCTTCTTTTTACATGTCTAATCGGGGACACAATATGCATTAAATATCCAAGAATCTTTGGAGGGATAAGAAAAGATATATAAAAAGTTCACCTCTTCATTGAATTGAAAAATAAAGAAAACATGATACAAGACCTTTACAAAAATTCACCGCTACTTTTGGGCCAAAATATCGAAATTGATTGAAACATAAAGAAAAAATTGAAAATGCAAGGAAACGGATGCAAACAAACATCTAAGAAAAGGCAAACTAAAGTGAGATGCATTAAAGAGTTCTGGCAGCTCGTGGGACCTTCATCCTTTAAGCTTTATCGTGGGTTGGCAACGAATTGGTTGTCACATTTGGATCGTCGAACTTAATGACCCTAGTACTGATCAAGTTTTGAACCATCCTCTTGGAGGCCTTGCAATCATTAGTGTGATGTCTAACGAATCCGGCATGGTATTCATATTTAGCATTAGGGTTATACCATGCTGAGTAAGGAGGTTGCATCGGGGAATGTGATAGGGACGAATCAGATCCGCCTCGAGAAGCTTGGGGTATAGTTCATTATAAGTCACAGGTATAGGGGTTAAAACTTCTTCCTTCCTTGGATCTTTTTTTTTTTGGATCCTTGTGCACTCGTCGTTGCAAAATTTGGGTTAATGAAAACATTTTTGGGCTTAGGGGTGCTCACATAGCTCACCTCTTTGTCCGTCCTCTTCGGGTACTTGTGTGGATTCTCCCCAGATTTCAACTTGCAACTCTTGAAAACAGCCTCAATGGATTCGGTCGTACCCACAAACTCTGTAGATCTAAAAGATATATTGTTGATCATTTTCTCATAGAGTGGACCATGAAGAAAGTCCACAAATAGGCGAGTGATTTCACCTTCCAAGATTGGAGGTTGAACTTGAGCCGCAATATCTCTCCATCTTTGGGCATATTTTCGGATGGTTTCATCTTGTATTTGAGACAGACTCTAAAGCATGGTTCTATTCAGGACCATGCCCTTCACGTGTTTGTATTGTTCGACGAAGAGTTTGGACAAATCTTTCCATAACTTCACATTTGCTTGACTGAGCTGGGCATACCAACAAGCAGTTATCCTGGTCAAGCTATCCTGAAAGTAGTAAATAAGAAGCTTCGCATTCCTCAAATGTGCCGCCATCTTGCGGCAATACATGGTTAAGTGAGCTGAAGGGCAAGTGGTCCCATCATACTTTTCGAAGTTCGGCACCTTGAACTTAGGTGGTATAACCAAATCTGACATCAAGCTTAACTCGTAGGCATCAATTCCAAAATCCTCGGTTGCTTGCAATAGGTTGACCTTTTCTTCCACTTGGAGGCGTTGCTCCTCGAACTTCTTCTCAAATTCTTTCCTCAACCTTTTTTTGACATCATTCATTAAGTCCAAATTCGGGACCTCGACATTAAGTTCATTCTCGAAACCATGAACCACATTAACAAGGTGGTTAACAGATGTTCCGGCAATGTGAACACTTTTATGAATCAATCATTCGGGTTGAACTCTAGCATGATGAGTATTGCCATCTAATTTTTCAATATTGGACTGCTCATCGGGAACTTTGGGCTTTCCATGATCGGGCTTTCCAAATAAAGCTGTGAGCTGGGTGATAATGTCATTTTGAGACTTCTCAATCATTACCTCGATATTGGTCAAACGATCATCGATGTCTTTTTGTGACTTCTCCACATTGGTCAATCTTTCATCCATGACTCTTGACTGAGAATGGGTGTTGTAAGAGTGCGGAATGGTTGCAACTTGAAAAACTGTCACAATATATCCAAGGTTAATCATCTTGTTTTATGAATGCAAAAATATATGCTATGAAAATGCATGAATGAAAAAATGAATACAAGTGAAGATGTGATCCCACTAGTGATCGCCCTTTGAACAACTTCCATTGAAATTTTGAGAGAGGTCCTTGATGTCTATTTTCTTTTTTTTCTTTCTTTTTTCTCTTTTCTTCATCATCTTCTAATCCTTCTTTTTTCTTTTTTGTTTTTCAAGAAAACTCTCGATCAATTGAAATCTCGTATAGGACTAATCACTTAGATCAACACATTTATGTAATGTTGATGCAGTAAAGATAAATGTTCAATCAAAATAGGAAACAAATCAACCCTATATATCTCGTCTAAAAGAACTTAGGTTTACCGCATGGCTCTAATCGAGTAGGTTGACTAAATTCTCTAAATACAATTTTGATTCCGACCAGGTATGTTATCAAGTCATGTGGACGAATGTTTTTAGAATCGCTTGTCTTTCGTTCCTCTTTTAATTTCCATGTTTTGTCTTAAATTTCCTTTCTCCTGATCGAACTACTTTTTTCTTCTTCTGTTTAATTATATAAACAAATAATATGTAGACATTTTTAGCTAAAAAATTGTTATTTACTAGAATCTAGACTTACAACATGTTTATGGGTTATAAATATGATTATATTTACGCATGCAGATTACAGGTCTTAATTAGTGTAAAACTTATTAATTCTATATAGTGTAATTTGATTATATTTTTTGTGAAATATACGATGAGATTAAGTTATTAAGGTTTTATAAATCGAAAGAAACAAAGAATTATGTGATAAAGAGAGAACGATACTCTCATAAATTTTATTGATTAACTCGTAATATCTCAATTGAGATCGAGTAGTATACATACAAGGAAGGAAGTTAAGTGAGTTGTACAATAATAGTAAACTAACAATAATTCCTAATTGCTTTGCTGAGTAACTTAACCGACTTACAACAAACTAGCAACATCTTTTTTATCCTGTACTCGTAAGTTATATCGTATAAAATTTAAAGAGTTTTACACTAATTTATGATCATTAGATGAGTGAAATAGATGGATGAGATTAATAATAGAAAATAAGAAGATTATCACTTGAAAAAAATTAAGAAAATAATTTTAATCATTTGTTATCATCATTTAACGGTCCAAAATTAATGTAAAACTATTTAAGTTTTATATAGTATAAGTTGAACCTTATATATATTGTTTAAAAAATCTAACACCTCATTTTAATAAACCAACTAATTATTGATAGATATGATGCTTCTTAATCGTGTCACGTTAAGAAAGGGGAGTAATAGTAAACTAACAATCTTATATAATTGCATGAATCATCTTGTTCCAATGGTCAAGGGAATAATTATTGTTCTTAAAGGTCATAGGTTCAAGCGTCAATATTTATAGCATAAAAATTGGAACCGATATCGGTCCTGATCAAACTCGATTCTAAATTTCAAGAATTGATCCTGGTATTGGTGGGAATCAGTATCAGTACCAGGTACTTGGTTAATTAGTTTATTATTAAGAAATTTTGAGCAATAAAAAAATCTGACTACCAATAATAATATTAAATAACAAAGTTAGAATGTTGTAGACTTAAAGGCTCAAGCCTTAAAACGAGTTATACTCATAATATTATCGTAATATTCATATATAAAGAGAAAAAATAAACTAAAAAACTCAAGATATTGGGTACCCATTGAGTATCGATTCTAAAAAATCAGAATTCATTTTCAATCTCGATTGTAATCGGGACCTAAATTTTGAATTCCGATCCCATCAAAACCAGTTACAGATAAAAAAATCACCAAATCCATCCGGGATCGAGACTAGAACCACATAATCGGGGGGGTTCACCTACTATGAATTTCACCAAATATTCTAAGAACCTGGGTCCCACGGCCAACGAACTTGTCGTCCACCAAAATCCGGTGGGCCTCGATTTCCGCAGCAATGTAGAAATTTGAAATCTTTAACTTTCCTCTTTATATATATATATAATTAATGCTTATCTAATCCTTATCGTGTGAATTTCCGATTAATACTCTCCGATCTCCAATGTCGATCTCGTCGGCGAAGGCGATGAACGGAGAGAGAGCCGTGGTTCTCATCTTCGTCCTCCGTGTTCTCTCCTCGCTCCCACTCGCTCTCTATCCCCACGCGCTCTCCCTTTCTCTCCTCTCCCTCTTCTCTCTCGTCGTTGAGATCCACGTCGACGATTCGACACCCCTCTTCAAAACCAGGTAAAAAGCCCACACAATTTATAAAAAAAATAATTAAAAAAATTATTTTCAAACGGAGAATTAGGGTTTTAGAGAATCTCAATTCGTTAAATTCTTTTATTTTTTTAGTGTGAAGACTGAATTTTTGTTTGTTTTTTAATAGGCCGGGTACTTCATCAGGAATAATGTTAGGAGCAGTTACGTTTCCTACGGTAATGCTCTCTAAGTTAATTCAGCTTTCAAGAGCTGTCTCGTTGCAACAAATTGAGATTGGAGGTACTTCATTTCTGCCTTGAAAAATTGTCTATTATATTAAATAACGGATTATAGATTAACTAATGAATTCTGCAAAGAATTGTTGGAGATATATAAGAATATGATGGATTTACTTTGATGTTTGTGTCTTTTAAATATTGTTTATAGAGCTTGAACATATGACAATGCAATTTTGGGCTGCATCGGCTTGTAGCTGTGGTGTACTTATATTCCTCTCCATAGTTACATGGTGTGCTGCAAATAATAAGAATACCCGTTTCTCCTGTAGTGTTTGGGATGCGAAGTTTAGCTTAAGCTGTGTCATCTTATATTCAGTGGTTTGCTGTGTTTCACTTGCCACAATTTCTCATACTGGTAAGTTGGTGCTCTGCTATGATTGTATTGTTTTTAGTTTCAAGTATTGGGAAAGCCGTGAAGGTGAAAATTATCATCAGTTTCTTGCATTAACTGTCGGTTTCCTTTTTTTATGCATACAGGATTTAACACAGCTTTAAAGTTACTGTGGTTGCTATGTCATGGATTTGCTGCAGTGAAACTAATTCAACATCTTGTCTATACGTTCCCTTTTTGTGCATCAATTGGTTTGTTTCATGCTACTATTTCTCTATCGCAAACTTTATCACCCAAGTGCTTCTTACTGAGCGAAATGAAAATGTTTTCTTATGTCCCTCCTTGCAGGGGAAGCACTTTTGGTGACTTCAGGTCTTGTACTCTATTTTGGTGACATGCTGGCTATTTCAAAGGTTAGAACTGCTTTATCGCATAGATAAAGCATGTTATGGCAGAAAGGTCCAGCACAATTAGCTTTATAATGTTAACAACATTGTTAGAACAGGTTTGTAGACTGTTGATTCCACCAGAGTTGGTATCCATACGATATGGGATTAAAAGAAGTGAGATAGGTATTATTATCCAGGTAAGAATTTTCAAGTGGTGAAATTTTTATAAACTTCTAGCTGGATAGTATTAATGAGATTTGTTCTGTTGTATGCAGGGTGCATTGCTTGGACTTCTTATATTTTCTGCACTCTTTAAATTTCTTGTCCAGTTACGGGAATACTTCGGGGGAGCTAAAGATTCTGAATCTAGAAAAATAAAAGAAATTGAGAGATCTCTGATATTCTTTACTTCCCTTGGATTTATCATGATTGCCATTGCGCCGTCTTGGATGATGATTGTCCTGGATTTTGATGTACATCCTGTATTGTGGTATGACTTTTCTTTTCTCAATTTGACTTTTATATAATGCTATCTATTAGTATCTTGTTTCCTTAACTTTTATCTATTACCTTTACATTTGTTTTTTGTAATCTAATCTGATATGGAGGTAAGTAGGTGTATGAAGAGGTTTATTTATGGATAATAGATATTATTTATGGAATGGGTGTTTGATTATCAATGTAGATATTACTTGTGGAATTGGTATTTTGCTGTCATTGGTACTATATGATACTATGTTGCTTTGGTGCTGGATATTTTAAAAAAATGACTTATGCTAATACATGATTTTAAAGGAATTATTGTTACAGATATAGATGGTTTTATTCCTATTCTACCATATTTGGTTCACTCATTCTGTCTTCTGTTCTCCCTCCAACTTTCCAAGTATCTTATCCTTGCATCTTTCTTTTTTTACAGGATATTCCGGTTTATTTTTTCTGAACCATTTAAAAGACTTTCACTATGCATATACTGGTTGGCTTTGATATATGCATCTGTCTTGAGATTCTACAACATTTCTAAGAATAGTAAAATCGAGAGGATTCTGCTTCGAAAGTACTACCATCTACTGGCTGTTTCGATGTTTCTTCCGGCTCTTCTTTACCAGGTGATTATAGACTTGAGTATCACTTGTCAATCACTTAGAAACCTTTTTGCTCCTTCGTTATGGTAGTTCTTTGCGTAAATATTGCATTGACTTCATCTTTTCTTGTTTCCAGCCAAAATTTCTTGATCTAGCATTTGGTGCAGCTTTGGCTCTTTTCTTGGTATTAGAAATTATTCGAGTAAGTTGGCAAAACTTTCAATATATTTTGTAGATGTTGACAACTTATCAATTAATCATGTTGAGTGAAGTTGCTCTACTTTTTCCAACTGTTGACTGGTTAAGCATTTAAAGGATGGTATTTTTGTGAGGATCAATTACAACCATATCCTAGTGATTACATTATACAGTCTAGATTTCTGTTCTCAAATGTAGAAGTGTAAATTTCTTAGAAGTTTCTTGGTTGATGTTGCTGAATCTTTCCTTTGTATCAAGGTTTGGAGAATTTGGCCTTTAGGTGAACTTGTACATCAGTTTATGAGTGCCTTTACAGATCATCGTGACTCAGATCTTTTTATTGTCAGGTATTACATTTTTACCATTACTGGAAATTAAAATGCATATAATTGCTTCAAGCAATTCAAATTAAGGTCTCTTTTTTATTCATGTAGTCACTTTTCACTCTTGCTGGGATGTGCACTTCCTATCTGGATGTCCTCTGGGTTCAATGATCGACCTCTTACCCCTTTTGCTGGAATTTTAAGCCTTGGCATAGGTGATACGATTGTAAGTTTTGCTTATTTTTCTCTTTGAGGCCTTAAATTTCTGTGATTTGTTCTTCTCTACCATGTCTTCCATCTCCCTTTTCCAATAATTTTGCTAGCAGTCTCTTTACTTTTTTAATAAACAATAAAGAAAAAGTCACATTATGATCATAATTAACAATGTTTGTTGATAACGTGCTTCATGTCACAATGGTTATGTTATCACTTGCTTCTCTTTCAATTTTCTTTGATGTCAAATTTGACTCTTGAACTAAAATTTTATGCAATTTTCCACTTGGATTTGCTCAGTATCAAATTACTAAACAGTGTTATATCCCCTTCAAACTTTGGCCAATGTTTTTAAACCTAGACAAGCATTATGAAACCCCATGGGACTGGGAGTCCAACTTATGAACCAAGTCAATCCAGAAAGAGAGAGAAGGCGAAGTCTTAGCTATTTTTGTATTAAGGATTAAAAATATCCAACATCACTCCACCACTAGTGCCATTATGAACCCCATGGCCCATGGGAGTCCAACTCAGGATGGCTATATTACAGAATAATCTGAAATAGTGTGGATAATTGAGAACTAGTAGGGGTATAAACATGAAAAAGTCTACAAAGTATAGAATTACCTGCCTGCCTGCCTGCCTGTCTTCCTATTACTCCTGCCAAGTTGCTCACAAAGTTGTAATCATTTTGCTTTTATGATAGGCATCAATGGTTGGCCACAAGTATGGTGTCCTTAGGTGGAGCAAAACTGGCAGTAAGGATTTTTCCGTCTTCCTTTCTTTCCGTCTACTTTGATTATTTTTTAATCCTTAAGCTTTCCTTTGAGGACATACCTGCTAAATGCTAATGCTAGCAAATTTCTTACACTTCAGAGAAAACTATTGAAGGCACTGCAGCTGGTATAACATCTGTCCTCGCTGCTTGCTCTGTTCTGGTTCCACTTTTGGCATCCACCGGATACATTCTAACTCAGGTCTCTCTCTCACGCCCGCCACATACCCATGCAGACATTATTATGTTGACATATTTGATGACTTGAATTCCATCTACTTTCCCCAGCACTGGTTCCCTCTTTTAATAGCCGTGACCACAAGCGGTCTGTTGGAGGCCTACACAACGCAACTCGATAATGCTTTTATCCCACTCGTCTTCTACAGCCTTCTTTGTTTGTAAATGTACACTTCAACCTTCCATTTCCATGAAGATTTCCTCACCCCACATGCATCCATGTAGAGGATTTTCTTTTTCCATTCTTTTGGTATATATATATTTTACTAATCACCACCATGGAATCCAGAGAGCCTGTTGTATACTAAGCCTAGCCATTTGTAGTTTCAAAATCCTCCAGAATTTCTTGAGTGATGTGGCAGTTATGAGCTCTCAAAAAAAAGTTTGTTTAATGTAGTTTTTTTATTTACATGAATAGAATTATTTTGAATCATCAAGTGTCCTTGTAATCATTCAACAGTAGTTTTAGTACGTCATCTTGCTTGGCATCCTCTACAGCCATTGTAGCATATGTTTTGAAGTTATGTTCCCTTGGTTCTTTCTTTCTTTGCTACAGATTGAATGATTTGAATCCAACTTTTGCTTTGCTTCGTGCCTTCCATTGTATAGGCGGTGAATATTTTTAGCTTTTACAAGTGTTTTTATTTTAGGGTTTAGGGAGTAATGGTTTATGTTTAGTAGTATAGAATTTAATGTTTGTGAATAGAATTTAGAATGCAGGATTTGTAGGTTGGAATGTAAATCCTCAATAGATTATTCTAAAATTTAATTCTAACCTCTAAAGCATAGTTTAAATCTTAACTCTTAAATTTTAATTATTATCTCTAAATTTTGAAAACTTTAACTTTAACCCTAAATTGAGATCCTAAATCTTAAAATTAAGACATTTGTAAAAATTAAAGTTTTCACCGTCAGTGTATTGTATTAATAACTAATAAATTATTCAAATAAGTATTAAATATAATTGTATCTTTATATATTATTTTATATGTTTTAAACAATTATATGGTATCCATTAATTTTATCAAATATTTTTATATAATAAATTAATATAATTCGTTAGTCATATTAGCTTATGCAATCAGTTATCATTTGTCCACTAATTGTCAAATAGGGTTGTTTTTTTTCCTACTATGTTATTAAATTTAATATTTTAGTAAGTAAAAAACCATTATTATGAATTAAATATTTTCATTAATCGATTAATTGATTATTTGATTTAATTAGTTTAAATTAAGTTTTAGAGTTAAATGATTTAAATTTAATGATTAATTAAAATAATTTATTAATAATTAATCGAATCTGATTTTACTTACCCTTAATTATGGAGAAATTATACCATGGGTCCATGGGACTAACCACTAAAAACTATCCACATTATATTTTTTCTATGTCATATCTTTCTAAGTAAATCTTCACTCTCATATTTACTGTTAATTTATTTTATAAACAGTTTTTTTGTGTAAAAATTCATTTTGAAAAATATGTGACATGAAAAAAATGATGACGTAGATGGTTTTTAATAATTGGTCTCATGGACACGTGGTGGGACTTATAATATAATTTTTCCTTAATTATGAGATATCTTTAAAGGGTCACCAAATTATAAAATTTATGTTTTCGTGCTTGTAATTTATGTGTTGTTAATCGTTATACTTGGCTGATCTCATTTTATTGAAGGTAATTAAAGCAAAAGATTCTACTCTTTAGTTTTTAATATGGCATGCGAGAATTTGAATAATTAAATATGCAATTAGTCATAATTAAATATAAATATAAATATATACATTTATTCAAAAAAATACAAAAATATTTTTGAAATTTATTAATCAGTTCGGTGGTAAAATATTCTCATGTTATCTTGTATGAATGCGAATATTAATAAATATTTTTAAAATAAAAATATTTTTACTAAATAGAAAATTATTATATTATTATACTAAAATTTGAACACATAAAATAAAACAATATAAATATTTTTAATTGCTAAATCATTTAATGAATATCGAAATATAAAACTTCTTTACTTAATAAAAATATATATTTTATTTATCGGATCGTACTAAATTGTTACTCCAAACATATATAAAAAATTATTTTTAATTATAAATTAATGTTTTTATTATATTAATATTTATAATTACATTTCCCTCCCATTATACATGTCCAAAGGTAACATAAAATTATATTGGTATAAAGATAATTTTAACCCTTAACGTTTATAATTTTTATCATTTTGGCCTTTATTCTTTTTTTGATATAAATTTAGCCCTTAACCTATATTTTTTTGACAAATAGCTTATTTTTTAACTACCATGATAACTGGACTGTTAAAAATCGTTATCATATGCATATGATAATATATTTTAAATAATATGGCATCTAACCTATCAAATTAATATATATATGAAATATAATTTTATTCCAATATAAAAGATAAAACAATTAAAATTCAAATAAAATATTAAAAAATAATTAATTCTAAAATAAAATACTCTAAACATTTACAACCCTAACTACGATATTCAGATAAAATATTAAAGAATTAATTAATCATATTTTATTTTAAAATATTAAAACAATTAGGTTTGTGAATGTTTAGTAGTATTTTATTTTAAAATTAATTAATTTTTTAATATTTTATTTGAATTTTAATTATTTTATATATTATATTGGAATAAAATTATATTTCATATTTATATGTATTAGATAGGTTAGATGCAATGTCATTTAAAATATATTATCATATGCATATGACATGTCATCATCGTTAGATTTTTAACGGTCCAGTTATATGGTAGTTAAAAAATAAGTAATTTGTCAAAAAGATATAGGTTAATGGCTAAATTTATCCCAAAAAAGAATAAAGACAAAAATGATAAAAATTATAAACGTTAAAGGTTAAAATTATCTTTATGTCAATTATATTTTAAATAAAATTATACAACCGACGTTATTGATGATTTATAAGTGTTAATAACTTTTTTTGAATTAAAAAATTATTTTAGTTTAAATAAATTTTTAACGTGTGATGTGGCGTATAAAATTTGACTTTATGTAATAATATCTATTTTTAATTTAATTATCATAAATCACTATTACATACATAAATAATTATATTTATTAGATATAAAAATATAATTTTAAAACTATATAATTAAATCAAAATATACAATTACATAACTAAAATTTATGTAACTTAACCCTAAAAATTACCCATTCAACTCATTTGAATGTATTCGAATACTCAAGCTTATAAGGACACCATCTATTATTCTGAGTTTAGCACAACCAATAAAAAAATACGATGTTTATTTAGAAAATTCAGTCTTTCCTGAAAAAAAATATTTATTATTATTTTTTTAATTTTTTTTAACTTTTAATTGTTTAAAATTTATTATTGATAAAAATATAAAAATATATGTTTTAAAAAAATTATTAAAAAATTTTAAAATATATATCTTATAAAATTTAATTATTTAAAATATTTAGAGTCAAACTTTAAAATTTTAACTTTTAAAAAATCAATAATACCCACTTAAATGAGCCGGAAGTAGTATTTGAGTAGTTTTATCTCCAAAATGTGTCCATTATCAAAATATTAAAATAATATATATATATATAAATTCTTATAATCACATTAATATTATTGAAAATATATTAAAATACTCACAAAATTTTTGTGGAAAAGAGAATATTATTCATTTAAAAGATTCGAGTTTAATCTATTTTATATGTAAATTATATAATATATTAAAATATTAAAAAAAGTATCAACTTGAAGGAAATTTTAAAAAAGTCTAAAAAAACAGTTATATCATTTTTTTATAAAAGTTGTAAAAATTTTGGTACATACTTTTTGGTATATATCAAAATTATAACTTTAATAAGAAAAACGATATATACCAAGATCCTTATATTTTTTTTATAAAAAAATTCATTTTATATACCGAAATCCTTGTACCTTTTATAAAAATTTGGTATCATTTTTTTTAAATTATAAAAAAATTAATATATATAAAAAATATATACCAAAAATCTTATAAATTTTATAAAAAATAATATAAACTTTTTTTTAATACCGTCGTTGTCACGTAACTTTTGTTACTTGTAATCACCTAAAAATAATATAAAAAAATAAAGTATCCACTCTTTTAATCCCACAACTCTGGTCCTTCTCCTCCTATTTAAATACCAGTCCACTCATCAAAAAACCAATTATCATAACGTAAAGGGTTCTTGATTCTCAATGGGAGAGGTCAGTTACCAAAAAATTATTATCATTTCCCATCTTTTGTATCTCTGTTTGCCGTTGCATTTTATTCTATTTCTGGTTCATAACTTCTCTGTTGCAGAAAAAGAATGGGAACAACAAAGGAGGGGAGGGAGAAAAGAAGGAAAAGGGTTCATCATCTGTTTTTAAAGTTGATTGTCTCTGTGCGGATGCGCTATCAAAATCCTCAAATGCATTCGTGGATTTCAAGGTATTATCCATGGCTCTGCGATTTACATTTCCGTTTTGTTACTCTGGGTTTTCACTGTTTATTTAATGGCAGGGGTGGAGGCGATTACAACAGAGAGCAGCTCAAACAAAGTGACAGTGACCGGACCTGTGGATCCGACCGCCATTAAAGAGAAACTCGTGAAAAAAACCAAAAAGAGAGTTGAAATCATTTCCCCTCAACCGAAGAAACTTGATGACAAGGAAGAGAAAAAGGAGAAAAAAACTGACACAGAGAAAAATCATGATTCTGGTAATGGTGAAGAGAAAAAACCCAAAGAGGTAAACGTTTTCCCATTTTCTATCTCTCTTTCTCAAACCTTAATTTCGTGTTGTTTAATCTCTGTTCTTATTTGAATAATTTGAATTCAGGCCTCAGTTACGACGGTAGATTTGAAGTTGCAACTCAAATGCCCTTGCCAGGGATGCATTGTTAAGATTCACAAAATTGTCGCCGATACCAAAGGTGATGACCCTCTTAAGCTAGCATATATTCCGATTGTTCGGTTAGTTTAATATCGTTAAAAATCCTGTTTTAGTTTCTGGGTTTTGATTTTTGGTGGTATTGTAGGCGTGCACGAGCTGAAAGTCGACAGAGAGAAGGAGTTGGTCACGGTTAAGGGGACTATGGATGTCAAGGCATTGGCTGAGGCTTTGAAGGACAAACTGAGGAAGAATGCTGCGATTGTGCCACTTAAGAAAGAGAAAGATGGTAAAAACGAGGGTGGAGAGAATGGTGGTGGTGGTGGTGATGGCGGCAGCGGGAAGAAGAAGAACAAAGGTGGTAATGGTGCTGAAAATGAGGCTGCAGCTACCGGTGGTGGTGGTGATGGAAGCAGCGGGAAGAAGAAGAACAAAGGTGGCAATGGTGGTGGAAATGAGGCTGCAGCTACGGGTGGTGGTGGCAAGATGGAAGGGAACAAGATGGAATTCATAGTTCAACTCCAATTTGGCTACATGCCTAGTTACCCTGTATACGGTCATGGTTACCCCGTCTCTGTTCACCCTCCTCACCACCTATTTAATGATGAGAATCCTACTGCTTGTTCCATTATGTGAGGACCGAGGAGAGATAGGGTTTATGGCTAAGGTAAATCAAAGGAATGTGTAAATTAAGAAATAGAGAGAGTTCAACTAAGGTACATTTTGGATTAAACTTGGAACTCCAACAGCCTTTCTGGCTTTTCCTTATTACTGTTGAATCTATCATTTTTAATATGATTAGTAGTATTTTGCTATGTAACCATTGTGTTTATTTTTGGTCTGTCAACCGTTTTCCAACCTAATACAGTGGTAAAGGGTGGGTTATTCTCGGTCCGAATTCAAATAGATATGAAATCATACTAAGATACTACCTTATAATCTAATTCGAATATTAAAAAAAAGAAACTTATATGGGACAAGTACTATGATGAAACACAAATGCATGGATTGTGTCACTGTGAGATGTGAGGCATAAATGAAAGAAAAATGAGTCCAGGAGCAGTGTGGGACAATGTGATGAACAATTAAGATTTGCAGTATGCTGTTTGCAATCAATGCCTGCAACTTCAGGAGGTTTCCTTCTTTGAATCATAACAGCTTCAGAATTTATAAATTTTGCTTCATAACCATGCATTTTGTATAAACATGTTAAATTCGACTTAAACCGATTAATTCAGATCTCAATTTCAATTTAGTATAGTTTAATTTGATCGTTTTAAAATTCAATGATTCGAGTCAGTCTAAACAATCCAAATGACTTAAAAGATAACCTAAGATAACCATATATTACTAGAAGTCGAAATGACTAAATTTGAAAAATCCAATGCAACAAACTGAGAAATACCCATACCTAAAATGTCCAACAGATATTCCTATTCTCATATCAAAATTGCATAGTTAACAAGCTTGCACTAAATTTGCTAATGTCATTTGATAAATTTGCTAGTGGAAGATAATAGCTAAGGTGTAATAATATGAGAAATTTGCAAGATTGAACAATTTCGATATCCGCATGTTTTTTCGTGAAAGTGCAAAAGCTTTTGCCTACAATTAAGGATGTAAAAAACTGAACTGACTTGAAAACCCGATTAAAATCTATTCGAGTTAGAATCTAGTTTGATTCGAGGATGTAATGACCTGAATACGATTTGTATCCGGCTGATGTTGATCCGAACTCAAGTTGGACATGTTACTATAATAACCAAACCCGAATTGTATCCGACCTAAAATGACCCGAACCCAATTTTAACCTGTTACTGTAGACCCGAAAACCAACCTACATCCGACTGAAACAAACCCGAACCCGAGTCTGACCTAGCAGATAACCGATATTACTCAACTGAATCGACCCGAGACCTGATTTTACCCGACATGTTTTGAACCCGACCTGATAACTGACTTGACTTGTTTTGAACCCGACCTGTTATTGACATGAACTAATATTAACAAGACTTAATATTTATATGACATATAATTAAGTATATCTATAATTTGATGAATTTAAAACATTAGTAAATATAATTAGTCTTAAAAAATAGAATTAGAAAATTAATTTAGGGATTAATATTTAAATTTAGTATTACATATTTAATTAAATTAATTTATTTACTATTTTATTTAGTTTTAATATATTTAATTTTAATTATAATTTTAAAATAATATTTATTAAAAATTTTAATTCTAAATTAATATTTCATTAAAAATATAGTTTTAAATTAATATTTAATTAAATTAAATTAACTTATTGAACTTGGAATTAATTAAGTTAAATTAAAATATAAAAACATAAATTATAAACATAATTAAAAGAATTATAAAATCAAATGTAAATTTTTATTAAATTAATCTAAACTCAATTAAATTAAAGCAAAATAATTGATAAAAAATAAAAAGACAATTGATAAAAAAAAGAGAGTGAAAAAAACAAATTTTGGAGAGAAATAAGCCACTCAATTTTTAAATTTGAGATTATTTTACTTTTAGTGTAAAAATTTTGGAGGATATAAGTTACCCAAAATTTTAGAGGAAAATAGAAATAAATTTTGATTATTAGTGTAAATTCTATATATAAAATATAAATTATATATATATATATAATACATTCTATATTTAGTGTAAATTTTATATATAGAATATATATTTCATACTACCTCCGTCCCACTTATCATGTTTATTATTGACTTTTTAAAAGTTAATATTTTTAAAGTTTGATTCTATTTATATTAAATATTTTAAATAAATAATTTTTATAAGATATATATTTAAAAACTTCTTGATAAAAGTTTTTTAAAATATATTTTTTATATTTTTATCAATAATAAAATTTAAATAATTGTGAGTCAAAGTTGAAAAATTAACCAAAAATAAGTCAATAATGGACAATGAACTTGGGACGGAGGGAGTATATAATATAAATTTTATATTTTCATTTTTAAAATGTATTAAACTATATTGTATATGTATAAATTATAACGTATTAAAGTACATTAAAATTAAAATTTTCACCGAATTTAACTATTTTTAATTTATAATTTTTGTAATTTAGTTTTTACAACTTTATTTTTATTTCAAATTGACTACTATTTTTTTTTTAATTTAGTTTAGTGTTTTTAATAAGATGATATTTCATTTTATTAATGTTTATCCTTTTTAATTTAAAACTTTATTCTTTTTAATACAATTTTTATTCCTTATTAATTTTTAATTTTTGTAATTTATCCCAATTTTTAAGATATGAATCATTTGATGATATTTTTGTTTAGTCTAGTGCATAATATTTATTTTTAATGAGATTCATGCTAGTTAAAGACGTTAGATATTAAATAATTAATTCGAAATGAATGATAAACCATTCGACCCATATTCTATCGTTTGATTCCGAAAATTTGAGGACTAAAATCCCGAAGAAAAAAGTATGACTAAATTTCAATTTGTTAAAAAGTACAGGGACCTAAAGCACATTTTAACCAAAAAAGGACAAAAATGGCATAGTGATCCGACTCTGAATCAATGAATTTTTTTTGAAAGATCCAAATAAAAGACGACTGATTTTTCCTCCAAATTCAAGACTTCATTAAAAGAGGTTCATTTGTTTTTCAATTTACCTCCTCTCATTTTCATTTTCAGATTTTCATTCCTCTTATTTCCCTCTTTGATTTCCATCATCTCAAGACTCTATTATATTTATATATAGTATTTATTATTTTATATAATATATTATATGCTTTATAATATATATATATATTATACTATGTACTATGATATATAAATAATATAATACATATTTATAAATATATAATACTATGATACATATACATAATACATATATATTAAAAATCAATATAATATAAATTTATATAAAGTATATTATAATATATACTATGAAACATATTATAATGAATATATATATATATATATTATAAGCATATATACATATAATATAATATATTATACATATATATTATAAGTATATATACATATATAATATATATAATTACATATACATATATTAAATTATTAATATATTAATGTATATTATATTTATATAATATACATATATTAATATACTAATGTATATAATAATGTAGTCTACTATACTAAATTACTAATGTATATTATATATATATATATATGCATAACATAATACATATATACATCTAGACATCTAGTATATAATACATTATACATCTAGTTATACATACATGATACATATAATTATTATGTATATATATATATATATTAATGTATGTATTAATGTGCTATTGTATACATATACAAGTATAGTATATATTAATGTACTACTACTAGTCTAGTCTACTATGTATACATTTTTAGTTATTACATCTAATCACTATAGTATATATGAATGTACTATGTATACATTATACATATAATTATTAATATATAATTATATATACATATAACATAGATGTATTAATATATAATTATATATACATATAACATATATTAATGTATACATTTAATTATCAATATATATTATATACATACTTATATAGTTATATTAAATTATTAATATATTATATATAGTGTTATATATTTTATATTTTATATATAATGTAAATTTCTTTTTCTTATATAGTATTAAATCTATTTATAATATTATTTTATTTCTAAAAATAGTAATATTTCATATATAGTATTATTCTATTTTTAAAGATAATATTATTCTATATATAGTATAAATTCCTTATATGGTATAAATTTTATATATACTATTATTTCATTTATAATATAAATTCTATATATACTCTAAATTTCATAATTTTATTTTTGAAATGTATTAAACTATTAATAAATTATAAGATAATATTTTATTTTATTAATGTTTATCCTTTTTTAATTTAAATTTTTATTCTTTGAATTTGTAGTCCAATATTTATTCCTTATTAATTTTTAATTTTTTTGATTTAGCATAATTTTTATTTTTTAAGATATGAATCATTATTTATTATATGATATTTTTGTTAAGTCTACTGCGTAATATTTATTTTTAAAGGGATTTATGTTAGTGAAAGACGTTAGATATTAAACAATTAATTCAACCTTAATAATCTAACTTATTTACTTATTTTTATAAAATCAAACTTAATAATTTTAATTATTATAAATTTAAAACTAAAATTAATTCGACCTGAAACAAAACCGACCTGAAATGAACCCGACCTGAAATGCAACCGAACTGAAATAGACCCGACTTGAAATCTACCCGACCTGAAATAAAACTGTCAATTATCCGATTTGGACCCGAACCGTTTGAACCCAACCTGAAATGGACCAGACTTGAAATGGAACTGGCCTGAAATGGATCTGACCTAAAATGGACCTGCACCCGACCTGAATCGAGTCAATACATCAAATCAACCTGAAATTACTAGTATCCAATTTTACCCGACCTAACAGTACCCGACCTGAAACCCATCCGAGTAATTGTTTTTACATCCCTACCCACAATGGAATCAGTAAATGGCAGAGGCAAATGAATTGGCAGAGGCCCTCTAGTTTTAATTCCGCAACATAAAAAGAATTGTAACCCAAAAAAATAAGCCTAAAAGGTATTAAAGTTGGGTTAGAGGTTCGGTTGAATCAATCGAGCCAATTGGTTAGATTTGAGATTTAATTTTTAAAAATGATTTTTAAAGAAAATAAAATATGAAAAAATATTCTAAATTTTTTATTTCTACTATATTTGAATTTGGTCAAATCAATTTTAGAAAATTACATTCAGAACTTTGACATTTCGGAAAGTAGTGACTATTTTGTAAAAATTCAAAATTGGACTGTTTTAATGACTAAAATGTAATTGGGTCAAAACTTAGAATCTTCAAAGGGCTATTAATTCAATCTTTTTCAACTGATCTATCATTCCAATAACTACTTTTATAATCTCTTTTAATTATCAATTAAGATTTAATTAAAACGTATTTTTCATTTTACACCAAAATCTCATTGTCACGTAATTTTCTATTTTCTTTCAACTCCTCCCAATTTTCTTGTTTCCAATCAATTTTTTCTTCAATTTCTTCAAGGTAAATCACTTATTTTTGAATCAATTTTGTTTTATATCACTTTCTTCTTGTTTCTCTTCAATAGCTTATGTTTTTCAACTTGTTTTTCATGGTTTTTACAATTGAAAGGAGGTTGGATCAAATTTAGAGGTAAGAAATCATTCATACCTCTAAAATTTTAGTTCTTTATTGAAATTCCCAAGTGTTTAATCCATTACATTGAGTTCTTAAATTGTTTTGAGGTTTTAATTGGTGAATTTCGGTTTCTTTTGGTTAATCTTGACAAAATTTACAAATTCTCGTAAGGAGATGATACCTAATGGTTTTTGATTGGTAAATCAATAATTCTTGATGTGTTTTAATATGGAACTAAAGGTTTTTGGATAGATAATCTCGGATCTTAAGTTATGTTGATGTTAATTGGCTTATATCCTTAGTTTGTGACTTGTTTTGGTGGTTGTGTGGTTGTTGTTAGTTTAAGTGGGTTAGATCTTGATTTTTGGGAGTGTTTTGATGTTGAGAAGTAGAGGATCTCATAGGTTAAAGGTTGAAGGGTGTTTGGTTGTGTTTCAGATAAATTTTCGGTTTGTTTAGGTGAAGTTTAAGGCATTGGTTTTCATAGGAATATGTTGGAGGTTGATTGAATGCACCAACATGCATTAATCCTATGTTTTTGTTGTGTAAAAACTGGGCAAGGTGTTGAGCCAAGATTTAGAAGTGTTTTGGCAAAGGCTAGAGTGTTGTTTGGCTTCGGCAAGCAAGAGTTGACCAAGTGGTGAGTGGGTTGCCTTATCGACAAGTTTTTACTTGTTTTCTCAATGGTTTGGGAGTGTAGGAATGGTGTGAGAAACCTCCCTACACTCATAAGTAAGTTTAATAGTTTTACTCTCTTAATGGTTCCATATCGTCCATGTTTTAGTCATGCTCATAATACTGATTTCGCTTAAGAATTTATGCACGGAAGAAGATGATGATTTATAATGTTATTGATACATCCCATGAGAATAGTAGTTTTTAAATGCCTTTGTAGCTTCAGAATACATTTTGAGAATTGCATTGGCTTATGCATGAAATTTTGGGATGATTTATAGAATGCTTTGATGCACATATGTACAACAGTGAGACATGTTTAGTTGATAATATATATTGACAAGTGACATTGATTGTAACACCTCGATCCGGATTTAAAGTACCACATTCGGGTCACCCGAAACCCGACCCATCAAAATTATTTTAAATACACGTGTCCAAAAACTTAAAATATCATGTTTCATAATCCACGTAGATAAAAATAAAATATAATAAAGTGTTTACAAAACATGAGCTCCTTTTCAAAATACATTATCTAACTCAAAATGAAATCCAAAGTAAAGATACAAACTCGATATGTGGTAAGGTCCTATGAATACATTAAGTCCAAACTAAAGATATTGTACTCTTTTCACGGCTCCGATGCTGGGAAATCCTCTTCGATGTGTTCCTCCAAAGCTACCTGTCACCTATGCAACATAAAAAACACAATTCCGCATGTATAAGATAGTTAAGAGTGCAAAGATAGGCTTCTAACTAAGGTTCAACTTCTATTCTACCTTAGCTAGAGTTCTCTAGATAAGTATCTCAAGTCAAATTCATTAAAGAAGGTCAAATGTCATACCAAGCTTATCTACTTGATCTCACACAACCCATCGAGTTACATCGAGATCATACAGCCCATCAAATTACAAGTACCTTAACCCATTCACACAACTTTAGGGTAATAAGGTCAATAACCACAGATAACATAACATACACTCATGCATGTGACATCCATAATTATTATCCAAGCGTTGCCCTACTATACCCTTACTCACATAGCCATTGGGTTGGACCATATCTGGATCAACATAGCCTCAGATATGTCCGGGATATACTTGGATCAACATAGTCACAACCAATCTATCCCTTAGGTCACACAGCCCATCAGGTTACTCGAGTTCACATAGACCATCGAGTTGCTTGATGCTTACACAACCAATCAAGTTACTCATTATCCGGACCATCATATCCACGAATAGGTTCGAATCGCATCCATATCACATAGCTCGTGGACACGTCGAACGTACTCGCTCACACAACCCAAAGTATAGATCCCCTTAACTAAGTGCCCATGCACTAACTCTAGGATATCCAAATTCCCTTTTACCAAGACATAAGTAAAATATGCTCCTTGAGCATCCACACACAATAAACCATAACGGAAACAAGTCAAACCATTATCAAAGTCAAAGGCATACTTCTAATAATCCAAGATATCCCTCATAAATAAGATTAGGTACATAAAACCACTAGGTCAGTTACAAGATCCTCTTTATATTTTTTCATTAGCCAAAGCCCCTTAAACATATTGGTGTCCTAACAGCACATAACAATGACCCTAACCATCACGCGTTATTTTTCGATCTACCAGGGATCTTTAAGGAAACATAATAATAATTAAGTTAGTTTTAATGTCGGATTATGGATTGTATTGCTTATGTGGTTTTCCTAATGTTGTAACCTTCACTAAGCTTATGCTTACCCTCTCTTTTACCTTGCAATGCAGAGAAATGAGGTTGAGGCAGCTAAGGAAAACAATATTCTATGTACTTATCGATCTATTGCTTAAGTATGTTTTTTATAATATTAGTAGTAGTTAGAGAACAACATGGATGTGTTACCAAGTTTTGCAGGTGTTGATTAAGTTGTTCTTGAATTGTGAATGTTGTATGAATTTGTACGCTTGAGGTTTGAATCAAGGATGATGTTTTAGGATGCAAACATCTAGAATAGATTTTTGATTACCTTGTTTATTCATGTTTTAAGCTGGTTAAAATTGTATCTAGTGATGTGGATTTGTATGCCGACAGTTGTTACATGTTTAGTTGCTAATTATGTATGATTATAACCTTAATCATATTTAGGTAATGTTTAAGGACATTGGAGGTGTTGCTGGTATGTTTTGGTTGCATTTTTGTTGTTGTTTTAAGAGTAATTTTGCGCAAGGTATTGGTACAAAAGAGTTGGTATTAGTACAAGCTTCTTTGATTAAGCAGGTGTATCGATACTTACCACTTGTGTATCAATGTGACCTTGATTTTTTGGCCTTGTGTACCTGTACACCTTGGCGTACGGATACCGAAACTCGAGTATGTGATATGACTTTTTCAATCAAAACTTACGTATTGATACGCCTTTTAATGAGTACCGGTATGGGACTATGACATATAGGTGTATCGATAATCATAGGGATTGTATCGATATTGGAGTTAGGTAAGTTAGTTATCTGTCTGAAATAAAGTTTTGATTCTTTATGTTTTAGTCCCTAAATCTTGTATGATTGATTAGATGAGCTATGATCATCGTTTTAAGTTGAAATTTCACCAGTAAGCATGTCATGAACTTAATTTCAAGTTCATAACCTTAATTTGTCAAAATAGGTCCATAAGATGTAAAAATTATGATTTGGTCCTTTTTGCTCGTTCATTCAAATTAGGACTTTTTTACATTCATTTTCGCTGAAGTTGAATTCGAGATATGCACGAACAATTAGGAACTTAATGAAGCCGTTAGACATGATAAAAAAAAAGTCATTTACCGAATTGAGTCCCCGAACTTACTAATTGATTCGAGTCAGATTTCGTTTAGACAGGTTTGTAACTTTATTTATTTAAAATGTATATGATCAAATGTTTTATTACTGTGTGTGAAGCTCCTTAAATATTCTAGATAATTAAACTACTTTTGTATTATGATTTTCACCCTTAATTGGATGGATTTCCCATAAGAAAACAAAAAGGAAATAATGAGGTTTGGATAGTAGATCATATAAAACTCATTTAAAATCAACACATTAGGCGAAACAATTTATTACTTGTTTTTTATGAAAATAAGAGTCTAGTCAAAAAAATTGAAAGAAAATCTTTTGAGAGAAAAGTTATGTCAAATTGGCATTCTTTTAATTACCAACTAATTAGTAAAAGTTCTTTATACCTTTTTAAAAACTCTTTTAAAAATAACAAATTAAGTGGCAAATTTTGATATTAGACTTTGAGAAAATAACTCTTTAAAGATTTTAAGATTTGATCCTTTTACAAAACAATCACACACAAAGAAAATCTTTTAGCTTTCATTTTCTCAAGATTACATTAGACTGTCTATCTATTACATTTGGGAGGAGAACAACTTCAAAGAATTTAAAGACTTATCAATCGATAGAATAAATTATTTCTTTTATAGAAAAATATAAACGCTAATGATAAGATAAATTTACAGTTTAACAATAATTGAGGATTTTTAGCTATCGATCCCTCGTATAAATTGTATATGTTCTATTTAGAGTAACTTAATGCTCTTTCGGATAATAGAATATATTTTATCTAAAATATATATATGAGATAAATCTGTTGGAAAATAGTGAGCAATGACCATCTTTAAAGCATTTTTTTGGAAGTGTAAAGATAAGGATTCGAATAAGGAATTATTGATTCCTATTCTACTCCGCGAGATCTTTACAACGTTAGCTCATATGCTCAAAATTGTTGAGTAGTGAATGAGAAATTGATGCTCAAAGTAAGAAGGTTGAAATAAAGTAAGGAATGAGAAACCTCATTATCCCATATTGATGGGATAAATGAAGTGAGAAGTGTTTATATACACTTACTCACATAGTTGTCATTGAATGACTTAACTTTTGGGTTGGGGTGCACAACATGGGCGATGCAAATGTTCGGATCGGTCTGGCCTTTTTGGGGCTTGCGAACATTTTACCCGTTGTGAATATTTTCCTTAATTTATTTTATTTTTTAAATATCCAAAAGGATTTTGTTTTCAATTATAACTACTCAAGATATTTTTGGATAATGGATAGATAATGGCTATTATTAGTATAAAATTGAATTTAATTCAATTTAAAATACTAGATAATTAGCATTATCTCTAATATTTCAAATTTTAAATTCGTTTAGATTGCTCATTGTTGCCCTAATTTCCACTATAAATATGAGATTAATTTCTCAGTTTTAAATATCTCTCAAACACATCTCAATTCTCCCAAAATGTTTTTCTCTCCTGCTTTTTCTTTCGGTGACTGACGAAGGCAAGAACAGTTCGGGAACTCAGCAAAAGTGCTATTGTTGGAGTTCCTCTAGTTGTTGTATCTTGGGAGACAGACTACCAATAAACTCAGCACCATCGGAGTGGCAGAAAATCTGTCTTAAGGAAACTGCGTTTGTGCAGGCCTCAACTCGATTCTGTTTTCAAGCTCGGTTTGATCTTTGCTAATTTCTTTTCGTTCTATTTTACTGTTCATTTAAAATAATAATTTCATATCATTTTATTTATTATTATTTTTCTTGGATTAACCACTTATTTTCCAACAAAATCATCTTACATCACGTAAAATTTAAAAAATATATATATTTTTGTGAATTTTTAGACATAGGTGGATGTACATGATAATTTGAAGGTGCTATCGACTCTATTTGATTTGTTAGGTGTGAGATTTTCAAGGAATTAATATATATTTTTTCATAGAAAAATGGAATTGACTTTAATTGATTTGTTAGGGTATGAGGTCAACAATATTTAATGGTACAAGAATTTTGACACCTCATTCTCTACTCTAACCCTTATTATATGAAAATTTTGACTCTTTCGTTACATTTAGATGAAGATAAATGAATGATTGTGATTAATAATAAAAGAATATAATATTATAAAAAATAAGAAAATATTAATTATTTATTTATCTTATTCTCCAATTAAAAAACATGTAAAAGTAGTTGAGTTTTGTATACTTATATATAATATTATTTATTATTATGTCCTTGTCTAGTTAGACTTGTGAGCATGTGATGGTTAGTGCAAATGGAATAGTTGTATTTATGAACCTGACCGACGAGGTAGGACCAGAATAAATTATCATTCAAATAGTACAAACGGTTACAAGTCGTCTTCTTTTTTATTATTATTATTATTATTATTATTATTATTATTATTATTATTATTATTATTATTTCGTAGCATTTGCTCCACAACAGAATATATGAAAGAATAAATAGGCTGGCATAACTACTTTATAACTTAATTTATTATCATTTCATTTGCCATCCGAAATTTGGTTAAAAAAATTCCATCCTAACTAACAATAAACCCTACCAACATCAACGGTGTTTTTTCGTTGGATATTAACTGTTTAGTCACTGCATTGTAAATATTAATATTCGAATTCACGACTTTTGAAAATAACAATCATTCTCTTAACTACTAATATAAAATGGGTCATATTGTATGTTAGTTGTCACTACATGCCGAAACCACTCTTCTTACCTTACTGCAATCTATTTTAAATCATTTTACCAGTAATAACATAGAAATGTGATGTTTTAATTTGTAAATACTAATATTTATATGTAAAGTTTTTAAAAAATATAAAAAGTTGATTCAATTTAAAATAAAAAATCCTTAAATTTTTTATCCGTTGCCCATAAATAACTGCATAAAAGAAAGCCAGTAAACTAGATCTGTAACTTCGAGAGAAAGATTGACTCTAAGGCTGGATACGATACTGTTTGACACCGATTTGAAACGACTAAGGTAAAGAAAGGGATGTGGTTCCCTTGGTCACAAGGAATTGTTAATATCATGTATGTCATTGCATTCAAAACCAACTCTATAAGATTTAATTTAGGTTAGAAATTTAAATTTTAATATTATAAATAAAAAATTATATTAATAAAATTTGATTTTATAATTACTTTTATAAAATTTAATTAATTAATTAATTAATTAATTAATTATATATCAATAATTTTAAAAAAAAAAACTCCTATTCGGACTGGTCATCCTACGCTCATTCTACTAAATTCTAATACTCTACTATTATTATTTATCTTTTATTTTAAAAAGAAAACGTTAATAATAAAATAGTTGCTGTTCACCTCATTCTTCAATTATAAAATAATTAAATTCTATTTTCTTTTTATAAACATGAAGTTAGTTTCATAAGCAAGTACTTAGCTATTCACAACAGCAGTGATTTGTTGATTAAAACAATCAACCCTAGTGATTTTATTATATTTTCTTTAAAATAAAACTAATAATAATTATTCCAAATATAAACTTACGTAAAAATTTTATTTATACGAACGAACTTAAAATTTTATATAAAATATAAAAATTATTAACAAAATATAAAGGTATGAAACTACTAAAGTTTAAAAAATGTAAAATTAGATTATCGTAGAAAACATAAAATATATATATAATATAAAATAACATAAAATTTTTAGGGTTTATGATTGCATCCTAATGTCCTTAGCTTCATCCCTAATTATACAAATTTTTTAAAGTTTAAAATTTGAGGATTTAAGTGTAACACTTTTAAATTTAGGACATAGATAAAATTTTAAAATTGAAGTTAAATTTTAGAATTTAGAGGTTTAAACCTTAATCTATAATCAATATTACTTAAAATTTAAACTTTATATTCAAACCCTAAATCTTAACTTTTTTAACCATAAATCCTGATTCTAAATTTTTAACCCTAAATCTTAAAAAAAAACTTTTAACCCTAAAATTCGAGGGAAAAATCCGACTTATGTATGGGTTACTAATGTAATCTCTCATGGCATCTTCTTTATTCTTCCCTTTGCTGTTTAAACCAATAGTCTACAAGAAACCTGCTTGCCAGTGTGCCTGACCGAACAAACCCAAAAGCTACGATAAATCCAAAAGTAAAGCGAAGCTCTCACAGTCAAAACGGCCATGGAATCCGACAAAACAATAGAAAACTGCCAAAGAAACTGAGTCCTCTTCAACTCTTCCTCCTCCGTAGTTTCTCCCTTCCTTTTCACACCATCACTGCCATCCGAACTACATTTTTTTGGCATTAATTCCCTCATTTCCCTTCCCCCTCCCCCCCACTCGTTTTCTTACAAAAAAACAACTGTCTGTCCCCTTTCCTTCCTTCTCTGTAACTCATTTTCGCTTTTCGATTCCCCTTTTCCAGTGTTATAAACCATCTGGTTCTCTCTCGCGCGCGCTTTCTTTTGTTTGGTTGATTCACGTTACAGATCTGATTTACTAGAAAGAAGCAGGACTATATGATTTTTGTAAACATTTATTTGATTTAGAGATTTCAAGCTGTTTGGTTTTAGGGTTTTTGAACCGATGTTTGGATCGGAAATGGAGACGAGAATGAAGAAATATAGGCAAGTGAGTCCAGAGAGAGCTAAAGTTTGGACTGAGAAATCTCCAAAGTACTATCAGCAGAATCGGAAAGTTCCGGTTGTTTATTATCTCTGTAGAAATCGCCAGCTCGAGCATCCTCATTTCATAGAAGTTCCTCTCTCTTCTCCTGATGGACTGTATTTGAGAGGTAATTTCAATTGAATCTTCAAATTTGTTCATTCATCTAATTTTTTTTTCTTGATTGTTTTTTTTCTCGTAATTTTGTGCTCTGTAGATGTGATGGAGAGGCTTAATAATCTCAGAGGCAGAGGAATGACATCCTTGTATTCTTGGTCTTGCAAGAGGTAACAAAAGATTTTTTTAAATGGACTTACAAAAAGATTAAATGCTCTTTGGTTGCTGAGAAACAGCGGGAAAAATAATAGAGGCAATCCTTAATTAAGTAAATGAAAAAAAAAAAAAAAAAAAAGCCTCTTTCCCCCCTTGTTTATAGGTTCCTTAGTTTCTGGAGTATTAATTGTTGCAGAAGCTATAGGAATGGATTTGTATGGCATGATCTTTCTGAAGATGATATAATACTTCCTGCACATGGAAATGAATACGTTCTCAAGGGCTCTGAACTATTTGAAGAATCTAATTCAGGTTAATATCACTTTATGATTTATTTTTATTATATTTAATAGGAAGTGAAAAAGGAAATGTAAGACTAAAGGGTTAATGCTAGTGAATTTTGTGTTCAGATCACTTTAGTCCAATTGGGAACAGCAGTAGATTGCAAAATCTTAAGCAGTTACCTGAACCACCTTCTTCTTCTAGAAGCCAGGATGATTCTTCTTCGTCTTCAAGTATGAATGGGAAGAAAACAAAAAATTCTCAGGATGATGAACTCTCTTCTCCAGTTAACCGTCCAACCCCTGGCTCCTCTGGTGCATCACCGGAGTCTAGATACGGAAAGAATTCTTCCTGGGGTTGTTCACTAAGTTTGACTGAGTATAAGGTTTGTAAGAGTAATGGATCAGCGGATGCTTCAACACAGACTGAGGAAAACACAGACAAACCTAAGACACGGGAAACTTGTACGAAGGGTGTTTCAACGGAAGATGGACCATTAGAACCCGGAGGCAATGAGAATTTCCAGAACGTAGTCCCTAATCCTTGTGTGAAAGATAATTCAGAGATATGCCAGAATCCAGTTTCTCCACTGTCTATTTCTAATGCATCATCTACTGGAGGGAAAACTGAAACATTGGAATCTCTAATCCGAGCAGATGCAAGTAAAATCAACAGTTTTAGGATTCTTGAAGAGGAAGAAATCCGAATGCCAACCAACGCTAGGCTCAAGGCAACAAGCATGTTGATGCAGTTGATCTCGTGTGGGTCGATATCTGTAAAAGACCATAGTTTTGGCCTTGTTCCAACATACCGGCCTAGGTTTTCGCATTCGAAATTATCATCACCATGGTTCTCTACTTCAATCATGTTGGGAGAGCTTGACTGCTTATCGGAGAATCCAAGGTTGATGGGACTGAGATTGGAGGACAAAGAATATTTCAGTGGTAGTTTGATTGAGACAAAAGTTCTCAAACAAGGAGAAGGACATGCCACTCTGAAGCGTTCTTGTTCATATAATGATGATAGGTGAGTTTGTGTTTAAATCTATTCTTGTTGGTTTATTCGGGAATTGAATGAATGAACTATTTTGATACTAATTCAAAGCATTTCAAAGCATTTTAATGGTTAAATGCTCTCATATATCATAATTGTTTACAGCTGTGACAACACTAATCCTAGAGTAGGGCAATGGGACATAAGTCAAAATAATTATGAACTTAGCACAATAAGATGCAGTGAAAGTGCTTCAGATTAGATCTTTTAGACCTTTTATATTGGAGAGTCTGAATGCCTATGAATGTAGAAAAGCCCATGCATTAAACTTTATACTTTTGTGCCTCAATTATGTAGAGATATTTTTCATGGAAACAAGATTCTTCTTGTTCTATTAAGGACATTTATGTCACGTTGTGAATTGATGAAGTTGCATGAATTAGACAAGGGATATGATTTAAATAAGTATGGTAAATTAGCAAGCTTACTGCTAGTTTATGTTTGAACTTCCTAGATGCTTGATGATAATGAATTATGAATATGATAACTGGTTGGCATCTTGGAATTAAGAGCACGCTTGTTCATGATTCTTTTTACTCAGTGTTCTAGGGATTGTTTATCATTGAATTGGGGCCTTAAATGGTTGCATTTGTATGTCCGAAACAACAGCTACATAAGCTTCCTTGTTTTGCACTTGACTATGCTGTTTTGATGTTAAATCAGTATCAGATTTATGCTCAAATCAGCTTGTTAGTAAACCTGTTTAAGGGCTGTTTTGTGTCAATTATGGTGTCGAATTGAACTCAAAACAGTATACTTGCACTCGACCCTGTTTAAAGGCTGTTAGGCTTGTATCATATGCATATTTAGAAGTTGTGAAATTGATGCGAAAACAGTAGGTAACCATTCTTTGCTAAGTAAACCTGTACCGTTTGTGTGCCTTTAGGTTCGATTTGAGCTAGAAATTGTCGGAAACAGTAGCTGTTTTATTGCCCTGTTTAGGTGCCTATATTCTTGATTCTTTCCTTGAAATTTTAGTAGGTATAGTTGAGGTAATGACTATGGTTAGAATTGAGCACATTGACCAACTGATTTAGGCTTCTTCTAGAATGATATGTGCTTTGGTTCATATGTATAATGTACCTTCAGCTACATTTCTTTTGTAGCTTATGCTAAACCAATGAAACTTAGTTGAATTATAGGACATGTAAGGAGCTGGAATCAGCTGAAGACGAAGTAGAGACAAATTCAGGACGCACAAAATGCATCCCCCGCACTATCAAAGCTTCACTAAGCAAGCAGCCAAGGAGCGAGTCAATGAGATCTCCTATTTCTGATAAACCAAGAATCTCCTCTGATGCGACCGACAACCCGCGCTCTGTATCGAGTAACACATCCGCTGGTAGCAGTAGAAGAATGACTGTTAATCACAAGCAATCAAAAAGGTTGGATTCATTCAGAGAAGAGGAGCAGATGATAAAAATTGAAGAAAGTTAAGCATAAATTCCTCCCTTAGAACTTTCAAGACGGAAGATGAATTTTTTTTTACATATGATGTTTCTTGTTTCATATTGGCTGACTAACATGTGATTTCCCTCAACAGGCTTGCTTCAGGAGCTCGGGTTATAATCCAATCCAAGGCGCCTTGTGATACCATGGTTGGTTGCTCTTAGGGGAGCAGCATGTTAAAGGTAAGGATCAGACCTTGGATCCTTTTTGATAAATCTTGTTCAATGTAATTCAAAATTGGTTTTGAATTTCAAAGGATGTAAGATAATAATTTTTTTGGGGGGGCGGGGGGTCAAATGTGATGTTTCTGTATATGTGGAAAGTTGCAGAAAAGAACGAGAAAGGTGGATAACTAGATATGGGTCTTGAGGGACTTATATGAGATTATGCTTTTATGTAACTACAGTTGCAGTATCATTAATCTCTCTTCACCCTTGTTGCATTCTTTAATTTACTTTTACCATAAGATTAAAAAAATAGACTGGTTATTCGCTATTTTCTACATTCAAAGGAAATATTGGTCTTGAATGGGAGTCAAGTTGGCTTCCTAGGATACTGTTATTAATATTATTTACCTAAGGTCTGGGCTGAGGCAAGGCTTGGAGATTGTCGACAGCTTAGGATCCTATGTTGTTCACTTTGGGGTTGACCTTGTGTTTAAGACTAAGAACCCTTTTTTGTTTGTTTTTTTGACTGAGCTCAAGGCATAAAAGACCCCAACTTCCCCATAGCTTTGTTGAATGGGACTGGGATGGACTCCACTTTCTTCTATGGGGACGTCATTGTCATTTTGTCTAAAGTTACAAGGTGCCTTTATACCCGAGTCTTGTTAAATGCCAGGATTGAGGGGACCAGAACGGTTGATGTTGTAACTGAATTAGTATAGTTTTGGTATCTAATGGTACTAAGTAGGTTGGAAATGAGACGAGACGGATCATGAGTTATTCGAATTTGATTTGGTCAAAGTTTGGTCAAAACTCGACTCAATTGGACTCGGCTCAAGTTCTTGACAAGCCGAGTCGAACTACATGATATACGTCTCGAAAAACTCACGAGTTATTCGAAAATATAAATATATTATTCTTTTTATTTTTTATAATTTAAAATCTAAATTTTTAAACTTAAAACCCTAAAATCTAAACCTTAAACATGTCTTAAACCCTAAATTAACACACTAAACCTTAAAATTAACAAGTTTGAGTTTACACAACTTGTTTATCAAAGTTTTTTTTTTCATTTGACTTTAAATGAGACGTGGTAGATAAGAGTTACTTGAGTCTAACACGGTCAAGAACGATCAACACTTGATTAGGTTTGAATAAAGTTCGAACTTGACTTGCGTTTTTAACGAATTGAGTCAAACTAAAATCTTTTACGCTCGTTTAAAAAAATTACTATAGTACTAAGGGCATGAAGGGTAAGGTTTGAATTTGCCTAAAGATGAAAGAAACACTTTGAAGATTAAAAAAATAACCTTTTTATGAATCCGACAAAAAGTGGAACAAAAAGTGTCATGACCCAAAATCCAAAATTTCACATGACATGAGTGAAACTCAAACCCCATAGTTATTACGACAGAGAAAAAAAGCGATGGGCCTGCCTGTCTCTGACTGGATTGGCACCGGTAGAAATAAATGTTACAAATTACAATTAAAGTAGGTATTTCCCTTACTTTTATGTTTTGCTTATGAAATGACTTTGAAGAAAGTTGGGACGAAACAAAACCTCGGGTAGGGATGGCACGGGTCGGGTCGGATTCTTAGTTCACTCGTATTCGATCCGACTCGACTTGATTTTTAAATTTTAAAATCCGATCTTACCTGAATTATTAAAAAAATTAAAATTTTAGAGATTAAACTGTAAAAAAAATAAAATTTAGAGATCTAATTGTAAAAATATTTAACTTTAGTGACCTAATTGTAAAAAAATTAATTTTAGTGATCTAATTGTATAATATATATAAAGAGGGATCATTATTGCAAATATCCCTAAAATATATATGGGAAAATTACACTATTAGTCTCGAGTTGGGTCGAATTTTTTCACCCTAAACCCGAACCCGACCCGATCCGAGACAACCCTTAAAAAAAACCCGACCCGACCCGAACCTAAAATTTTCACCAAAAAATCCGACCCGATCGAACTGGATCGGGTCAGAACCCGCCAGGTTCGAGTTCCGTGGCATCCCTACCTCGAGGGCTGTCACTCGTGAAACACACAGATACAAATACATGTGATGAAGAAGGAATAATTAACAGGATTAACGGTAGAATATGTGTGGAAATTAGGATGTAAATCGTCTATCTCTTTTTCATGCTTTCATTTGTATCTCCGCTTTAAATTAAAGGGTTTAAGATTTAAGGTTTAAAGTTAGGAGTTGTGGTTAGGGTTTAGAGAATTAGATGTAGGGTTAGGGATCGGGTTGGATTTTTTTAAAAAAAAATTCGGGTTCGGGTCGTTTTTATTTTCAAGGGTGATTTCGGGTCGGGTTCAGGTTTAGGGTGGAAAAAACCCGACTCGACCTGGGACTAATAGTGTAATTTTTCCATACATATTTTAGGGATATTTGCGATAATGATCCCTGTTTATATATATTTTATACAATTAGGTCACTAAAAATAAATTTTTTTTATAATTAGGTCACTAAAATTTTATTTTTTACAATTAGATCCCTAAATTTTATTTTTTACAATTAAGTCCCTAAAATTTAAATTTTTTAATGATTCGGGTTGGGTCGGGTCAGATTTTTAAAGTTTAAAAATCGGGTCAAGTAGGGTCGGATTTTTTTCACCCTAAACTCGGGTCGGGTGGCGGGTGAAGGGTATGAGTTTTCGAGTTGGGTGCGGGTGGGTCAAAAATTCGACCCAACCCGACCCGTGCCCATCCCTATGTAGGGTTTAGGATATAAAAAATAAGGGTTAAATTTAAAATTTATTTTTTTAGAAAAAATTCAAAGAAGACATAAATTGATGCATGATAAAAAGACAAATAATTTTTACTCTATAAATTACATCTAATTATATTGAGTATGATAAAATACACAAATGATTATTAAATTATCACCAAAAATATAAAATAGTATCAATATTTTAAAAGTTATATAATCAACATTGAATTTTAGTTTTTGTTATAAAATAGTTATTGAGTCATTAATTGTCCTTAAGTAGGTGACGTGATAATTATATAAATTTAAATAATAAAATATTTAATTATTAACCATTTTATTTTTAATTTAACTCTTATTATTAATGTTTATAACTAAATGTGTAAATATTGATGATTAAATATGTTATTAATGATTGTAATTGGACAATGATCGCTCGATCACTATACTACAATTATTGGTAACCGAATTTATGACCTCTAGGAATAACAATCATTCTCTTAAACAATTATCTCTAATATATACTTTAATTTTTTAATTTTGATTCGTTAAAATAATTATCACTTATCGTTGCTTGGTACATAGCTGTTTTTTTTTCTTGTTATTTTATATTTAAAAACATCTAAATTTGTTATTCTTTTCAAAGATAATTTTCTAGTTTCTCATAAAAACAGTAAAATCCTTACTTTTATAAAAAAAAAATCTCTTAAACCCAAAAACATTTTACTCATCTAGTTGGGGTGATTCAAACTTATAATTTAAGGTTAATATGAGGTTGACCTGTTATACAGGAAATCGATTTGTATATATTTTTTTACGATGTTTATAATAAATAATTGTAATAATTGTGATAAAAACGATATATAGATAAAGTTTTACGACATAAGAATCTATATACATGTATATATTATTAGAAGAAACCTTATTTATTAGAAGAACAATAAAAATTTCAGTGTGTACAGAAATTATTGTAAATTATGTATAGTTTCTTATCAAAAACGTAATAAAAACGGTAGGTACTGAATTTCTTATACGAGAACACTAAAATTAAAAGGAGCTAAACTTAGGGTAAACATTTTTGTACATACATATTTTCTTACAAAAAAAACTAATTTATTACAAGAACAATGAGAATTTAGTAGGTACAAAAATTATTACAAATTGTACATAGTTGCTTACAGAAATCATAATAAAAAACATAGGTACTGAAATGTTTACTTGAGAGCACCAAAACTAAAAGGAGCTCAATTTTCTATAAGAATTTCTGTATATACATATTATTCTACAAGAAAACTTAATTTATTACAAGAACAACGTAAACGCCAGTAAATATAGAAATTATTACAAATTATATATAGTTTCTTACCAAAACCATACTAAAAATGTAGGTACTAAATATCTTAAACGAGATCATCCATGTAACGACCTAGATTTTACTGAAATTGAAGGGTTGAGTTTAAATCGAAGTGCGAACATCATATTTGGATCTTTGGGGCCTTAGAAATCTAATTAGGCTTGTTATATTGGGCTAAAGTTTTAATGAAGGGCATGTATGTGATTTTGGAAGAGAGTGTGACTGTTAGGGAAAGAGGTAAAAGAGTGAAATCTTTGTATTTGGACAGAGTGATATCACTCTTCATATTTTTTTTTCTCTCTCACCATCTCTCTCAAAGAGTAATGAACAAAGATCTAAGCTTTGGAATTCTGAGAAGCAATCTCGTTGGGTTGCTGAAGGAGAAATTAAAGGGCTTAAGAAGATCTCTATTTTGAGTTAAGGATGAACTCAAAAGGTGGGATAAGGGATTTTAGTGGAGGTGGAAGGAAGAGAACGAATATGGGTTTGAGGGTCTTATTTTGCAGTGTTTTAAATTTGTTTTGGAATCTCCTATTAGGGGTGGGCAAGACCAAGTACTCGACCAATTTGAATAGAATTGGTCTCGGTCCCGGTAACCACCGATTCCTAAAAATTGGAACTAGTCCCGGTCACATCGGGCCTTAAATTTTAAGAATTTGTCCCGTTACTGGTGGGTACCGGTTCCAATACCGGGTACCAGTCAATTAATTTATTCTTAAAATTTTTTGAGTAATTGGAGAAAAAATTTAACCACCAATAATAATATTAAATAATAAAATTAGAATATTATAGACTTGAAAATTAAAGTTTTTAAAACTAATCATACTCATAATATTCATACATAAAGAGAAAGTTTGATAAGAAAAATAAACAAAATAAAACCAATATCGAATATTTGGTATTGGTCCCGGTCTTACTAGGTACTAACCGGATACCGGATCCAAAAAATCAAGATCCAGTCCGGTCTCGGTTATGATCGGGACCTAAATTTTGGATCCAGTCCTGATTCCACACGAAAACAATACCAGATAAAAATCTACCGGGTCTTACCGGGTCCGGGAGTAGGACCGGGTAATCGGTTTTTTCCTACCTCTATCTCCTACTATTGTAGTGACCTTTGCCAACCTTTTTTTGTATTGAAAGCTTTGGAAGAAACGTCAATGGTACAAAGGAATAAGAAGGGAAAGTTTGAGGTGTGTTGAAAGCTCTTGGTTACTAGTAATATGAGGTTAGTCCACTTCAAACTTCTGAGTATTTATAAAAATTTTAATAATAATGTTGTGTCATGGGGTCAGAGTTTTGACGCAGGGACAACCACCCCGTGCGGCACCTCAGGTCTCTCACATACCCGAGGTTCAGCCTTTACCATCTCGATGCTTACTGGTTTCGCCCTCTCATAGGCTCATCAGGGAAGCGGGGACAACTCCCGACCAGTGTGGTGCGCGATCAGCACGTCCATACGAAGATAGGTCGGCTGCTCGACACGTACTACACCCTTAATGCTATCCCGCTCCCAAGAGTTAAGAACAACCAGAAAACATCTCGCTCAGTCCCGCGTTGTTATGATACACGGACCGTGACAATCTCCCCCACCTGATTCATGCACGCCCTCGTGCATGGGGAGGAAACTCTTTCCCTTCTTTAAATTAGCTAGGAACTAGTGTGTAATTCTCCCTCAACTCGCCCTCTAACTGGGGCCGCCCTCCGATGTTGGGCAAAGGTCTACTTGCAACCACCCCATTTCCCAAGGTGTCACATTGCAGCTCGACCATCCGGAAAACTTTCGTTACGGCTTCCTGCCTACCTGTCCTCATCTCAATCTCTTTCTAGAGGACCCACTTGCGAACACCCTCTTCACATTAGGGTGCGAGCTTTACTTGCTCGTCCACACGACTCGCTCCGCAGCACATGGGGCGCTTGGCAAACTCAACAGCTAGCACACAGCCACGCTCTGATACCATCTGTCACGGGGTCAGAGTTTTGACGTAGGGACAACCACCCCGTGCGGCACCTCAGGTCTCTCACATACCTGAGGTTCAGCCTTTACCATCTCGATGCTTACTGGTTTCGCCCTCCCATGGGCTCATCAGGGAAGCGGGGACAGCTCCCGACCAGTGTGGTGCGCGATCAACACGCCCATCCGAAGATAGGTCGGCTGCTCGGCACGTACTACACCCTTAATGCTATCCCGCTCCCAAGAGTTAAGCACAACCAGAAAGCATCTCGCTCGGTCCCGCGTTGTTACGATACACGGACCGTGACAGAATGATATTATGCTCTTTATTTTTTAAGTAATTTTCGACGCTTTATTTTGGGTTAATATAATATATTTATAGATAAAAAATTTTAATCAACTAACGTTAAATGATTTGAGATGATGTGAAAAACCAACATGAGTATATACTATATGATAGTAATATCATATAAGTAAATATATTAACTTTACAAAATGACGTAGCAGTCAAAATTAATTTTATAAAATTATATGAAAGATTTTTTTTCTTCTGGCTTGTCATTCTATTAAATCATTTTATGTTGTTTAGCTTCAGTTGATAATAATTTTTATTTAAAAAAATCATTTTAACTCAAAATAAAACCTTAAAAATTAAATTATTATAAAAAAAATAAGGATAAAAGCAATTATTCATTTATTTTTTTTATTTTTTTTGCATTATGCAATTCCAAACCTTTGCCATTCCATGTGTTAGCCCTATATTCTAACTTTCCTATGTTTACATTGCATTGCAATTTGCTTTAGGCTGGAGTTTGTTTGAGAATCAATGAAGGATGCTGACATTGATAGTGCAATCTTACAACCAAAAATAAAGAAAAATATTTTTTTATGGAGATAAGTAAACCAATAAAATTCAGAAGCTTCCTGAATCTCTTTGTCTCTGTCTAAACGAGACACATAAAGAAGAAAGGAGTTGTAGGTGATCCAAACTGTCATGCAAAAGTATTGCTATCTAAGACTGGTTTCATCGGCAAACAACCATCAACCGATTGAGGATAAATCTTTTCAAGTGACCACCGACAAAACATAAATAAAAAACTAGCATCGATTAAAACTCTGTACGAATAAAAATCGATCGCTAGGGTAATGATGCAACAGGCCACAGAGATAAATGAACCAAACCCAAAACAAAAATAAAAACATGTCATAAGGACATAAAAAACGTGTCATAAAGACAAAAAATAGAGATTCTTATTAAAATAAAACAAGAAAAAATAATAAACTTGGTGGTCGACGACCAATATTAAAATTGATTCTTGACCACCGATCAAAGGGATTTATCAAAGTGAAAAACAACTAGGCTTGAAATTTTGATAGAGGAGTGGCAGCTAGAGTAGAGAAATTGATTAGGTTAATTGATATTAGCCTAGCTAAAATATTAATAATATTTTTTTAAAACTTATATTTTTATATTTGATCTAAAAGCATTCTCATTGGGGCACGAACTATCTTATCTAAGTGATTAAAGGAACAATTGTTGTTCCTGAATGTCACAGGTTTGAACACCAATATTGTAGCACAATAATTGAGCGAACAATGTATAGTGGTTGAGAATATACTCTATAACAAATTGTTAGGCTTGATGTAGCTTGATGCACAACGAATTTAACCTTTCCAAGGGATGGAGAATCACTAATTTGGGTGATTTGTGGAAACAATGAAAGATAGACAATAAACACGATGATTTAGAGTGGTTCGAACTTTTAACCCAAGTCCTACATCCACTACCTTAGCTTCCCACTAAGGATTTCCCAAATTCACTAAGAATTCAACCTTTTGAGGAAAAAAGGGATAAGTTTACAATCCTAGATTTAAAACCTGAATCTAGCATCCAAAGTTCACAACCCGAACTTTGAGAATCCTCTCAACAAAAAGAAAAGCTTAGTAAACTTGTTTAATTCTTCTAACAAGGCTAATGTTTGCAATCTAAAGCCCTCACAATCCTAATACACCTTAAACATACATATATATTAATCTCACAAGTGTATTGTCTACCCAAAGATGAGAATTAAGTTCTAAGACAATTTCTTGATCATATTGTTGTTACAATGTAAGCATTAGTCTTCTCTTGATGCTTTCTTTTATTATCCCAAATGAGCTTCTAGTCGTTGGTGACCGTTCGGATTGATTTGGAGCCGTTTAGAGCTTGTTTAAAGGCCAATTTCTGCATCTGGTGTAACTGGTATCGAAACGCATGAAAGTTGTTTCGATACTGCCTCTTTGGGAAACAGTCGTTGAACCTACAATTAATGACCGGTATCGAAACACCTATAAGGCGTATCAAAACCCTTAGCTCATGGTATAAGTTATTCCGATACTGCTCCTAGCCGTTTTTTTTTATAAAATCCTTTGGTTTTGTAAAGTCGTTGAAGGTGTATCGAAACACCTAAGACACGTTTTGATATTGCGTATCGAAATGGTTGTTCTTTGTATCGAAACCAAAAATCACAGTAGCAAAACGTATCAAAACGGTTATAGCCCGTATCGAAATGACTGTTTAATTTTGCCTTTGAAAAATATAACGGTATCGAAACACCTATCAGGTTTATCGAAACGCCTATGTTAAAAAAACTTTTTTGGTTTCTTTAAATCATTTTAAACACCTTTAAAATCTCTCAGAAAACTCTTATATATATTTTCAAGTTGTTTGGACATAAGAACTATTTTTGAAATCTTTTCAAATTAGTACAAAACTATTTTTCAATTATTATATCAAAACATTAGTTCTACACAAATACTAATGTGAAATATGTAGCTCATTAAAAAAATATTCTCATTGGGAGTTATTTTTCTTTTTTCAATAATCACTCTTTCTCTTCAAATGGTGCGAATGATATTCTCCTCATTCTCTTAAATATTACACAATTCTCTCCCCTTTAAATAATTTTGTCCTTGTGATAATAAATTATATTTATGTTGGTACTTTATTTCATTTTTAATTAGGTGACTAATTATTTATGATATAAATTTATTAAATACCTTTTATTTAAAATTATTTTAATATATAAATGGTGTTGCATGTATTTAAATATTATAATATTTAATAATATAATTTTATTAATATTGTATTTATGGTATTTTAAGGCTATAAAATGATATTATATGTTGCTTATGTCATGATCTAGATTCGGATTCGAGTGTCGGGTTAACCTGAAGTATTGAACTTCGACATTTAGGCCCCGAGTTTGAGTTCTGGGCTAGTTTTGGGCCTTGGGGTTGAGTATGTTGGGTTGACATTGACCCAAAGCATGTTGAGTGAAAGGAATATGGTAATCCTCTAATTGAGAAAAAAAAAGAAGAAAGGAGAGTAATTTTTCTGCATAAATTTTGGTAAGTGTGAGGTCATTCCCCTCTTACTTTTCTTCTTATCTTCCTCCCTCCTTACAAGAGAAGAGGAAGCTTGTTAAAGGTTGAATCTTTAAGATTTAGGTGAGAAATCTCATTTCAGGGGTAGATTGAAAATTTGAGAGCAGCAAGTGATATACAAATCAAGGTAAAGATGTGTTTGGTTGGTGAGAAAAGGAGTTGAAGAGTGGTGCTTAATTTAAGAATGGGAAGGAAGTTTTTTGAGCTTTAATTTCATGTTTTTAGTATTTTTAGGTTATGAAAATCTTTCTCTAGCTTGTTTAATCCTTTGTTTAACCCTTCTTGTAAAGAAACAAGTTGGAGTGCCCTTTAGGAGCCTTGGGGGGAAAAAAGCTTGAAGAGAGGAGGAACTCGTAGTTGTTGCTGATTTTTTTGCTAAGGTTGATATTCTTCCAACTTCCTAGCATCATGTATTTCATAAAATTAGGTATGATTGTATGTATGTTGCTTGTTTGAATGCTTGATAGCTTAGAAATACCCCTTTAATGGTGAATTGGTATATTTATGTTGAACTATTGTAAATTGACCTCAATCTTAGAATCGTCCCCATTGCGATCCTTAAGCTATTAAACCAAGTTCAAACACACACAAACATGATGCAACTGTCACGGGGTCAGAGTTTTGACGCAGGGACAACCACCCTGTGCGGCACCTCAGGTCTCTCACATACCCGAGGTTCAGCCTTTACCATCTCGATGCTTACTGGTTTCACCCTCCCATGGGCTCATCAGGGAAGCGGGGACAACTCCCGACCAGTGTGGTGCGCGATCAGCACACCCATCCGAAGATAGGTCGGCTGCTCGACACGTACTACACCCTTAATGCTATCCCGCTCCCAAGAGTTAAGCACAACCAGAAAGCATCTCGCTCAGTCCCGCGTTGTTACGATACACGGACCGTGACAATCTCCCCCACCTGATTCATGCACGCCCTCGTGCATGGGGAGGAAACTTTTTCCCCTCTTTAAATTAGCCAGGAACTAGTGTGCAATTCTCCCTCAACTCGCCCCCTAACTGGGGCCGCCCTCCGATGTTGGGCAAAGGTCTACTTGCAACCACCCCATTTCCCAAGGTGTCACATTGCAGCTCGACCATCCGGAGAACTTTCACTGCGGCTTCCTGCCTACCCATCCTCATCTCAATCTCTTTCTAGAGGACCCACTTGCGAACACCCTCTTCACATTAGGGTGCGAGCTTTACTTGCTTGTCCATACGACTCGCTCCGCATCACATGGGGCGCTTGGCAAACTCAACAGTTAGCACATAACCACACTCTGATACCATTTGTCACGGGGTCAGAGTTTTGACGTAGGGACAACCACCCCATGCGACACCTCAGGTCTCTCACATACCCGAGGTTCAGCCTTTACCATCTCGATGCTTACTGGTTTCGCCCTCCCATGGGCTCATCAGGGAAGCGGGGACAGCTCCCGACCAGTGTGGTGCGCGATCAACACGCCCATCCGAAGATGGGTCGACTGCCCGACACATACTAGACCCTTAATGCTATCCCGCTCCCAAGAGTTAAGCACAACCAGAAAGCATAATTAATAATATTTAAAAAATATTTTTTTTAAATTAAAATACTATCAAATTATATTTTAATTTTCTATAAAAATATATAATTAATAATATCATTGGAACAATTTAAACATTTAGATAATCCACTCAATAAATAATGCTAAATTTTGCTATTACTTTTTTTTGTTAAGCATAAATTTACGTACTTAATAAATTTTTATTCCTTAATATAAAACAATTTCGTTCCTCGTAAAAAAAATCTCAACTTCATCTCAGATATTATTATTATTTTGATGAAATAGATGAAACACTATTCAAAAACATTTATCTAGACTATTAGTACACTAAAATTCTTTATTATCAAATAGAAAATAAATTTAAGTCAAATTAATAAAATTATCATTAAAAATTAAATAATTTAAAAATATATTATCTCTTTTAAGTTGCATTCTAAAATAGTACCAAAATCATAACATATTACGTAAAAAGGGTAACATTTGCCGTTAAAAACCTAAAATGTTATTCTCTAACATTATCAATATTTATGGATTTCTTTTTTATAAAAAAAAAGGCATAATGATAATTTTCACCCTTAACGTCTATAATTTTTGTCATTTTGGCCCCTATTCTTTTTTGGGATAAATTTAGCCCTTAACCTATATATTTTTAACAAATAACTCATTTTTTAACTACCATGATAACTGAACCGTTAAAAATTTAATAATGATAACATGTCATATATATATGATAATATATTTTAAATGACATAGAATCTAACCTATTAAATATATGCATATATATAGAATATAATTTTATTCCAGTATAAAATATAAAACAATTAAAATTTAAATAAAATATTAAAAATTAATTAAATCCAAAACAAAAATTTATTAAATATTCTCTAACTAAACTAAAATATCTTTATAAAACCTTAAAATTCTGATTTAGATTAAAACTAAAATACCTAAATTCTAAACTAAAATAATAAAAATCCAATTGATTATTATCAAAATCCTTTATCTTTGATTCATCGATAACAAAAACCTTTCTTTTCAGATTATGTTCATACCTTTTAAGATAAAATTTTGATTTTACTATAGTTAAGGTTGAGAATGTTTAGTAGCCTTTTGTTTTAGATTTAATTAATGTTTAAAGAATAAAAAAATAATTTTTAATATTTTATTTGAATTTTAATTGTTTTATATTTTTAGATTGGAATAAAATTATATTCCGCGTGTATGTATATGATATACTAGATGTTAAGTCATTTAAAATATATTATTACATATATATATATGACATGTCATCATTATTAAATTTTTAACGGTTCAGTTATCATGGTAGTTAAAAAAATGAGTTATTTGTTAAAAAGACATAGGTCAAGGGCTAAATTTATTCCAAAAAAAGAATAGGGGCCAAAATGAAAAAAATTATAAACGTTAAGGGTGAAAATTATCTTTATGTAAAAAAAACAATATTTATAATATTTTCAATTATAACTTAAAATACTATCAATATTTATAGTAATATTTTACATTTTATACTCTTATTTTAATTGTAACCTAAAAAATAATCAACTTAAAATGCTATCAAAACATATAATATTTTAACTACAAAAATAATTTTTATATTATATATTTTTTTGAATAAATAGAATTTTATTCATATAAGTAACTAGAAAAAGGATATAAAACGGTAAGACACTAAATCAAAACAACCCTGACAAACATTAACAAAGGGCAACACCTATAAACTTAACCAAACTTATAAGCAAATATCCTAATTAACATCTAAGCATATATCAATTGAACATTTACAATCTATCATTTTCATCTTTACAACATTCTTAATAATGTAAAAAATTTCAATCAATGAGCACGCATCTTTTCCATACAAGCGTTCATTCCTCTCTTGCCAAATATGGTAGTTAAAACTACACCAAGCTAATCTGAAAATCACAAACCTCAAGGATTTACCCTTCTTCATTTGTAAAATTCAAGCAAAAAGACTAACCCAACTACCAGGAACAAATCGCAAACCACAAGCTTGTGTTATCAAAAGCCATAAAGAGGTTGAGAAAGAGCAACTCCTAAACAAATGGTCTCCAGATTTAGCAGCTTCTCCACATAGCAAGCATAAGGTGTCAACCTAGCAACCCCATCTCTTAAGCCTGTATTTTGTTGGCAAATGATCCAAAACAACTAACCAAGATAGAAACGATTTCCTAGGAATCAATTAGGATTCTCAAATAATTCAAAACCATGACACTCTTTTTTCTTATGTCTGAGAGAATGTCATACCTTCCTTGCATCATAATCAAGTGGAAAATCCCAAGAGTAAACAACTGATCCCGTAGCTTCATAAGTTTTTCCTTTCCCAATTATGTGTAACACCCCGAACCCCGGTGCCACATTTGAGACACAAGCACAACATGTTCCCATAAAATTTTTCATATTTTCAAGTCAAATCCAAAACATACCACCAAGTAAAAAATATAATTAAAAATGATATTAAATATAAAAGGTAGTTTGACAAATCCAAAATATAAATGGAGCTCAAAATACAAGTTTGACAAAACATTTGACCTTGACAATTTAAATCAAATAGAGTTACAATTACAACAATAGACCTACGAATACATAGCCCAATAATCTAGCAATTTTACTCTACCAACCGGTCAATACTAAATTCCGCAATGATGGTGCTCCATCGCGCCGCTCGATCGTCTGTCTACTTACCTACGCATGAAAATAAATTCCAAAACGTTGAGTTACTAAAACTCACTAGGTACACAACCTATCGACTATGCTTCAGGTGAATCATAACTATGAAATGCTAAATGAGAGTAATATGAAGTATTGACACTACCGTAATCGCCTATACACATGATATAACAAACACAACCAAAGATAAAAATAATCAAATCAGAAGTGAGGCCCACTGCCATCCCGATACTAGGGAACTCACTCGGCCCGGAATCTCACATCGGACTTCTCAAAATCTCTCGTCGAGCTAATATACTCAGAATCTCGCATCGATTCTTCATTCAGAATCTTACATCGAGTGGGCTCGAAATCTCACATCGAGCAAAGTCATCACTCGGAATCTCAAATCGGATGGCCTTCGATATATCACCTAGAATATCACATCGGATGACCTTCATTGTGTTGCAATAGTCACTCACTAGGTATTTGGATCCTACTAAACAAATACTCAACCACACAAGATGATCCACCTAGGATCCTCATATCAAACAATACCACTACCAAACCAAGACCAAGCATGCAAGGCATATTTCATCATATCAATGTCCATGTTACTAATTTCAAGTTTCATTAATCATTTTATGGCTTAAACAATCTATAAGAATCCGTAACATTAGTTATGAAACCCTTAAAAACTTGGAAAGATTGCCTAGGGGTATCAATACGCCTATATGGAGTATCGAAATACCCAAGTATCGATATGACTCCTTTGCGTATCGATATGCTAGACAAAGCTTCGAAGATGACCAAGGGAAACTTACCCATATCGATACACCTACTAGGGATATCGAAACGCTCTAGTATCGATACGCCTCCATATGCGTATCGATATACTAAGCTAAATAGCTTAGTAAAACCCACAAAAAAACCCACCCGTATCGATACACCTACTAGGGGGTATCGAAACGAAATGCTACTAGAGTTTTAGGTATCGAAACACTTACCAAGGGGTATCAAAACGATTTGCTACTGGAAATTATGGTTTCGATACTCGGGCATGGCGTTCCGAAACGCCTTCTATTCTAGCCCTTGTTTCCTTTTTGCGATATTGATACGCTGACCAATGGGTATCGATATGCCTGTACGAAAGTGTAGGACTAAACCCTAAAATACCTAAGAACATCAACGTAAACCAAACCATTTGATCCCAAAAAGTTCTTACACATTATTGAAGTAATTTAGGCGAGTTTCTAACCAATTTTACCCAATATCATCAACCAAAATTCAATTCACCATTAAACCATGTATAGGCTCTAACCTAAATCAAATCATCAAAAACCAATCAAACATGCCAGATATGATGATGCACATGAAATGTAAAGAATTTGGAAATGTATCAACCTCAAAAACGAGTTGAAGAACTCAAAGCAACTCCCCTAAGACTTTTCCTTACCCAAGCTCCTTGATGGTTCTTGTCACGACCCAGATTCGGAATCCGAGTGTCGGGTTAACCCGAAGAGTTGGGCTTTGGTTTTGGGCCCTGAGTTTAGTAGTTTGGGCCTTTTTGGGCCTTAGGTGGTTGGTTCTTGAGTGGTTTTGTTTGGGATTAAGTTGGGGGCTGAGGGCTTTTTGGTCAATACACATATAAGTTGAAAAGGAAGGGGTTTTGGGGTTGTTGGTTGGCAGAGAGAGTAAGGTCATTTTTCGTATGCTTTTCTCCCCATCTTCTTCCCTTGTTTCATCCCAAGTAAGAGTTGCTTAAAGGTTTGAAATTTGTTAGTTTACTTTATATTTTCGGTTTGGAGCTGAAGGGGTTTTTGTAGGGCTGTTGTTGATCTATAAATCAAGGTGTGGTTTGCTAGATTTGGTGGAGGTGATGTTCTTGAGGGGTTTAAAAAGGGTAGTTCGAATTTAGGTTTGAGGGATCTTGGATCTTGGTTTCTTATTGTTTTTAAGTTCTTAAGAGCTCCTTAAGGTATGTCTAATCGACCACTCATCTTCTTCTTGTAGAAAAACAAGTACGAGGGCCATCTACAAGTTTAGGAAGGTGAAGGCTTGGAGTGGAAGAAGAGCTCGTTTTGTTGTTGCTGTGGCTAAGGTGGGTACTCCAACTCTTCTTGCATCAATCATATAATAATTAAAGTTCATTTCATGTTAATGTGTGTATGAATGTTTGGTTGCTAAACTTAGGGTCATTAATGGTGAATTTTGTATTAAAACGTTTTAAGGTTTAAAAATGATTAGAAACTCACCTAAATGTCTTCATTAATGTGTGGAAACAATTTGAGATTAATTGGTTTAAGTTTGGGAAGGATTCTTAAAATTTTCTAAGTACAAAACTGCATTTACTTGTAGGGGTATCGATAACGGTAGGTCGCGTATCGATACCTCTGAGAGGAAATTAGGCTAGTTTGGGAAAGTGTATCGAAATGCTTTGCCTATGTATCGATATGAAGGTTTACATCGGTAAAACGTTTCGATACCCCAAATAAGGTGTACCTAAACGGGTAGTCCTCCTTAGCTGACTTTGTAACGCCCTAAAATTGGGCTTAGAAGTTAGTCGGTTTAGCCTAGTTCGGGATTATGTACTTAAAAATTTGAATTTTAATCGAAATAAATTATGGAAAAATATTCTAAAATCCCTATTTAATATAAAATTAACTTTGGTAAACTCAATTTCGAAAATTGACCCTTGAATCCCTAGAATTTTGAAACTAGTGACTATTTTGTAAAAATTGAAAACTTAAGGACAATTTTATAAACTAAGTCAAAACTTTGAATCTCTAAGGGGCTTTGATCCAATCCAAATTCTAATTGAATTAAACTTCCATGAGCTTATTTAATTAACACTTAACCCAAAATTTTAATTAATAACCTAAACTACTTTATTTAATTACTAAAAACCTATTTTATATCAAACTAAACCCTTATTTTATTATTTTCGTTTTCCCTCTTTCCAAGGATGAGAAAGACTATCTTTTCAAGGTAAACTCGATTTCTTTTCATTAATTTTCGTTCTAATAGTTAATTATAATTTTTCCTTCTTCAAAAACATTGTTTTTCACTCGTTTTCCTTCTCAAAAACCATGGAAGTTGATTGGGTCAGAATTGGAGGAGAGAAAAATTCAATACTATAATTTTAAAAGGTTTTTTATTGAAATTTCCAAGTTATTGGCTTGGTAAAAACGTTTTTACTCTTTTGGTTTAAGAAAAATCGATTTTTGATCAAAACCTATAATTTTCGTTCAAGGATTTTACTCACTGTTTTGGGGTCTTAAATTGTTGATTTTAATCATGTTAGAATGTTTATAATGTGTTTATAAAGTCCATAATCCCGGACTATAGGTTTAGAAGAAGTTTGGTGGTTTTCGGAAAGTTTTTCGGTTAAGGTTTTGATAGGTTTTAAGGGTTTTTGCGTGGGGGTCCGAATTGGGGTTTGTTTTGTGCGATTAGGAGCACTAAATACTTAGTTTTTGATGGTTGAAACATGATAAGAAGTTGGTGATTACGTTTGAAGAAGTTTTGGATCGAATCGATGACTTGTCGAGCAAGTTTCGAATATCGGTGAGTGGATTATGAGAGTGGGCTGCTTCGATAGTTTTTTCATTGAGTTTTCAAAGGTTTTGGTTTTTGGGGAAGGTGTGAGAAATCTCCCTACACTCCGAAGTAAGTTTATGTATCGCTTTCTTAAAACTTCTCATATTACGCCGTGTTTTTATTATGTTATTTGTCATGCTCTTATTGTGTTGTGCATATGTGATTATGCATGTATATAAATGCTCATGAAACTGTTTTTAAAAAGATTTTATAAGCATTCGATTTTCCCACGGTTTTGTTTTGAAAAATAAGATAAAAGTGGTTTTATCGGTTTTTACAAGTAATGCATGAAAAGTGGGATACATGTGATTTGAATTCTATTTTGAATTAAATTTTGAGCATTGATTTTGAGAATATATTGGCTAGTTAAGTGATGAACCTTATGGGATAAGTTGATCGATCAATAGGGTCTAGAGTGCACTATAAATAATCAAAAATCGTACGTGTGTAAATTCCTTGTGTGTTGCATTTAGACTTTTAGTCTAATGCTATGTATGATTCTGTTTTCATCATAAAGGCTTTGAGAGTGTTCTCCAACGAACTTTCGGACTGCTGCTGCAGCATCTGCTACGGCAGCATCTGCTGTATATTCTGCTGCGACATCGGCTGCTGATAACTTGAGGTCTGATTAGTGGGATTCAAGGCATTATTAGGATTGCTCCATGAAAAATTTGGGTGCCTTTTTCATGCTGGATTATATGCGTTAGACATCATATTATTATTCCGGTTGTAGTTTCCCACATAAAAACCAATTTCCTCATCTTGCACATACTCAGAAGAATTGATCGTTTTAACCTCATGAGTATTTTGTTGTAATTGCATGTTCTGAACCATCTTGGTTAGAGATGCCAATTGTGCTGCCATTGAATTGAATGTTTCGAGTTCATTCACTGTGGCTTGGCGTCTCATTCCCCCTCACCTAGATGTAGGGAACTGAAAATCATTCTTTGCGAGCTTGTTCAGAATCTCTATAACTTCCTTAGGAGCTTTGTCAAGGAGTGTCCCATTGGCCGAGGCATCTAGCATCATCCTTGTAGGCGCATTAGTGGCATTGTAGAACATTGTCACTTGTGTCCACAAGGGAAATCCATGTAATGGGCATCTGTGCAATAACTCTCTATAGCGCTCTCATGCCTCGTACATTGGTTCATCATCTGCCTATCGAAAAAGAAGTAATTTTATTATGGATACGATCATATAAGTTAGCAAGGTTAAAGCGTGTAATGAAATCTCGGTAGAGTTCACTCCAAGATCCTATTGATCCTGCTGGAATGCTATTTAATCAGGTCTTGGCCCTATCCCTCAGTGAATAGGGAAACAATTTTAATCTCAAAACATCTTCATGGACTCCTTGAATTTTAAATGAGTTACAAACTTCCATGAAAGATTTGAGATGCTGCCTGGCATCTTCAGTTGCAGACCCACTAAATTGTCCAATAGTATTCAGCATATTGAACATGACAGGTTTGAGTTCGAAATAGGTTGCTTCTATTTCTGGTGCAACGACTCCATGGTTTAATCCGTTCAGATCTTCCACCAGGAAATCTCTAATAGTGAGCTGCCGCGGCAGTGGTTGCTGTGGCATGGGTGGCTGCTGAAGTCCTCAGTGGTCAACAAGTATGTTTTTATCTACTTGATTTCCTGCCATTGCTTGTTGGATTTGTCTCCTCAACCAATTCCGTGTACGTTCAATTTCAGGGTCAATCTCGTACAACGGATTGGATGGGTTGGCCCTGGTCAAACACCAAAAAGAAACAAAAGTAAAATAAAAAAATAAAAAAAATAACTAAAGCAAAAAAAATAAAGAAAACAAAATTTAGTTGCCAATCCCCGGCAGCGGCGCCAAAAACTTGTTGCGTGTAGAAATAACGCAAATTGTGCAGTGTACACGTCGCAAGTAATAAAGTGATAAGTATTTATCGTGTATCGTCTCCACAGGGATTGGTGTACTTAATATGTCTTCTTTAATATTCTTGCCCTGTAAAAGTAAGGTAAAAACACAAGTAGGAAGGATGTTTGAGTAAACTAATTAAATAAAAACTAAATAAAGGTAGTGAGAACGAATGAGGAGAGTGGGCAGGATCCAGTTGCGTTGTACTGTGGAATCGATCGACTTGTTTTCGTCCAATGCTATCACATGACTCTACCTCGGCAGTACTGCAGATTACTGCCTTGGCAGCGACAATGTGTGTCTGCCGCGATAATCCCTTGCTCTTGGGTAGACCTCACTAAGATTCGACAAAGTGTCTTTGGATGGCTCCGCTTATCCCTAAGTCGAAAGACTGTTGATAATCAATCCTTGATGATACTTCCCGGCGTGAATCAATTATAACTATCAACCAATCTCACACTTCTTTTAGCCGCTGAAACTCCAACCTATCCCTAGGCCGAGTTAGTATTTTTCAAATATCGTACTTATTCCTTTCGTGAATCTAACTCTCCCGAGTCTAGATAAATAGATTATTCACAAACTTCCCTCCCGGGCTTGGATGCAAGAACAAAGAATGGCAAAGAGTAACATAATTTTTTAACAAACACGAATCAAAAAGTACTCAACTCACATGACTCGATCAATAAGCACCCCTACTTACGTTATCGTGGGTATTATAGGTAAAAGTGTATACAAGCACTCACTATTAGATGTTGATACGTTTTGAACGAATAGAGGGAGATTAAGGAGAAATTATATCATGAGTTATTTCTACCACGCCATTCATGAGACCAATAAATCAAAAGCATCTATTTAATTATTTTTTCATTTTTTTTTATCAAGTGAATCTTCACTAATATTTATTATAAATTAAGTTTAAAAATATTTTTTACCAAATGAAGATTTACTTGATAAAAAAATAAGATAGAAACTAATTAAATAAATAATTTTGATTGATTTATTCATAAATGATGTGATGAGAATGACTCGTAATATAATTTTTCGAGATTAAAATATATGCCACTCAGAATGAAAAGCAAAAAGATATATGGCCCCCAAATCCAACTCCGGTCCAAAATGAGGACAGCGCAGGATTCAATCTTCTTATCCATCCACCCAAACAAAAGTAATATAAGAAAATACACTTCCTTCTCGCTACCCATTCACTAAACAACTGAACCTAAAGTATTTGAAGTACAAGGACTGCAATCTGAATCTATTCCATTTCAATTATTTAATTATTGTATTGTGGAATAGGGGACAAAAGGAGGAGAAGGGGGAGAAAGATTGAATGGGGACGGGAGCATCGAGAAACGCTGAGGGAGGGTTGCATGGAGGAGAAGAAAGAGAGGAGAGCCTCGACCAAGCCGGAGGGCAACTGCACGTTTCGTTGAAGATGGAGAATTACAAGAAGAAAGGAGACATTATTCCTCATGTTTATGGGTCCGTTCCTATCGTTGGCTCATGGGATTCCTCCAAAGCTGTATTTTCTTTTATCCCTTTTTCTTTAATCGTTTTATTCAATTTTAGTTATGAATTTGTTTACCCCCCCTTTTTTTTTAATCTTCTAATTTTGTGTTTAAATGCTGATAGCTATCAATGGAGCGGGAATCGACTTCGATGTGGGAGCTGAGCTTCGTTGTTCCCCCTAATCACGGTAAAGTGTTCTAGGGTTGCTCCACTCTCTTTTTCTGTTCTTCATTTTAGGTATTTTTTGTGACAAAATTAAATAGAATATGGGCGTTGGAGAAAATAAGGTTATACTTATCGTATAACTTACCAACATCCCATTGTATGTTCTTTTTAACCCTTAGCTGAGCTCTGTTGAATGAATATTGTATAGTCTACTAGTCCTTTACGTTTTTAAGAATCTGGTTTCCTAATTTAGATGCTTGGTTGCTTTTTCTGATGTAAAAATTTAATGTCTGTTTGGTTTTCGTTAGATTCAAAAGTAGTAGATAAAGCAAAACTTAGGAATTTATTGGCAAGTGATATCTTCAGCTTAAGGTGTATGGAGATTTCTACTTATTTGTGTTTTATATGTTTGAATGTAGAAACTTTGGATTTCAAGTTCTTGCTGAAGCCTAAGCATGGTTACACTCCTTTTATTGTTGAGGAAGGTCCAAACCGGCAGCTTATTGGGGGTACCTTACAAGGGGATGCAAGACTGGCACTATTTAAGCTAGATAATGAGGAGGTTCTTGAGTACCGAGTGTTCATTAAAGCAGACAGGGTTTCACCCTTTGATCTTGCAGCAAGTTGGAGAGCTTATCAAGATAATCTCCGGCCTTCAACTGTTCGTGGCATTCCTGATGTTAGCATTGATGCAGTTCCAGAGACAGGTCCCGAGGTATGTTCTATTTGGCCCATGTTCTTTGAAATCTTTTATTTTTAAGAGAAAAATGCAATTTGATCTGTTGTATGTATTGAAAAGATGGTTTTATGTGTAAATTATCAGTTCTGAATTATTGCAGCTTAACCTTGATTCTTGAGCTTTATGTGTTAATGAACATGGAATAAAAAATTCTGCGTTTTCATGTGCAGAATGGCTCTTCTAGTTTGGAGCTTGACCTTGAACATTATGTTGTACCAGCACCATCCACTTCGGCAAACTCTGGGCTGGTTTATGCAGCCAACTTGGCAGAAAATCCACGGTCTCTTACCTTTTCTGGGGGTTGTTGCGATCAACCTGCAACTATAAAGGTTTATCTTGGTAACCCATCATGCAAATGCATAAACTAGATTGTTCTATGGGCCTTGAAAAGGATTTTTACGTATTATCAGTTTAAGGATGTTAACTCACAATTTTGTCCTGCTACTCCGACACATCATTTTTCTTGAAATGCCCATGTCTGATGCTTTGGATGGACGTGTGCATGGATGATCAACTCTTCCAATGTGTGGAAAGACTTGCATTCATGCTCCATCCCATATAACATAGGTTTTCTGGTATCCATGCTGTGTAATATGTTAATCATATTGTTTAGTAAACCTGAATCTTAATTCTAGATAAAATGACAAGCATTGTGTACGTCCATCCAGAAACTTGTAAGCAAACTGTTCTTCACATAGTATCTTAAATTGCATGCTTAATAGGCAAAGATTATTACAAAGGTTACCAAGATCCATTATTTTTGAAGTAGTTTGCATCTAATGCAGTGTACTTACTTTTTAATAGGAGATGGAAATTGTCATTCCGGATTCTCCAAAGGTTTATTCAGGATCTGGGATGGTTGAATCAAAATCTGTGGGGACCTTTTCACCTTTGCAAAAGCAAGACAATCACAGGGGGCTCTTCGTGGATAGGGGTGTTGGATCTCCCAGGCTGGCCAAATCTTCTAGTTCAACTACTTTTAGTTTTGATCTTAAACTGGACAGTCAAAATAAGGTTTGGATCACATATGTTTCATCTTCTTTCTAAAGGATTTGTTGCCTCTTTCTGTTGGTATTCTCTTATTTGCATTTTTTACTTTGTTTTTCAGAATTCAATGCCTGCAGCTGCAGGAGCAGTTGCAGCTGCAGCTGTAGCTGATCAGATGCTTGGGCCGAAGGAGGATAGACATCTAGCTCTTGTCCTGGTATTCCTCTTCATAAGTAATCCAATAATTTTTTTTAGTTTATCATCTTTCACCTTATTTATTATAATTTATTGTCAAATTGGTTAACCTACTTTACTATAATTTAGTTGTCAAATCTGTGATATATAGACTTTCAAATGTTGACCATCATCATATTCCTAAAATAGAGCCATATGGTCTGTATCCTACCAAGTGAAAGAATCAGCTGAAGTTTTTAAGAATATGCAGTGCTAATTAGTTTCTTGAATCTCAGGTTGGTTTGCCAGCTCGAGGAAAGACCTTTACTTCTGTTAAACTTACACGATATCTTCGCTGGTTGGGACATGATACTAAGCATTTTAATGTTGGAAAGGTTATTGTACTTTTCTTTGAATGCTTTCTTTGATTTGACTTGTTTAAATGAAAGAAGAATAATTTGGATCTCTTTTTGTCCATAACAGTATCGTCGACTCAAACATGGTACAAACCAGGTAAAATCTGAGCACCTTTGTCCATATTCTGCTCCTGTGATGCAGCTAGTAAAATTTATGCTGTTTGCTTTGCACGTTGACAGACTCACTCTGTTATTGGCTTTATCTACTAAATTAATGATTGAAATGGAATATTGTGCAAATCCATTTATTTGGGAATAATATTTTGTCGGTGATTCACTCTTTCATGCAGTCAGCTGACTTTTTCCGAGCAGACAATCCTGAAGGCATGGAGGCTCGTAATGAGGTTAGTGTCCGAGGAAGAGTTTTCTTTTTCCTCTTTTTAAAAAGACTTATGTTGCTTGTTTTGAGTGCCCAAATGGATGCTTTGTTATGAATTCCATTTACTATATTAATGCTCCTCAGAAGATTGTATATTTTCCTGTTATATGCAGGTCTAGTTAAACTCCTAACCCATCTTAAAAGTATAAAAGTCACAAGTAGTGTTGAAATAATTGCTTGATCCAAGAAACTTTTGGTATGAATCACCGTAGGCAGCATGATTTAATTTCTTTACTTAGCGAATAGTTGTTTTTTATCTCTTCATGGTTGGGATTTCCGTTAAAAAACATTCTTTTAGCCTTTTATTAATGGAGTTTGTTGTTCTTTGATGATTGATTAGTGTTAACCATAATAGTCTTCTGTTTTGTACACATTTTAATGTCACTTGCTACTAGGTTGCAGCTCTGGCAATGGATGATATGATAGCTTGGATGCAAGAAGGTGGCCAGGTAAGTTCTTTTGTGACTATTATTTCTCCCTTGTTCAGCTGACTAATTTTATTCATTTATTTCTTTTAAGTGTAGGTTGGAATATTTGATGCAACTAACAGTAGCAAGACGGAATATGCTGATGAAAATGGCTGAAGGAAAATGTAAGGTACTGTTATTACAGAACAAGGAATCAGCTATCTGTATCCTAGTAGAAATGATGGTTGTTTGGTGGAGCATGTATAATATGTTTCAGTTGAAAAGGAAAAGCTATTATATCTATAGGGTCTGATGCATTACTTTCTTTTTTTTGGTTGCTTGGGTAATATACTCCTTGATGTACTCATGTGGCTGTATTTCTGTAGAAAATCAACTTCCAATTTTATGAAAAAATAAAATAATACAGAAAAAAGAAAATTTAAGCCTTTTGTGAAAAGGAAGAAAAAACATAATTGATTTTCTGTTGTTGAATGAATGATTTTGATTACACAAGTTAATGTCTTTTTATAGGCTTTAGAATAGGACTTTGAATAGGATTAAAAGTCTTAACTACTTTAGACTTTTAATCCTATTAACTTAAAACTTTTAATTCTACTAAAATTATCTCTAAGTAATAAATCCTAACTCAAATTCTTAATAGTACTATACATATCGTATAGACTCACACTCTATATAATCTCACACTCCCCCTCAAGTTGGAGAATATATATTGTATATTCCCAGCTTGAATAGAAACTTGTTGAAAGAAGCTTTTGTAAACACGTCTGCCACTTGTTCTTCTGTAAGAACATAGGATAAAGAAGCTGTCCCATTAGTAATCTTTTTTGAGATAAAATGTCTATCAATCTCCACATGTTTCGTCCAATCATGATGAATTGGATTTCGAACAATTTGTATGGCAAACTGATTATCCCAAAAAATCTCAAACTTCTCTTGGTTCACATCTAACTCTTTCAGTAGCTTTAATAACCAAATTCCTTTACACATTCCCAATGTTAAAGCCTTATATTCTGCTTCAGCACTGCTTCTAGATACAACTGTTTGTTTCTTACTTCTCCAAGTCACTAGATTTCCCCAAACAAAGGAACAATAGCCACTAGTTTATCTTCTTTCTGTCAGTTCACTTGCCTAGCTTGAATCTGAAAAAATTTGAACAATACTTTCTTGAGTCTTCCATTCCCTGGTGTCCCTTTCAAGTATCTCAAAATTCTAATTGCAACATTCATATGATTTTCCCTCGGATCAGTTATGTGTTGACTGATAACATTAACTGGAAAACAATATTTGGTCTGGTTAATGACAAATAAATCAACTTTCCCACTAACCTTTGAAATTTACCTTTATCAACTTATGGCTTGAGTTCTCTTTACTAAATTTTAGTCCTGCTTCCACGGGAGTATCAATTGGTTTGCATCCTAGCATCCCTGTTTCATTAAGTAAATCAAAAACATACCTTTGATTTATTACTATGCTCGACCCAGCAACCTCCATGCCAGAAAGTATTTGAGTTTTCCTAGGTCTTTTGTTTCACTCTGTATTTAATAACCTTTTCAAGTGATTTTCCTCATCATCACCTGTCAGAATTATGTCGTCCACATACACTATTAAAATAACCCTTTTATTATTAGAGGTTATCTTAACGAAGAGTGTGTGATCTGCTAAGGATTTTTTGTATCTAGCTTTCAGAACCACCTTAGTGAATCTGTCAAACCAGATTCTAGGCGACTGCTTCAAACCATAGATGGATTTATTAAGTCTACAAACTTTCTGATCACCTTTTATCGACTTCAAACCCGAAGGTACTCTCATGTACACTTCTTCCAATTTTCTATTAAGAAAGACATTTTTAATGTCAAGTTGATGCAACATCCAGTCCTTATTTACTGCCAAACTTAAGAGAACTCTAATTGTATTTAGCTTAGCTACAGGAGCAAAAGTCTCATTATAATCAATTCCCTAGGTTTGAGTAAAACCTTTGGCTACCAACCTTGCTTTATACCTCTGTATACTACCATCAGAGTTGTATTTCATGGAGAACACCCACTTGCGTTCGACTGGTTTCTTGCCCTGCGGAAGATCTGTAATGGTCCAAGTATCATTCTTTTCAAGTGCTTCAATCTCCTTTTCAACAGCTCTTCTCCATTTAGAATCTTTTAAAGCCTCCTCAATAGTGTCAGGTATTTGTTCTTTATCTAAGCAAGCTGTAAAAGCCTTGAAAGACGACATTAGATTACCATAAGCAACATACCTCTGAATGGGATGCTTTGTACATTCTCTTATCCCTTTCCTTTTAGCAATTGGCAAATCATCAACCTCAGGTAGCGAGGAAGGAATCTCAGTTAGAACATTACCTTTATCATTCTCATTGGCAACTGAACTCAAGTCTAATTCTTGGCTAGTGTCAGATTGCAAAACAGTCTCTGGAATAGTTTTCTGTTTTCCGGTGTAAAATTTCAATTGCTTAGGGGGTTAAGGAGTTTGTGAGGGAGGTTTAGGTGAGAATTGAGGAGTAGTAACAATAGGTGAAGGATGAAAAGTTGTAGGTGAAGAAGTGGAAGAGTTATGAGGTTCAAATGACAAAGGATTATTAATAAATAAATCTGAAGGCTGAAAGACATCACTATTCTCCCTCTGATTTTCAGTCGAGTGGAAATAAGGTTCATGTTCAAAAAAGGTGAGATCCAATGAAGTAAAAATTTTTTGGGAAGGAGGATGATAACATTTGTAGCCTTTCTTAAGTGAAGAATACCCTACCAAGACACAATTCAAAGATTTAAGGTCTAGTTTTAACATAGAGGGAGCAGAATCCTTTAGAAATACAGTGCAACAAAAAACTTTAAAAGGAAAAATAGATGACAATGGTTTAAAATTTGGGTAACTCTTCAAAAACACAGCTCTAGGTGTTCTATGTTGCAAAACCTTACTAGGCATTCGACTAATGAGATAGGTCGCAGTTAACAAAGCCCCGCCCCACAAATACTTAGCAGTGTTACTGGTGAACATCAAAGACCTAGTAACCTCTAACAAATGCCTATTTTTTTCTTTTTGCAACCCCATTTTGTTGTGGTGTATCCACACAAGTGCTTATTTGAACAATTCCCTTTTTGTTAAAAAATTCTCCAAATGACTTGATAAAATATTCACTCCCATTATTAGATTTGAATATCTGAATTTTACATCCAAATTGAGTTTCGACCATATTGTAAAATTTCTCAAAAACAGAGGCTACTTCAGATTTATCCCTTAACAAACATGTCTAAGATATTCTACTATAATCATCAATGAAAGTGACAAACCACCTACTACCAGTTACATTCTTCACTCGAGAAGGACCCCAAACATCACTATGAATCAGTAAAAAAGGTTGGGAAGGTTTATAGAAAGATAGTAAATAAGATGTTTTTGTCTATTTAATAAGAGAACATATATGGCATTTAAAAGAACTTGGATTTTTATTAACAAACAATTTAAGGAATAATTTAGCAAGATAATGGAAATTATGATTCCCTAACCTAAAATGCCATAACATTATATTATCAGTTTGTCCTAAAGAAGTAAAGGAACAAGAAGTATTTGGTATGGTAGTTGGCTGATTACCGAGAAGGATATAAAGACCATTTTGTAAGCTAGCATTGCCAAGCATTTTACTCGAATTCATTGCCTGTAAAAAACAACCAGATTCAGTAAACTGTAATGATCACTTCAAATTCTTGGAGAGTTTACTAACAAAGATGAGATTGCAAGCAAGATTAGGCACAAACAGAACATCTTCAAGCAACAAGTTATCATTAATGAGAACCAAGCCATTTCCTTTGATAGGAGAGAAGGAGCCATCGTCTGTTTTAATAGAACTTGTAGAAGGTGAATCTAAAAAAAATTACCAGTCATGTGATTAGATGCTCCAGAGTCGATGATCCATGTTGATGTACCTTTAGAAGAAAAGAGTACAGTAGGAGAACAAATATTTTGTATGCCTTTATCCTCCACGAGAGCTAAATTTGTTTCACAGGATACTGTCGAACCTGAAATTGCTTGAAAAAACTTCAATCCAACCTCTGTTTTGCTATGGGTAACATCTTAGAGGTTGTCGAAATGAATCCCATTAAGAATTCGGACTAGGATCGATATTAGACTGATACCATGTAGAAAATCAACTTCCAACTTTATGGAAAAATAAAATAATACAAAAAAAGAAAAAAAATTTAAGCCTTTTGTGAAAAGGAAGAAAAAACATATTTGATTTTCTTTTGTTGAATGAATGAATTTGATTACACAAGCTAATGCCTTTTTATAGGCTTTAGAATAGGACTTTGAATAGGATTAGAAATCTTAATTACTTTTGACTTTTAATCTTATTAACTTAAGACTTTTAATTCTACTAAAATTATCTCTAAGTAATAAATCCTAACTCAAATTCCTACTAGTACTATATATATCGTATAGACTCACACTCTATATAATCTCACAATTTCATTTTAATTAGGTTGTTTAGGACTGCATTCACCACCTAATAAAGGAGTCTTGTGTGTGATTCATGATTCTGCATATGCTGTTTTACTAAAATCCAGTCAACAATAGCACATCTGATGTATTACATAAAGATACACTACGATGTTTAATCCAGAATATAATATATCTAGTTTTAATTTTCTAATACATTTATATTTGCTTTTGATTCTAGATTATTTTTCTAGAAACAATATGCAATGATGAAAGGATTATTGAAAGAAATATTCGCCTTAAAATACAACAAAGCCCCGACTATGCAGAAGAGTAAGGATCTAATTAATAACCTTTTGCTTCTAGCTCAGATGAAAAGTTTTGGATTTGCTTAATATTATTTTTCAGGCCAGATTTTGAAGCTGGATTACGAGACTTTAGAACCCGATTAGCTAATTATGAAAAGGTAGTTTCTGAATTAATTTTGTAGTTCTTTGATAACATTTTTGCTTCTGATACTCATTACCATTCTAAGGTGCACAATTGTGCTTATTGTTACTAGTTTTATGAACCAGTTGATGAAGGGTCTTACATCAAAATGATTGATATGGCTAGTGGGCACGGTGGACAAATACAAGTTAAGTTCAATTCTTTTTCTTCATCATTTATATGGCTTTTGTGCTTCATGCGTATGCCTGTTGGATCAATGTTATTGTACGCATAAAACGGTGTATTTAGTATGTCTTGTTGTACTTGTTTGTATATTTGGTTGTCTTGTTTGGCTAATATTTGGAGAAAGTTGTCATTATTATGGCATTGTTGTTCTTAAAGCTTTTACCGACATATCTTTTGTTTCTTACTTTCTTCTTTCCTTAAAGTCTCAATTGTTAAATGTTTGACCTTTTCTCTTTCTGAATTTCTTAAGATGATTCAATGGGCTTGCAATATGATCTAAAATTTTTTATGTTTTAACTGGATTCAGGTTAACAACATCAGTGGCTATCTTCCTAGACGAATTGTATTTTTCCTGGTATGGCATACAATGAGATTCAGTTATATCACATTATTAACTCTAGTTATTAAGTCCTTTTTTCTCAGTTTCCCCCGGTTGTTATATTGGATGCAAAACCTGTTGAACAGAGAATTAAAATACTCTGTCGACTTAATTTTATTCAAAGACTTAAAGTCTAATAAATAGACTCTAAAAGAAGAGTTTACAGTAGAATAAACTACCTATCTGAGATAGGTCTCTAACATAGTTTAAAGATAAATAAACTAACTAATAAAGCTCCTAAGAAATAGGTATTTATCTCTAGATGATAAGATCCTACTTAATCCTAATAGATATAATCAACACTCCCCCTTAAACTGGTGTATATACATTGTATATACCCAGTTTGGATGAAATTTCATCAAAAGTTGATCTTGAGCTTTGGTGAAAATGTCCGCAAGCTGCTTTGTTGTGGGAACATACTTTAAGTTGGCTACTCCATTGTTGACCTTCTTATAAATGAAGTGTCTATCTATCTCGATATGCTTCATACGATCATGTTGAACCAGATTCTTGACTATGCTCATGGCTGATTGACTATCGCTAAGAATCTCAAAACTTTCTTCATTATCCAATTCAAGTTCTGAGAGTACCTTCTTGATCCATATTCCTTCACAAATTCCAAGAGCCATTGCTCGAAACTCAGATTCTGCACTACTTCTAGAAATAACAGACTGATTCTTGCTTCTCCATTTGACAAGATTGCCCCAAACATAAGTACAGTATCCACTAATAGACCTTCTATCAGTTAATTCACTTGCCCAACTAGCATCTGTGTTAACCCTCACACTTCTGTCTTGACATTTTCTGAAAATAAGCCCTGCTCCTGGTGTGGACTTAAGAACCTCAAAATTTTGTTTACGGCTTTCAGATGTTCTTCTCGGGGATCACTCATATATTGACTAACAATGCTAACTGAGTAAGCAATGTCAGGTCCAGTGAGTGAGAGATAGATCAATTTTTCAACAAGTCTCTGGTACATTTCTTTATTTATAGGATTTCCTGCTCCTTTGTTAAATCTCAGTCCTAGTTCCATTGGAGTATCACTTGGTTTACAACCAAGCATTCCTGTCTCAGTAAGAAGATCTAGCACATATTTGCGTTGGTTTATAACTAGTCCTTCCTTGGATCTTGCAACTTTCATGCCTAGGAAATACCTCATGGTTCCTAGATCTTTGATCTCGAATTCTCTTGCAAGGTTCTCTTTTAGTTTCTCTATTCCTTCATCATCGTTGCCAGTAACAATTATATCATCAACATAAACAATTAGAAGTGTAATTTTACCACTTAGGACCTTTTTCTTGAAAAGAGTATGATCAGCTTGACTTTGTACAAATCCACTTTGAACCACAGCTTTAGCAAATCGATCAAATCAAGCTCTGGGAGACTGCTTTAGACCATATAAAGACTTCTTGAGTTTACAAACAATATTCTTAATTTGTTCTTCTAATCCTTGTGGCACCTCCATGTACACATTCTCCTTAAGACTTTCATTCAAGAAGGCATTTTTTACATCTAATTAATGTAATTTCCAATCCATGTTTACAACAATCGACAGAAGAACTCTTATAGTATTTAATTTGGCTACTGGAGCAAAAGTTTCCTGATAGTCAATGCCATAGGTTTGTGGAAAACCTTTAGCAACTAGCCGTGCTTTGTACCTGTCTATGCTACCATCTGACTGGTACTTTATAGTAAATATCCATCTACAACCCACTGCACTCTTTCCAACAGGTAGGTCTGTCAACTCCCAAGTGTCATTCTTTTGTAAAGCCTTTATCTCCTCTTCTACAGCTTTCCTCCACTTTGGTGATTGAAGAGCTTCTGTCACATTCTTTGGTATCATCTCATGATTAACATTAGCAATAAAAGCCCTGAATTCAGACTTTAGTTTTCCATATGTTAAATATTTTTTTTATAGGATGTACCGTGCACTTTCTTACCCCTTTCCTGATGGCAATAGGAAAGTCATCAAGGTTTGTAACACTCTTTGGAAACCCTTCACTGCTCTCTGCTCCAGCATCATTAGCCCCTTTTTCAGCAACAGGAATCAAATCTGGTTGTTGGACATTACTAGGTGGAGTTTTCGAAGTAGGTGGTGTTTTACAAGGGCTTGGACTAGATTGCTGAGATAAGGAAGGGTTTAACTCCTCAACTGAGACATTTGGTATTTGACCAGGTATTTGTGGATCAATAGGAACTGTGGGAACATTAGGATTGCTAGGACCAGTGAAATCACTATTGCTAGACCAGTACTGCTACTGGAACCAGTGGGATTGCTGGAACCAGTATGATTTATACTCGGTTGAAAGGTTATATCAAGCTGAAATTCCTTATGATTCTCCCCCTAAATTTCAGTTTGAGAGAAATATGGTGTATTTTCAAAAAAGGTGACATCAAATGACACAAATGTTTTCCTTGTAGATGGGGAATAACATTTATATCCTTTTTGAGTAGGAGAGTATCCTATAAACACACATTTTATAGACTTAGGATCCAACTTGCTTTTAGCATTGTGATGTACATGAACAAAAACAGTACATCCAAATACCCGAGGAGGAAGTTTGGAATATAAGAGTTTAAAATGAGGAAAAGACTGAAAAAAGGGCCTCTGTAGGGATTCGAAAATCAAGGGTCTTACTTGGCATACGGTTGATAAGATATGTAGCTGTAAGAACAACATCCCCCCAAAGATATTTAGGTACAGAAGTAGTAAACATGAGAGACCTGGTAACCTCAAGGATATGTCTGTTTTTCCTCTCTGCAATTCCATTTTGTTGAGGAGTATTAACACAAGAAGATGTACAATCCCTTTGTCTACAAGGAAGGACTGAAGAGATGTACTCAAATATTCACTTCTATTATCACTGTAAAGAATTTTAATCTTTGTGTCAAATTGAGTGAGAATTGTTTGATAAAATTGGCAAAAGATAGATTCAACCTCAGATTTTTCTCTCATAAAGAAGACCCAAGTGGTTCGAGTGGAGTCATCTATGAAGGAGATGAACCACCTATATCCAGATAGACTTTTAACAGAACAAGGACCCCAGATATCACCGTGAATAATAGAAAAAGGTTTAGTGTGTTCGAATAATGCAGGAGAATAAGATTGTCGAGTATGCTTAGCTAGTTGACAAAATTCACAAGAAAATTGAGTAGGAATTTTATTAAGAAATAAAGATGGAAACATTTTTGACAAATAGGAAAAACTAGGATGGCCTAATCGATAGTGCCATAGTAAAACATCATTAATTCCTAAAGTTGGATTCCTAAGTTGAGTGGACAAGGCCATAGTTTGGGATGCAAGGTTTTGAAGGATGTAAAGACCTTTGTCAAGCCTAGCATTGCCAATCACCTTCTTCAATTCCTGTTCCTGAAAAACACAACCACCAGAACCAAACACCACATTACAATTTGAGTCATGAATTAACTTACTTATGGATAAAAGATTGCAAGTAAGTTTTGGAACATAGAGCACATTATGGAGCACTAAACCATTAGTCAATGTAACTGAACCAGTCCCTTTCACACAATTTAGAGAACCATCAGCAATTAGCAACCTATTCTCACCATAATTTTCCAGTAAAGATTTATTGTCTGTCATGTGATCTGTCGCCCCTGAGTCCACTATCCAAGGGACTGATGTATTAGAGGAACCAGTACCTGCATTAGCAGCGAAAGCCTCTGTGGATAGTTTTGCTGACATGGAGCTGAGAAGCCTCTGTAGTTCTTCAATTTGCTTTGGACTAAAGTTGATGTCCGAGTCTCTTTCAGTAACTATGTGAGCCTCTTTGTGAACTGGAGGTCTAGTGGACTTCAAATCACTGGGTTTTCCATGCAATTTCCAGTACTTATCCACCATATGCCCTACCTTTTTACAGTGTTCACACCAAGGACGATTCCTCTTTTGTTGAACTCTAGAATTGGAACTGGTTACCAAAGCAGAAGCATCAGATTGCAGGCTTGCTGGTGGCATCACTTCTCGTCTACTCTCCTCTCTTCTTACCTCAGAGAAAACCTCTCGAACCAAAGGAAGAGGTTTTGAAGCCAGAATTCTCCCTCTTGCCCCATCAAATTCATCATTCAGTCCAGATAGAAACTGAAAAAACACGTCTCTGATTCTTTTGTTTGTTAAAAAGCATTTGATCTTCTTGACACCTCCACTCAAGATTCTCGTACAAATCTATCTGCTGCCAATACTTGTTCAATAATCCATAGTATTTAATAACAGAGAGCTCTCCTTGTCGAAGATTTTTGATATGATTTTCCACCCCAAACAACTTTGAAGTGTTGTCAGCACTGGAGTATGTATCCCTGGCTGCAATCCAGATTTTTGCAGCAGTCTTGTACAGCATAAAATCCTCTCCTACTTCTGGAATCATTGAGTTGATGAGCCATGACATTATCATGGTGTTCTCACTCAACCAAGTGTTGTACTTAGGGTCTGTAGGGCCTGGAATAAGTGAGGATTCATCAAGATATGCTTCCTTTCTTCTGTCAGTGATATATAAGCGAACAGATTATGACCATGGAAGGTAATTGTGGCCATTCAATTTGTAAGTGGTAATAAGGGTGAGAGACGAATCAAAAATTTGAGACTTTGATTGTGAAGGATTACTTTGACTACTAACCTCAGAAGTCGACTGATCTGGGTTAGTCATGATGGGATGAGAGAAAAAAGAAGAACAACAGATCGATACTCAAAGGAATAGAGACAGATGAAGGATCGACCTAATTGATCGACTTAATTTTATTCAAAGACTTAAAGTCTAATAAATAGACTCTAAGAGAAGAGTTTACAATAGAATAAACTACCTATCTGAGATAGGTCTCTAACATAGTTTAAAGATAAATAAACTAACTAATAAAGCTCCTAAGAAATAGGTATTTATCTCTAGATGATAAGATCCTATAAAATAGGAGACTTAATCCTAATAGATATAATCAACAAAACCTTTTTGGGTGAAGGAACTAGGGCTCCTTATTTGAATTGGAGCTCTAAAAAATTTAGGGTCTATCTTAAGTATTTCTTACCTTCTTGATATGGCTTAAATCATGGTGAACATATAAAATCCTGGTTATTATATCTGATAACATTAAGCAACTGCACCGGGTTATGTTTCAAGATATGGAAGGAATTGTAACGTTTAGATTCTACACCCGTTGACATTTATTATTTTACATGTATCTGTTCTGAAGATTACTCATCTCATAAGAACCTTTCAGGTTAATACCCATCTCACACCTCGCCCAATATTTCTTACTAGGCATGGAGAGAGTCGCCATAATGTTAGAGGCAGAATTGGTGGTGACAGTGTATTGAGGTAGCCTTTTTTATTATTTTGATGTCATAGGTGGTTGCAATTTTTCCTGTCTATTTGTTTTTCTTTTTACTTGATAAACCTTTATCAGAATACTGGTGTTAATCAATATTTGTTTAAGTTTCCTGTAATGAGAGATAACCTCGTGTCTTTAATATTATTGTTCTGATTCCCATGTGCTTGTTGGTTCCGCATACGTTGGTTTCCAGTTCTAACTTGACAGGAAATCCTTTTCCTGTTGCAACAGTGATACTGGAGAAATTTATATGAAGAAACTAGCGAACTTCGTTGAGAAGCGACTGAAAAATGAAAGGGCTGCTTCTGTAAGCTCCAACTTGGACAATGCTTTATTGTTTACATGTGTACCCAAGCAAGTTAATCACTTATTTCAGAATTCAATGTCATAAAACATAACTTTCTTCCCCATTCCATGTCCTGGTCATTCTTCACTTTTGGAAGCCTGCTTATATACTAAGTGGTAGAGTTATCGCCTGTTGGCTGTTCTTTCTTTTGCTTGAGATAGTGTCATTTGCTAGTTTATCAATCTAAATTCAAGGAAAGAAAATGCTTTCAAAGTCTAGATCAATTAAGTACTATATCTCAAAGTTTATACATTTTGGCATCATGGTTTGGGTAAATGGAATTGTATATATGTTATGCAATGCTGTTTCTTTGGATGTTACACATTGTTGCCCTCAATAATTGAAATAGGTTCAGATTACTGACCATTAATCAAGCTCTATGTTACAGAATATGAATAAGCATTATTAAATTTTTGTGATTGTGGTAATATAGATATGGACCAGCACTCTCCAGAGAACAATTCTGACAGCAAGTCCAATTGTTGGATTTCCAAAGGTGCGTGTGAAACTATAAGAAAGTAATTTGTTCATCCCTTTGTTGACATTCCAGCCATCATGGCAGCTGAAATAAATAAATATTTGTATGATAACAAAAGTATAATTCTTCACACTTCTGATAGATACAATGGCGTGCACTTGATGAGATAAATGCTGGTGTGTGTGATGGAATGACTTATGAAGAAATAAAGAAGAATATGCCAGAGGAGTATGAGTAAGTCTTCCCTGTCATCCTCATGTTGCATTTCTTTTCTCGCTGGTTGAGAAAATTGAATCCAAGGGACTGTAGCTTTTCTTATCTTCATGTTATATGAAGGAGCTTGTGTTGTGTTACTTTCACTCGGGTATGGGTGTTTGTTACTGGAAAGTATCCAAGTGTCTGTCAACTCCTTTCATAAAAAGCATTGGATTTGCCAAGTCCATTAAGAAGCATCTGAAAATAGGATCCGGGTATATACCATTTTATGATTGACTGGCTAACAAAAATGCTTTATCTTTTGGGATTATATTGTCATACAAATTCTATAAAACTAAATTTAGGGTTATAATCTAGTGGATTTTGTATTCATATTAAAGGTAATGAGAATTATATGCTAAGGGTGCTTTGTAACTGAAATGGGTATACATTATCTCATATGTAACTGGCTTAATATTGTAAATGGATTTTTTTTTTGTTTTACTTTTCTAAAAGAAAAGTTTGTTAGAGACAACAAAAGTCGTAGTCTATCACTTGTACTTTTCTAGATTCCTCTGTAATTTTAGTCTTCCTCTCTTCTTTCTCCATCAAAGTGGACTGTGATCTCTATTCAAAACAAAATGGAAGTAGGTAAAAACAGTTGACCATGTGAGATAATAATTGCTTCAGGCTAAAGCTGGTTTCAGGTTTAACCCCATCACCCCTCTCATCTTTATATCCTCGCAGAGACGCAGACCAATAATTTCCTCAATTATTCTTCCACCTCAGTTTATAGTTACGGTTTGAGTTGTTTCAGTTTGATATTCGTATAAGCCATCCGTCGTCTACACTATTTGTTTTCTTTATTGCCAATATAGTATTGTCTTTACTGTACCAGATGCATATTTTGCACCCGAATGGGTGTTGTGTAGTGCAAAACCTTAAACCCTACACCATTTAGTGCTGTAATATGCCCAGTCTATGTAACACTGCCTTTGTTGGATCAAAAAATGTAATGGTTTTACTGCGGTCTTGGGGAATTATGTCCCTATTTTTGTTATAGATCTCGCAAGAAAGACAAGCTCAGATATCGATATCCTCGTGGAGAATCTTACCTGGATGTTATTCAAAGGTGAAGAGTTTGTCAATGTATTGACCTTCAAATTGTTTGCAAATTATGTTCTACATTCAAACTTTTGAGGTTCAATTCATCTTCCTCATCAGTGCAGGCTTGAACCTGTGATAATTGAGCTTGAACGACAAAGAGCACCTGTTGTAGTGATATCTCACCAGGTTATATTTAACAGAAAATTCTTTTGCTTTATATGATTTGTCATGTAATTAATAATCTTGAATGATATATTTGTGAGATTATATAGAGTACGAGTCTATACGATAACTATTAGGAATTTGAGTTAGGATTTATTACTTAGAGATAATTTTAGTAGAATTAAAAGTCTTAAGTTAATAAGATTAAAAGTCTAAAGTAATTAGGACTTCTAATCCTATTCAAAGTCCTATTCTAAAGCCTATAAAAAGGCATTAGCTTGTGTAATCAAATTCATTCATTCAACAACAGAAAATCAATTATGTTTTTTCTTTCTTTTCACAAAAGGTTTAAATTTTCTTTTTTCTTTTTTATGTTTTATTTTATTTTTCTATAAAGTTGGAAGTTGATTTTCTACATGGTATCAGTCTAATATCGATCCTAGTCTGAATTCTTAATGGGATTCCTTTCGACAACCTCTGAGATGTTACCCATAACCAAACAGACGATTGGATTGGAGTTTTCTCAAGCAATTTTAGGTTCGACGGTAACCTGTGAAACAAATTTAGCTCTCATGGAGGATAAAGGCATACAAAATATTTGTTCTCCTGTTGCATTCTTTTCTTTTAAAGGTACATCGACATGGATCATCGACTCTGGAGCATCTGATGTAACAGAGTATTATTCCTTAAATTTTTAGATTCATCTTCTACAAGTTCTATTAAAACAGCCGATGACTCCTCTCCTATCAAAGGAAGTGGCTCGGTCCTCATTAATGATGACTTGTTGCTTGAAGATGTTCTGTTTGTGCTTAATCTTGCCTGCAATCTCATCTCTGTTAGTAAACTCTCCAAAAATTTGAAGTGTTCATTACAGTTTACTGAATCTGGTTGTTTTTTACAGGCAATGAATTCGAGTGAAATGCTTGGCAATGCTAGCTTACAAAATGGTCTTTATGTCCTTCTCGGTAATCAACGAACTACCATACCAAATACTTCTTGTTCCTTTACTTCTTTAGGACAAATTGATAATATAATGTTATGACATTTTAGGTTAGGGCATCCTAATTTTCATTATCTTGCTAAATTATTCCCTAAATTTTTGTTAATAAAAATTCAAGTTCTCTTAAATGTCATATATGTCCTCTTGCTAAACAGACAAAAGCATCTTATTTACCATCTTTCTACAAATCTTCCCAACCTTTTTCATTGATTCATAGTGATGTTTGGGGTCCTTCTCGAGTGAAGAATGTAACTGGTAGTAGGTGGTTTGTCACTTTCATTGATGATCATAATAGAATAACTTGGACATATTTGTTAAGGGATAAATCTGAAGTTAGAATAAAATGGGGTTGCAGAAAGAAAAAATAGGCATTTGTTAGAGGTTACTAGGTCTTTGATGTTCACCAGTAACACTCCTAAGTATTTGTGGGGCGAGGCTTTGTTAACTGCGATCTATCTCATTAATCGAATGCCTAGTAAGGTTTTACAACATAAAACACCTAGAACTGTTTTTTTTGGAGAGAGACCCAAATTTTAAACTATTGTCATCTATTTTTCCTTTTAAAGTTTTTGGTTGCACTGTGTTTGTAAAGGGTTCTGCTCTCTCTATGTCAAAACTAGACCCTAGATCTTTGAAGTGTGTCTTGGTAGGATATTCTTCACTTAAGAAGGGCTACAAATGTTATCATCCTCCTTCACAAAAAATTTTTACTTCAATGGATCTCACCTTTTTTGAACATGAACCTTATTTCCACTCGACTGAAAATCAGGGAGAGAATAGTGATGTCTTTCAGCCTCTCAGAAATCAGGTTTATTCTTTAGTTTTATTTATTAATAATCCTTTGTCATTTGAACCCCATAACTCTTCCACTTCTTCACCTACAACTTTTCATCCTTCACCTATTGTTACTACTCCTCAATTCTCACCTAAACCTCCCTCACAAACTCCTCAACCCCCTAAGCAATTGAAAGTTTACACCAGAAAATAGAAAATTATTCTAGAGACTATTTTGCAATCTGACACTAGCTAAGAATTAGACTTGAGTTCAGTTGCCAATGAGAATGATGAATGTAATGTTCTAACCGAGATTCCTTCCTCGCTACCTGAGGTTGATGATTTGCCAATTGCTAAAAGGAAAGGGGTAAGAGAATGTACAAAGCATCCCATTCAGAGGTATGTTGCTTATGGTAATCTAATGCCATCTTTCAAGGCTTTTACAACTTGCTTAGATAAAGAACAAATACCTGACACTATTGAGGAGGCTCTAAAAGATTCTAAGTGGAGAAGAGCTGTTGAAGAGGAGATTGAAGCACTTGAAAAGAATGATACTTGGACCATTATAGATCTTCCGCAGGGCAAGAAACCAGTCAGATGCAAGTGGGTGTTCTTCATAAAATACAACTTTGATGGTAGTATACAAAGGTATAAAGCAAGGTTAGTAGCCAAAGGTTTTACTCAAACCTATGGAATTGATTATAATGAGACTTTTGCTCTTGTAGCTAAGCTAAATACAATTAGAGTTCTCGTAAGTTTGGCAGTAAACAAAGACTGGATGCTGCATCAACTTGACATTAAGAATATCTTTCTTAATGGAAAATTGGAAGAAGAAGTATACATGAGAGTACCTTCGGGTTTGAAGTCGATAAAAGGTGATCATAAAGTTTGTAGACTTAATAAATCCATCTATGGTTTGAAGCAGTCGCCTAGAGCCTGGTTTGATAGATTCACCAAAGTGATTCTGAAAGCTGGATACAAACAATCCTTAGCAGATCACACTCTTCATTAAGATAACCTCTAATAATAAAAGGGTTATTTTAATATTGTATGTGGACGACATAATTTTGACAGGTGATGATGAGGAAGAGATAAGTCACTTGAAAAGGTTATTAAATACAGAGTTTGAAACAAAAGACCTAGGAAAACTCAGATACTTTTTAGGCATGGAGGTTGCTAGGTCGAGCAAAGGTTTAGTAATAAATCAAAGAAAGTATGTTCTTGATTTACTTAATGAAACAGGGATGCTAGGATTCAAACCAGTTGATACTCCCATGGAAGCAGGATTAAAATTTAGTAAAGAGGACTCAAGCCATAAAGTTGATAAGGGTAAATTTCAAAGGTTAGTGGGAAAGTTGATTTATTTGTCATTAACCAGACTAGATATTGCCTTTCCAGTTAATGTTATCAGTCAACACATGACTAATCCGAGGGAAGATCACATGAAAGTTGCAATTAGAATTTTGAGATACTTGAAAGGGACACCAGAGCATGGACTGCTATTTAAAAAGACTCAAGAAAGTACTGTTCAGATTTTTTCAGATTCAAGCTGGGCAGGTGAATTGACAGAAAGGAGATCAACTAGTGGCTATTGTTCCTTTGTTTGGGGAAATCTAGTAACTTGGAGAAGTAAGAAACAAACAGTTGTATCTAGAAGCAGTGCTGAAGCAGAATATAGGGCTTTAGCATTGGGAATGTGTAAAGGAATTTGGTTATTAAAGCTACTGAAAGAGCTAGATGTGAACCAAGACGAAAAGTTTGAGATTTTTTGTGATAATCAATCTGCCATACAAATTGCTCGAAATCCAGTTCATCATGATAGGACGAAACATGTGGAGATTGATAGACATTTTATCTCAGAAAAGATTACTAATGGGATGGCTTCTTTATCCTATGTTCGTACAGAAGAACAAGTGGCAGACGTGTTTACAAAAGCATTATCAAAAGCTTCTTTCGACAAGTTTCTATTCAAGCTGGGAATATACAATATATACTCCAACTTGAGGGGGAGTGTGAGATTATATAGAGTACGAGTCTATACGATATATATAATACTATTAGGAATTTGAGTTAGGATTTATTACTTAGAGATAATTTTAGTAGAATTAAAAGTCTTAAGTTAATAGGATTAAAAGTCTAAAGTAATTAAGACTTCTAATCCTATTCAAAGTCCTATTCTAAAGCCTATAAAAAGGCATTAGCTTGTGTAATCAAATTCATTCATTCAACAACAGAAAATCAATTATGTTTTTTTTTTTTCACAAAAGGCTTAATTTTTTTTTTCTTTTTTATGTTTTATTTTATTTTTCCATAAAGTTGGAAGTTGATTTTCTACAATATTATTGCTTTCATTTTGCAGGCTGTATTGAGAGCATTATATGCCTATTTTGCTGATAGGCCCCTCAAAGAAATTCCTCACATTGAGGTAACTAATAGATAAGTTGAAATTGATGTCTTGATTCATTTGTTCATGTGGGTGACCTCAATTATTCTGCAGTCTTTGAAATGTAGAAAGATATGATGCACCCTTATCTTTCCCTTTATGATCCATAGATAGAACATCATCTCTGATCCACGATTTGGAAAAACAATTTATATGCAAGCTTTACAGAATCTCTTTAGAGCTTATTTACTTGGACTTGGAAGTGAGTGTCTGATGCATGTGTCTGTCATGGGTGTGCTTAGCTTCTTAAAGTTATTCCATTTATTTGTGTTCATGTCTAGAACCCTAAATTGATCTAAACTTGAAAATTTTAAAGCCAAAGTCAACTGATCTAGCCAATTCCTCCGATCGAAACAACGAATGTTTAAATCGTTTAACAGGACACATGTGGTGTCTAGTCATCTCTCCTATAATAGGATGAAAAAGGTTTTCCATTAATCCTTTTGCTATATTTCCAAACTGCAGGTGCCGCTTCATACGATCATAGAAATACAAATGGGAGTGACGTGCGTTCAGGAGAAACGATATAAACTAATGGATTGAAGAAATTGGAATGGTCATTAATTGTATTTCAATTCTTTTGTGATTAGTAATACTTTAACTGTTGTAACAATTATAATAAATACTAATTAAATGTGTAAGCTGTGCTCTTAACATTTTTCTTGTTTCATAATCTTCATGTCTCAGCATTATTGTGTTGTGTGGAACAGGGTTTCAGCTCATACCTGCATTATTGTGTACTGACAGAAAAAAATAAAATGAACGAATTAAAAGATACATAAAACTAAGAGAAAAGCCTCTTATTTATAGGTTGAAAGCAAGGATAAATTTTTCCAAAAATCGGATAAAATTTGGTTTAAATAACAGATTATATCTAATCAAATCTCGAATAATATCAGATAATATTCATTTAAAATCTTGAATAATATCAGATAATATCTATTCAAAATTAGATTTAATAATAGATAATATCAAATCAAATCTTTGATATTTATTAAATCTAATCGATTACAAATTTAAAATTCAAAAGGAATTTTAAATTAACCGAACTGTTCAATGTCTCCTATAAATATAAAGTGTGGGATTTAAGCATTATACCCACACCTACAGGTTTCTGTATTTTCAGATTAATATTTCGTCTCAGAACTTAAAAATCTGATTCAATTTAATCATAAAGAATTGATAATTCAGTCAAACTTCAAACTCGTGTCAAAAATAATTTAAATTAGGGACGAATATTTAACCCGAATTTTACCTTTTAGGGTCATATTTTTTCTTTTAAAATTTGGTTTAGGGTCAAGTCGGACTTTTTGAGAGGGTCAGTTGGGTCCGAGTTAGATGTGAAAAATATCTTATCCTACCAGATAATTTTAGTAATTTTCAAAAGGTTTATTTACCCTCTAAGGAATACTAAAGCTATTCACAACATACATGTATCCAAAAGGTCAAAAGTGGCATACAAATTAGGGGTGCGTGTATCCAAAAGATCAAAATTGATTAGGGAGCTTTCGAGTAAGTCGAGTTAAAAAATTATCATATTTTATAATTTATTTTTTTTTTAATTTTTTATTTGAATCGATTTTAATAAATTCGAGTTGATTTAAATTTTTAAATTTGTACAAATTTTAATTATATTATTTATAATATTATATTATATTATATTTTGATTTTAATTTGAACGACTTTCTTTTTATAACATATATTTTTTATATTATTTTTTACATGTATAAATACAATTTAAAATTATTATTATTATTATTATTATTATTATTATTATTATTATTATTATACTATAAGATTTTTGCTTTAATGTAAGGAATACTTATCTCATGAACATCTCTCGTTGCTTTATTTGTCGGGTGAAATTACCATGTGTTAGAGGCCATAGTTGAAATTAAATTTTGGGTCACAGTGTGATCATGTTTATAAGAGCTCCGCTTGTTGCGTCGATCATCTTCAGTTCTATAGGAAGCAATGCTTCATAAAAGTATTGCAAGAGGGCTTGTTCTAACAATGAGGTTAATAAATCATCTTTGGGTATTCTTGAGGAATCCATGCACCAAGGGAGCTTCCAGAATTACCTAGAATGGCCTACATCCATCTCAAGGATTCCATCACGTTCTAGAATGTTCTAGGAGGTTCCATTAAGATCTAGACATGTCTAGAAGGTCTGAAAAGATTCTAGAAGACTCTAGATGATTCTCGAATGTTCTAGAACATTCTAGAAGGATATGGAACATGCTGGAAGCATTCAGAATATTCTAGAAGGATCTAGAATATTCAAGAAGACTTTGGAAGACTCGGGAAAGCTCGGGAATACTCTAGAAGATCCTGGAGTTCTCTAGAATCTTTTGGATAGTTGTAGACATGTATAGATATATGTAGATGTCCCTAGAATAGTATAAATGCTTGTAGATATTTATGGAGGAAAAATATTAGTCGTCAGATCAAAATGATCTTAGCCGTCCATTAAGGACTTGGGGGCCTATAAATAGGACCACCCACCTCATTTGTAAACCATCAAGCAAAAGTGTAAGCATTAAGCCTTGTAAAGCTTAAGAAAGTGTTCACTTCTTGTCTTCTCAATTCTCTTAGCTTTCTAGCCCTTAAGTTGTCCAAATTAAGGCTTGTTAGCATAAATCGGGAGTGCTAACACCGCACGGATAGTTCGGGAAAGACTAAATCCGTGACAGTTGGTATCAGAGCGTGTTTGATCACACTCGGGACATGTCCAAGACGGGGAAAAATCAAGTTGCTAGCTCAATGGAGGCCGAGATCATGCAAGAGCAACGAAGGCGCAAGGAGGAAGTCGATCCCACGATGCCAAGGCCACGAGCCAAGTTGAGGGACATCATCTCTAGCTTGGAGTCACGCTTGACTCATGTGGAGGAAAGCGTCGAGGGCGTGGGAGCCCAAGTGGACGACCTTCAACAAAGAGTAGAAGACGTTGAGGCGGAGGATGCCGAGATCCACACGGCCATGAGGGCCATGATGCTCAAGTTAGAGAAGTCCATGCTCGGGGAGTTAAGCCAAGTTCGCGACCTTCTCATGGATGAGCTCTCAAAGGTACGTGCTTCCCTTGAACAAGAGCTAGATAACATGCGTGGTAAAGTCGAGGCCCTACAAGGCGATGTTGCCTTGTGCTAACGTGCGTTGGCAGCCGGGCCAAGCACCACTTATGATGCTAGAAGAGTCGAAGTACCCAAGCCAAAAACTTTCTCAGGGGCACGCAATGCCAAAGAAGTAGATAACTTCTTGTGGGGGCTAGAGTAATACCTTTGAGTTGTCGGAATCATGGACGAGGCAACCAAGGTTCAAACCGCAACATTGTACCTCACCGAAACCGCCATGCTTTGGTGGAGGAGAAGGCGTTTAGACGTTGAAAAAGGTACGTGCACCATTGCCACTTTTGATGATTTTAAAAGAGAGCTTAAATGACAATTCTATCCGGATAATGCCGAAGATGAGGCTCAAGCTCGTTTGCGAAGGCTCAAGCAATCGGGGAGCATCCATGACTATGTCAAGGAGTTCACCAATTTAGTGCTCGAGATCCCCGACCTCTCCGAGAAAGATTCACTCTTCAATTTCATGGATGGGCTCCAACAATGGGCCAAGGCCGAGTTAAGGCGTCGAGGAGTACTGACCCTTACCGATGCCATTGTCGTAGCCGAAAGCTTAATTGACTATTCTAGCCACAAGGATCCTACATCTGAGCCGAAGGATGGGAAGAGTAATTAAGCCGTGGGTTGGAGAGACAAGAGCCCTCGTAAAGATGGTCATCATGAGGATCACTCAAGCAAAAACTCAAGGACTCGTCCTCATGGAAAGGCAAGGTCAAGGATAGATCTCAAGAAGCTCGAGGCACTAAACGATCACCACCAAGTAAGTGCTTCATTTGTGATGGTGATCATTGGGTTCGGGAATGCCCACAGCGACAAGCACTTAGCTTTCTCTTAGCCAAGCATCGAGAAGAAAGTGATGCCGAGGAGTCCGAGCCTGATGCACAAATAGGGTCCATGCAACTTTTAAATGTGATGCAATCTACCCCAAAGACCGAAGCCAAGGGGTTGCTATATGTGGACGTCACAGTAAATGGGAAAGCGTCAAGGGCCATGCTTGACACAGGTGCGTCCCATAACTTTGTTTCTCTTGATGAGGCAAAGAGGCTCGGTCTTAAGACCACAAAAGGTGGAGGATCCATCAAGGCGATTAATTCCACCGCACTACCCATCAAGGGCATCGCATGTGGGGTCAAGACGAATGTAGGGACATGGTTTGGCCACCTAGACTTCACAGTAGCCCCGATGGATGACTACAAGCTCGTCCTAGGCATTGATTTTTTGACAGGGCCAAAGCTATTCCGATGACATATGCCAAAACCTTGTGCATCACGGAGGGTCACCAAGCTTGTGTGGTGCCAACCATCAAGGCCACCAAGCCAAATTCTAAAGTGATCTCATCACTTAGAATGAAGGAGCTTGAAGAATTCAAGAATGGTACACCTCCAAAGTTGCGAAGGAGGCTACCACCAAGGGTAAAGGTGAATCCTAAGATCACGTCTAAACCGAAACAAAAGCAAGTTGGGAGTCCAAGGAAGAACACCAACAATTCCGTGAAGACGCGACGAGGGCATCGCGAGCTTAGGTGAATCCTCTTCCACTGCATCTCAGACGTCAAGAGCTTGCATGTGAACACTCATCTTAATAGACCAAGTTTGGTAATTTTGTCCGTTAAATATTGATGGTGTCATTGTAAAGTTTGTCTCTTACATTTTTACAGGTTCCTCAAGATAAAGAGCTCTATGGTACCAATTGTTTTTTTCAGGTGTGTGAAAAAGACTAACAAAGAAAAACAAGAAAGGTTGTGTGGGAGTATGATTTTATTAATGTGAAATACTCAATTTATAGAGCTAACAAAAAAATATATTTAAATATAAAATCTATCTTAACAAATTAAAATTTAAACTTTAAAAAGGATTTTACTCCAATCGCATATCTTTAATTTGATATTTAAAAGATTCTAAGTCATATTTTCAACAGAGTCTTCTAATTTTCATGCCAAGAGTCGAGCATTTGATGGGAAACGTGACAGGTGAACTAAGCAAGTGAGAGTTCTTTGGTTTCTTCATAAAAATTGATGTTTCTAATGATTTTTAAGAGAGATTAATTCTTTTTTGAGCTCTAGTAGATTTGTTTTAATTTATCCTTATGATGGCACCCAGTAAAGTGCATTGAATCTCTTCCTATAAAGTTGGTAAGGTTGAGATACTTAATGCTTATATCCCATAGGAAAACATGCTTTAAAAGTTTAGGTGATAAAATATGAAAAAGTGTTATAGTCATCACAAATGCAGGTTACATAATTATGACATAGTTGTTTTTTTGTACTGAAAATTATGATGGAAAGAATGTGTGAGCTAATAAATAAGATATCTATGAAGAATCTATGCAACTTTTTGAGTGACTAAGTGGTCCATTTTGCTATAAATGATGTGTGAGAAGCTGGTTTTACTTTAGTTCAACTTTACCAATTATGTTTATTCTAGCAGATATTAAGTTGGTCTGATTGCATGGCTACAATTTAGCTATGGAGCTTGTAATCACCGAAAATTGTGCGGGGAGACATCACCAATCTTTTTTGCGGTACGATTGAAACATCAAAATCGGTTATGCGAAATCAAGAGCGGATAAAAGAATCTGTTACATGTGGGAAAGGGAACACCCCCCACAACGCCTAAAGCTTGGCACATGTAGGTTACAAAATATTTTATATGATAGAAAAATATAAACTCGATTTTAATTTAAATATGTGATCAAAAATATTTTTAAAAAACTTAATCTGCAAAATAATAAAAACGTTAGATAAGCAAATAATAATAAAGATTATAATAACATTAAAGAAAATAAAACGATAATAATAATGATAAATATATACTAGCAACAATAAGGTAGAAATAAATAAATAAATAATATATAACGTTAATAATAATATATAACATTAATAATAATATATTATATAATAATAATAAACCAATGGCCAAAATTAAATAAAAAAGAATTATATAACAATTTCAACGAAATTAGGGACTTAAATGATTAAAAAACGAAATAAAATAACATATATGCAAGGATACAAGACTTGGATGGCAACGGATGTAATTTTCCCATTGTTCCGGGTTGAATGCGGGTTTCAATCATGGAGTGGGTTGATTCTCGGGTTTGGGAATCAAAACAACGCCTTTTAGCCAAATAATCAGGCATCAAAACGACGGCGTATTGATAATGATATATATGCCTTCTCTTCTTCCCTGCTGGTCACTTATTTCTACTTTTATAGATAAAATTCTAGAGATTTTAGAAAGCTCTAAAAATTCTCCATGGTTCCCGGTGGTCAACGCCTTTTTTGCCACCAATTGGGGTCGTCGGTCGCTGCATTGGTACTCCGGTAAGGGAAAGGAAACAACTTTCTGACGCGTTTGCTACAAAATGTTCATTATACTCATTTTAGTTTAGGAAATAGATCTCACATTGGAAGAAAACATCATCTTTCCCTCCCCAAATGCCTATAAAAGGGAGGGATGTTTACTTGAAGAAAGGAGAAGGAAGATGAACGGAATAATGGGAGCCTTGGAGAAAATCAAAGGGGATTATGCTTGGCTCTAGAATGCCAAACTTTGGTAAGTCATCAATTTTTTCTTATTACGTTTGCATAGTTTTAAAGCATTAGAATTAGTAGTTAGGTTTCTTAAGCATTAGAATTAGTCATTAATTTTCTTATACATTAGAATTTGTAGTTAGAATATTTTAGTACTTTTTATTTATAATAGAGCTTTTATGCTTTAATTAAAGTTTAATTTGATATTTTTCTTTTAATTAATGTTTCAATTATTTAATTAAATTATTTATATGTATTAATTACATGTTTTAAATTCATATAGTATATTTGTTTAGGATAACATTTAATTCACCTTTAGCTAAATAAATTAAAGCCTTTTTAGGACTAGTCACTCTAATTAATTAATCAATTTAATAGGAAGAAAATTATAGTAAATGAATGATGTGTTTAATTATATATCTCGGATGCATTAAGTTGGTCTGTGTTTTGACGTACCACGATTTTAACTAATGGTGTACTTTGGTATCACATTCGATGTGCCATTCTTATTTAGAAAATTACAAATAACATAAGGTTAGTATAAATTAAAATTAATTAGGTAAACAACTAGAAGAATAAGTAGTATTATTAATTTCTCTAAGTGTCTAGATGATAGTGTCCAATTGTTTAGATGTTACCATAATACACTTGGTAAATTAATAATTTAATAGGACCTCAATTATTTAATTAATGAATCCTAATAAGATAGAACTTAAAATTGACCAGATAATGACATGTCATGCATTTAAACCTTCTGGAGCAGAACTTATATTTCTTCAAAATATGAGTTAAGGTTTTCTAATGTGACTGGACGTCTTAATCAAGCTCGTATTTAAAAGAAATGTATTTTCTTAGCCAAAATGATATCCTCATTCGAAAGATATTCATTTGAAAATGACGGAAAAAATTGAGATTATTGTTCGAAATGCCAAAATGTCACGTGTCTTTAATAAGGTACCGATTTCAGGGTTGTCCTTACGCATAACCGACTCGTGAACCCAAATGTTTTACAAAAAATCTCTGGTTTGTTTTATGGTACCTGACCTACCAAAGTGGTCGGTGGCAAGTGGCGACTCCAAATTATTTTAAATTCTAAATAAGAATCATTTAAATAAAAAAGACTAATTTTCAAATTAATAATTAAAAAGGGTAAAAAACTCGATTTTCCAAAATTCAATCGACGGGCTATTTTTAGACCTCGGTTTTAAAAATGGTCGCGACAACTTGCTAACTATGCTTGGGACAATATTTTGTGAGTCAGGCCTAATAATTAGTTACACGTGACATTTTTGTACTTTGAGTAATAATATAATTTTCTTCAAGATATTGTCGAATGGATTTTCAAATGAATGAGGCTAGTATTTTCCTTGTGTTGTATAAATATCATTCATGTATAAGCTCTCGACCCGGGCTTTTACCCTTGAGTGGGAGATAGATATAATCCGACGTGATTCTCTCCAGCTCCGAGTTTAGATTTATATCTACTTCTGGTATACTAACCTTACGCGTCGTGGGGCTTAAGCCTCCGTTGTAAGGGACATATACTACCAAATTGATGTCTTATTGTTGAAGTAGACAGTAACGATAGTTCTAGAACCCAAAGTCTAGATCAAAAACCCGCATCTGTAGAGTAGAAACCTACCTTATTAGATCCTGACAGGGACCATAAGATAAGGCGGTATGTTGCTAAAATGCCGCTAAAATATAAATTTTCTCTGGTTATTTTTATTCAATATGAATTGTTCTCTAGTTATTTTTCATAATTTAAATTGTTTTTTTATGTCAAATTATTTTTTTAGATTATTAATTCACCATACTGATATTTTTTGTTTGGTGTGTGCGTGAGTTTTGCATCACATAACATGCATCAGAGGTATCGATTCAAGAGTTAGTCGAAAACGCAATGGTCATAAACTAAAGGGTTTGATAGACAAGTGGAAGACAACATGGTAGGATGGACTATATTCGAGAAGACTCAGTATGAGAAAAGATTTGATGTTCGAGGAGACAAATTACCAATAATATAAGGGTGTTTTAGAAGACCTCAAGCATGGTGCATGTCTGCCAAAATTAAAGGTAATTTTGGCATTCTTGGACGATAACACGAAGATTCATTTTCGAAAAATTTTCTTAGTGTCCGTCAGGAGAATGGTTACTACACCAACAATAGGAAAATATGAGACTTTGCTACACTGTTCCAATGGGTGAAAGCGACGGATTTAGATTGGGTTCAATATTTTTTCGATCTTCAAGTCGGGTACCGAGGCAAGTGTAGATATAAATGAGACGCGATAAGTAGAAAGCGAAGATAATCAGGAAGCATATATATGGTGGACAAATTAGGGGCATATCAGGGGTATTGTTGATAAATGAAAACTCAGAGAGGAAAAAGGGAATTACGAGCCTAGGATCAAGGTTCAAATTTCACGAATGAAGAGAATAACCAAAGGATGAAGCTAAGAAATAATGATAAAATTAGAAAGTAAGACATGACATGCAGAAAATCAGTTTACAAGTTTTAAACCAACATTTCAAGTGAAGGACTACCTGTTGAAAGTCGGACCGAATTAATCACCAAGGTCATGCAAAATAGAGTTGGTGATCAATTTCAAAACCATGTACATGAAATATCGGATATGTGTAGATTTTTCTCGATAAAGTAGTAGACCTATCAAATAATTTGCATCGACATCCTAGAGCAATTGCTGACCCGGAGGCTGAAAGAAGTGATCAAACAAGAAGCTCGAGCTAGTTGTCTCCTATCAACAAATTGACTTCTCCTTGTATTCGATCTTTCGATTAAATGAGCGTTTCTCTAATAACTAACCTTTGAAATCAATATCTCTTGCATTCATGCATTGCATCATTTAAATATTGCATTTTTCTAAAAATATAAATAATAAAAGATATTTCATTTTGTTTAAAATGTTGTATTTTGTTTAAAATATTATTTTTAGGAAATTTCAAAAAGTTTTTGAGGATCGCTTGGTTAACAAGAAAAAATCGGTCAGTCTCAGAACCTAAGCACCAATTTTCACATTGCTTGGAGTCAAAGAGATCGAGAAAGAAAGTCATCTAGATGAAATGTAGATACGGGAGATTGAAATGGAAATTCATCTCATACAACTCAATTTGAATTTGTAGTTAATTTTTTAGGCATTAGAATTTGTAGTTAGAATATTATAGTCCTTTTTACTTATAATAGAGCTTTTATGCTTTAAATAAAACTCAATTTGATCCTTTGTCTTTTAATTAATGTTTTAATTATTTAATTAAATTATTTGTATGCAATAATTGCTTGTTTTAAATTCATATAGTATATTTTAGGATAACATTTAATTCACCCTTAGCTAAATAAATTAGAGACGTTTTAGGACTAGTTACTCTAATTAATTAATCAATTTAATAGGAAGAAAATTGTAGTAAATTAATGTGTGTTTAATTATATATCTCGGATACACTAAGTTGGTCCGTGTTTTGACGTACCAAGATGTTGACCAAAGGTGTAATTTGGTATCACATTCGATGTTCCATTCTTATTTAGAGAATGAAAAATAACATAAGGTTAGTATTAAATAAAATTAATTATATAAACAAGTAGAAGAATAAATAGTGTTATTAATTTCTCTAAGTGTCTATAAGATAATTTCCAATTGTTTGGATGTTACCATAATACACTTGGTAAGTTAATAATTTAATAGGATCTTAATTATTTAATTAATGGAGCTTAATAGGATAGAAATTAAGATTGACCAGATAATGACATGTCATGCATTTAAACCTTCTGGAGCAGAATTTATATTTCTTTAAAATACGAGTTAAGGTTTCCTAACGTAACTGAACGTCTTAATCAAGCTCGTATTTACAAGAAATTTATTTTCTTAGCCAAAAGGATATCCTCATTCGAACGATATTCATTTGACGATGACGAAATAAATTGAGATTATTGTTTGAAATGTCAAAATGCCACGTTAATTAATAAGGTACAGATTTCAGACGCTCGTAAGGATCGTCCTTACGCATAACCGACTCCCAAACCCAAATGTTTTAAAAAGAATCTTTAGTTTGTTTTAAGGTGCCCGACCTACCAAAGTAGCTTGTTGCGACTCTAAATTATTTTAAAATTTAAATGAGACTCGTTTAAATAAAAAAACTAATTTTTAAATTAATAATTAAAAGGGTAAAAAACTTGATTTTTCAAAATTTAATCGCAGGCTATTTATACGCCTCGGTTTTAAAAATGGTAGCGATAACATATGATCTCTTTCTTTAAGAATCTGCTCATTGCTACTTTGGTAACATTAGCATAAGTGGTTTTCTCTACCCACTAGGTAAATTAGTCAATAACCGTGAAGATGAATCAGTTTCCATTGGAAGCCTTCGGCGAGATAGGTCCAACAATGTCTATGTCCCTTATAGAGAATGGCCAAGGAGAAGTCATATCATACAGAGGTGATAAAGGTGCATAGAGTCTTCATATACTTTCATTAGCTTGATCTTTCGATTTATAGTAGCCCGGATTCTCATGATGAAGGCTTCATACTTTGCTATATTATTTGTGCAATTGAAGTTAAGTTTGCTAGAGAATGGGTAGCAATCTCCTTTTGAAGATACTAGCACTACCCCAATCCCTTACCTACGACATTGGAAGCACCGTTAAAGTTCAAATTCTAGATTTCATCATCTATGGCCTCTTTTTGCTAACTATGAGACCCAATAACTTCTCGTATGTGACTCCAAATGTGCATCTGGCAAGATTCAGCTTCAGTGGAAACTTTCTTATTCTCAATAATAGTTTCCTCAAGAATTTTATGTTCTCGTCTTTAGTTATTGACGTGGAGATCATGTCGTCGATCATATCATAGAATAAGACAATCATGGCTTATTGGTACATTGCCCCCAATATTTTTGAGTCCAAAAGGCATCCTTTATAGTAAGAGGTTCCACATTGTTTCAAAAATGTTTTTTGTGTGTATATCATCAAGGTACATCTTTATATGATTGTAAAATAAAAATTCATCCATGAAGGAGAACAAAGAATGCTTTGTTGTATCATCGATTAGGATGTCGATTTGAGGCAACAAAAAATTGTCCTTTGGACTAGCTTTATTCAAGTCGCGGTAATCAATGCACATGCAAACCCTACCATCTTTCGTGGGGTAAGGGACTATATTGGCCACCCATTCTGAGTACTTGACCTCATGGAGAAAATCGACATTGTATTGCTATTTCATTAATACGTTAGGTCTCATTCTCTGTAACTTCTGTTAAACTAGTTTGTAATCCTCCTTAGTCCAAGCATGTACTTATATGACAAAGAAAATACATCTATGAATTCTAGGAACAAATTAATCAAGTCACGTCTTGTTTCTGTTATGATTCACATGTCGAATCTCACTTCTTTTCTTTCTTCTTTATTACCAAACTAAAAATTTCTACAGACTCCTTGTGGGTCTGGAACTATTTCTTTTCTTGTTCTACCAGCCTTGGTAGATCAACAAGTGGATCATAGTCTTGTTTATCCTTAAAAAAAGTATTCTAGACCAATCTCAGCATTATTTGATGAGTTGATATCCTGGAACATCTGTTTGACCATAAGGATGCATAATTTGTTCAATATTCGTGTATTAAAAGAAAGAAGTTTGTCAGATATAGCATAAAAGTTTTATTTCATATGGATAGAAAACTTAGGTTCCTTTTACAAAAAGTCTTTTGTTACTCTCGGGCAAGAATCACAAGTATATTCTATATATAGTTTAGAAACATCCCAAAAACGACAGGAAAATAATTAATAGTCTGATTGTTTTGAGTAGTTGCAGGGTGGATAAATCCCTTAGACAAAAAGTTTCAAAAAGTGGAAATCAAGAGTTCCCGATTACGCTAGATCTCTCCTAGTCGTCAAATCTTACAACCCTCATATCCATAAGCTTTTTCATGAGCTTCTTGAAACTAATGCAATTCTCAATGAAATTCCCCACAACTCCGACATGGTATTCATATTGAACGTAAGGGTCATACCATTTTGGGTAAGGCAATTGTCATTATTTTGCATAAAATGGGAATATTGCATGTGCATTATACAGATTTTTATATAACTCGTCGTAGGAGATGGGGATATGGTTAAATTCTTTATTTATGCTTTCATCTTCTAGCTTGATCTTTTTTTAGAAATTCTATGTATTTAAGGTTACGACTTTGGGTTTTTCAACTCTCAGTGATTTTAGATAACCAACATTACGGACACATGTATTGTTGGCCTTGTCCTCTTTCTTACTTACTTTCGCCTCAGCTCCAAAGTATTGGTTACGTTGCCTCTGTAGGGGGTTCTTCAAGCTCAATAATTTTATCCCTCAGACTAATATTTTCGGACCTACTACAGACCAAATCTTCTTGCATAAGAGCTTTTTGTGCCTATGCATCTTTAAAAATTTTTTCCCAATAACTAATTTTCTTTTGTTCTTCATGGATTTCAAATTTTTGATCCGTAGAGAACTTTACAATACCCATATATTTTGTTGATTCATGAAGCTTTTATGATCGCCTTGCAGATTACTCAGGCCTTATTTGGCTTTGTTTTTCCTTATCTTTAGCCTTTCTATTTCATGTTCGTGAAACTGTGTCCCAAACTTCAACTTGTTCTTTTTTGTTTTTTAGCCTTGATATCCGCATCTCAATGTCAGCACATCTTCCTTCAAAATCTTATTTGGTCATCTTCATTTTTGTTGTAAGGGTTCCAACCGACACATGGGTTGCTAAGGAGCTTATTTGAGACTTTTACCATTGTATTTGGGTCTTCCTTTAGCTTTTCGAAATCCTTTTCGGTCAACATCTTAGCCACTTTTCATATCAAGTCATCCTGTGACAGTAAAATATGTGTGTGAGTATCTAGTTGTATCCTTTCCAACTTAATCTCGATGTCTTTCTTGATGTCTTCAAATGCCTTCTCAATTCTTGTCAATCTTTCTTCCATGCCTTTGGATCTACTTTTGGTGAGATGAGAATGTTGTAACTTAGAATTACTACAACGAACATTCTCCTTTGATGCTAGAATCATGGTGAAAATGATGCAATATGATATGCTTGATGCAACTAAAATGATGTAATGTACATTCAAAGTACTGTAAAATATTTTACAAAAAAGGTATTGACTCAGTATAACTTTGAAAATGAAGTTGTGTTAGAACAAAGCTTTCCCTACATACGGTGTGCCCCATTTTATATATACAGTTTGGCCTTCACCCCAAAACTTTGATTTTTTCGAGGAATGATGCTAGCTTTCTGCCTCAAATACAAAACCTTGGTTCGAACAGTTAGATTCCATATATATTCAGCCACATCTCGGACCTAGTTTAGGTCTCCGGTCATGGTGCGATCTCTATCTCTAACCTAATCCCGAGATTGGTCAAGGTAAGCCCTACATTATTACTGGAACAAACTATCTCGACCTATATTGTCTTGAAACCACTAGTATAATTCATCTAGGTGCCCCCACCTTATCGGGAAAATGGTTCTATGTGGCTAATCCTTTTTAAAAGTTGAATTGTACTAAAACCTTTTTAAAATTAAAATGAAATGCAAATGCAAAATGAGAAACAAAATAACACAAACAGGAAAATTCGTTAGTACCGAATTAAATTATGATAAACGAAATAAAAATAAAATATACTTTATGTTGCATAAATATGAACATGAAAATTATATTGCGAAAATAAATAAAGAGATAAATAACAAAGAATAAAGGGCGTAAGTAAACGTAACACCCCACTCGCTCTCTTTCTAAAATCCACAATACAAGGTGACTCTCTTAAACGGGTAGAGGTCCAGCATGATGGCTCTAGGGTAGGCTTCTACGGGTCATTACATGCGTTGTGGTTCTAAAAGGTACCCAAAAGGTACTTATTATCCTACTAAGGGTAGTAAGCATATTTCAGGGGGACACATTTCTCTAAGTTTATACGGAGAGGTAGGTCTCACAAAGACAGAGGGAAAAATATCCCGAAAGCAGTTCATCATCCTACACGGAAGCATAACCTCACGAAGGAATGGTTTCATACTCCCACTTAAGATGACTAAGCCCGGGTTAAGAGCTCATGGAATGAGGGTCTTGAAAAAAAACATATCAGTAAATATGTTAAAATAAATAAAATAAAACATGATCACAAAATTAAAATAAGTCAAATTTATATTTTCTATTCATTAAATAAAAGGTAATTGATTCGAGGCTCGACTCTCGAAAAATAGTCCCCAACAGAGCCGCCAGCTGTAATAAGCAAAAATTGTATTGGCATTCGCCATCAATCTTTTTTTCGGTGCGATTGGAACACAAAAATCAGGTCTGCATAATCAAGAGCGGATCAATGAGTCTGTTACGTGTGTCGAAGGGAACACCACACACACACACACAACGCCCAAAACTTGGCACCTATCGATTACAAAATATTTTATATGATAGAAAATATAAACTCAATTTTAATTTAAAGATATGATCCCAAATATTTTTAAAAAACTTAATATACAAAATAATAAAAATATTAGATAAGCAAATAATAATAATGATAATGTATATACTAGAAATAATAGGGTAGAAATAAATAAATAAATAAATAATATATAACATTAATAATAATATATATTATATAAAAATAATAAACCAATGGAAAAAATTAAATAAAAAAGAATTATATAACAATTTCAACAAAATTAGGGCCTAAAATGATAAAAAATCGAAATAAAATAACAGATATGCAAGGATACAAGACTTGGATGGCAACGTGTGTAATTTTTCCATTGTTCCGGGTTGAATGCGGGTTTGGATCCTAGAGTGGGTCGGTTCTCGGGTCTGGGACTCAAAACGACATCGTTTTGGCCAAATAATCAAGCGTAAAAAATGATGTCATAATGATAATGATATATATGCCTCCTTTTCTTCCATACAGGTCACTTATTTCTAATTTTATAAACAAAATTCCAGAGCTTTCAGAAAGCTCTCAAAATTCTCCATGGTTCCCGATGGCCAACGCCTTCTTTGCCTCCGGTGAGGGAAAGGAAGCAACTTTCTGACGCGTTTCGACGACGGGATCGCGAATAAGGTATCGGAATATCAAGATTCGGCGTGTACGAACCTAGATCTAAAAATATAATTCCGAGTTTTCTCTCCTTTTTTACCTTTTTCTTTTTTCGATTTTCGAATATCTCGGATCTATATGATGGTGTTTATTGCTCGAATGCCTATGGATATTTTTTCATTTGAAAATGTTTCCTTTTTCTATTTGAAAGTTCTTGTAAACTGGATACATAGACCAATTCAGTATTTATACCGAATTTTTACATATAAAACACAAATAAAACTTGTTTTAAATACGAAAAATCAAATCTAAACACTGCTTTTCTTTAATTTTTGTAGGTTGAATGAACAAGGCGATGGAGCATGGGGCATAGCAGTGCAAGGGGTGGCCAACCGTTTCATCCAATGGGAGGGTGCGTGTCTGCCACGCGGTAGGCCAAACGCCGCGCGTAGCGGTCACGCGCAGTGAGATGGAAAACACAGTGAATTCGGTGACGGTTGAGCAGGAATAGGGGGTTAGGATTTAGTTAGGGTTATCATTTGTTATTTGGATTGGTTATTGTGTTAATTATTATTGGGTTTTAATTGTTGGGTTGTTGGGTATTTTCTAGATAGTAGGCTCGATTTAGGGTTATTGGGTTAATTATTTTTGGGTTTTAATTATTGGGTTGTTGGGTTTTTGTTAGATAGTGGGCTCGATTTAGGGTCATTGAGTTTGGTGTGTAATGTTTGTCTGGGTTGTGATATGAAAAATAGGTTATGACAGAGCCTATATTAGAACGCTAATAATAAGTTATTTTAGTCTTTTAACGATTCAAAATTGAGATGAGAGGAGGCATTTACCAATTCATGAATAAACTCTGCAATACGTTGCTGCATTTTCACTTTGGACTGGAATTATAATAAAAATATGTTGAGAACCTTTTTCCTTCTCGCAGTCTCTTTATTCCAAAAGATTTTAACGTATCTAAAACAGTTGTATCAAAGTTTAATGCAAATTATCAAGATGTGCATTCTACTGATAAAAGTTGTTCAGATTCTATCAGGAAAGGATCGTCTGGTCATGTGGCTTCTATGAAGCTTTTGGAATCGTGTCAGAGTTTGCATGCTCCATTTACATAGGTTTATTTTATATCTCTGCATTATTGATTTTTTTCTCTTTTAATTTTTCTCACGAAATAATATTATAATACTTATTTTGAACATAACAGTTATCTTTTTTTTTTGAATTGTTATAGAGTGCACCACTCATGATAGAAGACATGCATGAAGAAAGACTCTGTGCTGTTGAGTCCTTTGGTGATTCATTTGTAAGACTAAGACTTTTATAAGTTGTTTGTTTATGAATGTCTGCTTGTTGAACTTTTTGTTGTATTTGATCTTAATCATATCACCTTGGAGTCTATGTTCTGAACGTGGAATTAGTCAGGGTAGACATTATTTTAACCCCTCTTAATAGTTTTAAGACTTGGTGGAAAACAATTTAGAGTTGGTTGTGTAATGATCACAAAACATTGACTCAAAGTAACTGATGTCTATATTTTTCTTGACAAAGTACCAGGTTGAGCATCTAAATTTGTTTTGTAACTTTTGGTATGGACATTTTGTGTCTTATAGTCCCTCAAGTTTTTCTTAAAACTATTATCTCTCTCAAGAAAAATAAGATTCAGTGTACCCTAAGGATTGCAATAATATAAATTAACATAAAATGCCTCAAAATTGATTCTAGCAGTTTTCTTCAGTTCACAGCTTCATGTTGTTGTACCAACTATAAATATTTAAAAGTTACAAGTTGAATCTCTTCTGCAAAACTTGATCTAGCAAATAAATTGATTGTTTGCTTTTATAGGTCTATTGAAATCATGAATTTTATTTTCTATCCCCATCTCAGTTTGCAATATGTTTACCTTTATACATTATCTGTTCCATGTTTCAATTAAAATGATGGATATAAAGGTGGTAGGATTTGTTGTGTTTCATGTTGTAATGAACAACTTCATCATTTTGTTGCTCAGATGGTAGTTTACTATTTGATTACAGAACTTGTCTTGTCTGCACAGTTGGAGAGAGAGGCATTATCTTCAGGTAATAATTATGTTTCAACACTCTTCCTCTTTGATGTATATTGTCATGTTCTACTATTAATCATTCAATAATGGCAGTGACAGATGTGATTTCAAGAGATCACTAATGTCTTTGATGTTTCATTGAGAAACTAAATATCAAGAAATCCCTTTGACATGGAGTGAAACTGTTGATGAATACTTGGCACAAGTAGTAATAAATAAATCGATTCTTTTGGTTATGTTTTCACCTTTTTAGAATGTTAGCAATTGAGAGTCCCTGGGAACTAGCTATTGGATATTGCCCTGCATGGAAAACCAATTCTTTTGCTTTATGATCTCCCTAGGATCGATTCGCTTTATGAGGATCAGAATATTCAAAATTTTCATTTTGCATTCGTCTTTTTCACTTAAAATGCATGGTAGGTTGGACCAGCAAATTTTTTACGCAGTTATTAGAGTTTTTACGAGAAATGTTTCCTTCTACAAAAATTCCAAAATCTGTCAAAGATATAAAAAAATGATAAAAGATTTGGGTCTTGGTTATAAGAAAATTTATAGTAGCCCCAATGATTGCATGTTGTATTAGGGTGATAAAAAAAGAAGATTCATGTCATGTATGCAGCAAATCTCGATGGATGAATGTGGGCACAGAAAATGTGAGTGAGGAAGAAGTTGAAGAACGATTAAAAAAGAAGTCAGTAAAGATTCTTCGATATTTTCCTCCAATACCTAGGCTTCAAAGACTTTTTATGTCTTCGAAGACTACTGAGTCAATGAGGTGGCATTATGATGCACGAATAGATGATGGATTATTAAAGCACCCTGCGGATTGTTTAGCTTGAAAGTCATTAGACCAAAATTTTCCAAGTTTTGTAGGAGATCCACGAAATGTTAGGCTCGGTCTTGCTTCTTATGAGTTTAATCCTTTTAAAATCATGAGTACTTCGTACAGTACTTAGCCTGTTGTGCTTGTTCCTTACAACTTACCCCCTCAGATTTGCATGAAACAATCTTCTTTTATCTTTTCCATGATAATCCTTGGTGACAAAGGTCCTGGGAATGATATTGACATATATTTGTAACCTCTTATTGAAGAGTTGAAAAAATTATGGGTGGGTGTCGAAACGTATGATATGTTGAAAAAGGAGAACTTTAATTTGCGTGTAGCTTTATTGTGGGCTATTAATGACTTTCCTTCTTATGCAAATTTGTCTGGTTGGAGTACCAAAGGTCGTTATGTTTGTCCTTGTTGTGCCGCACAAACATGTTCGAAGTGGTTGTATAATGGAAAGAAGTTCTTTTACATGGGTCATCGATAGAGGTTAAACGAAAATCATCGATTTAGATATCAAAAGAATATGTTTGATGGTACCGAAGAGTTCAGAAAAGCTCTTGAACAAACAATCGGTTCTGATATCTTGTCAATATTAAAAGACATCAAGTTCACCTATGGAAAGACGATCAAACCACATAAAACACAATCGAAGAAAAGGGACAAAGAGGTGTGTGATCGTGTGGTTGATCATCTTAGTGACAATGAGTCTGATGAAGAGGATGATCCAAATGAAGCAGAGTTGTGGAAAAAGATAAGTATTTTCTTTGAATTGCTTTATTGGAAGCATAACCTTCTGAGACATAATCTTGATGTCATGCACATTGAGAAAAATGTTTGTGAGAATATTATTAGAACCATTCTCATTGTCAATGGAAAATCTAAAGATTCGACTTGATTTAGTTAACCTCGGAATTCGGCATGATCTTTATCCTCAAATACTTTTTAATGGAAAATCTTCATTATCGCCTTCTATTTTGTAATGTCAAAGAGAGAAAAAGAAATGTTCCACATGGTATTGAAAGATATAAAGGTTCTAGATGGGTATGCTTCAAATATATCTCGATGTGTCAGTATTAAAGATCGCAAACTATATTCTATAAAGTCACATTATTATCATATATTGATGCAAGATCTAATGTCAGTTGCGTTACGTTGTTGTATGTCGAATGAGGTTACATCTTGTATAATTGAACTCTCCAAGATCGAGTAGTCTTGACTTTATGTAATTTGGAGAAGATATTTTCACCTTCATTCTTCACAATTATGATGCACTTATTGGTCCATGTCCCTCACGAAGCTAAAGTTGGTGGACCCGTTTTCTATCGATGGATGTATCTTATAGAGAGGTACAAGTTTTTAACCTCAAAGAATATTTTTTAATAAAGGTAAATGTATATAATATTGTGTTTATTATGCGTTTAGGTATTTGTGCAAGTTGAAGACTTATTGTCATAATAAGCGTTATCCGAAAGGATCAATTGCTGAAGTATATTTAGCAGAGGAATGTATGACTTTTTACTCCATATATTTGGAAGATGTTGAAACGAGATTTAATAGACCAAATAGAAATGAAGTGTGCAATTGTAACACCCTAAAATCGGGTTAGTAGAATGATTCGAATAGATTCGTAAAATAAATCGAATCACATATTAATTGAATTAAAAGGAAGTGACTAAATTAAATTAGATGAGAAACTTGAGCATTGCATGATAAAGTATGAATTTCCCTAAACTATCCTCCTTAATAAACTAAGCCTAAGCATATCATTAAGGGCAAAATGGTCTTTTCTCACCCCATAAACAATCAAACAAAATCAGCCCCAATTTATTTTATTCTTCCTCACTTCACGTGAACATCAAAGAAAGGGGAGGAGAGAAATTTTCATGGGAGTTTAAGGGGATAGCTCAAAAGCTTTGCATGGTGGAGCAAATACACTAGGAAATTGAATCTAAAGGCCTTGGTAAGTTCATCTCTCCATAACCGAATATTTTAGGGTTTTGGAACTTTTGGGTTTGGTTATTATATGATGATTTCAAGTTAATTAGGTTGATAGAAACCCAATTTAAGGATTATGTTGCTTGGGGTTTAGTTATTGAAGCATGAACATTAAGTTAGGGAACTTGAATTTGGGGATTTTATAAATGTCAAATGTGTGTTATTTGATCTTGTAAGTTGCTGTAAATTGGATTTTGAGGTGTTGATGTCATGTTAGAAATGCTCGAAAATTCATAAAAGTAAGTTCGGATTGGTTTCAAACCCATAGAATGAAGGTTGGCCGAAATTGCCTAGAAAATGTCATTCCGGGTAGCCATCTTTGAAAAAATCCCTAGGTCGGATTTGAAGGATTTAGGAGCTTAAATTTTAAATTATAATACTAAAATACATCTAGTTTAATTTAAAATTTATGGAACCTCAATCGGAATTTTGTAGAAAAAGTTATAAGTCTTTCCGTAAGGGCTGTTCGAACAGTCCCGAATCTGGACAGGTCTGATTCGAACGAAAACTGGTACTGATCGGGAAATAATTAAAATGTTAGGTTAAATTGTACTTTTATAGGATCTTCTTAGCTTTCTAAAGATATAAAATGGGCTAAAATCAGATATGGGAACTAGGAGATATGATCGATTCATTATAAGGTAGCAAAGTTGTCCCTAACGAACCAAGGTGTATGCTTACATTTGTTAGGTCTAAGATTGCTTGAATTAAATGATTGAATATGTATTGATGAATGTTATATGTTTATGGGTTACTAGAGAATATGAGAGAAGAGGACATTGAAGAACAAGAAAGGATCGAACTAGCAAGGAAGATGGGCAAGGGGATCACTATCTTCAACCCTTGAGAGCTTGGAATCAATAGTGAGTGTAGCAAACCTTAGGGTTAGGGCCTAGGTCCTAACCATCTTTTGTTTATTTGTTTTGTCATGTAAATGGAATAATCTCATATTCGGTAAAAAGGGAAAGATGTTTAATGTTAAATGATACTATGATTGTGTGCTAGATGATTAAGACTAGCTTAGTACATTGCATAGCTCGGAAATGCCGAGGTAAGTTATGACACGCGGCTACGGATGTCAGGTACGTGAATCATGCATGAAGCATGTTTATGATGACATAGACCTTGTATGGTAACATGATATGCATGTTGTATGCTCACATGACATGAATGATTTGATAATGGCATGATAATTGCTTTTGGTGACGGCATGTTATAGACATTGCTTTTGTATTTAGAAACTTGAATAATGTGATTTGAAAGACAATTGAATGAATAATGAAAATGTTATTGAGCCTTGGTCGATAGTTGGTCATAGGTAGTACGACATTCCTAGGGTCTGAGCTCATTGTTTAGTGCTACGACACTCTTATTTAGTACTTTGGTACTCTTGTTTGGTACTGTGGGTACCTTGATTGGTGGTTAGTCACCATAGGTTAGATACCATGGGTACTCTTGTTAGTACCTTTGTGGTACTCTTGTTAGTGTCTTCGTGACACTCTTGTTGACTCGCTTACCTTGTCTAACTAAACCAAGGCATCATATGAAATAAAATTAGAAAACTAAAGTTTAAATGTGAAACTAAATGTGAAATGACTAATGATCATTGTAAATTAATGTATGGCTAAAAGTAGCCCTTGATATGAATGGTTTACGAATGCTTGAGAAATGGAAATTGAGTATTGATTTATATGCATTGAGTATATGTTAGCCAATGCATGAGCATATAGATTATAACATTGAATTGAATGATAGAATCATGATAAGTGTGGAAATTGTGATATACATGAGAAGCATGTTATACATGATATGTGATCATTGATAACCTTGCATATTGATTGAGCTATTGCCATGAATCGGATTTATTTGCTTAATTGAAGCATATTATATTTGTTTTTGTATAATGACTAATATGGTTAGACTTAGGGCTGCCTCACTAAGTACCTAGCAAGTACTTACCACTCGTTTGTTTCCTCCTTCCCAAACAACAGGTTGTCGAGCCAAGGAGCTAAACCGAGTTGATAGCAAGCAAGGACACCAACCAAGCAAGTCAAAGTATGGTATTTTGTAACTTTTGTAACTCCTAGCTTATGGTGGCATAGTATTCATACTTAATCTAGCTTTTGTATTTTGAAATTTGGTTTAGGATTTGTATGGGCATATGACCATTTGAGCATTGGATATGTAATCCATAAGGCATGTTGAACATGTTAGGCTAGCTAATATGATTTGGGGTTGAGCTTATGGTTTGAACTTGTACGGGTCTTGTTATGTGCATTTAGCATATAAGCCTTATAACCGAATTGGGTATAGGCTACTTGCCATGGTAATTGTATTTATGCTAGCTTTGGTATTTTGGGGACTAGATTCATGGATTGCATAATTGACCCTCAATATATGAATTTGAAATGTGAATTAGTTATCTTGGCATGCTTAACATGGAACTAAATAGGGGTATGAGTGTAGGCCTTAAAGTTATGTGGTTCTAGGCTAGTTGTTATGAAAATAGAATGGTAAATGTGATGGCTTGGATAATGAATCGATTAAGAACCTAGAATTGGTAAGTTGCCATTGATGTCTAATGTGCTAAAGTCATTTATTAATGTTTGAGATTATAGTGAGGCTAGATTCGAGGCCTTAGGATAATTTCTAAGTGAAATTGAAGCTTAGAACCTGCAAATTCGAGCAGGGGTATCGATACCATTCCAATGCGTATCGATACCCCCTTGAGAATCACAAGTATAGATGACAGGTGTTTTGAAACACTTATCGTCCGTTTCGGTACCATGAATTCTTGTAGCAAAATGGGTTCAATACCTGGTTCGATACCCAAACCTCCAGTGGGCTGCCTGGTTCGATACCAGTATCGAACCAGGCTACTCAGTCCTTGGTCAACGAGTCAACGCTTGTGATCGGTATCGAATAGTGGTCTGATACCCCGTTCCGATACCTCTCTATAGGGGTATCGATACCCCTTACCACTTTTGGCCTAGTTGAGAGATTAAAGTATAGGAGTTTCACTATTTGGTTGAGGGATTATATAGGTTGAATTTAAAAATGTATTGAGTACCAAATTGAGACTAAGATAAGATCGTATAATGAGACCAAGCATTAAGTGAATTATGATCGAAAAATAAAATGAACTAGAAGTTGAATAATGAGTAAATTGAATTTAGAAAAGGTTTTAAATTACCCTTAAAATTGATAGGTACAACATGTATTCGAATCGAATTGTCAGTAAAATGAACACAACTTCCGGTTTAATTACAAGTGTATAAGTCTGGTCGAAGCCCCCATCTCCTAACCCAGGGCGAGGGTGTCATAGCAATACTAATAAAGCTTTTTAAGCTTATTTGTTTGGAAGCTATGGTGAACCACTTGCCAAAGTTGAAATTGCACAGTTAGATGACAAGTCTTGGGGTACAAGCATATCGAATAGTGCTCGAAGCGTTAAAAAAGATCAATTTGGTTTTGTAATGGTGAATTTCTCTCGACTCATTTATATTGGCCAACAACTGATGGACGAACCATATGTATTTCCTTCTCAAGTCAAACAAGTTTTTTATTCTTATGATCCAACAAAAGAGAGTTAGTATGTTGTACTCTATAAGACTTGATTGAAATTGGGGATGGAAGTAGAGTACAACATACTAACTCTTATATTATGCAATTAATTTTAATATAAATCTTATTAAAATTTAGATGAAACATGTTGTAGTTCGAGTTCACAGTTCCAATGTAATAAGATTTATATTAAAATTAATTGCATAATATATTAATTTTTAATAGTATTGTTGTCACTAATTTTTTTTATATTGTAGGTATCATGCCTAGGAGGAAACTAAATAGCTTGCATATTGTTCAAGTTCCTCGTATGGAGAGTGTAACAAATGATGATGATTTTTCTGGTGTTGGATCTTCACAAGTACCTGAAACAGTTGAAAATATAGATATTGAAGGTAATTTTTAAAAATTTATTTGAATCATACCTAGTTGTTATTATTGACTTGAGATATTTGATATGTAGGTGGAAATGGTCGAAGGCGCAAGATTAGAGGGTGTAAAACATTAATTGAATTATGTGATCTCCCAGTTGGAGAACCTGTGAAAGTTTCAAGAAATGAAGCAGGACAACCTATTGGGGTAGAAGCAGGTTTTTCGGCTAGTTATTTAGGCATTGTTGCACACAATGCTTCAATTTTGCTGATCAATTATGATTCATGGAGTCAGATGCCGAATAGTAACAAAAATCAAGCTCTAGATCTTGTTAAGGTAATAATGTTTAGTAGCTAATCAATTATATTTAAATAGTAATATTTATATCTTGTTTTAATTGTGTAATTTTCAGGATAAATTTTCTTTAGAGGTCTCAGATGATTATATGAAGCATGTCTTAGGAAAGAAATGGAAAGACCATAAAAGCTTCTTGAAAAATTCATATTTCAAGAATGATTTGAGCCTTCAAGATAAGCTTCAAAATTCCCCACCTGGAATACTATGGTATCAATGGGAAGATGCTGCTAGATTTTGGAGTTCAACAAAAGGAGAGATAATATCGATGTAATTAAAAATAATACTATATCATTATAATATTAATTTTATAAATAATTCAAATTGAAAATTACACAAGATCAAGAGCGCATTGTAGTTGCTAGCAGACAAAAACAAATGTTCACTCACACAGTTGGGACGAAGGGCTTTTCTCGTATAGCTAATGAGGAGGTATTATTTCTTTTAATTAATTATATTTTTTTAATGAATTATATTAAAGTTAGTTTTAATTTCTATTATTTTTTGTAGTAAGTTACGACTAGTATTAGCATTGAACGGTTAAAGCTCTTCGATATTACACACACAAAAAAGGATGACGCTTCAATAACTCCTGAAGTCGGAGAAATTATGATATATTCAATGCACATATAAATTAGATTATATATTCTTTTAAATATATAATTTCATTCCATATACATTCTTTTAAATGATTATCAGATGAAAATGAAGGGAAAAAAGACAAAGTATGAAGCAACGTTTTCAAGTAATGGTTCTGCTAATATGGATGATATTGACAATCAAGTTTTTGCTAATGTTCTAGGTCCTGAAAAATATGGTAGGGTGCGGTGTCAATGATCATTTGTTATCCCAACCAAATATTTTGGAACAAACTCATCTCAATATATGCCATTACAAAGCCAGTCTTCTCAAGCGGAAGTTAATAGTTTAAAACAACAATTAACTCAATTTCAAGCCGAGATAGAAACTAAGAAAGCTGAGAGACAAAGGAGAGAAGCCGAGAGAGAAGCTAGAGAAACAAAGAGAATAGCAAGAGAAGCATAGAGAGAAGTTGCATATCAGAATCTTCAAAAATAATTTCAGAAAATGATGGCGATGCTAAAGCACAACCAAGGAAATAGTTCATCACCTTAATTAATTTCAAGTTCAATCAGGTTGTGGTTGCTACTTTATTTCACTTTAACATTAAATTTTATTTGACATTAAGGTTTTAGACTTTTAACTTTATTTTCGTTTTTAAGTATTTTAATTTAGTGTAAGTTCTAGACTATTTCGTTTTATTTAAGGTATTATTATTATTCAGTTTTATATAGGATTGTTATAAGAAAATTTTGTGAGCATAAAATAGTAAATATTTTTGGGGTAATGTAGTACCAACAATAGCGTTTGGGCAGTGAAACGCCACAAAAAATAACGCAACAGTGGCGTTTCTGAACACAAACACCATTAATATAGGGACATATTGCGGCGTTCATAGAAGCAAACGCCGCTATAATGCATGCAAATTGCGGCATTTATTATGTCAAGCGCCGCTATAGTACGTCATCTGTAGTGGCGTTTCTTACCCAAACGCCACTATAGAAGATAAGGAAAACAGCAGTGCCTTGTGCGTAAAACGCCGCTACAGATGATGTATTGTAGCGGCGTTTTCCAAAAAAAAAACTTCGTTGTCGTTTGTGGCGCTTATTTCAGCGACGCTTTTTTGCACTGTTGATTCTTTTAGAGGTGTTTTTAAACGCCACTATAAACCTAAAAAACGTCATTATAGACATGTTTTGTTGTAGTGTTAAAAGAGGAAAATTTAAAAATTAGGGTTAGCGATTTTAAAAAATGGATTTTGAGAATTTGAAATTAGGTTTTAAAAATAGGACATCAAAAAAGAAATTAGGGATTGGTAAAAAAAATGGGAAATTAGGAAAAAGAAAAGAAAATTAGGGTTTGAAAAATGATTTGAAAACAATTGGAGTCGTCACCGATCACTTTGGTAGACCGGGCACCGTAAAACCAGAGATTCGGTTAAAAATGGGTTCGAGAGTCAGTTACGACTAAAACGGTGTTAGTGTTTAAAATCGTCCAAAAATTGACACCTTTATCAAATTATCGTTTAATTAATTTAGGAATTTTCGAGTTAAAGTGGCTTTAAAGTAATATTTATTTAAAAATTCGAAGATATTTTAAACGTCTTTTTATTCGAAGGTAAACACATACAATGCCACCACTACGCCTGGTGTCGGACCTGTTACGACCGAATAAAGTGACATCGCATTGATATTTAATTTTCGTGTAACCTTTAGCAACATCAAATATGAACTAATATACACAAAAATAATAATAATACATCATAAAAAATAAACAAATATATACAAGTATAAACAATAAGATGTATAAAATAAAAAACGCATGACATAATATAATAAAAATGAAACACAAAATAAATATGTAAAGTAAATTAATAAAATAAAAAACAATTTCAAAATTGTCATCTACCAAATTAAAAGAAAAACAGAATTTAAAGGTTAGGTTGAAAATAAAAAGGTTAAGGTAAACACAGTGACTGAAATAAAAAAAATTAAAGATAATATTAAAAACCAAAAGAAATGTTATTCTGAATTAGTGACTAAAATAAAAAACAAAATAAATTATTGTGTTAATTTAAAATAAAAAGGGACTTAATAAAAAGAAAGAACCAAATTGAAAACCAAATTAAAACAAATGAAGAGTTTATATATAAACAGGGACCAAATTGCAAAACTAAAGAAAGAAGGGAGGATTGCGGAAGTGAATACCCTCACACGGAGGGATTTAATGAAGTAATAAACCCATTTTAAAAATAGGGCTTGAGTATATAAGATAATTAAAACAGAAAATCATTCTCCTTTCTTCATTTTTTTAAACCGAAAGAATCAAAAGCCAAACTTTTCTCTGAAATATTCAAACCCAAACCCAAAAAATAAGAACATCTTTGAATGTACTTCTCCGCCGTCGAACCTAGAAAACCACCGTGAGGTTTTCAGAATCCGGCCGCGACGGCCGCTGGCAAAACAAAACCTCAAATATTCTTCTTCCTTTCGAAACCGAAACAATCTCTTTTCTTCATTAAAACAAAACCCAAATGAACTTTTAAAAATCCGAAAGAACAACCATCGTCGGTTTGTCCGATTCCAAGGATGAAATCGTCCTTCCCTCGCCGTTGGCTCACCATCGAAGGCTCGGAGCCTCTGTGTTTAACGTCGTGCGAAAGAAGAAGGAAGAACAATCGACCGAGGCTTTCTTCGAAGGTAAAAAACGATTTTATCACCATTTTTTTTGTTTCGATGCATGCTAAATGGTAAAACGAGGATATACCTCAAAATTCTTTCTTTTGTATTGATTGAATGCGGAGGGGGAACCCCGATTACATATGTTTTCTCGGTTTTTATAACCGATTTACAAAGGGAAAAATAGAAATAAAAAGTTCTCCGATTTTTCTATTGGTGCCTCCGATTGTACAATTCTGCTCTGTAATTTTGCTCCAATTTTGTCGATTATATGCGCTGGAATTTTCTGATTTGTATATGAATATCCCCTAAAATTGTTGGCCATTTTGATTCTGCAATTATCGTACAAATTTAATGTCATTCGTTTGTTTGCATGTGTTGTCGACGGCCGAAATGAGAGAGAGGACTATCGGCAACGTGGCTGATCGAAGAGATGAAGGGTTGTTGGGCATTCGAATAGGCGCGTGTGGTCTTCACGCGTGAGTGAGAAGTCGAAACGTCCGCGCGTGCAGGAACGTGGGAGTCTAGAATCGTCTACTGAGGTTGATCTCAACCGTTGGATCGAAGACAGATCCAACGGTCATGCGAAGGCTGCGCAAGGAAGAAAACAAATTAATTAGGGTTTTTGTAATTAGGTTATCGGATTTGGACTTGAAAACGGACCTGTGTAAATTTAAATTGGGCTAAGTGTAATTAAAATTATATGGGATATTTAAAAATCGGGCTTGTATATTATTATTGGACTATAAATAATAAAAAACTGGATTTTTATTTAATTTTAAAGTGGGTTATTATTTATATTAGATTTATTTATTTTAAATGTGGACTAATATTTAATAATATTCTTATAATAATAATAATAATAAGTAAACCAATGTGAATAAAAACCGAAAATAAATAGATAATATATATATATATAAAAGAATCAAAATGATAATATATATTTATAATATTTTTAGATTTTTAAATTATAAAATGTGATGTATATAAAAGGGAAAAAGCAATCATAATATTTTTTGGGGATTTAGATTTAAATAACAAATAAGTGATACATAAATTAAAAAAGTAATAATATATTTACACATACGTTAAGATAATATCTTTTGATTTTACTTATAATAATTAAACTTAAGTTCGTTATTTAAATTAAATAAAAAAAATAAAAATCGAATTTATACTCCGAATAAAATTAGTGATATCAAACAGAAATTCTATTCACTAAAGTAAAATTAAACCTATAAACATTAGTCCGGTAAATTTTCAATGCATTCGGAATTCATTTACTTATCCAACTTAATTATCTATTATCTAGCAGCAAAATTGTAAAATCTAAAAAAAATTAACTTCAATTAATAGAAATAATAGAGACGCACTACAGCCGTATTGATCAGCTAGCTGAGTTCGTTAAATTCGTTATGATTTAAAGGGTTGTACCGATAAGGGTCTTACAGTATCGATACGATAGATTCAATATAAATTCTTAGAGATTCCAGTAATATATTTTTATATTGGTACGGTATATACCGATACTGAGTATTGAACGTAAGACCAATACAATTTTCTAATTTTAAAACTCGATAAGGGGTATTAATAGGGGTGAAAAGAATCTGATTATTTGGTTTCGGTCTTAGACCCGGTAAGATTTGGTGGATTTTTATTTGGTATTGGTTCTGCTGAGACCGGAACTGGAACTAAAATTTAGGTCCCAATCATAACCAGACTGGATCTTGATTTTTTAGACCCAATACTCGATGGGTACTCAATAGGATCGAAACCAATACGGCAATACCAAATATCCGGTATTGGTTTTCTTGCTTTTAATAGATAATGTTCTTTTGTTTATTTTTCTTATCAAACTTTCTCTTTATGTATGATTATTATGAGTATGACTAGTTTTAAAACTTTAATTTTCAACCCTACAATATTATAATTTTATCACTTAATATTATTATTGGTAGTTGAATTTTTTTTCTCCAATTACTCAAATTTTCTTAAGAATAAACTAATAGACTGGGTACCTGATATTGGTACTGGTTCCCACTAGTAATGAGATCGTTTCTTAAAATTTAGGACCCGATGTGATCGAAACCGAGACTGGTCCAATTTTCAAAAACCATTAATTATCGAAACCGAGACTAATTTTATTCAAATTAATCGAGTACCCAATCTTACCCACCTATACTAATACATTCCTAGTCATATCAGTGCTATAATAAAATTTTAATGCTGATTTTGTATACCGACACGAGTTTAAACAATATATTTTAATATCAAATCTTTGGTAACTAATTAGTTTAACAAGGATAAGACGTTAAATCCAGTTAAATCCAATAAAACAAAGTTAAGAGTTTTAATTCAATATATATATATATATATTTAAAACATTTATTAATTGTTTAAAAAATTCAAAACCAGGATTAGTATTCAGTATTAGAGTTGATGGCCAAATTAAAAAAATAAAAAACGAATTAAAACCATATATTAAAATGAAGAACTAGAATTGGAGACGGAAAAAGTTCATCCGACCTAAAATACTAATGGAAACCTATTTAAGTCAGAACCTAATTTAATCCGAGGATATAATAATTCGAACCCTATTTGTATCTGACTATTATTGACTCGAACCCGATTTGGACCTGTTACTATTGTAACAGAACCCGACATGCATCCAACCGATAATGACCCGAACATGATTTGAACATGTTACTATAGATCCGAAATGTATCCGACTGAAATAAACTCGAACCCGAGTCTGACCTGACAGATAATTGATATTATGCGACTGAATCGACCCGAGACTTGATTTTATCCAACCTGTTTTGAACCCGACATGATAATTGACTCAACTTGTTTTGAATCTGACTTGTCATTGACTTGATAATTAAGCTAAATAAAAATCTAAAAAAAAGCATAAATTACAAATATAATTAAAAGAATTTTAAAATTAAATATAGATTATTATTAAATTAATTTAAATTATGGCTCAATTGAATTAAACCAAAAAAATTGATAAAAAAAATTGATAAAGAAAGATAGAAAATACTAAATTTTATAAGAAAATAAGCCACCTATATTCTAAATTTGAGATTAAGTTATTTTAGTAGTGGTAGTGGTAGTGGTAGTAGGGTAGTAGTAGTAGTAGTAGTGGTGGTGGTGGTGGTAGTAGTAGTAGTAGTGGTAGTAGTAGTAGTAGTAGTAGTGTAGTAGTAGTAGTAGTAGTAGTAGTTATACAAAGTTCCATTTATTTTTATACAAATCGCGCTTAAAAAATTGAATCTCGCGTCGTTATACAACTTATTTTACAACTGTTTCAATTTGATTCTGATCACTCGAAAATTAAGTTTTAAATTTTATTTTTTATTCGATTCGGTCCTCATTTAATTAAAATCATATTATATAATTTAAAATTGTTTCAATTTGATCCTTATCACTCGAATATTATGCTCCCAATTTTATTTTTTTTATTTAATTTAATCCTTATTTAATTAATATCAGATTATATATTTTAAAATTATTTTAATTTGATCTTGTTCACTTAAAAACTAAACTTTAAATTTTATTTTTATTCAATTTAATCTTAATTTAATTAAAATCAAAAAATATTTTTTATATTTCATACAATTAGATCCTTAAATATTATATGTTTAATTAATATTTAAATATATTATTATATATTAAATTTATTTAATATTTAAATTTTATATTATAAATTATTTTAAACATCTAAATAGAAATTATTTAATATTATTTTTCAATTTATTTTTTATATTTTATACGATTAGTGTTGGATTTAAGGAATTAATTTAGGGAATAAAGAATTAGGCTTTAGGAATAAGTTTTGGGATTGAGTTTAGAGAACTATTTTAGGGATTAGGGAATTAGTGTAGGGATTTGTTTAGGGGATTAGTGTTGGGCTTAGAGAATTAGTATAGGAATTAAGTTTATGGAATTAGTTTAGAAAATAAAGAATTGGGCTTTGGGAATTAGTTTAGGGATTGGACTTAGGGAATAAATATTAAACTTAAGGAATTAGTTTAGGGATTGAGCTTAGGGAATTAATATTAAGTTTAAAGATTGAGCTTAGGAATTAGTTTAGGGAATATAAAATTATGCTTAAGAAATTGTTTAGTAATTAGGTTTTGACTTTTTTAATAATTAATTAAGTTTTTTTTTTCTTGGGCTAGAAAATTGGACTTATATATTTAATTTAGTTAATATTTAAGTTAAAGAATTAATTTATTAATTATATGTTTTTGCTATTTAAATTAATTTTAATTATTTAAATTATTAATTTGTATATTTAAAATCAAAATAAATATTATTTAATTTTTATCATCTAAATTAATATTTATAATTTAAATTAACGTTTACCTTTTAAATTCATAGAATATTAAAATTAATAGATAAAATTAAAAAAAAAAATATGATTCGATTTTATATGAAAAAAAATTTTTAAGAACTATATTAACCTGAAATAAACGTAACCTAAAATGAACCCAACCCAAAATAAATTTGACCCGCACCCGACTCGAATTAAATCAAAATATCAAATCAACTGGAAATGATATATATCTGATTTAGATCAATCTAACAAAACCCAGCTTAAAACGATTACCTATTGTTAGGTCCCTAATTGTGGAACGTTTTGAATATTAGATACCAGTTTAAGTTAAGAACAAGCGATAAGAGGAAGCAAATGAATGATTAAAAGCTCTCTTATTGTTCAATTTTCACAATGTTTCTACAAACTTTCTTTTTTGGCTTAAAACATGAAAGTTGTTCAGTTTCCCTTATGTACAACAATAATGTTTATGTCAAGGGGGAAGTTAATGATCAAAGAAAAACACAGGCATGCCATGGCAGTTCTGCAAGCTTGCAGATCACTCCAGGAAAGAAAAAGATATACCCTCAGGCCACAAAGCCTACACGAATATAACGAAAAAGCAAAAACTGAAAGCCTCAGGAATCGGCAGCCGCACCGGCGACGACCAAGTGTGCAACCCCTTCCAAATGTACAATAGACAAAACCCATCTTTCCTTGGCATTCAAAAACACTGATAATTTCATAGACCATGAACTCCTTCCTACCTCTATGATACGGTCATCAGGGTAAATCGTCAAAATTGGGGTTCAATGACACTAGGGAGCAAGGACATCATCCGGTTAATGGCGGTCCTCTCTCATGCTAGTACGCTTCTCTTTGGCACGGAAATCCTCCAACCGTCGATATTCTTCCCTCAGTAACCTATCCAGTTCGGGATGTTTCTTTATAGTTTCTTTCTGGTCTCTAAAGTGATGGAATGCCCTGGCAATATATTGACAACTCTAAGTTTAGAGAGATGAAGTGGAAATACTAGTTCAAAAAGCAGCCTCAGATTTGTAAGAAAGAATTATAATTTTCTTTCATCAAAAGAATCAAAGATTTAATTCTACAAAGAAAATAAATAAATAAAGGTAACGTATGGTTTTTTCGAAGCAGCCAATTAAGTGTTCAGGGAAAAAGGAAATTACCAGTATTTTTCAAGGCCATAAAGATTGCCCTTATGATAGAAATCAAGGGTAAGTTGCTCAAAATCCTTATAAAGATCATCCTGATATTGCTTCTCCAAACCGTAACTGAAAAAAATGAACTTAATCGGTACACATGTCGAAAAGAACGAAGCATGGTAAAGAAAACAACTGAAAATGAGCCAAAACTTCCGAAATGCAGCTTCTAACAGTCATAAAGCAGGAATATATTTTCCTTTTTAGACATCAAGGCTACCTATAAAATCTGAAAAGGCACTCTATTCCGTAATTGTAATTTGCAGCTGCATCTTCAAGAGCAAGTTTCCGGAACTCATTATACATGGAAGGGACAAACATGTCCCTAAGGAAATATGACCAAAACCTGTATAGTGAATTCATTTCCTGCGTGTAAAAACATTCGAAAAGTTACATTTCTAACCTGGAGAAATAAGAAAGAAACATGTGCAAACAGGTATGAAGCATTAAAATATCATTCAGTAGATTAGACTGTACATATATATCTAAGAGGATAAGCAACATGAACAATAAAAAGTTCAAGCACAGTGATTCAATTTCTTCTATGACAAATGGTCAGAGTAATGTAAAAATGGAAACAAACCAAACAACCCGGTTCTTTGTAACGGGATACTTACACATGTTAATCAATTAAACAGTAGAAGATGGAAACACTAGTTATTCATTTAAGGTAAAACAGTTATTTAGTAGCTAAGGCAGTTCAGATATGAAGTTGACCTCACTGCAACCAATTCCCAACTTCTTCCTGTCACTCAGGCAGCGCTTGTGAAACTTTAGGTACCTGAATGTAAACACTGAATTAGCCAATTTCTTCACAAGATTAGGGTTAAGCACAAAGGCACAAGGGCTCAAACACAAACCACAGTATTTTTTTGTGCAACAAAAGTCTCAGAATACGATGCTATATGTAGAACAGTGCAAAACAGCGCAAGCATACATACATACTGGGGGGTGGGGGAATCCAATATTTGCTTACTTCTGTTGTTTAAAACCATTTTCTTCAAATAGCTGATGACTTGGATGTTGAAAAGGTGGGAATGACTTTGGCAAGGAACCAACTGGTGGACTGCTAGAAAGAGCCCCATGAGGTGAACAGCTCAACATCAAAGGCTGCTTAGGGCTGTAAAAATTGAAACTTAGACATCCATTTGCTCAGGAAAACCGTGGTAACTATCCTATATTCTAAAACTCAAAAGCAATAAAATTTACAATTGAAACTGAGTGAAAAGAACTTATGGCCGTAGTGAATTGTGAAATTTAAAATGACAAAATGGTCATTTAGAACTAACCCATGACTATCTGGAGGAGTAGAGCCAAAGAAATATCCAACTGAATTACTTGGTGGACTTTCTGATATTATTGCAATAGAACTACGGCTAGTTCCATGATTCTTTGTATTGCTGGAGAAAAATCTCTGCTTATGGAATGAATGTTGCTTGGAGAAGCCTTTATTTTGCTTCCTTCGTGAACTTGATCCTCCAGATTCTTCAAGAGTACTACTGCTCCCAGCAGCATTCGCAACCGTCTTAAGATTTGATACTCCTAATGCACCCCTTGGAGACCTTGGATTTCCATCTTTATTATCATAAGTGAAATTATTCTTTCTACGACTAGATCGTTTAGTTTGCAGCTCCTGCTAGCAATGAAACCCCAAAGGAGAAACATATTCATATATACTACCATAACAAAATTTGAAAATAAATTAGAAAACCAGTGCCTGAACCTGTTCATAGAAGTAAAGGCCATCATTTATTACAGCAGCAAGCTCACTGGATATGGACTTTGAATCCTTTCGACCAGCTTTTGATCCTTCAGCTGTTCTGGTATTCTGCACATCAGAATAAAGGAAATGTTCCATCAAGATGGAACCAAAACCATTCTAGCATTTAATATGTGTAAGATATCGCTGAAGAAAATGCATGCTTACAGGCATAACTTCAATCAGGGAGGACATACCAATCTCAATTAAGAATTAAAATATGAGGAAGAAATTGGGTGGAAAGGGATGCAAGAGTAGTAAAGTCTCATCCACTCAAACTCTAAATTCTAAATCATTGTTGATGTGAAAAAAAATGTTATCCATCAATTTCACCTGAAAAAGAACAATGTCCCTCTTGAATCAAGGTCAAAATGCTTCGACTTCACAAAACGGAAGCATTGCATTATTCATGCATATGCTTCAAAAGTTAATGCCTGTGAAAAAACTGATTTAGAAGGGTCATTTTTCTGTATATTCTTTTGAATTGCATTTCCTTTGATAGCTAAGTTAGACATTTTTATCTTTACTATAATAAACAATATGTTACTATTGAAAGGTCATAATACTAAGACCGAGTATTATAAATTTCTAGGTAAAAATATAAACTCAGGTGATCCAACGAACCTATCTTTGAACATTTAATATAATAATAAGGTTGAATAAGAATTCATACAAAGCTGGGACACAATACCTGGGTAACAATCACTAGTCTCTGAACATCTTGATCATTGACCATCTCATCCTCTTCATCATCCATTCTAAACAAAATTGCCATTGAGATATTCAAGGGATCATTATTACCATCTAGAAGCATTGAAACATATCTTTATACAGAACTAGAAATTTCCCTGGCTCAACAATAGGGGAGATATGCTAATTAAATACAAAATATACCTGTTCAATGCTGAAAGAGTCTTTGCAGTTTTTTGCTCAAGCTCTAGTTCTTCATCCAGCATAAATGTATGTGTGAAATCATTTGACAGGTCAGAAAGATTCTGTATTGTTACATCTGATGATAATTCCACACTTTCAGTTTTTTGACCATTGAACCTTCTGGGGTCAATTCCTTGTGACTGATCAATATCTGAGAATTTAATGAAGGAATCAACAGTTAATTTCTTGTTCAAGTTACAATTTCCACTAGAAAATGCTTGTTTCTCACCGTCCAATTGCACTTGCACAGCTGCATGTTTTCTGTTACTTTTATACATTACTTCTGCAGGATTTCCCTCAGGTGATGCATGATTGAAGCTCTCACTATCGAAAGGAAATTTAACATTTTCTTCAAAGGTATCCCTTGAATTATCTTCATTCACATTACCATTTCCACAGGAATCAGTATTCTGTTTTGATTGGTACTGAGTAGCCTGAGTTTCAGATGACACTGTTGTTGAACTCGTCGGGCTCCACTTGGACCATTCATCACGCCTTCGTACCTTGCTGCCCTATAGGATCATTTACCAAGTAGAGAAAAGGCCATTGAGGCGAAGAATAGCATCAAAAAGCAGTAGCACTTGCCAATGTACCCACACAACAATCACAGACTGTCGACACAAATCTGACCCCTCAAATTCACTTGAAACACATGAGATAATATACGTTTTAAATCTTAATGTATGAATACCAGCACTAACACCACCATTAGTTAATAATCACACACCCCACTTTAAACCTTCAAGTAAATTAAATCTAACCAATAACCATGTGAAGAAGATAAAAGTATATCGATTCAGAGCTCAAAATTTAACATGTATGATGTGGCCTGATCCCATCTATTATGCATTAGTAAAAAAAATTAAAATTTCAAAAAAGTAAACCCAGAAGAAAAGAAAAGTCAAACCTGCACTTCTACAATACTAGAACTCTGAAGCGCATCAATGATAAATTGTATGTCTGTACTCATTCGCCTAACCTGTGACTCAGAAAATGAAAACTACTCAAAAGCATTAAACTAACAATTCTTATGCTAGGGAGAAAAGCGAGAAAAACTATTCGAAAATCTAATTCAGTAGGTTAATAAAATAACCATGAATGACAAAACTCCAAAAACATAAAAACAGCAGTTGCATATAATCTATGCCATAAAAACCAAGTAGTAGTGAGTTAACATACCCTTTTGAAGTCTGCAATTGTGGAGATTGGAACCCATCCTTGATCATCCATCAAGGAAATTAGGTAATGATCATGTCGAAGATTTTCATCGCTGAAAAAATTATATAAACAATAACATAAAATAGATGAATATGCAAGTAGTACAAGCATATGAACATTATATATCACTGCACATACACTGAAATGAATATAAATGCTATGCCAAAAACTCCAGACATATAAAAGATAATTGATATGAGGTCGCAGGTTAAAATTTTTCTAAAATGGATACCACACCATCAGTTCTTTTACAAGAGTTTTAGTTCTTCAATGGCCACATAAATAGCATGTGCACACACAACAAGACTTGAAAGTGCAAATACCAACATTGATAATGGCATCCATAGATGTGGAAGTGGAAGAACTTAGAAACAATTCTAAACTGTGGTACCCAGCTACAAAAGAACAAAAAACATACAGACAAAAAATATTAAATGAATAAATACGAGGCAAAGAGGCCTTTCCTCACCTGAAATAATACTCAATTTGTCTCACTATATTAGCTCTCAAAGTCACCATCTCTGGAGGGAGCACATTAGTTTCTGGATTTATAGGGTATGGAACAAATCGTGGAGAATGGGGTCCCCTTATTGAGCCTGGAGTAGCAATAGGCACATAATATACAGCTCCTGGAAGTTGTAATTGAAAAGGCTTTACTCTACGAAAGGTACAATATAAAGCAACAGTTCTAACAAGAACAAAAGGCAGTATCACCTGAGAGGCTGAAATGCAGGCCTTACCTTGCTGGAAGATATAAGTAGCAAAGAAGCTTTACATATAAGAAGTAATACAACATGTTGTAGTCTTTTAAATGAAGGCATGTGGATTGAGTTATTACCGGGGTAACTTGGACCAATCATGAACCCTGGAGCTGGACCAAAGAATGGAGGTCTAACAAAAGATCTTGGTCCAATGCCCGGCTGCATGGGAATGGGTTCTCTAGGATTAAAGGCACGTTGATGGTTCCATCCAGGATTAAAATGGTCACCAGGTTCTTGCATGTTGGGTCTTCTATTAGAGAAATTGGTGGGATGAGCATTGGGATCTCCTCGGGGAGGAGGCTGAATATTTCTGCTGGCATCGAGACCTTGAACTGGGGGACCAAAGACATGCATTGTTGACTCAGATCCGGATTTTACCAACTGAGGATCAATACCAGGAAATGGTCCAGGGACAGGGTGGTAAGCATACCCAGGTCCAGGAACTGCAATGTGTTGTGGAGGTACCATAGGATGGAAAACAGCTGGAACTGGTTGATAATAAGGTAGAGGTACAGGAAAACTAGGTCCTGCCTTAGGGTTGTGTTTAGAGTCGGACTTATGATGGCGTGCAGATGAATTCTTGTACGAAGAATTGTTGTTTCCAGATCCATTTGATTTCGGCTGCCCAGCTGCTCTCTAAAAGACCCAAAAAATAAATTAAGATATACCAAGACAAGAATACAATTTTTCTTCTTAATACTAAAACAAAAAGTATATCGGCAACATCTAAATAAACCATGCCCCACTTAATACAATGACCTGCTATAGAATCATAAATAAAGGTAACAGCAAATGCAAAGAAGCAAACACGGACAACCAGACTGACTGAGAGTCAGAGATAGCTAAATGATGTGGGGATTTCTTCACAGAGAAGTTATATTCCATAAAGATTTAATAGGCATCAAATTATCAAAGACCAGGTTACTGCAAACTGAGCAATATCCTTTATATGAGTTCTCTGATTCTCTCAGCATATAATTCAAGGAAATAAAAACATTGCTTGGGAGAGTAACTGATATTGAAGCAAACTTATAAGTCAAAGAAGGCTAAAAGCCTAGTCTGGTGAAGTTTTCCATTTGAATTCTTACTGAAACCACATTACAACTAATAATTCACAAGTCACGCTTAGTTTACCAATAGAAACTCAAATTACAGGATTTTCAAATTTATCCAAAATTTACATTCAAACAAGTGATTGATCACCAGTTAAAAATAAACCAAAAACCAAAGTGTCCATTTGATATGGATTTTTTTTTTTTTTTTTTTTTTTTTTTTTTTGCTAAAACATATTTACAACTAATGGTACTATACATGCCACTTAGTTCACCAAAACAATATCAAATCCATCCAAATTTTACACTGATAAAAATGACCAATCAGTAACTAAAGAAAATCCCATAACCAAAAGAGCAATGACTAACCTGCTCAATTGATGGGTGTGGAGCTGTTGGAGCACACTCATCAGCAGTAACCTGAGGATTTTCAGGTGTTTGCTGTGTCCCACTAAGGTCAGGCCAAGATTGGGTACCCATAACAGGAGCATCAGCCACTTTCTCTCCATCAATTACGGGAGTCTTCCACGGTGACTTGACCTCGTTAAGACCATCCCCTGGCTCATTATCAGCCATTACCATAATAATCTCTATCACCACCCACCAGACACCACAACCTCCAACAAATCAAAACAACAACAACAAAAAGAAAAAGAGAACCGAAAGTCAGTAAAAGCAATTCAATTCGTGCTAACCCAAAAATGAAAAAGAAAAGATCCACTAAAAGGAAGTATTTTTATTTAAGATCAAGGTGTTAGGTGGGCTTTAAACAGTGAAGTGTTTTGATTAAAAGTGGGTTTGGGGGCTTGAGAAAGATTGAGAAGGAAGTTTGTGAAAGTGAGGAGTGAAGGCTCAAAACTTCAAAAAGCCGACAAAGGCATGGCTGTATGCCTGCTTTCCGTTTGTTTGTTTTATAGTATCGAGAGAGAAGGTACTGTTGCCAGGTAGTTATTTACTATTTACACACCTGAGCTAGCAAAGTAAGAAATTCGGAGACGAAAGAGAATTGGAGTGGAAGTAGGAAACAGATGCGGTTTGGAAAGATGGATTTTGTAGGATGGGTCACGTCAAAAACCCTAGACTAAAAGTTTCTAAGGAAATTTTGAGGGAAAATACAGTTTTATATAAAATTTTATTACTTTAATAATAATTTACATAAAATTGAGTAATAATTTAGTTATAATAAAAAAATATTAAATGAATAAAAATTTATATTTATTAATTAGATAAAAATTTATATAAATTTTATATTAAATAAGAATTTGTATTGTTATACAAATTATTATATAATATCCTAAATTCTTATTAATTGAGTTAGAATTTGTGTAGTTGTATAAATTCTTATAAAATAACAAAAATTTATGTAAAATCATCTTATTTTAATTACTTTGTAAGAAAAAATTATATAATGGATCATTTTCGTCATTATCATATGATCAAGGAGTTTCTTTCAATTTTTTTTGGTATAATTACATTTAAGGTCTTTCTTAGTTTAAATAATAATAAAATAAGATTTTTGCCCCTCACAAATTTTAAATTTAAAGGCTTAATAAACTTGTCCTTCCCAATGCTCGATCTTGTCTCTATCCCTGCATGAGACTAGGGTTGTAAACGAACCGAATGAACATGAACGAGGGTGTGTTCATGTTCATTCGTTTAGTTTTAACTGAATAAATGAACGAACACAAACATAAACGAACACAAAATTTCTTGTTCGTGTTCGTTCGTTAAGAATTGTAGCTTGTTCGAGTTCGTTTATATTCGTTTGTTTAAATGATAAACAAACGAACATAAACGAACGTAAACAAACAAACATAAATGAACGAATATAAACGAACGCTAATAAACGAACATAAATAAGATATATAATACGATAAATATTTAATATTTTGGATTAATTTGATTAATTCAGCTAATTAAATGATTTTAAACCGAATTAATTGATAATTAAAATTAAAAAACTCTTAATTCTTAGATGAAACCTAAGATTTAATTGATTAACCAATTTTATTTTGGTTCGATCAGTTAGCTCGGTTTAACAGAACAATAAACACCTTTAGCTTATAACAAGTTTTTAACGAGTCATAAAATAAAACCTCTCAACTCGAATAACTCAAAAAATTTTGACTCGACTTGACTCGATATAATACTCACCCTTAGACATATGTGAATAAATTTAAACGAACATAAACGAACGAAAATAAACAAATGGATTATCGAACATAAATGAACGAATGGACCCTTTCTTTGTTTTTGTTCGTTTAATTAAACGAACAAAAAAATCTTGTTCATGTTCTTTCGTTCAATAAATAAACGAACATAAATGAACTTCCCACCGAACGATTCACTGAACGTTCAGTTCGTTTACAACTCTACATGGGACCAACCAATCAAATTTATCTATTTTATTAATTTTTATCTCATAATTTTTAACAAGTGAATCTTCACTAATATTTATCATAAATTAAATCTAAAAATAATTTTTATCAAATAAAACTTCATTTAATAAATAATATGAGAAGAATGATTCTTGATATAATTTCTCGTATCTCACCCCAAAACTACTCTTTGTTATAATAAGGCCTTATATATTAGAAATAGCCCAAATTTAATGACTTACAAGTGTGGACGATATTTATTTTTTAAATAAAACATAATGTGTATAAATAATATAAGAAATGTGAAGTATGTATTAATGTAAATAATTTATCTTGAAATATTTTTAAAAAAGAAATAAAAACAATATCAAATCAAATATATTTGTTTTAACTGAGATTATATAATTAAATTGTGTTCCATAATATTTTAAATAAAGTAAATATTAAGTCATAAGTAATCTCAAATTAATATGAAACTAAAATTATAATCTTATAAATAATAATTTCATTAAAAACAATTGATTTCTAAAATTTAAACGAATTTCATATTAGTTCAGTTCAGTTTTCTAGGTTATTTAGTTAATTTTTAACTTTTTTTTGTATGGTTATATTTGTTAGTATTTTTTTATATTATTTTTTTTATGAAGCATAAGATAATATATCAATCAAAATTATCGATACATATACACATTTTACAATTATTATATTTTAGATAAAATATTATTTGTTTGATTATAACTTTTTAATAATATATACACATTTTATGAATAAAAATAATAATGATATTTATCTTTTGTCACGATATTTATTTGTGATGTTGATTCCGATTACGAAATATTTAAAATTCACTAATTGCTCGAACATTAATTAAATTAAGAATTGGCTTGTGTTATAAAAATTGGTTGATGCAGCGAACAAATAGTATAAATGGAGTTTTTGCTGCAAGCTATGCGAATAATGGTGCGGATGAGTAGGTTGTATCAGGTAATGCAGAGAAATTTTTAAAAAACAAATACTTAAAATATCGATTTTTTATAAAAGTTATAAAAATTTTGTTACATACTTTTCGATATATACCAAAATTCTTATAATTTTAGTAAGAAAAACAATATATAGCGAATTTCTTAAATTTTGTTTTGTAAGAAATTTGGTATATAAATCGAAATCCTTATATTTTTTATATGAAATTTGTTATATACCGTTTTTATTAAAAAATTATAAAAATTTTGATATATACTAAAAATATATATATATTAAAATTCTTATAACTTTTATAAAAAAATAATACCTTCATTTTTAATCAATTTTAAAATTGTTGTTTTATAAAACTTTCCGGTAACATAACGAACGGAACGATAGAAAAGTTAATGGCCGGTGTTCGATAAATGGTTGGGTTTGGTGGAATAATGCAATATGAAATTTGGTTTAGTAACAAAGGAAAAAACAATATTATATTGAGTATTAATCCAATTCCTATTAAAAATTTAGTTAATCGAGAGAAAGAACCTTTATTATAAGGAGTACAAACCTGGATGCTATATTGATCCTAAACAAAAGATTACGATCCTCTGGTTAGCGATTAGGAACTAACAACATATAGAAAAAGGAACTGATACCACATGCAATATGCTTGATAAAGTAGATCGAGTTCTCATAAAATAAGATAATTGAAAACTCACAAAGTTTATTATTTTGAATTGTGTGTTTACGGTGAAGGGTGTAAATTGTTTGTTCACTAATCGTGTCTTTATTGGTGTTCTCATTTTAAATTAGTGGGTTTAGAGTTTGAGGTTAGGAGTTGTGGTTAGAGTTTAAAGAATTCGAGTTAGGATATATTTTTTAGAGAGTAAAGTTCATGCCGTAGAAAATTAGGGTTAACATTTATAATTCATTTTTTAAGATTTTTTAACAGGACATAAAAGGAGGTACGAAAATGGACATGATTAAAAGCAAAAGATTTCTACTCACAATGAAGATAAGAAAGCCTATTTATAAGAAAAATAATGACCTTTAAATTTAATGTCTATTTAATAATATATATATATATATATATAAAGGTATTGTGAAAGAATTGATGTGCAAACTCGAATCGATTACCGATTATTGTCAAAAGGGTTGTTTTTGGTATTTGGTTGAATTTTCTAAAATCAAAAGATTGAGGCTAATGACACAAGGATTTTAGAGTGGTTCAGCCACGCCTACATCCACTACCTTAGCACACCAATAAGGATTTCAACCAATTTATCAATCAATTCAACACTTTTCTCGGTTCAATAGATAACCTTCACAACTCTATCTTTTGGACTTGATTAAGATAGAACCAACTCTACTTTTTATCGAAGGCTAAACTAGAATCTCTCATTTTACAAGGGATTTGTTTGGTGAATAAAGTACCTCACAAAGATGAGTGTTTACAACAATTAAGCTCACAAGAGAGTAAAATAAATTTACAATTAAATCACTCTCTAAGAGAAATAGAAAAATATGAATTATACTTAATTTCTCTTGATCATTTTGCTTGAATGTGTTCTCTTACCATCTTCAAGTGTCCCAAGCTTACTTTTATAGTGTGAAATCATATTCTAACCGTTTATAGTCATTGGGGATGTTTTAGAGCCGTTAGAAAGTTATAAAGTTGAATATTAAATTTTCACCAACACATAAGTTTCGAAACATTGAAAAATATAGCCGTTACAGGATCAAGGTTTTGAAACCTTTGCTAAGGTTTCAAAAAAAAAGTCATTTTGCCTGAGAGATTTTGAAACTTTCATTTAAAAAACACAAGTTTAACTATTTTAAAACGTTTCAAACACTTTTAAAATCTCTCAAAAACTTTTCAAATTTATTTTCAAGTTGTTTAAATATAAAAATCATTTTTGAAATCTTTTTAAATTAATTCAAGACATTCTTTAATTATTATATCAAAATTAATATCTTAACACATTGTTTCTGTGACACTTCTAAGTAAACAAGAATTAAATCAAGAGTAAGGTAGGAAGAAATCATATAAGAGGAAGAAGAGAAAAGGAGGAAGACGAAATGTTCATTCAGTCGAAAAAATGAGTTCTAACAAGCCATAACACCATTTAACCCTAGAGAACCAAACGACAACGTTTTCTCACCTGGGCACAGCCTAAATACGTTGCATTTCATTAAACCAAAAACAAATAACTGAAATTTAAACGGCTCCTTCCCCAATGGTCCAATTTCCAGAACGTCTCTCTTACAGTTTCTAAACTTGTCTCTATGGTAGCCGAAAAATCTTTAGAAAGAATGTTGACGAATCAGAATGGATATAAAGATCTATTTGTCTAAACGAATTCCAAGCGTTTTAATTATTCTCCTTCAAAATGCAGACTTTGAATGCTCTTTATTCCTTAAGAAATCCGTAACAACTTCTAGAGTGATGATGTCTTAAGTGCTCTTCATTAAGTGTTACTCTCCTTGCTTTCAAATCTTCTTTATTATTGCAAATGTATTAAGATATACTTAGAGGAACAATTTTAAAACAAATCATAAATAACATGCAAACTAAAGTGCAAAACATGTATGCAAGCACTGTATGAAGTTAATTGTATGGGAACAGAAACATGATAGTAAAATGTTGTTGTAATCGCTCATTTTTTTACTTGACTTTAATATTATTATAGTAATATTATTATTAATATAAAATAAAAAAGTAAAAAAAAAATTGACATGAAAATGGAAAAAATGAATGAAAATGGTGAAGAAAGGAATGAAAAGCATGGGTTTTGCTTGGCTTAAAAGCCACCACGTCACCCCACACCATGCCTCAATTGTCTATAAATAGGCATTCATTCACACAGCAACAAAGCGAGCCGGTGTCAGCAAATAAGAGAGCTTAAAGCTCTCGGCTAGCCAAGGACTGCGGAGAGTCTACCCGGTTCAATCGAAGTTTTATTTTGGGATTTTAATCAAATATTTTGGAGGGATTACGATAGATCTTAGTAGAGTTCATCAAGATTAATCATTCAAAATTTTAGACATAATTTTTATTTTTATATTTTTATTGTATTTTAAATATTTTTAATAAAATATAGTTGTTTATTATTTAATTTTGTATTTAGATTTTAATTATGTTTTAAAGTAATTTATGTATATTTTAAATTTATGTTTTATATTAAAATTTTATTTGTTAGATTAATATTTATGTTTTTATGTATTTATTTTTTATGTGATGTATTTAATTTATTTACAATGTTTAAGTTGCATGGATGGATATTTAATTGTTAATGCGGACCCCTAAATTCGGTCGTAAGCGAGGCTAACTATAGTCTAGTGGTGGTGGTTCGGACGCTTACCTTCGGGTTTATGTGCTTTAAAATAAATGTGCACATTTAATTAAGTATTAATTCGATCGTTAAATTAGCCCAAAAAATTTAATATTAATGAAGTAATAATTAAATAAAGTATTAATTTTTGGACGGTGTGGGGTGCTAATCTTTCTCTATCCGTAACCGACTCTTGAACCCCAATTTTTCAAATCTCTGATTTTATGGTGTCCGGTCTTCTAAAACGGTCGATGGTGACTCCAATTTTTAAAATACGTTTTTAAATCGAAAAGTCCCACGTGAATGATATTCTTCTCCAAACAATACGAAAAAACGACACAAAATATTTTCTAATCGAAAAAAAAAATCAACGATACTTTATAAGTGATATATTTTTTAATCACTACAGTTGCCAATAGAAATTTAAATATATGTGGAAATGCAATATATGTGAATAGACAGAATACGTGTGAACATATTAATACGAACAAAATGTAACTTCGTAAAAAAAATTATGTACAAACCAACTATCTGTATAAGTCACCCTCAAATTAGTTTTATTTTAATAGTTTCACGCTAAAATCACCCAATAAAACAAAATTGGAAATCTGTTCTTTATTTTGTATATATACACCATTTTAAAAATGGGTTTATTATCCATTTAAATCCCTTCGTCCTCTATAATTTTTTCCCACGATCCTCTCTTGTTCTGAAATTTCAATTTTATTCACCTTTTTTTATTTTTAATTTTGGACTTCGATTTTATTGTTTTTATGTTTCGGTCCATAATTTATTATGTATTATGAAATGTCTTTATGTATATGTATATATTACATTATTATTGTACTGTTATTTATAGAATATATACATATTATATTATAGTTTTAAATTATTTATTTTCATCATAAATTTCGTGTTCTTTTTTTTAGAGAAATTATATCATGAGTAAGTGAAGATTCACTTGAAAAAAATATGACATGAAAAAATAATTTATTTTTTTATATCATATTTTTTAAGTGAATCTTACTCATTTTTAGTGTTAATTAATTTTAAAAATAATTTTTTTCAAGAGAAGATTTACTTGAAAAAAATATGACATAAAAAAATTGATGATATGAATAATTTTTAGTGGTTGGTTCCATAGACAACTGATGGAATTATCCACGATATAATTTTTTTTAATATTAAAAATAAGGGGTTCAAAGATTTTGGGGCCCTGTGCAATTTATTAAAATATGGTTCTTAAAAGTAATTGTCCATGACCTCCGCTAGTTATAAAATTGTAGTCTTTAGAAGCAAATATCCTTTATAGGGGCCCTTGTGCTATCGTTTCTATTGCGTCTGTCCAAAACTTCACAAGTTCAACTGAAGCAATATTAATAGTAATAATCAATAAGATTCTATAATCAATTGTCATATTTAAGAAATAATTATAACGTTTTAACAATTATAAAATATATTTTTTAATAATGTTTTCAATTTTTTTTAATGAATTTCGAGATTAACATCAACTAATGAATGTAATTTATCAAAATTTGGAACCCTCTTTTTCGAAGATCCTGTGCGATTGCTCTTATTACGCCTGATCAGAACCCCACCATTAAAAACTATGTTTCCTTCAATTAATGCCATTAAAACCCATTTATTTTTAGAAAATCATGCCCCCGTATGCCTTTTATTTCCCTAATTTCATTAATGGCGCATGGCAGTCATTATTTTTTATTTATTTATTTTCCCTAAATAATATTTATAAATGCCATATATATCGCATAATATTTATATTTACATATTTATATTCCATGTACATTCTGTTATAGCGTATTACATATTTTATTGTATATTACTATGTTTTATATTGTATATCAGTTATAATATATTATTTACATCTATAGTATGTATAGTAACGTAACTATATTTATTGTATTATATCACTAGTGTATATATATATATATATATATTGTTTTATAATAATCGTATAGTTTACGTATATATATTATAATACTATTTGTATAGTTAATATCATAAATCATGTATATATTTTTACACACACACTTTATTATTATTATTATTATTATTATTATTATTATTATTATTTATCTATTGTTATTATTTATTTTATGTTCGATATCGATCTTACGATAACCTATAATTGTATTATTCATGGTCTGTTTACTATAACATTTAAATTTTGTTAGACTTGAAATGGCTCGATGTACAACCGATTTAATTTGGTCAAGTGATGGAAAACAACTAATTTGGGTGAAAATTGAAGGAAGAAAAAAAATATAAAACAATGAACACAAGATTTAGAGTGGTTCGGACTTCTAACTCAAGTCCTACATCTACTAACCTAATTTCCCACTAAGGATTTTTCAAATTCACTAAGAATTTAACCTTTTGAGACAAAAGGGATAACCTTACAACATTGATTCAAATTTTGAATCAAGCATCTAAAGTTCACAACCCGAACTTTGGGAATTCACTCAGCAAGAGAAAACTTAGCAAACTTGTTAATCCTTCTAACAAGGCTAATTGTTTGTAATTTAAAGCCCTTACCCAATTCCTAAGACACTTGAGCATACATATAAATTAAGCTCACAAGTATTGTCTACCCAAAGATAAGAATTAAGCTCTAAGACATTTATTTGATCATAAGATGTTGACAATGAAAGCGTTAGTCTCTACATGATGCTGGAGTCTTCCTTTTATCATCCCAATTGAACTTCTAGCCACTGATGACCATTGTGATTGATTTGGAGCCATTTGGAGCTGGTTTCAAGGCCAATTTCTACTTCTAGTGCATGTGGTATCAAAACACGTTATATCCGTTTCGATACTGCTACTTTGGAAAATAGCCGTTGAACCTACTTTTAAGAACCGATATCAAAACGCCTGCAAGGCGCATCGAAACCTTTAGCTCATCTTATCACAACAACTAAAAACTGTTTCGATATAACTCCTAGTGGTTGGGGGTTTTATAAAGTCGTTAAGGGATTTTGTAAATCTGTTGAAGGTGTATCGAAACACCAAAAACAAGTTTCGATACTGGCGTATCAAAATGGGTGCTTGTTGTATCAAAACCAAAAATCAAAGTGGCAAATGGTATCGAAACGGTCCAAGACCGTATAGAAACGATTGTGTAATTTTGCCTTTAAAAAACATAGCGGTATCGAAACACCTAGGAGGTGTATCAAAACCTTTAGCTCATAGTATCAAAACAACTAAAGATTGTTTCGATATGACTTCTAGTCGTTGAGGGTTTTTGTAAATCCGTTGAAGGTGTATCGAAACACCTAAAACAAGTTTCGATACTAGCATATCAAAACGGGTGCTTGTTGTATCAAAATCAAAGTGGCAAATGGTGTCGAAACGGTCCAAGACCGTATCAAAACGATTGTTTAAATTTGCCTTTAAAAAATATAGCGGTATCGAAACACCTAGGAGGTGTATCGAAGCGCATGAGTTAAAAAAAATACTTCTTTGGTCTCTTTAAGTCATTTTAAACACCTTCAAAGTTTCTCAAAAACCTCTTAAATATATTTTCAAGTTGTTTGGACATAAGAAACATTTTTGAAATCTTTTCAAATTAGTCCAAAACTATTTTTTAATTATTATATCAAAATATATAGTTCTACAATCTCGCCTTTTTTTGATATAATAAAATCAACTTGAAAAATTGTTTTTGAGATTTCTCCCCCTTTGTGAAACAAAATTTGAATAAGAGATTTAAAGAATCAAATCATTTTAAGTTATCTCTTATCCATTTGAAAACATTTGAAAAGCATTTTTTCACAACATTCTCCCCCTTTTTGTTATATAAAAGTGGTTCAAAATAAAGTTTGAAAATCTTTAAAGCTCATAACATAGGAGAGTTAAAATTGACAATTGTTCTAAAAAGGTTATGAAATAAAATACCAAAAGTTATTTTTCAAAATAAAAGGTTTCCCCTTACTCGCATCAATAAATGTTAGTCCAACAAATATAATAATCTAGTTTAAGCAAAGATAAACAAATATAATAATCTAAAGCAACTTGATGAACTTTTTCTATCTTTTGAAGCAAGTTTTGCAAATCAAAAACTTTAAGTTTAAATTTTTAACCTTGCTTCAAACTCAAAATTGGTTTTTTAAAAGCAAATCGTTTTCTAATTTAAGCTTTGAAATCTTCTTTTTGTTTTTAGAAAATGAGATTTTAAATTCAAAAGTTAATTTATCATAGGTTTCTTGTAACTAATCAAATGAATATGAATTTAAACTAGATGAGTTAGAAGTTACCTCCCCCTCATTGAGGGCCATCAAGAATAGGTGAGTTACCTCATCTTCGGTGTACTCCTCATCATTCCAAGTTGCCACGTATGCTTTCTTCTTTGAAGATGATCCCATTTTAATTGACTTGTGGGAATCCTTCATCTTCTTCTTGGATTCGTTCTTTGAAGATTTCTTCATTTCGTTCTTCACGAATCAAGCAAATTCCATGAAGAGTTGGGTGATCTCTTCATCTTCTTCACTATCCTCCTCACTTGATTCTTCAAAATGAATACACTTGGAGGATTTGAGAGCAATAGTGTTGACATTCACACCAAGCTCTTGAATTTTCTTCTTCCCCATCGATCTAATCTCTTCATTCTTCTTCTCCTCTTCTCTTCTCTTACTTTCATCATAATTTGATGTGTGAGGAGTGACCCCATGATTTCATCAAGCTTGAGAGTATTGGCTTCGATGATGGCAGTCCTTTTTGAGTCTCATGACTCGAGAAGGGAATAAATAAGCTTTCGAACAAGCTTCTCCTCCGGAATGGTCTCTTCATAGAATTTAAGTCTATTGGTGATGGTGAAGATTCGATCAAACATCTTTGTAATATCTTCTTTCGGATCTATCTTTGTAATCTCTAACTTCATTTTTCCCTCGTATCTAGTTTGTCCCAAACTTCCTTGGCATCTTTGCAATAGGACATTCTCATAAATGTTGGGATGTAATGCACAAAAGAGTATGTGCAATAATTTACAATTTAGCATCATCTTATTATGACCTTTTACGCTCCATTTCGCCTTTATTCCTTGTGGCACAAACGGTCCATCTTCAAATATGTCTCATAGCTTATAGTCTTTAGCTTTGATGAAATACATCATTCTTGTCTTCTAATGAGAATAGTTTGGCCCATCAAAGAAAGGAGGCTTGTCGATGGAAAATGCAATGAATTATCGGTTAATTGAAAATTTGTCGAGTTAGCCGGATCGTCTCAATAAGATGTTAATACTCTTCAATTGGGCTTGAATCTGATACCAATTGTTAGGCTTGAAATGGCTTGATGCATAATTGATTTAATTTGGCCAAGTGATGGAGAACAACTAATTTGGGTGAAACTTGGAGGAAGCAAAAATATAAAACAATGAACACAAGATTTAGAGTGGTTCAGACTTCTAACCCAAGTCCTACATCCACTACCTTAGTTTCCCACTAAGGATTTCCTAAATTCACTAAGAATTCAACCTTTTGAGGCAAAAGAGATAAACTTACAACCTTGATTCAAATCCTGAATCAAGTATCCAAAGTTCACAACCCGAAGTTTGGGAATTCACTCAACAAGAGAAAACTTAACAAACTTATTAATCCTTATATTAAGTTTAATTGTTTGCAATCTAAAGCCGTTACCCAATTCCTAAGATAATTGATCATACATATACATTAAGCTCACAAATGTTGTTTACCTAAAGATAAGAAATAAGATCTAAGATATTTCTTTGATCATAAGATGTTGACAATGAAAGCGTTAGTCTCTACATGATGCTGGAGCCTTCCTTTTATCATCCCAATTGAGCTTCTAGCCATTGATGACCGTTGTGATTGATTTGGAGCCGTTTGGAGCTGGTTTCAAGGACAATTTCTGCTTCTAGTGCATGTGATATCGAAACACGTGATATCCGTTTCGATATTGCTACTTTGGGAAATAGTCGTTGAACCTACTTTTAAGAACCGGTATCAAAACGCCTACAAGGCGCATCGAAACCTTTAGCTCATCGTATCAAAACAACTAAAGATTGTTTCGATATGACTCCTAGTGTTTGGGGTTTTTATAAAGTCGTTGAGGCTTTTTGTAAATCCTTTGGAGGTGTATCGAAACACCTAAAACAAGTTTCGATACTAGCTTATCTAAACGAGTGCTTACTGTATCGAGACCAAAAATCAAAGTGGCAAATGGTATCAAAATGGTCCAAGACCGTATCGAAACGACTGTGTAATTTTGCCTTTAAAAAAATAGCGGTACCGAAACACCTAGGAGGTGTATCAAAACGCCTATGTTAAAAATACTTCTTTGGTTTCTTTAAGTCATTTTAAACATCTCCAAAGTTTCTCAAAAACCTCTTAAATATATTTTTAAGTTTTTTTGTACATAAGAACAATTTTTAAAATCTTTTTAATTTATTACAAAACTATTTTTCAATTATTATATCAAAACATATATTTCTACAATTTTTCATATTTATTTTCTTTGTGTTTTATTTATTTTTTATAATTTAATTTTCTTATACTTTAAATTTTTACACCTTAATTTCCACATTTATTTATTACTTGTATCATATATTTGTTTTTTTACATTCTATACTTGACACATTAATTAATTTATAAATGTGGTGCCCTTTTATTCAATACTAAACATGGATAGTACCAACCGTATTGTAACACTTAAAAAAATAATAAAAAGGAAATATAGTTGTGGGTTTTTGAACCCACAACCTTCCTATGCATAAAGTGGTACCCAAATATCTTAGCTAATGAGCTCTTAGTGCTAAAACCTACCCTCTTTGTTTGTAAATTTATCTAAAAGTTATATCCGAATAAAATATTAACCCGATTTATAACATACCCTTCTAAAAAGGTTATCTTACCCATTTTGGAAACCCCAAGTCCTACTTTTTCTGGAAATTTCCTACCATATTTGGAAACCTTCACCGACCACCACTCGTATCCATCATTGGTCGTCCGTGGCATTCATCACCCCTACCGTTAGGTTCTTCGTCGTTCACCGGTCAGAACCCCTCAACTGAAGCGCAAAATTGCTACTAAAATCGGATTTTGAAAGCTCGACGACCTAGGCTAAGAATCCATTCGAATTCTTGCTTTCTCCAGCCACGATCACAGTCGCCCAGGCGCATCGTCGGTCGTCTCGTGTTCACTGTTGAAGGGCAAACAAAACACCATTATCATCGCCTCCTTTCTCCGCTGGTAAGGCCTTCTTCGGAGTTCACAACTGTTTAGGGTAAGAAGGTATGTTCTTAACTCTTGTAAATCGGTTTTCTGGTGTTATGGGTTGAAATTAGTGAGTTTTTGGTTGTTTTGGTGAGAAATTAGACCTGTAGGGGTTGTTTTCGGCCGATTTGGGCTGCACGTGGCCTCACGCGCCGCCCAGGGTGATTTATGGCCGCCCTGGACGGTGGCTTAGAGCCGGCCGGTAGAAATCGGTCCAACCCGAGTTGAACCAAATCGGCACAACCCAAGTCGATCTGAACCGGTCCAACCTGTGTCAATTGAACCGATCAACCGTTGACTCGAACAAACTTGTTGAACTGTTTATCTGACCCGACCCGTTGACTTGACCTGACCTATTGACTAGACCCGTTGACCCGATCCGTTAAATCGGTCTGTTATCGGTTCTCGTGTTACAACTAGGATAATTTCGTCTGTTCCCTAAGGTAATTATTTAGGCCGATACCTTCGCCTCATCGGGTTTAGGTTAATTCTTGTATCAAATATTGTTCTAGAGAACTGTATCGAGGAGTTCGGTTGGAGGGTAACATTTCATACATATACATGACTTTTTTTTTGATATTACTGTGTATATGAAAATATTTATGATTTTATGTATTGCTGGAACAAACAGGGCTCCATAGTTCATACCCGATTTCTATCCCTTTCAAATACCTTTAGATAGGTAACCCGGACTTGAACTTAGAGGATCTATACATTTCCTGATTATTTATTTTGATGTAATGTTTAAATCTTCCAGTTTGCATTCGGGTGACCTGTGCCTATATTTTGGTAACTGATGTGAAAATTATTTTGTGGACCATGATATTTACATTACACTTTATTCTTAGGTTAACGTTTTTATAACGTATTCTGTTTTAAACGATTATTATTATTTTAAATGATGTCCATATTGAACTTTCATCGGTACAGGTCATTTCAGTTATTTTTTAAGTTTGAAAATGTATATAAAAAATATGACCATTCTAGATCGGTCTTTCCATATAGGTCGGTCTAGGGGGTTACATTTGGTTGGTATAAGTGTTGGTGATAAAGCTTATTGAGTTTAAGTGCTTATAAAATATGAGATTCTCGTGTAAGTATACACAACGAACAAGTAATAAAGTGTTTGAGTGAGATCGTTCCCATGAGGATTGGGTAGGTTACACAAAAGATAAGAAAATACTTTGTATAAACATATGCTAAACAATTCTAAAATTGTCACCAAAATGCTATAGCAAATTAAAGTTTTCACAAAAATGCGGTAACAAAATAAAACTGAGAATGGAGTAATAGATAAAGCTGCACAAACAGAACACATAGGAGAATTCAAGCTTAAGACAGGATAGGCTTGCTATGGAAAAGATCTTATTTTTATCCTAAAAGCTTATTGTTATACTGGTTTAACAAGTGTTCGACAGATTTTACTAAAAATGCCTTCACTATTCCTAGTCAGAAGGCCTAAAACTTGAAAATGCTATGACATTACCTCCCGGTCTCAACCCTAACACTTCTAATGTTGATGAAGTTATACTCTTTTTAGTCATTGAAACTCAACATTATCCCTAAGGTGAGTTAGGATTCTGCTCCCATAGTAACCCCATTGTTCATGTTGGTCTAGCTTTGTCTATCCCTAGATCTAAGCTACCCTAACCCCTTAGTTACGGCAATATCCCAAGACCTCTTACAAACCCTGTTTTAAGAATAAAGGTGTTAGCTTTCATGAAAAAAACACTTAAACAAAAACCAAAAACAGTAAACATTTATTCAACAAAATAAAAATCATCCATAACAAGCCTAAGCCATACTAGTTCTAAGAATAAAGGTCTTGCAAATCTCTTGCTTAAAGCTCTCCCACAATGGTGGCTCTGCTTGAGATTGAAGATGAAGGAAAGTGACCACCTTTCTTCTTTCTTCTTCCTCGTTGCTCTCGTTAAAGTTCATTCCTTTTTTTACTTTCTTTCTTGCTCCGAACTCCTCTATTTCACCACACTTGTAAAGGAGGCTTGGTTTTGTATTTATAGGAGAATGTTTCTAGGGTTTTGTACCCTAAAGATGCAAGGAATATTCTCTGAAAATTTTGCAGAGAATTACAGCAAGGTGCAGGAGATGTGCGACTGGCTTGGAATTCACGCGTAAGGAGAGTGGGCTGCAGGTTTTGTCTTTTCTGAAATTCTGTTTGGTCTGCCCACATTGCTATAGCATCTTGAAGTCTGATCCAGCACTGAATATGCTATAGCATCTCTTCCATGCATCAACTTTTTCCCCAACAATCTGCACACCACCACCAAAAAAAATACCCTTAAAAGCAGCATCTTTTAAAATAAAAAAGAAAACAAAATAAAAACCTAATCTAAATGCAAATGCAAATGAAATGCAATTAAATGCAATGGAAATGAACTTGAAATAAATAAAAAAACTTAAGTAAAAGGGTATAAAATATACGTTTTTTAGAGCGTTAGAAACAAGAGCTTTTGGTTTTATGACTCTCAGATCGTGATGGGTCGTAAATGAAATGTTTTTAATTAAATTGTTTTGAAATAATATCTATAAGTCCATGTCACCTATTTTTACGTACTATGTATGATACTCCACTGCCAATTCTAATCTAGTAAACCTTAACCTTGTACATTACCTGATACCCATGAGTGCCCGTAGAGCTCGCCGATCCATCCGAGGGCGGTGTTGAGCGACCAGATTTGTTGATCCCGTAGAGGAACCTGTCATTGATCCACCACCACCATTCCTCTGGACCCTCCTATACCTGCTAGCACTGATGTACCGTCTGACCCACCGCCTGTTGCGAGCACAGATATGACTACCCCGATCAGAGGGGTACCAACATCGAGTACCGAGCCTGCGACCATAGTGTCAGATGAGACCCTAAGTAGACAGTTTCTTCAGTTGATTCAGGGAGCTTTTAGAGCATTGGGTGTCATGCTAGATAACCCTATCTCCCAAATCTTGATTTCTAATGGAGTGAGGGTATTTATGCTTGATGGTAATGCCCACATTTGGTGGGAATCTGTGATGAGCAGTGTATCTCCTCACAGAATGACCTAGGAGTTTTTCAAGGAACGATTCAAGAATCGTTTTCTAGGCGAGCGATTCCTAAAAGAGAGGTGTCAAGCCTTTAAGGACTTGGTACATGGATCTATGACAGTGGTTGAGTATGAGCTTCATTTTTTGGACCTATTAAGGTATGGTATTGTGTTTGTGGCTACTAAAAAAGATCAGTGTGATAAGTTTCTTGAGGGACTCCGTATTGGCATCCTAAACCAAGTAGCCACGCACCATGATGAGGTATTTGAGGATCTGGTAAACCGTGATAAGATTGCTGAGGAGTTGGAAAAACTTTCAGGAAACTAGAGTATCAAAGATCAGGACTAAGACAAAGATCGAGGCTGGGATAAGGACCGCGGGAAGGACCGTGGTCGATCTGAATGGCATATCAGTCAGAGTGAGTCCCATGGTCACCTTGAAAAGAGGGCTCGCAATGCTTTGAGCCAAAGAGGTAGTTCCTAACATAGGCATGTGACACCACATGACTCTGTTGTTAGTCGTGGTGTTTCTTTCGGGTTCTCGTCAGTACCAGTTTGTGACTTTTTTGGTAATCTACATATTAGAGAGTGTAGGAAGAAGGTTGGAGCTTGTTTTCGATGTGGATCTTTTGAGCATTTCCTAAAAGACTATCCTCACCCACCTTCTGTCAATCGACCATCGACCCAGACTCTTATACACTCTCAAACTTCTTCTAGATCTCAAACATTTGTTCAAACGCCAACTTTAGGGCGTTATCAAAGTAGAGCTTCAGGGTCTAATGCTAGATTTAATACTAGGGTCCAAAGCCACCAGAGTGGTAGGACATCTTTGTCTGAGGCTTGTCAGTCTACATTTTTTTTATACCACCAGACGTCGAGATGACAAAGACGAGCCATATGTTATTGTAGGTACTTTTACCATCTTTTTTGTTCCATATTTTGCTTTGATTGACAATGGTTCCACCCACTCCTATATATCAAAATCAGTATCTGGAGACATTCTGATCTCAGTTGAGGATACCTAGAGTGTTGCTACTATTATGAGCCCTGTGGGGTAATCTTTATCTGTGAATAAGGTGTTCAGGAGAAGTCCCCTTGTTGTGTAAGGGGAAGTATTTATGTCAGATCTTATGGAACTTCCTTTAAAGGAGTTTGATCTGATTCTGGGAATGGACTGGTTAACCGAGCACCGTGTTAGTTTGGATTGTTAGGCTAAAAGAGTTAATTTAAAGACTTCAGATGGACGGTTTGTAGTTCTGGTTGGTGAACGATGTGGTTGCCTGTCCAATGCGATATCTGCTTTGACCGCCGATAGGATGATCCGGAATGGATATGAGACCTTTATTGCTTGTTTCCTTAATACAAAAGGGTCTCTATCCAAGATCGAAGAAATTCATAATGTTAGAGAATTTTTTGATGTTTTTACAGAGGAGTTACTTGGTCTGCCTCTAGATAGGGAGGTCGAGTTTGATATTAAGACTTATCCCGGGTCAGCACCAGTATCTATGGCTTCGAAAGAGCCAAAAGAGTTAAATGTACAATTAAAGGAATTGATTGACTAGGGCTTCATCCGACTTATCTCTTCATCTTGGGGAGCTTCAGTTCTAGTTTTTAAAAAGAAAGATGGTTCCCTTCATTTATGTATCGAATATCGGAAGTTGAATAATTTGATCGTGAAAAAGAAGTACCCTCTACCTAGGATTGATGACCTGTCTGATCAGTTTCGAAGAGCCACAATTTTCTCCAAGATTGATCTTCTATCCGAGTATTACCAGTTAAATATTAAGGGTTGTAATGTTGCTAAGACTGTTATCCGTACCCGATAGGGGCACTATGAGTTCCTAGTAATGCCCATCGGAATGAATAATTCCCCTACTACTTTTATGTATCTAATGAACCTTATCATCCGACCCTTGTAGTGGTGTTTATTGATGATATCCTAGTTTACTCTCATTCGGAGGACGAGCATTTGGTGCATCTGATAGCTGTGTTGTAGACTCTTAGGGAGCATCGTCTTTATGCCAAGCTAAGTGTGGATTCTAGCTTAATGAGGTTACTTTTCTGGGACATGTTGTTTCAGCGAAAGGTATCCTAGTGGACCCGAGTAAAATTGAAGCTATCACTAGTTGGAAGCCTCCCAAGAACGTGTTTGAGATCTAAAACTTTTTGGGCTTAGCTGGGTATTATCGACGCTTTTTCGAGGGCTTTTCCATTATCGTCGCTTCTTTAGCGAAGCTTTTGAGTAAAGATGTTCAATTTGTATGGTTTGATGCCTAGTAGTCTAGTTTTGACCAGTTGAAGACAGCTTTGACTCGAGCTCCAGTTTTGACCCAACTTGAGTCAAGAAAGGACTTTACAGTTTATAGTGATGCTTCGCACTCTGGTCTTGTTTGTGTTCTGATTCAGGATGGTAAGGTGATCTCTTATGTGTCACGCAAGTTGAGACCAAATGAGTATAATTATCCTACCCATGATCTTGAACTTGTTGCGGTGGTTTTTGCTTTGAAGATCTGGATACATTATCTCTACGGAGAGAAGTGTTATATCTATACAGACCATAAGAGCCTGAAGTACCTTCTTACCTAGAAAGAACTTAATCTGAGATAGCGTCGTTGTTTGAAACTTCTTAAGGACTATGATTGTGAAATTGAGTATCACCCGAGAAAAGCCAATGTTATTGTTGATGCCTTGAGTCGATAAACCCTATCAGACCTAAGATCTCTGTTTTCTAGGATGAGTATATATGATGATAGTAGTTTATTGGCTGAATTATAGGTTAAACCGATCTTGGCTGAGCAAATTAAGGCCAAGCATCGTCTAGATGACTCTTTGCTTCATGTTATGCAACAAGTTGAGCAAGGATTAACTTTTGTTTATACTTTTGATCAGGATGGAGTTCTTTGTTTTAATGATCTTTATTGTGTACCAAATGATACATAGTTGAGACAAACCATTCTTAGATAGGCTCATAATAGTCCTTATGTTATGCATCCTATAAGAGATAAGGTGTATCAAAATTTGAAACAGAGATACTCTTGGGTATACATGAAAAAGGATATCTCAGATTATGTATCCAAATGTTTGACATGTTAGCAGGTGAAAGCAGAACATCAACATCCTTCGGGTCTGTTACAGTCTATCAATATTCCTAAATGGAAATAGGAACAAATCACGACTTCGTTACCAGTTTGCCTCTGACCCCGTCCACAAAAGATTTTTTCTAGGTTATTGTGGATAGACTCACAAAGTCTGTTCATTTTATTCCTATTCGGATCTCTTATTCTCTAGAGAAGTTGGTTAGACTGTATATTTCTGAGATTTTCAGATTGCATGGGGTGCCTTTATCTATCATTTCTGATCGAGACCCAAGGTTTACCTCTCGATTCTGAACAACTTTACAATCTACCAACTGTGATCCAAGATATTTGTTTTTTCACTTTCGGTCAGTAGATTTTTTAATGTTTTATCTAGGAATACATGTCATATTTTTTTTCTTTCACCGTTTGGTGGTGAGAATGTACTCCAAATCTAGAATTCTTATGTTGATGGTTCTATTTTATCTCCAGTTATATTTTTTTTTTGGTGATCCACTCTATCTTTCTTGAGAAATTATCAAACATTTTTTTATCGGTGTCACCCATTGTTACCCTCTCTGTTGTTAGTAGAATAAAAATATTAACCATGGATGACTTAATACGATTATCTGTGTTGTATCATTTATTATTAAAAAGACGTTCATTCTTTATGGTGCTTCAATGATATCGAAAAAGAGAAAATTTTATTTTTTTTCTCTGAAATTTAGTCCTATTCAATGATATAAAAAAGAGAAAATTTTAATTGTTTTTTTTTTCTCTAAAATTTAGTTGTATGATGAATTGCTACAAGTTATTCTTTGGGTTTTGTTGCATTTAACTACAATATGAAAGTTGTCATTACCTTGTTATCTTTTATTGACATGAATCATGTCTTCTAACTTACATTTAAGGCATTTTTATAATTTAGACATTTTTGATTTCGAAAGTATTAAATTTTTCAAAACCGATATAGAAAATGTATTGTTTGTTAATCTCTTGTTTTTAATCATTATTGACACTGAGAAACTTTTGTTGGTTCATATTTATTTTTCAATCAAGATTAAGAGTATATTAAGACATATTTGATCAAATCATCAAAAAAACCATTTGAATCCTTAAAGGCAAGGATTCCTTTCGAGAAGGAAGTATTGCAATGGTCTAAAATTAAGGAAGCAAAACATTGTCATTTAGCTCGTTATTAGTTTTAATGTTTTGGTATTTATTTAATGAAATGGTGAGTTTTAGTGCTTTGTAAGGCTTCAGAAACGTTGCCGTTTTAGCGGTGGTAGAGTTATATAATTGAAACTCTAGTTTGTATATCAAATCTTATCTTTCACAGTTTCTTCTTTCTTCTACTCTAATTTGCTTCCGCTTCTTTATTTTTGCTCTAATCACTTCTCATTTCTTTAAATTTTGTTCTTTTGATTCATACTGTTACATGAAATCATTCTCCTTATCATTTAAAAACCATACAAGAAGAAGAAAATAAAATGTTTACTGTAATCTTGCCTTTTCACTAAATAGTTAAAACAAGCCTTCAAATTCAATCGAATTTATGGGAAAAAAGAAAAAGAAAGAGAAACAAAAAGCAAGTAGCTTAAACTTTGATGAACAATAGCTCTGTTTTACCTCTCCACTCGATGAATGATGTTCCATTGCTTTAGAGTCAAGCAGTCTGGGTTTGGTGTACCCTACATACAAGTCACATTTATATAACATAGTCTAAATACAATATTCGTATTGTGTCTAATATTAGATATATTCGATCGAAACCAGAAACGAAATGAGAAAAAGAAACTGGAATTAAGAAGAATAAATGAATAGGATGAGAACTGATGATACATATGCTAAGGCACTACTAAAATTAAAACCTAATTTGAAAATCCACCCTCTACTTTAAGTGAGATGTTTTTTTCCTGCCTATTAATTCTTGTTTGTTCCACCTGCAAAACATCTCATCCTTCTTAAGTTCCTACTTATTCCATCAATGTACACATAGACAACCAAAAAAGCAAAAATGTAAGACATAACAATGAAGCTCCCTATGTGAAGCTTAATCTACATACTAATCAATTCGGGTGGGACCGACAATGTGGATGTTGTTACGCTCGTCGGCAGGTTGGCTTTTTTCCTCATCTCCACCACCTTCTTATGAGAGTTGGAGTGCAAAGCTGGAATGATGTAGGACTTGCAGCAGGGCGATACTCAGGAAGGAGACGTCCGGACCTAAAACGAACACCACATGCATTACAAAGGGTTTTCGGGCCCATCGGTCCTTCTCTCCATTGTGGAGTTTGTGAGAAAGGGGCCATGGTGGTCGTAGATGCAACGGATGATGGTAGTTTGTGTGTGATTGGTGGTTAGGGATTTGTTGTTTGAATAGGATGAACAAAGATATTTTCCATAGAGAACAATGTATTTCTCTATATTTTCTTATTATTCTTCAATATCAAATGATTACAGAATAAGCTTTTAAATAGGCTGAAATAGAGTTTTAATATAACTAAAATTATACTTTATCTCTAATTTAAATAATATTTGTTCCTAATTTAAATAAGACTTCTAATAAATCTAAACTACTAATTAGGAATAAACTCTAGTTATATATTAAATAAAAACTCTAACACTCCTCGTTAACTTAGACTTCTCCTCAAGCTTTAACACTTCTTGGATAACTAACACTCCCCCTCAAGCTAGTGAACAAACGTAGTAAAGCACCAACTTGGATCTCGGATGTGATGCCTTACTCTTTTCTCTTTTGTTGTTTCTTCGAGAAAAAATACTCCCTGTTCTCGGGTTAGGAGTCTTTGATTTAGATGCTCCAGCATGCGGTTCTTGATTAAAAGATCTGATGTGAATGATGTACGAAGTGATCGAAAGAAATTACACTCCCCCTCAAGCTGATAGTTACACAGACTAGAGTTTCAGCTTGGATCTTTGATGTAGAATCCTTAAAGAATATTATTTAGTTTTGAAAGCTAAACTATAACTTTTTCATCTATCTTTTTCCGAAGATGGATGGCTAAGATAGAACCAAATAGTTTTTAAGGTTAAACTATAACCTTTATTCCTATCTTTTGGAACAGATGGCTAAGATAGAACCAAATAGTTTTTAAGGCTAAACTATAACCTTTATTCCTATCTTTTGGAACATATGGTTAAGATAGAACCAAATAGTTTTTTAAGGCTAAACTATAACCTTTTCATCTATCTTTTTAATTGGCTAAGATAGAACCATTAAATAAAGAACCAACAAAATTAAGCGAGTAAAAATTTCACCAGAGATGTAAGATTTTCATGAGGGAGAAGCCAATGAACGAGTGTGGTCTAATGATAGCAACGAAAAAAAAGATTTGTATCTGAAAAATCAAATCATCGATTTGTTTCTGATTACAGATGACAACAATAGTGACATCAAGACCGTTATTGGCTCTGATACCATGTGAGAAAGGGGCCATGGTGGCCGTAGATGCAACGGATGATGGTAGTTTGTGTGTGATTGGTGGTTAGGGATTTGTTGTTTGAATAGGATGAACAAAAATATTTTCCATAGAGAACAATGTATTTCTCTGTATTTTCTTATTATTCTTCAATATCAAATGATTACAGAATAAGCCTTTAAATAGGTTGAAATAGAGTTTTAATATAACTAAAATTATACTTTATCTCTAATTTAAATAATATTTGTTCCTAATTTAAATAAGACTTCTAATAAATCTAAACTACTAATTGAGAATAAACTCTAATTATATATTAAATAAAAACTCTAACACTCCTCGTTAACTTAGACTTCTCCTCAAGCTTTAACACTTCTCGGATAACTAACTGAGTTTTTTTAACTTCACAGTGCAAATATTTCCTAACTTCTGTAGGCTGTTCCGCGGAGGATTTCTCCATATCATCGAAACCCGAAAGCCATGATAGGTTCTTTTTCAACTTCAGTCTCTTTTTGGCCTCAGTAAGATGACTTTCTGATTCGGATTCGGAAGCAACTGATGAATTAGATCCTCTGGAGGTAGTGGTGGAGGATGTAAAAGGCAATGTGAAGTGCAGGTTAAAGGCAGATGCCCTTCTGCGCTTGCTTCGACAGCGTTTCCCCAGGAAACCGGGTTTAGGGTTAATAAAATCTGGATTTCCACCAGAGTATGTGCTACTGCTTTCAAGTACAGATACAGGACTGGAGGTTTTGAACCTGATTGAACTTTTGACATTGGCAGAATCACTGTTTGGGGTCACACTTCTGCTCGAGGATGCTTCAGTAGTGCTTGACCATGGGTTTAGCTGAGAAGATCCATCACACTAGAAACAAAAGGGAAAGATGAATTTAGCAAAAAGATACGTGGTTAAGGAAGATTTTAATCCTGTTTAGTCCTAAAAACAAAATATTACAAGAAACCAAACAAATAGAAAACCACCTAAAGGAATACTTATTCATCTCTACAATAAGTGTACGAGGATTGAATTTTTACAATGATAACAGAGAAGAGATTGTACATTTCAGAATGATTTATCAGCTACAACAATTGAATAGATCTCTTATAAAATCTATCAAAAATATGAACCGTGTTCATATATCTGCATCAAAAAATACAATGCTTGGTCAATAGCATCCTTCATGTCAATAAAGGACCGATTGAGGGGATGGAGAAACACTGCATATCTTAGAAACAAAGTTACAAGATACGGATTCAAGATCCCTGTATTGCTGCTATATAGTTACTTTCCAATTTCCACAAAAATGCACATGCAAAGCACTCAGCACGTCCGCATACAAAGGGCATATAGCAGATACTCCTGCTTAAACCTAATAGATGCCTTGGGAAACTAATTCATTGGACAGTTATCGACTTATCGTTAGGCAAGGCGCGGGTCTAGTCCTACACAGGTAAAATGTCTCCTAGTAAGCACAGCAAAGTAGTACTAAATCCATAAATATGCATATTAGTTATGTCTAGAATGAAGTAGTAAATTCATAAACACAAGGATAACTCACTGAAACTGAATGGCTTTTCACTACACAATCACTGAAAAAACCGCCACAAAAGCCAGAAGACATGCCAGCCAGAACATTAGCAGGTGGTGGCTCTAAGTTTAGAAAGTTACAATCCCACTCTTTGCCGTCGCCACCACATTTTTTCTGTTCCACATTATCAATAGGCAAATGGAATTCCTTTATAACACCTTCTCCACTAGCACCATCAGTGCCTTCAACATCTTCCAATGGGAAGTCCAAATAGTTTATTACATCATCAAAGAAATCATCATTGACCCCATCAAAGTCTTTTTCAAACCAAGAATGATTCATAATTTATTTTCTGATTCCGTTTTCTTAATATCACTGTTCACATGAGAAGGATTAATTACCATCATAAAATATAAAAAAAGAGTCTTATTTAAAGCAATTAAAGACTCTACAGCAACATATTACGTAATATTAATAATATTAATCATGAAATTTCCAATTAAACTGAATTTTATAAATGAGAAATTTTGTATCTCTCTATGTTTGGAGAATAAGTAAAGTGGTCATTTTAGCATGTAGATTATTAACCAAGCAAAATACTACAAATAAGAAATAATATAAACAAATAGTAATAACAGCTAAAAAAATAATGTTAAAAAAAGTTGCAGAACTTTTTTTTTTCTTTCAAGAGTCTGGTTTGATACATGGAAAATAAAACTTTAGCCAAAAAGAAGGTTAATTACTAAAAAATTACTAAGAAAATAGTTGGTACTTGCAACTAGTACCCTTTTCTTCTTATTTTTGTGAAACGATACAGAAAGCTAAACCCAAGATGAATTCCAACATTTAATTAGCAAAAGTGAGAGAGATGAGACCTGGTTTGCAGACTGAAGTGTATGCATTGTTTGGATCAAAGGATAATGATGAGAAAAAGGTGGGATTCTATTTGCTTGCTTTGGGAGTTTTCAGGGATTATTGAGAAGGGGGATACAGGTGCACATGGAGGTGTGGGTTGTGTGTTTTCCTTTCAATCACCTCTCTTCTGTCTTCAATTTTAAATCTTTATTTTAGAAATCAAGATTCAAAACATGGGAAGATGGGTGGATTTAAAATTGCTTTTCTTATAATGTACTAAGAGATGGATCACCGACGAAATTGTATTGGTGAGAAAATATCCTTTGTGTTGTCCCAACTCCTTTTAGTTGGAGCTTCCCATTCACATGCTGTGGTCCCTCTCCCTCTCCCTCTCATTTTTAAGTTGATTTTCTGTGTTTCACCGCCACTGAAATGACTAATGACCATTTTTTTTTAGATTTATAGAATTTGGTTTTTCTCTTACAACGTGCTGCTGATTATAATGGGTTGGGACCAGAGCCGTTTTTGAGATTTTAGTGACTTAAGGACGAACTTAAAAATTAAGTCCCTACTAATAAATATTTAAAAAGAATTTTAAAGTATGTCCGTAATAAATATTAGAAGAAAAAAAATTATATCGTTAATAACAAATATTGAACTCCTAATAGTAGATCTCTAAAAATAAATATTGGAAAAAATATTAGATCACTAATGACAAGTATTAGAAAATTGAATCTCTAATAACATGTATTGAGAAAAATTGGACTCCTAGTAATAATTATTAAAAAATAAATTTTAAAAGTATTCCTATAATAAATATTGAGAAAAATTTGATTCTTTTAAATACAAGTGTTATAAAATCTAGGCTCTTAAAATAATTTTAAAAAATTAAGAAAATAATTTAACTTTAAATAAAAAATTAATAAAATTAAATTTAAAAAATAAAAATTAAATCATCATATCAAATATTAAAATAATGGGGTCCTCGGCAGGCGCCCCTCCAGCCCATGCCCAGGGCAAGTATTGGTTGGGACAAATATTAGATGTTTTATCTATCTATCTATATAACTATCTTTATTAATTGTAAAATATATTATAAGACGACTCTTTTAATCTAATTTATTCACATTATCCATTTGTAGCATTGACCGTTGAATTGGACAGAATCTCCCATCCAATGCTTCTTCCTCATTCCGCTAATATCGGAATCCTCAATTTCCTAATTCAAGTACAATATAACACTGTTTGAATACTCCTCCCTCTCTTCTTTATCAAAACCCTAGAAAGGTTGAAAACCTCTGCTCGATGGGAAAAATAGTGGTGCGTTTCTATCAAGTGATACAAATGCAAGTTAGCTAGACTTACCCTGGGCAGTTAGTTGGAAGCGATAAAAATGGGTATATTTATGGATTTGGTATTATATTATTTTAGTTGGAGTAAGAATAAATTTAGTAGGTAATAGACGAGTGAGAATATAAAATTTTATATTTGTCATGAATAATAGAGAGGTAATAATTTTACAACCTTATCTATATCATATTCATTCACCTGTCCACTAATTATTCACCATATAAATTTTAGACCATTTATGTTTATAGATTTTGATTATGCTTTTTATTATAGGGTTTCATGTACTAAGATCTTAGATCTTTTAAAATCTACATTAATCTTAAATTTATAGACTTTGAACTTAATTAATTTAATTTGAAAAAAAATAATTATTTATGATCAATTTTGAATTTATAGCTTATGATCAAACTTGAATTAATCAAGCTATGAATTTGTGTGTAGTTAAATAAAACTTACACAGGTATAAATATATTATATATACACTTAGTCAATTAATAAAATATGCGAAGTTTTACTCTACAATATTATTAGCATTAGCAAAACCAAATTTATAAACTTTTTTAGTTGCTATTGGTTCACTTGCTTAAGTTCTATTTACTCTACAATATTATTAGCATTAGCAAAACCAAATTTATAAACTTTTTTAGTTGCTATTGTTCAATGACATCTTTTTCATTTTTATTCTAATTTATCCCGGTCAAAATCCAGCTGAACTCTTTCACTTTAACCACGAGGTGTTATCAACCTGGACCTATTAAACAAAATTATGATACAACTAAAGTGAGGGGATTGAATCTGGGTTTTCAATATAGTAGAGGGATCAAACCAGAATTAGACACTAAAAATACATGTAATGTATAGTTTAGTTTTGTTCGTTGTCTAGATATATCTCTATATAATAGACACCATCTATCTGACACCAACCAACCAACCAACCACATGCCAAATTCCCATTCACAAAGCTAATGGCTAAAATCAAAGACTAAGCAAAGGGCAGCCTTTCAATTCTATTTAAGAAAACTTTAAATCACAAGTCTTAAAACTTGTAACTACCAGAAAGAAGCTAAAAGAGGAAGAACCCTTGGAGACAAGATTACCTCTCACCATCACCAAAGTTTGCTTTGTAAGGAACATCCTACCAATCAAAAGCACCTGAAAGAAACTATACAACTGCATGAGAATAGCTTGCAAAAGCAAATCATAAACTTTCCTTTTTTATATAAGATCCTAATAAATCCATCTCTAACATAAACATCATATCCAACGATTTTGCTTCACATGAAAGCACTCCGGTGTGATGAATAATATAAGCTAATCCCCTCTTCTTTAATTCATTTTATACTACAACTATTTTTCTGTGGCTATGATCCATATAACCAATACCCACTAACATTCATATCTTTACTTTTAATGTTCTTCGCTTTGCATTTACAAACAAGAAGATAAACAGCAACACAAATGGCATGGTCCACAAACAGGCATCCCAAAGCTTGATCCCACCTGAATAAACAAAGATGCTTCCCAGTGTTTCCTGCAAAATTACACAGCACGATGAGGATGGATTGAAACTATTGAAGTTATTGCTGCTTTCACCCAGGCCTCACCATGTCAGAATCTATAAAGCACATAGATATCAAGCAAGAATATCAATGATATGCATGATTAAAAATAGGTCATGTTTCAGTTAATGAGCATTGATTAACATGAAAATACAAGTTACAATCATATGGTATCACATTTGCAAGTCGTCAGACGCCGATGTGTACCAAACTCACCGTATCAAACAAGCTCTCTGCTGCTTGCTTGTGCTGCTTTGCAAAGATGCCTTGAGCGTACTCATAGAGCACTAAATCAAGCTTGTTAAGTGATTGTATCCGCTGCAGGACCATTTGAGGAACTCGAAGACGTGCCTGTAAATCTAGATGTTAATAATAAAAAGAAAACTCCAACATTGACCAAGCTACTACAGATGATCTTTCATTCCAAAATTGAAGCAACCATTTGATGCTGTTCTTCTTTTATATTCTTCTTTTACTTCTCCCTCACTTTTTCAAAAAACTCTGTTGGATTTTGATGTTCAAGCCCCCCAAAAGACTACAGCTATTGATTATAAATACCCTTTTCCAGTTACTTTTGAAACCTTGAAATTTTCCCTACTTGTACACATAATAGATCTGCACAAATGACAACCTCAAGCAAATAACCGACAATCAAAGCAATGGAAATCTAACTCCCTTGACAATAAAGATTGACCAACAAAAGGATTAGAAGATACAAGCATGGTTTGCTCCAGCCAAAGTGCTCTCTTAATAGTTGTATAGTTAAACCAATCATGCTCTAGAAATAGATTACATGTATTCAAATGTTCAGTATTTTACAGTACCTCCTTTGTGAAATTTGCCGGTGAGATTCTCTTCAAAGAAGCTATACGTTGACGTGTTTGGGTCTTCCGCAAACCGGAAGTACAAGCCTCATAAGTGTCCATAAGTTTTTCCACAGTCATCTGTTAAAAAACATAGTTATACATGTTTAATAAAGAAAGAAACTGTATAAAGTCCATAAAAAAAGGTATTACAGTACACAAAAGGGCTTACACTCTCTTGCTTTACTTCATTGTCATCTGATGATGATGTGGTTTCATTCCCCTTCTCGTCTGAGTTGGCATTCTGTCATGACAGAAAAGAGAAATTTGTTAAGTGTTCAACTCTAGATGGTATCTGGCTATTAAGCATTCATTTGCTATAATATAGAACCTGATCCAGCTCTGAATCTGAAAATGAACTGGTCGGTTCTGCAGCACAAGTGATTTACATAAGCTAAGAGTATCTTGATTTCAACCGGTTTAGAGAAGGATATGAAACAGCAATGTGGCAAAACCAGCACTTTGATGTAATACAATCAAATACATTTAACAAGGTTTTACAAGGCTTTTTACATTAGACAAGTTTTAGGAGGAAATTTCAATAAAATTCCATACTAACCTGATTTGTTAACAGCGGCTCCCTCACCAATTGCTTTGGAATTTACCAGCTGAGAAATCACTTGTTGCCCAACCACATTGGCAAACATTGTAGCAGATTCCCTATGGTCCTCAGTTAGACCAACATATAACATATTATCCAACCTTGTCTGCAAGATTTACAAGTATTTACCATTATTGCAACAAAATACCGGAAAACAGGGGCAAATCAGAAAAGCTATAAGAACAGTTCTTAAGATATTAAAACAATAAAACTTATTTTAATTACCTTTGCAACTTGAAGCACATAGTCACCAAGATTATGGTACTTGTCCACGCAATGGCGCACCTCATGTGATTCAGGTAAATAAGAGTTGTTTGTCAATCCTGCAATCTGTAAATTAAATTAGTAAGCCAGCGTTCTGGAAAAGAACATGGATAGATTTGCTGCAACATGTGGATTAGTACCTGAAAGGTTGCTCCATTATGCACAATTTCATGAGCTATAGGATCATTGATGTAATTGAGTAATGGCATTGCCATGTCTTCCATGTTGTATGGATCATTGCTAGTAATGTCATTAGAGCCCCTAGCTTCCCTTGCATCTCTCTGCTCACATTAATAGAAGTAAATATCTCACAAATAATTATATCATCAACACAAAAAGGTTTATTGACAACAATAAAGAAGTCACAATTGAATTTAAAAGACAACTTCCCCCTCTTGAACACTTCAGATCACATGAGAGAAATGCAGATCCACTAGGATCATAGCAACTGAGAAAGACTAGTGAAGATGTTCTCACATTGGGGAAAGTAATCTATCTTAAAGGGTAAATAAAAACGAATGAAATTAATAATTACCAACAGCACCAAAATGCACACTAGAAAGACTTTCTACAACACCTTTACAATAAACGAAAAAAAGGTAAAGTTGGCATAGAGATTTAGAGAAAGCTTGGCAATCAGGGATATACAGTGACCTCGACTTAAAGTGTAGACAAAACTCTAATCCCTAAAAAGGTGTAAAATGCATGAGCATATATGAAAGGCAAAGGTTTAAATGACAATGGAACAATAATTCACACAGGATTAGAGAAAACATACTCGGGCAAACAGGTCATCTCTCATCCATGGAACCAGATACTTCCAAGGCCATATATCCAGAGTACTTACTCCTTTGCTTTTAGATCGCAAACGGCCAGTCATTCGTGTGGCAGATGTTAAGTTGGGATGCACTAGAAACCTAGCTGCCACCTCCATTGAAAATTCGTATGTGCTAAAGACACGGTCGATTGGATTCCTAAGTATTGTCACCACTGATGTTCTGCCCCTGGGAAGTTTAGAGGCTATGCTATAGTCATCATGAGTAACCAATAACCTGCATTTTTCCTTGCTGCATTCAAGTGGAAAATTTCAACTAAACAACCTTGAAAGAAAAAAGTACACATAACAAGGTTAACTTATCCTTCAACATTGAATACAAACGGAATACCCAAGGTACCTAGGATCAAACCGTAGCTTGTCATAAGAACGAGGGCATTCTAGAGAACTCGAATATAACTTCTTTAAGAAACTGCCAGCATAAACAAAATAAGCGGGGGAACCAAATTAAATGCAATTAGAAAATTGGTTGAATTCTTATATTTCATCCATAATCTACATATAATTGAAAACTACCAGTGGAAATAGGTTCGTCCTCCGGTTCGAGGAACATGAAGGAAGAAAAGTAAATCCTTCAGCGTCTGTTTATCCCCTTTGTGCTCATGTTTAAGCGAAGTAGTTGCCCATTTTTTAACCACAATTTCGCAATGCTCGTAATCATTTATAGAAAAGGCATTCACCACTATAGAATAAATAGAAAAGGAGGAGAGCTCAAAATAGTGAACACTTCAAAAATATCAAAATCAATGAAAAAGGAAAGAATATGTTCAGCAAATACCTATTCCAAGAAGAATCAACAAAATTGTGCATTTTACAGTAGGATCCATTCATTCAATTCCTATTCTAATCGCTGCCAAGAAAATAATGATAATTATGAGAAATCAAAGAAATAACAAATAAAAGAAAGGCAATAACGAAAGCGAACCCGAAAGAGATGTAGCAGGGTCACAAATCACAATAAAACCCTAATAAAAAAACCCAGAAGGCCAGGAGAAGAGAGTTCAATTCCAAAAACTTTAAAAATAATACTTCAGAAATAGTGGGCTACCTGTATCGGATAACGGGATCTCGTGCTCATAAATTAAATCCCCTCGAAGCTGTGTCGGGACTTTGGGTACACAATTAACTCTTTAATCGATTTGGCCCCACAACACTCACGCATAAAACAACAACAACAACAATTATGTTGTGAATTTCCTCCTTTTTCTGAGAAAAGAAAAATATATTTCTGGGTAGCCAAACAGAGTCTGGGGAATTTTTACATGAGAAATAGAGGAGAAAAGGAAAATTAAGGTGGTTGTGATCTGTGTTCGGATAAGAACACAGAACCAGCCTGCCTTCCTGCTCGAGAAGAAACTAGGAATGCTGATATGATCTACAACGATGTTGAAAAATAACAGTGGGGACATTTTATTTTGAACTATTTTACAAACGTCTTTCATACGGATTGAATTGTAAAAAAGAAAAAGCTATAGTGATCTTTTTAAATTTTTAAAACGTCTTTCATAGGGATTGAATTGTAAAATAGAAAAAAAATTATGTCGAAAGTAAAAAAAGTGGGTTGTATTAAATAATAATTTGTTATGAATATTTTATATCCATATATTAAATTAAAGTTTTATGGGCTTTATTATTAGGGTTTAATACTCATTGGAATTAGGGTTTTCATGTCTATAAATATAACTTTTGGACAAAGCATTGTATACAACCACCCTACTTTGAGAATATAATAAAAATCTCTCTTTTGTCTCTTATCTTTGTTCTCCTATTTTATTCTTATTCTTTATTTTATTCACAACACGTTATCAACACGAGACTCTAACCAATGAAAGCATTTGTCGTTCGAATCTTAAAGAAGTTATTGACAAGAATTTGTTACTAGCATAAATCAAAGATAAGTTTTCTCCTTCAATTATATTTTAATTACCGATTATTTTTCTCTCTTGATCTTTGATTTGATTTTTAATTTATTAAAAATCTTTGGTTGTTTGGTGTTTGTGTAGCGATAAAGTGACTTAATTCTCGTGGTGCTGGTCGACAATTCCCGAAAAGGATTTTAACAAAATATTGGTGATTAAACTTTCCATATATTTAAATTAGTAGAAAGTTCGGTATGTTTTATTTATTTAATTTGAGATTTCTTTTGTCTTTATTTATAATCAATATTTGTTTATTTTATTATTATGATGAAAGTTTATGTTTTAATCATGTTCTAAGTATTACATGATATTAGAACAAATATTAAACCTTTAATTAATTAATATGTTCTTTGTTATGTTGGTTTAATCTGAGTATATTGACTGAACATCCCGTTCTGCGAGGCTATTAGTCTCAAAGGAGGTTCTTTTTAAAGGACCTTGTGAACTGATTTAACAACGCCACGTATAAGGATTAAATTTTTGTTTTTTTGTATATATTGAATATATATATCGGTTGATCAATTACTATTTAATAATATGAATATTATAAAGTCTATATTTGCTTGGCAGCAATATTTTTTTGTGTCGAAAAACTCAACTATAAACTTCTCCCAAGTTGAAGTTAAGAAAAACGTCTTGATCAAAGAATTTTTATGGGAGACATTCCTTGAAGTGAATGCATGCATGATGCTTATTCCATGCAATTATTGGATTTATGACATTCCTTAAAGTGAATGCAAGTATGATGATTATTCCATGCGATTATTGAATTTATGTCATTCCTTAAAGTGAATGCAAGCATGATGATTATTCCATGCGATTATTGGATTCATGACATTCCTTGAAGTGAATGCAAGCATGATGATTATTCCATGCGATTATTTGATTTATGTCATTCCCTAAAATGAATGTAAGCATGATGTGTATTTCATCCGATTATTGAATTTGTTTCATTCCTTGAAGTGAATGCAAACGTAATAATTCACTATATGGTTAGTGAATAAAACTCAATTATGTGCTAGAATATCACTGATGAGGATATGTTAGAAAAACATATTTCACTTTTCACACATTAAAGTTGTCATGTAGACACAATATCGTGAAAAGGTTTTAAAGACTTATTTGCTCCGCTCCATTCCCTGAAGTGAATGTGATATTTTATAGCAGAAAGAATAAATGCCACATTAGTAATTGTGGTCATGATTGAGATCATAAAATATGCATGAATAAGATGATTATTTTGAGAATACTTATATCCACAAGAAGTGGAATTTTAAAGATGACAAGAATGATAGAGACAATATCAAAAATCTTTATGTTATCAATGAGATGGTACAAGACATTGATCTCGTACTTGTCAAACGCCGAAGTATTATGGACTTTATCCATAATCATGAATGATAAATTAAAGAAAATATAAACAGATTTTCTTTGTGGCGAAAATAATTATGGCGTTATTGATCCAAATCAATTGGATATTGATAATTTTTCTCATAACCTTTGAAGGGAATAATTCGTCATTTATTTCCTTTATAACTTCTAAAAGGAATAATTGATCTTTTATTTATTTTGTTTAATCTTTTATTTATTTATGTTAACTTACTTTATATATTATTTATTTATGTTTTATTAATTTTTTCTTTAAAAGAATATGATTACTTCCGGAATAAAATATGCAATAATTTATGGCGATTTATGCTTAGCAGACAGTGCAAGTACTCATACAATACTTAAGCATAAGAAATATTTTCCCATTTAAATACAAGGGAAATATGAGTACTATATCTCAAAGTACTAAAATATCAGTGCTTCGGAAGAGCTCTTGAGAGCTTATCTTTGATCCGATTTGATATGATGTGCTATTTTTTTAATATTTTTCTATTCCCTGAAGTGAATGGTACATAACACATATTTTTCATTTCCCGAAGTGAATGAAATAAAGCACATATTAAAAGGTGCATAATTATGCATATTTTCCCATTTTAAATGCAAGGGAATAATATGAGTACTATATCCGGAAGTACTAATATTACAGAAAGCTCCGACTGAGCAAATATGTTATTGCCAAATGAGACTTTATCTCATATTTACAGTGCATTATGCTCCTTGAGCAAATATTTTATTGCCAAATGAGACTTTATCTCATATTTACAGTGCATTATGCTCGTCAAAGTCGCAAAGAGACTTATTGAATTTTAAAGATATTTGCAGAAATATATTGAGAATATTAGTCAAGTAGATGTTGACTATCTTAATATTACGAGTATAACTCAAGGCAATAATAAAATCTTGGCAAAATTACATGCACTGTCATCCATATTGTACTACATAAAAATTAGTACAAATTGAAGCTCATGTTATTGTAAACTAGATGTTTACTGATAATTTTATTTGACATGACCAGTTAGACCATCCCGGTTCAATTATGATGCAAAAATTTGCTAACACTTTCATGTGGTTATTTATAGAAGAACTAAGATTTTCTTCATGTTAATATTTCACGAGATACTTGTTATGAAAGCAATTTGATTATTCAATCATCAACATCTAAGATAGAGTGCTATTAATTTTCTGGAACGGATACAAGGTGATATATATGGGCCCATACACCTTTCTTAAAGACCATCTAGATATTTTACAATTTTTATCGATACATCGACTAGATGGTTATATGTAATCAGTCTTGATAATGTTGATGACATGTAATTTTACATGTAGTATCACCAATTCGCATCAAGCCAACAAATTATCATAAGTTCTCCTCATTACAAATGGTTTTTGGTCAGGAACCAAATATTTCTCATCTTAGATTTTTTTTTTGTGTGATATATGTTCTAATTGCTCCACCACAATGCACAAAGATGAGTTTTGTTGGGAATATGTATTAGATTTAAATATCTTGAGCTTCTAATAGGAAATTTATTTATAACCTGATTTATTAACTATTATTTTAATGAGTCAGTTTACCCAACATTAGGGGGAGGAAATAAATAGCTGGGGAAAGAAATAAGTTGGAATAAATTATCATTTTTCTCATTTTGATCCACGTACTACACAATGTGAACTATAAGTTCAAAGGATAATTCATTTAGCAAATCAATTGCCAGATGATTTTGCTGACCCTAAAAGAGTGACTAAGTCACGTATACCAGCTATAAATGCTCTAATTAAATTTGATGTCATGGAAGGACAAACTCTAGTTGCTAATGAGTCTAACTTACGCTTAAAGCGTAGTAGACAAGTAAGTTCCAAAGATAAGAGATACTCGAAAAAGAAATGGAGCTATATTTTATGATGGTCTGATCGAGGAATCAATGATTATGAAAATCTCTAGAAGAGATTAAATAGTCTCCAACAGAGACATTGACATGACTCAGGTACTTGATAATAAAGAGACCTTAATAGATTATGTCATGTCTGGTAATAAGTGGAACTGAAATTAAATCGACGTCGTTAATATATTTGTATGCAATATAGAATTAGAGATTTTATTTGATGATGTGGATCATGAATCATTTTCAATTGCGCAATGTAAACAAAGAAATGATTGGCCAACATGAAAGAGGCAATTGAGACGAAACTAAAATCTCTTTTGAAAAGAGAAGTATTTGGGCCTATAGTCCGTACATTGAAATGTGTAAAGCTCGTTGATATAAACAAACCTTTGTAAGAAAGAGAAATCAAAAGGGGAAATCATGATATATAAGCTCATTTGGTTGCACAAGGATTTTCACAAAGACATGAAATTGATTATGAGGAAAATATATTCCTCGGTGGTAGATGCAACTACTTTTAGATTTTGATCAGTCTGGTCCAAAAATATTATTGAAGTGCTACGAGATCATTACCTTTAAATAATTTTTATGCATGAGGCAAAACCGAAATATGTGTTTGGCTAAACATATCCTGAAGATATGTGAATGTTTTTCACAAGATAAGATGCAAGCTATCTTGTACAGAGATAATACAAAATTTATATCTCAAGGTAGATATATCAAATATGATAAAACGAAACATATTTCTTCAAGTTTCGTCCCTCATGATTTTCAGATGAATAGTATTCAATGAATCATTTCAAGCAATGATTTGGAAGATTTATCTATTAGTGCATAATCTACTTCAATATTTAAAGATTGTATTCAATATTGAATTATGAAGATTCATAGATCTTATGTGATATTTTCATGAGGGGGAGTAAATACGCGTTGCACTCTTTTTCTCTTAACCGAGGTTTTGTCCCAATGGGTTTTCCTAGTAAGGTTTTTAATGAGGCAACATGTTATGTGTATCAAAGATTTGTGTACTCTTTTTCCTTCACTAAGGATTTTTTCCCACATGGTTTTTATCTTAGTAAGGTTTTAACGAGGCACATTATCTTCATGGATATCCAAGGGGGAGTGTTATGAATATCTTTATTCATGGTGGATATCCAATATATTAAGTTAAAGTTTAATGGGTTTTATTATTAGGGTTTGATACTCATTGGAATTAGGGTTTCTATCTTATGCCTATAAATATAGACTTTTGGACAAAGCATTGTATACAACCCTACTTTGAGAATATAATAAAAATCTCTCTCTTTTATCTCTGATCTTTGTTCTCCTATTTTATTCTTATTCTTTATTTTATTCACAACATAATTATATATAAAGATGAAAAATAATTATTGTTACATTAAGGTGTATGGTTGTCACTTGTCATTGATTATTATATATTTTTTGGTGTATAGGATTTATGTTTTATAGTTAAGGTTTAAGGTTATTGTTTAGTGTTTAATATTTAGGGTCTATAGTTTATGATTTAAATTTTAGTGTTTATAGTTCATGAAATATGATTTAGAATTTAGGGTTTATTGTTAAGGCATAGAGTTTATTATTTAGGATATAATATTTAAAGTTTAAGATTTAAAATTTATGGTATATAATTTAGAGTTTAAGATTTAAGGTTTAGAATATATAATTTAGAGTTTAAGGTTTAATATTTATAGGTTTACCCGAACTTAATATAAAGTCATGCTAAACGTAACTTCACCTCACAAAGTTCATGTTACTAAACTAGTAGTTTGTTAGGAAAAAAATATAAATAAATCAATAGAAAATGACAATTCAAGGTGAACAAATAGATTTTGACTTTGGAGGATTTGTTTAATTCAATCCAACGTATTATACTTCTCAAATTTTTTTAATTTATTATAGTTTTTATGATAAATTTAAAATTATATTAAACTTTTTCGACTTTAAATAATATTTAAATATTTTTGTTAAAATATTAAATTTAAAGTGTTTTTATTTCAGTAAAATAAATTTCTGAAGAATATTTTAAGCAACCGTATTTCACTTTTCTTTAATTTTTTTAATGGAAAACATTATATCATTGTTTATAGATGGGTTGTATTAAATTCATGTTCAATTTCACTATTCAAAATTTTACGTATTGGAAAATAATTTGACCAGTGTAATATATTAGAAAAAATCAACATTGATAATTCCATCGATCTCTAAAATCTTTATTGAGCAATTATATTATACGCTGACAATGATTTTTTTATTTCTTTTAAAAAATCAGAGCTAGTCATATTTTACAAATGGTGACAGTTGTAGTCAATTATTTTTTTTATCTAACCCCCATTTTATTTCTATTTTTTGGTATATATTGTCATACCCTTAGAGTTTCAATCGGGATATGCAGCCTTAGACGCCTTTTTTTAAGTGATTTGCCGCCCAAGTTACGCCTATCTGATCCAAGCCAAAGGGCTTGGACTAAGCCGGAAACGTGAGAAATAAGAGATAATAGATGAAGAAAGAGAACGTGGGGAAACCCGAGCAATAGCTCGACACTTTTATTGAATATTGAAAACATTGGGAAAACTAAGTCTAATACTTGAGGTTAAAACTCAAGACGAAGTGAATAATGAGGTGGGGGTAAGCCTCCTTATATAGCCCCCTATGTTCCTAGTTCTATTCTAACTAGGATTCCTAGTCCTTTAAGGATTAAAACTCCTTAGTCCCTATTGTGGCAGAACTCCTTGAAGGAGTCAAACTCTAAGGCTTCTTAGGTGCTATCTACTTGGGACCTAAAGTGCGACGACCTTGCTCCTGATGTGTGGCAAGATTGGCCCCGATGGAGTTCTCGGGTGCCACCCTCAGTTGCGGACGGGTTTGGTTCCCTCGGTGCCTTGGCTCTTGGCTCCCATGGTACTATTGTAATCAGCCCTCGTGGTCTGGACGTAGCCGACCTCCATGGTGCAGATAGGCTCGACACTCATAGAGTGAACAGGTTCGACACCCATGGTGTGGACGGAATCGGCACCCATGGTGCGGCCAGACTCGACACCCATTGTGCGGGTAGGATCGGCATCCATGGTGCTGACGGACCTGGAACCCATGGTGCGGGCAGGATCGGCACCCATTGTGCGGGCGGGATCGACTCCTATGGCACCCATGGTGCGAGTGGGATCGGTACCCGTGGTGCGGGCGGGATTGACACCCATGGTGCAAACATGATCGGTATCCGTGGTGCAGACAACCTCGACCTCAATGGTGTCGAGGGACTGGGTGTGGACATCCTCAGTCCCGAGGGATTGGTTCCTCGTGGGCTTGACTCCTTTGGTGCGGAGCGATGCATTCCCTAAGTGTGCGGGTTGGCTAAGAGTATTGACGTATTTTGTCCCTTAGTGTGCGAAAAATTTGGACTCAAAATAGCGGTCTGTGACATTCTCTCCCCACTAGTTTTAGTGACTCCCTCGTCGCTTGGTTAGAGTGATCTCAACTTATTTGGCTTTTAAACTACCAATGTTTCTCGGCTCGTTCCCAACTTCCTTTGCTATTCGAAAGTCCTTCCCATAGGACAAGGTATTCATGCCTGGTTTGTACCTTGGTTGTCGAATGACCCTCTCTGCTTGTATGTCCCAAGTTGTGTTCTTGTATGAGATTTTCACTCCAACTGGTGTTTTGTGTGATTTGGCTTGATTCGGGTTTGATTTATTCCCGTGGAAGGGTTTTAGTAAACTTACATGGAATTCCGGATGAGCTTTAACTGTTGTGGGTAACTCCAGGTGATAAGTTTTGTTGCCCACTCGTTTTAAGACTTTGAATGGGCCCTCGTATCTCTGTACAAACCTCTTGTGTGCGGTTGGATTTTTTAAGATCCCGGTTAGCTTGGCAAGGACTAAGTTTTCAACTTTGTAGCTTGTGTCCCTTCGTTTTGTGTCTGCCCACCTCTTAGTCTGTTTCCGACCTTTTGTAGAGGAATTTGGGTGGGGTGTGCTTTCGACTTTGTAGAGGACTTTTTTAGAGGTTAGCTTGGCAAGGACTAAGTTTCCAGCTTTGTAGTTGGTGTCCCTTTCGTTTTGTGCCTGCCCACCCCTTAGTCTACATTCCGACCTTTTGTAAAGGACTTTGGGTGGGGTGTGCTTTCCACTTTGTCGCAAACTTTTGGGTTGCTGGCTTTGGTTCGTCATGCATGTTGGCATACGCGTCAGGCATGGATTGTTGTTCGGGAATTATCGAAGGTTGTAACAATTCCTTGGAATCTTTCATTGCGGCTCGCAGGATTGTTTGTGACACAAGTTTCAACTTGTGGTTAGCTCCTTCTTTTTGTGAAGGAGTTTTGGGCCACTTGAGGGATATCTCATCTCGAATTTCGACTGAGACTTGTCTCACTTTTATCGAGACTTCCTTTGACTTCACTCGGTCATCATGTACCAGTGTCGTTACGGACGGGTGAACTTCCTCTTCTTTCTCTTTGCTAAATCTGATGGTTGGCATTACTTTTTCCCTAACCCCAAGCATTCTTTTCGCGGGAACCATGCACGTGTGTTGAGGGTCAAGTATGTACAAACAACTTGCAAACGGGACGGGTACTGTCCTAATTCGATCAAGGAAATTAATCTCGATCATAAAGTCGAAATCATCGAATGGTATTACACTTATTTCCTTTCCAGACCAATTGCCGATCTTGAGTTCCTTTTGCTACTCCTGTGATTGGCATGACCTTTGAATTAATGGTTTTAATAAATTCACTTGCCTCTTGAAAATGAAAGCCAAGCTTTTTGGTTGTTTGTTCTGACATAAACATGTTGGATGCACCAATTTCCACTAAGGCATTCAATCTTCTGCGTGCCACGATGACATCTATGTAAATCAAACCATTCTTAGAATTTTTCTTAATCTCCATAGAACTAAGGATAGAGTTCAGCTCTGCAATTTCGTTTTTGCATTCATCGTCTTGAATGGTTGTAGGTTTTTCGAGTTGGGGACAATCTCTTTTCATGTGATTGCCTCCACAAGTGTAACAACTAAAGTTGCTTTTCTTTTCCCACGGCTTACGGAGTTTGATATCTCCATTGGTTTGTGTCTTGACCCTTCTGTGGTATGCATGTCTTAGCCTTTTTCGCCATTACCTTTATGTTTTGGCTTATGTGAATTCTCGAATTCAAATTCTGCAAGAGAGTCGGTTATGTCTATTGCTTTGGACAAATCTTAGACCCCCATTCTGTGCAATTCCATCTTTATCCAACGTTGTAATGAGTTTTTGAAAGTAAAGAGGGCATCAACTTCTCTCATGTTATGAATTTGAAGTCTAAGTTAAGTGAACTTGTTGACATATTCTCGAATTAACTCATCATGCTTTAGTTGATGAAGCTTTTCCCATGCTTCTTCTTGTGCATACTTTGGATAAAAATATTGTTTGAATTCAAATTGGAATTCTTTCCAAGTTTTGATGGGAACTTGGTCGTCCTTTGATTGAGAACACCTATGCCGCCACCAATAGGAGTGTGACATCTACCAAGTAAATAGAAGTGGTGTTTACTTTTTTGTTCTCGTCTTCGATGCTTGTGAGTCGGAAATACTGCTCCAAACCCCACATGAAGTTGTCCACTTCCTGGGCATCCCTTGCTCCTTTGAACTCCTTCGATTTTGGCACATCGATCTTGGGCTTAGCCACCGTTGCATCGCCCACCATGTCGGTTATTATGATACTTTTGTAGAGGGATAGCTCGACCTTGAGATTTTGAATTTATCCCAACAGTTCTCCTTTCATCACCTCCATTGCGACTTGAAGGGATTCATCTTGTTGGTTTAATTTTTTATATGATTGGTTGAGGATTCGTTGAACTTCTTTGATGATATCATCCTTGAGAGGATCGATTTTGGCTTCTAATTCCTTGAAGCGACCATTCACAACGTCTAGAGACTCTGTCGATTCCTTTGAATTGGATTCGAGTCGTTTTATCCTTCCCTCAAGACTTGTGAGTCGATCCTTTGAGGAAACCCTGTTTTTATCCATTGGTTAGGTCTCTATGGCCTTTTTGGTCGTCCCAATCTCCTCTTTCCTGCTCATATCGAGCGAATTGGCGCCCAAGTGACGCCTATCCAATCCAAGCCAAAGGGCTTGGACTAAGGCGGAAACGTGAGAAATAAGAGATTGTAAACACTAATTTCATCCGGGATTTAAACCCGGTTTTAATTTTTATTTCTTTCAAATAACGGGCTTTAATTTATTATTAAAAAATCAAAAAATATATATGTATTTGTTTTTATCATATTCAAAAATATTATTACTGTTTTATTCTACTTATTACGTTATTACCATAATTATTATACATTTAAATTAAAAAACCAAAAATATTATACAATATATATTTATTTATTTTCGGTTCTTTTGTTAAGTGTTTATACTTTTTCCATTTATTATTTTATTATTTCCACCTTATCTATTATTTTCGTTTACCTTTATTATTAATATTATTTATTTCATTTCAGTTTTATTATTATAGTATTATATATGAATAAATATCAGGTTTATAAGTTAAACCCAAAAACATTAATTAATTAAACAGCCCAAATGTTTTATTAAATATCAGTCCATTAAACACAATCCAAAAATCAATAAAATACAAGCCCAAGATAAATATTATTACAAAACCCAAAAATGATATTATTACAAGGCCCGTTAATTTAAGCCCAAACCGGGTGCCCATTATAACAGAAACCCTAATCTGATGTTATCCCTTATGCGCAGCCCATCGTGAGCCGTTGGATCTGAGGCTCGATCCAATGGCCGAGATTGAAGGAAGGAAGCTTCCAGGATCCTTCACGCGTCGCACGCGCGCCCACTCGGCTCCCTCACGCGCGCGTGGCGACCACGCTTGTGCCTCTTCGGTTGCCACAGACGTCTCTTCAATTTCTTCGGTCGCCATCCGGTCATCGGATGTTCGCCGGTGGTCCCCCTCGTCCAGCAACCGCCACACATGTGCAAAACAACAAAAAGAGTCAGATCTATACCAAATTTCGACCAAAAAATGCAAGAATCAGAGGCTAAATTTAAACCAACACATTTCTGCAAATTTCAGAGGCATCCCAACAAATTTCAGAGAATTAAACCATTACAATGACATTCAGGGGACATTGCGACAAGAATCAGAAGCACTCGGCCACCGATTCCAGAGGTTATAACAAACAACATTCCAACATCAACCAATAGGAAAATTACGAATGTAATACCATTCGGCTATAAAACCGAATGGAAACCATATTGTAAGGGATCTCTCCCAACCATTGAATCAATACAAAGCAAAGTTTTCAGAGGTATATCCTCTTATCGTTTTTCTTTCGTATAATAGAAAAGAGATTAGGGTTCTTGGGTTCGTTACCTTCGAAATCTGGCCGGGTTTTGTTGAAGCTCACTCCGGCGATAATCCTTACACCTTCGGGTGGTTATTGGTGAGCCGAGAGAAGGAGATCTGAAACTCGTTCCTCAGATCAGAGTCTTCGTTTTGTTTTCTTCAAAAAAAAAAGAAATCTTTTTCGTTTCGGTTTTCTTTAAAAGGAAGCGTTTTGGTTTCGAGCTTGTTGAAATAAGGGACAAAATCGGGTTCAAAGCTTTGAAAAGAAGTTTTTTGGTATTTTTCATGGCCGTTTCTGGAAAAGGGTCACTGGTTTCTGGGTTTCTTGAAGAACATTCATGATGTTCTTATTTTTTGGAAAACATTTGAAGGTTACAGAGAATCTGGGGGCTTTTTGGTTTTCGTTTGAAAGGAAAAATGAATAAAGGCTTAAAATTATTTCTTTTGTTTGTGTTTTATACTAAGGGATTGAAGTAATAATGGTTTAATTTCTTCATTAAATCCCTCCGTGTGAGGGTATTTATTCCCTAAGTCCCCGTAGCTTCGCTGCGTATTTCAATTTGGTCCGGATTTCGGCCAAATCTCTTTTTAAAATTGGTTTTTATTAAAAACAGGTCCCTCCGTGTTTTTAAGCTCTCTTTTGAGTCCTTCCTCAGTTTGAAATAACATCCTAAGGACCTAACTGTTTTTATTTTCTTTTAATTCGGTCCTTTTCAGATTTAAAACTATTAATTATTTCATATTATTTCTTTATTTTGTTTCACATGTTTACATTTTATTACATTTTCATTTCATGTTATATTGTTATTTGTAACATATATTTGTTCTATTATGCTTTTATTTTTTTATGTCATGCATGTCTATTTATTTATGCATTTTTTTTGTATATATTTTGCATATGTCAGTTCATTATTTTTACATATTTATTTTATGTTTTATTTACATTATACCAAGCTTTTTATTCATATTTATTTATTTATTCAATTTTTGTACCATGTATTTACATGTTTTATTTTTCGTATATTTTTGTGAATATTGCTTATGTTATGTATATTTGCCATCTAAGCCACATTCACTTCGTTAATTAGTGAATTAATATTATACGTCTTTATTCGGTCGTAACGGGCCCGATACCAAACGTAGTGGTGGCGGTGTATACGTTTACCTTCATATAAAGATACGGTAAAAATAAAATTTGATTCGAATATTTAAACAAGCCTTAATTTAAATGCCACTTTAAACCGAAAAATCTAAAATTAAATAAACGGTAATTTGATAAAGGTGCCAATTTTGGGCGGTTTTAAACGCTAACCCCGTTTTTAACCGTAACCGACTCTCGGACCCTAATTTATTCGAATCTCTGTTTTTTATGGTGTCCGGTCTACCAAAGTGACCGGTGGCGACTCCAACATTTTTAATTTGTTTTCAAATTCCCAAATTCATTTCAAATTAGCGACTTTTTACACTCCTAGAAAAAAAAGGGTCGCTACAGAGATAATAGACGGAGAAAGAGAACGTGGGGGAAATCCGAGCAATAGCTCGGCACTTTTATTGAATATTGAAAACGTTGGAAAAACTAAGTCTAATACTTGAGGGTAAAACTCAAGACGAAGTGAATAATGAGGTGGGGGTAAGCCTCCTTATATAGCCCCCTATGTTCCTAGTTCTAATCTAACTAGGATTCTTAGTCTTTTAAGGATTAAAACTCCTTAGTCCCTATTGTGGCAGAACTCCTTCAAGGAGTCAAACTCTAAGGCTCTTTAGGTGTTATCTACTTGAGACCTAAAGTGCGGTGGCCTTGCTCCTGATGTGTGGCAGGATTGGCCCTGATGGTGTTCTTGGGTGCCACCCTCAGTTGCAGGCAGGCTTGGTTCCCTCGGTGCCTTGGTGCTTAGCTCCCGTGGTACTATTGTAATCGGCCCTCGTGGTCTGGGAATAGCCGGCCTCCATGGTGCGGATGGGCTCGACACTCATGGAGTGAACAAGTTCGGTACCCATGGTGCGGACGGAATCAACACCCATGGTGCGGACGGAACCGACACCCATTGTGCTGGTGGGATCGACACCCATGATGCGGACGGACCCAGAACCCATAGTGCGGGCGGGATCGACACCCATGGTGCAAACATGATCGGTATCCGTGGTGCGGACAACCTCGGCCCCAATGGTGCCGAGGGATTGGGTGCGAACATCCTTGGTCCCGATGGTGGCGAGGAATTGGTTCCTCGTGGGCTTGACTCCTTTGGTGCGGAGCGATGCATTCCCTAAGTGTGCGGGTTGGCTAAGAGTATTGACGAGTTCTACCTTTTAGTGTGTGGAAATTGGGACTTAAAATAGCGATCCGTGACGATATGTATTATTATTATTATTATTCAATCCAATAAGTAAAAATATATAGTCTATTAAAAATAATAGAGTCCATTAAATAAGAGATCATATACATAAATAAAGACAGATTTAACCCAATATATATATTGTTATTATAAATTTTTTTAGTTATTCTGATAACATAAGATCTCAATCCTATTATATATAAGAAGATTGAAAAAAAATCATATTCAACAAGTATGAAAAGTCAAATGATGCACACATAAATTCTCACTATGCACTCACGGAAAATTTACGATAGGATTTAAGTATTTTTGGATTAGAATGTATACTCATGTATAGATAATATTTAAGTTACCTTTTCAACGTATCTTGAACGATAAAAAATTAATTAAATAAATATATTTGATTGATTAGTCTCATAAATGATATGATAAAAATAACCATAATATAATTTCTTTGTTCTATTTTAGTTTTTTTACAAAAATGTCATTGTATTTTATTTTTTTTAACAAAATGTCATTCTATTAGTTTCCTCTAGTATTTATCGACAGTGAAATTGAAAGCGTATAATTGTTGGGTGAAAATCGTTTGCTTTTTTGTCATGCCATTTTTCATGCCTCCGTTTTAAATTATAAAGATTAGGAGGTAGTGTTTAAGGTTAGGGATTCTGGTTAGGGTTTAGAGAATTAAGGGTAAGGTGTAGGGTATAGGGTTTAAGATATAGAAAATAAGGGTTAAAGTTTAAAATTCAAATTTTTAAAAAATTTCAATAGGAAACATGGAATGATGCATGATATAGAAAATAAATGTTTTTTTTAAAATAAATTATAATGGGCGTCGAACGTCGTTGAACATCACTGTCGCTGAATATTGTTGAATACTATTAAATTAATTAATAAAGATTTAAATTTTTAAGGACTAAATATATAATTAATAATTATTTAAATAAAATTTAAATTAAATTATTTTTTATAAGAAAAACTATAAGGATGGTCACCCAACTATTATTCTTTTCTTGTTTTGGTCATCGAATTAAACTTTTTATTAAAATCGTCAATAATGTTTTATTTTGTTATTGTTTTGGTCATCGATCATTAAATATTTAATAGAGTTTGTGACATAATATGGTTTAATAACAATTATAATCTCTAAAATTATTATATTATATAAATTTAATCCTAATAAAAAATAACTCTTCAATATTTAGATTAAACTTCAAGTTTTTTTTTCTTCCTCTGCTATATTACTTTTCGTTAAATGTTTATGTGTAGGAATTTCCATGGTTCCACAGTTTGAAATGGAGGAAATTATGACAACTAATTGGAGCTACTTCTTATTTATTTATGGTTGAGTCTCGAAGCAACTGATTGTTTATTTTAAAAAGGAAAAACAAAGAACTCATTTTTTAGGAACCTTGCAACAATACAAATCAGTGGTTTAATGAAATTTCTTCTTCAATAGCAGTGACGAGATTAATCAAATCTTTAAATGTATTTTGAATCAGACCAAGATTTCGTTGAGCTTTGTTTTTCTGGGATTCTTCGATTTTGGAGTTCCGGAGTTCATTCATGGAGGGTAGATTTTTAAAAACGAGACAAATTTTTTAGAAAGTTTATATCAATATTGTTGCGGAGGAAGAAGAAAAAAGATTAAAAATTTGGTGTTTAATCTAAATATTTGATAATTTATTTTTTATTAAGATCAAACTGATATAATATAATAATTTTATGGACTAAATTTTTTATTAAATCATGCCATGTTACAATCTCCATTAAATATTTAAAGGTCAATGACTAAAACGATAACGAAATAAAATATTAGTGACGATTTTTATAGTTGGATGGCCAAAAAAGTGATAGTTGGGGGACCAAGCTTATAATTTTTCATATAGAGAAAAATTTAATTATATTTTTATTTTAACTAATTATTAATTATATATTAAGTTCTTTAGAGTTTTAGAGCTTGGAGAAATCTATCTTTTAAGGTAAACAATGTTAGTTTTGGTGGAGGAAGATGGTTTGTGAGGGTGAAGAAGGAAATCCATGTTTGGGAGTTTTTAAGAGTTTTTCTATGCTTCCTTGATGTTTTAAGAGTTAAAAACATCCCTAGCTTTGTCTTATGGTTGGTCTTAATCCTTTCTTGTAGAGAAAGAAGTGGGAGCTTCATCACAAAGGTTGGGCAAGGAAAAGGCTTGAGGAGGGTGAAATCGTTTTTGTTGTTGTTGTTGCTCAAGGTTGTTACTCCCAACTCTTCTCCTCATCATGCATTCCATGGTAGATAGCATTCATGTAGATCTTTGTGTATGTATGCTTGGTTGAAGGTTAAAGACCATTAATGGTGAAATTCGGATTTATTTGGTTAATGAAAGGAAAATGAGGTTAAGTCATCCTAAACACTCCTAATAATGTGTAGGAACACTTTAGGATCGATTAGATCAAGTATAAGAAGAATCCTTAGAAATTTCTAAGTGCAGACCTACATTTCGTGTAGGAGGTATCGATACCGGTGGTCCGTGTATCAATACCCCTTAGAGAAAATAGGCTATTGGGAAGGAGGTATCGATACCGGTATCGATACCAAACCCTCCAGTAGCATCTTCGATTCGATACTCGTATCGAAGCAGAGAAGCCTTCTTTCGTTGACTTTAAAATGGGTCAAAGGGTATCGATGCTAGTATCGATACCTATGTTTCGATACCTTCTTTGGGTGGGTATCGATATAGGGTGTTTCGATACCCCATATAGGAGTATCGATACCCTAGTGAACTTTTGTCAAGTTAAGTATTGTTTGAGGTTCGATAAGAGGATTAAGGGTCTTAATGAATTTGATAATTAACGAAATGAATTGTGGACATAAGATTGATGTTATAACCTCTAACGACTAAGTTATGTTAAGTTTTGATGAGAAGACCCTAGGTGGATCATTTGTGTGTATCGAGTTTTTGTTTGATGAAAATCTGGATATCCAAAAGTGTTGCAACACGTCGAAGGCCATCCGGTGTAACATTTCGGGTGATGTATTGAAGACTTTTATTCCGAGTGTTGGGCGACCTCATTCGAAGATGTTCGATGTAACATTCCGAACATGGGATTGGTTGGGCGGCCTCCACCCCTTTCCGAACGTTGGGCAGCCTCGTTCGAAGATGTCCGATTTAACATTCCGGGCATAGGATTTGAGGGCGGTCTCAATCCTGAGTGTAGGATCCCGATACTGTGTGGACGCGGGCCTCACTCTTGTGTGTTATTTGTGATGTGACATGTATATGCTGTGTGCGATATTATATATTGTTTATGTCATGTGTTAGGCGAGCATGCTAGACCATCATATCATGCACGATATTTTATATGTTATGCTTTAATGCTTATGATATGCATGATGTTGGCCGAGTTCGGCGTACCCACTGAGCTTTCGTAGCTCAGCGTTCGAAATGTGTTTTCGTGTGTAGGTTAGGTGAAGCCGGTTCGTGGAGCACCATCAAGGTTTGGATTTCAGCATCGACCGTGTTGTCAGAGTACACTTATTAGATTTAGTGGGCTAGTACTATGTCGAACCCTATGTAATGTAACTCTGTTTATTTTAATTTGGGTCGAATGTTTTAAATGGTTTGTAATATTTTGGAGCTCCGATTTCTTTAACTTATTTTGGGCTTATGTTTTTAACTCGAATGGATTTTATGAATTACATTTGGACTTGAGTTTGAATTATTTAATGGGCTTTGAAATAAAATCTTAAAATACAGGTTTTGGACCGGAGGCCCAATGTGACATCCGGATCGGGTGTTACATGTTTAATGATATTCAACACATGTCGTAATTTTTTTTTATTTTTTAAGAATTGTTGTACAATTGTTTAAAAAATAAGCCCACTCCTGTTTTGTCTTAAACCTGGGAATCCTTGTCTGAAATTTTGACTTCTTGGCCTTGTTTCTCGAGACTCAGATATGGTGTTCTATTCTTATCTTTCATCTAAAACAATTTCAAGCAATTTAATCTTTGAATATATCTGATTTATAGTATAACATAACAGTACCTGAGACCCCAATGGATTAGCTTGTTTCTTTTTGTTCTCTTGGCTGCAAAAATAAGAGTAGAATCCCACATCCCAAAAATGGCAATCAAGATACCAATGATGTTCCTCTGGTGGAAAGGGTCATACAACAGTGTATACCCAAAGACAGGAACCATGCAAGTCTTGAGGTGACCAAGAACTTGATTGTGCCAATAAAGTTGGGTTGGAGATCAGTGATGGGGCAATGCCAACTCCAACAAGTAAAAGGAAGAGTGACAGCTTAATCTTTTGGCTGCGCAAAATAGAACACAAATAAAATTTGACTCTCAAAAGTGCTCAAATATCATAAGCAAATTGTCTATTAAGAGAAGGAACCTGAATTGCTTGTTTAGTAAGATGTTCTCCAGTTACACAGTGAATAGTATGATTGCAAGCTTGGTCATCTGCAAAAACAGAATGAGAACCCAAGATTATAGACTAAAAAGGTAATAAATGAAGTCCCACTTGGTAGAAGCCAATGGAGTTGAAGCCAAGGCTTGAGTTGAGAAGTTCTTATGATCATGAGCAGTCCATATCAATACAACACAATCCAATCACTGTCAAGTCAGCAACAAATTGCAAGGATGATACGCGTGAAAAGGGAACCCAAAATTGATTAGGTGGTAGTTATAATAATCGACTATTAAAGGATAGTAAAATAATAGGAGGAGGCAGAAAAATTGTGAAACCCTTTTATTTTCTCTCTGCATTTCTTATTCTCTTCTTCCTTTCTTCTATAATTCTTTGATTTTCAATAAAAATTCCCTTTGATTACTTGAGTTCACAACATTGGTGCTTTCATTGAGAGATTTCAAAGCCGATATGAATCACACAGAATTGATTAAAGCATTGTAAATCACATCGGTGCGCTATGAACAGATGTTGGCTTCGCTGCAATCCCATTTCGAAGAGTAGCAACAAGTGAACAACAGATTTCAGCAGATACTCCAAGATATAGCACATTAGTTGGATGCTATTTCATTACACTTGGGACTGTCTAAATACCTCAAAAATGAAGAATCGAGGGACTCAATCACAAAACCCCACTAGGTGTTCGATGAATTACCAACACCAACTCACCCAAAAATTGATGCTGAAATTTGCGATGAAGAATTTGATGCTCAACAGATTCTAGTTAAAGAAGAATTTGAATCAAGGATGAAACAACAATGGAGGATCAATTTAAGGAGATATCTTTCTTCTTGGTTACTACCCATAAATCAATGGTCGAACCTCGGAAGCATAAAGAAATCACGGAAGTGATAAAGATTGTTACTGTGGATGGTCATGGAACAATACCGACATACTTTGTAAGTAATTCAGATTCTATATATTATTTAGATAGATGGTCGAGGAAAGAGTTTAACGTGAGAGAAGTAATTCATGTAAATGACCCTGCCATATTTGGACTTTTGGTTATGGGAAAAAGAGTGATATGCCATGATCCGAACTTGAAAGTTGAGTTTAATAAGATTATATATATGAATGAGTTGGTGAAATATTTGTCCGATGTCACTGTTATACTTGCTGATTTCTCTAAGGAAAATGATCTTAGAACCATTTGTTTTGGGGTTGAGTTTTGACAACATGATCACTCGTAAGTCCTTGACAAAAAATAGATTATACTTTTTGATCTCGTGGGAAAATCTATCCTTGTGCTTGGACAAGGCGATGCAGATCAGTTGAGGAAGGAATTGGTTGAAGTGCATATTGGGTGCATATATTTGATTTCGCGAGAAGAAAAATGGGATGCTTACCTTATGTGCTTAGGATTCATGTGTTCTGGTTCCATGAAAACTGGGGATGAGAGATACTTATCCTTGATTGTAGTTCTAGCAATCTATCTGGAGAAAGTTAATTCTTTCGGAGCTCCTCACATTGGTCATATACATAAAATGGCTTATGATTGATTTTCTATGGAGATTGGAATCATTTACTTATAACCCTTCATATACAACATTGCTCGAGTTCCTTCAACAAAGGTCAACAAAGAAGTTAATCGAGATTATCTAATTAGAATTATCAAACCAAATCATCGTGAAAACTCATCATTGTCGACTTTGTATGCTCAAGAGAATTACCTAGAGTCGTTTCTTCCTCTTGATGATTGCTCAATCTCTGTGTTTACATATGAATTATCTTTGGTATGCACCAAATCAAAGGAAACTATCAAGGAATCAGATTTTGACACGAACTGTCAGTACTTCGAAATAATTTTACGAAAGCTCAATGTGAAGGTTGTATTAGCACCTTCAACTACTGCCAGAGCTGCTGAATTAGTCACAGGTCTAATTTCCCAAACTTGGAGTCTTGATGTTGGTCGCAATGCTTTCAAATTTACTGGGCTCGCTACAGGTTTAGTTTTCTAAACTTGGAGTCTAGATATTCATGGCGATGCTTCCCATTATATGCTTCAAAACTTTGTTTATCTGTTGAAGAATACATTCATTCCTATCGTGACCCTAGTAGTGGAAGAAAACCTTCTAAGAGATGTAAAAGGACAACCTGAAGTTTACAAGCCATGGATAAGATTCTTAAAGTGCCACAATGGTTGCATGATATTTTTCAATGGAAAGAAACTTTGCAAGACCTATGAAGTCGTCATATATGGTGTAGCGATGCAGGCTGCAATTTTTAGTGGTGAAAGGGATGAAAAAGTTCACAAGTTAATTTTGGATGCTACACCATCGTCTCTCGGGTTGGAAACAATGAACACAAATAATATTGATGTTAAAAGGAAAAGGGAGTTGAGGCAATGAACACGGTGCGACAATATGAGTACAATATGAAAAGCACAATAATGATGAGAATTGGCTCAACATACTATTCGAATCTTGAGGAAAAGGTTCCTCTTTAAGAGGAGGGTATTGTTATGATCATGAGCAGTTCATGTCAATACAACACAGCCCAATCACTGCCAAGTCAGCAGCAAATTGCAAGGATGATACGCGTGAAAAGGGGAACCCCAAAACTGATTAGGTGGTAGTTATAATAATCGACTATTAAAGGACAATAAGATAATAGGAGGAGGCAGGAAAATTGTGAAACCGTTTTATCTTCTCTTTGTATTTCTTATTCTCTTCTTTCTTTCTTATGTAATTCTCTGATTTTCAATAGAAATTCCCTTTGATTACTTGAGTTCACAACAGAAGTTCAATCGAGGATGCCAAAGAGCATCACAGTCTTCATGTCAATTGGTTTAATATCGAACAGGTTGAAGCGTTGTGCCACGTAGAGGGTGCAAAATGTTACCATCAGATGCCAGCTTGTGAGTGTTATAGCTATGTGGATTAAAACGAAATCCAACCGAATGTTATTTGGATTCGAATGAATGTTAGATACAAATATGTTGATTTAGAAAACAAATTCGTATGTGAAACAGGTAATAAGAATGATGAAACTACCAAATGGGAAGCCAAGATTGCTCATCAAAGCTTTGTTGCAGATGATAAAGGAGACAGATGATGCAACTGACAGAAACAGGGCACCAATAACACCCAATTGAAAGCTAGAAATCTCTCTCATCTCTGCTGAAACAAGCAAAACACACATGCATATATCAAGTTAAATAAGAAACAATGATATGTGCATGTATAAAATTGTGATAAGTGGGAACTGAATGTTGATATTTTAGTTTATTACCAAATATTACACAATTAATAAACTAATTACATCACCATTATTATGTTTCTTATTTAACCTTTTGAACATTTAATTCTTTCTCAAAGCTGCAGTTTACCCAAGCTACTATGTTTGAGAAATAAATTCAAGAAGACAATACCAGGAAAATTATTGGAGAAGCAATTATGATTGTAAATGGCCTGCTTCCTACAGGAAATAAGGTGGTGGTACATCGAGTTATGACTTATTATATAGACATAAGTTTTTTATACGTATATTATAAGTTTAAATTTTCATATATAGGTACAATAAAATACTAAAATTTGTATATTAATAAATATAGTTTGATCTGATTATATATGTTTGTTGACTTAAGACAGAGAGCTAGTGCATGCATGTGCATTGAAAATGAAAAGTGCAATTTGATTCAGAAATTTAACTGGTAAATGAGTGATTGGTTATGTGCAGAAATTTAATCTCACGTTTCAGTTGATGCGTCAATGCTTTCAAAGCAAACATCATGCAAGATCCACAAGGGGAAATCGCAAGTTTTAGTGCTAATCATTTGCTGAAAAGGTTATTCAGTTCCAAGTGTAAAAATGAGGTTTTAAATGCAGACAGCAGTTGACAGATCAATGCTTCATTACAAGACAAGCCTTGTGTTATTTTGTCTCGTGTCCTTTCTGATCTAATGATGATATAAATTAATACCAGAGGGCCCAGAAGAAATAAGTTTTTGATGAAATCAGCTGAAAGCTCTTCACTTCATTATGATTGAATGATTTTGCAATTTGCACTTTGGCTTTACAATTATTTGCTGCTTCATTCAACAGCAACTTTCAGTGACAACTCACAAGTTTCTTTATGGAAATGTTACAATCATCATAGTTTTTGAAGGAAAGACACCCACCATTGTTCTCCATGAGGAACAACTGGTAAAAACAATTCACCCCTTTCTTTTTATACCTGTAAAAATCTTGAGATACAAGAAAATGTTGGTTAGGGAAATGAGTCCACCCTCTTGCCGCCCAAAGTTGAAGCCAAGCTAGAATCAAGTGAGATGATAGATGTAGGCAGACATGGGGGTGACAATGAGGGTTGGTTGGGGTAAAAGGTAAAAAAATGTTTATCCCTTTGCATTTTTAAGCTGAGATATGTACGCTAAGTCAGCATCCGCGATTCGCTTCTGAAACATCGCCCACTCGATTTTGGACCTTATTCTAACCTGTGAAGGGAAAAGAAAAGAAATGTATGAGTCTGGTTTTGAGATTTAATCTTTCTTTTATGACCAAGGTACATAAAATGATGTCAAACTTGGTCAATATGCATACCGCGTCTCGTGGAGATATCCCGGCATGAGGTTCACCCTGAAATTTGACAGAATGCATATTAATGAGAATATAATCAGGATGACCGTGATAAACAAGTTATGTCGAAACTCATAGTAACAAGCAACCAGATAAAGATCAAACTTATGTTCATACATACAAGGAAAATATATGGTGACTATAAGCCATAACATCATTCATCATATATCACAGACAAAAGATCTGCCAAGCTGACAAGAACTCACCTGGTTCCCGAGAGTTGGAATCACTTGATGAACTATCCACTCTGAATCTACAACGCCAATTTTTTCATGTGCAGGCTACGGAGAAGAAAATGGCGAATTAGTACAAAAATAAGTAGCCAAACTGAGATAGTATACATGAAGCTTTCCTTTTTCAAAGGGTGGACTAAGAGAAGCTAGCTACACATGTTATTGAAATTGATCTCACGAAAATTAAATACTTTCAATCATTTTCCGAACTTTCTGTCGCATTTGCTACAAATTCAATCGATGCTAATTTTTCCAAGGTGTCCAAACAAATGATCCAATTTGCAGCTAACGACAAGTTCCGGATGTTCTTATTGACAATTTGTATACTGCAAAGCTATGTTACATGGAATCAGGTATTAATCTCAGATAAGAGCAAGTGTTTGGACAGGGTTCCTGCTTCTTTGTAGCAAACACGTGTCAAATACGAGTAGTTGAAGAAAATTCTCCAAGAATCAGAGCAACATGATTGGATTCTAGCCAATAACAGAAAGGAAACAGCAAAAATAGGCAGAAACCGCTTACTGTAACACATCTTCTGAGAGCAAAATCCAATCCCCATCCATGCACCAAATCATTCTACAAGAACATGATTTGTTAAAAATTTAGGTAGTATTAAAAAGGAACTCAAGATATTATGTAAATTTATAGCCAACGTTGCTGCATGCTCCTAATCTGTGCCTTCATTCTGTTTCCATCGTCGGAGAAGTTGAGCATGGTGGGAACTCATTGTGAAAGGTGCTAGAGTAATGAACCGATTCACAATCGTATTTTTCCTAAATTTTATTCATTTACTTTTAGGACTATCCTCAGATGTGCAATTTCCCACCCAAAGGGTCCAATCTGACTAGTAGGAAACCCTTCAAAATTTGCACAAATATAGGAACTTATGTTGGGAGGCAAGGATGCAGATAGGAAGTGCAATGTATCTAGTCGGTTAATCTGCAGGCATGTACGTATTCTAAACAATGTGGCCTGAGTCTACAAAATCCTTAAGCATGCTTTACCTGAATCAAGTACCATACACATTGCCAAGCTTCCTGAGAAAATACAGGCGCCATAATTTCCACAAAACTGAAAGAAAGTAAACAGTAGTAAATGCACTGAAAGAAAGGAAGATTTCCGGTCTAAGGAATGTTAACCGTGAAGGGCACTACAAACTTACAAATCAAGAATACTGCTCAAGCATTGTCAACTATGATTCTCCTCCAAACAAACACGATTCCCATTTTTACAGAATTTTATGTTGGTCCAAATTAATGATGTCCGGGTCATTTCGAAAATGTTCACTAACATATTATTAAATTGTAAAGAGAGAGAGAGAGAGAGAGAGAGTACGCGGCACATGGTGGAAAACGTGGATCACTACACCAGCCAGGTTTCTCTCTGGTAAACCTGCAAACCAAGTCGAATCGCAGAACTTCAAAGTTAAAATGAAAATAAAGAAGAATGGTTGTTGATGATTGTCAAAAGTAATTGACCCTTCACATGGTGTGCACACAAGACAGAACCTACTTGTGAACTTCTCGGCCAACTCTCCTCTTTGTCATCTGCCATGTCAGTGCATAATTGGGCTCCAAACCTGGTTGTGAGATCTCTAGACCATGTTTCTTGACCAGTTTGATATATCTGGTAACATGTGCAGAGAAAATTAGAAAGAAAAAATATATAAATGTCGAAATTAAGTTTACATGAAAAGGCAGACCTATCTGCATTGAAGTTTTCCACTCCCAGATCTTCATCCCAGATAAATATATATTCATAAGCGGCAACAATATCCGGATGCAAAAACCTTTTTGCATACCACCTAGTATGTGTATAAGATCAGGAAATGAGAACAGGCAGCAAAATTATCAAGTGCTACTGCTAAGCAAATCTACCAAGGAAGGACTTAAACTTACCATTTTGTTTGTTTCCTAGCACTGACATGGATTGCATTCTTTGACCACTCCAATTGGTCCCATTCAGTGGTCCGGCCATCATAATGAAAAAGTAAAATTTGAAAATCCTCAGAAAACTACCTCAACATGTTAGAATACAAAGTGTCACAAACCCGGAAAATCAAGATTAGAAGGGGAAAAGGATGAAACTGTTCCATTGTCACTAACCTTTTTAACACATCGATTAATATTTTTCATCTGATCGATACCAACTGTAAATGTTGCTAAATACTTTGGTTTCTTCTTTAGATCCTGTGGATTTAAGGAAACATTGTGATAACACCGAGAGTAACAGGTCACAGGGAATTATATTTTAGCACACCAGAATGCATATGTTTCCAAGCCGACAATAATAGCAATATTGTGCCAAACTGGTCCTAATATGCATTGGAACCTTTTTCTGGTGGAAATAGCAGGATAAGATGCATGGAACATTCTGAGTTGGCAACGACGTTAACGATATTTCTATGTACGTAGTATGATGCATCATACCTTGCTAGGATCACCCCATAATCTGCGTGGGTAAAGGTCAGTCTCTGGAACAACAATTCCTGGAGGTAATGATTCTGCACCACGAGGATTTGTTGGAACATATATCTGGGAAAGCATAGAAGGAGAAGGCAATTTTAAAAAAGGATCAAAATCAGCACCATGCTTTAATTCTAAACAATCGTGCTGCTTGACAGAAGAAGCTGGAAAACATAATAAATTGGTTAAAGAACATAGGGGCAAACGAAACACACTCCCCGATAATCTGATAATATACAATCCAAGAAGCATCGATAAATATTCACCTTACCGATGACGAAAGATTGCAAGAAAAAGGGACGGAGAGTAAGCAACAAGCACCTTGGAAACATTTCTTCGAGTTGTTTCAGAAGATTTGACCGTATAGAATTGTTTGCTATTAGATGCGGCTACATCAATAGATGGTCCAAGGCTTGAAGATAAGTTTTGAATCTGCAGCTATTAGAAATAAATCATATGAATGATAGAGCAAAGCAACTACAGCATAGCTATATAGAAACGAAAGCAAGAGTACCCTGTAAAGGGAAACTGACGGAAAGGAAATGCCGATAAGAAATCCGAAAACAGCTCCAATAGTTGTTGTGATAATGAGCTTGGCACTACAATTTTTCCTACAAATTCCACTGCAAAGCATTCAACTAATTTAACAGAAAGGGTCATAGAATTTTTTCATCATAAGCAATAAACTGAGGAACTCCGGGGATCCAAGACACACATAAGAATGCCATGAGGGTCAAAACAATTTCATACACCAGCACTTTGTAATACCGAAAAACAACATACTCTAACCTGCGGTTCATGCTTCCCATATCGGTATGTTCCCTTGCACTCGATTTAAAAGGCTAGATGCCCATAAGAACTGTTATCTCCCATAAGCACCTTACGAGCATTCTTCTAGAATACCTAAGCAATGCAACTTTTATCTCCAACCAAGTTTGACCTCAGATTAGCATGAGACTTCGAGCTTCAATATATATCACAGAAGATATCTAAATACGAATAGAGATATGCAACGAAACCTATTTGAGCAGGAAAAAAAATGCTACAATCTAAATTAAAAGTCTCATTTACTTTCAACATGATACAAATTCCATAAGCTATTCAAGCAAGTCACTAAATAAGTTATTGCTTTAACTCAGGCCAATAATTAAAAATTTCAGTACCCATGACATAGTTGAAGCATGTTCTCACCATTCGTTGCTCTTAGAGTTGGAGTGCAATTTACTGCTAAAATTTCAACACAAAATTTATGTCAACACTATTTCATTTGAATTAATAATAAAAAACTTGTCACAAATTCTGATTTGTATACTATTTTAACAATACAGATTCATCATAACTTTTCCAAAACCAAAATTCCAAATGGTTTAAAATAATACAGTGAAAGAAATAGCCAATCCTCTAAAATTAAAATTTTCTTCAAAAAGATTAAATTTTTAAAATTTTGTGCAAGGAAAAGAAAAGGTTAAGCCATATCATTCAATTTTTTGATCTACATATTGAATTTAAGGGTTAAAATACCTTTGTTTTCTGGAGATTCTAATTCCCATAAAAAGGGAAAACCTAAAAAAAAGAAAAAAAAAACTAAATTTATTATTTTTATAAAATATAAATAAAAAACAACAACAAAAAAATCCCAGAAATTACTTGCCTTTCTTTGGTGATGATAAATTGATCACATAACAGAGAAAATAGAGAGTTTTCTTTCCACATAAATTTGTATAAACAGAAAGAGAAAATGTAGAGAAAGTACATCCGGTTATAGTTGTTTAAGGTGGATTAAGAATTGAATTAAAGGATGGATCAAGTTTTACAGTAGATTTGATCTTATTTGATTATATTAATTCCATTCTAATTTTAATGTAATTTTATAAAATTTGTTAACTGTCACATTACCAGTATGTCACTTCTCTGTTAATTTTTAACAATCATTTTAATAAATTTAATGGTTTAATTAATGAATTTGATAGTTCGATGATCAAAATAAATATATTCATATAGTTCAATGGTCACTGAATTAGTTTACTCTTGTTGCATTGTGATTTTCATTTTTTTTTGAAAAAAGAAAAAAAGAATAACCAAATAACTAAGGATTTTCGTTTAGAGAAACTTCGAGATTCGTTATGGTAGACCCGTCAGGTTACCGACAGACACGATTTCTGTTGCCTTATCGTAAAACATCTTGACTCAACTTGGCTCCGGCTGTTTTCAGCCCTTTCAATGAAACATGTTGGTTGAAAAGGTTAAGTGATGGCAGCTTTGAAGCTGGTGGTTACTTCCCATTAGGCAGCAATGGCCTAAAATCTTCCATTCGTCTTGTTGTGCCTAATGACATTGTTTTTTGCACTTATGTGGGCCTCTGATTCCATATGGTACGTCGAAAAGCTGGATAAAGGCCAACATATCCTCTGAGATACATCATGTCAATGAGGAACTTCTTCCATGAAGCTTGACAACCATATGTTCTGGACTGTGGGATTTGAACTGCGTTTGCTTTTGCATTTTCGGTGAATCTCATCTTCATATAAACATAGAATTCACTCCGAAGCTTTGGGAAGAAAACTGCACCCCAAGTACAAGGTAGCTGGTAGAGGTACGGTGTGTTTGGGCGAATGAGCTTCGGCCATTTCAGAGCTGTACCAGAGACTACAATGTAAGCATTATTGCCAACGGTGGACCTGAACCTTACGAGCAACGGACAACGGTGCAAGCGTCTTAAACTCATTGACTGAGTGAGCACAATGTATCAACCATTTTGTCCTCTACGACAATAAAAAATTAAAAGGATCACATTTTTATCTAAAAATTCATTTTAAAGGGGATTTCTTTAAAAAAAAATATATTTTTGAAAACATAAAATCTTCATCAGACCAAACACCATTAAGCAAAATTAGAGATTTAAATATTTTGGTTTGGGAGTTAATTGTGGATGAAAAAGGGTTAACCCCTCACACCACCCAAAATTAATACCTAATTAATTAATGTTTAATTAATATTAATTTTTAGGTTAAAATAATGATTACATTAATTAATATTTTATTAATACCTAATTAATTTTTGGGGTTAAAATAATGAATGCTAAACTATCATTAACTTTGCACGAACCCTTTAGCTCAAGTGGTTAAAGGAATGGTTGATGTTCCTAGAGGTCACGGGTTCGAGCACCAGCAATGCCAACAGAGTGATTAAGCGATCAATGTCAAATAGTGGAGATTATATTCTAGAACATATACTACTTGTAATCACTATTAGCTTGTTCAAAATAAAAAACTATCACTAACTTCTTTGGTGTAGTATAAAAATAATAATATAAACATAAATGAATATCGTATAAAATTAAATAATAAAATTAAATAAAATAAAAATAACAAGGACCAAAACAATGATTGAAAAAGGGCTTGATTGAAAATCATTTAAATCATAGGAGGATTGATCGGGCATTTATTCACGCAAAAAGTTAAAACTGAAAAAAATATTTAAAACCCAATTCCTAAAAAAAATTGAGATTGGTATTTTTTTTATTTATGTTTTATTTTAGTATTCAAATATGTGTGCATGCAAAAGTAGAATATACATTATGATATCTTTTTGTTTTCTTTTATATTTTATTCCTTCTAAAAATTTATTATAATGATTCTAGCATATATATCAGATTTATCTATGATTTAACTTTGTTTTCTCTTAAACAAAAATTTAATGATTGAATGTGAATTTGGTATTGATCTGATTTTTTTATGCTTTTAATTAATACAAATCTGAAAACCTAATAATCTAGGTTTTTTTTCGAAGATAAAAATTTTGATTTTCTTTTGATCTAAATCGTAGAATCAAAATTTGATTTGGCGGTATAGATTTGGTTGCACACAAAAAATGACATCAGGATTATTAGATTTAATTAATTTGGGGTTTTAGGTTATTTGGGTTAGATTGATTGGTTGGGTTTAATGTATGATTTGAGTTTTGTTTGTAATAATAGACTTAGACTTAATGATAAGATTTTTATTTTAATATAATAATTTAAAATATTTTTGGATTAATTTGATAATATTTTAAAAATGCTTTTAAGTTCAAATAACTTGATAAATGTTTTTGAATTGATTTTGGAATTTCTTTTTACTTGAACAAATGTTTTAACCTTAAAAAAATCAAAAACTAAAGTCTGATACCGGTACTGAATCCTCGGTTTCGATACCGAAAGGATCGTACCGTTAAAGAAATCTCAAGACCGATATGATTATTTGAAACAATTCTATAATCAATTTGGTGTACCTATATAAGCTCAGTCGTACTGGTACATTGTAACACCCTCGACTTGGATGTGACATTTGAGCCTTAAACCCAAACTCAAAGCCATAAATTTTTTCAAACTAGATTAGCCCAACAAGCAATTTGTAAAAATATTTAAATTCGACAATTAAAATATATATAAATAAATAAAATGTTACAAAGAAACTCTAATTTGAATGTATGTTCCGAATAGTAGAATTTCAAAATAATAATTATAAACTCTAAGGTATAAGGTCAAATGAATACATAACCCACTAAACTTAAATATCATACTCTGAAGATCATCATATGCTAAAATCCCGATCTGAGAGTGTTCCTCGACCCACAGTCTAAGTCCAATCTATATGTTTCAACGATTACGAACTTCTAGCATACAAAGCTTAGCGATACACATCTACTCTATTATACTTCATGCTAATTATAAACATAAGCTTGCAAGTTAATACTAGCAATAAAAAGAGATAAATAAACATGTAGTGCTAATCAAGCATAGATGCAACATCTCAAATAACATAAACACGTCAATAAAACAAATTAGGAGTGAGGACCAATATCACTCGACACTTGGAAACCCACCCATGCTTGATATCTCACATAGAGTAAATATACTCAAAATCGCACTTCGAGTCTTTACTCGAAATCTTTCATCGAGTGTGGCTCAAAATCTCACATCGAGCAAATATCATCACTTAGAATATCACATTGGATGACCTCCAAACCAAGCTGATAAACCCCTCAAACGATCCTCTTAGGCCTTCTTGCTCAGGCTTCTTGATGGTTCTCCTTGATCTCCACTACAAGGTTGAACACCAAAGAGTTACTGCTCTATTTTGACGATTAAAGAAGCTAGAAATAAACTTTTAACTGTCCTAGATCTTCCCAAAACTCATTCACGTTCACCCCTACAAAACCTCCTTAAAACCTCCACCTCCACCATAAAAAACCAAACTTACCTTGTTAGATAGATCTTTTGAAGTGAAAAACCTTCCTTCTAGCATCCAAACGAGATTTTACACTATAAACTTCAAAATCCATCCTTTGATGATGGTTTTAGGAGAGAAAAATTATTGTGGAATTGAGAGAAATATGAATTAAAAGTGATGATATCACTTCCTCTACAAAAGTAAAATATTCAATCTCCCTTCCCTCCTTTTTCTTCATTTAGAAATTTACCAAAATGACCCTAAACCATCATCCAAACCCAATCCTAAACTATAATCCCTAAGCTTGAAAAAACCTTCAAGGCCCAAAGACGAGGAACATTATCTTGAGTTAACCCGACATTCAAATTCTAAAACTTGAATCATGACATCATAATTAAGAGAAGATGGGTATAAAATATAATATTTTTATACACTTAATATTAGGGTTAAGGCTCAGATGGGTTGGGAATGTAATTGGGTTATGTTTTTTTAAAGAGTGGGTCGTTGGATTGTGCATATGGTTTTGGGCTATCGATAGGAAGGGGAATTTAATTTTTGTGAACAAAAAAAAAAACCCGATCCATGATCGAACTAAACTAAAAATGTAACCTGGCTAAATCTGACCTGTGACCAGATCTAAAAACCTGACTCGTTATATTTGATTACATTATCTGTGACGTCAACGATGATATCATTAGTGACATCATTGATGACATCATTAGTGATGTTAGAATAACATCATCAGTGACCTCATGATGATGTTAGCGCTGACTCAAGTATTGACATCAACGTTGAATTTGACATTTAATCTGACTATTGATAGTTGATCGTTAATTTTGATCGTTGATCATTGAATTTGACCATTGATGATTGACTTTGACAATTGATCATTGACTTTTTAGTGAATCCTACCCTGAGTATTTTTGATATTCTAAATCCAAATTTTAATCTTTTTTGCCAAATCCAAACACGAAAACCCTATTGTGACAAATCTAAATGTTATTTTGAGTTGATAGATTTTACGACTTAGTAATTAATTAGATTTAACTATTTTTTCAGATGATATCGATTTTGAGGAAGACATTTTACCTCCTCATCCACCTTCTGCTCAATAGGATCATGTAACTATTATGAGAGATACTCGTATGTATTTTTTAGTTCGTTTAGGTTGCATAATGCTAGTTTACTTGTGATTGATTATTAGAACTTTTTTTTGTAGGTTCTAACTCCTTCAAACAAGGACCTAGCTCAAATCGTGGGAAACATCATTACTGACGTTATCATTTCTATGACTAGGGGTGTGTTCTCTTTTGTGCTAAATTTCTATGTTCTGACATTTTATTATTTTTCACATGTATTTTTTCTATATTACTACGATGTTGTGTTATGTGATACCTTACATATTTTATAATTCTATGTACAATAAATTTTGTGTATGTAATATTTAGATTATTTTAAATATGAGCCTGATATATAGTACTAATTGTTATGATGTGATTTATGGGTATTATGACATTTAATTGCATAATCATATGCATGGGTTGGACACGTTATCGTTGTTTGCCTTTTCTTTTTTATGTGGGTAATTCGTATGTTCTATGGTGTTTGTTACCTTCGTTTAAGGTTGTTTATATGGGGTTCGGTTGGTGTTGAGGTGTGAGTGTTTAGTGGTGCTTGGTGGGGGTTCAAGTGATGCTTAGGTGTAGGGTTTGGCTAGTTCTTAGTGGGGGTTCGGGTGGTGCTGGGGTGTTAGGGTTCGAATGGTGCTTGGTGGGTGTTTGGCTTGTTTTGGGGGTGTAGGGTGCGATGGTGCTTGGTAAGGGTTCATTTTATGCTTAGTGGAGGTTCAACTGATGCTGGGGCATGAGGGTTCGGGTGGTGCTTGGTGTGGATTATTTCGGTTAGGTTAGATGTAGAGAGTTAGGGATAAGGATCAATTGGGTTGAGGATGTAATTGGGTTGTTGGGTTATGAGTGTGGGTTTATGCTATCGGTGGGAAGGGAAATTTAGTTTTAATGACCAAAAACTGACCTAACTCATGATCAAACTGAAATGAAAGCGTGAACCAACCTAAATCTTACTTGTGAACCAATCAAAAAAATCCTATCCGCTAGATCTGATGATATCATCTCTAATGTCAATGATGATATCATTAACGATATCATCGAGATGATGTCATTAATGATGTTAGAATGACATCAACAATGACCTCGTGATAACATCAACGCTGACCCAGGTAGTGACATCAACGTTGAATTTGAAATTTGATATGATTGTTGATCATTGAATTTGACCATTGACCGTTGATTTTTTCATTAGACCTTACCTTGACCTTTTTTGACAATGTGATTCAGATTTTTTAGTCCATTTGGCCAAATTTGAACCTAAAACCCTGTTGTGACAATTCTAAATGTTATTTTGAGTTAGTGAACTTTATGACTTGGTAATTAATGGTAATTTAACTATTTTTTCTAGACTATCGATTTCAACGAAGATACTACCTTCTCCTTCACCTCTAGCTCAATTTACTCCTATGACAGTTGTGAGAGATACTTGTATGTATTCTTTTAGTTTTTTTAGGTTACATAGTACTAGTTTACTTGTGATTGATTATTATAATTTCGATTCGTAGTTTTTAACTCCGCTAGAATAAGACCTAGTTCAGATTGTGGGAAGCGTCTTTATCAACGTTAGTGTTTCTGTGACTAGAGGTGTGATTTCTTTTTGTGATAAATTTTTATGTTCTGACGTTTTATTATTTTTGCGTGCCTTTCTCTGTGTTACTATGATATTATGCTATGTGATACCTTGCATACTATGGAATTGTGTATAATATATTTTGTGTATGTAATATTTAGATTATATGAACTATGAGCCTTGTGTATAGTACAAACTGTTGTGATGTGATTTATGTGTATTGTGACATTTAGTTGTATAATCATATGCTTGAATTGGGATTGTATGGAGGAAAAAATGACTTGTCCTCCCCATGATCAGAGAAATTAGGGTGTGAAATTTTGGAGAATTACCTCCACTGTGATCGGTTGACTATGCCATCACTATGATTAAAGTTAGGAGTTTTGGTATTCTGAGATATCTACCGTACTTCTTCCTTTTTCTTTTGATATCAGTTTGAACTATTATTATAGACACTATGTTATTATTTATTATCAAAAATTTTAAAGTATTTAAACAATAATTATTAGGGATTTGAGAACTTTTTAAGTTCATGTATGAAACCTTTACTATTATCATTGTTTTTGAAGTAGACCTTTATTGTTGTTGTTGTTGTTGTTGAACTTTGAACTGATTGAATATTAATTATTTAGTTTTATCAATGTTTTATAACAAGTAGATTCCAAATCTTTTACACATATATATATGTTTGAATTCTAAATCAAGATATTTGTATTTATGTATTTTTAGTTGATTATTTAGTGAAAAAGTTAAGATAATAACTTTTAAAACTTACTGTAACTCTTAAATTAGGTCTAGGGGGTTTCACAAACTGATTACAAACTGGTGCACTCACACTCTTATGTGAACCTTTTGGGCTCATCAATTAGGAAAATGTAGATTGCCTTCTATGACCTATTGACTCATACCTTTAGTTCGATCTTGAACCCTGATTTGAAGCCCCTTTATTTTGATTCCATCGATTTTTACTTCTCTCTGAGTAGGATTGTAAGTTGCTAGCATGATTCTAATTATTCCTACAAAAAACCTACTTGTTCAGAAGATGAACCATAAATCAAAGCTTGCACTTGCTTTAAGGACTTGACATAACAGTCAACTCTGAAAACACCTTAGGTGGTATAACTGTGAGATAAGTCTGAATCTCCTTCCTTAGGCCCTTTAAAAACACCTTACATCTCATGTTTTATGTGGCAACCAACTCCGGAGCATACCTACTTAGTTGTATAAACTCTTGTTCGTAACCGAAGACCGATCAATTTCCTTACACAAGGTGGGTGAACTGATCACTTAAGGTATCAATGTCGCCCACATACTTCTTCTTAAACTACTTAAGGAATTAATCCCAAGTAATTCGGATAGGGTACCATCCAAGCTCTAACGTCTCCCATCAATTTCTAGTACTGTCCTTCCAAAACAACATAATGCACGACAACTTGTCTTCCAATCTCATACTCATTTATCTCATGATCCAACGCATATCATGCAACCACTGTTCTGCTCGTACTAGATTGTCTTGTTCTATATCATGGAAATCCACTATACCTTGCCTTCGCACCCTCTTAATTGGTTTCTCCCAAGGAGTATTAGATGGTCTCGAAATAACTCTCACAATTCGGTGCAATATCCGATTCAGTTTTAAAAAATAGTTATCCCCTTAACCAACTTCATCCTTATATGATTCTTCCATGTAGGGAACAAATTCATCATCATAGCTCCCCTACCAGGAAACCCAACTTTCCTTATGATATCTTCCTCTCCTTGGCATAACTCAGTTCTACGTAACAAACAAACAAGGTCACACACACAAAAAATTAGTTTTAAGCAACTGCAATTTTGACTCATGGGCATGTACTCGTCTAACGTCTATATACTACTTTAGACTTCCCGTGGACTTTCTAGAACCGACTAAACATAAGATCTAATACCACTAAATCTAACACCCTCGACCCAAAATATCACATTTGAGCTTTAAGACCAAAACCCAAACCATAAATTTTCGTTCATAGAACCTATATACCAAATCCAATAACCAGAATAATTCTAATTAAATTTAAAACGATATAAATTCAAGTATTTTCAAAATAGTAGACGGAGATCCAATATTACAATCATTTAAAACATTCGAATTAATCCCAAGTTAAAATAAGAGTTACAAATACACATATAGGGTTCTACAAGTACATGGCTCAATTCATCTAATAAATAAACTCTAACATTAAGTCGATGGTGAAAATCCAACCCTTGATGATGCTCCTCCAAATCATGTTGTAACTTAGAGACCTACTGATAGAAACATATTCCGAACGCTGAGCTAAGAAAGATCAGTGGATACACTGTCACTCAACCAAGTATCATACATATCATAAACAAAGGAATGCAAAATGAATGACATCATTGTAATATAATAATGGTGCTACCATATCCGTCTAAATAAATGATAATCATGCGTGTATATATTTACACATAGCATGTACGTATAGAAAGGGTAGTCCACACAATATTACATAGATAATAGTAATAAGTAGTGAGGCTCATGCCCAATAAAAATCGAGATTCTATAATACGATTAGGGCTCACTTCCACTAAGCACCAAGATCTCATACTCCCGAGATTAAGGCTCGCGTCCGCTAAGCATCGAGATCCTCAATTCATGCTTCGAATGGTTCATCAAGCATCTTCTAACAAGGCACACATCCATTAAGCATCGGGATCCTTTATTTCAGTAGTCTTCGAGGTGTTGGAAAACTTTACCTTAGGTATCCGGATTCCATCAATCAATAACTCAACAACTAGGTAACCTATCAGCACACAACAAGGCTCCTAGCTACCACACAACATATATAATCCATCAAGGATCTTATGGGTTACTATCACAAATAAGTCATCCACATTTACCAAGAAATTAGTGCATTGTTCCAAAAAGGGGTTAGATTATCAGTTTCTTAGTTTTAATATTCTTTATGTAACTTATTAGACCTCTATGAATCTTTAACTCAAATTATAGAACCCTCGAACTCAAGCACTAATTTTTTATGCAGATTGCCTATTGAGTATCATATGCTTATTATATGGGTATCGGTACGCCACTCCGTATTGATATTCCCTCAAGTCGTACCAATAAACTATTTAGGTTTGAACAACTAAGAGTACTTACCCGTACCGATACACTTGGAACCCGTATCGATATCGATCATCGATAGCAAGGTACCTTGTACCAATCCGTGCACATAACAATACACCTATATAGTGTACCGATACGCCTAAGCATTATAAAGCAATGCAATATTGGTATTGTTACACTCCCCCGTATACTGATACTCATAAACTTTATTGGAATTCAAATTATCAAAAGGGTATCGATACGCAAGAACCCATACCGATACACCACTCTTGATCTGCATCTAAAAACTACTCTAACGTACTGATACACCACACATTTGTATTGGTACGCGTGCTTAAAATTGAAAGCTTGGATATGAATTTCATCAAAAATTCTTGCTCAACCTATATTTTTAATTCTCAAATCATTCCTACAAGTTATTATGATAGTTTTGGGTGTGTTGCTATTGATTTTACATCAATTCAATAATCAAATCTAAAGTTGTCATTAAAGGGCCTCTAATCATTCATAACAAGCAATAACATCACTACATGCATCAAATTATAATTTCATTATATGTACACATTTATAGGAGTTAGTGGTGTACTAACCTCAAGCAAACAAAACTAAAAATAAATATTTCTCCCAGCTCAAGCCTTCTCTTTCCCAAGAGACTTTGATGTTCTTTCAACTTCTTTCACTACAAGAAAGAGTATTAAAATGAGATTAAACACTACTAAAAAGAATTTTAGAACTTAAAAACTCTAACTAATTGAGAATGAAACCCATAAAACTCCATTCTCGTTCTTGTCTCAACCCCTCCATAAAACCTGTTTCTCAACAAAAAAAACATTTTCTTACTTTGATTTATAGATCATTTGATGATCTACAACTGTCTCTCAATCACAAAAATGTGATTCCACCTCAAACTAACCAAGACAAGACCTTGAGCTCAAATTTTAAGATGAGTGAATGAGGATGAAGAAGAGAAATAAGGATGAATTTACCTTATCGTATGTTGTATCTCGTAGTTAGATTTAAAATGATTGAATCGAATTTTTTATAATGTAATTTAAAACGAATTCCCTTACAAATACTTTCAAATATTTGTTTATGTTTCATTGGATTAAAAATCAAAAGGATTTAAAATTTGGTTGGTTTGAACTAAACTATGTCAAAAAAAATTATGGTTATGGTGTAGGCTTGAAACCAAAACATTATATCCGTGTAAGGTGTTACAAGCACATCGTTGCTTACCCTTGGCAAAACATTGAAAATATGTCGTGTTCCTGTCACTAAAATTCACCCAATCCGAATGTTATTCTGCCTTCGGAGTAATTACTCCTATTGAAGAGTAGAATCAAGATCTTGAATAAGTTTTAGCTCTAATTTCACCATGTTGGTAGAGCGTTTAATTTCATTTCTATGTTGGACACCCCAAAAGTAAGCCATAAGCTTCTTCTTCCTCAACCCAATAGACCCATAAACCGTAGTATTCCAAGCTTCTGCAGCTTTTCTGAACTTAGCAATAGAATACAAAAGTGTTAAAAAAGAATTCTAGTGTTCACGGAAAAATTAATTGAATTCATTATGAAGAGACCAACCCGTCAAATAACAGAAAGGCCTACAATTATAAAATATGTAACGCCATCATTTATCTTAAGATTTTTTTTTCTTTTATTTATGTAAGATTAATGTTCTCGTTTCTTCTCAATTGTGGCATAAGATTGTAACAATAGGTAAAGAATCGAACCAATCATCATTGCTAAACGCTCAATCAAGGGAAACTTAACAATTTCCTTTATACCTAGGGATGGGCACCGAACCCAAACCCAACGAGTTCCAACCCAACCCGATCCGAATGGGTCAAATTTTTAGTAAAAAATTAGGTTTCAGTTCGGATCGGGTTTTTTCAAAGTTGGTCTCGAGTCAGGTTCATGTTTAGGGTGAAAAAATCCTACCTGACTCGGTATTAATAGTATAATTTTTTCATAGATTTTTTAGGTATATTTGCAATAATGATCCAACCTTATATATATTTTATACAATTAGGTCACTAAAATTGATATTTTTACAATTAGGCTATTAAAATTTTATTTTTTTATAATTAGATCCCTAAATTTTATTTTTTTACAATTAAGTCCCTAAAATTTAAATTTTTTAAGGGTAAATTACTGCGTTAGTCACTTTTGTTTATCCTCGGTACACTTTTAGTCACTGATTTTGAAAAACGATTAATAAGGTCACTATCGTTTTGGGGGTGTAAAGTTTTGGTCACTTCAACATTAAGTGTCGTTAAATATTGACGAAAAGATGATCTGGCACAATAAAAATGATAAATTACTTAAATAGTCTTTGAACTATAATTATAATTTTGTTTCATCTTTAATTTGACTTTAAAAAATTTAAAACTTTATATTTTTACCATATTCCCTAAAAAACCTAACCCTAACATTACTTATCCCACTTTACCAAAATAACATTGAAACAAAAACTACATTATTCTCGCGCCCTTATATATTTATGCAAATATATTTATGCATCTTTAAGTTGAAACTCTTTTATTTTGCTCAAGGGCTTCTCAACATCAACAAATTTTCACATATATTCATACATAAATCTGTTGATAGAGAGCATGAGATGCATGTTGTATATAATCTAAAAGAAGTAAGGTAAGGTTTGCTTCTTCCTTGAACTCTTTCTCCGTACGACTCATTCCATTGCTTCAGCTCGTTCATTACCGATCCTTCAGAAGAAAAGCTGGCAGCAACCTACATTACAGTGTTTGAAATAAGATTTTGCACAATTCCATGATAAAAAAGAGAAGGGTTCTTAAGTTCATTGTTTTTCGTATACTTGAAACTTTCAAAATCTGAAGATTCTGTCAACAATTTATGTTAAGACTAATATGATGATTGTTTATAGTCTGAAGAAACCTGTGGATGGTAAATAGAGCTAGTCTGAAGCACTTGAGGCAAAATGAACAATGACTTGAACTTACATGATTCTTTGTTTCTCTCATATCTTTCATGTTTAAAGGCCTCAAATAATTACCCCTTCCTTCTTATTCTCCTCTTTTGTCTTTAAAATTAAAGCATCTTCTATACTCCAGCTTGCTTCTCTCCTTTTTCCCTAATTAAAGTTATTGAAAACAGGAACTGTAGGGCATATTGTTTGCACCTACTAGTAACAGCAAGATAATGAGTTAGAACGGTGATGTTTTAGGAAAAAAAGTTTAGTAGTCACCAAATTCTTCAACCTCTCCTGCTGAATCAACTCCTTAACAGGTGTTGTCACACACAAGTTCTGTTTCAAGTAGTTAATGCATTTAGTTGATAAACACAAATTAATGATAAATGTTAATGATATAAATACAAACCTTGAGGTCACTTTTACTGTATCCTTCTGTCATGGTTGCAAGCTCCTTATAGTCCAGATCAGAAACTTTTTCTTTTGTAAGTAGAGTCCTCAAAATCTTTTCTCTGCTCTCAGTGAATGGAAAACCAACCATAATTCTGGTCAAAACGAAAAGATAAGATGCTCGGTTATATTATCTTGTTAGCTTGCATAATTGAACTTTGGACTTCCCAGAAAATATTTGGTAAGAGGTAAATGTAGGTCGATAATGTGTCCGATAATGCGTCCAATAAAAATAATATTATTTAGGTGAGGATTTTAGAGTTTGGGATAAGGGTTAGGTTTTTTTGGGGAAGATGATAAAAATTTAAAGTTTTAAGATTTTGAGAATCAAATTAAAGATGAAACAAAAGTATAATAATAGTTTAAAGACTATTTAAGTAATTTATCATTTTTTTATTGTACTAGATCATCTTTACGTTTTAATGATACTTAACGTTAGAGTGACCAAAATTTTACACCCCGAAAACGATAGTGACTTTACTGATCGTTTTTTAAAATCGATGACTAAAAATGTACTGGGGTAAACGAAAGTGACTAGTGCATGTAGTTTACACTTTTTTAATGATTCGGATCAAGTCAGGTTAGATTTTAAAACTTAAAAAATAGGTCGGATGTCGGATGGAGGGTATGAATCTTCGTGTTAGGTGCAGGTGGGCCAAAAATCCGATCCGACCCATATTCATCTCTATTTATACCAAGTGAACTCCGAACCATAGAAAATAAGATCGTGCAGCCCGCAATCAAATATTACTCGATTTGAAATTCACGATCAGGGTTGCCAAAGGATGCATAGCCTTTACGATCAACATTCGATGAAGTAGCGTTGAAATCGCCAATACTAATCCACGGTTCTGCAATCTGAGATGTCAATGAGCGAAGATAAGACCATAGGGGAGCACGTTTACAGTAATTGGGGCTGGCATAAACGAATATTGCCAGGCAAGAAGACGACCTAACGGAGCAAAGATTCTACAGAGAATGAATTGAAAGTGGTAGAAGATGACATCAATCAAGATATTTTCAGACCAACATAACCCTATTTTTAAATGTGTTTGTTTTGTAGACACATCGTGACATTGATTTTAGATTTTCATATCGCATTGGACAATTAATTTCTTAAAACTACATTATAATATGGTGGCGAGTTAGAAAGAAAATAAACTGAAGAAGGTAAGTAATACTTGGAAACGGTCTGTTTTGGTACATTTTTTTTTTTTTGTAATGAACACTGAAGCTCTCATTTCCAGTCATAGCCCAAGCTGCCAACTAAATTTGTATAGAAAATGTTTTTTATTTTGTCTGTGTGTTTGGGTATTTCATGGGCTAAGAAGAAAAATGGCAAAAAGAAGTGCGAGAATAAGGCATGTCCGTTAGTTTCATGATTGGGCATGTTAACAAAAAGGTATATCCTTTTAATCATATGTTTTCTTTCTAATGCGTGTCCGAAGATAATTAAATAACTAAAAAATAAATAAATGAATAAATGAATGGCGGGAAAAAAGGAAGATGAAACAACAATATCAAGTGGAGAAGAAAATGTGTGGGGATGAAAGGGGACATTATGATCGAAGATGGGAAGCAAAATCATGAAGCATGACTTTATGCAGCAGAGACTGAAATCATATATTTCCCATCACACTCACACTCTGTGCTAGTGTGTTTGAATTTTTACCTAGCTAGATATACATATACCTAAAAGTAACATTAACCCCGTATTATCATCCTCGTTATCATAATAGTATATTATATTTTTTAAAAATAATAAAAATATATTTTAAATACAATAAATCACATATACTCTCATTAAGAGATAACTATAAAATGTTCACATTGATAATAATTAAACTTTTAACCTCGTGATTAGGGATAAGGTAAATGACTACACAATGTCTGTAATACTAAATTTCTCGTATTATCTTTGATCTTTTATAGAATTAATAATTCATGGGTTGGTATTGTATTTTTAAAATTTCTCTATTTAACAATTATACTTTAAGTGTATTTATACCCATCTATATTTATTATTTTCATATCACATTATATTTATTATATTGATTTAATTATTTTTCTTATTATTGTTTAATTATATTTAAAATAAACAAATCTAAACATACATATTATATATATATATATATATTATATTTTTATAGATTGCATACCCTCAAATCAATTATAATTTCAAGTTGATGTTTTGTCTCCCTAACTTTATCGAGATTCATAAGCGTGGCAATTCCAAACATAATGTTTAAAACATGTAATGAATCATCAATGCCATCTAAGACATTTAATGGGTAATTTTGATATTGTCTCCAACCAAAATTGTCTCTCAAACTGTATTAAAAGTTGTTAGATAGTTTTCATTGTTTTAGAGTATTTTTAAAATCAATTTCCATGTTGCTAAAAGTATGTTTTGAAACGTGATATATTTCTGTACCCTAAAACAACAGGATAATGTGATGCACTAAAAACCAAGTCAAAGTAGAATGTGTAAACTCCATTGCTATCTTTGCGGTGAAATCCAAGGAATCAAATTGGGCCCCCCTAAAACTATACCCTTGCTCTTCTAGAGTTCGTATTTTATACCCATACTATTTGCAATTGTTCATATACATATCATTTATCAAGAGAAAGTTTGTATTTTATATTAATAATATAATCTCTCGATCCGATCTAAACACCTACTAATTTGAACGAGTTACGGGTGTTACACTTCCCACAACAATTAGTAGACACCTACTGATTTCTAGGAAGAAATAAATGTCATGACCCGGATTCGGATCCGAGATTCGAGTTAATCCAAGGAGTTGGGCTTCGGTTTTGGGTCCCGGGTTTGTGTAGTTTGGGTCTTGTTAGACCTTAAGTTATTGGGCTTGAGTTGAGTTTTAAGTTAGGTTTTATTTAGAAGGGCATTTTGGTAAATATCAAAATAGGAGAAAAAGGAGTTTGAGGTTTTAATTCCCCTGCAGAGTGAGTTCATCTTTTCTCTTTTTCTTTTCACTTCTCCATCTTTTGGAAGCAAGAAAAGAAAGGTAAAAGGTTAGAAATTTAAGAGTTTTGATTGGAATCTTGTTTTTATGTTAGGGAAGATGTTGTAGAGCTGAGTGGATCTATAAAACAAGCTAAGGAAGTGTTAGTTTGATGGAGAGAAGGGTTTAAGTGGGGGTTTAAGGTTGAGTTTGGGAATGGATTTTGGGAGCTTAAATCTAAGCTCTTTTAGTTTTTAAAGCTCCGAAAATTGTCTCTAAGGTGTTTCTAATCCATCGTTCATCTTTCTCATGTAGAGAAAGAGCTTGGAGAGCCCTCAAGAGCTTTGGGGAAAAAGAAGGTTTGAGTTTGCTTGGGAGCTCGGGTTTGTTTTGTTCTTTGCTAAGGTTGGTACCCTTCCAACCCTTAATCATCAAGCATATCATGTTTTAAGTTTATTGGCATGTTTGTTGATTGGTTTGGTTTGTTGGTCAAGCTTAAGGTGGTTTTTAATGGTGGATCATGCATTTGTTGACAAACTTTTGTTATTAAGGTTTAAACATGTTTAGGAAGGTTCCCTTAAAGTCTAGGATCAATTTGGTATTAAATGGATAAAATTTGGATAAAGTTCTAAGTGTTTGAAAATACAAAATTGTACTTTTCGTGCAGGGGTATCGATACGCCCTGCCTGCGTTTCAATACTGAGTTGTCTAGTGACCTTTTCCGATTCGATATAGGTATCGAAGCGGGTAGGTCCTCTTTTGTTGACTTTGAGGTTTGGTCAAATTGTTTCGATACTCCCTTTGGGAGGGTACCGATACAGGACGTTTCGGTACACCCTTTGGTGAGGGTATTGATACCGGGTGTTTCGATACTCCAAGTAGGGGTATCGAACCCCAGGGCAAATTAGCCCAAGTTCTTGAGGATAAGTTGAAAGTCTCATAATGCTATCCTAAAGGTTCCTAATAATTGTTTAAACTTTAAAATGATTGTTAAACCGAGAGATAGGCTCCTAGTTCCGTTAAAGAGATAATTGAATAATGATTGAAGTCTAGTGGTGTAAACCGGTCTGTGGAACCATTAAGGGTTTGGTGTGATGCATTCGAGTCATGTAGCTTACTAGGAACCTTGCTAGTAAATATGAGGTGATATGGAAACCAATATATAAATATGAGATATAAATATGAGATAAGAATTTGAGATGTTGTGTGGTTTTCTCTTGTCATGCATATGTTATGTGCCGATAATATGTCATCATGATATCAAGTGTTTAGGCGGTTATGGTAGCGCCGTCGTACTCATGCCATGTCATCATTCATGTTGCTTAAACTTATTTTATGCTATGCTTGATGTGGACTGGTTGGTCGAGTACCCATTGAGCTTTAGTAGCTCAACGTTTCGAAATGTGTTTTCGTGCGTAGGTTAAAGAAGCTTTCGGAGGAGCATCATCGTGGTGGGTTCAACATCGACATCTATTGTCAGAGTACTGTTATTAGGCATAATGGACATTTGTACTTGTAGGACCCTATATGTGTAATTTGTAACTCTGTTTTATTTATTTATTTGTCGAATGCTTTTAAAACGAGTTATAATATTTTGGAGCTCCGCTACTTTAACTTACTTGGATTTTATGTTTTTAAATGGATTGAATTTTATTATCTCATGATGAACTTGATTTTGGACTCATCTTATTGGGCTTTGAAAGAAATTTTGAAATGTGGATTTTGGGCCGGACGCCCGATGTGGAACCGGGTAGAGGGTGTTACAATAAGAGTGTTCATATTCGTTTAATTTTAGTTAAACAAACGAATGGATATAAATAATTAAACGAACATAATTTCTTGTTCGTGATTGTTTATTAAAATGATAAACGAACACATACGAACATAAACAAACATAAAGAAATATTGCGTATTGTTTAATTATTTTCTTAAGAAATCTAAAGTCTTGTACATTGAGTATTGTTTATTTTTTTCTTTTATATTTTCAATATACGTTTTTTTTAATTATTATAGTTTCAGAATAGTTTGTTTATTGTAATAAGATTTTTGGATGAGGATTAATTGAAACCCCAAGAAATAGGTATGACGGCGAATTTAATAGAGGTTCCTCGAAACATTTAATGAAAAATTTCAAAACGATACTTGCATTTGTTAGGGACGAAATGAAAAATATAAAATCATTTCCGACCCGTTCTATTACTATGCATATTGAAAATGTTTTCTAGAAATGAAAACGTTAAAAAAAAGAGTTTTTTTTTTTTTACTTAATTATCTCCAGTTCAAATTCATATAAATGCAATATATTCGTATATATTCCTTTTCCAATAAATTTTAGATACCAAGTCTTTGATTATGATTTGAGTGCATAAGAATGTAAGCATTTTTAGTTTTATTTAATGTATTACTATTATAAGAAAACACGTATCATACGATTTTTTATATTTAATTATTGATTTTTTTTTATGATTGTCCACCTATTTTAAATTTTTTAAATATATAAAAATATAAAAAATAGTACATGCCAGCACTCGTCACTACGTGTCAAGAGACAACTTATGAACACCAACGACGATACTTTATCTCCGCAAACCCCCCTATAGGCGAACAAGCAACAGCAACTTGCGATAAGCAAGCAAGTTACGAACGTATCTGAGAACGATGTTCACATGTCAATAAACCTGATGGCGGATCCATAAAAATTAAAGACTAACTTATAAAATTTTTAAAATTAAAAACGAATGTAAATTTAAAAAGGTTTAGAGTGAAGCTGTACCTACCATTCCAACTACATGCATCCGCCATTGATCTTTACCAATGATCAAACAAACCAAGGACTTCAAGTCATGGTTAGTCCAATCACAATTCCGCGAGTACCCTATCATGACACATGTCTGGGTAGCATATAACAACCCATGCAACAAGGAAGAAAAAAAACATTTGACTTGATGTATCACTAAACACACTAAAAGACTCCACACTTGATGTCAATACAAAACAACCAGAGCAACGAGAATCATCATCGGACCACCACGATCTCCGACTCTTGTTCATTTTATTAGTCAATAATTAGTGCGTTGAGTGCGGACGTGTACGAACTTTATTTCTTATTTAGATCCTTCAAATTAGATATGAGTGGAAAGAGTATGGAAGATCATAACTCATTGGTTGGTGTAATGGCCGCCCCATGCAATAGTTGCAGTGATTCCCATAGAATTTCCAACAATGGTTTCGAGAACAGCCTCCTGCGTTGCTCAAAACAATAAAATTACATACATGATAGTGAAGGAGGGGGATCATCGTTAGAGGAGAACGATCAAAGCCTGTTTGAAATGCAAGATAAACTAAAGGTTATGGAAGATATTGTAGCGACTCTACAGAAGTAGCTAGTGGACGTAACAATGATAGTTTATCAAGGAGATCATCGTGAAAAGGAAACAAGATCGCGGAATTGCCAAGTATATTTTGAAGGGAAGCGGAATGAACAGTATGAAATAAAAGACAACCTAGAACCTTGAGATATTCGCATAAAATACCAGGGTCAAAGTGAGGATGACCAGAGGGTATCAATGAGTCAAACAAGATGTAGGTGATCTAAAGGTATTGTCAAAGTGTCCAAACGGTTTCGGCTAATTACTGATCATAACTATAACTATCACTGTGGCTACAACATGTTCATTTTATAGCAATGAAAGGTTTTTATTTTATATTAAGAGCTGATGAATACTTATAGGACACTTTGAAAGTCTAAAAAAAAAACATACGATCATTTAAACATCTATCATTTTTAAAATATACACATTAAAAAATCAGCTTATTCATCTATCGCTTTTCAAAAACGAAAAATCATAAAGGATAACTTAAGTTGACGCCACTTTTATGTAATGCGTATTTAAGAATCAACTTATTTTTTCATCACATTTCAAATGAAAAGAATCACAAGATCTTTCAAGCGTGCAACACTTTTAAGAAGTATTAAGGAATTAACTTATTTATCTACTACTTTTAGAAACGAAGAACCACATGGTTATTTAAATATGCGTCACTTCTCGGTACATATTAAAAAATCAATTCATTTGTCCTCTTATTTTCAAAAGTGAAAAATCACATAGTCATTTAAGTGTCTCTATTTTTATAAAGTGTGAATTAAGGAATTAACTTGTTCTTCAACTTCATAATAACACATAAACATAAATTATAAAATGTTGCGATCATCGGTGTGATGTCTGGTGACCCCGACGTGGTATTCACACTTGGCATTAGGGTTATACCATGTCGGGTAAGGAGGTTGCATCAGGACTATGTGATAGGGACAAATCAGATCTACCTCGAGAAGCTTGGGTTATAGCTCGATATAAGTTGTAGGTATAGGGGTAAAAACTTCTTCCTTCCTTGATTCCCTTTTACCAGGTCCTTGTGCACTCGTAGTTGCAGACTTCGGGGTAATAAAAACATTGTTGGGCTTGTGGGTGCTCACATGGCTCGCCTCGTTGTCCCTCTTCTTTGGTTACTCACATAGCTCACCTCGTTGTCCATCTTCTTTGGGTACTTGTGTGGGTTTTTCCTGAATCTCAACTTGCCACTCTTGAAGGCAATCTCGATGGATTCGGTCATACTCACAATCTCGGCAAATCCCAAAGATATATTATTGATCATCTTCTCATAGAGTGGACTATGAACAGAGCCCACAAATAGGAGAGTGATTTCACCTTCCAAGATTGGCGGTTGAACTTGGTCCGCGATATCTCTCCACCGTTGGACATAATGTCTAATGGTCTCTTCTTGCCCTTGAGACAGACTCTGAACCATAGTTCTATTTGGGACCATGTCTAATGGTCTCTCCACCTTTCAAGCTATCTTTAAAGCAGTGGATAAGAAGCTTCTCGTTTCTCATATGTGTCGCCATCGTACGACAATACATGGTCAAATGATCTGAAGGTCATCATATTTCTCAAAGTTCGGTACTTTAAATTGACTATTAAGATATTAAATTGAAGTATCTTGAAGTTTGATTCTTTTTATCCCTATGTGTGAATCTATGATGTGGTTATTTAGGTAGTAATGCATCTAGAAATCATGTTGAGTATATTGATGTTGTTCTTATATGTGTTTATGTGATTGTTGAAGTTGAAACATGCACTTGGGAGTTTGAATATATTGTTGCTAACTAGGTTGCAATGCATCTAGTAAGTTGTATATGATATGTGGATAATGTGTATTTTACGTTAAAGTAGTTAAAGGTCGTAACTAAGTTTAGATTCCTTACGTTTTAGTCTCTAAATCTTGAGCATGCAACTAACTGAGTTGTAGACTTCGTTTTAAGTTGAAATTTGACATGCAATCATGTAATGAACTTAATTAAAGATTGGTAACATTAATTTCATAATTACTCCTTTATTTTTTTGGAAATGACATTTTGGTCCCGTGTAGCTCGTTCGAGTCGGGTTTTGTCTAGACCAGGTCGAGGGGGTTACAGACCAAGCTGTATCGAAATGCAGGCTTGTTATCGAAACAAGGCCAAGGGATTTCGATACCTCTGACTGTTAATATCTTTATAGGCCGGAACAAACTTTTAAATCTTTAAGTTTTAGTCATTAAACATCTAGTATGCAATTAGATAACTTGTAGACCTTCTTTTAAGCTCAAAATTTGCATGCAAGCATGAAATGAACTTAATTATACATCGATTACTTTAATTTAAAATTAGGTTAATAACTTCTAGAGAATAACAATTAGGTCTCTAAAATTTTTTCGATTAAAATTAGGACTCGTTTCTCTTTAGTTTCTACTGTAATTTGAACTTAGTCTTTGCATGAACACGTAAGATCTAATTAAATCATCTAGATAAGATAAAAGGAAAAAATAACAGTAAAAATTAGGGTTATTTATCGGGTTGATTCTCCGAATTAGCCTCAGTATTCTACGTATAGCTCATTCGAGTCGGGTGGTGTCTAGACCGGATCGAGGAGGTTACACCTAGTATACCCCTAATTCTAGGGAATGAATGTATGTATTAATTTCCCCCTAAACTTAGGTAAACCCAAACTACTAAATGGTGAATGTTTTTTATTTTTGTGTTTGAGGATGAACCCTCAAAATTTGATCACCCTTGGATACTCCGAGCTTTCAACTTCGCTGAAACTTCTTCTTGATGGGAGACCGTTGTCTTGCATTGGTCAAAATAAGGTCTATTTGATTCAAGACCAAGGTTAAAATTGTTTTCAATGACCATTCTTGAAGTTAGGGTGAAAATTAGCCCCAAAATATAAACATCTAGTATAAACTCCTGAAGTGTCGCATTGTGTGCAAAATCTTTCACTTAATCGTGCCCCGAATGTTGGTGGTTGCTATCTTCTCGAAATGGGCTTGACTTAATTGAAGCCTCTCTTCAAAATTTTTTCATGGATTTAAAGTCGGTCAACTATGTCTTTGAGGGAACTCTTTACCCCTAGGTTGAATGACTGCCTATATGTCCCAAAAAAAATTGCCCCAAAAATTTTGTTTTCTATACTTGATTCAATAATTCAGACTTCTTCAATAATAAGCCCGAACAATCTTCTCGAAAAAGGAAGTTACATTTTTTCACAGGAAGCCTCACATAGTGTAATGTTGCCACTCTTGGGCTCAATCAAAGATGATTAAATTCATCAATAAGCTTGCATTTTGATAGTAATGAATTTAAAAATATTTTTGAGCGATTTTCCAACCAAATTGGCATTTTAATACACAATGCCTTTATGAATAAATGTTCAAAAATTGAAAGTTGATAATAGAAAGAAGAAAGCAAAAGGAACATAATCCTTGGATATCGAATGTAAAAGTGTCTCAAACTCGACACTCAGTAGTTAATGTTCTACCTTGAAATATTGTGGCGATATTCGAAGTTTCAAATTCTATTCGATTCGTTCGGTTCATCCTGATGATTACCGTACTCGCTTGATCCACTATGAAAACTACTCCTTCTAATTCTCATATTTGTTTTCTTGTAACTCAGTTCGAGAATTCCAAGTGTAAGCATGTGCTTTTGTTTGCACTTAATCATTGATGTATTAGGGTGTCAGTGTCTTCAAAGAGTCATCACTGAAACTAGGGTATTGAACTAGTAGAAAAAAGCTCCTTATTAGATTTTTTCTTCCCCTACAGCTCTATCAGGATGCTCCGAGACTTATTGGAAAGCTCGTTCATTTGATGAATTTTATATTTTCACTCTTTTTTTTGCTTTTTGCTTTTTCTTTTTATTCTTTTTCTTATTCTTTTTTTTAATGTTTTTTATCTCTTGGAATTCTCAAACTTGAGTAAATTCTTTTCCCATGGGACCTTATTATTGAAAATTATCGAAGGAGTAGTAATCTTGTTTTTCAAGCTTTCCGACCGAAGCGGATTGGAGATAGAATTTTACTTCATCATGATCACAATATTCAATTGATTAATTTTCTTTTTATGTGTCTGAATCAGATACACAACAAGCATTGAATATCCAAGAATCTTTAGGGAGTAAGAAAAGATATGTACAGATAATTTTAAGAAAAATATATCTTCATTGAATTGAAAAACATGATAGGTTCCCTTTTTATATAAAGGTTGTTGCCACATTCGGGCCAAAACATAGCAATATTGATTGAAACATAAAGCAAAAAAAAACTGAAAATACAAGGAAATTGATTTAAACAAATATCTACGAAAAAGCTATATGAGATTCATGATGGGCTGCTAGCAACTGGGCTCGACTTGGCTTCTCGACCTTTGACCCCTTTCAGAGCTCTACTCTCTAGGATTTACCATGGTTTAGCAATGGATTGGTTGTCATATTCAGATATTCGAACTGGATGACCCCGATATTGATCATGTTTTGCATCATCCTTTTGAAGGCCTTGAATCATTGGTGTGATGTCTAGTGACCCCTACGTGGTATTCACACTTGACATTAGGGTTGTACCATGTAGGGTAAGGAGGTTGCATCGGGGCATTATGATAGGGAAGAATAAGATCTGCCTCGAGAAGCTTGGGGTATAGCTCGCTATAAGTCACAGGTATAGGGGTAAAAACTTCTTCCTTCCTCGGTTCCCATTTATCATGTCCTTGTGCACTCGTAGTTGCAAACTTCGGGGAAATAAAAACATTTTTGGGCTTGTGGGTGCTCACATGGTTCACCTCGTTTTCCTTCTTCTTCGGGTACTTATGTGGATTTTCCCCGGATTTCAACTTGCCACTCTTGAAGGCAACCTCGATGGATTCGGCCGTACTTAGAAACTCGAAAAATACCAAAGATAAATTAATAATCATCTTCTCATAGAGCCATGAAGAGATTCCAAAAATAGGCAAATGGTTTCACCTTCCAATATTGATGTATGAACTTGGGTCGTGATATCTCTCCACCGTTGGGCATAATGTCTAATGGTATCGTCTTTCCCTTGAGATACACTCTAAAGCATAGTTCTATTCGGGACCTGTTTGTATTGTTCGGTAAAAATTTTAAACAAATTCTTCCACGATTTCACATTTGCTCGATTGAGCTGGGCTTACCAACGAGCAGCTGCCCCAGTCAAGCTATCTTGAAAGAAGTGGATAAAAAGCTTCTCGTTTCTCAAATGTTTTGCCATCTTACGACAATACATGGTCAAATGATCTGAAGGACAAGTGGTCCCATCATATTTCTCGAAGTTCGGTACTTTAAACTTGGGCAGAATGACCAAATCAGACACTAAGTTTAACTCATAAGCATTAATCCAGAAGTATTCAGTAGCATGCAACAATTTGAATTTTTTCTTCTACTTGGAAGCTTTATTCCTCGAAAATCTTCTCAAACTCTTTTCTCAATCTCGACTTTGTACATCAAGTCCAAATCTGGGACCTCGACATTGACTTCATTCTCAAAACCTTAACCCACGTCAACTAGGTTGTTAACATATGCCCGGACAATGTGAATGCCTTTGAGAACTGATGCTTCAAGTTGAGCCTTGGTGTGATAAGTGTTGCCACCTAGGTCTTCCATGTTGGACTAGTCATCAAAAACCTTAGCCTTTCCATGGTTGGATTTTCAAAACAAAGTGATAAGTTGTATAGGATTTAATTTTGAGACTTCTCGATCATTGCCTCAATGTTATCTAAACGATCCTCAATATCCTTTTGTGACTTCTCAACATTTGTTAATCTATCGTCCATGACTCTTGATAAGGAGATGGTGTTGTAAGAGTGCAGAATGATTGCATCTTGAATTGTTGTCATGATATTTACCAAAAATTAATCCCCTTGTCTTATTAATGAATGCAAAATATATGCTATGAAAAATGCATGAATGCAAAAATAAATACAAGTGAAGATGCGATCCCGCTGGTAATCACCCTTCGAGTAAATTCCATTGAAGTTGAAATAGGTCCTCGATGTCTCTTATTTTTTATTTTTCTCTATTTTCATGTTGTTGTTTTTTCATTCTTTCTTCTCCTTCATTTTTATTTTTTTATTTTTCTGTATTCCTCTCTTTTGTTGAAGAAACCTCTCGACCAATGAAAATCTCGTATAGGACAAACCACTTGCATCAACAACTTCGTGCAATGTTGATGCAAAAATAATAAGACATAAATAGATGGACAAAAAAAAGATAAAGCAATCCTAAATATCCCGTCTAAAAACCTAGGTTAATCGCATGGCTCTAATCGATTAGGTTTACTAAATTCTCTAAATGCAATTTTGGTTCTACGAGATACCCAAGTTGTCCTTGTTGTCCTCTTCTAAGAGTAGCAAGTCCCCCGATCATCACCCATTATATGCTCATTTCAATCGAGTTCAATTTAAGGGGACCCTTTCGCTATGCCCATATGAAGGAACAATATCCTCACGAAAACATAAGGTATTCAAGCCCCGAAGGTACTTACTAGGCCCATACGAAGGAACAATATCCTTATGAAAGCACTAGCATTTCCCCCACTTAAACAAAACGGGTTTAAATGTCATTTTAAAATGCGTTAAAATAAACTCGCATTTATAAACAAATAATAATTTAATTACCACTTTACTTCACAAAATTTTAAAATTAATTAAGTGGTAGTTTAAAAATAAGGCTTGACTCATTTGTTTGAAAAAACTCCTCAGCGGAGTCGCCAATTGTAGCGACCCTTTCGCTAATTAAAATTTAATATTAAGTTTTGAATAAAAATGTTTCTATTTTGAAAATTAGGAAAATGAGAAATTAGGTTTTGAAATTGGAAATGATTTGAAAGGGAAATTTTAAAATTAGGTAGGTTTTAGAAAAATTAGGAATTAGTGATTTTAGAAAATGAGAATTTAGGGAATTGAAAAGTTGAGAATTAATTTAGGAATTAGGGGTTTTAAGTAAAAGGAGGGAAAATTAGAAGTTAGGGATTTGATAAATAAGAAATTTAGGGATTTGAAAATTTTGAGAAGTTAGAGATTTTGAAATTTAGGAATTTTGGAAAATTAGGGTTTGTAATTTAAAATTGGGGATTTAGGTTTTTGAAAAGACCTAAAAGAAAAAGGGTCACTATATTAGAAAATAATTTTAAAAGTGATTTTAAAAATGATTTCGAAAACAATTTGAAAACGAATGGAGTCGCCACCGATCACTTTGGTAGACCGAACAAAAAACGGGTTCGAGAGTCGCCACCGATCAATTTTAAAAATAATTTTGAAAACAATTCGAATAAAAGCGGGTTCGAGAGTTGGTTACGACTAAAAACGGTATTAGCGCTTTAAAATCGCCCAAAAATTGACCCATTTATAAATTGCCGCTTAATTAATTTTAAATTTTTTGAATTAAAGTGACATTATATTAATATTTATTTAGAAATTCGAATATATTTTAAATATTTCTTTATTTGAAGGTAAACGCATACACCACCACCATTATGCCTGATATCGGGCCCGTTACGATAGAATAAAGAAACGTCGCATTAAATAATTAGTTAAGTGTGAAACTTAGATGAATACAAAACAATGTTTACAAAATACAAATACATGGACAACAAAAATAAATAGTATAAATTGAAATACATGACATCAATAAATGAATGTATGCACATCGAATATGCAAAATAAAATGAATAAATAAACTGAGATTAAATTGAATAAAATAGAAAATTAAAGGACACCAAAATAAGAAAAACATTCACTGGAGAGGACTAAATTGAAAGAAAAGAAAACTTTGAAGGATAAATTGAAAGAAAGAAAACTTTGTTTGTAAAATGAGTAAAATCGAATAAAACAAAATTCAAGACCGAATTAAAAGGGAGAAAGTTTGATTTAAAAAAAAAAGAACCAAATTGAAGCAAATGAAAATATTCAGTACAAATTTAAATCAATCGGGAAGAATCTATTATTGAAATATGTATTAAATTGAAACCAAATCAAAATTTAAGTGTCGAATTAAAAAAGAAAAGGTCTTATTAAAAGAATGGTGACTGGAATGTAAAACAGAACAAAAATATAAGGACCACGGGAATAATTTAAGAGACACTGGATGATTCATTATGTAAATAACTCATTTTTAATATATTTCAAAAATATATAACATAAAAAGATAATTAAACCGGCCTTAATCCTTTATTTTCTCCCAAACCAAAACTAAATCCTCTCAAACACTTAGTTTTCTTCATCTAGGTAACCCAGAATAATTAAGAACATATGAACGCTCTTCTAGAAAAACCCAGAAATGAAGAACACAACCTAGAAACCATCGTCTTCTCCCAGAAACTGGTCGCGACGGTCGTCTCTGACGACGTCCGACGAAGCAAAAATCGATCTTTTTCCCATTTTTCGAAACCATAAACAAATTCTCTTCTTTATCAAAGATCAAAACCAAGTAAATTTTTGAAAATCGAGAAAAAAAACTCTTTTACTCATTCGATTCGGCGACTGGAATCTTTTTTCCTTCGTTACCGGTTCACCATAATGGCGTCAAAGCCTGAGTCTATCACCAGTGAAAAAGAAAGGATGACCAATGGACCAGATTCAAGAGAGGTAAAACCCTAGATCTAAAATCTTTTGGTTTATTGCATGTAACAAAAGAGAGGTTTTACCTCTAAAATGCTTCTTTTCTTTGTATTGATTCGAGGGTAGGAAAAATCTCCATTATATTGTTGGTTAGGTTCTTATAACCGATTTACATGAAATTTCAGAAAGGAAAAAAGCTTTAAAAATTGTCATTGGTTGATGCTAATTTTTGTCTATGAAATTCCTCTGATTTTGTTGTATATCCCTTGGAATTTGTTAGCCGATTTCGTACAAATTTTGCTCTGTAATTTTGTACGGTTTTTATGTTTTTGTTGGCTTCTTGTGCGAGGTGATTGCCGGAGAAAGGACATCGAATGGTCGGCGGCGGCGGCGAGAAAGAGGAAGAGTCATCGGGATGCTGAAGAGTCACATGCGTCAATCGCACGCGCGTGTGGTGGGGGTTGAGCGGGCGCATGTGGCGCGTGCTGAATTCCTGAAGCCTCCATTAATTCGATCTAGGCCGTTAGATCTACCCCATATCTAACGGTTAGACATTGACGCATGTAAGGAATAAGATAGAAATTAGGTTTTCGGTGGATTATCCGGTTTGAATGTTTGGGCTTCAAGATGGGCTATGTAATTTTTAATCTTATTGGATTGTTATTATTAAATTGATTGGGCTTTTATTTAGAATATGGACTTTATATTTTTATAATGAACTGCATATATATCTAATAAATAAGCTTGTTATTTAATAAGTATGATCTATTTATTTAATTTATATTTTTATATAATAATATTAAAATAATAATAATAATAATAATAAAGAAAAAGGGAAAGGAAACTAAAAATAAATAAAATAATACAAATAAAGAAAAAGAAAAAGGGCATATGCATAAAAGAAACCAAATAGTAATAGAACTATAATATTTTTAGATATTTAAATTATAAGACGTGATATATAAAGAGAAAATATTAATATAATAATTTTGTTAAACCTAATCCCGTTATTTAACGAAAATTAAAGTCGAGTTTTTTAACCTCGAATAAAATTATTAATTACAGTAATAAAGTAGAATTTAATTCCAAATTGTACTCCTAGTTTTTAGAAGGAACGATGAATTTAATTAGGACTCCTCTTTGGTATGGACTAATCTGACTTTGGGATAAGTTCAGGTTTCAGCAACTAAAAGGAACATAATATCGGCTGACATCAAAGGACGTTTTGTTAAACTATGAATTATCAACTTTCCAACATAACCCCGCCGAGGTAGCTACGACGACTCTTCAACGACCTGTCGAGGCATGAATATTGACTTTGCATTATAAGAATGAGACAATTACATTCTGAATTCACACTATGAAGCAACCTAATCTGACCCACTTTTCCATATTGATTTATCGATCATTTATTTTTATTGCTTTAGTTATTTTTCTTAGTTTATTTTATAATTCAAACCAAATCACTTGTGTTTTCTCTTTCTTGTGCAAAGAAAAAAAATCATAAATAACGTCAATCCTCGTGGAATCGATAACATTTTAAGCTATTACTTAATAGGTGTGTGCTTACACTAAAAAAGTCTTACACACAACAATGCTCCACACGTATGCTTAAAGAGCGAAAAAGCTTGCCCGTGAATCTCACGCGGTAGTCGAGGGTGTTTCTTTGTTTACATCTGGACTGTTGGATCTGTTTTGATCCAACGACTCTTGCTTAACAGTTCCATTATCATAAAAGAGCTATTAGGGTTTTATGTTAGTGGACTGACCGACTTGGACCAAGTGACATGGGTTATGTACAAAATATTTGAGGCTTTTAAAACTGTAAATGAACTAGACTTTATAATTTCTTTGGATTTTATTATTATTATAAATGGGCTTTTATATAATAAGTAGTAATACTTATATTTATATCCGACGTTTGAAGACAAAATATGCACATACGCAAACTTTAATATATCGATACATACATATATCATACACATATAAGCAATAAAATTTATAAACAATATATTCAATATTAAATACATATCCTAAAATACTCACACATATATAGATTAATAGACACATGGTTATGATATTGTCACGACCCGTTCGTCGTAACAACGCGGGACTGAGCGAGATGCTTTTTGGTTGTGCTTAACTCTTGGGAGCGGGATAGCATTAAGGGTAGTACGTGCCGAGCAGTCATCCTATCTTTGGATGGGCGTACTGATCGTGCACCACACTGGTCGGGAGCTATCCCCGCTTCCCTGATAAGTCCATAGGAGGGCGAAACCAATAAGCATCGGTGTTGGTGAAGGCTTAATATCGGGATTGAGAGAGACCCGAGGTGCCGCACGGGGTGGATTCCCTGTGTCAGAACTCTGACCCCGTGACAGATGGTATCAGAGCGAGGGCGTGTGCTAGCTGTGAGCTTGCCAAGCGCTCCATGTGCTGCGGAGCGAGTCGTGTGGACGAGCGTGTTAGCTCGCACCCTAATGAGAAGGGGTGTTCGTAAGTGGGTCCTCTAGAAAGAGATTGAGATGAGGACGGGTAGGCAGGAAGCCACAACGAATGTTCTCCGGATGGTCGAGCTGCAATGGGACACCTTTGGAAATGGGGTGGTTGCAAGTAGACCTTTGCCCAACATCGGAGGGCGGCCCCAGTTAGAGAGCGAGTTGAGGGAGAATTGCACACTAGTTCCTGGTAAATCTAAAGAGAAGGGAAAGAGTTTCTCCTCCATGCACGAGGGCGTACATGAATCAGGTGGGGGAGATTGTCACGACCCATTCGTCGTAACAACGCAGGACCGAACGAGATGCTTTCTGGTTGTGCTTAACTCTTGGGAGCAGGATAGCATTAAGGGTGTAGTACGTGTCGAGCAGTCGTCCTATCTTCGGATGGGCATACTGATCGCGCACCACACTGGTCGGGAGCTGTCCCCGCTTCTCTGATGAGCCCATGGAAGGGCGAAACCAATAAGCATCGGTGTTGGTGAAGGCTTAAGCTTGGGCATGAGAGAGACCCGAGGTGCTGCACGGGGTGGATTCCCTGCGCCAGAAGTCTGACCCCATGACAATACACATGCAAGCATAAATAAACTATATGTGTAGATTTAATAGGCCATACATTAAGACATAAAGATAATTTTCATCCTTAATGTTTATAATTTTTGTTATTTTGGCCCCTATTCTTTTTCTGGGATAAATTTCGCCCTTGAACTATTTCTGTTTAACAAATAACTCATTTTTAACTACCATGATAACTGAACCGTTAAAAATTTAATAATGATAACATGTCATATATATGTGATAATATATTTTAAATGACATAGAATCTAACCTATTAAATATATACATATATAGAATATAATTTTATTCCAGTATAAAATATAAAACAATTAAAATTTAAATAAAATATTAAAAATTAATTAAATCCAAAACAAAAATTTACTAAATATTCTCAACCCTAACTAAACTAAAATATATTTATAAAACCCTAAAACTCCAATTTAGATTAAAACTAAAATACCTAAATTCTAAACTAAAATAATAAAAATCTAATTGATTATTATTATCAAAATCCTTTATCTTTGATTCACCGATAACAAACTATACAAAACCCTTTCTTTTCAAATTATGTTCATACCTTTTTAGATAAAATTTTGATTTTATTATAGTTAAGGTTGAAAATGTTTAGTAGCCTTTTGTTTTAGATTTAATTAATTTTTAATGAATAAAAAATTATTTTTTAATATTTTATTTAAATTTTAATTGTTTTATATTTTTAGATTGGAATAAAATAATATTCTACGTGTATGTATTTGATATACTAGATGTTAAGTCATTTAAAATATATTATTACATATATATATATATATGACATGTCATCATTATTAAATTTTTAACGATTCAATTATCATGGTAGTTAAAAAACTAATTTATTTGTTAAAAAGACATAGGTCAAGTGCTAAATTTATCCCAAAAAAAAAGAATAGAGAACAAAATGATCAAAATTATAAACGTTAAGGATAAAAATTATCTTTATACCTACGTATAATACATATGTATAAAAATATGCAATACATATTAATGCACACATATACCTTGCTTAACACACGACTTATAATTATATTCATGCAAGGAAACATATATATATATATATATAAATGCACATCATACGTAATAAACATAACACACAAACATGCATAAAATTAATTATATATGCGCATACGTATAATACATACGTTTATATATACTAATTTCGTACTATTTAAGATTTACATTATTGACTTTTTAAAAGTCTATATTTTTTAAATTTAACTCTATTTATATTAAATATTTTAAATAATTAATTTTTATAATATATATATTTAAAAATTCTTGATAAAAGGTTTTTAAAATATATATTTTTTACTTTTATCAATAATAAATTTTAAAAAATTTTGAGTTAAAATTTTAAAAAGAAAATTACCAAAAAAAGTAAATAGTAGACACTAAACTTGGAATGGAGGGCGTAATACTTATGTTTACGGTAGGAAAGCTCATGTTATCTGAAAAACCCATTATTACATATAATAAAAAACTATGTCAACCCGAATAAAATTTCTGATTACACTTGAAAAAAATTTAAATCTGAAACTAAACCCCAATTTGATAACCTCTATACCCTAAAAACCTGTCATTATTAACCAAGCCGACTTCTAGAATACTACCTCTTGTAGTACTCTATGGCTTGGTTGCAGAGGATGATTTAGAATTCTTATAGACTCTTCTTTTTCTAATTTTATTCTATAAGCATATATATATATATATATGTAATGTCATTGGTCTATATTTTTACATAGTTGAACCACGCAACCTTAGTCAATGTTCTTAGGTAGATGACTAAGTCAGCCTGAAAACTCGCTCAAAAAGTTTAAACTTTCAAAGGCACTAAGAATATTGAATCGTTCTAGAGAAAAGCAACATATGAGTATGAAAACTCAAGAACGAAAAAGAAGAATGCGAAGAACACTCAAGAACAATAGAGAGAATTTTAGAGTGAATAAGTCGATTACTTAAAGATGAGATGATATAAATGAGGCTGGGAAGGCCTCTATTTATAGTTGATTTCCCTTACATCCGATTGTTCTCACTGATTTACATTGATTGTTAGGATAAATTCCTACCAACCATAATGGCATATTACAAAGAATATTCCCTATTAGATAAGGAAACAAATCCTAGTATACATGGAAAGTTTACATAGTCAAAGTAGCTTATATTCAAGAATTAGCCATGGATCGGGATCAGTTTGGTGGTCCTTTAAACCCAAAATCTCTCTAAGAACCTCTTTGGTAGCAATATGTACACATGACTCAAACTGAAACTGGCAACCCATGATATTCTCCTCTACTAAACTTAGCGATGCCCTCATCGCCTCATTGGAACGAAGATAGAATCGATCCTGGGAATTCCTCAACATTTCGGCTTGCCCTAAACTCAGTATCGAGTTGGATGCTTTTCTCATAAAGAGAACTCAACTGTGGCTCGGTTTTCCACTCACAAGGATAGCTTGCTTTGGTACTCGTCGCCATCTAACATCAATCACTATCTTTTAAAGTGTATCTCGATCGTAGGAACTATCTCCTACCAGTTGTGATTTTCCCTCACTCGGATCCTCTTGGTCCTTGCGCAATGACTAGGACGCCACAACATATAGATGTAACTCAATTAAGCATTCACTCTAACTCGCATCAATCCTTCTTGACTCACAAAGTTTGATGCACCTATCGATCCTCTATCTTCATTCAAGCTGGATGCCTCTTCCATCTCCTCAAATGATGGACCTCTCACGGATTCACTATCAAGTGGCTCAAACAATTCTTGCCCTACTAAGGTATCCTCTTCAATAGCTTCCAAAGAGATGTCTCCTTTTCTTGGAGAATCCTTGGTAAGCTAAACGAAATTCAACTTCTCGATCCTCCATCCCTTGTCTCGATATACGGGCACAACATAACGTTGTTTCAGATTCAAAATAAAGACGTCAACACAAGGAATGATAAGAGCTTCAACAAGGTTAAGGAAGTTAAGCCTCAAAACAAAATCAAATTCATCTAAGTGGATTACCTTGAAGTATTCCTTGGCCTTCCATTCACCAATATGCAACTCCACCTTTCATACTATTCCAACAATTGGAACTATAACACCCTGATTTTTGCCCTAGTTTAAAAATTTAATTTTTAAAATTCCTAATTTGTGAAATCCTAATAATTTGGGGATTTTATTTCAAAACACAATTTAATTACATTTATAAATTAATTTTAGTGACCAAAGGTAGTGAAACAAAAACGTTTGTTACCTTTGTTAAATGGGTTAAGTTTTGGGTGCCGTTGTGAAAACCCTCAATTTTTCGGTGACCTTTGTGTTGTTTACCCTTTTGTGTGGTATTTAAACCAAATTTCATACTTAAGGCTTTGTTAATTCATTCTGTAGCCACAACTATTTTCCCCTCTCATTCAATCTCGCGTAAAACTTTACCTTAACCATTTGTGTTTTTGATTAACAATTAACAAAGCTTCAATCTTCACCTTATCAATGTTTTTATTTTATTTTATGAAATGACTCCACCATTGCAATCAATAACATCTTATGATCAAACCCCAAGTCTCGAATATCTCTTTGGACATTGATTTTGAATTATCGAAGGAAAAATCGTTTGCCTCTTTTGTTTTTAGTTGTGGGTAAGCTTTTTAATCTAGTTTTGAGTTTTGAATTTCTTTGAATTGGATGATTTGATGTGTTTTTCATTCGTGACGTGGTTATTGTTTATGTTTTTAACAAGCTATCGTTGTTGAACTTATCGTTGTTCGTTTGTGCTACCATCAACACCATAGTAATTAATAGTCGTTGTTATGCATCCTTAGCCACCTCCTTAAGGTTTTGTAAAATTCCATTTCAATTACAGCAAGATGAATGAATTGTGAAGTTTGAGAGTTACTATTGGTGGGACCCACGTGTTGTAAAATTAGGAATTCAATCTTTATGTCTTAGTTTTGTTCTAAATTGAGTAAGCATAAACATTAGTGTTTCGTGGGGTCAAGAAAAGAAAACAGTTTGCGTTTCTTTTGAACTGAGAGAGAGAGAGTGAATCGAATCAACCGTATATTAGAACCGAATTAGACTATTGTCCAATAATTTAAATCAGATCAAATCAAATTAGATATAAATTGAACCGCTTAGCTAATTTAGCTTTGTTTTAAGTTGAGTTATTGTGAAACCAATTAAATCTGAATTTAATCGGGTGAATATATTATCTGAAGTTATTTTTTATAATAAGTGTATATTTTACCATTTCAGACGACATTAACTCGGAGAACGAGATCGTATCACCGCCTGCTCAGAACACTTCATAAAATCCTCCACGAGACACTCGTGAGTTTGTTCAAATTTTATATACGGTTGTTGTAGTAAAGTTTTAGATTTTGTGATACTAATTTTAGAAATATTTCTAGGATCCAACCCTGTTAGAGCTAGTGATAATTCGGATCAAAGAAAATGTTACCGACAACGCTAGAGTTGTGATCTTTAGAGGTGTGTTCTCTTACTGGTGGTATATGAGTTTTCTAAAAAGATATATTTTTTGTGTCATGTTTAATATTTTGTGTTATGAAGAATATTCATGGTTTGCTAGCATGTCAGTTTTCTGGATTGACTCTGATTGTGCACTTGTGTTACCATGCATACATGTAATTGTGATTTGAGAAAAATATGGAAATTTTTAGATATTTAGATTATGCACTTTTGTGATTTTAGTATCTTGTGAAAATGAGATTTCAGATATATTATAATTTCGGATATTTTAATATCGGATAATATCGGAATTATTTTTTGATTTTCAAATCATGATGCATTATCATGTGTGCATAGGATGGTATTTGTGTACGGAGGAAGTTGTGGCATCCTTCCATTTCGAAATCCTTAAGACCACTTTCAGATTTTTGTGACGATGTAGGTGAGAGTTTTGGGGAACTCATCCATTCGGACTGGTGACGATGTAGTTGGGATTTTTACATTGTGCATGACATCATTACATGCATCATGACTCACATTTATTTGATATGCTATATTTGAGAAACTTTTTATAAGAAGAAAGTTATTTTTACTTATTTATTTATTTTGATTTGTTGCACCTTAGAGACACATAGAGTTTCATGAATCACTCCCCTATAGTTCCTTCCCCTTAGAGACTTATTCAAACTATTAGGCCTCTCGGTACTTGGAGCATCTCACACAATATTCAGATAATTTATTTTTCAGTATGACTTCTTTTAATTATTTCAGTTTAATGATGTTACTAAATTTGAATTATTATATAATTCGGGCTTTGAAAACTTTTGATTCAGGACTTACTAGATACATATGTTTTTCAGAATTAATTTTGGATGTTTTAATTGTCTACTAAGACTATGTTTAAATGATTAAGTTTATGAGAGTAAAATATACAATATATTTTTACTCAATTGTCAAGGTAACCCTAATTTTGAATTATTTGAACCTAAAATACTTACTTGAAGGGAAAGTTTTGATAACTTAATTCTCAAGTTTTGACCTAATAAATTAGGTCGGAATTGGGAGTTACAGGAACTTCCTTGACATTCACAGTCTTGATCTTCTTGATTGATCTTTCAACTTTGGGACCAAGTTTTTCATTAGATATCTTCGACAGGAATAGCTCGATTGCTTTAGTTTCCACTAGAGCATTCCTTGATCGTCCCGCCACGTTGATGTCTACAAACATCAACACATTATGCTTTGGGCCATTCTTCGCTTTGGGTCATTCATCGATCTAAGCTTATGAGCTTCACTCAACTCGGGCCTATCCTTCTTAGACTTCTTGGCTCGATTCGAACACTCATGAACTAGGTGTGGTCCCTTGCACTCGTAACATTGCTTCCTCACCCATCGAATTGATTGCTTTGACACTAGAAATCGTACCAATCATACATTCCTTGTCCTCTTGCTCATCATCCACATCTTTGACCACATCGGGGCACTTCTTCTTGGGACACTCATTCACCAAGTGTGGACCATCGCAATGGTAGATGATAACTCCGCAAAAAGGCTATATTTTAGGCCTTTCTACTTAAGTTATTGAGTGTCTTTAGGCTCATATAGGTTCATTTAGGTTCATGACATTGCATGTAGTCTTCTAGATATGCCTTGGCATTTTTATGTGGCAATAGGTGCTATTTAATGGGAAAGGTAGTTCTTTTTAGTTGTGCTGTGCAGGTGAAGCAAAATGGAAGTTGAGGCAATTTGTCATGGCATTCGCAGAAGGATAGCGATGGGAAAATGCCATGGCATAGCTAGAGGACTCATGTGCTGAGCTAGATGACAAAGAGATATTTTGATAAGAGTGTCAGCTGGTGCCATTACAACCGGTCGGGACCACTACAGCCTGGCCGTAGTCACCTGGGTAGGGGACCACAACAATATTGCCTGATTGCGAGCCACCTCAGTAGGGGACCACTGTCACCACTGCTAGCCCTGTAGAAATGCCAACACGTGAAGGGGGCAGAAATGAATTTTTGCCTATCTTTTAGGGTTTTTCACCCTTATTCAAGGCATGCTGACCTAAGGAAAAAGGGAGGCCTTTTTTAGGAACAAAAACACAATAAAAGAGAGACCTTTTGGGGAGGTTTTGCGGCGGTGGAAAGCTCCCACCTTTCTCCTCCAAACTCCGGCCAAGGGGACCACCATTGATAGAGCTCGAAGGGAGTGGTGTGCTAGACACCCGAAAGGGGCTAGCACACTAAGGCGTCTCATGGTGGTTGAAGAACCGGCGGCTGTGCACACCGAGGGTGTCTTCTAGTCCCCCGTCCTTGCTTTATTTCTTTTATATTTTTATGAGGATGTTTGTTGAATGTTTAAGGATTATGTGGATGATATTTCTTAACATTTAGATCCACCATGTAAGCTTTGTTTAGGTGGTTACTTTTGTGGATGATTATCTTTTATTTCTATTTAATATATTGTCTTCTATGTGTTTGTATATTTGCTTTTCTCATTGTTGATAATTATTTAGGCATTGTAAGAGGCACGAAAGTGTCCCGTGTTTAGGTACATGCTAGAGCACTCGAAAGAGGCGTAGCTATAGATCCTTAGATCATCCGAAAGGAGCTATGGGAGGATCTACGTGAGCAATGGGTTCTAGACTGCAAATAGAGCCTAGTTGGATCCTAGAGCACTTGAAAGAGGCGTAGGTGAAGGCTTCAACGACTAAAAGGAGTGTGCTTTATCGATAGGCTAGTGCTACTCGAGTGACACGAGATGCCATGACATTTTAGTCTATTAGGTTTCTATGAATCGAAAGAGCGGGAAAACTTTAAAAACCTCTATCGAGTAGGTATACACCGTAGCAGCCATATGTTAGGTAGGGGTAAGGGGTAGGAAACCATAAAATTCACCACCAGTTATTCCTGAGATAGTTCATCAATAGAGGGTTAGTACAACATAAAGTTTAAAACGTGTTCTTGCATCCTATTTTTGCCTCCGCATTTATAAACTGCTTTCTTTATTTTACTTGTTATCTTGCAATCACACTGCTTTACACTCTCACACCACCACCATATATTCATCTTGCCATCATCATCCATATCATTTTGTCGTGGCACATTTTAGTTGCTTGCATTCTAGAATTGCCATAGCATTTCTACATAACACTTCACCGTACATAACAATTTTCTCTTGTTTATATCTTACCTTTGTTTTTTCCTTTTTAGTTAGTGACACCTTTTTGCCTTGACAAATTTGACTGCGTACTTTACCAAAGATCCTCGTGGGAACGATACTCACTCACCCTATTATTACTTGTATGACTGTGTATACTTGCACATATATGTTTGTTCACATACATCATTTATAGAACTTCAAAGTCCCTCGATCCTTTTTTCCGATGGTTTGAAAAACTTGTTGGCTCTCTTATCATCATCACTGGAATAATGATCCTCCTCGTCTCCCCCATCATTGCCCTTGCCACATGGCTTGGAAGACTTGGACTTGCCAACTTTGAACTAAGCTATGGAATCGGATATGGTTAAGGCTTTGAATATCTATTTGACTCCCCTCCGGTCTAGCTCTAATTGAGCCTATCTTTGAAGTCCATCCATGAAGTAGTAAAATCCTTCGTTTTAATCAAGTTCGGAATTTGGAGCTTGAGTTTGATGAACTACTTGACATATTCTGGAATGGAACCCTTATGTTTCATTTTCCTCAACTTCTTTTGAGCCTCCCGTTGAGCATTCTTCAGATAGAACAACTCTTTGAACTTAACTTAGAGCTCTTTCCATGTCTCAATAAGAATGTCTTTACTCGGCTCCTCTGAGAATCTACGTCACCCCCACAAAAGAGAGATATCAGTTAAATACATCAAAGTAATATTTATCTTCTCCGCATCATCCTTGATGCCCATGGCCCGAAAGTACTGCTCTATGCCCCCACACGATGTTCTCAACATCTTGGGTAGATCAATTCCCCTTGAAATACTTAGCTTGTATATAGAGGTTATCATTTCATTCTTCAAGGCAACTTTGCATACAAATAAGTCTCCCTTCATTTTTTCATCTCCATCTTAACAGTCTATAACTCGGCCTCAAGCACATTGCACCCCCTTTCCTCACTGTTGGCAACCTGGTTGAGTTTCTCTACTCATTCCTCCAACGTAGCCACAACATCTCTCGAACTTGATCCCTTGGTTTGCCCAACAACAGTCTGCACACCTTTTGTTTTAATGGTTTTGATGTTAGTCTCATGACTATCTTGAAGATTTTTAGAATCCTAAGCAAAAAATTTAAAATGAAATTTAATGAACCTTATAATTTACACACCCAATCGCAAGAAAAAAAAATAAAGGAATGAACGATTGAAATCTTGACGGAAGGAACATTATCGTCAATGAAGACTAATCACACAAAAACAGAGGAAGAGGTGATGGTTTTGAAAGAGGAAATGGTAGATACAACCGCCATGGTGGAGGAGTGTGGATATGGTGGTCACCAAGAAGGTTATGGCAGAGGACACCACGAAGGAGGTGGATATAGAAACAATGGAAGTTATGGTGGTGGTGAACACAGAGGCAATCTTCGTGATGGAGGATACGATGATGGTAGTTCCCGTTACTCAAGAGGCGGTGGTGCCTTTGAAGGCAACTGAAGGTCATAAGTAGGGATTTAAAACAAGTAATCGGATGGGTTCCAAGTCAGGTCTTGTCAAGTCGGGTCAAATCAGATATAGTTTTTTTCATGTCGATTTGATTTTTTTACTCGATTCGAGTTGGGTGAGGGTTAGTTTAGGTCAGATTCATTTCAGGTCAAATTTATTTCAGGTCGGGTCCAAACGATTACGATCTAAATTAGTTAATTGGAAGGTTAATTCGAGTTCAGATAAATTTTGAGTCGGTTTCATTTCAGGTCAAGTTAATTCAGGTTTCGAATTCGTATTAAGTTTTAATTTTATACAAATAGTCGATTTGCTTTGGGTTCAATCATTTTTTATGAATTATTTAATATCTTTCACGAACGCGAATCACATTTAAAATAAATATTAGACATTATAATAAAAAAATATCATTGTAATTTAAAATATTAAGTTAAATTATAAAAATTAAAAATAAAAAAGTTCAATTTCGGTGAAAGATAATTTTTAGGGACCAACATGATTAAAATTCTATCATATTTAAAATATTTCACTAATTTATAAAAATATAAAATAATTAGAGGTTAATTTTTATTATAATAAAATTTTAAGACTCAATTGAAATATCTAATTAAACTAGAAGCATAAATTATACACTTAATTAAATAAAAAACTTGAAAAACATCTAAAATAAGAAGGGCTAAAAAATAATTTTCCAACCTAAAAATTTTGATAGGTTCTTTCCCTCCATTTTAATTATAAATAATAATTGGTTAAAAAAAAGGGAAATAATAAATTTTTGGAAAGAATATTTTAATTTAATTATAAGTATTTCTATAGTTTTGACTTTAGATATAATAATTCTTTTCCATGAGAAATTATATCATGGGTCAGTCCCACCACGTCTTCCATGGGACCAACCAATAAAAACTAGTCACCTCATTATTTTTTAATTTTTTAAGTAAAAAATCACTTGAAAAAAAATATGACATGGAAAGATGGGTAGTTTTTATTGGTCGGTCCCATGGACACGTGGTGGGACTGACCCATGATATAATTTTTCCTTTCCCATGATATTATTTAGTCTTTAACAAAATTTTATATAAAATTGAATCATATATTTTTTTTAAATTTTATCTATTAATTTCAGTATGCTATTTTAAAAGTAAAAATTAATTTAAATGATAAAAATTAAATAATATTTATTTTGATTTTAAATGGAAAAATTAATAATTTAAATAGTTAAATTTAATTTAAATGGTAAAGTATATAATCGTTAAATTAATTCTCTAACTTAAATATTAACTAAATTAAATATATCTGTCCAATTATCAAGCCCAAAAACAAAAACAACTTAATTAATTATTAAATAAGGCCAAGTTCAATCACTAACCAAATTCCTTAAACCCAACCCCTAAACTAATTTTCTAAGTTCAATCCCTAAACTAATTCTCTAAGTCCAATCCCTAAACTAATTCTTAATGCTCAATTTCATATTCTCTAAATAAATTTCTTAAGCTCAACCCCTAAACTAATTCTTTAAGCCCAATCCCTACACTAATTGTTTAAACCCAATTACTAAACTAGTTTCCAAAGTCCAATTCCCCAATCCCTAAACTAATTTCTTAAGAACAATTCTTAAACTAATTCTCTAAGCTCAATCCCTACACTAATTCCTAAAACCTAATTCGTTAAGCTTAATACTAATTTTCTAAGCTTATTCCCTAAATTAATTTCCTATGTCCGACACTAATTGTATGAAATATAAAAAATTAATTAAAAATAGTATTAAATAATTTTTAAGGACCTAATTGTATGAAATATAAAAAATAAATTTAAAAATAATATTAAATATTTTTATTTAAATATTTAAAATAATCTATAAAATAAAATTTACCCCCCTGCAACTTGACATTCCTAACCAGATATTTAATTCTCTGGTTTACCTTGTTGAATCATCAATTATGGTATGCAAACTTTGAAATCATAGAGGTGAAAGTACAGAAAAAGGTCATGATGATGTTGTGTATAAAAAAAACTGAATTTGTATTTTTTTTTTTATAAAGTTGAATCTGGATTAGTCGACTAACTATCCAAATACTAGTTGCCGAGAGGATAGGCCCATATAGGTTAGGGATAAGTGTAGCTCAACTTGCAGAGCTCAAAAATCTTTTTTTGTTCCTGCTAAAACTTGCAGCTTGAATTCATGGTGTGTCATCCCACCGCCCACTTCAATTCTGATGCTTTCTAGATATGACTTGTTATTCTAAACTAGATATTTAAAATAGACATACATGATAGATCAAGTTATATAACGTAAAATTTTATGTTTTACACTTTTTTTATTATTATTGGATGATTAAAATAATTTCAGTTAAGAGTGTGAATTATTCGGTTTTAACCGAATTAACTGACCGAACCGAAATTATTTCAGTTAATTCGGCCGGTTAATTTTTAGTAAATTCGGTTAACAATTATGTTTTTTTTAAAAAAATTAATTATCGGTTAATTCAGTTCGAAATCGATTAATTAGCCGAATTAACCAAAATTATTATATATTAAATATTATATATATTTATTTTTAGTCATTTATCTTTTAAAAAATTACAAAATGTTCATTATTTTTTTATATTATAAAATGATCACTAAATTTTTATTAAATTAGTATAAAATTAAGTTTAGTGACTAAAAAATTATTTTAGCATAATTTAGTCACCTATTATATAATTTAACTAAAAATTATATTAAATTTCGATTAATTCGGCTAATTAACCGAAATAATTTTGCTTCAGTTAATTCAATTAAAGGTAATTCGATTCGGTTAATAGTTAAGATTTTAAAATTTTTGATTAATTTGATTTTAATTAATTTGTTTCGACCACCGACCGAAATAATCAGATGTACACCCCTAGTATTTATTGTTTTGTGCTGATATTGTTGGGGCCAAACTTTTAATAAACATAAACCAGGAAGAACAAGTCCACAAATGTTGGCCCCGGCCAATGAAAGATTCGTTGAATGAATCTAGATCCTCATCATTGTAGCTACATAGATATGGACCAGCTTTCCATTTCTATGAACAAATCACCATCCACTGTTACTCTAAGGACAAGAATAAAGATCAAATCATTAGCAGAATAATATAAGCCAAGAAAAGGACTTGAAATGCTGGCATAAGTATATTATTTACTGCTCTCTCTTTTTATTCTCTTGCATTTCAGTTTTTCCTTCTTCCCCCAGAAATTTTTGCGGTTCCAAATGGAACAAATCACTAAAATTCTACAAATTCTGTTGGCAAGATTTCTAAGCCAATTGTTAGATATCATATATCCCCACTTCCAGTGGTTATAAAAGAGGAGCTGTTGTCAACTCTTTGGGTCATACCAGTTCCCATTGTAGTTTGTGCCATCTATTTCATCACTTGTTGGTGCCCAAGTGTTTGACATAATGGCATCGAGCTCAATGTCGTCCCGTGGGTCTGGTTCATGGACAGCCAAGCAGAACAAAGACTTTGAAAGGGCTTTGGCTGTTTACGACAAGGACATCCCCGACCGTTGGTACAATTTTGCCAAGGCGGTCGGAGGGAAAACTGCTGACGAAGTTAAGAGGCACTACAAGCTACTCCTGGCCGATGTCAAGTACATCGAGTCTGGCCAAATTCCCTTTCCCTACAAGTAGGGACGGAACCAGAACCGAATATTAGGAGGGGCAAAGGTCTATTAAATCTTTAAATCTAAAATTTAGAAAAGGAAAAAGCCTTATTTTATTACTATCTAAATTACAAAGGACCTTAAATATAATTATACCAAAAAAATTTGGAAAGGGCAAGAGCCCCTCCCACAGACAATATAGCTCCGTCCCTGCCTACAGGTTCTCAGCTAATTAGCCCAAAGATAAATCAAACATTTATGTTTTACCTTTTCAACTCTTTTTTTTTTGCTCTGTTCTTGATTATCGTGTCAGAATTAAGCTATTTCCATGTCAATAAAAGCAAGCTAAATGCATGTTGTCTTCCTACACAAGGACCATTTACATAGTTTTTGTTTCTCTCTGTCTGACCTGTTGTCTCATGTTGTGCACTTTTCACATTGCTCGAATTGCAGCAAACAACAGCTTCAATTATTTTATGGCTAAACCTTTGTTTTGACATGCAGGATTGAGTTGCATGTCGGTCCATCTGCTACAAATAGTATTAAGTTAAAGAAGAAATCGTCGTTAGTGACAATCTTTTAAGTTTTATTGTTGTCACATCCTGAAATTCATCCCCAAATTAAAGACAAATCCCTAATTTGTGCCTTAGAAATTGCGGATTTTTTTCTATTCGAATTCAGTGACGTATTTGAAAATTCTGAAAGTTTAGTAGTTCACTTTTAAATTCTGAAAAACTCTGACCCTTATTAGGTAATTATACCATTCCTAAAAATGATATCTTCTTCCCCGATTTTACGCTTCGGTTCTTTATGGAATTAATTTCCTTTAATTCCGATTCAATCAGTATCATCAGAGGTTTTTGTTTTCATTTGACTATTCGGTCCATCTTTCTCTCCATTTTCTTTCAAACATCATTGTTGTGTTCTTCGTTCTTGCTGGGTTGGTAATTATTTTGGGTAAGCCATCTTAGTCCCTGTTTCACTCTTGTTTCGATCCTGTTCAATAGTGTTGTCTTAGTGTTTCTGTTTTGGTTCCGATCGGGTGCTTTAAGGTTTCATTATAGGGTTCGGTTTTGAAATTTGTTTCGGTTTCTATGAGTTGAGTTTTGATTCGGATTTTGGTGTGGTTTGGTGAGTTTTGATTTGATTTTCGGTTTAGGAAGGTTGCAAATCGAATCTGGTTTAGTTTCAGATCGAAAGGAGGTTGAATCGAGTCTAGGAAGGGGGTGTTTTGTTCAAAATGGGGTGTTTGGGAATTCCAGATTTTCTTAGGAAAATTCTGGGAAAACCTATGAACCGTCTGAACCCGACCCGGACCTGACCCGAACCCGACTAGGCTGACGTCACTGCTGACGTCATCTGCTGATGTCAGCATTGACTTGGTGACGTCACTACTAACGTCAGCGTTGACCAGTGCTGACGTCAGTAGTTGACTTTTTCCGACCCGATCCCATTTTATGTTTTTCGACGTCCTGAGTCCGATGACGCTGTCCATTTTTCGAAATTCGAACTCGAAGTGTCGTTTTTAGGGCTTTTATGTTCGAATATCTTATCTAGAAGTTATCTTTAGTGGATTCTGAAATCGCTTTTGTTTGGTTCAGGTGACGTGGATTCTGACCCAGAGCACCTACCTCCTCCTCCTCCTGGACGACCACCCGTTCATCAGCACTCGGGACCTGCACGTGAGTATCGGTTTAATTTTGTTTAGTGTATTTCTCGATATAGTGGCATAGTAGGGTGTCTAATGTTAATTATTATTCGTAGGTTCTACACCTGCTCATTCTGGTGGTAGAGCCGAGTCCAGTCGACGTCAATATCGTCGTTGAGTCTTCTACTTCAAGTGTGTTCTCTTCTGTTAATTCCGTTAATTCTGTTATTCCATGTGTGTAAATTTTTGTTGAATTCCATATGATCATGCATCATCCTGACATCATATTTCTGATTCTGAATTTGTCATATATGCCTCCTGTTAAATTATTAGGCATGCATTCTGATTTTATATCTGCACTTAACATTGCATCTGGTTGAATATTTCTGTCGGAGGAAGTTAGTGATTAATTCACTTCTGTTCAGTGGTTCTGTAATATACCACTTCTGTTTAGTGGCTCTACCTGTGGGTCGAGTTCCACTTCTGTTGGTGTGATGGAGTTAGAGTGGTTCAGGGGGGAACCTACTCTTCTGATGGTGTTCGGTGTTGGGTGCATTTCATGCATACATTATCATCTTCTCTATTCTGTTATCTGATATTGTTTATCTGCACACTAGAGACACACTAGGGTCCCTAGCTTACACCCTTTCAGTTTCCTGTTTCAGATCTCGGACCTAGTCTACGTACGGTACTTGGAGGATACTGATTCAGTTTAATAAGATCGTATGTTTTACCGTTTTATTTCCGGATTAAAAACTTTTATTGGATATTATTTTTATAATAAGGACTTGGGACTTTTACTCGGATTTTTCTAAATTATTAATGTTTAATATTTATGGGTTGAACTTTATATTTATAAACGTTTAACTTTTCAGCATTTAAAATTATTAATTATTTAATAATTTTTCTAAATATTATTTTAATTTTATAAAAACCCTAAAATACAAATCAAGTTTCAGTAACGTAAATCCTAACTTTTAACCTAAGAAATTAGGTAAATTTTAGGGGTTACAATTGTGCTTTTATATCTGTTGTTCTCAATACTAGAATTGTACGAGGAAGACGCTTCCTCCCTCTGTGTTTTTGTTGTCAAACTATCTATTATTGAAATCAATATATATTATAATAACTAATGTAGTAAAGAGAGAGTTTGTCGCCTACTTTTTTTAGGGTACAATTAGGGACGGAGTTAGGATCAAGTATTGAGAGGAGAAAATGTCTATTAAACTTTTAAATCTAAAAGTTGGGAGGGACAAAAATCTTATTTTATTACTATTTAAACTAAAAGGGACCTTAAGTGTAATTATACCAAAAAAATTTGGGAGGGGCAAAAGCCCCTCCCATGATACACACAGCTCCGTCACTGGGTGTAACGACCTGGATTTGGATTCGAGAGTCGGGTTAAACCGATGGGTTTAGGCTTCGGTTTTGGGCCCCGAGTTAGTGTGGTTTGGGCTTAGACTTGTTGGGCTTGAGTGGTTTAGGGCTTTAGGAGTTTTAAGTGGAGGACAATTTGGTAATTATCTAAATGGATGAATAGGGAGGGGTTTATGGGGGTTTTGTCTATAGAGTGATCTCATCTTTTCTTTTCTTTTTCCCCCATCTTCTTCATCTTGTGGCAAGAAAAGAAGGTATGTAAAGGTTGAATCTTGTTGTTTTTGCTGAAGAATCACGTTTTCGGTTAGAAGGATAAGTTGTAGAGTTGTTTTTGATCTATAAAGTAAGGTAAGAATGATTTGGTTTGGTGGAAAAGAAGGTTGTGTGGGAAATCCGGGAATAAGGTTTTTGAGGGTTTAAGCTGGGTTCTTTTAAGTGTTTTAAGGCTCTGGAAATCTCCCCGAAGTGTCTAATCCGTTCTTCATCTTTCTCTTGTAGAGAAAGAAGCTTGTGAGCCATCATCAAGCTTAGGAAGGGGAAAAGCTTGAAGAGGTGTGGAGCTCGTTTTGGTTGCTATTGGCTTAAGGTTCATACTCCCAACTCTTCTAATTATTATGCATTTCATGGTAGAAAGCATTCATGTAGATATAGTGTATGTGTGCTTGGTTTGAGCTTGATATGCTTTAATGGTGGAAATTGTGTTAGTGAGTTTAATGGCTGAAAATTGGTGTTAAAACGTCCTAAACATCTTTAGGAACTAATAGGAACACTTTAGAATAAAATAGATTAATGTTGGGAAGAATCCTTAAAATTTTCTAAGTGCAAACCTGCATTTCGTGCAGGGGTATCGATACACGGGCCACCAATATCGATACCCATGAGTGAAAATAGTCTATGTGGGCATGGGTATCGAACCATGGTTCGATACCGGATCCTCCAGTGGCATAATAGCATCGATACCAGTATCGAATCTAGAGGGTCCTCTTTCGTTCACTTTGAAAATGGTCGAAGGGTATCGATACAAGTATCGATACCCATGTTTCGATGCCTTCTTTGGGTAGGTATCGAAGTAGGGTGGTTCGATACCCCACATAAGGGTATCGATACCCCTACGAGAACTCAACAAGTTTGGTATTGTTTGAGGTTCGGTAAGAGAATTAAGAGTCCTAATGAATCTTATAAATGCTGAAATGAATTGTTAAAACGAAATTGATGATATTAAACCCCGAACGGCTAAATTATGTTAAGTCTTGGTATGTTTTGATGTGAGGATCCTAGGTGGATCGTTTGTGTGGTTTGAGTCATTGTTTGATGGAAATCCGATATCCAAAAGTGTTGCAACACGTCGAAGGCCATCCGATGTAACATTCCGGGTGATGTATTGAAGACTTTTATTCCGAGTGTTGGGCGTCCTCACTGGAAGATGTTCGATGTAACATTCCGAGCATGAGATTGGTTGGGCGACCTCCATCCCTTTCCGAACGTTGGTCGGCCTCGTTCGAAGATGTCCGATGTAACATTCTAGGCATAAGATTTCAGGGCAGCCTCAATCCTGAGTGCAGGATCCCGATGCTGTGTGGACGCGGGCCTCACTCTTGTGTGTTATTTTGTGATGTGACATGTATATGCTCTGTGCGATATTATACATTGTTTATGCCATGTGATAGGCAAGCATGCTAGATCATCATATCATGCACGACATTTTATATGTTATGCTTTACTGCTTATGATATGTATGATGTTGGCTGATGTGGAGCACCATTAAGGTTTGAATTTCAGCATCGACCGTGTTGTCAGAGTACATCTATTAGATTAGTGGGCTAGTACTATGTCAAACCCTATGTAATGTAACTCTTTTTATTTTAATTTGGGTCGAATGTTTTTAAACGGGTTGTAATATTTTGGAGCTCCGTCTACTTATTATCTTTTGGAATTTAGTTTTATCCGAATTGGGTTTTACGATATTATTTTGGAGTTGAAATTGGATTTATTTCATGGGCTTTGAAAGAAATTTTGGAATAAAGGTTTTGGGCCGGAGGCCCAATGTGACATCCAGGTCGGGTGTTACATTTAGTGGTATCAGAGCTTAGGTTGAGTCGGTTCTAGAAAGTCCTCGGGGGAGTCTAGTGTGTCATATAGGTGTTAGACAAGTACATGCCCACGAGTCGATATCGTACTTTCTTTAAAGCTGAAAGTTTGATGGTGTACTCTTGTTTGTTGTTGTTGTTGTTCGTGTAAAAGTGGTTAAGTATGCCGAGACGTATGCGGGATCAGGAGGAAAGTCGGGGTTCTCGTGGAGGAGACTCCGACTATGAGTATGAGCCCGATGAGGAGGTGCCATCGGATGATGCAGTTGGTCAAGGGGCCAACTACTTTGCTCAGTTGAACCGGACTCTACGCAGGATAGTGAGAGCTATACCGAGGCCATCTTCTATGCCTCGTGAGGCACTGGTTGAGAGGGTGCGAAGGTAGGGAGCTGTTGACTTCTTTGGTACGGGACAGGATAATCCCGTACAGGTTGATCAGTGGTTGCATGACACTAGGTGGATAATGAGACAGATGAGGCTGAGGTCAGAGGACAAGCTATCATGTGTGTTGTCGCTTTTGAAGGGCAATGCGAGAGAGTGGTGGGAGACGGTGGAAAAAGGTTGGTATCCTCATCGTCCTAAGTGGGAGGACTTCCTTGAGGATTTTGAGAGCAAGTATGTGGGTGAGACTCATATTGACACCTTGAGGGAGCGGTTTACCCATCTTGTTCAGGGGAACCTTTCGGTCTTTGATTATGAACAAGAGTTTCTTCAGTTGAGCCAGTATGCTCCAGAGCTTGTTGCTACAGAGAAGATGAAATGTAAGAGGTTCTTGAGAGGTCTGAGGAAGGACATCCAGACTTATCTCACTACTGCACCGCCTAAGGTGTTTTTCTGAGTTGGCTGCCAGTGCCAAGTCGCTAGAGCAGATTCAGGGGTTGACCTATGGGCCGTTTGTTGGCCAAGGAGTCACCGGTGGAGCTAGTCAGAGTCATGCGGGTAACTCTCAGTCTCACTCTGGTAGGATTAAGAGCCGTTGGAACCAGAGTAGAGGAGCAACGAATCAGGGTTCAAGGTCGAACCAGAGATCAGAGTCAGTGGGACGTAGGAGGCAGTGTGTGTCTTCTTCTGCTGGGGGACTAGAGGGTTTGCAGAGGAGTGTCAATGTTCAGACTTGTAGACGTTGTGGTTGGACCCACCTAGGAGAGTGTTGGGGCAATGCCAGAGCTTGTTTTTAGTGTGGGTCATCAGATCATCTTGTGAGGGACTGTCCAGAGGTTGTGACGCCACCGCCAGGTCAAGCTCAGAGGATCGTGTTTCAGGCTCAGAGGGGTCGTGGGTTCTCACGTGGCGGAGCTAGCCACGCGTTGGGAGGCACCTTTCAGTCTACTACTAGAGCACCAGCGAGACAGTATGCGGTGAGGGCACAGGAGGACTGTGCTGTGACAGACGTGATCTCATGTACGTTCAATTTGTTCTCTGTTCGTATAGTTGCTCTTGTGGACTCGGGATCTACCCACTCGTATATCCGTAGTGGGATATCACAATAGTGGGGGTTACCAGCGGAGGATCTAGAGGTAGGAGTCCGTGTGACAAGCCCGTTGGGGTTAGATGTGTTGGTGGATAAGGTTTATCGGAGGTGCCCGATCGAGGTGCAAGGGTCTATCTTCCCGGCCGACCTCATGGTTTTGTCATTTTAGGAGTTCGACGCAATCCTTCGTATGGATTATTTGTTCGAACACGACGCAAGTTTGGGGTGCCGATCTAAGAGTTTGAAGCTTCGTGTGGCTGATGGTTCTAAGCTTGTTGTGAGGGGTGAGAGAAACCCTTGCTTAGCGAATGTTGTGTCGGCCTTGTCAGCTCAGAGGTTGATCCAGCAGGGTTGTGAGGCTTTCTTATCTCACGTGGTGGATATGAGTGTCGAGGGTCCAACTTTAGAGAGTTTGAGGACAGTTTGTGAGTATCCAGATGTGTTTCTGGAGGAGTTGCCCGGATTACCACCCAATCGTGATTTGGAGTTCCGGATAGAGGTGTTGCCAGGGACAACACCGGTGTCTGTAGCACCTTATCGTATGGCACCGACGGAGATGAGAGAGTTGAAGCAATAGATCCAGGAGTTGCTTGAGAGAGGTTTTATCAGACCGAGTGTATCATCGTGGGGAGCACCGTTTTTTTTTTGTGAAGAAGAAGGAAAGATCGATGAGGATGTGCACGACTACCGTCAGCTTAATAAGGTCACAATCAAGAATCGTTATCCTTTACCGAGGATCGATGACCTGTTTGACAAGTTAAGAGGTGCCCGTGTGTTTTCTAAGATAGATCTGAGTTCAGGGTACTACCAGTTGAAGGTGGTGGAAGAGGATGTCCAAAAGACCGCTTTTAGGACGCGGTACGAGCATTATGAGTTCTTAGTGATGCCGTTTGGGCTCACGAATGCACCTGCAGCTTTTATGGACTTGATGAACCGGATCTTTCAGCCGTGTCTAGATTAGTTTGTGGCGGTGTTCATCGAAGACATCTTGGTGTATTCATGCTCAGAGGAGGAGCATGACTATCACCTAAGGGTTGTTCTTCAGGTGTTGAGAGATAGGCGTATGTACGCCAAGTTTAGTAAGTGTGAGTTCTGGTTGTCTGAGGTGGCGTTTCTTGGTCACATAGTTGCAGCGGATGGAATTCGAGTTGATCCCAGAAAATCCAAGCTGTGGTGGAGTGGAAACCACCAAGGAATATATCGAAACTCCGTAGTTTTCTTGGGCTTGCCGGATACTACAAGAGGTTTGTTAAAGGCTTTTCGATCATAGCGACACCTTTGACTAAGTTGTTTCAAAAAGGTGTTCCGTTTGTGTGGAATGAGAGGAGACAACAAAGTTTTGAGCAGCTTAAGGCTTACCTTACAGAGGCACCAGTCTTGACGCAACTGGAACCGGGAAAAGATTATGTGGTGTTTAGTGATGGTTCCTTGAATGGGTTGAGTTGTGTGCTTATGCAAGAGGGTAAGGTGGTTGCTTACGACTCGAGGCAATTGAAACCCCATGAGAGGAACTATCTCACACATGATCTTGAGCTTGCGGCGGTTATCTTCGCTTTGAAGATATAGAGGCATTATCTCTATGGGAGAAATGCTACATCTACACCGACCACAAGAGTTTAAAGTATCTGCTTACCCAGAAAGAGTTGAATTTGAGACAGCATCGGTGGATCGAGTTGTTAAAGGACTATGACTGTGTCATAGAGTATCACCCCGGCAAGGCGAATGTGGTCGCCGATGCCTTGAGTCAGAAGTCCATTGTCGTGTGTCAAAAGTGTGCGTTTAGTGCAAGTGGACACATCGCAAGTAATAAGTGATAAGTATTTATCGGATTATCGTCTCCACAGGGACTGGTATACTCAATATGTCTTCTTCGTTTTCCTGTTCTGTAGAAATAAAATAAAATAAAACACAAGTAGTTTTGGGTTGGATAAACTGAAATAAAACAATTAAGTAAAATAAAGAGATTTGATAAGTCGAGAGAGAGGTCAGGATCCAGTTGCGTTGTATTGTGGATTTAATTGACTTGTCTCTGCTCAATGCAATCGCATATCACTGCCTCGGCAGTAATGCAGATTATTGCCTTGGCAGCGACGATACTGTCCGCCGCGGTAATCCCTTGCTCGTGGGTGGACTTTACCAAAGTTCGGCAAAGAGTCCTTGGATGACTCCACTTATCCCTAAGTGGAAGTACTGTTGATGACTAGTCCTTGATGATACCTCCCGGCGTGAATCAATTATACTCACCAACCAATCTCACACTTCTTTTAGCCGCTGAAACTCTTAACCTATCCCTAGGCCGAGTTAGTGTTTCGCGATTGAAACACCGTACTTACCCCTTTCGTGAATCTAACTCTCCCGAGTCTAGATAAATGGATTACTCACAAACTTCCCTCCCGGGCTTGAATGCAAGAACAAGGAATAACAAAGGATAAGCAAACCTTGATAGTTTTATTGCATTGAAACAAAGACAAAGTACAATCTCCTCTCACAAATACTAACAACCTTCACCTAAAACCTAAGAAAGCTTAGAACATAGTTGAGAGAAAGAAAACAAAGAATCTGTGAATTGGCTCTCTCTCTAGGTATTGGTGTCTAATACATTGGACGGCTAAGTCTTATATAGGCTTGACCTAGAGCAAACCTTTCCTAAGCAGAATACAACTTGGAGTAGGGAACAAGTTATGTACATAAATATAATATTTCCAAGTTTAATTCAACTAAGAGGCTTTCCCGCGTGGCCTTGTCTTGGGCTTTTCCTCATACTAGCCAGCTCCGATCCATGTGCTTTATGTCCAAACATGTCCCTTGTATTTTTCTCTTCCAATCGCCTACAGTCTTGCTTCTTGTCTTTCTACTGTTGCCTCGACATCAGGTCCTGCCTCGGCCATGTTGCTGCCGCGACAATAGTTTATCCTGCATAGATGTAAAAATGCAGTAAAACTTGCCTTTTCTATAAATATCATCTTTATAAGCATAACTTATAAATATATCACATTAAGTACATGCATTGGTCCGAGTGGATGTAAATTCGGTGATTACTGCTCATAAAAGGTGTAAAAAGTGATAGTGAGTTGAACATTTATCACACCCCAAACTCGAACTATTTCTTGTCCTCAATCAATGCAAGCCATGAATTTGCCGAACTCTACTCTCTCTTGGTCTTACGTTTCCATCTATTCTCCCCAGCATAACTATGCCTATTCTTTAGACTTAATCTTTTGGGTACTCAAGGGTTTACCTAGAAACAAACTATAAGAATTGGTGAGTGTGTGCATTTTTGTGGACAAGTTTGATTAAGGGCTTTCTTAGATAAACTCTAAGTTCAAGACAAGTAGAATTGGGTTAAGTGTTCTCTTCTTTTCTAAACAACCAATTCTTGAGCCAATTTCGGGCACCTCAAGGATTGTGTTCTTCACTATTTCCTTCTTTCTTTTTGATATTCCTTATAGCATACTAGAGCCAATTTCGGGCACCTCTAGCATGAAGAAGAGTACTTTCTAGAGCTGGTGATAGGCACCTCTAGTTACTTTCCCAAGAATCTAAGTCTTTATCACCTAAGTTCAATAAAAGAATTCCTATAATCCAACAAGTCCCAAAAGTGTTTAAAAATTCATCTTATAGTAAGCTTCTAAGTTTTCATCCTTAAGTATCCTAATATTAAACCTTCTTAACAGGACCTAATCATGGTAAGGAGAAAGATTTCTATAGCCTTGAAGAATAAACTAAGGTAATACTGATGATAAGTAGTGCAAAAGTATAGGCAGTTGATTCAAGTAAGGCGGGGAGCATAAAAAAAATTTAAAAATTTCACTTAAGTGCTCCCTTTTCTTGGCAAGGCCTCGGCAGTAGATTGCTGCCTCGGCAGTGAATCTGCACCCCAAACTCAAACCAAGCATTTTCCTCAATGTTTTATATTAGAATAAAATAGCGGGCAACAAAAATTATGAAAGAGATAAGCAGTATATAAAGAAACCAGCAACAAATAATATTGAATTATATGAAAGAAAAATTAAAGAGACTCCGAAGAGCTGCTTGTAATAATTTTTCTCCTTGGTCTTGCTGCCGATTGCTTTGTTCTTGGTGAGGGCGATGGTTGAGCTTTTGCTTGCCGGGGTGGTTGGACTCTTGTGGGCCGACAGCCTGGTACGGTGGTGGAGGGCCCGCGTAGAAGAACAACCTTGATCCTCCCGAAGCTGGTGTAGTCTCGGTATAAGGGGCGGCTGTGACAAACATATTGCTTGGAAATTCTGGAAATTGCGCCCCTTGGTCTGGAAAAGCGTGGAGCATCATTTGGGCTAATGTGTCATTGAAGTCTCTTTGATACTCCATGTATCTCTGTTGCCTGAGGTCCATCGCTGCCATCCTTTGCAATATCTCCTGGTATGGGTCTACTGCGACAGAGGTGTGGGAAGTGTCTGGCATGTCTGCCGTGTACTGGGCCCCGACAGCAGTATCAATAGTGAACTGCTGAGGCGTTGCTTGGACTGGCTCCGCTTGCGTGATCTGTATTACATTATGGAAAAAGTCTCTGATCCATCCGCGTCTTTGGGGAGTGTATTCGTCCGTATCTTCGATTGGTACACCTGCGGCAACACACAAACCAGTGATTAAACATGGGAAATATAATGGTACTCTATCCTTCTTACCGCATTCGTGAATTTCACGTAAGATGATTGATTGGATGAGCACCAATCGCTTTCGGTCCACCGTGCTGTTGTGGGATGTGGGAATGAGGCGTCGCTTGACAAAGGTATTCCAAACCTTAGCCTCGGGCTTTAAACTCTGCCTTGCTACTGATCCTCTATGGGAACCGGTTTCCTATGGAGTGTTCGTGTAGCAAAAGTCGTCTTTGATCAACTCGTAGTCCTCGACAGTGACATCCTCCATGAATTCAGCGTGAATATCATGGGTCGGAGTGAGGCTGTAGAAATCGTTGATGGTCTCGGCATCCAACTAGACAGGCCTGCCTCGGCAGTGGACAAAGAGGGAATCTTTGTTGGGCCCGTGCGCATAGAATTCCCGCACGATGGTAGCGTTCGCCTGGGCAGTTTGGAGACAGAAGATTTCCCAATCTTGGTACTTGATTCTGTCGAAGAGATAATGCTCGATGTCGTAGTTTTCATCATCCGAGTGCTGAAAACCTTGTTCTTCCCACAATTGACGAGCAATGAAAGACCTGTTGAAACGGTCTTCAACATTGGCTGGGGCAAATCGCTTGTAAGTTGCCATCAAGATTGTGAGAGATTGATATCTTGGAGATTTTCTTGGAGTCTGGAAATTTTACGAAGAATTGTGAGTAGGCATAGAGTATTGTGAGAGCAAGATTGTTAAGAATTCTAAAGAAAACAAGAAAGCAAGAGTGAATAGTTCAAGAGGAGATGGCTGCTTATATAGGCCTCGGCCTTGTGACCGTTTGAATCCACTAGCCGTTACTCTTTACTGCCGTTTCCTTTTCTGCCGCGGCAGGAATCTCGGCAGACTAGCCGTTACACTGTTCTGCCCGTTGAAACTGATGCGACTTTGACACTATTTTCTGCCTCGGCAGAGTTCCTGCTATGAACTATTTCTCCTTTATTCTTGCTTATTTTCCTAAATAAAAATTAAACACAACAAAGAAAAATACTTAAAGAAAAAATAAATTTAGAAAATAAAAATAAACTAAATTAATCCTAATATACTAATAATAAGGAAAAGGGAGGATATCATGTTACTGGTGGAGTGCATGCAAATGCATCTCCCAAGATTATTCTCTCTTGTTGGCCAGAATAATAAATCAGTTGTTGGCCACTCCCTTTTGCTGTGTTTCCATCCACTTTGGGCTTGATCTTTTTGCCAAATAGCCTGCCGAGCATGATGCCAAGGCAGGATATTTTGGTGTCTGTTATTTGGATGGCCTTGCACTCTTCTGGATCATCATATTATTTTAAGTTGTGGAATGCATTGAGTTTGACTTGTTGGTCATTAACTCTCATTGTCAACTCTCTTTTTTCCACATCGATTAAGGTGCGTCCAGTTGCAAGGAAAGGTCTCCCCAAGATGATCGGTGCATTATCATCTGCTTCACAATCAAGGACAAGAAAATCAACAGAAAAAATAAATTTATCGACTTTTACTAGTATGTCCTCGATTTTTCCTTCGGGTTGCACATACGATCGATTCGCTAGTTGGAGCATAACTGTTGTAGGTTTTGCCCTTCCTATTCCAAGCTTTTGAAAAACAGATTTGGGAAATAGATTGATGCTTGCTCCAAGGTCGCATAGGGCCTTACCTTCATAATTTTTACCTATCGCACAAGGTATGATAAAGCAGCCAGGATCCTTCAATTTTGGTGGCATGCGATTGTGTAGCATTGCCATGCATCCCTCGGTAGCAGCCACTGTTTCGAACTCACCTATTCGTTTCCTCTTAGACACCATGTCTTTTAGGAACTTGGCATAATTAGGCATTTGTTCAATTGCCTCTACGAATGGTATGTTAATGTGGACTTGCTTTAAAATGTCAAGAAATTTCTTGAATTGCTGGTCTTGTTTTTGCTTCTTCAACCTTTGTGGGAAAGGTGGTGGTGGTCTCATCTCATCTAGGGTTTCTTTAGTTTAGAATTTAATACCTGACACCACTGGGTTGTTGCTATCTCGGCAGGCTGTTCAAGAGCTACTGTGCTTTCTACCGGGGCAGTGTTATCAGGATCAGTTTGCTCAGCCTCCTCTTTTGCTGGATCTGCTGATAGATTTTGACTTGCTGGAATCTTTTCCTTCAGCTGTAGACCACTCCTGGTAGTGATTGCTTTACACTGTTCATGGCCCATTACCTTAGCAACTTCAGTATTGCTAGGTAGTACTCCTTGTGGTCTAGTGTTTAAGTTTTGAGCAAACTGCCCAACCTTGGCGCGTTTTAATAGCTGCTTCTTGATTCTGCAACCTCATCTCAATCCTATTCATGAAAGCATATTTCCTTTTGATGAAATTACTGTTCTCTGCCATGTATGACTCTGTTTTCATCATAAAGGCTTTAAGAGTGTTCTCCAATGAACTTACCGATTGCTACTGCATCTGCTGCGGCGGCATTGGCTGCTGGACCTGCTGCTGCGGTAGATGTTGCATTGGTTGCTGGAATCCTGAAGGTTGGGTGGTTGGGTTTAAGGCATTGTTAGGATTGCTCCATGACAGGTTCGGACGCCTCTTCCATGAGGGGTTGTATGTGTTGGACATCATATTGGTTCGGTTGTAATTTCCAGCATACATACCGGTTTCTTGATTCATACAATCAGAGGAGCTGTGGTTACCTCCACATAAATCACAAAAGGAATCAATTACCTTAAGCTCACGGTTATTCTGCTGTAATTGCAAGTTTTGCACCATCTTTGTAAGAGAGGCCAATTGTGCTGCCATTGAATTTGATGTGTCTAATTCATTCATCGTGGCTTGGCGTCTTACTCCTCCTCGCCTAGATGTAGGGAATTGAAAATCGTTCTTTGCGAGTTTGTTTAGTATCTCAATAGCTTCCTCAGGTGCTTTATCTAGGAGTGTTTCGTTTGCCGAGGCATCTAACATCATCCTTGTCGGGGCATTCTTGGCATTATAGAACATGGTCACTTGTGTCCATAAGGGAAATCCATGCAAAGGAAACTTGTGCAGTAACTCCCTGTATCGCTCCCATGCCTCGTACATTGGTTCGTCATCTGCCTGTCGAAAAGAAGTGATTTCATTACGAATTCTATCATATAAATTTGTAGGGTTAAAACAAGTAATAAAATCATGATAGAGTTCACTCCAAGATCCAATAGATCCTGCTGGAATGCTATTTTACCAAGCTTTCGCCCTATCCCTCAGTGAATAGGGGAATAACTTCAATCCCAAGACATCTTCATGGACTCCTTGGATTTTAAAAGAATTGCATATCTCCATGAAGGACTTGAGGTGCTGTCTTGCATCTTCAGTTACAAACCCACCAAATTGTCCAATAGTGTTAAGCATATTGAACATGACAGGTTTCAGTTCAAAGTGGGCTGCTTCTATCTCCGGTGTAACAACTCCTGGGTTTAATCCATTTAAATCCTCTTCCAGGAAGTCTCTGATAGTGAGCTACCGCGGGCCTGGTGGCGGCGGAAGACCTCCATTACCGGCAGGTAAGTTTTGTCCTGCCGGGGGATCTGCCATAGCTTCTTGGATTTGTCTCCTCAACCTTTGCCTTGTCGCGTGTCAAAAGTGCGCGTTTAGTGCAAGTGGACACATCGCAAGTAATAAGTGATAAGTATTTATCGGATTATCGTCTCCACAGGGACTGGTATACTCAATATGTCTTCTTCGTTTTCCTGTTCTGTAGAAATAAAATAAAATAAAACACAAGTAGTTTTGGGTTGGATAAACTAAAATAAAACAACTAAGTAAAATAAAGAGATTTGATAAGTAGAGAGAGGTCAGGATCCAGTTGCGTTGTATTGTGGATTTGATTGACTAGTCTCTGCCCAATGCAATCGCATATCACTGCCTTGGCAGCACTGCAGATTACTGCCTTGGCAGCGACGATACTGTCCGCCGCGGTAATCCCTTGCTCGTGGGTGGACTTTACCAAAGTTCGACAACGTGTCCTTGGATGACTCCGCTTATCCCTAAGTCGAAGTACTGTTGATGACTAGTCCTTGATGATACCTCCCGGCGTGAATCAATTATACTCACCAACCAATCTCACACTTCTTTTAGCCGCTGAAACTCTTAACCTATCCCTAGGCCGAGTTAGTGTTTCGCGATTGAAACACCGTACTTACCCCTTTCGTGAATCTAACTCTCCCGAGTCTAGATAAATGGATTACTCACAAACTTCCCTCCCGGGCTTGAATGCAAGAACAAGGAATAACAAAGGATAAGCAAACCTTGATAGTTTTATTGCATTGAAACAAAGAAAAAGTACAATCTCCTCTCACAAATACTAACAACCTTCACCTAAACCCTAAGAAAGCTTAGGACATAGTTGAGAGAAAAAAAACAAAGAATCTATTAATCGGCTCTCTCTCTAGGTATTGGTGTCTAATACACTGGATGGCTAGGTCTTATATAGGCTTGACCTAGGGCAAACCTTTCCTAAGTAGAATACAACTTGGAGTAGGGAACAAGTCATGTACACAAATAAAATATTTCCAAGTTTAATTCAACTAAGAGGTTTTCCCGCGTGGCCTTGTCTTGGGCTTTTCCTCATGCTAGCCAGCTCCGATACATGTGCTTTATGTCCAGACATGTCCCTTGTATTTTTCTCTTCCAATCGCCTACAGTCTTGCTTCTTGTCTTTCTGCTGCTGCCTCGGCATCAGGTCCTGCCTCGGTCATGTTGCTGCCGCGGCAATAGTTTATCCTGCACAGATGTAAAAATGCAGTAAAACTTGCCTTTTCTGTAAATATCATCTTTATAAGCATAACTTATAAATATATCACATTAAGTACATGCATTGGTCCGAGTGGATGTAAATTCGGTGATTACTGCTCATAAAAGGTGTAAAAAGTGATAGTGAGTTGAGCACTTATCATCCATGTCGGACTTGAGAGCTTTGTTTGCTCGGTTGAGGATGACCGATGACGGAGGTCTTTTGGCAAAGATGCGTGTGGAGCCCACGCTTGTTCAGGAGATCAAGAGAGCACAGGTTTTAGACAAGGAGTTGGTAGCTCAGTTAGAGGCTTTTCAGAGAGGGTAGTTGTCAAAATTTGAGGTACGAGATGGTGGGTTCTTGTACTTTCAGGGTCGGTTGTGTGTTCCAACCTTAGAGGATCTAAGGGATTGTATCTTGAGGGAAGCTCATCATAGCCCGTTTTTTGTTCATCCGGGTAGTAACAAGATGTATCAGGATCTTTGTCCCTTCTTTTCGTGGTCGTGCATGAAAAGAGATGTGTCAAAGTTTGTGACTAGATATCTAGCGTGTCAGCAAGTGAAAACGGAACATCAGGTTCCTTCAGGTTTGCTTCAGCCTATCCAGATTCCACAATGAAAATGGGATCGAGTGACCATGGACTTTGTCACCGGGTTACCGGTGACGTTGAGAAAGCATGATGCTATATGGGTTATAGTTGACCGGTTGACCAAGTCGGCTCACTTCTTACAGGTAAGGATGGACTACAGTTTGGAAAAGTTGGCTCAGTTGTACATAAAGGAGATCGTGAGGTTACATGGTGTACCTTCATCGATCATATCGGATAGAGATTCGAGGTTTACGGCGAGGTTGTGGGGTTCTATCCACGAGGCTTTAGATACCAAGTTGCACTTCAGTACAACTTTTCATCCTCTGACCGATGGACAGTCTGAGAGAGTTATCCAGATCTTGTAGGATATGCTTCGGTGTTGTACTGTGGACTTTGCCCGTAGTTGGGAAGACCAGTTACCGTTGGTAGAGTTTGCTTACAACAACAGTTATCAGTCAAGCATCAAGATGGCTTCGTTTGAGGCCTTTTACGGGCGTAGGTGTAGGACACCTTTGTGTTGGACAGAGCTTAATGAGATAAAGATAGTGGGTTCAGAGCTTGTTAAGGAAACCGAAGAGAAGGTTCAGATCATTAAAGAGAGGTTACAAGCAACTTTTGACAGATAGAAAGCTTATGCGGATAAGAAGCGTAAGCACATCGAGTATGAGCTTGAGGAGAAAGTGTTTCTCAAGGTATCTCCGTGGAAAGGGATCATCCGGTTTGGTCGTAAAGGGAAGTTGAGTCTGAGGTACATAGGGCCTTATGAGGTTCTTTAGAGGGTTTGACCGGTAGCTTATCGGCTTGTCTTACCCCCAGATTTGGCACGTATACACGATGTGTTTCACGTGTCTATGTTGAGACGTTACAGTTCCGATCCTTCGCATGTGGTTCAGCTTGAGGAAATCGAAGTCAATGCAGATTAAACTTACGAGGAAAGACCTATTGGAATCTTGGATAGAGGATTTAAGGAGCTTTGGAACAAGTGCATACCTTTGGTAAAGGTTCTGTGGAGAAACCATGGGATCGAGGAGACAACGTAGAAAGCGGAAAAGGACATGAGAGCTCATTATCCTCATCTCTTACTGACAGGTAAATTTCGAGGTCGAAATTTTCTTTCAAGAGGGGAGAGTTGTAACGACCCGGATTTGGATCCGAGAGTCGGGTTAACCCGATGGGTTTAGGCTTCGATTTTGGGCCCCGAGTTAGTGTGGTTTAGGCTCAGACTTGTTGGACTTGAGTGGTTCAGGGCTTTAGGAGTTTTAATTAGAGGACAATTTGGTAATTGTCTAAATGGATGAATAGGGAGGGGTTTGTGGGGGGTTTTGTTTACAGAGTGATCTCATCTTTTCTTTTCTTTTTCCCCATCTCTTTCATCTTGTGGCAAGAAAAGAAGGTATGTAAAGGTTGAATCTTGTTGTTTTTGCTGAAGAATCACGTTTTGGGTTAGAAGGGTAAGTTGTAGAGTTGTTTTTGATCTATAAAGTAAGGTAAGAATGGTTTGGTTTGATGGAAAAGAAGGTTGTGTGGGAAATCCGGGAATAAGGTTTTTGAGGGTTTAAGCTGGTTTATTTTAAGTGTTTTAAGGCTCTGGAAATCTCGCCGAAGAGTATAATCCGTTCTTCATCTTTCTCTTGTAGAGAAAGAAGTTTGTGATCCATCATCAAGCTTTGGAAGGGGAAAAGCTTGAAGAGGTGTGGAGCTCGTTTTGGTTGTTGTTGGCTTAAGGATAGTACTCCCAACTCTTCTAATTATTATGTATTTCATGGTGGAAATTGTGTTAGTGAGTTTAATGGCTGAAAATTGGTGTTAAAATGTCCTAAACATCTCTAGGAACTAATAGGAACACTTTAGAATCGAATAGATTAATGTTGGGAAGAATCCTTAAAATTTTCTAAGTGTAGACCTACATTTCGTGCAGGGGTATCGATACACGGGCCACCGGTATCGATACCCATGAGTGAAAATAGGCTATGTAGGTAGGGGTATCGAACCATGGTTCGATACCGGATCCTCTAGTGGCATAATAACATCGATACCAGTATCGAATCTGGAGGGTCCTCTTTCATTGACTTTGAAAATGGTCGAAGGGTATCGATACCAATATCGATACCTATGTTTCGATGCCTTCTTTGGGTAGGTATCGAAGCAGGGTTGTTCGATACCCTTGCGAGAACTCAACAAGTTTGGTATTGTTTGAGTTTCGGTAAGAGAATTAAGAGTCATAATGAATCCTATAAATGCTGAAATGAATTGTTAACACGAAATTGATGATATTAAACCCCGAACGACTAAATTATGTTAAGTCTTGGTATGTTTTGATATGAGGATCCTAGGTGGATCGTTTGTGTGGTTTGAGTCATTGTTTGATGGAAATCCTGATATCCAAAAGTGTTGCAACACATCGAAGGCCATCCGATGTAACATTCCGGGTGATGTATTGAAGACTTTTATTCCGAGTGTTGGGCGACCTCACTCGAAGATGTTCGATGTAACATTCCGAGCATGAGATTGGTTGGATCGCCTCCATCCCTTTCCAAACGTTGGGCGGCCTCGTTCGAAGATGTCCGATGTAACATTCTAGGCATAGGATTTGAGGGCGGCCTCAATCCTGAGTGTAGGATCCCGATGCTGTGTGGACGCGGGCCTCACTCTTGTGTGTTATTTTATGATGTGACATGTATATGCTGTGTGCGCTATTATACATTGTTTATGCCATGTGATAAGCAAGCATGCTAGATCATCATATCATGTAAGATATTTTATATGTTATGCTTTACTACTTATGATATGCATGATGTTGGTCGAGTTCGGTGTACCCACTGAGCTTTCGTAGCTCAGCGTTCGAAATGTGTTTTCGTGCGTAGGTTAGGTGAAACCGGTTCGTGGAGCACCATCAAGGTTTGGATTTCAGCATTGACCGTGTTGTTAGAGTACATCTATTAGATTAGTGGGCTAGGATTATGTCGAACCCTATGTAATGTAACTCTGTTTATTTTAATTTGGGTCGAATGTTTTTAAACGGGTTGTAATATTTTGGAGCTCCGTCTACTTATATTATCTTTTGGAATTTACTTTTATCCGAATTGGGCTTTACGATATTATTTTGGACTTGAAATTGGATTTATTTCATGGGCTTTGAAAAGAAATTTTAGAATACAGGTTTTGGGCCGGAGGCCCAATGTGACATCCGGGTCGGGTGTTACACTGGGTACAATTAGAACATCAATAAAACCCGATAATTTTAATAAAATTTATTTTTTATTTTTATTAAAATAATGAGTTTTGGTTTGTAAAACCAAAAAATAGGTGAGAAAGGGTGAACCCTCCATAACACTCAAAATTGGTACCTAATCGATTATAAAATATTTTAATGATGAAAATTATAAATTCGAATTTAATTTAAAATTGTGCTCCCTTATTTTAAAAAGCTATTTTAAAACTTTATTAATAAATATATTTTTATAGTAAAAAAATAATATATTGATAATAGATTAATTATATAATTAAATAATACTAAATAAAATTTAACGAAATATATTGGCGTCGTTTAAGGTCAAAAGAATCATTTGTGCATCTTCTTTTTAAAACTTCAGCTCTCTCAAATTCTCTTTGGCCTCTCCATTGTAGGGCATATCAGCCACCGTTAGCCTCTGTGTTGGTCGTCGTTGACCACTGCACCGACCGTCGACAAAGATAATGAAAACCGAAAAGCTTACAACTTTTGCACTCCTTTTGACGTCTTGAACTCAAATCCAAAGTTAGATTTTCGAAAATAACATCACATGTGCATAGAATAATTGCAAAGCCTTCTATATTCTCGTTTGTGTATTCCATCCAACCATCAATGAGAATATGTCTTCTTGTGAGAGTGCCAAGGAAGTTTGGACAAGCTAGAAGTCACATACAATGGTACAAATGAAGTAAAGGAGACCAAGTTAGAATCCTCAACCAAGTGTATGAAAACTTCAAGATGAATCCGGAAGAGGATATTGTAAAGATGTTTGATCGATTCTCCACAATCATCAATGGAATTAAAGGCTATTCAGTGATCATTCTGGAGAAGAAGCTTGTTCTTAAGATTATTTATTCCCTTCCCGATTCATGGGACTCAAAAAGGATCGCCATCATCGAAGCCAAGAATCTCAAGACTCTAAAGCTTGATAAACTTAAGGGGTCACTCCTCACACATTAAATCATGATGAAAGGAAGAGAAGATGAGAAAAATAAGGAAAAGATTAGATCGATAGGGAAGAAGAAGGTCCAAGAGCTTGGTGTAAATATCAACACCATTGCTCTCAAATCCTCCAAGTGCATTCACCTTGAAGATTCAAGTGAGGAGGATAGTGAAGAAGATGAAGAGCTTGTCCAACTCCCCATGGACTTCGATCAATTCGTTAGGAACAAGAGTAAGAAATCCTCAAAGCACGAATCAAAGAAGAAGATGAAGGATTCCCACAATTCAATCATAAAAGGGATCATCTTCAATGAAGCAAGCATATGTGGCTACTTGGAGTGATGGAGACTCCACCAAAAATGAAGAAGTCAACCTATGCTTGATGGCCCTCAATAAGGGGGAGGTAACTTCTAACTCATCTAGTTCAAATTCATATAGTTTTGATAAGTTACAAAAAACCTATGATAAATTGGCTTTTGAGTTTAAGTTTTCATTTTCTAAAAACAAAAAGATGATTTCAAAGCTTAAATTAGAAAATGATTTGATTTCAAAAACCAATTTTGAATTTTAAGCAAAATTAAAAGATTTTGATCTTAAAGTATTTGATTTACAAAATTTGCTTCAGAAGATGGAAAAAGATCATCAAATGGCTTTAGATGATCTTAAAAAATAAAAAGATTTGATTTCTATTGCGACCATTTTAAAACCGAGTGTGTGAAAATAGCTTGGCGGTTGAATTTTGAAAAATCGAATTTTAATGCTTTTAATTATTAATTATGAAAATCGGAGTGATTAAAAACATAAATTATTTTAATTTTAAAATGACTTGAATTCGTCACCGACCACTTTGGTAGGTCAGACACCATAAAACAAACCAATGATTCATTTTTAAAACATTTGGGTTCGGGAGTCGGTTACGCGTAAGGACGACCCTTACGAGCGCTTGGAATCGATACCTTATTAATTACATTTGACATTTTGGCATTTCGAATGATAATATAAATTTAATTTATTATTGTCAAATGAATATCGTTTGAATGAAGATATCCTTTTAGATAAAAAAAATACATTTCTTTTAAGTACAAGCTTTGAATAAGACGTCCTATAATAGGAAATCTTAACTCGTATTTAAAGAAATATAAATTCTACCCAAAAGGTTTGAATGCATGATTGATTATTATCTTGTCAATTTTAAGTTATAACCTATAAGGCTCCACTAATTAAATATTTAAAATCCTATTAAATTATTAATTTACCAAGTGTATTATGATAATATCCGAATGATTGGACACTACCATCTAGACACTTAATAAAATTAATAATACTATTGGTGTTTCTAATCATTTATCTAATTAATTTTATTTAATTATAACCTTAAATTATTTATCATTTTCTAGGTTTCGATGACACGTCGAATGCGATACCAAAGTACACTCTCTTGGTCAACGTAATGTTACGTCAAAACACTGACCGCTTAGTGTATCTGAGGTATATGATTAAAAGGCTCTAATTTAATTATCTAAAGTTTAAATTAGGTGTTATCCTAAACAAATAAGCTATATGAATTTTGAGATCATGCAAGCATACAAATATTAATTAAAAACATATAAATAAATTAAATAAACAAAAGCAATAATTAAAAATAAAGGGACCAAATTAAGTATTATTAGAGACGTAAGAACTCGATTAAAAGCATTGGTGGTCTAAAATTAATATTACCTCCAGTATAGTAACTCCGGTGATCCATTGTATATTTGGCGATGTTCTTCGATCTACGATCCTGCTTTCGGTCTCTGATAACTCCGAGCCTCCAAGGAATTGGTGAGTATTTTCTTCCTCCAATATTTTCAAAAAGATATGCACGGCTTCCGTAGGAACCATGTTTCCAAAGTGCTGCCAGCTTTCCCATTTGCTTTGTTCAACATGAATCCTTAAATATTTTGACTTTCGATTTCACATGTGGTCTTTGCTTCTTGCTTCCGAGTACCAATCGCACTCTGTAAATACGCTAATGCCACCTTGTATACATGGTTGGTGCGGTCTACCTGCATCCATTCTCGACGACGTTGGATTCTCCATAGATGACATATCCATTTTCTATATCGAAATGAAAGTGAAATCCCTGTCATGTTAATAGATCTCCTTGTTGATGACGATTCCCGTAAGTAATTCAAAGCAGGGATGCACAAATGTGAAGGCTGAGTCCTTGAATCCAAGAACCCAAAAAGTCTTATAAGCAATTCATGGTGAAGAAAATAGAAAATTCAGTGGAAAACATGAACCCTTCACTGTTTCCAATCCCTCCCCCAAATCCAATGCCTCTCAACCAATTCCTTTCAATTGAAAACCGTCCCAACCTCTTAAATTTTGATGAAAACCGATTCAAATAACCCATGGTAACTGCCAACTCTCTTCATTCTTATCCTTTGTTTTTTTTTTTAATTTTGATTAATTAATTAATTAATTATATTATATTATTTAATATTTACTTGTGACCTTATTTTATATTTGAACCCGGATAAAATTCGGGTATTACAATTTCTAAAGAGCTTGAAAAAAAAATAATTTGGGAAAATTAAATTTTTACATGAGACAATCTAGTGCCCCTAGATTTATTGATGGAAAATGTTTTAAAAGTGTTTCGGTCCCAAAAGGACTAATCACTTCAACTAAAAAAGATGAAATTGAAAAATGGATTCCTAAGGAGACTAAATTATGTTCTACTAATGTTAAAGGATCCAAAGAAATTTGGATACCAAAAATTATTTGATTGTCTCGTTTAGGTGTGATGGTGGTGAGAGCAACCAAGTGCAAGATTAAGGGGGAGCTCCATACACACAAGAAAGACACTTGAAGAAGGAAGGCTTCACATCCTATCTTTAATTCAAGTGTGGTAAATTTTCTAGTTGAAGTTATTTTCTTTTGCTTATTTGTCTTGCATTTAGGATTATCATATATGTTGGACTAACACCTTAGTGATGCCTTGAATAAGGGAAAGCTTTTTGTTTTATAAACTAATATTTGATTTTAAAACAATTTGCATTGTAAAACTCTCCTATGTTATAAGCTTTAAAGATTTTCAAACTTGTTTTGAACCATTTTGATATAAAAAAAAGGGGGAGAATGTTGTGAAAAATTGATTTTTCGAATTATTTATTGAGTAAGGGGGAGCTTTAATGTTTTAACATCATTAATTCTCTTATTCAAAGTTTATTTCACAAAGAGGGTAAGTCTAAAAAAATAGTTTTGTTTCCAAACAAATTGAAAATAAGTTTTAAAATGGGGAGATTGTAGAAATAATATTTTGATATAATAATTGAAAAATAATTTTGGACTAAATTGAAAATATTTCAAAAATAGTTTTATGTCCAAACAAATTGAAAATAATTTTGAAACATTTTCAAGAACTTGTTAATGTGTTTTAAATGTTTTAAAGAAGCCAAAGAATACAAAATGTCTCAAGCGTTTCGATACAGTTGAAATTGGTTTCGAAACAACTTGCTTATTTTCAAAGGAAAATGTTCAGGCGTTTCGATACCCCCTAAGGTGTTTCGATACATTTTTGTCTCTGGAAAAACTGGTTTCGATACTTTAAACCACCGTTTCGATACACGTGTATTGAAACGAGTTTTAGGTGTTTCGATACACCTCATACGGTCATTTGAAAACCCCAACGGCTTAGAGTAGTATCGAAACGGCTAAGGCTTGTTTCGATACCATGAGCTAAGTGTTTTGATACACCTCAAGGGTGTTTCAATACCGTTTCTTAAATGCAGGTTCAACGGCTATTTTCCAAAGCAGCTGTATCAAAACAGCTTCCACATGTTTCGATACCGATCATACCAGAAGCAAAAATAAGCCTTGAAATCAGCTCCAAACGGCTCCAAATCAGTCCCAACGGTCACCAACGACTAGAAGCTCATTTGGGATGATAGAAGCAAGCATCAAGGATCAAGAGAAGACTAATGCTTACATTGTAACAACAATATGATGAAAGATTTGTCTTAGAGCTTAATTCTCATCTTTTGGATAGACAACACTTGTGAGCTTAATGTTTATGTATGCTCAAGTGTCTTATGGTTGGGTGAGAGCTTAGTTGAAAACAATTAGCCTTATTAGAAGGATTCAAGTTTGCTTAAGAATTATCTTTGTGTGTGAATACCCAAAGTTCAGTTATGAACTTTGGATGCTTAATTCGGGTTGTGAATCAAGGTTGTAAGGTTGTCCCTTTGTTCCTCAAAAGGTTGAATTCTTAGTGAATTGTGGAAATCATTAGTGGGAAACTAAGGTAGTGGATGTAGGACTTGGTTTAGAAGTCCGAACCACTATAAATCCTTGTGTCCAATTCTTTATCTTTTTGCTTCCACAATAAATCAACCAAATTAGCATTTCTCCATCTCTTGGCGAGTTTAATCGGTTATTCATCGAGCACCTTCAAGCCTAACAGGGTAGTACTATCTTGTGGTTGCCCATTTATCCTAACAATTTAGAGTAGTACAAATCGGATCACCAGCACTAATATATGTTTTGACTTTTTTATTCGCAAGTGTTATGTTTTTATTAGGCTTTTCTTGGTACATAGCATGTTAGCCTTGAATTTTGCTTAATAAGAATTTGATATGATGTAAAGAGTTTTTACTGAGATTAATGGTGGCTTTATAGGCCATGATTGGAAACACTTGCTGATTTTACTGTTGGCATCGTTGTCCATGTCTTCTACTTGATTTATAGAGACCATGACATGTTTTTACTTTGAAAAAAATTGAGTTAATATGGGTTGTATTGCAAGTGATGTTTAAATTGTTTTTATTCCGTCACTAAGCCTCGTGTTTAATCACTCTCTTTTCCTTGCAATATAGAGAAATAAGTGTTAGAAGCAACCGAAAAGCAAAGGAGCCGTTCGTGCCTATTTTATATTTTTTAGCTCATGTATGTTGTTTTTAAAGTTATGAACCTTAAGTAGTTGAGAGCAATGAGATAGTGAACCTATGTGTTTTGGGATATTTTGGCCTTAGAACTTCATATTTGGTATACTTTTATATCAATGAGGTATTTTGAGATTCAATTTATGTTTATTTTAAGTTATGTTAAGTTATGCTTCCAATGTTGAGGCCTGAATATGTGTTTTGTGTTTTTCTCATGGAATTTGGTGATGTTGCATCTAGAAAGGTTTCTATGATGTGTAATTTATGCCCTTAGATATATGCATCAAGAAAGACTTTAAAATTCATTTAAGGTATAAAACTTGAGAAATATGCAATTTTTGGGTAGAGGGTTTCGATACCACTTCATCGGGTATGTAACCCCCTCGACTCGGTCTAGACACAACCCGAATCGAACGAGCTACACGAGAAATATAGAGGCTAATTCAGAGACTCGGCCCAATAAATAACCATAATAATTTTTCTTTTTATCTTATCTAGATGCTTTATTTTGATCCTACATGTTCATGCATAGATTATATTCGAATGCAACGAAAATAAATAAGGAACGAGTTCTGAAACATACAAACATGCTTCAGGGACCAAAAATGTAATTTTCCAAAAACTAAAGGACTAATTAGAAATTAGTGTTACCAATCTTTAATTAGGTTCATTACATGCTTACATCTCAAATTTCAATCCTCCAAAGGTTTCAAGACATTCTTGATATGCAAGTTCACCTAAAAACACTTTAAGCACATATCATAACATATTAGCTAGATACATTCCTACCTAAACAACCACATCATAGATTCAACTCATAAATAGTCACGCTTCATTATCAACAACACTCAAATTCACACATAGGGATATCAAGAATCAAACTCCAATATAACTTTTATTATAACCAATGGAATATCAATAGGCAATTCAAATCTAAGTCAAAAAGCTAGCATCAACATGATAAACATGAAACATGTATAAGCATATGACTACTACAAGTCTCATTAATATAATAATATTCTTAACATGTTAACTCATCCCTATTGCTCTCTCACTACTAATAATGTTATAAAGACATACTTAACCCATCCAGGAAAAACAGTCATGTGTACATGATAGGTTTATTTAAATCAGAAAATAGTAATAAACAATCATATTGCACACAAGAAACACAAATCAAAAAGGTAGAGTCAAATAGGTGATTTGTTGGGCATTCGAGCGATGCTCTACTACAGTACTGGACCTTAAAATACAAAATAAGTTTAGATAAACTTTGGAAATTTAAATACTAGATTTATTCACATGTTACAGATAAATATGAGTCACGATCGGATCTCTCCATCGGTCGAAACGAGAGAAACTGGGTTGGGCTGGTAAACGATCGGGAGGACTATGGGATCCTACAATCAGCCCTGATCCCAAAGAATCATCCAATTAACGTCGAATCACTTTACGAAGAAGAGGTATCTAATCTGAATCTGGTAGAAAAAATTAGGGCGAGGAGGAAAAGAAATGCGAAGAGAGATTCCATCTAATGGAGGAGAAATTCAAATTTGTGCATAATCTAGAAGAAGAAGAAGACGTTAGTGAACTGAGTCTTGTGTCCAATTTAGTATTGCCTAGAAAATTTAAAACCCTTAATTTTGATAAATATGATGGAACGTCTATTCCGTCCGTGCATGTCAAAATGTACTGCCGCAAAATGACAGCCTTTATAAAGGATGAGAAATAGCTAATCCACTGCTTTCAGGATAGTTTAATTGGGCCTGTCATCAGGTGATACACTCAATTAAGCAACGCCAACATCAAATCATGGAGATATCTATCCATAGAATTTATTGATCAATATAAGCATGTCATAGACATGATCCTAAGACGTATCATGCTTGAAGGAATATGGCAGAAGTCAAATGAAAGTCTTCGCCAAATGCTCAGAGATGGCGGGACGTGGCCTCCCAAATTTATCCAACCATCCCAAAAAATAAAATTACACCGATCTTCACTAACACCGTAAAGGGAGCTCTGCAGGACCGATTGATCAATCATAACACTCAGAGTTTCGTTGATCCCATCATAACCGATGAATCTATAGAGATGGCTATTAAGAGTGGGAGGATCGACATCGATGATAAATCCCAAATAAAATAAGAAGAAAGAGGGTGGGGTAAATGTTGTCAACATGTACAATGCCCCCAAAAAATTACACTTTCTCCCAACCTCAATCATCCACAGGTAAAGGACAAAACAAAAATCATAAAGGGGAGAGAACTCTTAGAAGGGAACAAGAGAAGCAAACATTCACTCACCTACTTGTCTCATTTGGGGAAATATATACACGGTTATACAATACAAACTTGGTACGCCCGTACATTGTAGCACCTTTTAAGCCCCTATTTCCAGCATGGAACGATGCTAATGCTAATTACGAGTACCAAGATATTGCCACAGGACATTCCATTGAGAATTGTCAATCATTTAAAAAGATGCTACAAAACCTTACAAATGTAACCCCCTTAGCCCGGCCTAGATGGAACCGGCACTAACGGGTTATACGGGGAATATCGAACCAAACCCGCGAAGGTCTGATTCGATAAACAACCCTGAAAACCGATATTTTTTCCTTATCTAGATGCATAATTAATTCCTTATGTGTGTTGGGTTCACGCGTAACGAGAATGGAAACATTCAGTCCACAATAGATCATTCAATTCGCACATGAACATATAAGGACCAAATCGCAAATAGTTTTAATTCCAATAATAAACCGGAAATTTAATCTACCATAGTTCAATTAAACATGCATAGAATACTCACAATAAAATTCAGATCAATCGGAGTATTATAGCATCATCAATTTCATGTTTCAATGTTTAGGGACCTAATTGTAAGGCTCACGAATCATAGGGACTATAACCAACATTAATTAACCAATATGAAATTAAGTTAACATCAAGCATCACGGTGATATTACAACTCAAAATATTATTCATTGCATCTATATTCGATTGCGGAAGTTTATTCGACTTAGCACATGCTTCCAACACTTAAAATTCTTCCTTTTTGGTCATGGGTATCGATACCACCAAGCATGGTATCGATACCATGACGTGGTTGTGGCTAATTAAGCCTTCAAAAGCCAAGGGTATCGATACCTCCCTGGGTGGTGTCGATACCTAGGTGTCCAGTGAGGTAATGGCATCGAACCATGGTTCAATGCCGCCCCAAAATTTCCTTGGGGTATCGATACTGTCGCGTGTCAAAAGTGCGCGTTCAGTGCAAGTGGACACATCGCAAGTAATAAGTGATAAGTATATTATCGAGTTATCGTCTCCTCAGGGACCGGTATACTTAATATGTTTTCTTCACCTCCTTGTTCTGTAAAAAGATAAAAACACAAGTAAATTGATTTGGTTTATCTAAACCAAAATGACTAAAATAAAAGTAAAGGGTTGAAATAGTAGAGAGAGATGGGCTAGGATCCAATTGCGTCATATTGTGGAATTGATTGACTTGTCTCCGTCCAATGCAATCGTATATCACTACCTTGGCAGCACTGCAGTTTACTGTCTGGGCAGCGATAACACTGTCTGCCGCGACAATCCCTTGCTCGTGGACAGACTTTACCAAAGTTCGGCAAAGTGTCCTTGGATGACTCCGCTTATCCCTAAGTCAGAGTGCTGTTGATGACTAGTCCTTGATGATACCTCCTGGCGTGAACCAATTATACTCACCAACCAATCTCACACTTCTTTTAGCCGCTGAAACTCTTAACCTATCCCTGGGCCGAGTTAGTATTTCGCGATTGAAACACCGTACTTACCCCTTTCGTGAATCTAACTCTCCCAAGCTTAGATAAATGGATGATCACAATATCCTCTCCCGAGCTCAATTGTGAAACAAGGAATAACAAAGGATAAACAAACCTTGATAATCTTTATTGCATTGAATGAAAGACAAAGTACAATCTCGTCTCACAAATACTCTACAACCTTCACCTAATCCCTAAGAAGCTTTAGAACATGATGGAGAGGAAAGAAACAAGAGTAGAAGTCGGCTCTCTCCCTAGGTATTTCGTTGTTTTTTTACATTGGATGGCTAGGTCCTTATATAGGCTAGACCTAGGGCAAACCTTTCCTAAGTAGAATACAACTTGGAGTAGGGAACAAGTCAAGTACAAAACAATAATATATTTCCAAGTTTATATTCGGCTAAGGGGCTTTCCCGCGTGGTCTTCCTTTGGGCTTTTCCTTGTGCTAGCCAGCTCCGATTCATGGGCTTCAAGTCCAGACACGTTCCTTGGATTTTTGTCTTTCCATCGCCTATAGTCTTGCTTCCTGTCTTTCTGCTGCTGCCTCGGCATCAGGTCCTGCCTCGGCCTTGTCACTGTCGTGGCACTGGTTCTCCTGCACAGATATGAAAACGCAGTAAAACGTGCCTTTTTCTGGAAATATTATCTATATGAGCATACTTCTAAATATATCACATTGAGTGCATGCATTGGTCCAAATGGGTGTATATTTGGTAATTAATGCCCATAAAAGGAGTAAAAAGTGATTGTGTGTTGAGCACTTATCAGATACCACCAGAGGGTGTTTCGATACCCCTTGTCCAGAATCACTAATTAGGGAATTTGGTTGATTTAAACCCCATCCATACACATCCATTGATCACCCTCAACTATATGCATACTCCCTAAGTATAATGAACAATTTTTAGGCACACATTTACCAACATCTAAGACCCCAAAATTATCTATAGGCATGCTTCCTATGTCATGATTAAAAACAAGAACATTCATGCATGTACATGCTACAAAAAATCCAAAACAATATCACAATTCATCAAACCACAATCAAGGCAATATAAGGTCTTATTACAAGTCATTCACCAAAGCAAAACAAACACTCATAAGGGATAGGTTTACACATTGCCGAGCCCCTATTTATTTGCCAAATCATACCAAAAATGTGAAGTCTTTTCCCCTTGGTCCTCTTGCTCCGAAAGTAGCCTCAAATGTCCTTATTTTTCTGCAAAGATGGAAAGAGAGTTAAGCACAACATGCTTATTGAGGAAGCTCTAAATAAGATCATCAATGCATAACTTAAAAATCATTTTTAAAAACCACGCTTGCATCCTTCATGCTCAATTGAAATATGTGAAACCAAATCATGCTCATCGACATAAAGAAATCATTTCTTATGTCATGCATATTGATACCAAATTGTTTTATGTTTGCATATTGGCTTTCTAGTGATCACTTATTGTGAACTTTAAGCTCACCGAATACACGGATCCCTTTTTCCATATTTGGAGACGCTTAGTCTCAACATGCATCGGTCGGACACATAGTCACCCTTGTATACATGTTACCCCCACTACGCACGGTCGGACACAAAGTCACCCTTGTTTACGTATGGGTCAACTATATGCACGGTCAGACACAAAGTCACCCTTGTTTACATATAGGTCAACTATATGCACGGTCGGACATAAAGTTACCCTTGTTTACATATAGGCAAGCTCTAAACGCACGGTCGGACACAAAGTCACCCTTGTTTACGTGTAGGCAACATCATTATTCTCAATATTTTTATAGTGCACTCAATCCTAATGACATGTCATTTGTATTCTTATCTAAGGTTAGTGTCACTAAGCCAATATAATCTTCAATCATGCATGTTAACTTGCTGCTCATAATGCATTCATTATATGTTCAACATGTGAACCAAAATCATGCTCAACGGCATAATCAATTATAAGAAAATAACCACATATTGTTCCAATTCAATTTCATGCTTCCATAAGTCATGAATGCCTTTCTAAACCATACATTTTCAGAAATTAACACATGCATGTATCATTTCAAAATCAAAGATATTCAATTCCAAAATCTTATTGAATCATCATTTATAAAAGCCCTTACCGAAAAAGCCAAAACTTAAGGTAATGCATCAACATCATTTAAATCACTTACTCTTGAAATATGGAAAGTTTTCACACTATTCCATAGTCCCCAAAACAGAATCGAAACATTGCGAAACAGTTTTAACCCGAAATCACTCACCGACAAGCGAAACGAGCCCTCGCCGACGCTTCGACGGAAACGCCAATGCACCAGCCACTTACGAAGCTTCTTGCACTTCATCTACAACACTAAAAACAGAGTATATACACATCATAACATGCTCAAAACAACAGCCACCTCAAACCTCTCTAAAACTATTGAAAACCTAGTCGAAAAGACCGAAAGTAAGCCGAAACGCATCCAAAACAACATCATCCCTTAACCATATGAATCTAACATCTAATCCACCTCAATTATGAACTAAAAACACTTTCAAACCATCCTTATACCTCCAGAAAAAGCAGAACAATTAAAATAGCCCCTAAAACAACCGAAAACCACCTTAAAACACCACCAATTACATTATTCCGGGATTAATTTGATGTTAACTCATTATAAGACTCAATCAATCATTTAATTGACATAATATCATAATTAAATCATCCTAATTACAGAATCAATTGAGATCTAAAATGAGTTCACAAAAACCACCATAAAACTCATAGATCTTGAATTAAAAACACAAAATTAAATATCAATTGTTGATTAGCAAGCCAATACTTGGGAACTTCAATAAAGAACCTTAGAAAAAGATGAGAAATCAGAATTTTACCTTAGAGATTAGCTCCACCAAAAAGATGAGAAATTCTCTCTTGATTTCCTTGAAAATTGATGTTGATTTTGCAAAATTGATGAGTAGGTTTTGTAGAGAATGAAAAGATGTGTAAAAAGGAAACAAATCTTGTTGAAAATGAAGAAGAAATCAGCAAGTAATTGAAGAAATTTAAAGAAGAATATGGAGAGAAATGGAGAGAAAATTTGAGAGAAAAGATGAGAAAATGGGAAGTTACAAAAGAAAATGAAAATAACCTTTTTATTAAAACTCATTAAAACAAATTTGGTGGATAATCTTTAATTAAAAATAAATTGGGTTAATGGCCATCTAAGGATTCTAAGTATGACTTACTTTCTAATTTAGTCACTAAAATTCTTAATTTCCGAAAATTACCAATTAAACCCCTAAACTTTTCTAAAATTCACAATTTAGTCACTAGTACAAAATTAAGCCTAATTAAAAATCAAATTAAGGCTCAATAATATTCCTTTAACTTTAAAACACCATTTTAATATTTTTAAATCTTTCCGCAAAATTATTACTTGTCCGATTAAATTATTATTATTTTAATTTTCCCGGAATTAATGAACCGAAGAATCCGATTCGACTTGAATCGAATCCCCCAAACCAACACTCAAACTACTAACCCCAAAACCGGGATGTTACAACTCTCCCCCTCTTAAGAAAATTTCGTCCTCGAAATTCTTACCTGAAGCAAACAAGTGAGGAAACTGCTCTTCCATACTTTTCCTTGTCTCCCAAGTTGCCTCTTCAACACCTCGGTGTTTCCAAAGCACTTTAACCAAATCTATGGTCTTCCCTGGAAGAACCTTTGTATCTACATCCAAAATCCTCACCGGTTCTTCCTCATAAGTCATGTCCACTCTTAACTCAATCTCCTCAACTGGAACGACATGCGAAGGATCTGACATATACTTACGAAGCATCGACACATGAAAAACATCATGCATCCTCTCAACTCCTCTGGCAACCTAAACCGATAAGCAACAGGACCAACACGCTCCAACACCTCATACGGCCCAATGAAACGAGGACTCAACTTACCCTTACGTCCAAACCTCATTACTTTCTTCCATGGCGAAACTTTTAGAAACACCTTATCTCCGACAACATACTCCACCTCTCTACGCTTCAAATCGGCATAAGACTTCTATCTATCTGAAGCCTCATTGAGCTTAGCACAAATAAGCTTAACCTTCTTATCCGTATCTTTCAACACTTGCGGTAAAGAAACATACTTTTGTCCAACTTCCTTCCAACACAAAGGTGTACGACACCTACGCCCATATAACGCCTCAAACGGTGCCATCTGTATGCTTGCCTGATAACTATTATTGTAAGCAAACTCCACCAAAGGCAACTGCTTCTCCCATGAACCTTGAAACTCAATGATGCAACATCTCAACATATCCTCCAGAGTCTGAATAACACGTTCAGACTGACCATCCGTCTGTGGATGATAAGTTGTACTAGAGATAAGCCTCGTACCCAAAGCAACTTGCAAACCCTTCCAAAAGTTAGAGGTAAAACGCGGATCTCTATCCGATATGATCGACTTAGGCACACCATGCAACTTCACCACTTCAAAAGCATACAACCCCGCTAACTTATCCATAGAATACGTCATATGCACGGCAAGAAAATGTGCACACTTCGTAAACCTGTCAACAATCACCCATATAGAATCCTTTTTGGACGGCGTCAAGGGTAACCCCGTCACAAAATCTATAGTCACTCTCTCCCACTTCCACTCTAGGACTTGAACCGGTTGCAACAAGCCTGTAGGGAACTGATGTTCAGCTTTCACCGGCTGACACACCATACACCGCGACACAAACTCCGTCACATCCTTCTTCAAACCAACCCAAAAATATACACTTTTGAGATCCCTATACATCTTCACACTACACGGATGCATAGCAAATGGACTAGTGTGAGCCTCTGTCAAAATAGCTTGCCTTAACTCAACATCATCCGACACCACAATCCGACCTCTAAAACACAACACCTCATCATCATCAAAATGATATTCAGTCGGTCTGCCTTCAGCAATATCCTCTACAAAAGTCACCAAAGCCTCATCCTCTAACTGTTTCACCTTTATCATCTCAACTAAGACAGGTTTTACTTGCAACTCCGCCGCTAAACCACCTTCACTTGAAATACTCAACTTAGCAAACATCGCCCTCAACTTAATCGCCGCCTTACGGCTCAAAGCATCAACTACCACATTACCTTTTCCCGGATGATACTCAATAGACAAATCATAATCCTTAAGCAACTCCATCCATCTTCATTGCCTAAGGTTTAGATCCTTTTGTGACATGAGATACTTCAAACTCTTGTGATCCGTGTATATAGTACACTTTTCACCATACAAATAATGTCTCCATATCTTCAAAGCAAACACTATTGCCGCCAGCTCCAAATCATGCGTTGGATAATTCTTTTCATGCACCCTTAACTGTCTAGAAGCATAAGCCACAACTTTCCCTTCTTGCATTAAAGCACACCCGAGACCAACATAAGATGCATCACTATAAACCACAAAATCCTTACCGGACTCGGGTTGAACCAACACCGGAGCACTAGTCAACACCTCCTTTAACTTCTCAAAACTCTTTTGTTTGACTTTCTTTCCACTCAAAAGGAACCTTCTTCTGCAAAAGCTTGGTCATAGGAGCAATGCTCGAAAACCCCTCAACAAAGCTACGATAATAACCTACAAACCTAGAAAACTCTGAACCTCCGACACTGACTTTGGTTGCTTCTAACCCATAACATCTTCTATCTTTTTCGGATCAACAATAATACCTTTTTCCGACACTACATGACCAAGAAACACTACTTCCTTTAACCAAAACTCACACTTACTTAACTTAGCATACAACTGGTTCTCCTTCAACGCTTGCAACACTATCTGCAAATGCCGATCATGATCTTCCTCGGTACGTGAATACACAAGGATATCATCTATGAATACCACCACAAACTGATCCAAGTATTCATGAAAAACTCAGTTCATCATATCCATAAAAACAGCAGGGGAATTTGTCAACCCAAACGGCATCACCAAAAACTCATAATGTCCATACCTTGTCTGAAAAGTTGTTTTCAACACATCCTCCTCTTTCACCTTCAACTGATAATACCCTGATCTCAAATCAATCTTGAGAACACACTTGCTCCTCGAAATTGATCAAACAGATCGTCAATCCTCGGAAAAGGATACTTATTCTTCACGGTCAACTTATTCAATTGTCGATAATCGATGCACATCCTCATAGTGCCATCCTTCTTCTTTACAAACAATACCGATGCACCCCAAGGTGATACGCTCGGTCAAATGAAACCTCTGTCAAGCAACTCTTGCAACTGCATCTTCAACTCTTTTAACTCCTTAGGAGCCATGCGATAAGGAGCAATGGACACCGGATTAGTACCAGCATAAGTCTCGATACTAAACTCCACATCACGATTGGGAGGTAATCCTGGCAACTCCACAGGAAATACTTCCGGAAAATCACGCACTATTCGAATATCCTGCACTCGAACACCTCCTACTCCCGGATTCATCACATAAGCTAGATATGCTATACCACCATGTTGCAACATCTTTTCCGCTTGTAAAGCCGAAACCACATTAGACAAGAATTCGATATACTCACTCTTCACCACAACCTCACTACCATCCAATAACCTCAAGATAACCTTCTTCTTTTCAAAATCCACCACCGCTCGGTGCTCCGTCAACCAGTCAACACCCAAGATAAGATCAAAACCATGAAACGGCAACTCCATCAAGTCGACCTCAAAGACATGTCCTTGAACCTCCAACGGACACCTTTTATACAACCTTCTTATTGTAACTGTTTCACCCAAAGAAATGGTAACCACAACACCTATATCTAAAACCTCAACCGGAATATCCAACAAATATGCATGTTCACTCAAAACATAAGAATACGTAGATCTTGAATCTATCAAAGAAAACAACGGTACATTTTGCAAAGAAAAGGTACCTTCCACCACATCTGTAGCATTACGAGCCCCACGCTGAGCATAGACCTTCCGTCCATCCCCCTGCCTCTAGAAAGGACCTCGACCACGTCCACGTCCTCTACCAGGCACCACAGCAGCCTCAGCATGATCACCCGACTCACCAGCAAACCTTGGGCAATCACGCCTCATATGATCCTTCGATCCACATCTTATACAAGCCCCAGTGGCCCACCAACACTCTCCTGGATGGCGCTTAGAACACAAGTTACAGACTGGGGCATCACCATCGCCTCTACCATACTGCTGAACACGACCACCACGCCCAAAATCACCCCGGCGTGGTCAGCTTTGTACCGGTTGTCTCGAAACCTCTTACCTTCTTATTTTGAGCACCAGCCTCAGCGGTCCTCTTAACAACATCGGAAGACTTCCTAGACTCCCTTAGAGACTCCTCGACATCCTTGGCCCTATTAACCAGCACATCAAACTTGGTGTACTCAACAGCCAACAAGTATGTCTTAATCTCGGGATCCAACCCATATCGGAACCTATCACACCTCTTTTGGTCAGTAGGAACCAACTCAGGAGCATAGTGGCTCAACCTAATGAACTGTATCTTATACTCAGCCACTATCATAGCCCCTTGCACCAAAGACATAAACTCCCTCTTTCTTGCATCCTCATATTGTGGCCCCAAAAACTTCCGCACAAAATCGGTCCGAAAATACTCCCAAGTCAGGTTAGCAACATCTACACCAGCTTTTGTGGTGATCCACCAATGATAAGCATCTCCCTGAAGCAGAGAAACCACACAACCCAGCCTCCTGGTATCCTGACACTCTATTTGATCCAAAATCCTCTCTGTGCTAGCTAACCACTCCTCAACCGAGCTCGGATCTGATCCACGGAACTCCATACTGCCCAAGCTACGCAGACGCTCTAAAGGTAGACTTGGGGTAACCACAACAGCAAGAGCAGGAGACGGGATATACACTCCAGCCACGGCAGCCTGAAACGCACCCGTCATATCCTTTATAAGCGGTGCAAACTCTCTAAACTAACCTCCTAGAGGAACCGAAGGCACACCCACGGGTGGAGGAGGAGAAAGCGGCTCTTCCCTAGTGGTCGCCTCACCCTCAGCCTAACCCTCGGTGATCATATTTGCACTAGCACGCGTCTCACGTCTCGGTGGCATATTCCAAAAATATCAAACATGCAATTTAAAACATGATATTAAAACATAATAAACTTACATTCGGGCAAGATCTAAGGGAAACCTGAGAAGCATTTGAAAATGTATTGGCATTGGCAATGTGTAACCGATAACCCTTTTATCTATCACCACTCATAGTACAACCATCATGCCTAGATATTCAACAAGTTAACAACATAGCAAGTTCAATCACACACTTTAGCAAACCTGGCTCTGATACCACCAAATGTAACCCCTTAGCCCGGCCTAGACGGAACCGACACTAACGGGTTACACAGGGAATATCGAACCAAACCTGCGAAGGTCGAGTTCGATAAACAACCCTAAAAACCGATATATTTTTCCTTATCTAGATACATAATTAATTCCATATGTGTGTCGGGTTCACGCGTAACGAGAATGGAAACATTTAGTCCACAATAGATCATTCAATTCGCACATGAACATATAAGGACCAAATCGCAAATAGTTTTAATTCCAATAATAAATCAGAAATTCAATCTACCATAGTTTAATTAAACATGCATAGCATACTCACAATAAAATTCAGATCAATCGAAGTATTATAGCATCATCAATTTCATGTTTCAATGTTTAGGGACCTAATTGTAAAGCTCACAAATCATAGGGACTCTAACCAACATTAATTAACCAATATGAAATTAAGTTAACATCATGCATCACGGTGATATTACAACTCAAAATATTATTCATTGCATCTATATTCGATTGCGGAAGTTTATTCGACTTAGCACAAGCTTCCAACACTTAAAATTCTTCCTTTTTGGTCATGGGTATCGATACTACCAAGCAAGGTATCGATACCATGACGTGGCTGTGTCTAATTAAGCCTTCGAAAGCCAAGGGTATCGATACCTCCCTGGGTGGTATCGATACCTTGGTGTTCATTGAGGTAATGGCATCGAACCATGGTTCAATGCCGCCCTAAAATTGCCTTGGGGTATCGATACCACCAGAGGGTGTTTCGATACCCCTTGTCCAGAATCACTAATTAGGGAATTTGGTTGATTTAAACCCCATCCATACACATCCATTGATCACCCTCAACTATATGCATACTCCCTAAGTATAATGAACAATTTTTAGGCACACATTTACCAACATCTAAGACCCCAAAATTATCTATAGGCATGCTTCCTATGTCATGATTAAAAACAAGAACATTCATGCATGTACATGCTACAAACAATCCAAAACAATATCACAATTCATCAAACCACAATCAAGGCAATATAAGGTCTTATTACAAGTCATTCACCAAAGCAAAACAAACACTCATAAGGGATAGGTTTACACATTGCCGAGCCCCTATTTATTTGCCAAATCATACCAAAAATGTGAAGTCTTTTCCCCTTGGTCCTCTTGCTCCGAAAGTAGCCTCAAATGTCCTTATTTTTCTGCAAAGATGGAAAGAGAGTTAAGCACAACATGCTTATTGAGGAAGCTCTAAATAAGATCATCAATGCATAACTTAAAAATCATTTTTAAAAACCACGCTTGCATCCTTCATGCTCAATTGAAATATGTGAAACCAAATCATGCTCATCGACATAAAGAAATCATTTCTTATGTCATACATATTGATACCAAATTGTTTTATGTTTGCATATTGGCTTTCTAGTGATCACTTATTGTGAACTTTAAGCTCACCGAATACACGGATCCCTTTTTCCATATTTGGAGACGCTTAGTCTCAACATGCATCGGTCGGACACATAGTCACCCTTGTATACATGTTACCCCCACTACGCACGGTCGGACACAAAGTCACCCTTGTTTACGTATGGGTCAACTATATGCACGGTCAGACACAAAGTCACCCTTGTTTACATATAGGTCAACTATATGCACGGTCGGACATAAAGTTACCCTTGTTTACATATAGGCAATCTCTAAACGCACGGTCGGACACAAAGTCACCCTTGTTTACGTGTAGGCAACATCATTATTCTCAATATTTTTATAGTGCACTCAATCCTAATGACATGTCATTTGTATTCTTATCTAAGGTTAGTGTCACTAAGCCAATATAATCTTCAATCATGCATGTTGACTTGCTGCTCATAATGCATTCATTATATGTTCAACATGTGAACCAAAATCATGCTCAACGGCATAATCAATTATAAGAAAATAACCACATATTGTTCCAATTCAATTTCATGCTTCCATAAGTCATGAATGCCTTTCTAAACCATGAATTTTCAGAAATTAACACATGCATGTATCATTTCAAAATCAAAGATATTCAATTCCAAAATCTTATTGAATCATCATTTATAAAAGCCCTTACCGAAAAAGCCAAAACTTAAGGTAATGCATCAACATCATTTAAATCACTTAATCTTGAATTGTGGAAAGTTTTCACATTATTCCATAGTCCCCAAAACAGAACCGAACCATTGCGAAACACTTTTAACCCAAAATCACTCACCGACAAGCGAAACGAGCCCTCACCGACGCTCCGACGGCAACACCAATGCACCAACCACTTACGGAACTTCTTTCACTTCCTCTACAACATTAAAAACAGAGCATATACACATCATAACATTCTCAAGACAGCAGACACATCAAAACTCTCTTAAACTATCGAAAACCTAGCCGAAAAGACCGAAACTAAGCCGAAACGCATTCGAAACAATATCAGACCTTAAACTTATGAATCTAACATCTAATCCACCTCAATTATGAACTAAAAACACTTTCAAACCATCCTTATACCTCCAGAAAAAGCAGAACACTTAAAATAGCCCCTAAAACAACCGAAAACCACCTTAAAACACCACCGATTACATTATTCCGGGATTAATTTGATGTTAACTCATTATAAGACTCAATCAATCATTTAATTGACATAATATCATAATTAAATCATCCTAATTCTAGCATCAATTGAGATCTAAAAAGATTTCACAAAAACCACCATAAAACTCATAGATCTTGAATTAAAAACACAAAATTAAATATCAATTGTTGATTAGCAAGCCAATACTTGGGAACTTCAATAAAGAACCTTAGAAAAAGATGAGAAATCAGAATTTTAACTTAGATATTAGCTCCACCAAAAAGATGAGAAATCCTCTCTTGATTTCCTTGAAAATTGATGTTGATTTTGCAAAATTGATGAGTAGGTTTTGTAGAGAATGAAAAGATGAGTAAAAAGGAAATAAATCTTGTTGAAAATGAAGAATAAATCAACAAGTAATTGAAGAAATTTAGAGAAGAAGATGGAGAGAAAATGGAGAGAAAATTTGGGAGAAAAGATGAGAAAATGGGAAGTTACAAAAGAAAATGAAAATAACCTTTTTATTAAAACTCATTAAAACAAAATTGGTGGATAATCTTTAATTAAAAATAAATTGGGTTAATGGCCATCTAAGGATTCTAAGTATGGCTTAATTTCCAATTTAGTCACTAAAAATCTTAATTTTCGAAAATTACCAATTAAACCCCTAAACTTTTCCAAAATTCACAATTTAGTCACTAGTACAAAATTAAGCCTAATTAAAAATCAAATTAAGGCTCAATAATATTCCTTTAACTTTAAAACACCATTTTAATATTTTTAAAACTTTCCGAAAAATTATTACTTGTCCGATTAAATTATTATTATTTTAATTTTCCCGGAATTAATGAACCGAAGAATCCGATTCGAATCGAATCCCCCAAACCAACACTCAAACTACTAACCCAAAACCGGGATGTTACATTATCAATACGGGAGTACTCAAGTTTAAGGAGCCCAATGTGACTACTAACCCATTGTTGAATCATGGCAATCGAGGCGTGAACGCAATCGAAGATTAATCCACTAGAAAGGATAAACAAAGCATAGTAGAGGTCAAATAACAACTAAGGTGGGTCTTTCAATAGTTGTACATGACACGTTTGATTGATAATGGAATGGTGGTTGTGAATAAGTGAGGGGGAAATATTGTTAGTTTCACCAAGATAATAGTCGTGATATTCATAAATGTGTCTAATTTCAACAACTAGTCTTGCACCTAACGAATCAAAAATAGATCAAGTTTTTTGAGGAGGGATTCGAACGTTAGATATACTTATATGATGATTCTAACACAAAATATGGTGTAGGAAAACCCCTCATAATCTCATCTAAGCCCCGAGAATTTTTGCTAAGTTCAGAAAAACATCGTGAAGTGTTACTAAAGGTGTTGAATCAGACCTTTATGCCGGGAGATATTTCTGTATCTAAGCTAGATCGGATTGTGGGCCATATTATAGGTGATAATTATTTCAAGTTCGGTGATGATGAGATTCCAGGAGGGATGAGATCTACCAAAGCTTTAAACATTATCGTCCAGTGTGAGGGGTATTTACTACCAGGTGTACTCCTCGACAATGGATCCACAATAAATGTTATGCCCAATGCGGTGCTAAAAAAGCTGCCCATAGATGATTCACATCTCAAACCTTGCCACAATTCGATGAGGGCCTTCAACGAGACTCATAGGGAAACACTGGGAAGGATTGCGATACCCCAGTTATCAGACAAACAAAGTATACTGTGGAGTTTGTTGCGATGGATATTAAAGCCTTTGTACAGTTTTCTATTAGGGAGACCTTGGATTCACTTTTTCGGGGCATCACCTTCATCATTACATCAGAAATTGAAGTTCATCATCAAGGGAAAGCTAGTTACGTTAGGGGTGAAGCAAGAAATTATAGCTTCAATAACATCAGACTCCCATTATGTTCAAAATGATGAAGACGCTGTTGAATGTTCCTTTAGAGCACTTGAATTTGTGAATCCTAAGTTTGTAGTTGACTGATGCGAGTAGAATGTCCTACACCTTAACGATGTAAGTGTACACCTTTTCCAAGTTGTAATATTTTATATGTCGAACCCAAAAGGAATGGATACCCACCCAGCGTATCTTTCCTGCAGTAATAAAAGTAAAAACACAAGTAATCGATTGGAAGTATGATTAACTAAAATAATGAAAATAACTAATAATTTATTAGAATGAAGATGTGATGGAAAGGCTAGCTTGATTGCTTTATAGTGTGAAATTTAGTTGTACAATATTCTCCTCTTATTAATGTAAAAGGTTGAAGGGTTGCCTCGGAGGGTTATACCTTTTCGTTAATTAAACAACTCATAGTTTGACAGAAGATCCTTAAATGCCTTCTCCTTATCCCTAATTCGGAATACTATTAAAGGCTAAGTCTTGATGATACCTCCTGACATGAATCAAGGGTGTAAAACAACCGATGATATGCTTCCTTTTAGTCTCTAAAATCCTATTTAGCTTATCTTTATGTCGGATTAGCCAATGCCCAAGAGTAAAGATCGTATTCACTCGTTTCGTGAGTCTAACTATCCCTAGTCTAGACAAATAGGTTTTTCCTCGCAAACTTATCTTCCGAGATCGTATGCAAGAAAGATTATGAACCAAGAGTGAATAAACTATAAATTCTAAAATTGCATTAATAAGAATTGAATAAAGATAAAACCTTCTTCCACAACTACTCCACAAGTAACCTAAGCCTTAGTTCTCTTTCATGGATCGTTTCTCTAGATACAATCAAATAAAGATGGATCTGACATAGATGGAGAAAACAATGTTTATAACTCTTTGGGGAACATTCTGCTATAAGGTGATGCTCTTTGCTCTTAAGAACGTTGGTTGACCTATCAAAGAGAAATTATATGTAATACCCTAAAATTTATTCCAAATTTTAAAATCATAATTTTGAAATCCCTAATTAAAAATCCTAACTTTTAGATTCCCAATTTCTGAAACTCTAATTTTTTTAGGTTTTTAAATTGATTTTCTAAATTCAAGAAAAAAATTTGGGGATAAGATTATAAAATTTTAAAAGTTTAAAGTGTGAATTTGAAGTTTAAAAGTTAAAGTGATGTTTTGAAAATCTTAAAGAAATCAATGGCTAAATATGTAATTTATCCTTGTTTTAATGTTTTTTTTCAACGTGTTTTTATTTTTTATTTTTAAATAAAATTATTATATTTTTAATTATTATAATATATGTTTTGAATTTTGAGAACTCTTGGATAACCAATTTGTTTTTATATTAAATTCTATTTTTCATTGAAATCAAATATTTTTATCAAAAGTATTCTTTTAATTTTATTATTATTTTATTAAAAATATTACTTTATTTTAATTATTATTTTATCAAAACTCTTTATTTATTGTTATAATATATATTATATGAAGTTACTTTAGAAGATTGAAAATCCTTTTAAAATTCTATAATCCTTTTATTATTATTTTATTAACCTTTTTATGGTTTAATAGAATTTTAATTTAAGTTGGAATCAATTATTTTTCTCTATTTATACATATTTTGGTCTAAGAGAAAACCCTACATTATTTTCTTCCATCACGATTCTCTAAAGCCTATGTTTTCATTCTTTAATTCTATTCGAGTTCAAAACCATGTTATTCAGTAATTTGAGTCGCTTTGGATAAGGTGTGTCCTCTTACTGGTGCTATATATTTTTTTTATAAAAAATATATATTTTTTGTGACATGCTTAATATTTTATGTTTTGAAAAATATTCATGTTTTGCTGGCATGTCTAATTTTTGTATTGTGTCTTTGATTGCATATTTGTGTTTCTTTGCTTACTTGTCAATGTGATTTAAGAAATATATAAAACTTTTCGGATTTTAAGATCTTATACCTTTGTGAGTAATTATGATTTAAAACCCTGTAAAATTGTGTTTTCGGATAAATGATGATTTAGGATTAGGACTAGATTGGATAAATTATGACATCATTCATACAACTTGTTTTGCATTATTTTCTAAAATATTACTCTTGAGAAATAATTTTATAAAATGTGTTTTGTTGTTTTTAACTACACCTTAGAGATACACTAAGTTCTTTAGGTTACTCCATCTTAGTTTTCTCTTACAAATCTTTGAACTTTAGACAATACAGTACCTGAAGAATCTTATATTTTATTTGGTAATTAAACTAACTTTTAATTATTAAAATTATTATTATTATTTTAGAAACTTTAATATATTTGAGAATTAAAGTTATTTTTAGTATACATAAATATTTTTCTTACCTTCAGATATTTTATTTGAACCATTAGACTATAATATTAATTTTAATAAGTTTATGAGATAATGTATTTTAGGAATTTTAACTCTTATTAAATTATAATTTTTAGTTATAATTTTAACTTTTGTTTTTGACGAATTATTAAGTAATTAAATATTTTACAATTATTATGAAATAATATAAATTAAATTGTTTTTGAGGGTAAAGTTTTTAAAGTTAGCTTCCTAGATTTAATTTATTTCTTATCGTGTTAAATGTGTGTTTTCTTCTTGTGTTAAATGTGTTTTCTTTTCTTGCGTTAAATGTGTGTTTCTTTCTGTGTTATTGTCAAATAAATTCAAATGTGTGTTTTCTTCTTGTGCTAAAGGTGTGCTTCTTCATGTGCTATTGTTAAATGAATTTAAATGTGTGTTCTCTTCCAGTGCTAGATTTGTGTTCTGTGATTAATTGTTTATTGTGATATTGTGATCTTGAGATACCCTGTGATATTGTGATCAAATTATTTGAACTGTGTATTTTGTATTTTATACGATTGACTACATTGAGACATTTGAGATCATTTGCATTTATTGTATTACATGTGCATGGGGTGGATTGTACGGAGGAAGGTGGTTTTACCACAACTGTGTTTGGCGAAATAAGGGGTGAGGGGTTCTGGGAAACTACTTCCACTATGACCGGTTGGCTTTGCAACCACTTTGATTGGCGTTTGGAGTGTGGGACTGCATTCTCTATGACCTTGCATTCAATAGATTATTGAAACTGTGTGCCTCGTATATTATACGAATATCTGTGATGAGACTTTTGGGATATTGATTGCATAATCATGTGTATGGGGATGGACTGTACGGAAGAAGGTGATTTTACCACAACTGTGTTTGGCGAAATAAGAGGTGAGTGGTTCTGGGGAACTACCTCCACTGTGACCGGTTGGCTTTTCTACCATTGTGATTGGCTTTCGGAGTATGGGATTACATTCTTTGTGATATTGCATTCATCACTCATTATGTTTATTTACTGTGAATTATTAGGTGTTATAATTTACTGTTTTATTTCCCTTTTTAATCATGTTTATTGCTTTACTTAAGCATTTAATTAGTTACATTTTCATATTTTCATGCATTTTCATTAGTTGTCAACTTATTATCTTTACTTGGTTGTTTTTGGTTAATTTTCGGTGGAAAAATATGCTATTGTGGTTTGTTTCCTTTGTTTTGCAGATTTTAATCCTTGATGAAGGAGCTATATATGGAAAGCAATCATGAGAGAAAGTCAAGATGGGAGATATGGAAAGATTGAAGGATCAAAGCAAAGAAGGAAACACATGATGAGAATAAAATTAGAAATGGATATATTCTATCATGATAATTTCCATCTCTAAATTATTTCATCATCCATGTTAACCAATTCTACTCCATATAAGGAGATTGCCGTCCACATCTAGAGATGAGGCTGGATCATGAGATTGAAGAGGAAGCAAGTGACAATTGTTTTTCATCTTTGTCTCTTTTGTTATTTTGAGTGATGAGAGGAGTGTTTATTGGAAACTATCACCTAGTCATGAACTAATTTAAGTTGGCTTGGGTTATTCTATTGTTATGGATGATTTAGTTTGATATTTATTTAAGTTTGTGAAGTGTTCTTAATTGGGGTTTACCTATTCTTGGCACTTATTTTGTTTGCGAGAGAATCGGGAGAGGACCTCGATAAACAATTCATTTATCCAGATTCGGGAGGATTGGATTCACGAAACGAATAGGTATGGTTCGATCCAAGTGCGAAAGAACTAATCCAGCTTAGGGATAAGTGCAGGATTTCAACGGCTAATAGAAGCAGCGCTTGTCGAAGCAATGTTTTTCCGAACCTCAAGGATAGTCACCCAAATTGCCCGAGCAATTCCCTCATCGCAATTGTCCAACCAATCTACGAACTGACAACTCGAAGAAATGTCATAAGCAATCGATTGAGCTCAATTTCCGAAGCAAGTTGGGTGGTGCGAGCACTCACTTACGAAGAAGAAATCATTCGACAGTCATTCCATAACTCGGAATAACCCGACCTAGTTTCTCTTATCGATTATCTCAATTATTTTACTTTCTCATTTATTATTTAATTTTATTTTAAATCAATCATCTAAACAAATTGTGTTTTTCATTTCAGTGCAAGAGATTAGATTCTTAAAGGCGCACCAATCCCTGTGGATAAGATACTTTTTATACTATAACTTGAATGTGTACACTTTCACGCAATCGCGAAGTACTTTTTACACGCAACAAGTTTTTGGCACCGTTGTCGAAGATTGGCAATATCGAATTTGCTTTTAATTTCTTGCATTTTACTTTATTTTATTTCTTAAAAGTTTTTAATTCTTTTTCGGATTCAAGGAATTTACAAAATTTGGTTTTGTTGTTGTGTATGACCAGAGCAAGACCACCATCAGAAGAGCATTCATTTGAACCCGAAATTGAACAAGTTTTTCGAAGGAGGAGACGTGAACAACGAGCAGCAATGGCAGATCTTGTTCCTAGTATCGACAATCAGCATGTCGCGGAAATAGGAGATGACATAGATGGTCAACAACCAATTCATATGGAACGAAGATCCATTAGATATTACTTGGAAGAAGATCTCAATAGATCAAATCCAGGAGTTGTTGCACTTGAAATTGAAGCGACACATTTTGAGTGGAAGCCAGTAATGTTTAGTATGATCAATATGATAGGTCAATTTAGCGGATCGGCAACTGAAGATGCTCGACAACATCTCAAGTATTTCTTGGAGATTTGTAACTCATTCAAGATTCAGGGAGTTCATGAGTATATTTTGAGATTAAAATTGTTTCCATATTCATTACGAGATAGAGCTAAAATGTGGTTCAATAGTATTCCATCCGGATCTATAGGATCCTGGACGGAATTATGTCACAATTTTCTTGCTAGATTTAGTTCTACAAGTCTGACTGATAGATTACGTAATGAAATTAGTTCTTTTCGGCAGGGTGATGATGAAGCAATGTACGAAGCATGGGAGCGATATAAAGACCTTTTGCACAAATACCCTATGCATGGATTCGCATTATGGACACAAGTGACGATGTTCTACAATGCTGTGAATACGCCAACCAGGATGATGTTAGATGCCTCGGCAAATGGCATTTTCCTAGAAAAATCGGCAGAAGAATCAATGGAAATTTTAAATCGAGTGGAAAAGAATGATTACCAGTTCCCAAATGCTAGACGAGGAGGAATTAGACGAAACAACAATAAAAATGATGCATTGAGTTCAATTACTTCACAATTGGCTAATTAGACGAATCTGGTTATGAATATGCAACGCCAAAATAACACAAAAGAAGTTGTAATCTCCATTTTTGTCCGGATTTAACACGTTGCTTTTAATAAAGGGTTTTGTCATTTGGGCTTCGTATGTAGGTTCCTTAAGAAGGAGATTATATGTCATTACGGTTTGCCTGAAAGAATAATCACTGATAATGCTTCCAATCTAAACAACAAGATAATGACGGAAATATGTAAGCAATTCAACATTGTGCACCATAACTCCACTGTTTATCGTCCCAAAATGAACAGAGCGATAGAAGCAGCCAACAAAAATATTAAGAAAATCATAGCCAAAACTACAGAAAGTTTCAAAGATTGGCATGAAAGGCTACCGTTTGCCTTGTTCTTTTATCGAACCTCTATACGAACCTCAACAGGAGCAACACCATATTCGTTGGTATATGGTACTGAGGCAGTACTACCCATTGAGGTGGAGATTCCATCACTCCGAATTCTAAATGAAGTAAAGTTGAATGATGCTGAGTGGATACAAGCCCGGATAGATCAACTAAACCTCATTGAAGAAAGGAGGTTAAGAGCTGTCGACCATAGTGAAATGTATCAAAAGAGGATGATGCGAGCTTATAACAAAAAAGTTCGCCCAAGAGAATTTTTAGAAGGGGATCTGGTATTGAAAAAGATCATACTCAATCAAAAGGACTCCCGAGGAAAGTGGATGCCCAATTGGGAAGGACCATATGTGGTAAAGAAGGCTTTCTCTGGTGGAGCATTAATTTTAACGGAAATGGATGGGGAAGAATTGAGTAATCCTATAAACTCATACGCGGTGAAGAAATATTATGTGTAAAAAAAAGGAAAAAGAAAGGAGGGTTTAGGGCGAAAACCCAAAAATGGGCGGTCTAAAACCAAAAGGGGAAGTCTGAATTGAAAATCCGAACAGGACGATTCAGACATGTGTGAATGCGGTCAGTAGATGTTATTTTGATAACGGAATGTACCCCGGTCCCACGAACGCCAAAGAAGACAGCCAAGGGTGATCTGTGAGGGGACAACTCCAGTCGATGGGTCCTCATTATTCATACAGCGGACATTTTCCTACCTTATTATTATTATTACTATTTTTTATTTTGTTTCTCTTCCTTCTTTATTTTCCCTCCTTTTCTCATGTTTGCCATGTTTTTGAAATATGCTAATATTTATAGTTATATTTGATTGGTTATCCTTTTTCTCAGTGTAGACAATTTAAACAACATAATTTCTCAGTATTACTATGATTAAAACTGTTGAGTGTAGGAGATTCGGATTCAGAGGCATTTATCAAAATTATAAAAAAGGAGGCGAATGGGACGTGTCAAGAAGAGATGTGAAGGTTTACATTTCTATGATGCCAAAGGCGAAAACCCGAAAGGGCGCCTAAAAAAAGAGAGAAAAAATAAAAACCCGAAAAGGGCGTTTCAAAAAAAAGAGAAAAAAAAAGAAAAGAGAAAAAAAATCTAAAGTGAAAACCCGAAAGGGAGCTTTAGAACGACCAGTTTTGCCAGACGGAATAAAGAATAACTGTGTAGATATTATATGGGAAAATGAGAAAGGATAGAAGTTTGAAGATCGAGAAGAAGCAGCCGAATGTTCATCAACTTTCATGCATCATGTATAGGTAGACATCCTTAAGATTAGGAGCATGCCAACACATTCATCATCGTGTTTTGTCCTCTTTTCACAGGTACAAAGGGACAGAAAAATGGATAGCCATTAAATTGGATATTTATAAAGAACAAAAATCTTTGTTGCCACATTGAAGAACACATTTTTAGGGTTTTCACATCCTTTTAGGAAATAAACTCGTCAATTTTGAAGACATTTCAATTTATCGTCACAAGCGTTGTGCTAAACCTCGTCCAATCTGCTTTAAGACCATTGAGGAAAGCAGAATATGCCTTTAAACCACAAAGGAAAGGTAGTATTGGCTTTACGACCGTGAAGGGAGGCCAAGTTCGCCGACAACCCTAAAAGGGAAGCGAACACCTGCTCTAAGACCACTAAAGGGAGTAGAATCTGCTTTAAGACCAAGAAGGAAGCAGAACACGCCTTTAGACCATGAAGGAAAGGCAGAATCGACTTTGAACCCACGAAGTGGAAGTCAAGATCCGCTCTTTTACCATTTCGGGAGAGCAGATCGTGCTAACAGGGAAGTAGGACAAAACTAGCGATTATGGTCTTTGCTTTACTCTTGTTTCACAAGTATAAGCAAAGAGGGGCAGTTGTAATCACCATTTTTGTCCGGATCTAACACGTTGCTTTTAATAAAGGGTTTTGTCATTTGGGCTTCGTTTAATATATAGTCTGGGCGTTAAGTATTGCTTGATGTTTATACATATAATTGCATATATTAGTATAGGTGTATGCATTTATATATATCATATAAATAATTTAAGACATTTGTATATATATATATATATATATATATATATATATATATATGTGTGTGTGTGTGTGTGTCCATCTTATGCGGGTAGTTTATATATTATTATATGTCATTAATTAAGTCATTATAATTAATTATGTAACATGTATCTATATGTGTCCTTAAATAATGTATGTGCATGAGCATTATTATATATTGCATTTGACATCTTATTATTATATATGTTATTAGCCCAATTAATACGTATAATGATAAAAATCCAATTTCAAATATATATAATAATAATAATAATAATAATAATAATAATATTAAAGCCCAAATAATAATGTTATGAAGTCCATGTCTTTTATTACCAAATCCAAAAATTATATTTATAGCCCAAACAAATAAAATTACATAGCCCAAACAAGGCCCAACCGGCTAAATATAAAAAAATAATAATAAGCCCTTATTATACAAAACCCTAACATATTATGTTTATGTGCAGCCAAATTTGTATCGTCCGATCAGATCCAAATATGATGGCTCAGATCAAAGCTGACCAAGGCTATCCAGTACTCCAAGAAGCGCGTGACAAGCACGCTCCCGTCGCTTCAGTTGTCCCGCGCCGATTCGAGTCTCCCACGCGCCCAACAACAGACCTGTCACTGGCCGTTGACCTCCAGACGTGACCACCAGAAATTCCGCTTCCAATACGGTCGTCGTACATACACAGAACCAAAAAAAGAAACGATTAACATCTTCAAGAAAGCCAGAACTGGAAATGTACTCAAAAAGTCTATTGGATGTAATAAAAACCTAGAATCTATATCCGGATTTTTCGGGCTTGTAAACGGGATATAAAATCCCAGAACCATCTTTGTAAAAGGAGGATTTTTTTCTTCACGGAAAAGCAATAGAAAGAAGTCTGAGATTTTCTGAAGGTAAAAAAGGGGGTCCTTCTTTTCTTACATGCAGATAGTTTCGAAAGATTACATGAAGCAAAAATCGAGTCTTACTGTTCGAAAACGAAACGGTTGTTGCCGCGTAACGAGGGAGGTGCGCCGATGAACAACACCGCTTAATTCTCTTCCTCTCCTTAATCCTTTTTCGATTATGAGTGTTTTTTTTTCTAAAAAAACAAAAGGTTTCGTTTTCTTTGAAGAAAGTTCATAGGTTTTCAATCGAACTAAATGGATAACAAGTGGGTTAAGGATTTTAAAAAAAAAGAAGGGGTTTGTGTCTGGTAAATCTTTTCTGTGTAAGGATCCAAAACTAAAAAAGAAGAATTAAAGTAAAGGGAGAGATCAGATAGAGCATAGGGAGACAATAGAGAAAATAATTGGGGAAGAAAACAGAGACAATTTCATTCATTCCATTCATATCCATCCAAAGAGAAAAAATAGAGTATATAACCCTAGATTACACTCCCAAACGACAGTGCATAAGGACATCCCAAAACTCACCATTTCATTTAATAACTAATTAACTAACACTTCTAATTAAACTAATTATTTACTCACACCAACAGCTAATAAAAAGAGTCCATGACAATACTCCCTGCTCAATAAAATCCTTGTCCTCAAGGATTTGAACATGATCCTTTTTCGATGATTAGACCAAATATGCCCTCATGCTCTTTTAACCTTAAACAAAGATGAATTAGAAACCATCAGTAGTTCTTCCATACTAACAATGATTAAAAACCAAAGATCATCTAACATTTCCATGTGGACGTTGGCAAGAATAACACCTCCAGGATCAAAAATGACCACTTCCAAATTGTAGTTAAATGCAGCAAAAGCTAAAAAATAACCCAGTTCAACACTTCTCTTTTCCATTTTACTGCCACTTCCACGAAGAAAAACAAAAATTAAAATAACAACTTGCATTCTCCAACCATCACATATCCTAGATAAACCTGGATCGAAGGAAAAAAAGTGTTAAGCATTTTCATCACTGAAACAAGTTCAGTTTTGTAGGCTCGCACAACCTTGTTTCCTTCTCTATATAAAGTATTGAAGGTAACTCTGTCTCCATATAGCTGATAGTTGCTAGTCTTGTATTTTTGTTCTTCCTCATAGTATTTATTGAAACCTAAACTCTCCTTGATTTCTTCAAAAGATGGCATGCTTCTTGGCAGTAGAATACGGCCGCCTTTGAGAGTAGCTAATGAATCCTGCATTGCTTGGTCAGATACTCCAATTAAGGAAAATAGATATGCCACAAGTTTATATACAATTTTCTCCGGTTCAAGCGAAATGAATATTGGTGTTTTTCCTCCACCTTCAAGCATGTTAGCCGTTTTCGGAATTAGTGGAGAAACTTCACAAAAGGCTTTTATCTTTCCTTTAAAAGCTAATGCATCAATAAAAAAAGATCTGCTCCAGCATCGGCAAAAACCTTTGATATCCAAAATGACTCTCCTAAAAACAATGCTTGACGAGAATCGGTTCGTTCCACAATAACAATGTCTAAATCATTCTCTTCACGAGAGTCAATTGTTGTTTTGATTCTCATAATGACTTCCTCTCTAGACACCACCTTCCTGCCTTGTGTATGACCACAAGCTTTCGGAGACACCTGATCTTCAAGAATGATCCCTGCAAAGCTAGCTCTTATATATCCTTTAATAGTTCTCTTCACATTCATCGCATTTTCATATCCATTGTCACCATCTCTAATGACAGGAAGATACATGACTTGGGTGGTTTGTTGGCCCTGATCAACCAATTTCCCATAGGAAATAAATCCTGTGTCTAGTAATCCCATGCGAGCAGCAAAAATGGAAAAGTTTGAACCTCCTGGATCATATGGTAGAGATAACTTTATGTGATCCGATAGCTGATTTACATCTCTGGATTTCACCTGAATTTTACCTTGCTCTTTAGTACATTCATTGGTGCTCACCAACCGATTACATTGACCTATTTTGTGGCCAATCATCTCATCCTCCATAGAAGAATTCAACCTCATCCCCTGAATTTTGTCGTTCAAATCAGTAAGATTTATCTTACTAATCATTACTTCATCACACTTGGAAGTAATCCTTTCATCCTCATTCGCTTCAACTGTTGGCATCAAGACTTCCTCAAATTGTTGAATTGCACTCGAACCCTTAATCAAGTGATCAATATTTTCTGATTCTGTGTCTGTTGTCATAGACAATCTCTCGAACACCATGTCTTCATTAGAGACTGGTAATCTGTCGAGTTCCATGTCTTCATTAGAGGCTGGCAATCTGCCGAACACCATGTCTTCGTTAGGGACTGTCGCATGTGATTCTAATGTCGGTTCCACATAGTCTGATATCACATTGTCTTTATAAAATTGAATGTCCATCCGACAGCAACCGTCGTAGATATAACAACCATGTAAACAATTTCTAGCCGAGATTGCATCTAAACGGTTTTGAAACTTGATCAATGCTTGAAAATTAGTCGATTGTTGAAGTAGAACAATCTTATCCACCAACCCATGAGGAAAGAACACTTGATACATAGTTTCCATTGTGATCGGATATATTACTTGAGTGACGGTTACCAACAATATCCGACTGGTTGAATAGCTTTCTAACAACACTTTAAATTCTTCGCAAAACTTCGACCAAGATAATTGTTGAACGTCAACCATGACTGAGACTGAAGGCTTTTGGATTTTACACACAATGATTTGCTGCTGCTTGATTCTGAAATTTTTTAAAAAAAAAAATCAGAGGATAACCTGAGTTCTGATGCCTTTGTGAGGATCCAAAACTAAAAAAGAAGAATTAAAGTAAAGGGAGAGATCAGATAGAGCATAGGGAGACAATAGAGAAAAGAATTGGGGAAGAAAACAGAGACAATTTCATTCATTCCATTCATATCCAGTCAAAGAGAAAAAACAGAGTATATAACCCTAGATTACACTCCCAAACGACAGTGCATAAGGACATCCCAAAACTCATCGTTTCATTAATAACTAATTAACTAACACTTCTAATTAAACTAATTATTTACTCACACCAACAGCTAATAAAAATAGTCCACGACATTCTGAAAATGAAAGAAACTTTTTGGGGTCGAATACTTTGATTTCTTCACCTGGTGTTTCAAGATTTTTTAAGAAAATGAAATAGATGAACACTCGTATAATTTCCAGAGCAAGGTTTAGTCTAAAAGGGGGTCGGTTTAGATTCCAGTGATGAAATTTAATATTTTAAAGTTTCAAGGTCTAAAAGCTGTCAAGTGGAGTTACAAACCGTGTACTTTGAATTAGAAAAAGGGTTTTAATTGTCATTTATTGCCCATATTTACTTTGCCTCTTTTCCAGTCGTTTCTTCTCCCCTGTGCTCATCCTTTTTATATTATTTATATTATATTTTCATATATTTATTATCTGTTTGAACATTTATATTATGCCTCATGTGATGTTTATTTCATGTATTTTGTCATGTACCTTTCCTATGTATCATGGTTAAATGTTTATGTCTCACTCTTCGGTGGATCTTTTGTACCCATGGTACCCACTGTTTTTGTCTTCATTACTGCTCTTCGTATGCTTATTTCGCCCATACACATGATATATATTGCTACGTTTCACTTTATTTATATTTGTTTGTATGCTAATCCTTTTTGGTAGTAACATTAGTTGTTGCATATATACCCATTATCCACTTTTTTATATAGATTTTACCCATGATCTCTTTCATGTATTTGTCACTTATACTCATGTTGCTATGAGTTGCTGCATGTAGGATATTTTGCTGCACCGTGAATAGTCCCATGTTTGTTTCTATTTGTTTTAATCATGGACCCATGTACCTTGATGCCACTGTTCCTTCATGCATTTACTGGATTCATTAATTGCCTGCCGCGTGCATTTCTTTAAATGTGAACTCCATATTAATCATTTCACCCATATATACAACTATTCATATATTGTTTATTATGTTACTTCTTTTATTTATTTATTTATTTATTTATTTTTTACTTGTCATTTGCATTTGTTTTCCATGCATTCATTCGCTCACTGTATACATATTTTCTCATTAATTAAATTAATTGAAAACAAAAGAGAAATTTTGATTAATTTCAATATTCGAATCATAACCGTCCAGATTATTGGAGGTTAATCGAATATTCTAATTAATTTTTATTGTCTATTGGTAAATAAAACTAAAATTGACAAGATCATGACATCGTCTTTTTATGTTGCATCATTCATAAAGGTGACGTACGAGATCTGAACCCTAAACTAACGCGACGGTCAATATTATTTGACGTCGTTTTAGTCTATGGTCCGGTGTATCGTCTACCTTATTAATTAAATGTTTTATTAATTTGACTCACCAATTATATTATGTCGTTTAATCTAGGTCGATTTTGAATTTAAAAACCAATTTAAAATTAAATTAAAGTTCAAAAATGAGTTTTAAAAGAAAATATTTTTGGTACCGGTTTCCGGGCGTGTTGGGGGTGCTAATCCTTCCCCACGCGTAACCAACTCCCGAACCCTTTTTAAAACGAATCTCTGGTTTTCCTTTATGGTGTCCGGTCTACCTAAGTGACCGGTGGCAACTCCAATTTTAAAAGAATTAATGTTTTAAAGTGACATTTCAAAGGGGATTAAATAAGTAGCATCAAAGACCTTTTACCCCCACACTTTCAAAATTAATTTTCCGTTTTCCATCTTCGAAACTCTAAAAAGGTTGCTACAGAAGCCAAGGTATTGAATTCCTTTTGTGATTTGTGTAATGGTAACCATGATTCTTCTGAGTGTTTGCAGAATCCAGAGTCAAGTTTCTAAGTGGGAAACTACAATCGGAACAATGCAATGTCAAACACTTATAATCCTACCTTTAAGAAGCATCCCAATTTTTCTTAAAGCAATCCGAATAATGCTCTGAATTAGGGAAGTTCGAGCACACAAGTATCAGGATTCCAACAGAATATGCCTCGGCAACAGATGCCGCAGCAAACGATGCAGTCTAGTTCTTTGGAAGACTCTTTAAAAACTTTTATTATAAGAACTGAAGCTATGTTTGCTAGTAATGATAAATGAACTAATGATTTCATGAACAGGACTGAGATGCGGTTGCAAAATCAAGAGGCAACACTCAAAACGCTGGAAACACAATTTGGTCAATTTGCACAAATTGTGAATACAAGACCACAAGGTAGTTTACCTAGCAACACTGAGATCCCCAAGGGAATTGGCTATGAGCAATGTAAGGTAATCACTACTCGAAGTGGATTAAAGATTAATGATGAAACTGTGCAGGAAAAAGAACATCCAATAAAACCGAAACCGAGACAAAAAGATGAACCCAGTGAAAAGAATGAGGAACCGGAAAATGCCACGGCAAATCATGATGCCTTGACATTGCCCTCTCTCAGATTCCAAACGAATGAGAGAATTGAGGATATTCGATTGCCACCACCTTTTCCACAGAGGCTTCGACGGTAAAAGCAAGAATATCAATTCAAGAAATTCTTGGATATTCTGAAGCAAGTTCATATTAATTTTCCGTTGGTTGAGGCAATAGAGCAGATGCCAAATTACGCTAAGTTTCTCAAGGATATTGTTTCTAAGAGAACGAGGATAGGCGAATTTGAAACTATTGCCGTGACGGAAGGATGTATGGCTATGTTGCACAACAGGATGCCACCGAAGTTAAAAGATCGAGGAAGTTTCACAATTCAATGCTCAATTGGGAATCATTATGTAGGGAAGACACTATGTGATCTTGGAGCAAGCATAAATCTTATGCCCAAATCAGTTTTCCAACGATTGGGAATCGGAAAAGCTAGACCCACTACAGTAATGTTGCAGCTTGCCGATAAATCTTATGTGCATCCAGAGTGGAAAATTGAGGACATATTGGTAAGGGTCGATAAATTTATTTTTCTTGCTGATTTTATTGTTTTGGATTGTGAAATAGACGAATTTGCACCCATCATTCTTGGGAGACCATTTTTAGCGACGGGAAGGACTTTAATTGATGTCGAGAAAGGAGAACTTACGATGCGAGTTAATGATCAGTAAGTTAAGCTTAACGTTTTTCACACTCTTAAGCATGCTGATGACCCAGAGGAATGCAAAATCATTCAAGGAACTACTGAATTTGTAATCACTAATTTTATTCGGGGTGTTAAACCCGGTTTTAATTTTCATTTTTATTCGAATATTGGGCTTGTAATTAATACAGAAAATGCAAAAAATATTACTATACTTATTTCCTTTTTAAATTTTGATTTTATTTTAATTTTATTTTATTGTTATTAAAACCAAAAATCAAAAAATTATTATTATGTTGTTTATGTTATTTGTATATAAATATATGTTATCTTTTTCTATAAAAAAAACTCAAAAATATTAATATATTATCTCTTCTATTTTTACCTTTAATTCGGGCTTTTATTTTTATTCATTTAATATTATTATTTACTTATTTAATATTATTATCAGTTTTATTATTATTATTTATTTTGTTATTACTATTATTATTTGTTATTATAAATAAATCAGATTATAAATTAAAACCCAAGTATTAAATAAATAAATAATAATATACAAGCCTAGAATTAAATTTAATTATAAAACCCATCTGATAAATTAATTACAAGCCCACACATCAAGCCCAAACCGGTTAGCCCTAAACCCGGTTATAATTAAGAAACCCTAGCCTAATGTCAATCTTTTTGTTGGCGCAGCCCATATCCAGCCGTTGGATCAAATCCAGATCCAACGGCTCAGATCGAAGCAGGAGAAGAGTCTTCTAGACTCCCACGCACTCACGCGCGCCTCATTGGCTCCCAACGCGCGCCGACTCAGCTTCTAGGGGCCTCTTCGAATCTCGCGTGCATTCCACGACCGGTCCTCCAACTCCAATCGATCCAATAGCCGACCACCGTCTAACATTTCTCCGGCCAAAGGCGGTTCACCGGTGGTCCCCTCCTCTCCAACGATTGCCACATGCACACAAAAAAACAACAATGCATCATAATCGTACACCAACAGATCAATATTGCCAAACATTTGCAGAGAATTTCAGAACCAATATCAACCAACAAGCCGACCAATATCAGAGGCAATACACCAAAATTCCAGACGAATCGTACAAGGCAGAGAGCAAACCAATAGCAAAATTAGGATTTTGTTTTTCTTTTATTTCAAGTGTAATATTACTCGGCCATAAGAGAGAAAACCGAGAGCATTGTAAAGATCTCTCCCACCACAAAATAAATAGAATACAAAAATTTCAGTGGTATTTTCTCTGTCTTTTCTTTTCATTCATTGAGTCAAAAATAGATTAGGGTTTCGATTATACCTTTTGTTCCGAGCAACGCCGGCGACTCCTTCTCCTCGGCAATAAGTCTATCGCCCTTCTTTTGGAGGTCGTTTATGGTAAGCCGATATAAGGAAAAAGGGGTCGACCGGGTTCTTGTTCCAGGAAAGGGGCCTTTTTTTGTTTCGGTTTTCATAAAAATGGAAGCTTTGTAGTGTTTTTGGTTTCAAAAATAATAGATCGGGTTTTGTTTTGCTTTCGGTTTCAAAGGAAAGAGAAAAATTTTGGGTTTTGATTTCGCCGGCCACCGCTAGCTGGCCGGAATCTGGATTTTGCGGTGGTTCTTCAAGAAGGTCGCCAGTTTCTGGGGAAATATGATGAACACTTTGAATGTGTTCATCCATTTCCCAGAATTACAGAGAATTTTGGGGGGCTTGGCTTCGGTTAAGAGAAAAATATGAAATAAAGGGGGTTATTTTTTGTTTTGAATGTGTTTTATACGCCCGGGTTAAAAGGAAAATGGAGAAATCACATTTTAAATCCCTTTGTGTCCTTTATTTTGCAATACCAGTCCTGTACATTTATTTTGTTTTGCAATCAGGTCACGGATCTGGTTATAATCATCTGCTTAAAATGTTTATTCATTTTCTGGTCCCTCCGTGTTTACGATCTTCCTTTTAAGCCCTCCCTCACATAAAAATGACAACTTGAGGGTCTAATTGTTTTTTAATCCTTTCATTTTAGCCCATTCCAGTGGCTTTTTGTTTATTTTGGCCTATTTTATTCATTTAATTTGATTATAATTTTATTTTATTCATTTATTTATTGTTCATGTCGCATATATTTCCTTATTTATTTGTATGACATATTCATGTTTATTTACCTACATATTTTATTTTATTGTGCATATTTATATTTATTGATGCATTATTTTGATTCATGTTGTTACATACATATATATATATATATATGTTTTTTTTATATTCATTTGTTTTGCATATTTTATCTTATGTTGCATTTACATTTTATTTTGTTCATGTATGTCTTATTCATGTGTGCATTTTAGTTTATTGCACTTTATTATATTTTTTCATGTTATTATTTTTATTTACTTTGTCATATTTTCATTACACTCATGTTTATTTTAACATTGTATATATGTTGTAAATAATCAATTTAATGCCACTTTAAATTGGAAATTGTAAAAATTGATTAAGCGGTAATTTGACATAGGTGCCAATTTTTGGGAGGTTTTAAGCGTTAATCCCATTTTAATCATAACCAACTCTCGGATCCTAATTTATTCGAATCTTTGGTTTTTACAGTGTCCGGTCTACAAAAAGTGACCGGTGGCGACTCCAACCGATTTTTAAAATCTTTTCCATTTGTTTTTCCATCCATTTCAAATTAGCGACTTTTTACACTTTAAGAAATTTAGGGTCGCTACAGAATTCAACTTTGGAGTTGAGGAAGATGTCCTTAAAAATTGCCTCGGCAATTGTATTGTCGAACCTGAAGAACATATCAAACTTGAAGAACCAAATGACAAAGAATAACATGGAGCCAATTGGAAAGTTAGTCGTCCAGGTAAGTTTTTCAAACCAGTTGATGATTCAGGTAAGGGAGGAAAGATTTCAAAACCATCTAGTGAGCAATCTCCAATTCTTGAATTGAAACCTTTGCCAGGGCAATTGAAACATGCCTATTTGGAAAATAATGACTCATTGCCTATAATAATTTCTTCTAAGTTGCAGCGTAAACATGAAGAACAAGAGTTTGACATTGAAATGAAGGACAGGAAAGCAACGGAAAATCAAGTGGCTGATCATTTGTTAAGGTTAGGAGGAGGAAACAATGAGGATGATCCTTTGAAGATCGATGATGAATTTAAGGATGAGAAATTACTGATTGTCTCGGTAATGCCACAACAATTCTTGCCTAGGAAATTGGTTCTTTTCAATTCCCGGTTGAAACATTTTCCTGAAAATCTTCAGTCAAGATTGTCCAAATTGTTTGAAGTTGTTAATCGTTTCCACACGGTGCAGTGATAATCAAGTCCACTATAGATGAACGAGAATTTAAAGTGAATGAACAAAGATTGAAGCACTACACCAACACCATTTGAAAGATTGATAAAGAAGGGGTTACTTTAGAAGATACATGATCATGATCTTCTTTAGTATTTTTATTTTTATTGCATTTTATTTTGGACAATTTTTAATATTTAATTTTTTTTCTTTATTTCGATATTTTTATGGATTTTCTTAATTACGGTTTCTTTTATTTTAGGAATAATTATTCTCTCATGATTTGAATAATTCCTACTTCATTGACTTTTATATTGTTTAGGAAAGGAAATCAACATCAAAGGAGATTTGATTGCAAATGTGGATAGATGAGAATATGGGTTAAACTTTGAAGAGATTAATTCTATAATTAACTCTAAAAGTTGCCCTTATTTTTGGTCTATTTATTTCTTTTTTTTTTATCCTAACTGAATTTCTTTCCCTGCAATGATGATCTTTGTAGCATAATTTCTTCAATATTATGTGTTTTTCTTGAACATGGTGGATCAATGTGTTGTGCTACTATGCTCGTTATAACAAAACTTCACATGCCCAGGCAATTGTTCTGGCCATGCAATTGTTGCTCAAGTACAAGACAAGAATCGATGGAGGAACTAATCCACTACTAGCACAAAAATCACGAGGACAAGAAGCTAAATTCTAGGCAACCAGGAAATTGCTAACTAAAGGTGACAACATCTCTAACTAATTCATTTACATTTTTATTTTTATTTTTGCATGCATCGGGGACAATGCCCATCTCGAGTTTGGGGGGGTATTTACCTTTAATCATTCATATTAGTTGCATTCATCTTTCATGTTGTATATAGTTTGCATATATTAGTTGCCAAGAATTTCAATTTAATTTACTTGCTTTAAATTTGATGGATAACCAATGATGAGACTTATGCCTTTGCACTTAATTGAAATTGCCTTTGGTTTTAGAATTACATTTAAAAGATTTAGAATTTTACTATGATGCTGAAATCTTTTACACGGTTGTGACTTGTTGTTTGATAGAAACTTTGTGATTTTAGGTTGAATTTTGGGCTTATAAAAGAACAAGAAGAAGAAGATAAGCAATATCATTTTAGAGGTGCTCGAAACAGGCTCTAGTTTGTGTGCATTAAAAGAATCACTAGAGGTTCCCGAAAACTGGCTCTAGTTGATAAAATTAAAGAATTGCTTAAGTGTTAGAGGTGCCCGAAACTGGCTCTAGTAAGATTAATGCCCAACAATTATTGTTAAAACCTTTTTTGTCACATAGAATCTTGAAAATCAACTTGATCACAACCACACACACACTTCATCACGAGCATTATAGTTTGATTCTGGAAATTTTCTTTGTCTTTCGAAAAATTTTAAGGTAATCATATTTTGTGCCCCGTTCTGAGGTTAGAAGTTAAATTTTGAAGCATGTATTTGAAAATTGAATGCCCTGACAATTAATTGTAGGTTTGCATTGCTTGAGGACAAGCAACAACTCGAGTCTGGGGGTGTGTTAGGTGTTATAATTTACTGTTTTAGTTCCCTTTTTACTCATGTTTATTGCTTTACTTAAGCATTTAATTAGTTAGATTTTCATATTTTCATGCATTTTCATTAGTTGTCACCTTATTATCTTTACTTGGTTGTTTTTGGTTAATTTTCGGTGGAAAAAGATGTTGTTGTGGTTTGTTTCCTTTGTTTTGCAGATTTTAATCCTTGATGAAGGAGCTATCTATGGAAAGGAATCATGAGAGAAAGTCAAGATGGGAGATATGGAAAGATTGAAGGATCAAAGCAAAGAAGGAAACACATGATGAGAATAAAATTAGAAATGGATATATTCTATCATGATTATTTCCATGTCTAAATTATTCCATCAACCATGTTGACCAATTATACTCCATATAAGGAGCTTGCCATCCACATCTAGAGAGGAGGCTGGATCGTGAGATTGAAGAGGAAACAAGTGACAGTTGTTTTTCATCTTTGTCTCTTTTGTTATTTTGAGTGATGAGAGGAGTGTCTATTGGAAACTATCACCCAATCATGAACTAATTTCAGTTGGCTTGGGTTATTCTATTGTTATGGATGATTTAGTTTGATTTTTATTTAAGTTTGTGAAGTGTTCTTAATTGGGGTTTACCTATTCTTGACATTTATTTTATTTGCGAGAGAATCGGGAGAGGACCTCGATAAACGATTTATTTATCCAGATTCGGGAGGATTGAATTCACGAAACGAATAGGTATGGTTCGATCCAAGTGCGAAAGAACTAATCCGGCTTAGGGATAAGTGCAGGATTTCAACGGCTAATAAAAGCAACGCTTGCAGAAGCAATGTAACGACCCGGATTTCGGATCCGAGCATCGAGTTAACCCGAGAGTTTGGACTTCGGTTTTGGGCCCTAAGTGAGAGGTTTTGGGCCTTGTTGGGCTGCTTGTTTGGTTGGGCTTGAGTGGTTGTGTTGGGCTTGAGTTGTTAGTTGAGGGCTATTTGGTAATTACATCACTAGAGGTTAAGGGGGTATGTTTTTCTGCAAAGATGTGAACTCATCTTTTCTCTTTTTCCTCTTCACCTCTTCATTCTTTAGAACCAAGAAGGAAAGTTAAAAGGTTTAAACTTTGAGAATTCTTTTGGGAATCCCGTTGTTGTGGTAGAGAAGATGTTATAAGGTTGTTTTGGATCTATAAAACAAGAGAAAGAAGTTAGAGATCCATCATCGAGTTTGGGCAAAGGAAAGAGCTTGGAAGAGTGAGTTCGAGTTTTGGTTGCTGTGCTTGCTAAGGTTGGTACTCCCAACTCATCCTTTCATCATTCATATCATGGTAGTATGCATGACATGTAGATTTTGTGTATGAATGCTTGGTTTGAGCTTTTGGGTTTTTAATGGTAGTTTTCGGATTTATGTGTTAATTGACTGGAAATTGATGTTAAGTTATCCTAAACACTCCTAATAATGTGTAGGAACACTTTAGGGTTGATTGGATCGAGTTTGGGAATGAATCCTAGTAATTTTCTAAGTGCGGACCTGCATTTCGTGCAGGGGTATCGATACACGGGCTACCGGTATCGATACCCATGTGTGAAAATAGGCTATGTGGGCAGGGGTATCGAACCATGGTTCGATACCGGGACCTCCAATGGCATAATGGCATCAATACCAGTATCGATGCTGGAGGGTCCTCTTTCGTTGACCTTGGAAATGGTCAAAGGGTATCAATACTGGTATCGATACCCATGTTTCGATGCCTTCTTTGGGTGGGTATCGAAGCAGGGTGGTTCGATACCCCACATAAGGGTATCGATACCCCTGCGAAAACTTGACAAGATAAGCCTTGTTTGAGGTTTGATAAGAGGATTAAGGGTCTTAATGAATCTTATAACTAATGAAATGAATTGTTAATACGAGTTTGATGTTATAACCCCGAAAGACTAAGGTATGATAAGTCTTAATATATCTTGTTGTGCTAAGATCCTAGGTGGATCGTTTGTGTGGTTTGAGTCCTTGTGTGATGGAAATCCGGATATCCATAAGTGTTGCAACATGTCGAAGGCCATTCGATGTAACATGCCGGATGATGTTTGAAGACTTTTATTCCGAGTGTTGGGCGGCCTCACTCGAAGATGTTCGATGTAACATTCCGAGCATGGGGTTGGTTGGGCGGCCTCCACCCCTTTCCGAACGTTGGGCGGCCTCGTTCAAAGATGTCCGATGTAACATTCTGGGCATAGGATTTGAGGGCGACCTCAATCTTGAGTGTAGGATCTCGATGCTGTGTGGACGCAGGCCTCACTCTTGTGTGTTAGTTTGTGATGTGACATGTTTATGCTGTGTGCGATATTATACATTGTTTATGCCATGTGGTAGGCAAGCATGCTAGATCATTATTTCATGCACGATGTTTATATGTTATGTTTTACTACTTATGATATGCATGATGTTGGCCGAGTTTGGCGTACCCACTAAGCTTTAGTAGCTCAGCGTTCGAAATGTGTTTTCGTGCGTAGGTTAGGTGAAGCCAGTTCGTGGAGCACCATCGAGGTTTGGATTTCAGCATCGACCTATGTCAGAGTACTTAGTTGGACCCTACGTGTTTTGTAACTCAGTTATTATTTCAAGTCGAATGTTCAAAATGATTTGTAATATTTTGGAGCTCCGATTACTTTATATTATTTTGGTCTTACGTTTTAACTTGAATTGGATTTTAATTGTTGGGCTTTCGAAAGAATTTTGAAATACAGGTTTTGGGCCTCCTGCCCAATGTGACATCCGGGTCGGGGTGTTACAAGCAATGTTTTGCCGAACCTCAAGGATAATCGCCCAAATTGCCCGAGCAATTCCCTCATCGCAATTGCCCAACCAATCTACGAACTGACAACTCGGAGAAATGTCATAAGCAATCGATTGAGCCCAATTGCCAAAGCAAGTTGGGTGGTGCGAGCACTCACTTACAAAGAAGAAACCATTTGACAGTCTTTCCATAACTCGGAATAACCCGACCTAGTTTCTCTTATCGATTATCTCAATTATTTTACTTTCTCATTTATTATTTAATTTTATTTTAAATAAATCATCTAAACAAATTGTGTTTTTCATTTCAGTGCAAGAGATTAGATTCTTAAAGGCGCACCAATCCCTGTGGATACGATACTTTTTATACTATAACTTGAACATGTACACTTGCACGCAATCGCAAAGTACTTTTTTACACGCAACATGAATATATATATATATTATGCTTATAATTGTGAACTGAGTGATATCGTGATATTTGTATGCACTTTAGAGACACACTGGGCTTTATAGCTCATTCTTTTAGATTATTTTTTTCAAATATCTGGCCCTAGGAGTTGGTACTTGGAGATCTCACTCAGATACAGTTTATTACTATTTTTAGTATGTTTATTTACAAATATTTTTTTTGGATTATTAGGGATTAAGATGTATTTAAACATCATGCATAGAACCAGTTATTCAAACCTATTAATTTTAAATCAAAATATTTATTTTTTAACTATGCTTTTACCTTTTGGTTTACAAATTTGGTTTTGCATCACTTTTTACAATTACTTGACATAAAAGTTTTAAAAGCAACATTTTTAACATGTCGTGCTCCTTAAGTTAAAATTAAGGGGGTTACATTTTTGGTATAAAAGCTGAGTTCAACACTCGGCCTGTGAGGCCCATTACAAAAGTTTTTACAAAAATTTTAAAAAGCAAGCATGCATTAAATATTTTTGGGATATGGGATATTTTGGAAAAAAAATTATTCATGTGTTTTAAATCCGAGACTCCAGTAACAAATCTTACTATAGGTTATCACCTTTTGTAGATAGATTATTATGTCACCTTGCATGAGTTTTAGACTTGTGTATGTTTCATATAGATTCAGAACTAGATAGATTGAGTATCCATTAGTTAGTGATTACTACTCATGATATGTAATTTCCCTATAAGTTATTTTATCTTTTTTTTATTGATAACAATAGTTTTGAACCACATGAATCTTTGAGCTATGTTTTTTTAGTAACCTTTATAGGTCTAAACCCAAGTTATAAAAAAAACTCAAACATCAATTTATCGAACAAAAAAATCGTGATTGTAGGTATTTTTGTGAATTTTAAATCAAATCCTTTTTGAGAACTCTTTATTGTCTTTTGTTATCTGATCCTAGATGCTATTTTAAATTTTTCTCTAAAACATTATTTCTTTTGGAAATCTGTCGTTAAGTCTAGAAAATTTCGAGGACGAAATTTCTTTTAAGGGTGGGAGAGTTGTAATACCCCAAAATTTATTACAAATTTTAAAACCCTAGTTTTGAAATGCCTAATTAAAAACCCTAACTTTTAGATTCCCAATTTTTGAAACCCTAATTTTTTTGAGGTTTTTAAATTGATTTTCTAAATTCAAGAAAAAAATTTGGGGATAAAATTATAAAAGTTTAAAAGTTTAAAGTGTGAATTTGAAGTTTAAAAGTTAAAGTGATGTTTTGAAAATCTTAAAGAGATCAATGGCAAAATATGTAATTTATTCTTGTTTTAATGTTTTTTTCAACGTGTTTTTATTTTTTATTTTTAAATAAAATTATTATATTATTAATTATTATAATATATGTTTTGAAATTTGAGAAATCTTGGATGACCAATTTATTTTTAAATTGAATTCTATTTTTCACTGAAATCAAATACCTTTATTTAAAGTATTCTTCTAATTTTATTATTATTTTATTAAAAATATTACTTTGTTTTAATTATTGTTTTATCAAAACTCTTTATTTATTATTATAATATATATTATATGAAGTTACTTTCGAAGATGAAAAATCCTTTTAAAATTCTATAATCTTTTTATTATTATTTTATTAACCTTTTTATGGTTTAATAGAATTCTAATTCAAATTAGAATCATTTATTTTTCTCTATATATACATATTTTGGTCTAAGAGAAAACCCTACATTATTTTCTTTCATCAAGATTCTCTAAAGCCTATGTTTTCATTATTTAATTCTATTCGAGTTCAAAACCGCGTTATTCAGTAATTTGAGTCACTTTCGCTAAGGCGTGTTCTCTTACTAGTGCTATATTTGTTTGTTGTTGTTTTTTTTAAATATTTTTTTGTGACATGCTTAATATTTTATGTTTTGAAAAATATTCGTGTTTTGTTGGCATGTCTAATTTTTGTATTGTGTCTTTGATTGCATATTTGTGTTTCCGTGCTTACGTGTTAATGCGATTTAAGAAATATATAAAACTTTTCGAATTTTGAGATCTCATACCTCTACGAGTAATTATGATTTAAAACACTGTAAAATTGTGTTTTTGGATAAATGATGATTTAGGAATATGAATGAGATTGAAATACATTGCACGATTAATCACCCAATTATCCAATAAATGTGACATGTGTTTTGGTTTTTAAGAAAGATTATTCTTGGAGTCTGGAATAAAGAATGTCAACCTTACTGATGCTCCGATCTTGATAGCACTGATACCCTACATGCCTTTATTCTTGTACCTGACCGTTCGTGAGAATTCCACGGATTGTTTATTAGGTGAAAATGATGATTCTGGAAGAAAATAAAGGCTCATATATTACTTGAGTAAAAAATTCATCGGCTGAGAGACAAGGTACCTGCCGATTCAGAAGTTGTGTTGCGCCCTTGTTTAGACTACTCAAAGGCTAAAAAAGTACATGCTCTATCGTACAACCTGGTTAATATCTAAATTGGAACCTTTAGTTCTTAACGGAATCACCTGCGTTGATCAGAAGAATAGCCCGATGACAAATGTTATTATCCGAATTTGATATTTGTATGTGAATTAGAAAGCAATAAAATGGAGTATCATAGAAAATTTTTTAGCTAGCCATGTTTCAGATGAAATTTTCCCAATAAGGATTTAATGTGTGTAACGAATGACGAAGATGTTCCCAAAGAAAGTTCGCGAAAGCTTTATTTTAATGGTGCCTCGAATGTCTTGGGACAGGGATAGGCACAATACTGATATATCTAGAATAAGTATACTATCCTTTTACTTAAAAGTAAGAATTTATCTATACGAATAATATAATTGAGTATGAGGCGTGCATAATGGGATTGAATGCTTCACTTGAGAAGAAGATCAGGTAACTACGAGTCTTCGGAGACTCCTCCTTAGTGATCTATCAATTAAAAGGAGAATGAAAATTTCAAGACTCAAAACTGATTTGGTACTATGAGGTGACTCAAGAGTTGATCGAGGGGTTTGAAAAAATCAACTTTACCTACCTCCCAAGAGAAAACAATCAAATGGTTGATGCTTTAGCAACTTTCGATTCCATGTTTAAAGCCAACACTAGAGTAGAAATGAAGCCCATCGAGATGAAAACTTTTGAGAAATCAAACCACTATTTTGCTTTAGAAGAGAAAGTAGACGACAATCCTTGGTATTATGACATCCTCAAATACATTATGCCCCAAAAATATCCTGAAGGAGCTAATGAGAATGAAAAAAAGTCGATCCGAAAGATGGCAACTGGATATGTACTCGATGGCGAGATTCTATATATAAGTGGGTATGACGAGGTTCTATCGAGATGTGTAAGTGCCAAAGAAGCTAAGGAAATCATAGTAGAAGTTCACGACGGGTGATGGAGAACACATGCTAATGGTCTATCAATCGCTCGGAAGATCATGAGATACACGATTATTTTTGGTCGACCTTAGAATGAGAATGTATCGATTATGCCAAGAGTTGTCGCCTGTGTAACATCCCGGTTTTGGGGTTAGTAGTTTAAGTGTTAGTTGGGGAAATTCGATTCGAATCGAATCGGATTCCTAGGGTTCGTTATTTCGGGAAAAATTAAAATAATAATATTTTAATCGGATAAGTAATAATTTTGTGGAATGGTTCTAAAAATATTAAAATGGTGTTTTAAAGTTAAAGCAATATTATTTGAACTTTAATTTGATTTTTAATTAGGCTAATTTTGTACTAGTGACTAAATTGTAATTTTGGGAAAAGTTTTGGGGATTTAATTAGTAATTTTTGGCAATTAGGATTTTTGGTGACTAAATTGGAAAGCAAGCCATACTTAGAATCCTTAGAGGGCCATAAACCCAATTTATTTTTAATTAATGATTTATCCACCAAAATTGTTTTTAAATTGTTTATTTTAGTTAATAATTCCATTTTCTTTTGTAACTTCCCATTTTCCTATCTTTTCTCTCCAGATTTTCTCTCATTTTCTCTCCATCTTCTTCTCCAAATTTCTCCAATTACTTGCTGATTTCTTCATCATTTTCTACAAGATTTACTTCATTTTATTCATCATTTCATTCTTTACAAAACCTACTCATCAATTTTGCAAAAATCAACATCTTTTTCAAGGAAATCAAGGAAGCTTTTCTCATCTTTTTGGTGGATTTGATCTCAAGGTAATATTCTGATTTTTTAATCTTTTTCTAAGGTTCTTTATTGAAATTCCCAAGTATTGGCTTGTTCATCAACTATTGCTAGTTTATTTTGTGTTTTTAATTCAAGATTTATGAGTTTTATGATGGATTTTGTGAAATCTTTTGAGATCTAAATTGATGCTGGATTTAGGTTGATTTAATTATGATATTAGGTCAATTAAATGATTAATTAAGTGTTGAATTGATGGCACATTAATTTAATCCCGGAATAATGTAATCGGTGGTGGTTTAAGGTGGTTTTCGGTTGTTTTAGGGGCTGTTTTAGGTGTTCTAATGTTGCTGGAGGTATAAGGATGGGTTGTAAGTGTTTTTGGTTCATAATTGAGGTGGATTAGATGTTAGATTCATTAGGTTTTGGGCTGATGTTGTTTTGGATGCGTTTTGGCTTAGTTTTCGGTCTTTTCGGCTAGGTTTTCGATAGTTTTGTGAGGGTTAAATGTGGCTGCTGTTTTGAGCATGTTGTGATGTGAATATGCTCTATTTTTAATGTTGTAGAGGTAGTGCAAGAAGGTGCATAAGTGGCTGGTGCGTTGGCGTTGCCATCGGAGCATCGGCGAGGGCTCGTTTCGCTTGTCGGTGAGTGATTTCGGGTTTAAAGTGAATCGCATTGGTTCGGTTCTGTTTTGGGGACTATGGAATAGTGTGAAAACTTTCCATAGTTCAAGAGTAAGTGTTTTAAATGATGTTGATGCATTACCTCGATTTTCGGTTATTTTCAGTAATGGCATATATGTGAACAATGATTCAATATGGTTTTGGAATTGCATATATTTGATTTTGAAATGATGCATGCATGTGTTAATTGCTGAAAATGCATGGTTTATTAAGGTATTCATGGGTTATGTAAGCATGAAAAAGAATTTGGATTATGATGAGGTTATTTGCCTATGTTGATAAAGCCATTGAGCATGATTTCTAGTTCACATGATGAACATGTAATGAGTGCATTATGAGCAGCAAGTTAACATGCATGATTGGAATTGATATTGGCTTAGTGACACTAAACTTAGATTCGAATACAAATGACATGTCATTAGGATTGAGTGCACTATAAAAATAATAAGAATAATGATGATGCCTACACGTAAACAAGGGTGACTTTGTGTCCGACCGTGCGTGTAGAGTTTGCCTACACGTAAACAAGGGTGACTTTGTGTCCGACCGTGCGTGTAGAGCTTGCCTATATGTAAACAAGGGTGACTTTGTGTCCGACCGTGCATATAGTTGACCCATGCGTAAACAAGGGTGACTTTGTGTCCGACCGTGCGTAGTGGGGGTAACATGTATACAAGGGTGACTATGTGTCCGACCGATGCATGTTGAGACCAAGTGTCTCCAATTATGGAAAAAGGAATCCGTGTATTCGGTGAACTAAAAGTTCATATTAAGTGATCACTAGAAAGCCAATATGCATATATGAAACGAAACGATTTACTTGTGCATGATACATGAGATGTTTTGACATTGTTGATAAGCATGTTTTGGTTTTACATATTTCAAATAAGCATGAAGAATGCGAGTATGAATTTATAAATGTTTTTGAACTTGTTTTAGAGCTTCCTCACTAAGCATGTTGTGCTTAAGCTCTCTCTTTTCATACTTGCAGAGAAATAGTGATATTCGAGGCTACGTTCGGAGCAAGGGAACCAAGGGGAAGAGTTGTCTCGATTTTTGGTATGTTTTGGCAAATAATTTGGGTTTGGCAATGTGTAAATCGAACCCATGTGAAGTGAGTGATTTTTGCTTTGGTTAATGTTGTAATAAGACCTATAATGATTGGATTGTTGATTGATGGACTATGGTGTTGTTTGGATTATTGAGACATGTACATGAATGAACATTGTTGATTTTTTTTAAATCATATTTTAGGAAGCATGCCTATAGATTGTTTGGGGTCTTTGATGTGATAAATGTATGCTTTAAATTGTTCTTTATTCTTAGGAAATCATGCATATAGTTAAGGGTGTTTAATGGTTATATTTGAGTGGGTGGAATTAACTTAGAATGTTCAAACTTGTCAAAGTGCACAGGGGGTATCGATACCAGTATCGATACCCTAAGGCTTAATTTGGGGTGGTTCGAACCATGGTTCGATGCAATTACTCTACTGGACGCTGGAGTATCGATACCACCTATGGGGGGTATCGATACCAATAGCCTTCGAAGTGCAAGGAGGCTAGCTCCACGATAGGGTATCGATACCGAGACCCAAAAATGTCATTTTAAGTGTGGAAAAAAATATGTTTAGGGTCGGATGACTTTCCATGATCCAATATAGATGCAATGAATGATATTGAGTGTTGTACTATCACCAGGATGCATGATGTTAACTTGAATTTGCATTGATAAATTAATGTTAGTTTTAGTCCTATGATATTGTGAGCTTTACAATTAGGTCCTTATTGTATGAAACATGAAATTGACGATGCAATAATGGTCCGTTTGATCTGAACTTTGTTATGAGTATGCTAAGCATGTTTAATTGAACTATGGTAGATCGCATTACTGGTTTATTGTTGAAATTAAGAATTTATTTGCGTTTTGGTCCTTATATACTGGTATGCGAATTGAATGATTAATTGTGAATCGAATGTTACCATTTTCGTTACGCATGACCTCGACACACTTAGGAACTTAATTATGCATCTAGTTTAAAAAAAACATATCGGTTTTCAGGGTTGTTTATCGAATTGGACCTTAACGGGTTTAGTTCGATATTCCCCGTGTGACCCGTTAGTGCCGGTTCCGTCCAGGCCGGGCTAAGGGGGTTACAGCCTGAAATGTCAGATCTCTTCTGATAAGATATATGCCCCTCCGATACCCCTGCATACATTGAATGCTCATTGGCCATTCGCGGCCTGGGGCATAGACGTAATCGGATAAATGTACCCTAAAGCTTCCAATGGGCATTGTTTTATCCTGTTCACCACCGATTATTTCACAAAGTGGGTGGAAGCAGCCTCTTTTGACAATATTATAAGGTCTATTTTCTGTAAATTCCTAAAAAAAGAGGATTATTTGACGGTAAGGGATGCCTGAAAGGATCATCACTGACAGTGTCACTAACTTGAATAACAAACTGGTGATCGAAGTGTGCAAACAATTCAATATGGTGCATCACAATTCTATCGCCTACCGACCCAAGATGAATTGAGCAGTAGAGATAGAAAATATAAAAATAAAAATATCATTTCCAAGACGACACACACGTACAAAGACTGACACAAGAAGTTGCCATTTGCTTTATTCGCCTACTCGATGTCTATTTGTACCTTGATTAGGTCGATGTCTTATTCTCTAGTATATGGTATAGAGGTGGTATTTCCTATCGAAGTAAAAATTCTCTTTCTCCGGGTCCTTAATGAGGTTAAACTCGATGAGGCAGAATGGGTGCAATCCAGGAGGTTAGACCAGTTGAACCTTATTGGGTAAAAGAGGTTAAGGGCTATATGTCACGGACAATTGTACCAAAAAAAGGATGATGCAGGATCACAATAAAAAAGTACGTCTGAGGGAATTTCGAGAAGGAGATTTGGTACTTAAGAAAATATTGCCAACACAGAAGGATGTTCGGGGAAAATGGACGCCCAATTGGGAATGACCTTTCATGGCGAAGAAGGCTTTCTCCGGTGGGGTATTGATCCTAGCTGAGATGGACAGGGAAAAATTGAAAAAACCCCATCAAATCCGATGTCGTCAAGAAGTATTACGCATAAGGTGAAAACCCAAAAGAGCACCTAAAAAAACGGGGAGCTCCCGATGAAAACCCCGAAAGGGCATCCAGGAGCAAAAGTAGAAGTCCAAGTTAAAAAACCAGAAAGGGAGACTCAAATGGAACGAATCTGGAAATTGGTAAACTTTTTTAAGAACGAACCTCATAGAAAAAAGGAACTACAAAAAGAGATCCTATTCTGGTTGATAGAACAATGTATCATTCATACAGTGTATTGATGGGGATTGTTGCATGTAGAAATAGCGCAAATTGTGCTGTATACACGTCGAAGTAATAAAGTGATAAGTATTTATCGTGTATCGTCTCCACAGGGATTGATGTACTTAATATGTCTTCTTTAATATTCTTGCCCTGTAAAAGTGAGGTAAAAACACAAGTAGGAAGGATGTTTGAGTAAACTAATTAAATAAGAACTAAATAAAGGTAGTGAGAACGAATGAGGAGAGTGGGCAGGATCCAGTTACGTTGTACTGTGGAATCGATCGACTTATTTCTGTCCAATGCTATCGCATGACTCTGCCTCGGCAGTACTGCAGATTACTGCCTCGGCAGCGACAATGCATGTCTACCGCGGTAATCCCTTGCTCTTGGGTAGACCTCACTAAGATTCGGCAAAGTGTCATTGGATGGCTCCGCTTATCCCTAAGTCGAAACACTGTTGATAATCAGTCCTTGATGATACCTCCCGACGTGAATCAATTATAACTATCAACCAATCTCACACTTCTTTTAGCCGCTGAAACTCCAACCTATCCCTAGGCCGAGTTAGTATTTTTCAAATACCGTACTTACTCCTTTCGTGAATCTAACTCTCCCGAGTCTAGATAAATAGATTACTCACAAACTTTCCTCCCAGGCTTGAATGCAAGAACAAAAAATGGCAAAGAGTAAGCAAATCTTAATGTTTTATTGCATTGAAACGAGAAACAAAGTACAATCTCCTCTCACAAGTACTCGGCAACCTTCACCTAACCCTAAGAAAGCTTAGAACATAATGAAAGAAAGAACACAATAATTCTTAGGGTTGAACTCTCTCTAAATCGCCTTGTGTACTTTGACTTGGGCTTTCCTCGTGCTAGCCAGTTTCAATCCATGTGTTGCATGTCCAGGAACGTCCAACGTATTTTTCTCTTCCAATCGCCTACAGTATTGATGTTGGAGCTTCAGTTGCTGCTGCGGCCCAGCTTCTGCCTCGGCCTCAACCCTGCCTCAACAGTAATTGTTCCTGCATGTACAGAAGATATCGTAAATTCTGCATTTTTCTGTAAATATTAGCTTTGTAAGCAAAATATCTGAATATTGCATATTAAGCGCATGCATCAGTCCAAGTAAGTGTGAGATAAGTGCTTATTGCCCATGAAAGGTGTATAAAATAATGATCTTTTGAGCACTTATCAGGGATCTTAATTCTCGTACCTTGTTTTTATTATTTTCTATATTTTGTATTACTTTTAAAATATTCCCAAGTTATTAGACCATTAATATTAATATGAATTCCTTATTTTTTCCTTGTTTTTCCTTGCTCTGCGGGTACTTTACAAAATTCAATATGAATAGGTTATCCTTAAGAGCATCACTTTGATCTAATCTTGAAATGTAGGTAATCAAAAACACAACATGTGCAGATGCGAAGTTTCAAGAGTGTCTAAATCCAACGAGGAGGGATCTATAAAGATCGGAAGATTAAATATATGAATACTTTCCATGATTCGTAAAAGTACCAGCAAAAGCTCAAGGTGAAAACCCAAAAAGGGTGCCTCGAAATCAAGATCAACCATGAGATAGGATTGTGATTAAAGAGCAAAAAGGAAAGTTGAGACCAATGGATCACAAGAATCAAAGCACTAGCAATCCGAAAGGCTAAACATTCATGCATCATATATATTTAGGTATCCCTAGAATTAAGGGAATACTAATCCATTTCACCATAGCATCATGCCATTTGTTAACAGATAGTTTTAGACAAATAAAGAAATATTAGCAGACTTTTAGCGTGAATCCCGAAAGAATATAAGTTGAAAGTTCCATGTAAAAGGTACCAACGTATTCGAAGTTCCACAATATAAGAATTGGCATGAATTATATACATAAATAACTTGCGCACATCGAACACAGAAGCTCGTAGTTGTATACAGAAAGTGCTGCTAGTTGGAAAACTTCACCCATGTCATGAAATTTTTATACTAAAGAAACCAACAACACCGAAAATAGGGAGTTCTATATAGGAGTGACCCCTATTTTCATTTTTTCTCTGAGATTGAAGGTTCCATATAGGAGGAGCACGCAACTCGAGACTTCAGAGTAGAAGGTTTCATATAGGAGAGACCCTAACTCTGGATCTAGAAGTAAGAGTTTTATAGAGGTGAGACCTTATTTTGCAAAATCCGTTGTGACATGGAAGGTTTTATATAGGAGAAACCTATAGCGTGGAAGACAAGAAGTCTCATATAGGAGGGACCCTATCTTTATCAATGTTTATGAATGAACAGTTTCATGCAGTAGGGGCACATAACTAGAGGCTTTAGAGTGAAGGTTTTATACGGAAGAAACCTCAATTCAAGATCTAGAAATGAAAGCTATATATAGAAGTGCTTTTATTTTGCAATATCTACTCAAACAAAGAAAGATCATATATCGGAGTGACCTATAGTCAAAGAAGATGGAGAGTTTCTAAAAAACACACCATTCTATGACCACTAACGGGGAAGTCGGTTAAAAATGAATGCTTATGGTCTTTTCCCTGTCCTTTTTTCAAAAGAATGGACAAAGAGGGACATATATAATCACTCATTTTTAACTCGAAATTTTAAATTTTGTTTTAATTTCACCATTCTAATAAGGGCCTATTATATCAATTGTACGTTTTATCTTGTACCGTTTTTGTTGTGTATATTTATGTCGTAAGAGTATCAAGTATTGTGTGTATTATCTTATAAGGTATATATCATGTTTATGTTTTGTTACTGTAGGTGTTATGTCGTAGGTATGCTATTATTTTTGTTTTAATGTGTTAGGTCACCATGTGTATGTGGTTATGTGTGTACTAGTATGTATTGCATTTATACTATATATTATATATAGCTAAGTAATGTGTGTATTTTGTAATGTTTGCTATTATATTAAGTATAATATGCATGTATATTATATGTATTGTATGTGTTGTATATATTATATTTATTGTTACATTATTATTATTTCTGGTAATGACCCAAAGTAAATATTAAATCCATAATTAAAAAGAGAAAGTCCATTAGTTTTTAAGTTACAAAGCCCAAATTTGAGTATCTTTACATAATTTCAACTTTATACATGGCCAGAATTTCATGTTTACAAACCCCAACAAAGACTTGATATATCAGGAAACCTAATCCCTTGTGTACTATTGTGCAACCGACGCCCTTGAATTGTGATCGTTGGATTTCCAACGCGATTGATGAAAAAGATTAGATCTGGGGAAACTTTTGGACTCTTCACGCGCCATGCGCGACCTTTCAATTCACTCCACCCGCGAATCCCTCGGCTACCCGACTTGACCTTTCAACTACCTCAATCGCTCTTTCGCCTAGCTACCCACGTGTTGCCGTCACCGGATATCTGGAGTACCATCATACCCACCGTAGATTTTCTAGAACCTCCATGCCACCATATCTACCCATATACACAAAAGAAAGGAAAGTTCAACATCAAATCTAAATCCAAATCTCTAGAAGCAAAAAAAAAAAATATTATCAACTATAGATGAAAACGATTATTACTAGATGTAAATAAGGATTAAAACCCCAAAAAATGGTTTTAAGAGAGGATGTTTTTTAATAGAAAGAAAGAAAACTTTTTGGTAACTCTCTCTTTTTCATCTCCTTGTTTTGCATTCATCATAGCTAAAAAAGAAAAAGAGAAAGCCAAACAAAAAAACGAAAAAAATAATAAAAATAGAGAGGATCGTTCTTCCCTTTTCGATCTTTGTTCACCCGTCGACGATGAATCCTTGAAGGGATGAGTCACCGTGATAGAAAGATCGGGAAAAAAAAGGGAGTCTTTCCTTGTTTTGAAACTTCAAAATAACATCAATTTTCCTCTTTGTTTCAAACCTGCGTGAATAACCAATGATGGAAGAAGATGGCCTTCAGCTCGAATTTCTCCTAGATTGAAATCTTTTCAGTGGTGAAAGGATAAAAAGGGACTACCAATCGTGGGAGGTCGAGTTTCTGGGTTATGGTTCTAGGTTCATTTATGGGAATGGATGTTCAGGGTTAGGATTCATCTTTTCTGGAGAGTTTTCTTGGTTGGTTTCTGGGATGATTGATGGATTTCAAAGCACTTCTTTAATCTCAATCAAATTTTAAAAATGAAAGGGGTAAAATTTCAACCTGATATGTCATTTTATAATCAAAAGCCATTTTTATTATGGTCCAGTCACGAAACCCCCTATTTTCTATAATAGCAGCGCAAGGGCCTCTACCCTCTTTTCATAAAATTATGGTCATGAAATTTCTTCTATTCTTTTAATTTCATCCCTATTTTGATTGATAAGGCTTTGTTTTTATGGTAAAATCGGATTTATATTCACCCTGGTTTTTAGATCATTTGTAATCTAGTCCCGATTAAGGGTTTTTAACCCTTCCTTATATTTAAAATGACATTTTAACCCTTTTAAACATCTCCCATTTCAATTAGGTTCTTAAATCGGTGTACCTTTCTAAATATTTTTATTTATTCTTTTCGTGTTGTAAGTTCTCTTATTTCTTTCGTTTTTTTATTCATGTTTATGTTTTATGTAAACTTTTGTGTATTTGGCATGTAATATTTCATTTTTTTATATAACGTTATTAAAACTAAGACTTTGTCGGTTTAAGCTTGAAAATAATAATGAAACAGAAAGTAACAATGAATTAAAAATGGACTAACTTATTTAAATGTTTATGTTTAGTTTTAATTCGATAAATTCTAATTTTATGATCTCATATTTGGATTTATATTGTTCTTTAATCACCATCTTGTCTTTTTTTTTTCAACAATTATTTCTTGTTTTTATTTCGTCTCCTTAGTATTGCATAATGACTAGTACTCATAAGTATACGAGGGCCCCTAAATTCGGTCGTAAGTGAGGCCAACTCCAATTTGGTATTGGTGATTCCGACGCTTACTTTAGATTTTATTCGCTCTAAAATAAATTAGTACGCTCAATTAAAAGTTAATATGACCGTTACTTTATCCCGAAAAATTTAATATTAATAAAGCGATAATTAAATAAAGTACCATTTTTTGGGCGATGTGGGGGTGTTAATCCTTCCCTATCCGTAACCGAATCCCGAACCCAAATTTTTACAAATCTTTGGTTTTAAGGTGTCCACTCTACCTAAATAGACGGTAGCTACTCCAATATTTCATAATACATTTTTAACCGAAACCCCCACATGGAAGATATTAATTTTCAAATCGAACTTAAAATATTTTATAAACACCGAAAGAATTTTTTAGCATCATTAATTTATTCATAACACCCAAAATTGGGCCTAGAAGTTTAGAGGCCATTTTAGAGGTCTAATGGACCGGTTTTGTCGGTTTAGCCTAGTTCGGGATTAAATTCTTTAAAATTGGGTTTTAATGAAAATAAGTTGTGGAAAAATATTCTAAAATTCTTAATTGAATTATATTTGACTTAGGTAAACTCAATTTTAAAAATTTACCCTTAAATCCCTATGATTTTGAAATTATTGACTATTTTGTAAAATTTAAAAACTTGAGAACAATTTTATAAATTAAGCCAAAACTTTGAATATTTAAGGGGCTTTGATCCAATATTAATACTAGTTGATCTAAACCTTCCAATATCCTATATAAACAACCTTTAACCACTTGTTTTAACCTAAGTAATCAAAATTATCTAATTTTGATCCAAAACCCAAAATTTCACTATTAAAAAAATACTCTTTTCCTTTATTTCGGTTTCTTCTTATCCAAGGCAGCCTATTCATCATATTTTCAATGTAAATATCTATTATTTTTAATAAAATTTCGTTAGTTTATTTTCCTATATTTTTCTTTTTCAAAATCTCTTCGTTTTTCTTCGGTTTTACTTAAAAAAATCTATTTTTGCATCAAACTTTAAACCCTTCTCCAAGATTTCGGTTTCTTCCTTCCCAATACATATTCTTCATCATATTTTTAAACATAAACATCAATCTTTTCAATAAAATTGTTTGATCAATTCTTTATATTTTTTTCTTCAAAATCTCTTAGTTTTTCTATGTTTTTTCTTGTTCTTAAACCTTGGAAGGAGGTTGAATCAATTTTGGAGGTGAGAATCATTCAAACCTCTGAAACCTAAAGTCTCGAATCAATAAAATCGGTTTTCTTGATTAAAATTCTATTATTTTCTTGATTTTCATTCAAGGTTTTTACATGGCTGTTTTTGATGCCTAAATACATGAATATTGAAGTGTTTATATGTAATTAAGATGGATTTTAAGTATATAATCCCCAATATAAGGTTTAGATGGTGTTTGGAGAGATTTTCGGTGTGTTTCGGTTAAGTTTTATGGTGTTTTTAGGGTCTGGGATGTATTGGTCCGACTTGAGGGATGTTTGGGTTTGTTTTAAATCACTAAAACCTCTGGTTTTGATGCTTGAATTAGTTCAAGATTTAGAGAACAAGTTTGAAGGAGAATGGAAAGTCGAATTGAATTTTTTGGTGACTTGTCCAGCAAGTTTTGGTAAATAGGTGAGTGGATTATGAGGGATTCCAATTTGGAATGGTTTTAAATGTGTTTTCAAAGGTTTGGGGGTGTAGGGAAGGTGTAAAAAATCTCCCTATAATCAGAAGTAAGTTTAAAGTAATGCTTTCGTAAAGTTTCTCATATTATGCCTTGTTTTTACATCGTTATTTGTTATGCTCTTATTGTGTGTGCATATGCGATTATGCTTGTATTTTAATTCTCATGAGACTATTTTTACAAAAAAAATTATATGTATAAGATGCTCCGACGGTTTTGTTTTGAAAATATGAGAAAAATAGTTTTTATCGGTTTATGCATTTAATACATGTATTGGTGGGATGCATAAATTTATTTCACCATTTTTAACTCGAAACTTGAGCATTAGTTTTGTTTTTAGTGTTGGTATTAAAGATGATGAAATGTGGATAAGTTGATCGATCAATAGGATGTGAGTGTACTATAATTAAAACGTGTGCGTGTGAAATTCCTTAGTGATGCATTAAAGGGAGCTAATATTGCGCAGTATAAGGGACTTTATCACATTCGGGTTTGCTAGCTAAACCGGACACTAAGGTGGACCGATACGGGTCTCTGTGGATTATGCTAGTCAATCATAGGCATGCTTGGCATGTGAGTTTTCTGTTTATCCTAACGTTTAGTGGTAATCTAAACGATTCACTAATGCCAATACAATGTTATGAGCAAGTATATTTTCTTAATTGAATAGTGTTTTCAATAAAGCTTTACCATTGGCATGTAAGACTTGTGTTTTTCTCTTTGAGCATGTGTTTTCAAAAGTTATTTGAAAACATTTTGTGGTTGATTCCATGGTATACTTGTTGTTTATCAAATAGTGGTGTTGACGACCATGGACATTGTTTTTACTTAGAGCATGACTTGGTTTTTAAACTTGTTTCTGTTCAATGCAAGTATACAACACTGCCTCGGCAGAAATGCAGTTTTTCTGCCTGGACAGTGAAGGATTTCTTCCATCGCGGCAATCCCTTGCTCTTTGGTGGAATTCTTCAAGGTTCGGCAAAGTTTCCTCTGATGACTCCGCTTATCCCTAAGTCGAAATACTGTTGATGACTAGTCCTTGATGATATCTGTCGCGTGTCAAAAGTGCGCGTTTAGTGCAAGTGGACACATCGCAAGTAATAAGTGATAAGTATTTATCGGATTATCGTCTCCACAGGGATTGGTATACTTAAAATGTCTTCTTTGTTCTGTAAAAAGAAATAAAATAAAACACAAGTGATTTGGGTTTGGATGAAACTAAATAAATTGAAATAAAACAACTAAGTAAAAGAATGAGAGTTGATTAATAGAGAGAGAGGTTAGGTTCCAGTTGCGTTGTATTGTGGATTTGATTGACTTGTCTCTGCCTAATGCAATCGTATATCACTGCCTCGGCAGCACTGCAGATTACTGCCTTGGCAGCGACGATACTGTCCGCCGCGACAATCCCTTGCTCGTGGGTGGACTTTACCAAAGTTTGGTAAAGTGTCCTTGGATGACTCCGCTTATCCCTAAGTCGAAGTACTGTTGATGACTAGTCCTTGATGATACCTCCCGGCGTGAATCAATTATACTCACCAACCAATCTCACACTTCTTTTAGCCGCTGAAACTCTTAACCTATCCCTAGGCCGAGTTAGTATTTCGCGATTGAAACACCGTACTTACCCCTTTCGTGAATCTAACTCTCCCGAGTCTAGATAAATGGATTACTTACAAACTTCTCTCCCGAGCTTGAATGCACGAAAAAAGAATAGCAAAGGATAAGCAAACCTTGATAGTTTTATTGCATTGAAACAAAGACAAAGTACAATCTCCTCTCACAAATACTAAACAACCTTCACCTAAATCCTAAGAAAGCTTAGAACATAATTTGAGAGAAAGAAAACAATGTGTCTTAGGGTAAACTCTATGAATCGGCTCTCTCTCTTGGTATATCTATAGATTGGACGGCTAGGTCTTATATAGGCTTGACCTAGGGCAAACCTTTCCTAATTAGAATACAACTTGGAGTAGGGAACAAGTCATGTACATAAATAAAATATTTCCAAGTTTAATTCAACTAAGAGGCTTTCCCGTGTGGCCTTGTCTTGGGCTTTTCCTCATGCTAGCCAGCCCCGATCCATATGCTTTATGTCCAGAAACGTCCCTTGGATTTTTCTCTTCCAATCGCCTATAGTATTGCTCTCTAACTCTCAACTGCTGCCTCGGCATCAGGTCCTGCCTCGGCCATGTTGCTGCCGCGACACTTGTTTCTCCTGCACAGATATAAAAATGCAGTAAAACTTGCCTTTTCTGTAAATATTGTCTTCATAAGCTTAACTCCTAAATATATCACATTAAGTACATGCATTGGTCTGAGTGGGTGTAAATTCGGTGATTAATGCCTATAAAAGGTGTAAAAAGTGATAGTGAGTTGAGCACTTATCACACACCCAAACTCGAACTATTGCTTGTCCTCAAGAAATGCAAACCATCAATTTGCCGAACTCTACTCTCTCTTGGTCTTACGTTTCCATCTATTCTCCCCACCATAACTATGCCTATTCTTTAGACTTAACCTTTCGGCTACCCAAGGGTTTACCTAGAAACAAACTATAAGAATTGGTGAGTGTGTGCATTTTTGTGGACAAGTTTGATTAAAGGCTTTCTTAGATAAACTCTAAGTTCAAGACAAGTAGAATTGGGTTAAGTGTTCTCTTCTTTTCTAAACAATCAATTCTTGAGCCAATTTCGGGCACCTCAAGGATTGTGTTTTTCTCTTTGCTAATTCCTTCTTTCTTTTTGATATTCCTTATAACATACTAGTGCCAATTTCGGGCACCTCTAGCATGAAGAAAAGTACTTCCTAGAGCAGGTGATAGGCACCTCTAGTTACTTTCTCCAAAACCTAATTCTTTATCACCTAAGTTCATTAAAAGAACTCCTATAATTCAACAAGTCCCAAAAGTGTTTAAAAATTCATCTTATAGTAAGCTTCTAAGTTCTCATCCTTAAGTATCCTAAGGTTAAACCTTCTTAACAGGACCTAATCATGGTAAGGAGAAAGATTTCTATAGACTTAAAGAATAAACTAAGGCAACACTGATGATAGGCAGTGCAAAAGTATAGGCAATTGATTCAAGTAAGGCGAGGAGCGTAAAAATTTTAAAAAAAATTCATTTAAATACTCCCTTTTCTTGGCAAGGCCTCGGCAGTAGATGGTTGCCTTGGCAGTGGATCTACACCCCCAAACTCGAACCAAGCATTATCCTTAATGCTTTAAATTAGAAGAAAATAGCGGGCAACAAAAAATATAAGCAACATATAAAGAAACCAACAACAAATAATATTGAATTATATGAAAAAAATTAAAGAGACTCCGAAGAGCTACTTGTAACAAATTTTCTCCTTGGTCTTGCTGCTGATTGCTTCGTTCTTGGTGAAGGCGATGGTTGAGCTTTTGCTTGCCGGGGCAGTTGGACTCTTGTGGGTGGTGTCCGTTGCATCGAAGCTTCCACTTATTCTCCTTCTTCCACGTCGGCCATCTCCTTGGTGATCATGATGTCCTTTCCACCTTCCATTGCTGTGGCTGCCCCGGTATTGTGTGTACTTGGTCCGGCAGCGGTTGAGCTTTGGTGCACATAGACATCTATCTCAGCTGATAGACTGCCCATGATGGTTGGGGATCGTGTTAGAGTGCTGAAGACTGCCCTCCGCTTTGATGGTCTTCTGCTGGCTGATGCTGCTGCGGCAGAGTCTTCTGCCTTGGATGGGCCGGTAGCATGAAACTGTGGTTGAGGGCCCGCGTGGAAAAACGACCTTGGTCCTCCGGGAGCTGGTGTATTCTCGGTATAAGGGGCAGCTATGACAAACATATTGCTAGGAAATTCTGGAAACTGCGCCCCTTGGTTTGGAAAGGCATGGAGCATCATTTGGGCTAATGTGCCGTTAAAGTCTCTTTGATACTCCATGGATCTCTGTTGCCTAAGATCCATCGTTGTCATCCTGTTCAGTATCTCCTGGTACGGGTCTGCTGCGGCAGAGGTGTGGGTAGTGTCTGGCATGTCTACCGTGTATTCGGCCCCGGCAACAGTATCAGCAGTGAACTGCTGGGTCGTTGCTTGAACTGGTTCCACCTACGTGATCTGCATAACTTTGTGGCAAAAATCTCTGGTCCATCCACGCCTTTGGGGAGTGTATTCGTCCGTGTCTTCTATTGGTACACCTGTGGCAACACACAAACCAGTGATCAAACATGGGAAATATAATGGTCCTCTATCCTTCTTACCGTATTCGTAAATTTCGCGTAAGATGATCTCTCCAACGTTGATGCTCCTTTTGTTGATGATCGATTGGATGAGCACCAATCGCTTTCGGTCCACTGTGCTGTTGTGGGATGTGGGAATGAGGCATCTGTTGACGAAGGTGTTCCAAAGCTTGGCCTCTGGCTTTAAACTCTGTCGTGCTACAGATCCTCTATGGGCACCGGTTTCCCATGGAGTATTCGTATAGCAAAGGTCGTCTTTAATCAACTCGTAATCCTCGGCAGTGATATCCTCCATGAATTCAGCGTGAACATCATGGTCCGGAGTGAGGTCGTAGAATTCATTGATGGTCTCGGCATCTATCTGGATAGGCCTTCCTCGGCAGTGGACAAAGAGGGAATCTTTGCTGGGCCCGTGCGCATAGAATTCCCGCACGATGGTAGCGTTTGCCTAGGTAGGTTGAAGGCAAAAGATTTCCCAATCTTGGTACTTGATTCTGTCGAATAGATAGTGCTCGATGCCGTAGTTTTCGTCATCCGAGTGTTGGAACCCTTGTTCTTCCCACAACTGCCGGGCAATGAAAGACCTATTGAAGTAGTCTTGGAGATTTTCTTGGAAGAATTTTGAGAATTTTAGCAAGGTTAGGCAGAGAGTATTGTGAGAGCAAGATTGTTGAGTATTCTAAAGAAAACAAGAAAGCAAGAGTGAATAGTTCAAGAGGAAGGGATTGCTTATATAGGCCTCGACCTTGTGACCGTTTGAACCACTAGCCGTTTTGTAGCCGTTAGTCTTTAATGCCGTTTCCTTTTCTGCCGCGGCAGAAATCTCGGCAGGCTAGCCGTTATAATGTTCTGCCCGTTGAAACTGCTGCGGCTCTGACATTGTGTACTGCCACTACAGCAGACTTCCTACTGTGAACTACTTCTCTGTTATTCCTACTTTATTATCCTAACCTAAAAAGATAAACATCAATAAACAAACATTCAAATAATGAGAAGATAATTATTCCTAAATACCATAAAGAGAATTCATGAAAATACCAAATAAAATAAAAGAGAAATTTAATATACAATAAGAATATAAAGAAAACTTATGGAGGGTCGTTTCCGATATTTCTTATAGTCCATCTGCACCTTCCATCGAGTGACAATTCTACTCAAAAAGATATGGGTTAATGCAGGTGCAGATACTCCCATTTGTGCTATCATAGTGGAGGTGCCTTCCGTTTGTGTTCTTTTGTAGTCCATGCCTATCCTCTAACTTGATATTATTCCTGAAGGCATGAATACCTCGTTAGAAAAAATTATATCAATATCCAACCATTTAATTACCTCATTCTTGTTGACTTTCAGAATGGTTGGATATAGCCTTTGTTGTTGAGGCAATTGTTGTGCTCGCCAGTTGCCATGGCAATCCTCTGCCAAAATTTTGTGTATGTCAAATGAAGAACCATCTTTCTTGAAGTCTTGAAGAATCAACCCATATTGTTCTTTATGCTTCTCAGAAATTTCCATCAGCATAGATTTTGGTTTAGAGCTACTGTTAGATGGAATTATCATAGATAAAATATCATCTTCCAAATAATCATATCATATTTGTGATGGCTTCAAATCTTGTAACGTTGACTCCTTGAAAGATACCTGCAATGGAAGAGATGAGTTTTTAAAGAATTCAAAAGGTTCAATCAGTACCTTCTCATATTCCATTATCACAACATCGCCATCTTGTTGATCGAGCATGTCGTCATGTAATTGCCCAGGCAACTATGAGTGTGAGTAATCCTCAAATTCCTTCTTCAGCATCAGTGCTTGTTCCAGCTTCTCCATTGCCGTGGCAATAATTTCTGTAGACTCATCCAATGTTTGACAGTCTTTCTCATCAACATATTCTAGACTCAGAGGTTCCGGAATTTCCTCTTTGTCCTCTAGTGTTGGGATTTCAGTATCCCTAAGGATTGATTGTTGGGTCATGTTATCCATGGCATATATGGATCTCTGCAATTGATCGTCTAAATCCTTCAAGGGTGTATCCAATCTAGCTATATGTGCATCCAATAACCTTGATTGCTCTGTCATTAATTCTTCAATTCTAGCCATTGACGCTTTCAATGTTTCCTCAAATGAATTTGGATACTCTTGAGAAGAATTATATTGCCATGGCATATCTGTAACATCAACAAAATTGTCATGGTAAAAAAATTTTTGAGCGTTTTGATCATACCATGAAGGATTTTGTTGTTGGTTCCATCTATGGTCCTCTATGTGGCCATATGTTCCAGTACTATACGGACAATTGTTAACCAAATGATCATCTCCACAATTAAAACAAAAATTTGCCCAGGCATGAACTTGTTGGGTTGCTCTTGGTTGGCATAGATAATCATCATTTAATCTAAGAAATTCTTGATTAGCTCGATTCATATCTTCCAACATCAACTCCCGAATAGATTTCTTTCTTTCTCCTTGAATCTTGAAAATCCTTCAACTTGAAACACACCTATAATTTTTAAAGAAAAAGAAAAAGAAAATATGTTAGTAAAAATAACTAAAAACAAGAAAATAAAGAAGACAAAATTTAGTTGTCAATCCCGAGCAACGACGCCAAAAACTTGTAGCGTGTCAAAAGTGCGCGTTTAGTGCAAGTGGACACATCGCAAGTAATAAGTGATAAGTATTTATCGGATTATCGTCTCCACATGGATTGGTATACTTAAAATGTCTTCTTTGTCTTCTTGTTCTGTAAAACGAAATAAAATAAAACAAAAGTGATTTGGGTTTGGATGAAACTAAATAAATTGAAATAAAACAGCTAAGTAAAAGAATGAGAGTTGATTAATAGAGAGAGAGGTTAGGATCCAGTTGCGTTGTATTGTGGATTTGATTGACTTGTCTCTGCCCAATGCAATCGTATATCACTGCCTCGACAACACTGCAGATTTCTGCCTTGGCAGCGACGATACTGTCCGCCGCAGCAATCCCTTGCTCGTGGGTGGACTTTACCAAAGTTCGACAAAGTTTCCTTGGATGACTCCACTTATCCCTAAGTCGAATTACTGTTGATGACTAGTCCTTGATGATACCTCCCGGCGTGAATCAATTATACTCACCAACCAATCTCACACTTCTTTTAGCCGCTGAAACTCTTAACCTATCCCTAGGCCGAGTTAGTATTTGCTATTGAAACACCGTACTTACCCCTTTCGTGAATCTAACTCTCCCGAGTCTAGATAAATGGATTACTTACAAACTTCTCTCTCGAGCATGAATGCAAGAACAAAGAATAGCAAAGGGTAAACAAACCTTGATAGCTTTATTGCATTGAAACAAACACAAAGTACAATCTCCTCTCACAAATACTAAACAACCTTCACCTAAACCCTAAGAAAGCTTAGAACATAATTTGAGAGAAAGAAAACAAAGTATTTTAGGGTAAACTCTATGAATCAGCTCTCTCTCTTGGTACATATATACATTGGACGGCTAGGTCTTATATAGGCTTGACCTAGGGCAAACCTTTCCTAAGTAGAATACAACTTGGAGTAGGGAACAAGTCATGTACATAAATAAAATATTTCCAAGTTTAATTCAACTAAGAGGCTTTCCCGTGTGGCCTTGTCTTGGGCTTTTCCTCATGCTAGCCATCCCCGATCCATATGCTTTATGTCCAGAAACGTCCCTTGGATTTTTCTCTTCCAATTGCCTATAATATTGCTCTTTGGCTCTCAATTGCTGCCTCGGCATTAGGTCCTGCCTCGGCCATGTTGCTGCCGCGACACTTGTTTCTCCTGCACAGATATAAAAATGCAGTAATACTTGCCTTTTCTGTAAATGTTGTCTTCATAAGCTTAACTTCTAAATATATCACATTAAGTACATGCATTGGTCCGAGTGAGTGTAAATTCGGTGATTAATGCCCATAAAAGGTGTAAAAAGTGATAGTGAGTTGAGCACTTATCAATATCTCTCGACGTGAATCAATTATAACCACCAACCAATCTCACACTTCTTTTAGCCGCTGAAACTCTAACCTATCCCTAGGCCGAGTTAGTATTTTCCAGCTAGAAAAATACCTTACTTATTACTTTCGTGAATCTAACTCTCCCGATATTAGATAAATAAATCTTTCACAAACTTCTCTCCCGAGCTTGAATGCAAGAACAATGAATGGAAAAGAATATGAAAACCTTGATATTTTATTGCATGAAACAAGAAAACAAAGTACAATTTTCTCCCACAAATACTCGACAACTTTCACCTAAACCCTAGAAGAATTTAGAACATGATGAAAACAAAGAAATCTCTAAGATCTATGGTGAACTCCCTCTCTCTTCCTTTTCTTGAGTGGCACATCCTTTATATAAGCTAAAATTAGGGAGACATAAGACTTGGAGAAGAAGTAGAGTTGGTTTGGACGTTGCTTTTCTTAAAGAGGTGAATATCTTTAATTTAATGTAATTTAATGACTTTTGACCAAACATAAACTTTAACTTTTTTCTAACTTTTCATCGCCTTCTTGGCCTCTAACTGCCACGCAGAGTGTCCAGAAAAATTTAGCTTTTTATTCTCTTCAAGTCGATCTCCACTTTGACTTTTGGTAGTATGGAATTCCCCGCCTCGACAGGTTACATCTGCTGCCCCGACGAATATGTAACTTTGAGTCTGCTCAGCTTCCATCAGTAGAAGCTCCCATCTGTGGGTGGTTCGATCAGGATCTACTTCATAGTTTATTGCCCTATTCTCCCTCATTGTCCTTCACTGCTTTCCAGGATTCCTTATCATGCTGTCGCGACCTTCGGGTTCAGTTACTTCCTCGGCCCACATCTACCTGTAAATGCAAAAAGATGCATTAAAGCTTAGATTTTCCATAAATATCATCCTTATATGTCACGAAGGCAAAACATCTAAATATCACACATTAAGCTCATGCATTAGTCTAAGTAGGTGTAGATTAAGTGATTATTGATCATGAAAAGTGTGAAAAATAATAGTCTTTTGAGCACTTATCACACCCCCAAACTCGAACTATTGCTTGTCCTCAGGCAATGCAAACTATCAAATTTCCATACTTATTACACCCCATAACCCTAAACCCTAAACCCTAAACCCCAATGCCTATACTTATAGTAGGAAACAAAACATGAAAATTAACAAGGAAAGAAGAGAAAGAGCTGAATAAAGGTATAAGAATATTAAAAATCCTCCGAAGAACTGCTTCGAATAATCAGTTTTCTTGGCCTTGCTGCTGACATTTTAGTTTTTGTTCCCTGTGCTGGTGATTGTTGAGTTTTGGTTGTTCTGGGCGGCTGGATTCGGGTGGTTGGTGTCCTTTGCAAAGGGGCGTTGAATTCTTCTCTTTCTTCCTCATCACTAATTTCTTCGATGGGCATTATTTCTGTCCCGCCCTCATCTTCAGCTTCCATTGCTTCTACCCCTGCGTGCTGAGTGCTTGGCTTGGCGGCTGAATGAGGCTGCTGCATCACAAATGAGCATCACGAGCAGGGTGAAGGCCATAGAACAAATTGATGGTGTTAGCATCAACTCTAACTGGTATGCCCCGACAATGGACATAGAGTGAATCCTTGCTTGGCCCATGAGCGTAAAATTCTCTCACAATCGTGGTATTGGCCTGGGCGGGTTGCAAGCAAAAGATTTGCCATTCTTGATACACTATTTTATTGAATAAATAGTGCTCGATTCTATAGTTTTCCTCGTCTGAATGCTGGAATCCTTGTTCTTCCCATAATTGCCTTGCAATAAAGGATCTGTTGAATCGTTCTTCAACAATGGCGGGTGCGAATCTGTTTTAAGCTGCCATAGAGAATTTGTGAGAGTTTTACAAAAAAAAACAACTGAAAGAAATAAGTAGAGTATTCTAAGAAAACAAGAATGCAAGGGTGAATAGTTCAAGGTGAGAAAGTGTTTATATAGGCCTCGGCCCTGTACTGCCGTGTTGATTTCATTAACCCAACTAGCCGTTTCTAGTCGTTGGCATTTACTGCCGTTACGCTGGAATTGCGCCAGACTAGCCGTTATGCGGCTCTGCCCGTTGGTAATTGCTGCGGCCCTGACACTGTGCTCTACCGCAGCAGAGTGCTGAATGGCTTCACCTTCATTCTTGATTATTGTCCTAAAAAAATTAAACATCAACAAGAAAAGATTAAAGATTAAAAACTTCTAAATTAAAACTAATCCTAAAAATAAAATAAAGATAAGATAATGAAATTAAGTCACGATAGGAGTGCATGCAAGTGCATCTCCTAAGGTGATGGTCTACATAGTCCTTATATCATGTAGGCCAGAGTAGTGCTTCAAACGTTGGCCATTCACTTTGAACTCGTGCCCATCCCTTTGTGATTTTATTGTTACTACACCATGTGGGTAAGCCTGAACAACTTCAAATGGGCCTGACCATCTGGACCTGAGTTTGCCTGGAAACAGTTTAAGTCTGGAATTGAAAAGGAGGACTTGTTGCCCCGGCAGAAACTGCGTTGGCATTAGTTTACGGTCATGCCATCGTTTAGTCTTTTCTTCGTAGATCTTGGCATTTTCATAGGCCGTTGCTCGGAATTCTTCTAGCTCATTGAGGTCTAGCAGTCTTTTCTAGCCAGCTTTCTCCCATTCCATGTTCAAATTTTTTACTGCCCAATAGGCTTTGTGTTCGATTTCCACGGGCAAATGGTATGCTTTTCCAAATACAAGCGTGTATGGAGATGTTCCCAATGGGGTCTTGTATGATGTCCTATAAGCCTACAGGGCATCGTCGAGACGATGAGACCAATCCTTTCGAGATGGGTTTACTACCTTTTCAAGGATATGCTTTAATTCCCTGTTTGATATTTCAGCCTGCCCATTTGTCTGTGGGTGATAAGCCATAGCAATTCTGTGTGTGACACCTAATTTCTTCAAGGTCGCGACAATGAGTCTATTGTCGAAGTGTTTTCCCTCATCACTAATTATCGCTCTAGGCACTCCAAATCTGGTGAAGATATTTTTCTTGAGAAATTTCTGAACAATCTTGGAATCATTGTTTGATGTGGCAATTGGTTCGACCCATTCTGATAGGTAATCCACCGCTACCAGGATGTAAAGATTGCTTTGAGATGATGAGAATGGTCCCATGAAGTCTATGCCCCAAACATCAAACAGTTCTACTTCCAATATGGGCTGCAATGGCATCTCATTACGTCTAGAGATTTTGCCCGTTCGTTGGCATCGATCATAGTGCTTGTAGTAAAGTTGGGCATCTTTGAAGAGTGTGGGACAATAAAAGCCTGATTGACGTACTTTGGCGGCTGTTCTGTTCCTTCCTAAATGTCCTTCACAGGGTGAATCGTGGTAGTGTTGGAGCGCTTCTTTTTGCTCGTCCTCTGGAACACATCTTCTTATAACCTGATCTGCACATTGCTTGAACAAAAGAGGGTCGTCCCAGAAATAATGCTTCGCATTATGCTGAAACATCTTTATTCCAATATGGTTAAGGTTATAGGATAGAACACCACTAGCTAAGTAATTGACAAGATCCACATACCAGGGAGTGGTTGTGACTGTGGCAAGGTCTTATATCAATGTTGTTGAGATGTACGTAGTCACTGCTGCGGTGGCACAGTTGTATACTGCCGCGGTCTCTACTACGGCAGATTCTTCTGCTACTGCCGAGATTTACAGGATGTGTTCGTCTGGGAATGTGTCTTGTATTTCTTCTCGTGGGATGTTTTTCTCCCCAACTTCTAATCTGGAAAGATGATTGGATACCTCATTTTTTGTACCTCTTCTGTCCTTAATTTCTATGTCAAATTCTTGCAAAAGAAGGATCCATCTAATCAATCTGGGCTTGACATCCTTCTTTGAGAAAAAGGTACTTGATCGCCGAATGGTCAGTGTGGACAGTCACTTTTGTTCCGATAAGATAGGATCGGAACTTGTCAAAAGCAAAGACCACTGCTAGTAATTCCTTCTCCGTGGTGGTGTAATTGATCTGGGCATCATTAAGGGTTTTACTAGCATAGTAAATAACATGGAATAAGTTGTTCTTTCTCTGCCCAAGTGCTTCCACGACAACATGATCACTTGCATCACACATTATTTCAAATGGCAGGGCCCAATCTGGTGGGACTACAATTAGTGCGGAGATAAGCTTTTCTTTAAGGACCTCGAATGCTTCAGTGCATTCCTTGCTAAATTCAAATTTCCTGTCCTGTTCGAGCAAGTTGCACAGAGGTTTAGAAATTTTTGAAAAATTCGAAATAAACCTTCTGTAAAAACCTGCATGACCCAAGAAACTTTAGACTCCTTTGACTGAAATTGGTGGAGGCAATTTCTTTATCACATCTATCTTGACCTTGTCAACTTCGATTCCTTGTGATGAGATTTTGTGGCCTAAGACTATGCCTTCATTTACCATAAAGTGGTATTTTTCCCAATTGAGAACTAAATTGGATTCCTCACATCTTTGTAGTACCTTTTCTAAATTTCCAAGGCAGTGAGTGAAGTTTTCTCCAAAAACTGAAAAATCGTCCATGAATATCTCTAGGAAATCTTCTATCATGTTGGAAAAAATTGCCATCATGCATCTTTGAAAAGTTGCCGGGGCATTGTAGAGGCCAAACGACATTCTTCTAAATGCATATATCCCATACGGGCAGGTGAAGGTAGTTTTTGCCTGGTCTTCAGGGTCTACGACAATCTGATTATAACCTGAGTAACCATCAAGAAAATAGTAGAAAGGTTTACCAGCAAGTCTATCAAGCATTTCGTCAATGAAGGGCAACGGGAAATGATCCTTCTTTGTTGCCTTATTTAATTTGCAATAATCCATACAAACCCTCCAACCGGTTACTTTCCTGGTTGGGATCAACTTATTGTTTTCATTGGTTATTACGGTCATGCCACCTTTCTTGGGTACACATTGTACCGGGATTACCCATGCACTATCAGAGATAGGGTAGATGATTTCGGCATCAAGCCATTTGATTATTTCCTTACGTACTACCTCCTTCATGGCATGGTTAAGTCTCCTCTAGGCCTCAACAATTGGCTTATGATCTTCCTCTAAAAGGATTTTGTACATGCAAATTACTGGGTTTATTCCCTTCAAGTCATCAATTGACCACCCAATTGCCTTCTTGTGCTGCCGTAGTATCTCTATCAAGCTTTGCTCCTGTTCTGGTTGCAACTCAGAAGAAACAATTACGGGCATTGTGTGATTGCGTCCCAAATAAACATAATTTCATTTGTCAGGTAAAGGTTTTAATTCGATAACTAATGGTTCCTCACTTGAAGGGTTTTCTTCCTTACTTGGGTAATTTAGTGGTTCAATGTACTTACCTGGAAGATGTGTTGTCCAATTGGCTTCCGCAACCTCTTGTGTTTTAACTTCATTAGCTTTGGGCAAACTGTCCAAAACTCTATTGTAGCAGTCATCAACTGTACTGCCGAGGTAGAGTTGTGATATATTGCTGGAACTACTGCCGAGGCAGTGGTTGCTGAGATAGGGTATTGCGCTATCTGCATCTTTGGTGTAGATCACCTGGCACTCCTCTAGGTCATCATGTCTTTTCAGAATCTGGAAAACATTAAGTTTGACTTGCTGGTCGTTAACCCTCATTGTCAATTCTCCTTTTCCCACATCGATAAGAGTGCGTCCAGTAGCTAGAAAAAGGTCTTCCCAGAATGATCGGTGCATTGTCATCTGCTTCACAATCAAGAACAAGAAAGTCAGCTGGAAAAATAAATTTATCCACCCTTACCAATATGTCTTCGATCTTTCCTTCAGGTTGCACATACGATCTATCTGCCAATTGGAGCATCACGGTTTTAGGTTTTGCCCTTCCTATTCCAAGCTTTTGGAAGACGGATTTTGGCATCAAGTTTATGCTTTCTCCAAGATCACATAGGGCCTTTCCTTCATAGTGGTTTCCTATCGCACATGGTATAGTGAAGCACCCAGGATCCTTCAATTTAGGGGGCATACGATTATGAAGCATGGCCATACATCCTTCGGTTGCGGCAACGGTTTCAAACTCACCAAGCCTTCTTCTTTTGGACGCAATGTCTTTTAAGAATTTGGCATAGTTCGGCATCTGTTCTATTGCCTCAACTAATGGCAAATTAATGTGGACTTGCTTCAGGATGTCTAGGAACTTTTTAAATTGATAATCCTGCTTATTCCTTTTCAACCTCTGTGGGAAAGGTGGTGGGGGTCGCATTTCCTCTAGTGTCTCATTAATCTGGAATTTAATGCCTGGTACCACTAGTATTTCTGCAGCCTCGGCCGTTTGGCGTAGGACTGTCAATTTTTCTGCCGTGGTAGGATCAGTTGGTTCAGCATCTAAATCCGCTCTATCTTGTTCTTGTTCCACTAGTGGGACTTTGTCTGTCGAACTGCTTGATATCTCCATAATTTGTAACCCAGTCCTGGTAGTGATTGCTTTACATTGCTCATGGCCCTTTCCCTTTGCAACTTCAGTATTGTTGGGTAATCCTCCTTTTGGTCTAGTGTTCAGATTTTGAGCGAACTGCCCAACTTGAGTTTCCAATGTTTTAATGGATGCCTCTTGGTTTTGCAACCTCATCTCAGTTCTGCTTATGAAGGCATCGGTTCTGTTAATGAAGTTACTATTCTCAGCCATGTATGATTCTGTTTTCATCATAAAGGCCTTAAGAGAATTTTCCAATGAACTTGCAGGCTGCTGTTGAGACATCTGCTGCTGCGGCAGTGGTTGTTATACCTGCTGTTGCGGCGGATGTTGCATTAGCATGGGTTGTTGATAACTTGAGGGTTGAACATTCGGATTCAATGCATTGTTAGGATTACTCCATGAGAAATTTGGATACCTTCTCTATGCCAGATTATATGTATTAGACATCATGTTATTGTTCCGGTTGTAGTTTCGCACATAAAGGCTAGATTCCTGATTCTGCATGCATTTAGAAGAGCTATGGTTACCTCTGCATAAATTACACGAAGAATCTATTACCTAAACCTCATGGGTATTATTTTGCATTTGCATATTCTGAACCATCTTAGTTAGAGAGGCCAATTGTGCTACCACTGAATTGGATGTTTCTAATTCATGTACTATGGCCTGGCATCTCGCCCCTCCTCGCCTAGATGTAGGGAATTGAAATTCATTCTTTGCAAGTTTGTTCAAAATTTCTATTGCTTCCTCCGGTGGTTTGTCAAGGAGTGTCCCATTGGCAGAAGCGTGTAGCATCATCCTTGTCGAGGCATTGGTTGCATTGTAAAACATAGTTACTTGTGTCCATAATGGAAATCCATGTAAAGGACACTTGTGTAATAGCTCCCTATATCGCTCCCATACCTCATACATCGGTTCATCATTTGCCTGCCGAAAAAAAGTAATTTCATTACGTATACGATCATATAGATTACTAGGATTGAAACGTGTAATGAAATCACGACATAGTTCACTCCAAGATCCTATAGATCCTGCTGGAATACTATTTAACCAGGTCTTTGCCCTATCCCTCAGTGAATAAGGAAACAGTTTCAGTCTCAAAACATCTTCATAGACTCCTTGGATTTTGAATGAATTATAGATCTCCATGAATTATTTTAGGTGTTGCCTTGCATCTTCGGTTACTGACCCACCAAACTGTCCAATGGTATTGAGCATATTAAACATGACAGGTTTTAGCTCAAAGTGGGTCGCTTCGATTTTTGGTGTAACAACTCCTGGATTTAACCCATTCAAATCCTCTTCCATGAAATCCCGAACTGTAAGCTGCCGCGGCATTGGTGGCAGCGAAAGTCCTCCATTGCCAGCGGGTAAGTTCTGTTCTACCGTGTTATCTGCCATAACTACTCGGATTTATCTTCTCAACCTTTGGCACGTGCGTTCAATCTCTGGATCTAGCTCGTACACAGGATTGCTTGGGTTTGCCCTGGTCATACACCAGTAAAAACCGAAGTTTAATAAAACTAACTTAAAATGCGAGAAAATAAAGATAACAAAAATTTAGTTGCCAATCCTCGGCAATGGTGCCAAAAACTTGTTGCGTGTAAAAAGAGTTGCGCAATTTGTGCAAGCGTACACTTCGCAAGTAATAAAGTGATGAATATAGAGTATCGTCTCCACAGGGATTGGTGTACTTAATATGTTTCCTTTTCTCTTCTCGCTCTACAAAAGAAATTAAAACACAGATTAATTTGGTTGTTCTGAATTAAACTAAAACAACTTGTATAATAAAAAGAGAACAGAGAATGAAAATAAAATCAGATTGAGAGAATGGGCAGGATCCAGTTGAGTCGTATTATGAGTTCAATTGACTTGTTTCTGTTCAATGCAAGTATACAACACTGCCTCGGTAGAACTGCAGTTTTTCTGCCTCGACAGTGAAGGATTTCGTCCGCTGCGGCAATCCCTTGCTCTTTGGTGGACTTCTTCAAGGTTCGACAAAGTGTCCTCTGATGACTCCGCTTATCCCTAAGTCAAAATACTGTTGATGACTAGTCCTTGATGATACCTCTCAGCGTGAATAAATTATAACCACCAACCAATCTCACACTTCTTTTAGCAGCTGAAACTCTAACCAATCCCTAGGATGAGTTATTATTTTCCAGCTAGAAAAATACCGTACTTATTCCTTTCGTGAATCTAACTCTCCCGATATTAGATAAATAAATCTCTCACAAACTTCTCTCCCGAGCTTGAATGCAAGAAAAATGAATGGCAAAGAATAAGCAAACCTTGATATTTTATTGCATGAAACAAGAAAACAAAGTACAATTTTCTCCCCAAATACTCAACAACTTTCACCTAAACCCTAGAAGAATTTAGAACATGATGAAAACAAAGAAATCTCTAAGATCTATGGTGAACTCCCTCTCTCTTCCTTTTCTTGAGCGGCACATCCTCTTTATAGGCTAAAATTAGGGCGACATAAGACGTGGAGAAGAAGTAGAGTTGGTTTGGACGTTGCTTTTCTTAAAGAGGTGAATCTATTTAATTTAATGTAATTTAATGACTTTTGACCAAACATAAACTTTAACTTCTTTCCAACTTTTCATCGCCTTCTCGACCTCTAACTGCCACGTGGAGTGTCAAGAAAAATCCAGCTTTTTATTCTCTTCAAGTTAATCACCACTTTGCTTTGGTAGTATGGAATTCCCCGCCTCGGCAGGTTGCATCTGCTGCCCCGACGGATATCTAACTTTGAGTCTACTCAGCTTCCATCAGTAGAAGCTCCCATCTGTGGCTGGTTCGATCAGGATCTACTTCATAGTTCATTGCCCTATTCTCGCTCATTGTCCTTCGCTGCTTTCCAGGCTTCCTTATCACGCTGCCGCGACCTTCGGGTTCAGTTACTGCCTCGGCCCACATCTACCTGCAAATGCACAAAGATGCATCAAAGCTTACATTTTCCATAAATATCATCCTTATATGTCACGAAGGCAAAACATCTAAATATCACACATTAAGCTCATGCATTAGTCCAAGTAGGTGTAGATTAAGTGATTATTGCTCATGAAAAGTGTGAGAAATAATAGTCTTTTGAGCACTTATCAATAACATTAGTAGTAGTGAGAGAGAAATGGGGATGAGTTACCATGTTAAGAATATTTTTATCTTAATGAGACTTGTAGTAGTCGTATGCTTATACATGTTTGATGTTTATCATGTTGATGCTAGCTTTTTTACTTAAATTTGAATTGCTTATTGATATTCCATTAGTAATAATAATAGTTATATTGAAGTTTGATTCTTGATATCCCTGTGTGAATTTGAGTGTTGTTGATAATGAAGGTTGACTATTTATGAGTTGAATCTATGATGTTGTTATTTAGGTAGGAATGCATCTAGCTAATATGCATGATATGTGCTTAAAGTGTTTTTGGGTGAATTTGTATATAGAGAATGTCTTGAAACCTTTGGAGGATTGAAATTTGAGATGCAAGCATGTAATGAACCTAATTAAAGATCGGTAACACTAATTTTATAATTAGTCCTTTAGTTTTTGGAAAATTACATTTTTGGTCCTTGAAGCATGTTTGTACGTTTTAGGACTCATTCCTTATTTGTTTCCGCTGCATTCGAATATAATCTATGCATGAACATGTAGGATCAAAATAAAGCATCTAGATAAGATAAAAAGAAAATTTATTAGGGTTTTTTATCGGGGCGAGTCTCCGAATTAGACTCGGTATTCCCCGTGTAGCTCGTTTGAGTCAGGTTGTATCTAGACCGGTCGAGGGGGTTACACGATTTTTTTAGATTGCTACAACATCCCTTTCCCTAAATCTTTCTAAATATCAAAGAACTTTTTTATGACCGGATCTTCTTCTCGAAATTCTCTTAGGTGAACCTTTTCATTAAAAGCTCGTATTATCCTTTTTTTTGATACATTTGACCATGATGAATGACTTTTAGTCTTTTTTCCTCAATCAAAGCAAGTTGGTTGTATCAAGCTTGGGTGCATTCTGCTTCATCTTGCTTCAATTCTAACAAAACTCGTAGGGAAGGAATTTCAACCTCAATGGGTAACACCACCTCTATCCCATAAACTAGAAAAAAATGGTTGCCCTAGTAGAGGTTCTGGTTGATGTAAGATAGGCATATAGTGTGAATGAAAGTTTCTCATACCAATTTTTATAAGCTTCTACCATTTTTCTGACAATCTTATTAGTTGTTTTCACCACCCTATTCATCTTTTGATGGTATGGTTAGTAATTGTGATGTCGTATCTTAAATTGTTTGCATACTTCCTCTGTAGTTTTATTATTCAAATTCAATGCATAATCGGATATGATAATTTTTGGCGTCCTGTATCGGTATATGATTTCTTCTTCAAGAATCTACACACAGTTGACTTGGTGACATTAGCGTAGGTGGTTACCTCTACCCACTTGGTAAAGTAGTCAATTACTATAAAACTGAATCGATGCCCATTAGAAGCCTTCAGTGAGTTAAGACCAGTGACATTCATGCCCCACATAGAAATTGTTGCGACCGCCGGCACACCCCATAACGTAGCGGAGCAAAATTATGATAGTTTTTCCAGTGATCCATGTACGTTTAATCCGAAATCGGGAGGAAGAGATGCGACGAATTAGATTGTTCCTTGATAAGCAGCAAAAGCAACAACTGGATCTGCTACAATTACGATCATTCAACAATCTGAATCATTAGCCTCCACGAATATCGTCTCAGTCTCTACTCAGTTCACCCAGTTGAGAGCAAATCTCTAAAAACTATTTTTCTTGATTTTATGTTTTGGGAATTCGAGATTCTCTAATGCGGCTGCTAGACCAAAAATCCCTTATATATGTGTAACCCTGGGCATTAGAGTTTTATTACGAATTTTTTATAGGAAATAATTACTTTTATTATTTCCTTAAATTTCAGGATCTGTATTTAATTCGAATTTGAAAAGAGATACAATTACTTTAATTATATCTTTTGTTTGAAATTCGGGATTAAATATAATCTAATTATACATATATATATATATATATATATTGCTCCTTTTCAACCATTGGGTGTGACCCTGTAGGCTCATTGTAACATTAGTAATAATATTAGAATAATTCTAATATTACAGACAATGAGTGACATCTAGCTATATATCATTATCATCTAAGTTACAAGAGATCATGATTCGATGTATCATGTCCGTGACCAACTCTCTTAATGTATTGTATCATTTTGTCCTTTTATATCTATAATAGTCACAAGTCTTGGAATAGTCACACTTGTATAGCTTATTTTAATATTTCTTGATATCTAGAGTGGACTAGTGTGAATGAATAATTTATGATATCTCATATCAATCTATTCAAGCATGGCCATGCATTTCTAATCTCACTCAATCAAATAGCCTTTGATATATTTTCCTATTATGTAGGAAGGACAAATCCTATCTCGATCATTCACATCTCACTACATACATTGTACTATGTCCAATATCAGTTTTTATAGTGTAACTAATTACGAGACACGTTTAACTGCATCAAAACATAAATCAACATATGTTGAGATAGTAATAATCTCAAGTTTAAGGATCATACATATAGTTGTCACTATGAGCAATATCGTGATCGTCACATAATAATCCAAGACATGCTCACAGCGGGTCAATCCAATATATTATTCTCCATTAATATATTCATGTATTAATTCTGATATCTCTGTGTCAATGACAACTCATTTTCATCAATTAATAACATGTTATTCTTAAGCATATCATTATTGTCCATACCCATAATAATACTTGACTAAGGATCTTTTAATAATAATACTTATATTATTATATAGACCTTATTGTTTCTCAATTTATGTTATACATTGACACATATATCTAAAAACAACAATGATAATGTCTTTATTCAATAAAATTGGTAAATAAAAGTATCCTTAAAATCATCATATGATTGGTCTTTGGGTATACTCTAACAAGTTTTTAATATAAAACTTGAGCATTATGTTTTGTTTCGGGTTGGATATTAAGATGATGGGCATGGGATAAGTTGATCGATCAATAAGATTTGAGTTCACTATAATTATAAAATTCATACGTATTTTAAATTCCTTGAGTGATGCATTAGAGGTTAGCCTAGTGTTGTGTGATATGTTATGCATATTAAGTATGGCAAACTATCTCGGACACCAAGGTGTGGATCTTGAGATTGTGATAGTCAATCTGTGTGAATTGGTGTACGATGTCATTTGCATGTGTCCGTTTATCCCAACATTTGGAGATAAATCCATTTGTATCACTTAACAAACATGAGAAAAACGCAAGTGTAAACGATTTACTATTTTGGTGCAAATTCATAAATTGCATGTGTTTTATTAACGATCTCAAAGGTTTTGAGAGCATTGCTATATGAAGTATGTAATTCTTATTTTATGGCAAACGCCATGTGATGAACACTTGTTGATTTTTATTATTGGCCTTGATAGTCACAAGAGAATTTTCCCTTAAGCATGATTTTTTTTAATTGATTTTCAGTATAATGTGGGCTGCATTACAAGTAGTTTTAACTTGTTTTATAATCCTTTCATTAAGCATCGGCTTAATCTCTCTCTTTTCCTTGTAATGCAGATAAATAACTGAGACTGTCATTCCAAGTAACCAAGGAAACTAATAGTGTTTTTAATTCATATTTAAGCTCAAGTATGTTATTTTTATGTTCGAAAATTAGGTAGTCTAGGAGCAATGGTAATGAGGAACCTTATGGTATTTTAGTTGTTAATTGAATTTTGTATATTGAATTTACTTATTGGTATGCTTTTATATATGTAAGTTTGAAATTTGATTTTTACCTTAATTATGTTCAATCATGTTGAATTGTGAAATTGAAAAGTGTTTATACTAATTCATGTTATGACCATGGAACTAGGATGATTTTCTTCTAGGGAATATGTTAAGAATGTGTTTGGTGAAGTTTGGTGCTTCAATTCTGGAAATCCTGCAATTTTTGGGCAGGTGGTATCGAAACGGTACCATAAGGTTTCAAGACCCAGGCAAAATATCGAGGGATAAGCTGGAAAATAAACTTGGATATCGGAACAGTAATATATGGTTTCGATATCGTATGATGAACACAAGAAGGTATATCGATAAGCTGGTCCCGAGTTTCGAAACCAATCTTTACAGTTTAAAATCGTATCGGAACAGGGACCAAGCTATATTGAAACGCGGGCTTCTACGCAAGGCATCGAGTGGAATATCGAAGGAGTATCGAAATGCTTGGACATTGTTTCAATACCTATTTTAATTTTTTGGTATCAGAGCCTAGGTTTATGAAAATTTAGGATTTGGTTTTTAAATGAATATGCTATGATTTTATGCATGGTTATTGTTAATATGTTTTGATGCTTTGCACGGTGTTTGCTATATGCACGGTGTTTGTTAAACGTTATTGAGATTTAAGCATATTATACATAAGGTTCCCATTGCTTCACTAATTTAGGTTTGCTTTGACTTGAGCTTTTAGGCACCTTGCTTCGGGTTGACTCACTTGGTTTTAAATTTTGTTATTGCATAGAAATACTAGTATGGGACCCCGTAGAGAGCTTAGAATGAACACTCGATCTATCACCGATGGAAGAGAAGTGTGTAAGGAGGAAGTGTTGCCACCTACATCACCACCTGTTGCACCGCCAATTGAATCGCCAGCAGCTCCACCTGTTGTGTCGGTTGTCAGTGACATGTCTAAGTTCAGGCAATAGTGGGAGCTTTTTAGGCTGCAGTTGCTGGAATGCAAGCCACAGATACTCCACCTGTAGCTAATACTGGCTTACCTTTAGAGAGCCTCTGTAGTCTTAGAGGTGTTAAGTTTAGGGGGATATCCCCGGAATATTCCGAGGCTTGGATAGAAAGTAAAAACCATGTTTTGGTATAAATGGATTTTTCTGATGAAAGGAAACTTGTTTGCTTAGTTTCTTTACTTAAAGGAGATGCTTATAAGTGGTGGACTACCAAAACTTATGGTATGGAGACTGAGGAGATAACTTGGGAATTTTTTGGTGAAGCTTTCAGGCATAAGTATCTGAGAGTTTGGTATTTGTATGAGAAAAAAAGGGAGTTTATGTCTTTGGTTCAGGGAAGTATGTCGGTTCCCGAGTATGAGGTTCAGTTCGTCATGTTGAGTCAGTATGCTCCTGATGTAACCCCCTCGACCCGGTTTAGACACCACACGACTCGAACGAGTTACACAGGGAATACCGAGGCTAATCCGGAGACTCGTCACGATAAAAAACCCTAATTTTTTTCTTTTCATCTTATCTAGATGCTTTAATTAGATCCTATATGTTCATGCAAGGATTGAGTTCAATTGCAACGGAAATCGATAAGAAACGAGTCCTAATTTATCCTAACAAGTTATAAGAACCTAATTGAAAATTTATAGAAATTTATAGACCAATTATGAAATTAAAGTTATCAACATTTAATTAAGTTAATTACATGTTTCTATATCAAATTTCAACTTAAAATAATATATACAAGTCATTTAATTGCATGCTCAAAGTTTAAGGACTATTTCCAGCCTCCAAAGGTTTCATGACATTCTCTATATGCAAATTCACCTAAAAACACTTTAAGCACAAATCAAGGCATATTAGCTAGATGAAATTCAACCTAGTTAGCAAAAATATATTCAACTCCTAAGAGTATGCTTCAACATTAACAATCTTATAAATATACGGAAGAACCACCTCAATATATTCAACATGATTTCTAGATGCATTTCAACCTAAATAAGAATATCATAGATTCGACTCATAAATAGTCATGCTTTATTATAAACAACACTCAAATTCACACATAGGGATATCAAGAATCAAACTTCAAAATAACTATATTATAACTAAAGGAATATCGATGGACAATTCAAGTCAAAATCATAAAGTTAATATCAACATAGATAAACATCAAACATGTATAAGCATACGACTACTACAAATCTCATTAATATAACAATATTATTAACATGGTAATCCATCCCTATTGCTCTCTCACTACTACTAATGTTATAAAGACATACTTGAGCTTTCACTTGGCGGTTACCTGGATCCTTGCTTCTCTTTGCTGTCTCAACATTATTTAATCTGCATTGCAAGGTAAATGAGAGGGTAAGCATAAGCTTAGTGAGCGAATAAAACACATTTAAAACTCATTTAAAAACACCTTGCAATGCAACCCATAATAAATCGATTTCATCAATTTAAAACACATGTCATGCTCTTTATGAAACAAAAATGTTCATTGCTAGAAACGTCACTTTTAAAACATAGTAAGTGTCATCGAACCATGGCTAACGATGTCATTATTAAAATCAAGTAAAAATACCTCTTTGAAATCACATGCTTTAAAAGCTAAAACACAAGTCTTACATGCTACTCATATAGCAATGCTTACACATGCATATCAATGAATAAGTCTAAAATCTTACATGCTAACAACATAGCAATGCTCAAATCACATGCATACCAATGCACAAAACGATATTAAAAATACATGCATAATCCCATATGCAAACAAGTAATTTTCATGACACTTACCCTTGAAAAATAAAAACATATATTGGTCCTAGTGATCCAATTTGTACCACTCCGAAGATAAAAAGAAAATTTTGGGCTTGAAATCTTCTGTATCTGTTTCTAGTAAGAGGCCATCTAAGAGTGGAAATAGTAAAGATAAGTTTAAGAAACAAAAAGATGGACTTTATGGTCAAAATCAGTATCAGGGAGCAAGAGTTAGTCGTGGTAATCAGGAAGGTTATGATTCTAAGTGTAACAAGTGCGGGAAATATCATTCAGGTCAGTGTTGGAATATTGGTGTGTGCTAGCATTATAATAAGCTAGGACACAACAAGATAAACTATCCTCAATTGAAAATGGGACTTCAGGGCCAAGTTCGTGGACACAATCAGAATAAAGGCAGAGGCAGAGGTAATGTTCAGCGTTGAGACAAGAATCAGGGACAGCAGCGCCGTGACGAGGGTCAGGTGAGATTTTATGCACACAGGAAGGTCCAGAACGACACTGATGTAGTTGCAAGTACCTTTTTCTTGCAATTTTTATCCTTGTTCGCTTTGTTAGATTATGGATCTACTCATTCTTATATCCTTAGTGAGCATGCTAGAGCTTTAGACTTACTTGTAGAAGTTATGAACTTTGCATGAGTGTTATTAGTTCCTTTTGTGAGACTATAGTGGTTAGAAAAGTTTTTAGGAGATGTCCTTTGGTTGTTCAAGGTCATGTTTTTGCTGCCTAACTTATGGAGTTATCTTTTCAAGGGTTTGATCTTATTTTGGGCATAGAACGGTTAGTGGAACATAGAGATTTCATAGACTTCAAGACTAAGAGGGTTTCTTTAAGGTTAGCTGACGACTATGAATTAGTCATGGTTGGAGAGAATGTGAGGTTCTTATCCAATGTTGTTTCGGCTTTCGAAGCTAAGAAGTTGTTGGTTAGTATTTGTGAGGCATTCTTGGCTTATGTTATGAACCTTAACATGAAGGAAGTTAGGCCATGTGATATACATTCAGTTTGTGACTTTCTTAGAGTTTTTCCTAAAGAGTTACCGGGTTTACCACCTAAACGTAAGGTTGAGTTCGGTATTGAGCTAATAGAGGGATCTTTACCTGTTTCTATTACTCCTTACCGAATAGCACCTAAAGAGTTGAAAAAGCTAAAGGTTCAGTTGCTAGACCATGGTTTTATCCTACCGAGTACGTCATTGTGGGGTGCATCGGTCTTGTTTGTGAAGAATAAGAATGGTATCATGCAGATGTGTAGTCGATTATTGTCAATTGAATAAGTTGACGGTAAAGAAAAAGTATACCTTGCCTAGTATTGATGACTTATTCGATCAGTTCAGAGGAGCTACGGTGTTTTTAAAGATTGATCTTTGATCTGGGTATAATTAGTTGAGGGTTAAGGATCAGGATGTTCCTAAGACTGCTTTTCGAACACAGTATGACCACTATGAGTTTGTGTTTATGCCCTTTGGTCTGAATAATGCACCTGCTGCTTTCATGGATATGATGAATAAGGTTTTCCATGAGTTTCTAGATCAGTTTGTGGTATGTGTTTATCGATGATATTCTCGTGTACTCTCGTACCGAGGAGGATCATGATAGGGATTTGAGAGTTGTTTTACAGAATTTTTTAGATAACCAGTTATATGCTAAGTTGAGCAAGTGTGAGTTTTGGATCAAAGAGGTCGTTTTTCTAGGTCATTCAGTTTCGAAGGAAAGTATTAGAGTTTATCCGAAAAAGGTGGAAGTTGTTGTAAATTGGAAACCGCCTAAATCTATGACAGAGGTTCGTAGTTTTCTGGGTTTAGCAAGGTCTTACCGACGTTTTGTGGATAGTTTTTCTTGAATAACAGCGCCTTTAACGAAGTTGTTGTAGAAAGATGTTAAGTTTGAGTGGACTGAAAAGAGGCAATTAGCTTTTGAGAAGCTAAAGGAGGCTTTGATTCAAGCTTCGATCTTAGTTCAACCGGAATTTGGAAAGAAGTTCACGGTTTATAGTAATGCATCATATGTGGGACTTGGTTGTGTTTTGATGCAAGAAGGAAGAGTGGTAGCTTATGCATCTCGTCAGTTGAAGGTGCATGAGAAAAACTACCCGACACACGATATTGAGTTGGCCGCAGTTGTGTTTGCTCTTAAGATTTGGAGGTATTATCTTTATGGTGAGCGTTATGTGGTTTAAACTGATCATAAGAGTTTGAGGTATTTGATGTCCCAAAAAGAGTTTAATCTTAGGCAAATTTGATGGCTTGAGTTACTTAAGGATTATGACTTGATGATCGAGTATCATCTAGGAAAAGCTAATGTTGTTGCCGATTATTTGAGTAGAAAAGTGGCAATGGAGTTGCGTGCTATGTTCGCTTGGTTGAGTTTATCTGAGGATGGTGGTTTGATAGCTGAGTTGCAGGTTAAACCCTCTTTGGTTGAATTAATCAGGGAGAAATAGTTGTTAGATGATGCTTTGTTGCCTCATGTTCAGGATATAGTTGAGGTGTGCCGACGGAGTACAGTTTCCGAGAAGATGGTGTTTTGTGTTTTAGAGATCACTTTATGGTGTTTAGTGATGCTGAGTTGAGACGTACTATCCTTGCGGAGGCGCATAGTAGTCCTTTTTCTATGCATCCGGTAGTACTAAGATGTATCGAGATTTGAAAGGTGAGTTTTTCTCGTTTGGTTTGAAAAAGGATGAAACTAATTGGTGAGTAAGTGCTTAGTGTGTCTGTAACCCCCTCGACCTAGTCTAGACACAAACCGACTCGAACTAGCTACATAAGGAATACCGAGACTAATCTGGAGACTCACCCCGATAAACAAATCTAATAAATTTTCTTTTTATCTTATCTAAATGCTTTATTTTGATCCTACATGTTCATGCATAGATTATATTCGAATGCAGCGAAAATAAATAAGGAACGAGTCCTAAAACGAACAAACATGCTTTAGGGACCAAAATGTAATTTTCCAAAAAAGGACTAATTATGAAATTAGTGTTACCAATCTTTAATTAGGTTAATTACATGATTGCATATCAAATTTCAATCCTCCAAAGGTTTCAAGACATTCACTATATGCAAATTCACCTAAAAACACTTTAAGCTCATATCATGGAATATTAGCTAGATGCATTCAGACCTAAATAACCACATCATAGGTTCAACTCATAAATAGTCATGCTTTATTATCAACAACACTCAAATTCAAATAGGGATATCAAGAATCAAACTTCAATATAAATTTTATTATAACTAAGAATATCAATAGGCAATTCAAATCTAAGTCAAAAAGTTAGCATCAACATGATAAACATCAAACATGTATAAGCATACGCCTACTACAAGTCTCATTAATATAACAATATTCTTAACATGGTAACTCATCTCCATTCCTCTCTCACTACTACTAATATTATAAAGACATACTTGAGCTTTCACTTAGTAGTTACCTGGATCCTTGCTTCTCTTTGTTGCCTCTGTATTAAATACTCTGCATTGCAAGGGAAATGAGAGTGTAAGCATAAGCTTAGTGAGTGAATAAAAACATATTTAAAAACAACTTGCAATACAACCCATAATATACCAAAATCAAGTTTAAAAACCAAGTCATTCTTTAAGAAAAAAACAATGTTCATGCCCGTCAAAGCCACTATTTGAAAAACAAGTATATCATGGCATCAGCCACAAAACTTTTTTCAAATAACTTTTGAAAACACATGCTCAACTAGCAAAACACAAGTCTTACATGCTAATGGAAAAGCTTCATTGAAAACACTATTCAATTAAGAAAATATACTTTCTTAACATTGTATTGGTATTAGTGAACCGTTCAAATTAACACTAAACATTAGAATAAACTAAAAGCTCGCATGCCAAGCATGCACGTGATTGAATAACACAATACAAGAAGACACATATCGGTCCACCTTAGTGGCCGAGTTAGCTAGCAAATCCGAGTGCGATAAAGTCCCTTATACCACGCAGCATTAGCTCCCCTTAATGAATCACTAAGGAATTTCACACGTACACATTTTAATTATGGTGCACTCACATCCTATTGATCGATCGACTTATCCACGTTTCATCATCCTTAATACCAATACTAAAAACAAAACCAATGCTCAAGTTTCCAATTAAAAATAGTAAAATAAATTCATGCATCCCGTCAATACATGCATAAACCGGTAAAAACAACTCATGAGTATTAAAACACATGCACAATCAAATATGCACAACAAAATAAGAGCATGACAAATAATGTTGTAAAAACAAGGCATAATATGAGAACCTTTAAGAAAGCAATACTTAAAACTTACTTCCGATTATAGGGAGGTTTTTCAAACCTTCCCTACACCCCAAACCTTTGAAAACACATTTAAAACCATTCCAAATTGGTAGCCCTCATAATCCACTCACCGATTTACCGAAACTTGCTCGACAAGTCAACCGAAAACGTGATTCGGCTCTCCGATCTCCCTCAAACTTGTTCCTCGACCCATTGAAATAATTCAAGAATCAAACCAGAGGTTTTAGTGAATTATAACACACCCAAAAATCCCTCAAGTCGGACCAATACATGGCAGCCCCTAAAAACACCATAAAACCTAACCGAAACTCACCGAAAACCTTACCAAATACCCTCTAAACCTTATGTCCGGGATTAGATGCTTAAAATTCATCTTAATTAAATCTAAAACTTCAAGATTCATGTATTTAGGCATTAAAAATATTCATGGAAAACCCTTGAAAGAAAATCAAGAAAACAATAGAATTTTTACCAAGAAAACCGATTTTATTGATTCAAGACTATAAAGATTGTTGCAATCAGCCAAGAACTTAGTAATTTCATTAAATAACTTTAGTTTTCAGAGGTTTGGTTGATTCTCACCTTCAAAATTGATCCAACCTCCTTCCAAGGTTTAATAATAAGAATACCCGTAGAAAAACGAAGAGGTTTTGAAGAAGAAAAATATAAAGAATTAATCAAACAAATTTTTATTGAAAAGATTGGTGATTACCTTTGAAAATATGATGAAGAATATTTCTTGGGAAGGAAGAAACCGAAATCTTGGATAAGGGTTCAAAAATTGATGCAAAAATAGAGTTTTTCAAGTAAAATTGAAGAAAACCGAAGAGATTTTGAAGAAGAAAAAATAGGAAAATAAACCAAAAAATTTTTATTAAAATAATGTGTATTTACCTTCAAAATATGATAAAGAGGCTACCTTCTAGAATAAGAAATCGAAATAAAGAAAAAATGTATTTTTTTAAAAGTGAATTTTTGGGTTTTGCATTAAAATTAGAGAATTTTGATTACATTGGTTAAAACAAGTGGTTAAAAGTTGTTTATATAGGCTCTTGGAAGTTTTTGATCAACTAATATTAGGATTGGATCAAAAGCCCCTTAAAGATTCAAAGTTTTGGCTTATTTTATAAAATTGCCCTCAAATTTTCAATTTTCATAAAATAGTCATTACTTTCAAAATCTTGGGGTTTCAAGGGTCAATTTTCAAAATTGAGTTTACCTAAGTAAAATATAACTCAATTAAGAATTTTAAAATATTTTTTCATAATTTATTTTCATTAAAAACCAATTTTTAAGAATTTAATCCCGAACTAGGCTAAACCGACAAAACCGGTCCACTATACCTCTAAATCGGCCTCTAAACTTCTAGGAACAAATTTGTGGCGTTATAGTGTTATCTAGTTAAGGCTGAACACTAGGTTCCATCAGGTTTGTTGCAACCTTTGAAAGTTCCAGAATGGAAGTGGGAAAGAGTTATTATGGACTTTGTGACGGGTTTGCCTTTGACACCATCCAAGAAGGATTCGGTATGGGTTATTGTGGAAATGTTTAAAAAGTGTGCATATTTTATTCCAGTTCATACTATTTACTCTTTGGATAAGCTGGGAGAGCATTATGTTTCTATTATTGTGAGGCTGCATGGAGTGCCGAAATCCATAGTTTTTTTACAGAGATCCAAGGTTCACGTCGAGGTTTTGGAAGTCTTTGTAGAAGGCTCTTGGTACTAAATTAAGTTTTAGTACATCTATCATCCACAGACGGACAAACAATCTAAGAGGGTTATACAAGTTTTGGAGGATATGTTGAGGTATTGTGTGATAGATTTCCAAGGTTCTTGGGAGAAGTACTTGTCGTTGGTTGATTTTTCTTATAATAACAGTTATTAGGCTAGTATTAAAATGGCTCCGTGTGAGGCTCTTTATGGTATAAGATTTCGCACTTCGTTGTGTTGGGCCGAGGCACGTGAGAAGTTTGTAACCTTACCTAGTGTTCTTGAGGATACTAATGATAAGGTTAAACTCATTAGTGGCAGACTTAAGCTGCATCAAATCGTCAAAATCCTTATGTTAATCTTAAGCGGAAAGAGATGAATATGTTGTGGGCAATGTCGCGTGTCAAAAGTGTGCGTTTAGTGCAAGTGGACACATCGCATGTAATAAGTGATAAGTATTTATCGAGTTATCGGCTCCTCAGGGACCGGTCTACTTAATATGCTTTCTTTATCTTCTTGCTCTGTAGAAAAATAAAAACACAAGTGAATGGGTGTGATTTATTAAACTAGAATAATTGAATAAAAATAACAAGGTCGAAATATCAGAGAGAAAGATGGGCCAGGATCCAGTTGTATTGTATTGTGGACTTGATTGACTTGTCTTTATCCAATGCAATCGCATATCTCTGCCTCGGCAGCACTGCAGTTTACTGCCTGGGCAGCGATAACGCTGTCCGCCGCGGCAATCCCTTACTCGTGGGCAGACTTTACCAAAGTTCGGCAAAGTGTCCTTGAATGACTCCGCTTATCCCTAAGTCAGAGTGCTGTTGATGACTAGTCCTTGATGATACCTCCCGGCGTGAACCAATTATACTCACCAACCAATCTCACACTTCTTTTAGCCGCTGAAACTCTTAACCTATCCCTAGGCCGAGTTAGTATTTCGCGATTGAAACACCGTACTTACCCCTTTCGTGAATCTAGCTCTCCCGAGCTTAGATAAATGGATCACTTACAAACTTCCCTCCCGGGCTTGAATGCAAGAACAATGAATAACAAAGTATAAGCAAACCTTGATAATCTTTATTGCATTGAATGAAAGATAAAGTACAATCTCCTCTCACAAATACTCCACAACCTTCACCTAAACCCTATGAAGGTTTTAGAACATGATGGAGAGGAAAGAAACAAGAGTAGAAGTCGGCTCTCCCTAGATTTCGATTTCTAATACATTGGGTGGCTAGGTCTTTATATAGGCTAGACCTAGGGCAAACCTTTCCAAAGTAGAATACAACTTGGAGTAGGGAACAAGTCAAGTACATAATAATAATATATTTCCAAGTTTGAATTCGGCTAAGGGGGCTTTCCCGCGTGGTCTTCCTTTGGGCTTTTCCTTGTGCTAGCCAGCTCCGATTCATGGGCTTCAAGTCCAGACACGTTCCTTGGATTTTTGTCTTTCCATCGCCTATCACTTTGCTTCCTGTCTTCCTACTGCTGCCTCGGCATCAGTTCCTGCCGCGGCACTAGTTCTCCTGCACAGATATGAAAATGCAGTAAAACGTGCTTTTTTCTATAAATAGTATCTATTTAAGTATAACTTCTAAATATATCATATTAGGCATATGCATTGATTCAAGTGGGTGAATATTTGGTGATAAATGCCGATAAAAGGAGTAGAAAGTGATAGTGTGTTGAGCACTTATCACACCCCCAAACTCAAACTATTGCTTGTCCTCAAGCAATTCAAACCATCAATTTGCCGAAATCTACTCTCTCTTGGTCTTACATGTCCATCTATGCTCCCCACCATAGCTAGGCCTATCTTTAAGCCTTGACCATTCGGTTACCTAAGAATTTACCTAGAAACAAACTATAGGATTGTGAGTGTGTGCGTTTTTGTGGACAAGTTGATTAAAGGCTTTCTTAGATAAACTCTAAGTTCAAGACAAATAGACATTGGTTTAAGTGTTCTCTTCTTTTTCAAACCCCAAATCTTGAGCCGGTTTCGGGCACCTCAAAGACTTGTGTTTTCACTAAAAATCTTTTTGTCTTTTTCTTCCTAATATTCCTTAATACATGCTAGAGCCAATTTCGGGCACCTCTAGCATGAAGAAGAGATTTTCTAGAGCCGGTGGTAGGCACCTCTAGTTACTTTTCCAAAAATCTAAGTCTTTATCACTTAAGTTCATTAAAAGAATTCCTATAATCCACAAGTCCCAAAAGTGTTTAAAGTTCTTCCTATAGTAAGCTTCTAAGTTTTCATCCTTAAGCATCCTAAGGTTAAGCCCTCTTGACAGAACCTAATCATGGTAAGGAGAAAGATTTCTATAGCCTTAAAGAATAAACTAAGGCAATACTGATGATGAGCAGTGCAAGAGTGTAGGCAGTTAATTCAAGTAAGGCGGGGAGCATAAAAATTAAAAAAAAATCACTGGAATACTCCCTTTTTTTGGCAAGGCCGCGGTAGTAGATTGCTGCCTTGGCAGTGAATCTGCACCCCCAAACTCAAACCAAGCATTGTCCTCAATGCTTTATATTTGGAAGGAATAAGCGGCAAAACAGAATATGAATTTTATATGCAGCAAGGAAAGATAGTAAAAGCAATTGAATATTGAAATAAAGGACAAGGAATTTTAGAGCGACTCCGAAGAGCTGTTCGTAACAATTTTTCTTCGTTGCCTAGATGCCATGTGCTTTGTCCTTGGGGAGGGCGATGGTTGCGCCTTTGCTTGCCTCGGCGGCTGGACTCGAGTGGGTGGGGTCCTATGCATTGGGGCTTCTACTTCTTCTCCTTCTTCAACATCTGCCATCTCTTCGGTTATCATCACGTCCGTTCCTCCTCCCATCGCAGTTGCTCCTCCGATGTGGTGTGTGCTTGGGCCGGCGGCAGTAGAGCCTTGGTGTACATAAGCATCTATCTCGGCGGATAGACTGCCCATGATAATTGGCGATCTTGGTGGAGTGCTAAAAACGGCTCTCTGCTTGGATGGCCTTCGGCTGACAGATGAGGCCGCGGCAGAATCTGCTGGCCTAGATGGTCCAGCAGCTTAATATTGGGGCTGAGGGTCCGGATGGAAGAACGGTCGCGGTCCTCCTGGTGCTGGTGTAGTCTCGGTGTATGGTGCGGCAGTAACGAACATGTTGCTTGGGAACTCCGGGAATTGTACGCCTTGGCCCGGAAATGCATGCATCATCATTTGGGCGAGCGTTCCATTGAAGTCCCGTTGGTACTCCATGTACCGTTGTTGTTGAAGATCCATCGCGGCCATGCGCTACAATATTTCTTGATACGGGTCTGCTGCGGCAGAGGTATAGGCAGTACCAGGCATATCTACCGTGTACTAGGCCCCGACAGCAGTGTCGGCAGTGAACTGCTGCGGTGTTGCCTGGACAGGCTCTGCTTGTGTGATCTGCATGACTTTGTGGCAGAATTCCCTGGTCCATCCTCTTCTTGGAGGTGTGTATTCATCGGTTTCTTCAAAAGGCACACCTGTAGAAACACATAAACCCGTAATCAAGCAAGGGAAATACAATGGTCCTCGATCTTTCTTACCGCACTCGTGAATCTCCCGTAGGATAATTTCTCCAACGTTGATGGTCCTTTTGTTGATGATGGATTGGATAAGCACCAATCTCTTGCGATCCACCGTGCTATTATGTGATGTTGGGATGAGGCGTCGTTTGACGAAGGTGTTCCACATCTTGGCCTCCGGCTTCAAACTTTGTCTTGTTACGGAACCCCGATGGGTACCGGTTTCCCATGGAGTGTTTGCGTAACAAAGATCGTCTTTGATCAGTTCATAGTCCTCGACAGTGATATCTTCGAAGAAGTTTGCGTAGAGATCGTTGGCCGGGGTGAGGCCGTAGAAGCTGTTGATTGATTCGGCATCGAGTTGCACTGGCCTGCCGCGACAGTGAACAAAGAGAGAGTCTTTGCTGGGCCCATGAGCATAGAACTCCCGTACTATTGTGGCGTTTGCCTGGGCAGGTTGCAAACAGAATACTTCCCAATTTTGGTACTTGATTCTATCGAACAAGTTGTGTTCGATACCATAATTCTCTTCGTCCGCGTGCTGGAACCCTTGTTCTTCCCAAAGTTGTCTCGCGATGAATGATCGATTGAATCGATCTTCAACGTTGGCTGGGGCGAATCTTTTGTAGGTTGCCATCAAGAAAGAGAGAATTGAGTTCTTGGAGGTTTTCTAGAAAGCAAAAGAGTAAGAGTGAATAGTTCAAGAGGAAGGAGTTTCTTATATAGGCCTCTTCCTTGTGACCGTTGAGATCACTAGCCGTTGTAACCGTTTCCTTCTTCTGTCGTTTCCTTTTCTGCCGCGGCAGGAATCTCGGCAGACTAGCCGTTACACTTTTCTGCCCGTTGGGACTGCTGCGGCTCTGCACTGTTGTATTGCCTCGGCAGAGTTCCTGCTGTGAACTATTTTTCCCTTATCTTTACTTTTTATTCCTAAATAAAACACCATAATTAAGAGAATTCATGAAAATACCAAATAAAATAAAAGAGAAAATTAATATAAAATAAAGAATCTAAAGAAAACTTATGGAGGGTCGTTTCCGATATTTCTTATAGTCCATCTGCACCCTCCATCGAGTGACAATTCTACTCAAAAAGATATGGTCTAATGCGGGTACGGATACTCCCATTTGTGCTATCATGGTAGAGGTGTCTTCCGTTTGTGTGCTTTTGTAGTCCATGCCTATCCTCCAACTTGATATTATTTCTGAAGGAAAAAATAATTTGTTAGAAAAAATTATATCACCATCCAACTACTTACTTACCTCCTTGTCGTTGACTTCCATCATAGTTGGATATAGCCTTCGTTGTCGTGGCAATTGTTGTGATAGCCAATTGCCGTGGCAATCTTTTGCCAAAATTCGGTGTAAGTCAAGTGAAGAATCATCTTTCTTGAAGTCTTCAAAAATCAACCCACATTGTTTCTTATGCTTCCCAGTAATCTCCGTCAGTAGAGACACGCTGGCTTGGAACTAATATTAGATGGAATTACCACATAAATATCTAAACAATCATATCCTATTTGTGATGGCTTCAAATCGTGTAACGTTGACTCCTCGGAAGATACCTGTAATGAAATAGATGATTTTTTAAAGAATTCAAAAGGTTTATTCGTTACCATCTCATATTCCATTATCACGACATTGCCATCTTGTTGATCACGCATGTCATCGTGTAACTGCCCAGGCAACTGTGAGTGAGAGTAATCCTCAGCTTCCTTTTTCAGGATCATTGCTGCTGTAACATCCTGGGAATCAGACTCCTCAGAATTTTCTAGAGCATTACTCTCATAGGCCTCGTTGAGTGGTATCGTGACATTGCCCTGTTTAGGCTTCTCTACTGCCGTAGCAATTATTTCAGGAGACTCATCCATGGCATATATGGATTTCTGCAATTGATCTTCTGAATCCTTCAAGGGTGCATTCAATCTAGCTATATGTGCATCCAATAGCCTTGATTGTTCTGTCATAAATTCTTCAATTCTAGCCATTGACGCTTTCAATGTTTCCTCCAATGAATTTGGATACTCTTGAGAAGAATTATATTGCCATGGCTTATCTGTAACATTAACAAAATTGTCATGGTAAAAATTTTGAGTGTTTTGATCATACCATGAAAGATTTTGTTGTTGGTTCCATCTATGGTCCTCTAAGTGGTCATATGTTCCAGTACTATACGGGCAATTGTTAACCAAATGATCATCTCCACAATTAAAACAAAAATTTGCCCAGGCATGAACTTGATGGGTTGCTTTTGGTTGGCATATATAATCATCGTTTAATCTAGAAAATTCTTGAATTGCTCGATTCATATCTTCCAACATCAACTCCCGAATAGATTTCTTTCTTTCTCCTTGCATTTTGAAAATCCTTCACTTGAAACACACCTATAATTTTTAAGGAAAAAGAAAATATGTTAGTAAAAATAAAAAGAAACAAGAAAATAAAGAAAGCAAAATTTAGTTGTCAGTCCCCGGCAACGGCGCCAAAAACTTGTCGCGTGTCAAAAGTGTGCGTTTAGTGCAAGTGGACACATCGCAAGTAATAAGTGATAAATATTTATCGAGTTATCGGCTCCTCAGGGACCGGTCTACTTAATATGCTTTCTTTATCTTCTTGCTCTGTAGAAAAATAAAAACACAAGTGAATGGGTGTGATTTATTAAACTAGAATAATTGAATAAAAATAACAAGGTCGAAATATCAGAGAGAAAGATGGGCCAGGATCCAGTTGTATTGTATTGTGGACTTGATTGACTTGTCTTTATCCAATGCAATCGCATATCTCTGCCTCGGCAGCACTGCAGTTTACTGCCTGGGCAGCGATAACGCTGTCCGCCGCGGCAATCCCTTGCTCGTGGGCAGACTTTACCAAAGTTCGGCAAAGTGTCCTTGAATGACTCCGCTTATCCCTACGTCAGAGTGCTGTTGATGACTAGTCCTTGATGATACCTCCCGGCGTGAACCAATTATACTCACCAACCAATCTCACACTTGAGAGGATCCATGACCTGTTTCATGTATCAATGCTTTGGAGATATAGATTGTATCCATCGCATGTTTTGCTGATAGGATAAGTTGAGCTTAATCCAGATCTTTCCTACGACGAGGATCCTGTAGCGATCTTAGCATCAAATTCTAAGATTCAATTTGATAAAACCATCGATTTAGTCAAAGTGATTTGGCGACATCAAGATGTCGAGGAAGCCACGTGAGAGTTGTAACATTTGGAGGACGAAATTTCTTAAGTTTCCTTATCAGTTTCCACCAGGTAATTTCGAGGACGAAATTTCTTAAGTGGGGGAGAGTTGTAACGCCCCCTAAAATGGGCTTGGAAGTTAGTGGGCCGGTTTAGCCAATTAAGCCTAGTTCGGGATTAAATTCTTAAAAATTGATTTTTAATCAAAATAAATTATAGAAAAATATTCTAAAATCCTTTTTAACATATTTTTGACTTTGATCAACTCAATTTCGAAAATTGACCATTGAATATCTAAGATTTTGAAAATTGAGATTATTTTGTAAAAATTGAAAACTTAAGGACAAATTTATAAACTAAGAAAGAAATTTGAATCTTTAAGGGGGTTTGATCCAATCCCAATTATAGTTGGAATAAACCTTCAATGGTCTATTTAATTAACTCCTAACCCAAGATTTTAAAATACAACCCCAAATTACTTGATTTTCTTATTTTTATTATTTTCATTTTACCCCTTACCAAGGCATAGAACAACCTTCTTTTCAAGGTAAAATCAATTTCTTCTCAATAATTTTCTTTTAGGATTATTTTTATAACTTTTCTTCTACGAAAAATCATTTTTCACTTGTTTTTTCTTCTTCTAAAACCAAGGAAGTTGGATGAGTAAGAATTGGAGTTAAGAATCATTCAATCCTCTGATTTTAAAAGGCTCTTTAATTAAATTCCCTAGTTATTGTCTTGGTAAAAATGTTTTTAATCTTTTGGTTCAAGAAAAATCGGTTTTTGGTCCAAAAACCATATTTTTTGTTCAAGGGTTTTAACTCACTATTTTTGGATTCTAAATGGATGGTTTTTAATGTGTTATGATGTTTATAAAGTGTTTTTAAAATCCCTAATCGTAGACTAAAGGTTTAGGAGAAGTTTGGTTGGTTTCGGAAAGTTTTCAATTAAGGTTTTGATAGGTTTAAGGGTTGTAGTGAGCGAATTCCAAATTGGGTTTTATTGTTTGCGATTAGGAGCATTAAATCCTTAGTTTTGATGCTTGAAATAGGGCAAGAAGTTCTAGAACACGTTTGAAAGAGTTTTGGATTGGTTTGGTGGCTTGTTGTGCAAGTAATCGATTATCGGTGAGTGGATTTGAGAGTGGGATGCTACGACAGTGTTTTAAATTTGTTTTCAATGTGCTGGGAGTGTAGGGAAGGTGTGAGAAACCTCCCTATACTCCGAATTAAGTTTTACGTTTGCTCTCGTAAATCGGTTTTCCTATATTATGCTATTTTTGCAATGTGTTAGTCATGCTTGTTATATAATTGTGCATATAAATTTATACATGTGAACAAATGCTCATGTGATTGTTTTTACATTGGTTTTAATGGTTCCTCGTTTTAATTTCAAAATAGGTAAAATATTGTTTTTATTTGTTTATGCGAATTGTGCATGCAATAGAGGATTATATGTAATCTACCTACTATTTTTAATATAAAACTTGAGAATTGTTTTTTTTTGTTTGTGTGTTGGATATTAAGATGATGGGCATGAGATAAGTTGATCGATCAATAGGATGTTAGTGCACTATAATTATAAAATTCATACGTGTTTTAAATTCCTTGAGTGATGCATTAGAGGTTAGCCTAGTATTGTGTGGTATGTTATGCATATTGCATTCAGGTGTAGCAAACTATCCCCGACACCAAGGTGTGGATTTTTAGATTTTGATAGTCAATCTGTGTGAATTGGTTTACGATGCCATTCGCATGTGTCCGTTTATCCCAACATTTGGATATAAATCCATTCGTGTCACTTAACTAACATGTGGAAAATGCAAGTGTAAACGGTTTACTGTTATGGTACAAATTAATAAATTGCATGTGTTTTATTAAGAGCTCAAAGGTTTTGAGAGCATTACTATGTGAAGCATGTAAGTCTTGTTTTGTGGCATACGCCATTTGATGAACACTTTGTTGATTTTTATTAGTTGCCTTTGTAATCACAAGAGATTTTTCCCTTAACCATGATATGTTTTTAAATTGATTTTCAGTATAATGTGGGCTACATTACAAGTAGTTTTAACTTGTTTTATAATCCATTCACTAAGCTTCGACTTAATACCTCTCTTTTCCTTGTAATGCAGAGAAATAAGTGAGACAATCATTTCAAGGAAGCAAGGAAGCTAATAGTGTTTTTAATTCATATTTAAGCTCAAGTTTGTTATTTTTACGTTTGAACCTTAGGTAGTCTAGCAGCAATGGTAATGAGGAACCTTATGGTATTTTAGTTGGTAATTGAATTTTGGATATTGAATTTACTTATTGGTATGATTTTATATATAGAATTTTGAAATTTGATTCTTACCATAATTATGTTCAATCATGTTGAATTGTGAAATTGACAAGTGTTTACACTAATTCATGTTATGACTATGGAATTAGTATGATTTGCTTCTAAGGAATATGTTAAGATATATGGCTTATGCTCTATAGGTAAGATTATGCATCTAGAATGTTTTTGGTCACTTTTGGTACTTGAATTCTGGAAATCCTGCAATTTTTGGGTAGATGGTATCGAAACGGAACCTTAAGGTTTCGATACTCAAGCAAAATAACGAGGTATAAGATGGAAAATAAGTTTGGATATCGGAACGGTAAGATATGATTTCGTTATCGTATGATGAAAACAAGTAGATGTATCGATACGTTGGTCCCGAGTTTCAAAACCAAACTTTATTGTTTCAAATCATTTTGGAACGAGGACCAAGCTGTATCGAAACGCGGGCTTGCTACGTAGGGCACCGAGTGGAATATCGAAGGTGTATCAAAATTCTTGGAAACTATTTCGATATCTATTTTGATTTCAATTTGGTGTTTATAAGGTAGCAAGGGATTTCGATACCCCTGAAAGTAGGTTACTTTAGTCACTAAACTTTTTCAAAGAAATTAGATGACTTGTATGTATAATTTTAACCTGGAAATTTATGTGAAAGAATGAAATATAATTAATTAAGGATTGGTAACCTAATTTCACTTTTAATTCATAAACTATTAAAAATTTCAATTAGGTCCCTAAAACTTGTTCGTTTAAATTAGGAATTTTTTCTCTTTAATTTTCGCTGGAATTGAAATTTATCCTTGCATGAACATGTAGAATCTAATTAATTCATTTAGAGAAGAAAAAAGAAAAAATTTTAGGTTCGTTTATCGGGGCGAGTCTCCGGATTAACCTCGGTATTCCCCGTGTAACTCATTCGAGTTGGGTGACATCTAGATTGAGTCGAAGGGGTTACATATATAATAGCATTATCAATGTATCTTAGTGATTTAGGAAAGATAAGCAAACCGTAGATAGCCAAAATGAACATTTTGACTTTCTTTTTTGTTTTTAGCCTCAACTTGGATCAGATCTCGAATGTCTCTCTAGGAGATGCATATAGTTTCCCCTTTTTCTATGATATTGGGCTTGGCCCACTGTCTATCCTTTCTTGTCAATTTTAATAGTCTTTTTTTTGAAATGTTAGAGGATCATGAGATTTGGAATAGGCCTTATCCACCTAAATCTTTGGTAACGAATCAGAGTAATATATTCCTTAATCATCTATACCATATCAACATATTTATACTAAATCAACTATAGACAAGACTTAAGAATTGATCACGGGTTTAGAACAATGCTTTACCAATACTAACGTCTAGCAGATAAGGCAAATCACCGTAGTCGGTGTAGAATAACTGCTTATTTTCCTCGTCCCATTGATTCCAAATGTCTTTTAACTTTTGTAGTTGGTTTTGAATTGATACAATACTGGTGAAATCTCTAAATTCTGGCTTTTCACCTTCTAGCATGTTGTCCCCTTTTTGGTGCTGAGTTTCTTCAAACCACTTTTGCACGCCATGGTTTCCTTCCACCTTATCAAGAAATCAGTTCTCCATAGTTGGTCTTTTATAATGGCTGAACTTGCCTCAACACCTTTTAATTAAAGATAAAAATACAATGCAACAACAAGAACAAGACCAAGAAAAAATAAAAAAACAAAATAAAATATATGTTAGTATCAAAAGAGATAATATCGAAATAGTAAATAAAGCTGAATTAAAAATAATCTTAAAGAATGCTTTTTTACCCTCATGATTTAAAAAAACATCCTACCCAAACATATTCTCTACCCGTATGCTTTACTTTGTATAAATATAGACATGTTATTTAACATGCTACGTTGCGAGAAATAAATAAATAAACTAAAATTAAAAGAAATATTTAAAGTAAATTTCCCTCGCTCTCTCATTATCATGCACTTACTAGGTGACTCTCTAAACACGTAAAGGATTGGTATGACTCTAGATTGGGTAGATTTCTATACTTCACTACATGTGGTGTGGTTCTAACACTGGTACCCGAATGACACTTACTATCCTACTAAGGGTAGCAAGTAAAATTCAAGGAGATACAATTTTCTAAGTCTACACGGAGATATGGATCTCACGAAGGCAAAGGAAAACATATACCATAAGTGATTCACTATCCTACATAGAGGGTTTAACTCACGAAGGAGTGATTTCTTGCTTCCACTTATATAGAACAAAGCCCAATCTCACAAATCGGATTTCAGAACTCATATTTTGGGTTAACCCGAGACAATGAGACTCATGTTTGAGCCTTTTAAACTTTGTTAGGTTTAGGGGTGTTAGTTGGGCTTGATTGGTAAATGATGGCTTGGGTTATTTTGATAATTGGCAAAATGGATGAAAAGGGAAAGGGAGAAATGATTAATTTTTGCATTTTTGTAAAAACCATGATCTCAGCCTCTATTTATTGTCTTCATCTTCTTTTTCTCAAGCCATTTGTCACTAAAACACCATCTAGGTAAGTTTGGTTTTAAATTGTGACGGTTGGATTTTTAATGGGGTTTGTGACGTTGAACGAGATTAAGTTTTGGAGCTTTAAGATGATTAAGAGTTCGTTTTTAGCATCCTTAAATTGTCCGAATAGAGTAATAATCTCTTGATAAGCTTCCCTTATACTGGGAGAACAATCAGAACCATCAAGGAGCTTAGGCAAGGAGAAAGAATAAGAGGGTTTGTTTATAGTTTAGTAGCTTGCTTTAAGGTTAGTACACTACTAAATCATGTGTTTTTCATATGCATCATCGCTATTTGCATGCTTGATTGGTAATGGTGATTTTTGTTAAGCTTAGAGCTTATGTGTGCATCAATGGTAACTTGTTAAATGGACTTTGATATGAGCTAAAAATAATTAGAAACTCATCTAAATACTTCCAATAACATATAGGAACGGTTTTAGATCGTTAGGCTTGCATTTAGGGTCGAAATAGGAGATTTTTTAGGTCCAAGTTGTATTTTCGATATTGGATACTTCCATGAGGCATATCGGTATGGTTGTTTTAATTCAAAATCTAGTGTCCATTTTTGGTATTAGTAAACCAAGGGGTGTATCGGTATGGGCATGAGATCGATTCTCAATATATGAGTATTGATCAGCATACCAGAATGCTAGGTAAGCATATCGGTATGCCTTAATAGGGTAAATGTATCAAACATGATCTCAGTATTGGTATACTGGTGCGAAGAGGAAGTTCTACACTGTTATGGCGCAAGCGTACATCTTTTCCCAAGTTTTGATAGTTTAGATTACGAACCTGTCAAAAGTGCGCGTTTAGTGTAAGTGGACACATCGAAAGTAATAAGTGATAAGTATTTTATCGGATTATCGTCTCCACAGGGACTGGTATACTTAATATGTCTTCTTTGTCTTCTTGTTCTGTAGAAAAGTAAAGGCACAAGTGAATTGAGTAGATTTATCTAAACTAAAATAACTAAATGAAAGTAAAGAGATGGAATAATAGAGAGAGATGGGCTAGGATCCAGTTGCGTCGTATTGTGGATTTGATTGACTTGTCTCTGTCCAATGCAATCGTATATCACTGCCTCGGCAGCACTGCAGATTACTGCCTTGGCAGCAACAATATTGTCTGTCGCGGCAATCCCTTGCTCGTGGGCAGACCTTACCAAAGTTCGGCAAAGTGTCCTTGAATGACTTCGCTTATCCCTAAGTCAGAGTGCTGTTGATGACTAGCCCTTGATGATACCTCCCGGCGTGAACCAATTATACTCACCAACCAATCTCACACTTCTTTTAGCCGCTGAAACTCTTAACCTATCCCTAGGCCGAGTTAGTATTTCGCGATTGAAACACCGTACTTACCCCTTTCGTGAATCTAACTCTCCCGAGCTTAGATAAATGGATTACTCACAATATCCTCTCTCGAGCTCAATTGTGAGAACAAGGAATAACAAAGGATAAGCAAACCTTGATAACTTTATTGCATTGAATCAAAGACAAAGTACAATCTCCTCTCACATATACTCGACAACCTTCACCTAATCCCTAAGAAGGTTTAGAACATAATGGAGAGGAAGAAGGCAAGAATAGAAATCGGCTCTCTCCCTAGGTATTCCGTGTTTCATACATTGGGTGGCTAGGTCTTTATATAGGCTAGACCTAGGGCAAACCTTTCCTAAGTAGAATACAACTTGGAGTAGGGAACAAGTCAAGTACATAATAAAAAAAATATTTCCAAGTTTAATTCGGATAAGGAGGCTTTTCCGCGTGGTCTTCCTTTGGGCTTTTCCTTGTGCTAGCCAGCTCCGATCCATGGGCTTCAAGTCCAGACATATTCCTTGGATTTTTATCTTTCCATCGCCTACAGTCTTGCTTCCTGTCTTTCTGCTGCTGCCTCGGCATCAGGTCCTGCCGCGGCACTGGTTCTCCTGCACAGATATGAAAACACAGTAAAACGTGCCTTTTTCTGTAAATATTATTTATATGAGCATAACTTCTAAATATATCACATTAAGCACATGCATTGGTCCGAATGGGTGTATATTTGGTGATTAATGCCCATAAAAGGAATAAAAAGTGATAGTGTGTTGAGCACTTATCAGAACCCATAGAGACTGGATACCCACGCAGTGTATCTTTCCATCACTAAGAAAAGTAAAACACAAGTAATTGGTTGGAAGTATCATTAACTAAAAAATGAAAGATAACTAAATAATTTATTAGAATCTCAAAATATGATGAAAAGGCTAGGTTAGATTGCTTCATAGTGTGGAATCAAGTTGCACAATATTCTACTCTTATTAATGCAAAAGGTTGAAGTGTCGTCTCGGAGGGTTATGCCTTGTCGATAAATCAAAAATAGGATTTTTCCTCGCAAACCTATCTTCTGAGCTCACATGCAAGAAAGATTATGAACCAAGAGTGAATAAACTATGAATTCTAAAATTGCATTAATAAAACTTGAATAAAGATACAACCTTCTTCCACAACTACTCCACAAGTAACCTAAGCCTTAGGAAGAATTTAGAACATGATAATGGTGGTGACGGTTATGATTCTTATCAATGGATACAAGTTACTTCTCCTAAACCTAGGGTCGATTTATATAGGCCAAGCCTAGGTCAAAACTTCTCATAAGTGATAGGAGTTCTAATAGGAATAAAATAAAACTTTGTATTAATTACAAATATCTTTATTTTATTTCCTAATTTTAATCCTTTTGGATTCTTGAATTCATATAGCTTTGACCATGGCTCAGCTTGCTTTTTTTTGCTCTGTTTCTTCTTTAAATTGGTTCAATAGATTCAACTCTTTATTCTCTATCTATCGCACACCATATGTTTTTGTTGTTCTGCTGTAGTGGCAACCAAACTACTGCCTTGGCGGGTGTTTCCCTGTATCTGATCTTATCAGCATTCTTCATTTAGCATCTTTCGATGGTATCTGGTTTCATTTGGAGGTTTATTTCCTATTTAAGAAAGAAAACTTTAACCGTACTCATTTTCTACCAAATAATATATAAAAACAGTATTAAACACTTGGATGCTGGAATGTAAAAAATATACAAAATTATCCAATATTGCCATTAAAGTCTATTAATTACAAGCAATAATTGATTGGAAAGTGGTATAAAATATAGGACTTTTGCTCACTTATCACCACCCTTAAACTCGAACTATTTCTTGTCCTCAAACAATACAAATATAATCTAATTCAGAACTTTAATAGTAATATGCCTTCCCGTCTGCCGCGGCGTAGCACCTTTGTCTACACAGCCTCGTTCAGGTTCTAGGATTTCCTCGGAAATGAACTATGAGTCTTTATGATTGTGTACGTAGCTATAAGAAAGTTGATTTTCTAAGTTCTAATTCTTTTTCTAGATCTAGACTCCAAACTTAGATTTTTATTTTAATTTCCCTTTTTCCCTATGTTGTTTATAAATATATATATGTGGGTATATATTTATACTTCTTGATCCAGTTTCGGGAACCTCAAGTGTTGAAATATTCCGACTAGAGCCAATTTCGGGCACCTCTAGTAAATGGAAAAAATTCTAAATCTTAGAGCCAGTGATGGGCACCTCTAAAGACTAAACCAGATTCAGTGATAGGCACCTTCTAACAATGATCTAAGGTCTAAGTCTCTATTGTTTTTTCAAATAAAAGAACTTCTAAAATCAACTAAGTCCAACAGTGTTTATATTTTTCAGGCTCATAGTCTAATCCTAAGTACTATTTCTATTATACATTTATGAATTTAAGTCTAGTGAAGGGTATACTCTGCTACGGCAGATTGGATGACATATTGTTGTCGAGGCATTACTTTATAAATTATATAGACTTAAAATAAATTGCATAAATAAGTATGATTAATAGAAATTAAGGCAATTTTCGATAAGGTAGAAGATACTTCCATACATTGCAGTTTTAATTACATAGTACAAAAATGGACTAATTTTCCCCTAAAATCAAGGGATGCATTGTCCTCAATGCATAAAAATATAGGATAGATAAGATATAAAGATAAACCGAAAAATAAAATAAGAGAAAATAAAAAATAGAAAAAGAAAAATAAGAAAATACTACCACCCTATATCGAATCAGATTCAAAAGAATCATCGTAGTCATTGTCGATAACCAACTTTCGGGGGCTTCGTGGTGGTGGTTGTGTTGCTCTAAATGGGCTAACAACAGGCTTTTTGGACGAGCGTTAGGCCTGGAATCGTATGGGAGTGGGTTGCTTCTCGACCTCCTCCTCGAAGTTGATATTGATGGTAGTTGTGGCAGATGCCTTCCTCTTTCTGCTAGATCGAAGCTCCTCCATGAATTCCTCCACTACCCATAATGGAGACTCAAGATCCTCTAAATATTTGATCCAATCAAATGGATTAGAGTCTTCTGGTATGGCCCCTCATTAGTGGAGTCCATCGTAAGGAATTCAGCCACTGAGTCTAGTGAGTCTGTGAATGGTTCTGTTGCGGTGGTAGTAGTGGTGGTGGTAGGATAAGTCTACATAGGAACGATCACAGATGCTGATGTTGATTTTTCATGCTCTTGTGTTGTAGGAGGCGGTTTTGGCATGGATAGGTCAACCTTGAAATGAGGGAAGACGGTTGAGTAGTCCGAGAATTTCTCCTTAATTGTGGAGATAATTGTTGCATTGAAATCCCATACAAATCCGATGAATGCAAGTTGTATTCTCTTCAAGCGTTGTAGCAGCTATAATATGCCTCCTAATGTTGGTGCTACTGGTTATGCTGCATCAACGGGTTCTACTGATGCAGTAGGGGCGACAAATGCTTGAGGAACAACATCCTCAACTTGCATTCTCTTCATGTAAATCTCCCTTGTTCACTCTTTACTTGCCAGTGTGAACTGATTTGTTGGTAGTACTAGCACCCTCTCTAGTTGGTTGAGACTTATAATTAAACACAGAAAATAAATCATACCTTTTTCCTTTGATACGTAATCAAATATTTGCTCACTAATGATGCATTCGATGTTGATTCTTCGATTGTGGATAATAGAATGGATGAGGGAGAGACGTGTCCGATCAACTATTTGGTTGTGAAAGGTAGGTAGTAGGCACCTTTTTATGAAGGTTTTCCATAACTTTGCTTCGGGTCGGAGATCATGGCGACTTACAGAACTGCGGTGCTTGTCATTGTTCCATTCTACTCCTACCACACACAACTCGTTCTTCATCATCTCAAAGTAAGCGGCGGTTAAAGCAGCGGCGAAGATAGCGTGTTCATATTCTTTGATATGCAAGCCGAAATGGGCGTTGATGGTGATGTCTTTCAACGGGATTGCCAGGAACCAGAGGTTTATGTATGGGTTATTTGTTTGAGGCAGGTGGGTATAAAATTCAAAGACCCAATCGATGTTGGTGGATTTCGATTGTTTTGCAAATTTCTGCCACCGATAGAATGTTATTTTGGATAGTATGAAAGTTTCGATGTCGAGATCGTCGATATTCGTGTAATGAAACCCTTGCTCCTCCCATATTTTTCCCGCCTTGAAATTGTGTTGATATTCCTTATCTACTACGGTTGTTGCAAATCTTCGGAACTCGGCTGTTTTTTTGGCCACAACAACTGGTTTTGTCTTCAATTTGGTATGGTTTTGCTGTGAGTGTTTTTGAAGAAGAAGAAGATGAAAAAGAAAAGAAAATGTAAAAGATAAAGATGAATAAAATCGAAAATTTTATGGGAGGTGAAATGTTAAATCAATTGCTTTGATGTGTATTTAAATGACATGGACGGGCACGACGTTTAAGGGAGCGACGTGATTATTTTCGTTACTAGCATGCACGTGACGTTTCCCCAGCTAGAGGCCATTAGCGTTGTAATCCAGGTAGGATTTAATTTTAGGCGGGAAATTTGCCGCCTAAAATTCTTCTACAACGTTATTGGGGCAAATAATGGGCCTCTAATTGGGTCAGTTATCAATTCATCATAAACCTTGTTTATTGGAACTGAATCAACAAAAATATGAATAAAAAATTATAGTAATAAAAGACAAAATGAAATTATTGGAAATTAAATGCAAGAAAATAAATTTAAGTCCTAAAACATGAAAATAAAATATGGAATATTGGATAAATTAGGTTACTAGAGGAGTGCAATTAATTGCCTCTCCTATGGTAATCATTTTCCTTTTTTTCTTGGGATGGGTAACTAATGATTTAGTTGTTTTATCTTCATTCGGAGGTTTTTTTCTCATTTTTTTCTAGACAAGATTATCTACTAGGATTGATTCTTTATTGGTAAGGTTCGTGCTGCCACGGAAGGAGATGCCTAGTTAAGCTTTGTCCAAGCACTTTATTTCAGCATCGAAATTAAATTCAGCCTGAGCCTGGATCTGTTGGCATTCATATGGTTCCTCTTGATTCCTTAGTGCTTTGAACACATTGATCTTCACTTCTTAGTCATTAACTCGAATAACCAATTCTCCTTTTTCGGAATCGATCAATGTTCTTCTCGTCACCAAGAATGGTCTTCCCAGTATGATTGGGGCATTCTCATATGCTTCACAATATAAGACAAGAATTTAAAGCCCCAAAATTGGGACTAGAAGTTTAGTGAATTGGTTTTGTCGGTTAAGCCTAGTTCGGGTTTAAATTCTTAAAAATCAGTTTTTTATAAAATTAAAATTTGGAAAAATATTATAAAATTCTTATTTGACATATATTCGACTTAGGTTCAATCAATTTTGAAAATTGACCCTTGAATCCCTAAGATTTTGAAATTAGTGAGTACTTTGTAAAAATTGAAAACTTGAGGATGATTTTATAAACTAAGCCAAAACTTTAAATATTTAAGAGGCTTAGATCCAATCCTAAATCTAGATGATCTAAACCTTCCAAGAGCCTATATAAACAACCTTTAATCCCTTGTTTTAACCTAAGTAATCAAAATTCCCTAATATTGATCCAAAACCCAAAAATTTACTTTTAAGAAAATCCCTTTTTCTTTATTTCGGTTTCTTATTCTCTAAGGAAGACTCTTCATCATCTATTCAAGGTCAATATCCATTGTTTTTAATAAAAATTCGTTGGTTTATTTTTCTATATTTTCTTCTTCAAAATCTTTTCGTTTTTCTTCGATTTTACTTGTTTTTAAACCTCATAAGGAGGTTGGATCAGTTTTTGAGGTGAGAATAATTCAAACCTATTAAACCTAAATTTCTTTAATGAAATTTCTAAGTTCTTGGCTGATTGAAACAATCTTTAAAGTCTTGAATCATTAAAATCGATTTCTTGATAAAAAATTCTATTGTTCTTGATTTTCGTTCAAGTTTTTTATATGGATTTTTTAGATGCCTAAATACATGAATCTTCAAGTGTTTAGATGTAATTAAGATGGATTTTAAGTATCTAATACCAGACATAAGGTTTTGGTGGTGTTTGGAGAGGTTTTCGGTAAGTTTCGGTTAGTTTTTATGGTGTTTTTAGGACTGCCCTGTATTGTTCAGACTTGAGGGATGTTTGGGTGCGTTTTAATGAACTAAACCCTCCGGTTCTGATGCTTAAATTAGTTCCAGAGTTATAGGAACAAGTTTGAGGGAGATCAAAAAGTCGAATAGCGTTTTTGGGTGACTTGTCGAGCAAGTTTCGGTAAATCGGTGAGTGGATTATGAGGGCTACCATTTTGTTATTGTTTTAAATGTGTTTTCAAAGGTTTGAGGGTTTAGGGAATGCGTGAAAAGCCTCTCTATACCCGAAAGTAAGTTTAAAGTATTGCTTACTTAAAGGTTCTCATATTATGCCTCGTTTTTACTATTTATGTGTTTTAGTAATGCTCGTGTTATACTTGTGCATATGTGAATATTCATGTGTTTCAATGCTCATGAGATGATTTTAAAAAGTTTTCATATTCATATGATTCTCTCACGGTTTTGTTTTGAAATCATGAGAAAAATGGTTTTTACCAGTTTATGGATTTGATGCATGTGTTAGTGGGATGCATGTGTTTACATACCATTTTAACTTGAAAACTTAAGCATTGTTTTTTTTTGTGTGTGTGTTGGGCATTAAGATGATGTTGATGGGATAATTTGATCGGTCAATAGGATGTACAGTGCACTATAAATACAAAATTTGTACGTGTTTTAAATTCCTTGAGTGATTCATTAGAGGTTAGCCTGTTGCTGTGTGGTATGATATTCATATTGCATTCGGGTGTCGCGAATTATCCCGGACAATAAGGTGGGATCTTTAGATTGTGATAGTCAATCTGTGTGAATTGGTGTACGATGTCATTCACGTGTGTCCGTTTATCCCCAACGATTGAAGATAAATCTAATCGTGTCACTTAACCAACATGTGAAAAATGCATGTGTTTTGTTAACGAGCTCCAATATTTTTTAAGCCTTGCTATGAGTAGTATGTAAGACTAGTTATTCTTACAAAGCATGTGTTTTCAAAAAGGTATTTTTAAAAGGTTTTATGGCTTATGAGACATGGTTATTTACACTTGTTGATTTTTAATAGTGGCGTTGAAGGCCATTGACATTTTTTTCCTTATAGAGCATTACATGGTTTTTAAACTTGATTTTGGTATATTATGGGCTGTATTGCAAGATGTTTTTAAATATGTTTTTATTCACTCACTAAGCTTATGCTTACCCACTCATTTACCTTGCAATGCAGATTATTTAATATGGAGGCAAAAAAGGGAAGTAAGGATCCAGGTAACCGTCAAGTGAAAGCTCAAGTATGTCTTTATAACATTAGTAGTAATAAGAGAGTAATGGGGATGAGTTACCATGTTAAGAATATTCTTATGTTGATGAAACTTGTAGTAGTCATATGTTTATACAATTGATTGTTATCAATGTTGATGTTAGCTTTGTGAATTAGATTTGCCTATTGGTATTCCCTTTAGTAATATAATAAAAGCATTTTTTGAAGTTTAGATTCTTTACATTTTAGTCCTTAAATCTTGAGCACGTAATTAAATGAGTTGTAGATGTTATTTTAAGCTGAAATTTGAGACTCAAACATTTAATAAACTTAATTAAAGGTTGGTAACTTTAATTTCACAATTAGTCCCTAAATTCCTAGAAAATTATAATTTGGTCCCTAAAGCATGTTTGTACGTTTTAGGACTTGTTCCATATCTGTTTCTGCTGCAATTGAATATAATTTATGAACGAACATGTAGGATCAAAGTAAAGAATCTAGATACGATAAAAAGAAAAAATTTAGAGTCGTTTATCAGGGCAAGTCTCTGGATTAGCCTCGGTATTCCCCGTGTAGCTCATTCAAGTGAGGTTTTGTCTAGACCGGGTCGAGGGGTTACAAAGAAAGTCAGTAGAAAGTATAAACTTATCTAATCTTACCAGGATGTCCTCAATTTTGCCTTTGGTTTGCACGTAAGAGCGGTATGACAATTGTAGCATTATCGTAGTTGGCTTTGCTTGCCCAATGCTCAGCTTCCAGAATACTAACTTAGGCATCAAATTTATGATTGCACCTAAGTAAAATAATGCCTTACCTATGTATCGATCCTCTATAGAACATGGTATCATAAAACTACGAATATCTTTTCTCTTTGTTGTGGCTCGGTTATGCAACATTGTCACGCACCCTTCTGTTCCTTGACAGTTTCAAACATCCCAATCTTTGTCCTATTTGAGATGATATCTTTAATTTTTGCATAATTGGGAATTTGTTAGATTTCCTCCACTAAAGGTATATTGATGTGTACCTGTTTTAGGATATCAAAAACTTTCTTAAACTAGTACTCTTGCTTTTGTTATTTTAACCTTTGTGGGAATGATGGCGGCAACCTAAGATATTCAATATTTTCAGAACATTGAAATATGATCTATGGTGTTGCCTCAGCATCATCTGCTGTGACACCATCCTTGGCATCTACTTATTTTGGTTCTTTCTCCTCAAATTTCTTTGCATTTATGTCCCTTTTATCTATTGTCTCAGATTTTTTGACCCACTACTTTGGTCGATATCTCAGGGTCCTTCAATTGTAATCTATTTCTGGTGGTTATGGCTTTACATTTTTATGTTCTAGCGACTTCAGTATCGCTTGGTATACCTCCCATATAGGTTGGTTATTCATCTATTGTGCAATATTTCCTATTGTGATTTCTAGTGTTTTTAGAGAAACTTCGTTTTTCTGCATTCGCATCTCTATTCTGTCCATGAATATGTCAGCTCGTTGAATGAATTTATCTGTATTGGATATATAGGAACCAGTTTGAGCCATGAACATGTTTAGAGTATTCTCTAGGGTTCATAGATTTTTCGATTGCTGCTGCGGCATTACATGCTGCAACAAGTACTATTGGGCTGGTCTGTTATTCTGTTGGAATCCTGCAGGTTGCACATTTTGTTGTTATGTAATGAGCGCATTGTTGGGGTTTCTCTATGAAAAATTTAGGTTCTTACTCCATGCCGGATTGTATTAGTTGGACATATTATTTCGGTTGAAATTCCAACATATAAGCTAGATTCTGGATTTTGAGGGCACTCACTTGAGTCATGATTTTCGCCACATAATTCACAAAAGGGGGGGCGATTACCTTTACTTCTTAAATGTTGTTGGGCTTTTTCAGATCTTTGACCATGTTTGTCAATGTTGATAGTTGGGCCAAAATCGAAACTGAAGAGTCCAGATTTGTCACTCCTTGCCTTGTTACTCCTCTCCTTGTAGTAGGATTTCGATAATCATTTTTGGTGAATCGGTCCAAAATTTCCAAACTTTCATGCGGAGGTCGGTCTAGAAGAGTACCATTTATCAAGGCATCAAGCATCATACTCGTTGGTGTATTTACTGCATTGTAGAAAATTGACACTTGAGTCCATTCAAGCAATCCATGCATTGGGAATTTACGATAAAGTTCTCGCTATCTTTCCCATGCCTCATACATAGATTCGTCATCCTCTTGCCTAAACGATGTAACATCATTCCTAAGTTTGTTTTTCATGTTGGTGTTGCTAAAACGGGCAAGAAAACTTCGATATAATTCTTTCTAGGAACTGAGCGAGCTTGATTTTAAATTGTTTAACCGTGATTTTGCCCTATCCCTCAGTGAATAGGGAAACAACTTAAGCTTAAGAACATCGACGGATACTCTTGGTAGCTTGAAAGAATTGCATTTCCAGGAATGATTTAAGATATTGTCGAGCATCCTCATTGGTTGATCCTCCGAATTGCCCAAGGGTATTAATCATATTAAACATTATCGGTTTAAGTTCAAAATGCTCAGCGTCAATGTTTGGCATGACAAATGCAGGTGTCATACCATCAAAATCTTCTTCGAGATAATTGAAAACTATTCTTACGTGTTCAAGTGCTAGAAGATCGGCTACACCGACTACTACAAATGTTGTCGCATTGCCTGCCGTGATGAAATTCATGTCAACGTTGTTCCCTTACTGGCCAGGTGTTGGATTCATCCTTGCTCTTAACCTTTATCGAAGACTTCTTATAGTACGCTCGATTTCTAGGTCAAAGGGATATTCTTCAGCCGATGGGTTTGACATGGTCATAAAATGGGACAACCCAAATTATATTGAAAATAATAAAAAATAGGGTGCAAGATTAATATCCTGGAAGGTTGGAACGTCAATCCCTGGAAACGACGCCAAAACTTGGTATCAGTAGGAAGTCTTACACCTTTATAGTGCAAGAGTAAATCTTTTTCCAAGTTGTAATATTTTAAATGTCGAACCCACAGAGACTGGATACCCACACAGCGTATCTTTCCGACAATAAGAAAAGTAAAACACAAGTAATTGGTTGGAAGTATGATTAACTAAAATAATCAAGGATAACTAAGTAATTGATTAGAATCTCAAGATATGATGAAAAGTCTAGGTTATATTTATTCGTAGTATGGAATCCAGTTGCACAGTATTCTCCTCTTATTAATGCAAAAGGTTGAAGTGTCGCCTTAGCGGGTAGCTGAAGGGTCGCCTTGGCTTCCTCGGTGGGTTATGCCTTGTCGTCAAATCAACAACTCATAGTTCGATAGAGAATTCTTAATTACCTCCTCCTTATTTGACACGCGTCGTATAGTGTCAAAAATAAATTCCTTATTCTCAAATAAATAAAAATAATATAGTAAAGTAGAAGTAAGGGTCGATCCCATAGGGACTAGAAACTTTCTGATTACGCTTGTTTGATCGGTGATCCAAGAATATTGAATGATGTTTTTAAGTAAAAAGGGGGGGTTCGAATTGGATAAACTAAATAATTGAAGAGAAAATAAAATAAAGAAAGTGATTTAATAAAATAAAAACTAACCTTAGGCTTTCGCTTTGACTCGACTTTAATAGATCATCGAAAAAATATTTTCACTTCGGGATTTTACGTCGGCACTTAGCTTTCAAGGTTCAATCCTTGAAGCAAAACTTCTAAACCGAATACCCAAGTCTATCTTTGATTTTGGTTTCATGGATTAATCCACCAACTCAATGATTGTAGAAAAATCATTTAAATCTCAAGACCGACTTGGATTATGTTATTTCAATAATAACGAATTCAATCTTTAGTTTTCGCTTTAGCAATCAATTTGCTAAGTGTGTTCCCAGGAAGTCGGATTACTTCAATAGCCGATCCTTCCTCCCACATAAATGATCAAATCAAAATCTTGACTAAAGTCAATCTTTAGTTTTGAAATCAATTTGAAAAAAATAAGTTCAAAAGAAAACTTTTAAAGAAATAAAAAGACGAAGTTATTTGTGTGCTTTTCAATCCTCACATTTGGATCAAGTCATCGCTTAAGCCCTTGGCTAATAAAAATTTAGCCGAGCATAATTATGGAAGAAATTATGCTCAACATAGAAATAAAATAAAATAAAAAGAAAGAAAGAAAGAAAATAAAAGAAGAAAATAACCCAAGGAATTTCGAATTAAAAGAGAAATTGAGAGATGAGTTCTAGGCTTACCCAAGGTGGGTATTTATAGCCTTCTACAAACCCTAAAAATAAGAGATAAATCTAAGATAATCGTAAAAATATTTAAATTCAAATTACAAAGAGATAAATCCTAATTTAAACTTCAAAACGCGGTTGATAAGTTATCTGGAATGCTGATAAGCTATCACGCGCTTGCTGATGTCATCTTCTAGAAGCTGTTGATGAAACACTGCGTCAGATTTCAAGCCCAAAGTCGAGCCCACAAATCCAGACTCAATCCAGAAAATAAAAAAAAAACTTCAGAAATCGACCATTTAAGCCCATTTTCCAAATTCAGGGTTCTGCACAAAAAGATACGAAAAATAATAAGATCAGTAACAATTTCATCAAACCAAGGAGTAACTAAGCACAAAATAAAAACTATTCTAAGCACTTATCAAATTCCCCCTCACTTATTCAATGCTTGTCCTCAAGTATTCCTCAACTAACATGCCAAAATCTCAAGTTGTCAAATCTTAATTCACTATATGTCTTAATCTTCTTAACGAAAGAAAATCAAGCAATTGATGTAACTAAGAAATAATCAAGCAAGTGGCAAGACTAGAAAAAATTTCAAAAGAAACAAGACATTCCAATTCTTAGCTAATTTAATGATGCAAAACTTGATACCCTCACAAGGATTCACTCATTTCACTCAAAGTGTTTAGGTTCAAAAGAATCTCTCAAGCCGAAATTGATTAAAGCATTACCATAAGCCTGCAATTAAATCTAATCTCCACTACTAAAATAGAACATGATGCAAAAGTCAAGAGGTCTTAAACAAGGTTGTAACGGAGGTAGGGTGAAGGTAGGGAAAAAGGCTGAAAGAGATGGGTTCAGTGTCAAGACAAAAGATAAAATATAAGAAGTAATCCACGATGTAATTCAAGCGCAAAGAGATGAAAAGAGTAAATCAAACAACTTTTTTCATTTTTTCTTTCAAAGAGTTTCAAAACTTTTTTTCTTTTCTTTTTTTGATTCGAAAGGTACACATTGGTACCCTTTTTTTCTTTTTTTGAATTTTCTTTTCTTTTTTTTTCGAATACACACTTTTTTTCGAATGTATTTACTTTCATCTTTTTTTCGAATCCTCTTTCTTTTTTTTCGTGGAAAAAATATGATCTAATGTCTTGACAAGGGTATAAAAAGATGGGAATATAGAAAAAGAAAGGTTTAGGCTACATTAAACAAGGTGAAAAACAAGAAAAACGGGTTTAGGCTCAAAGTGGTTCACTAAGGGATATAAACAAAGGGTAGGCCATTTTGGGTAGCGAACTGGTAAAACCTAAGTGCCTCTATCATTCTAAAGCATCATATTCATGAATGTAGTCTCAAAAAGTATTGCATCACAGGTTCTAGAATACTAAAAATCAATTCGGTTCTCACAAATGAAGAAAAGAGCAAGAATGAAAAGATATGCTCATTAGGCTCAAAATCTCACATAAAAAGGGTAAATGTATCAAGATGCAAAATTTCAACTAACCAATAATGGAACATCAAAAAATCTTAATCAAAAGTAACTAATCATGTCGACAAGCTATCATGCATCCTAGGTTCCAACCAATGCGAGATTAAAATCCATCAAGAAGATTCAAGAGATGTAACAAATTAAATAAAATAAACAAGGCATGTAATATTCCCCTCCCCCTCACTTAAACCATTTTGTCCCAAAACATAATATAAAAATTAAAGAGAGGGAAAAGGAATACTCCCCGATCTAAGGACGACCGCGGCCGCACCGTTTCTTCATTGTTTTCCTCGTAGGAATGTTATGGATTCGGTGTCATGAAAATTTCCAGAGGCATCGATTTTGTGGTTAAAGGTGGGGCCCATGGTTTAAATTTTGAAACCAAAATTTATCTCTTGAGTTTGAATTTATTTTCAAATCCTAACCTGAAAAATAGATAAATAAAATAATTAAAATCAAGATAAGATAAATTTAAAACATAAATGAAGATAAATAAGATAAAAATTTAAATTGCGAAAGGATAAAACAAAACTTAATCCTAAATAAATTATTACTGTGTAAATTTAAATAAATTATTTTGAACCTAAGTAAATAAATAAAATAAAATTTACTGAAAATAAATAAATATAGTAAAAATGGGTTGTCTCCCATTAAGCGCTTTTATTTAATGTTGTTAGCTCGACAACCTGATTCAGACTATAGACGTTTCCAGTACTTACTCCAACTTTTGTATTTCGTCCAACTAAGAGCTTCCCGATGTAAAATTTTATGGTCATCAATCTTTTCCATTTTCCTTGACAAAATATCTTCTTTGTTTTTCAATTTATCTGGAGGCAATTTTTGGTTCAAAATTTTGTTCCTGCAAGATGGAAAATGAAGTTTTAGATTTTAAAGGAATAACACAGAAATCAGAATGAATAGAACAAAAATTTTCCAACTCCTTATTTTCTTTGTCGCATTATTCTAATTTTCTGTAAAAATCATTAGATACGTTAGTATTCATAGATTTATCAACTATAGGTTCATAAATACTAACGACGCTAACATTTTCCATAGAATCAGAATATTTTACATCTTTATAAACATCAAATTCAACGATCTCACCATCAAATTCCATACTTAACAAACCAGTGCTCATGTCGATCTTTGTATTCGCAATGCTTAAGAATGGTCATCCCAAAAGTATATCAGAATAAGTGTTCGAATGATCATTATCCATGTCCATGATGTAAAAATCAGCAGGAAAAATAAGAGTATCGACTTTTACCAGAACATTTTCGAGCACTCCCTCCGGATAGATAATAGATCGATCTGCCGACTGAATAGTGACTTTCGTTTCCTTCAAAGGATCATTAGTAATACTTTTATAAACAGAAAGTGGCATAACATTAATGGAAGCTCCTAAATCGCACATGGCACGATTAATTAAAACATTTCTTATTTTACAAGGAATAGCGAACATACCTTGATCTTTCATTTTTGGCAGAAACTTCCGCTGAAAAACTGCGGAAACATTTTCTCCCAAATTCACCTTCTCGTTACCTATCAATTTCCTCTTTGTAGTGCACAATTCTTTTAAAAATCTAGCATACCTTGTTACTTGTCGGGTCACATCCAAAAGAGGTATGTTAACATGCACCTTTTTAAATATATCAATAATTTCTTTTTCCTCAACCTTTTTATCACGTTTCGTCAACCGTGATGGAAACGGAGGTGCGATTTCTTTATAAATAAAAGTGGTAGAAGGCGAAGGAGAGGAAATTTTACCTTGAGATTCGGGAGTCGGGGTTTCCTTCTCTTTTTTCGGTTGTTCAGTGATTTCCTTTGGAACATCAGAATTAATTACAGTCTCACTTCTAAGGGTAATGACACTAACGTTTTCTCTATTGTTTAACTCTATTTGGAAGGGGAGTTTTCCTTGTGATTCTAGTCGTCCTACGGTTTGAGCTAATTGGGACATTTTCTTATCTAGTTCTTGTAGGTAGGTCTCAGTGCGGTTTTGAAACTTTTCTTAGAAAGTTGCTAATCGCTCAACAATGGACTCCAATGATGACTTTGAACTTATACCTATCTCGCAAAGTTTAGTTGCGCTCTTTTTATCTGCAACAAAGGTTTGAACAATGTCAGCTAACTTGTCAATTTTATTTTCTAATGAAATGGTACTTACCTCGTGAACCCGTCAAGATGGTTCACTTACAGAATGAAATCGCTGCGAGCTAGCGGCCATGGTAGATATTAACGTTCTAGCCGCGGTAGGAGTCATGTTCACAAGTTCTCCTCCACTTGCCGCATCAATTACCTTCATATCCATCGGCGTTAAACCTTCATAAAAATACTAGAGTAATGTTTGTTCACTTAAGCCGTGCTGTGGACAATTAGCACATAACTTTTTAAATCGCTCCCAGTAATCATATAAGGTTTCGGTATCCTTTTTTCGGATACTTAGGATACTTTGCCTTAGTTCGCTCGCCTTAGCTGCTGGGAAAAACCTGTCAAGAAAAGGACGAGCCATATCAGTCCAAGTTGTAACAGAATTAGAAGGCAAATCAAATAACCAATCTTTTGCTATATCGGCTAAAGAAAAAGGAAAGGCGCGAAGTTTAATTTGGTCGTCGGACACTCCCTATGGTTTTGTACTTAGGCAAACCATATGGAACTCCTTGAGGTGTTTGTGAGGATTTTCGTTCGGCAAACCGTGATAGGTTGGCAATAGGTGTATCAGGCCTATTTTTAGCGCGAATGGCGTCTCTCCATTTGGAAACGTTATGCACATCGGCTGGTTATCATCAGGAGCCGCAGTTAATTGACGGATAATTTGATCTGCCAACGTAGTTGGCTCTTCAATTATTTGATCAAAATGTGATTCTACTTCAGATGCAGATTCTAGATCACGTTCTAATTGTTGTTGTCACAGTTTACGTTTTCCCGAAGTGTTTGGGCGTGCAGTCTTCAAGCGTATGCTTCAATTTTCCGAGATGTATTCTCCTTGTTCTCCCGGGTTGTTCCTGGTCATAAATCAAACAAAACTAAATTAGTAACTTTGCCGTAGTCCTCAGCAACGGCGTCAATTTTGACACGCGTCGTATAGTGTCAAAAATAAATTCCTTATTCTCAAATAAATAAAAATAATATAGTAAAGTAGAAGTAAGGGTCGATCCCACAGGGACTAGAAACTTCCTGATTACGCTTGTTTGATCGGTGATCCAAGAATATTGAATGATGTTTTTAAGTAAAAAGGGGGGTTTGTCGAATTGTATAAACTAAATAATTGAAGAGAAAATAAAATAAAGAAAGTGATTTAATAAAATAAAAACTAACCTTAGGCTTTCGCTTTGACTCGACTTTAATAGATCATCGGAAAAATATTCACTTCGGGATTTTACGTCGGCACTTAGCTTTCAAGGTTCAATCCTTGAAGCAAAACTTCTAAACCGAATACCCAAGTCTATCTTTGATATTGGTTTCATGGATTAATCCACCAACTCAATGTTTGTAGAAAAATCATTTAAATCTTAAGAACGACTTGGATTATGTTATTTCAATAATAACTAATCCAATCTTTAGTTTTTGCTTTAGCAATCAATTTTCTAAGTGTGTTCCCAGGAAGTTGGATTACTTCAATAGCCGATCCTTCTTCCCACATAAATTATCAAATCAAAATATTGACTAAGTCAATCTTTAGTTTTGAAATCAATTTGAAAAAAAATAAGTTCAAAAGAAAACTTTTAAAGAAATAAAAAGAAAGTTATTTGTGTGCTTTTGAATCCTCACATTTGGATCAAGTCATCGCTTAAGCCCTTGGCTAATAAAAATTTAGCCGAGCATAATTATGGAAGAAATTATGCTCGACATAAAAATAAAATAAAGTAAAAAAGAAAAATGAATAAAGAAAACAAGAGAAGAAAATAATCCAAGGAATTTCGAATTAAAAGAGAAATTGAGAGATGAGTTCTAGGCTTACCCAAGGTGGGTATTTATAGCCTTCTACAAACCCTAAAAATAAGAGATAAATCTAAGATAATCTTAAAAATATTTAAATTCAAATTACAAAGAGATAAATCTTAATTTAAACTTCAAAACGCGGTTGATAAGCTATCTAGAACGCTGATAAGCTATCACGCGCTTGCTGACGTCATCTTCTAGAAGCTGATGATGAAACGCTGCGTCAGATTTCAAGCCCAAAGTCAAGCCCACGAATCCAGACTCGATCCAGAAAATAAAAAAAACTTCAGAAATCGGCCATTTAAGCCCATTTTCCAGATTCAGAGTTCTGCACAAAAAGATACGAAAAATAATAAGATCAGTAACAATTTCATCAAACCAAGGAGTAATTAAGCACAAAATAATAACTATTTTAAGCACTTATCATTATTCTTAATTCTAAGTACTATTGAAGGTCACGTATTGATAATACCTCCCGGCGTGAATCAAGGGTGAACAAAAAACGATGATATACTTCCTTTTAGTCGCTGAAATCCTAGTTGGCTTATCTCTAAGTCAGATTATACAATCCCAAGAGAAAAGACCGTATTCACTCGTTTCATGAGCCTAACTATCCCTAGTCTAGATAAATAGGTTTTTCCTCGCAAACTTATCTTTCAAGCTCGTATGCAAGAAAGAGTATGAACCAAGAGTGAATAAACTATGAATTCTGAAATTGCATTAATAAAACTTGAATAAAGATACAACCTTCTTCCTAAACTACTCCACAAGTAACCTGAGCCTTAGGAAGAATTTAGAACATGATAATGGTGGTGGTGACTATGATTCTAATTGGTGGAGACGAGTTACTTCTTCTAAACCTAGGGGTCGGTTTATATAGGCCAAGCCTAGGTCAAAACTTCCTATAAGTGATAGGAGTTCTAATAGGAATAAAATATAACTTTATATTAATTACAAACTCTTTATTTTATTTCCTAATTTTACTCCTTTTGGATTCTTGAATTCCCGTAGCTTTGACGAAGGCTTGGCTTGCTTTCCTTTGCTCTGTTTCTTCTCTAACTTGGTTCACTGGATTCAACTCTTTATTCTCAATTTATCGCACACCATATGTTTTTGTTATTCTACTGCCCTAACGAGTATTTATCTTCATTTGATCTTATCTACATTCTTCATTCAACATCTGTCGATGATATCTGATATCATTGGGAGGTCTATTTCTTGTCTAAGAAAGAAAATCATAACTGTACTTATTTTCTATCAAATAATTTATAAAAACAGTATTAAACACTTGGATGCTGGAATGTAGAAAATATACAGATATTATCATTAAAATCTATTAATTATAAGCAATAATTGAGTGGAAAGATAAAATATAGAAATTTTACGCATTTATCGTATACAATTGGACGGGTTGGTACGTAGAGAGGAATATTAGTACACATGGGGTACGTATCGATACTGATAGATCTAGAACTACAATGAAACTCAACTTAATTACCGATTAGAATTTAAGTCAAAATATAACAATAAATAACACAAAAATTTAAAAATTTAAAAAATATTTAATGAGATGAAAAAAAAGAAATGAGAAAAAATATAAAGAAGAAAATAATGATAATGATGAAACATGATTGACAAATCTTTTTATTACCATCAACAATTATTTTTGTATACAACTTAAGAGAAAAAATAGATACTATTACTTAAATTAAGGGTAATATTATAAAAATATAAAGAATAAATTTTGAAAACAATTTAGGGTCAATAATAAATTTTTTTAACAATAATAAAAAATAATTTTCATTAAAAATATGAAAAGATAAAATACATCGAAATCATATAAAGAATATTGAAGGCAATTCTACCAAAAATACTATTTTGAAAAAAAAAAGTAATATAACCAAAAAAATTAAACATTCCCTTAAATATGTTTTTTTATCTTTTATAACAAATTTAACAATTATTACGATGTTATTTTTTTTATTGGAAAGGGACTATTATCACAAGCCTCATTAAAAATTGATATATGAATAAAAATTAACACAAACCTCATTAAATATACAAAGGGACTATTACGATGTTATTAATTTCTCTTTCAAGACGCAATATTGATATATGAATAAAAAATTTAAAAAATAAATCTTACAGATTATTGTCACAGATCTAGAACCTTTCTAGTAAAACCGTGCGGCCTTAGGACTCAACTCGCCTAAGTCAGCCTCTACACAAAGCCCTCAAAGCTTTGTAACTCGCGGAAAGCAAACAAGCGAATAAAGGCAAATAAGAGAGAGAGCTTTTGAGTGGAATGCTTTGTATTTCTCAATGATGAAGTGACAAAATGAGGAGGGGTGAGCCTATATTTATATTTGGCCCCCATCACATCCAACGGTTACAATTAAATTACATCGATGGCTAGAATTAATTCCCACCAACCACAAAGGCATCATTCTAAGAATATTCCCGACTATACAAGGAAAGAATCTCCTATGTTCACATTACTTAAGTGGGTTATTCTAGTGGACTTGACAGACCCAAAACCTTTGTGAGATAGGCTTGGGCGGATTGGACTATAGCAACCCCACCGTTGGGCTTGTTGAACTCGCGGACCGTGACATTCCCCCCCACTGAATTCAGCAACGTCCTCGTTGCGTCCTGAGAGTGGAATTCGGCAATCTTGTCTTGGAATTGCCAAAGGTCCTCGGCTGGTTCCCAACTCCCTTCGCTGTCGGGAAGTCCCTTCCATTGGATAAAATACTCCTGCCTTGGTCGATGATTCTTCCGTCGGACAATCCTATCTGCAAGGATTTCTCGAACCTCCTTCTCATAGGAGACTTTCACTCTTATCGATGCTCTATGTGACTTGCCTCGATCCGGATTATCAGTATCCGCATGGAATGGTTTGAGCATACTTACATGGAAAATCGGGTGAACCTTGAGCTTTGGCGGTAACTCTAGTTTGTAGGCTACAGCACCTACTCTCTTTACGATCTTGAATGGTCCCTCGTACCGTTGCACAAGCCCCTTGTGAACTCCTGGTTTCCTTAATACCAAGTGAAGCTTGGCAAGGACTTGGTCGCCAACTTGAAATTCTTCGTCCTTGCGCCTTCGATCAGCCCACTTCTTAGTCCGCGTACCCGCCTTGTGCAAACAAGCTCGGGCTAAGTCGAGATGCTCTTGCCACGCCTTGGAAGTGTGGTAAGCTGCTGGATTAGGCCCCTCGTAACCGAGCACAACAGCGTTGGGAGTGAGTGGCTGTTGTCCGTTTACGATCTCAAAAGGACTTTGGTTTGTGGCCTCCGTCCGCTGCAAATTGTAGGAAAATTGGGCCACATCAAGCAACTTCGGCCAGTCACGCTGAGTCGCACTAGCATAGTGCCGGAGATAAATCTCCAATAAAGCATTCACTCGTTCGGTTTGCCCATCGGTTTGTGGATGAACACTCGTGGACATGTTCAAGTCTGTCCCCATCAGCTTGAACAACTTGGTCCAGAACTTGCCCGTGAAACGAGGGTCCCGGTCACTCACGATCGTCCTTGGCACCCCCTAATACTTTACCACATTTTTGAGGAAAAGTTTAGCTGCTTCCTCAGCTGGGCACTCCTTGCTGGCAGGAATGAAGGTGGCATACTACGAAAACCTGTCAACCACCACGATAATACTGGCAAATCCGTCAGTACTCGGCAAACCGACTATAATGTCCATAGAAATACTCTCCCATGGACGCTCTGGGATTGGTAATGGCTGCAACAATCCCGCTGGTTTCTTAGCCTCGATCTTGTCTTGTTGGCAAGTAAGACAAGTCTTCACATAGACCTCCACGTCATTGTCCATGTGTGGCCAATAGTACCGCTCCGCTAACAACACCATCGTACGGTGCATTCCTGGATGGCCAGCTCACTTGGAATCGTGACATTCCCGTATGAGCTCTTTCTGCAACTTCATGTATTGCGGGACATAAAGGCGTGGTCCCTTGGTGTACAAGAGGTCGTTCTCGAGCCAGAACCGTCTGGACTTGCCCTCCTTGGCATGACTGATCAAGGACTGGGCTGTCGGATCATGAGCTAAGCCCTCCTTGATGCGTGATAACAGTGGTCCCTCGGGTCTGCTGATGAACTCTATGTTGCACCTTCGACTTAGTGCATCGGCCACACAATTGGCCTTTCCTGGCTTGTACTCCATGTCAAAGTCGAATTCCGCCAAGAACATTTGCCACCTTGCCTGTTTGGGAGACAGTTTCTTTTGGGTTAGAAAATAACTGTTGGCAACGTTATCAGTGAGTACTTGAAATCTTGAACCCAATAAGTAGTGTCTCCAAATCCGCAAACAGTGAACAACCGCGGTCATCTCCTTTTCTTGGACAGTGTATCGCCTCTCTGCATCATTAAGCTTCCGACTCTCGAAAGCTACCGGATGTCCTTCTTGCATAAGGACTCCCCCAATGGCTACATCGGACGCATCAGTATGGACTTCGAAAGGTTTGGCATGGTTCGGCAGCGTTAACACAGGCTCACTCACCATGGCTTCCTTTAATTTCTCAAAGGCCTTTGACAATCTTCATTCCAATCCCACGTCTTGTCCTTTTTCAGTAAATCGGTCAAGGGTGAGGCGATCTTTGAGTAGCCTTCGACAAAACGTCAGTAGTAGTTGGCCAATCCAAGAAATGATCTCAACTCCGTCACCTTAGTTGGCGGCTTCCATTCTTCAATTGCCCAAATTTTGTCTCTATCCATACGGATCACGCCACCTCCTATGATGTGGCCTAAGAACGACACTTCCTTCTGGGCGAATGAGCATTTCTCCCTCTTGACAAATAGCTCATTTTCTCGAAGTACCTCGAACACCTGCCTCAGGTGTTCTATATGCTCCTCCAAACTCTCACTATACACCACAATATCGTCAAGGTAAACAACAACAAAACGATCCAAGAATGGATGCAATACCTTGTTCATGAGAGTGCAGAACGTCGCTGGAGCATTAGTGAGCCCAAAAGGCATCACAAGGAACTCATACGAGCCATACCGTGTCACACATGCGGTCTTTGGCTCATCACCTTCGGCTATTCTAACCTGGTAATATCCCGATCTGAGATCCAACTTGGTGAACCACCTTGCATTCCCAAGTTGATCAAACAAGTTCGCTATGAGGGGGATCGGATACTTGTTCTTTACCGTGAGCTTGTTCAACGCTCTGTAGTCGATGCACATCCGAAGAGAGCCATCATGCTTCTTCTGGAACAAAACAGGTGCACCATAAGGGGCTTTGGAGGGTCTAATGTACCCGACATCAAACAACTCCTTGAGTTGTCTTCTCAACTCCTCCAACTCCGTGGGGCCATTCGGTATGGAGCCTTTGCTGGCGGCTCCGCATTAGGGATCAACTCAATCCTGTGATCCACTTCCCTTTTCGGGGGTAATTGCTTCGGCAACTCGGAAGGCATCGTGTCTGAGAATTCTTCCAATATTTGTTCCACTTCCGCTGGAACTTCTGTCGGCATCAAAGACCCATCACTTTTCAAGGAAGCCAAGTATGTTGTAGTCTCCTTACGCACAACACCCTTGGAAAATTGGATGGCCGAAAGCATCTTGCCATCTACTCCAGTCTCTAGATTTGTGGGAACAAGGCATTTTTGATCCGGATCCAGTATACAGATACAGTCGACAAATGGAGCAAGCAACGTGTTGATCCGGTCAAGGAAGTCTAAGCCAATGACAAAGTCAAAGTCATCAAGTGGAATTACCTTGATGTTTTCTTTACCGTACCAGCTTCCAAGTTCAAGCTTGACTCCCTTGGCAATTCCCTTGGCAATTACCTTGATGTTTTCTTTATCATCCCACTTGCCTTCTCCACATGAAGGTCAAGTTTCTTGGCAGCTTCATCAGACATGAATAGTTCAGAAGCACCCGTATCCACTAGTGCACTCAACTTCTTTCCTGCAACGATGATGTCTACAAAAATCAGTCCCTTATGCTTATGGCCCCTCTTGACTTGAACGGAGCTCATAATTGAGTTGAGCTTGACCGCCACATTTTCGGTCTCCACATCTCCCTGAATGGATTGGAGCCTTGCCTTCTGGGGACAATCTTTTACCATGTGAGGTCCCTGGCAATGGAAACACGCAATGGGTCCCTTCTTCTTTTTATCCCACGAGACTTTTACGTCCTTCAAAGTGTTTGATGGTTTCCGGTATCTCCCATATGTTTTGCCAGATTTTTCCTTATCTCCCCCACCATTGTCGCTGAACTTTGGCTTAGGTTTGGAAGGTTTGGAAGAATCGGGTTTCTCGAATTGCGCAATGGATTCCACTGAACTAATGGCTTTGGAAAGATCCGTAGCCCTCATTCGATTCAACTCCATCTGTGCCCACCGTTGCAACCCATTCTTGAAGGCGTAGTACCCCTCGTCTTCATCCATGTTCTTGAGTAGGAGTTTGATTTCCTTGAACTTTTTGACATAGTCAAGGATTGACCCATCGTGCTTTAAGTTATGAAACTTCTTACGGGCGTCTTCGACAGCATTCTTTGGATAGAACTGCTCCTTGAATTCATCCTCGAATTCCTTCCATGTCTCAATGGTGTTCTTCTCAGCACACCTGTGTCGCCACCATAAGAGAGCATCACCAACTAAGTAAACAGATGTCGTGTTTACCTTGGTAGTATCATCCTTAATTTCCATCAATCAGAAATACTGCTCCAAGCCCCATATGAAGTTCTCAACGTCCTGGACAGTCTTTGTCCCGTTGAACTCTTTTGGCTTCGGAACATCGATCTTCGGCTTTGGTGCTGCTACCTCTCCTAGCACACCACTTTGCATAGCCGTCTTGTAGATGAGCAGCTCACTCTTGAGCTGGTCCATCTCTTTCTTCATAGCCACTACAGTAGCTTCAAGAGAATCGTCCCTCTCATTCAACTTTGCAAAAGTCTCATCTAGCAGCTTCTGCATCGTTTTGGAAACGTTCTCTTCCATGGAATCAAACTGCTCATGGTATGATTTCGTAGCTTCTTGAGCCTCCTTGACCTCCGTCATGGATTCTTCAAGCCTGCTAACCTTCTTCTCCATCGCTGAGATGATATCCCTCGAACTTTCCCTCTTCTTTCCAGCAGCAGCAGTTGCCCGAGTCTCACGATCAGTAGCTGGGACATCGCTAGTGCTCTGTGGTGCCATTTCTTCCGAACAGCCTTGCTCTGATACCACTTGTCACGGATCTAGAACCTTTCTAGTAAAACCGTGCGGCCTTAGGACTCAACTCGCCTAAGTCAGCCTCTACACAAAGCCCTCAAAGCTTTGTAACTCGCGGAAAGCAAACAAGCGAAGAAAGGCAAATAAGAGAGAGAGCTTTTGAGTGGAATGCTTTGTATTTCTCAATGATGAAGTGACAAAATGAGTAGGGGTGAGACTATATTTATACTTGGCCCCCATCACATCCAACGGTTACAATTAAATTACATCAATGGCTAGGATTAATTCCCACCAACCACAAAGGCATCATCCTAAGAATATTCCCGACTATACAAGGAAAGAATCTCCTATGTTCACATTACTTAAGTGGGCTATTCTAGTGGGCTTGACAGACCCAAAACCTTTGTGAGATAGGCTTGGGCGGATTGGACTTTAGCAACCCCATCGTTGGGCTTGTTGAACTCACGGGCCGTGACATTATTCTGTAACTGTTCTTATTATACTTACATACTATTATATAAGAAGATTTAATTATATTAGATCATTGATATTTTTTGATCAAAAAATATATTGTCAATGTGTCACTATGATATTTATTAGACAAACGCTACAGGATTATACCATAAGATAAAAAAAATAATACTATAAATACAGACGTATAAACACATCAAAATATGCAAAGAAAAGAAATCTGAAATAAAAAATACTTATTTTAAACTAAAAAGTAATATTAATAAAAATATTCGAGTTTAATAGATGTATACAATTAATAATATTTTTTAAGATTTCTAGATAAATAAATCTTATTTATATATAAAAAAAGTCGGACGATAACACTAAAATTACCAACAAGGATAATACTCTTAAAAAAGAACTTTAAAGAAAAACTGAATAGGTCAGAGCCAATAACAAATTTTGACAAATGCTATTGAATGTTTATTAAATTCATAGAAAATTATAATTACACTGCAATCAAGAAGTAAAATAATTAGATTAAATCCAAAAAAAATTACAATCCAAAAATAAAGAAAAATAAAAACTTTTATGAAAATAATCATACCAATAAAACTTAAAAGATTCATGAATCTCCTTGTCTCTTTCCAAACGAGACGCATAAAGAAAGAAGAAGTTGTAGGTGATCCAAATTGTCATGCAAAAAGTACCGCTAACCAGGATTGATTTCATCGGCAAACAATCATCAACCTAGTGGGTATAAATTTTTTCAAGTGACCACCAACAAAAACATAAATAAAAAAAAAACTTACAGATTATTCTGTAACTGTTCTTATTATACTTACATACTATTATATAAGAAGATTTAATTATTTTAGATCGTTGATATTTTTTGATCAAAAAATATATTGTTAATGTGTCACTATGATATTTATTAGACAAACGCTACAAGATTATATCATAAGATAAAAAATAATACTACAAATACAGACGTATAAACACATCAAAATATGCAAAGAAAAGAAATTTGAAATAAAAAATACTTATTTTAAACTAAAAAGTAATATTAATAAAAATATTCGAGTTTAATAGATGTATACAATTAATAATATTTTTTAAGATTTTTGATAGATGTATACAAATTGTCATGCAAAAAGTACCGCTAACCAGGATTGATTTCATCGGCAAACAATCATCAACCTAGTGGGTATAAATTTTTTCAAGTGACCACCAACAAAAACATAAATAAAAAAAACTAGCGTCGATTGAATCTTTGTACGAATAACAATCGATCGCTAGAATATGATGCAACTTTGGAAAAATGGTATGGTACATGGACATTTGAGCTTATATTTGAGTGGGTTCCATTTGTCAAATTAATTGGGACTAAGTGTATTATTACTCTACAACAAGAGTAGATTAAATTTGTATATTTACATGCTCAAAATGTTCAATGGGTGAATGAGAAATAGTTGCTCAATGTAACACCTATGATGTTGAAAAAATAAGATGAAAAATAGAATATCCCACATTTGTTTGGAACATATATTGGGAAAGCTTTATATATAAAAACTCTTCATGTTATTATTAAAAATAAGTCAAAGGCTTGGACTAGACACCGTAAGAGTGAGCTAGCATTAGTTGACTTTCATAAAAGTTTAAAATGATAGATTTTTTTTACATTTTTGTTTTAATTTTTTTTCTAGCAGATAGTATAGAATTAAACCATCTTTTATGGAGTTGCAGACCCTTCAGCTGGTTGTAACCTCCAATTTATTTGGATTAATTCTGTGATAAATACCATTTTGAATTCTGGGAGTTGTAACTCTTCAAGAATTGTTAATTACAGATTAATTCTATAATTAAACATGTCTCCTGCATGAAAACTATAAAAGGAGACCCCTTGTTCCTATCTCAACACACTGAAAACCATAAACATTCTCTAGCCAAATTCTTGATAGTGTTCTACTTCTGTGAAGTTCGACATTACAGAAAAGTTGTGTTGCTCTCTTTGCTGCATTTCACCGTTGTATCCTGGGAGACAGACGTTTCATAGAAACTCCAGCTCCGGGAGAGGACAAATCTGTTTTAATGACACTGTGATAGCACACGCCTCGGTAAAATTTTTCAGAATCGTTTACTGGTTTTTCTTTAGTTTTAATTTTTGTATTTTATTTTATATGTTTTATTTCATTCGTAGAAATTGTTTTTAAACAATTTAATAACTTGCTTTGTTTATTTGAATAACAACAATATGTCATAAAGATAGATGAATCAAACCTTAAAATAAAATAAAAATATATCATAAAGATAGAAAAATAAAGATTTTTATTAAAATAAAAAATAATAGATTTAATGATCGACAACTAATATTAAAATTAATTGTCGAGTACCAATCAAAGCAATCTATTAAAATGAGAGACTATTGAAGTTGAAATTTTCGTAGAACACGGCCGCTAGGGAAAAAAAAGTCGAGAGATTTTCCCTCGAGCCAATAACAAATTAAAAACAATAATCTAATTCACCGATTTGTGTACTTTACTATTTTCTTTATTTTTTTATGCAAACAAAAAATAGGACAATATTATTTTGGTTTCACTTTTGTATATTTTTTGTCTGATCTCCCATGTTGGAGATTCTTGTTTCTCGTTTCATAGGAAAAAAAGGGGAAAACTTCGACTTTATGGAAACTATACTAAAGTTAGATAAATTATATCATGAATTATTTTTATTTTCATTTATAATTTTAATTAATTATATTTTTTATCATATATTTTTTTAGGTGAGTCATTATATCTTTCTTACTTGTAATAGGTGAATGAGTAATTATAAGATAATTACTTAAAGATAAATAGATCTGATTACATAGACCACAAATAGCGTGGTAAACATGGTCTATGATATAATCTCTTCAAAGTTGGGAGATTGGAAACTATTGTGAAATGCTTGTGATTGTAATATTATAGGTGGAAATTATCTCTCCTTTTATCATGTCTGTTTTAATGTTTTCCTTTAGATTAATGGGTTTAAAGTTTAGAAATTAAGGTTAGAGGTTATAGTTAAAATTTAAAAAATTAAAGGTATGATGTAATTTTTAGAGTGTATTATTTAAGGTTTAAAATATAAAAAAATAAGACTAAAATTTAAAATTTAATTTTTAATTTTTAATAATTTTATTATAAAATATTAAAAGAGACATGATTAGAGGAAGTAAATTTCTACTCAAAATTATACACACATACATGAGCTGCATGTGTCACGGGTCTAGAACCTTTCTAGCAAAACCGTGTGGCCTTAGGACTCAACTCGTCTAAGTCAGCCTCTACACAAAGCCCTCAAAGCTTTGTAACTCGCGGAAAGCAAACAAGCGAAGAAAGGCAAATAAGAGAGAGAGAGCTTATGAGTGAAATGCTTTGTATTTCTCAATGATGAAGTGACAAAATGAGGAGGGGTGAGCCTATATTTATACTTGGCCCCCATCACATCCAACGGTTACAATTAAATTACATCGATGGCTAGGATTAATTCCCACCAACCACAAAGGCATCATTCTAAGAATATTCTAGTGGGCTTGACAGACCCAAAACCTTTGTGAGATAGGCTTGGGCGGATTAGACTGTAGCAACCCCACCGTTGGGCTCGTTGAACTCGCGAACCGTGACATTCTCCCCCACTAAATTCAGCAACGCCCTCGTTGCGTCCAGAGAGTGGAATTCGGCAATCTTGTGCAAACAAGCTCGGGCTAAGTCAAGATGCTCTTGCCACGCCTTAGCAGTGTGGTAAGCTGCTGGATTAGGCCCCTCGTAATCGAGCACAACAGCGTTGGGAGTGAGTGGTTGTTGTCCGTTGACGATCTCAAAAGGACTTCGGTTTGTGGCCTCCGTCCGCTGCAAGTTGTAGGAAAATTGGGCCACATCAAGCAACTTCGGCCAGTCACGCTGAGTCGCACTTGCATAGTGCCGGAGATAAATCTCCAATAACGCATTCACTCGTTCGGTTTGCCCATCGGTTTGTGGATGAACACTCGTGGACATGTTCAAGTCTGTCCCCATCAGCTTGAACAACTCGGTCCAAAACTTGCCCGTGAAGCGAGGGTCTCGGTCACTCACGATCGTCCTTGGCACCCCCCAATACTTCACCACATGCTTGAGGAAAAGTCGAGTTGCTTCCTCAGCTGGGCACTCCTTGCTGGCAGGAATGAAGGTGGCATACTTCGAAAACCTGTCAACAACCACGATAATACTGGCAAATCCGTCAGTACTCGGCAAACCGACTATAAAGTTCATAGAAATACTCTCCCATGGACGCTCTGGGATTGGTAGTGGCTGCAACAATCCCGCTGGTTTCTTGGCTTCGATCTTGTCCTGTTGGCAAGTAAGACAAGTCTTCACATAGACCTCCACGTCGTTGTCCATGTGTGGCCAATAGTACCGCTCCGCTAACAACGCCATCGTACGGTGCATTCCTGGATGGCCAGCCCACTTGGAATCATGACATTCCCGCATGAGCTCTTTCCGCAACTTCATGTATTGCGGGACATAGAGGCGTCGTCCCTTGGTGTACAAGAGGTCGTTCTCGAGCCAGAACCGTCTAGACTTGCCCTCCTTGGCATGATTTATCAAGGATTGGGCTGTCGGATCATGAGCTAAGCCCTCCTTGATGCGTGATAACAGTGGTCCCTCGGCTCTGCTGATGAACTCTATGTTGCACCTTCGACTTAGTGCATCGGCCACATAATTGGCCTTTCCCGACTTGTACTCCATGTCAAAGTCGAATTCCGCCAAGAACATTTGCCATCTTGCCTGTTTGGGAGACAGTTTCTTTTGGGTTAGAAAATAATTGTTGGCAACGTTATCAGTGAGCACCTGAAAATCTCGAACCCAACAAGTAGTGTCTCCAAATCCGCAAACAGTGAACAACCGCGGTCATCTCCTTCTCTTGGACAATGTATCGCCTCTCTGCATCATTAAGCTTCCGACTCTCGAAAGCTACCGGATGTCCTTCTTGCATAAGGACTCCCCCAATGGCTACATCGGACGCATCAGTATGGACTTCGAAAGGCTTGGCATGGTTCGGCAGTGCTAACACAGGCTCACTCACCATGGCTTCCTTCAATTTCTCAAAGGCCTTTTGACAATCTCTTTTTTCATAGCCACTACAGTAGCTTCAAGAGAATCGTCCCTCTCATTCAACTTTGCAAAAGTCTCATCTAGCAGCTTCTGCATCGTTTTGGAAACGTTCTCTTCCATGGAATCAAACTGCTCTTGGTATGATTCCGCAGCTTCTTGAGCCTCCTTGACCTCTGTCATGGATTCTTCAAGCCTGCTAACCCTCTTCTCCATCGCTGAGATGATATCCCTCGAACTTTCCCTCTTCTTTCCAGCAGCAGCAGTTGCCCGAGTCTCACGATCAGTAGCTGGGACATCGCTAGTGCTCTGTGGTGCCATTTCTTCCGAACAGCCTCACTCTGATACCACTTGTCATGGGTCTAGAACCTTTCTAGCAAAACCGTGCGGCCTTAAGACTCAACTCGCCTAAGTCAACCTCTACACAAAGCCCTCAAAGCTTTGTAACTCGCAGAAAGCAAACAAGCGAAGAAAGGCAAATAAGAGAGAGAGCTTATGAGTGAAATGCTTTGTATTTCTCAATGATGAAGTGACAAAATGAGGAGGGGTGAGCCTATATTTATACTTGGCCCCCATCACATCCAACGGTTACAATTAAATTACATCGATGGCTAGGATTAATTCCCACCAACCACAAAGGCATCATTCTAAGAATATTCTCGACTATATAAGGAAAGAATCTCCTATGTTCACATTACTTAAGTGGGCTATTCTAGTGGGCTTGACAGACCCAAAACCTTTGTGAGATAGGCTTGGGCGGATTGGACTGTAGCAACCCCACCGTTGGGCTCGTTGAACTCGCGGACCGTGACACATGCGTGTGACTCTTGCCCAATCGCAGGTTGACATGTAAGTTGCCACTTTTTGCTCACTCAAGTCACTATAGACATTAAAAACAATCGGTATAACTAAACAAGCGAACACTTTTCAGTTTAATATTACTTTTAAAAAATACGGAAAAAAAAGTATGATAAAATAGTATAGTGAATTTTTTTTAGAATTTTTGATTTGAGATATATGTGTTTAGTATTATTGTCAAAAAATATTTTGAGAAAATAAATGATTATTTTAGACATGATGTTATAAATTATAAAATATATATTTAAATAATAATCAAATTCTTTCGTATTATAATATTAACTTAAATACATAAATTATATTAGAAAAATGCTTTTTCAGAAGTGCTTTTGAGAAAATGTATATTTTTTTATATGAATATATATAATTTTTAAACTAAAAAAATAATTTATGTTAAATATAATTATGTATTTGTAAAAGTTAAATTATAATAAAACATAGTAATTGAAGGTTAAAATTATAATTTAACTCCTAAAAGTACTTTTTCAACCGCAAAAGCTAAAAATTTTAGCTCTTGCGTTTGATTTGAAAAATACTTTTCATACGTAGTTTTTTCTCCAAAAATTAAATGTTTAACATTTTTTCTGCGTTCTAAATCAGCTTTTGACCTAAAGTCTGGTTTAGAACATAATATTAAACGCAGCCCAGCAGAAATAAAGGCCTTTTTCTTAATAATCAAGATTCAAATTTGTTGCAACAATCTACAAGTTGATTTGATTTATTTTCTTAATTTTATTAAAAATATATTTAAAATTATAATGAGAATTTGCGATCTTAAAAATAATATAAATGTAATTAGGATAATTTTTATAATTAAATTTAATTTAAGAGTTTAAAATAAAAAATAAAAAATAATAGAATAAATATCATTTTATCATTTGAGACTACGTCAAATTTAATTATATAAAAAATATCAAAATACAAAAGAAAAAACATACTACAAATAAAATTATTAAAAATTAAAAATATAATATAATAAAATAAAAAATATCAAAAATCAATAATAACATTAAAATTGATGTCACCGTCAATTAATTTAAAAAAAAATACCATGCTTTAAGTTAGAAATTTCAAAACCGTATGAGAAGAAAATTCCTATCATCTTCGCTTGACAAATTAAATGATAGATGTTTGATTTTCTTTTATATAGTTACAAGATAAGATTGTTAAAAAATGTGATGATTCGATAATTTTAAGATATAGTTTTTATAAGTAAAAATAAGATTAAAATAATAAATTTATTAGTTCATATTTTATTTTATGAGTCTTTTATAAAGTTATCTTATTTATTTAAAATGATTAAATGATAAATTGATGTTCAAAATAAAGAATTTATGAACTAAGTAAGAAAATAAAAACCTCTATATCACGTTAGTGGGATAATAAGTATAGAGAGTGTTTAAATACACTTATCCATCTAATTAAAATGTATTTGTATGATGTGGGTGGTACAAATAATTAAATTGATTAGATCCTTTATAAATCTATAGATATTTTACTATTTTGAAAAAAAATTTATAATCTTTTTGAATATTTTGAATTTAAGGAATATATTTTTGATTTTCTTAAATTCAAATTCTAAAAAGGTAATAACTGAAATTCACGAAAATATATTCATTTTAATAAGGTATTAATTAATTATTTTTGAATTAAAACAGGTAAAGCGTCGATGATTATTAATACAAAATATTCTTTTTCATATTTTTCCTCTTCCGCTCCATTATAAATAAAGAGTATCTTTTCAGTTTTAAGAAGGTATAAAGATACTTTTTACTTTTAACGTTTATAATATTTATCATTTTAGTTTTTATTCTTTTTTTTGGATAAATTCAACCCTTGACCTATGTCTTTTTAACAAATAACTCATTTTTAACTACTATGATAACTGGATCGTTAAAAGTTTAATAATGATGACATGTCATATATATGTAATAATATATTTTAAATGACTTAACATCTAGTATATCAAATACATACACGCGGAATATAGTTTTATTTCAATCTAAAAAATATAAAACAATTAAAATTGAAATAAAATACTAAAAATTAATTTTTTTATTTATTAAAAATTAATTAAATCTAAAACAAAAAGCCACTAAACATTCTCAACCTTAACTATAGTAAAATCAAGATTTTATCTAAAAAGGTACGAACATAATCTAAAAAGAAAGGGTTTTGTATAGTTTATTACCGGTGAATCAAAGATAAAGGATTTTGATAATAATTAATTAGATTTTTATTATTTTAGTTTAGAATTTAGGTATTTTAGTTTTAATCTAAATCGGAGTTTTAGGGTTTTATAAAGATATTTTAGTTTAGTTAGGGTTGAGAATATTTAGTAAATTTTTGTTTTAAATTTAATTAATTTTTAATATTTTATTTAAATTTTAATTGTTTTATATTTTATACTGGAATAAAATTATATTCTATATATGTATATATTTAATAGGTTAGATTCTATGTCATTTAAAATATATTATCACATATATATGATATGTTATCATTATTAAATTTTTAACGGTTCAGTTATCATGGTAGTTAAAAAATGAGTTATTTGTTAAAAAGACATAGGTCAAGGGCTAAATTTATCAAAAAAAAGAATAAGGGCCAAAATATCAAAAATTATAAATGTTAAGGGTGAAAATTATCTTTATACCTTTTAAGAACTCAAAAATCATTTTTTCTTCTATAATATTTTTGGTAATAAAAAAAAGAATAATTCATGATTTTTATAGTTGTGTTACTGTAAAGATCATTCTGTTGTATCTTGAGAGAATAACAACCGATGAACTCAGGCATTTTAGAGTGACTAAAATTTATCTTAAAAAAATTGCATACTTATTGGCCTCAACACATTTCATTACTAGTTTTACGTTTCAAATCAGTTTTGTTACAGATATTTTGTATTTGTTTAATTTATTTATTCTATGTGATTAATAATATCAGTATTTAATTTTATTATTTATTATTTTATTTTTGAATTAACAATTTTATAACAAAGATTTGTTCAATTTTTTTAATCCTTCGACAAGGTATACATTTTATAAACAAAATTGTTTGAATTCAAGTCTCTTAAAATAATATTATATTTTCTAATTAAAAACACTCATTGGATTTAATTTTTTAATAATATATCGCCTGAATTTTTTAGAAATCAAAATAGAGAAACAACCCAAAATGAAATTGTAATAGAAAACAAACACACAATAAGCATAAATTAAAAGAAAAAACTTTAGACCATCAAAACACGTCCAGTGAACTACAAACATTTGATAAGAATAAAACACTAGAAAAATAGAAACAAAGTGCAAAACTTCTTGTCTCTATCCACTCGCACGCAGATTAAAATAGGAGTAGTGGATAAAACCAAAAATTTTGAAAGTTTTTTCGTAAAACAAATTTAATTGTTTCGGTAAACGAATAAAAAAAATCAAATTATTAAAAACTATCGATAATTTATAAATTAAAATCAAACATCATAAAAAACATATCACAAATATAAATCTATCACAATGATAATGCGTTATAACACAAGAGTTATCCATAATGTGTAAAACAAAATTAAATATCGTAAAAAACGTATCACAAATATAAATCTATCACAATGATAGATGATAAGTCGTCATAACATAAAAAAACAGCTACAAGACGAAAAAAAAATATTACAAAACATATAAAAACTAAAAGAAATCAAAATATAAAATAAAAAAATGATATAAAAAAGAGAAAGAACTACCGATGGTGATGATAACATTAAAAATAAACGTCATCATTGATGAATAAAAAAAAGAAAATTAACTTTTTGAAAACAAAAAGTTAGACTAGTTAAATGTTTGATTTATTGATCACAGCTGTGTATATAATTTTTTTAAACAATTCTACTAAAAGAAAGAAAAAAAATTATTTTTTGATAAATTTTAATGTTAAAACCTAAAACTTTAATTATTTATTTTAAAAATTATTGACGTTTATGTATAATTTATATTTTATAATAATATTGTTTGATAATAATTTATTTCTGTCACCATGTGTGAATGGTAAAAAATTAAATTGTAGAATTTTCTTAAAACAGTAGTCCATAGGTATTTTCAACAAATGTCATTTCAGTGACACCAATCTTCTATTAAACAAAAGTATTTAATATCTTATAAACCAAATTGTTTTTGCATTATTGAAACTGGTACATATTCCATGCACCCAGAACAGATGGATAAAGGTGAGATAACATCTTCATGTTGACTAACCAATAGCCGCTGAAATCACAGGGTCCCAATTCAATTCTCTCACCCTCTATTCTTCAATCTCTTCCAGGAAAGGTCCTCCCTTTTTGTTTATTCTTGGGCCTCACGGGTCAAATTTCTCCTCTTCTGGTATTTATTACTTCAAAACTCCACCAGCTTTGTATCGTTCTCCCCCACGCTTTTTCCCTTCATCTTCTTCCTCTCAGGGCTCAGGCTGTCTCCCTCTGTAAGGTACGTTAACTCTTGTTTCTCCTTGCTTCTTCTCCACTTTTGTTGAATTGGGTCTTTCCATTTTTTACGATTCATTTGTTTCTCTGTATGATTTGTTATGGTCTCAGAAAGCTTGAATCTTTGAAGGGTGTAGGCTAGAAATCACCATCAAGCTTTCCCCTTTGATGCTTGCTTACCTTATCTTTCATTTTATCAGATCCAAGTTTTATTTTTTGGGTCTATAGGAGTGTATCTTTTCTTAGTGGAATCCATTGGATTTTTCTCAAGTGTTTGACTTTATATTTTTGCTTTTGGGTTGTAGAGTTTGGGGGTTTTAGATGACCATGGATCCAAATCCCACTGAAACCTTTGATTACATCAACGGTTTCAAAGTTGAAAACTATGCATCGTTCCACAATGGGTTTCAATTTGATATCCCATCTCCAGATCTCAACTTTATGAACATGAATGTTCCTCCCGTTATACCTCCTGAACCCGACCCTGGTATCTTTGTTCCACTCATTACAAATTCAAATGGTAGCTCTTTTTCAGCTTCCTCGGGCTGGAGTCCAGTGGAGGAGTCTTACTCACCTCCTAATGACAATGACTCAACCGATCCAGTTCTTAAATACATAAGCCAGATGCTTATGGAAGAAAACATGGAAGACAAACCTTATATGTTTAATGATTATTTGGCTCTCGAAGACACCGAGAAATCGTTATATGAAGTAATCGGTGAGGAATATCATCCGAATACTCAAATGGAGAGTCCTGATAGTAATCTTTCTGGTCTTAGTGGTTATTCGAATACTAGTGTTGGCACCGGTAGTGAGATTAGTAATCATGTTGATCATCTTGGTGTTGAAGTTGGAGGACCTGCTCTTTCCTTGTCACAAGCTCCTTACTCTTTGCAGCACACTTCGAAACAGTCTGGTTCACATTTTTTCGTAGACTCTGCTAATAGCTTGAGTAGCATTGGTAATGGGTTGATGGAATCTTCGGTTAGCGAGCTTCTTGTTAAGAACATCTTTAGTGATAAGGAATCTATGTTGCAGTTCCGGAGAGGGTTTGAGGAAGCCAGTAAGTTCATCCCTAGAAATGAACAAATAGTTATCGATTTAGAGACCAACATATTTCCCATGGGGAAAAAGGGGGATGTACCGAAAGTTGTAGTCAAGGTGGAGAAGGATGAGAGGGAGAGTTATTCTGATGGATTGACAGGTAGGAAGAATCATGATCGGGGAGATTGGGAATTGGAAGACGAGAGGAGCACCAAGCAATCGGCAACGTATATAGATGAGAGTGATTTGTCTGAAGTATTTGATAAGGTGTTACTTTGTACTGAAGGAAACACTATGTGTGGTACCAATGAAACTGTGCAGCATGTAGAAACCAATACATTGCAGCAGAAAGAACAGTTGAATGGATCTAGTGTTGGAAAAACTCGTTCTAAGAAAACGGGGAAGAAGAAAGAAATGGTGGATCTGAGGACTCTTCTGATTCTCTGTGCACAGGCTGTTTCTGCTGATGATCATAGGACAGCGAGTGAACTACTAAAGCAGATAAGAGAGCACTCTTCTTCTCATGGCGATGGAACTCAGAGGCTGGCCTATTTCTTTGCAGATGGCCTTGAGGCACGCTTGGATGGCAGTGGAGCTCTAATTCACAATTGTTATGCTTCTCTAGCTTCCAAGAAGACAACAGCCGCTGATATCTTGAAAGCGTATAAAGCTTACCTTTGTGCTTGTCCATTTGTGAAGCTAGCAATTGTGTTTGCAAACAAAACGATTTGCCGTGTGTCTCAGAAATCAAGTGTCCTTCATATTGTTGATTTTGGTATCATGTATGGTTTCCAATGGCCCATTCTTATTCAGCATCTCTCAAAGAGACCTGGTGGGCCTCCTAAGCTACGCATAACCGGAATAGAGATTCCCCAACGTGGTTTCCGCCCAGCAGAAAAAATTGAAGAGACAGGTCGTCGCTTGGCAAAGTATTGTGAGCGTTTTGGTGTTCCATTTGAGTACAACCCTATAGCAGTTGAAAACTGGGAAACCATCCGGATTGAGGACATCAAGATCAATACCAATGAGATACTTGCCGTGAATTCTCTTTTCCGGTTTCAGAATCTACTTGATGAGACTGCCAAGGTGGACTGTCCGAGGAATGCTGTGTTAAAATTAATCAGGAAAATGAACCCAGATATTTTTGTTCACAACATAGTGAATGGAGCTTACAATGCTCCTTTCTTTGTCACAAGGTTCAAGGAGGCTCTATTCCATATCTCTGCAATATTCGATGTATTTGAAAACACATTACCTTGTGAGGAGCCAGCGAGGTTGATGTTCGAGAGGGAGTTTTACGGGAGGGAAGCAATGAATGTTATAGCTTGTGAGGGCTCAGCAAGGGTACAGAGGCCAGAAACATACAAGCAATGGCAGATTCGTATGATAAGGGCAGGATTCAAGCCACTTCCGTTGGACCAGGGACTGATGAAAATAGTTAGAGATAAGTTGAAGGCTTGGTATCACAAAGATTTTGTGATCGATGAAGACAACAACTGGATGTTGCAGGGATGGAAGGGAAGGATTCTTTATGGTTCTTCGTGTTGGGTACCTGCGTAGGAGCCTTGACTGAAATATCTGCTAGAACTGAGATGCTGGCCGTGAGACATTCCTTTGGAAAGGATAGCTTCAAACTGTCGGCGAAGCTAACACTCAAGTTCAAACACACACACACACATCATTTACGATGTTGTGCAATCATATAGTTATTCCTTTCCTGCTTGTTTTCCCTGTTAGTGAGGTGATCCATCATCCATGGAGGACGTCTCAGCTTTTTGTCTAGTGTACTTACTGCATTAGTTCAGAATATGAATCCATAAAAGTGAAGTTTTTTAGAAAACCTTTTTGTTGCTACTTTTTCTACATGATCATGGACTGTTGTATGGTTCTCCGGCCATTTTCTGCTTCATTGGAGCTCATTTCAGGTCGCAAGTCAAAATAGTACACAATGAATCTGTTGGTTGCAGGTTCAAACCTTCATTAATTTTGTTAAAAAAACTATGTTCAGTCATAATTCTCAACATGATTTTGATGAATTTCTGAGTATGTATTTACTTTAATGGAAAGAAGCAAATCATTTTGTTTGCAACATATAATTTATGAAGAAAACACATAGATAAGCAGATGTACATAGGGAGGATATGCAGACTCATTTATTATTCTTTTATGAAAAACGAAATGAATTTTCCCTTTTCACCCCGAAGAATCCATTACTTACAAATGCATGAAAAAAAAGTCATTAAAATTTTAAATTCAATACTTATTATTATTGTAGCGATTACAAATTTCAGTGTATAAAAATATCGCTATTTTTTGAAATATTTTTTTTAAACCTAAAAGAATTGAAAAATGTTTAAAATGGGATTTTTCTTTTGAAAATTGAATTCGAAAAGTGAGGGGATTAATTAGGATTAAAAATAAGATTTTCTTTTTTTTTTTTGAAAAATAAACCTGAAAAACTAAAAAAACGGTTGAAAACAAATAAAATTGGAAAACACTTGGAAAACGGGTTAAAACATTGTTGGAGTCGTCACCGATCATTTAGGTAGATCAGATGCCGTAAAATTAAAGATTCGAGTGAAAATGTGATTTCAGGTATCAATTACGATTAAAAACGATGTTAGCGTTTTTATAGCGTTTAAAAATTAGTACCTTTAAAAATTATTGCTTTTTTAATATTAAACTTTATAAATTAAAGTGATTTAAAATTAAAATTCAGTTATACATGTGACTGTATTTTAAAAACTCGTTATATTTTATTGAAACGATTAATTACTACCATTACAATTGGTGTTAACCCCGTTTACAACGAATAAAGAGATATCACGTGAAATTTTATAACATATATAATAAATATATTAAAAAAAGTTTGAACAAAATTTTATAGCATGAATACATATGTTAGAAACAACACTAATATAAAGGCAAATGATTTTAATATATTTATATACATGTATACTAAATTACAAGATATACTAAACACACATATGTGAAAAACAACATGAAATGGAACTGTTCAACGGTACATGAATTAAAATATATTAAAGCATGTATAAAAACATTAGAATACATAAACATGAATATAAAAAGATATTGGAATGAAATAAAAACGAAATGAAGAGAATAATTCGAAAATAAAAGAAAAAAAGGATGAAATTGAAAACAAAATAAAATATTTGAGGACTTAGAGTGCGATTATAAAAGAGGGAATGATTTAAAAGTTTACCAAAACTGCGGAGGGACCTATACATGACTAAATCGTTTGAAAATATTAAAATCAACTTATTTATGGGTGAAATTAAAAGAAAATTAAAAGATTCAAGGGTCAAGCCCGTAGTTTTGGAATGAGTAAAGATTAAGAGTGTGAAAACCAAAACGCGGAGGGGCTATATAACACAATGTTAAATCATCGGTCTCTCATTTTTAATAATATTTTTGTAACAAAAAACAAAATCTCATTCTCTATCGATTGTACTATAAAAAAAACTCAAAAAATATGAATATTCTTTCAAAATTCTAGAAAAAACAAAGAACTTCTCCGTTGCCTATCCAAAAATCACTAGCGACAGACGACGATTTAAAATCAACTTTTTTCTTTTTTAAAATAAAGAAAACTCTCTTTTAGTTTTAAAATCTAGAAACTAAACAAGATCCTAACCTTTTCTTGTAAAACAGTAGTAAAAACTCTTTTTTTTCAATATGAAGAATTTAGTACTGTATTTCTTCCCTTTTCGATTCACTGCGAAATCATAAAGGGTTGTAGAGATTTTTACTGGTGGAAAAGAAAAATCGATACGTGACGATTTCGGCTTTCCCAACGTAGAGGTAAAACTCAAAGCCCTAAATCTATTTTATGTTTTTTTTATACATGTAAGTAAAAATCGAAGTATATCTCTGAAATCTTTTTATTTTATTTTATTGATATTCTAAAATCCTCCATACAATATTCTTGAAATTGATTTTTATAACCGTAATACCCCGTACCCGGTTTAGGAGTAAACCGATTTGGAACCATTACCAAAAGATATAAGACATGTTAATTGGGGATAATTTTAAACTTCTTACTCTTGTCTTGTTATCTAACCTTTAAATTAACCATATCATACTAGCATGTAAACAAAAATGAAGAGCAACGCAAATAAAAATAAAAATTAGAATGGGTTTAAAGATCCTGAATAAACTTAGTGATTATAATCTTCATCACTAATCTTCCTTATTGGAGGATTGAAATGCAATGAATTTGACATAGAATCCTTGCTCTTTGATCTTTTTCTCTTTCTCCTTCTCCTTCTTCAAAGGAAAGGATGTCATCTTATGGGTGAGAAGAGATCTGATTAGTTTACCGGGCTTGAGCTTATTTAAGTCTTTGGTTTCAATGATGATCTTCTTCTTTTAATCTCATGACTCGAAAAATGAATAGATCACATTCCAAATGAGTTTATCTTCTAAAATCTCCTCTCTAAATCCTTTGAGTTGATTAAAAATTATGAAAAACTGGTTAAACATTCTCTCGATGTCTTCATCCAGATCCATATTAAAGTTCTCGTACTCTAAGTTGAGAAGACCAGTATTGGTCTTCTTTACTTCATTGGTCCCTTCATATGTGTCTTCAAGCTTGTCTCATACTTCCTTGACACTCTTACAAGAAGACATTTTAGCATAGATATTCGGACTAATGTATAAAACAATATACACAACACCTTGTAATTAAGCTTCATCTTTTTGCGATGATTTATACTCTATTTTGTCTTGCTTCGTTGTGGAATGTATGAACCATGTTTAACAATATCGCAAAAATTGTAATCGTTGACCTTGATGAAGAACATCTTTAATATGATGTAATATCCTTACCCGGTTTAGTAGGAAACCGGTTTGAGAGTGTCACTAGAACAAGTAAAGTAGAGGTCAATTAAATTTTTTCTTAATTTATTTCTAATTAATAATCAAACACAAACAAGCTACAAAAACTTAATCATAAATTCATGTTTTATACAAGCATACAAACAAATAATTTAGTCATGAATTATACAAGAATGATATTCATTAACTTGTTTCAAATCTGGAGACATTTAAAATGACTTGTTTTTTAAAATTTAACTATCATGGTTATTACTTAGGCAATTGGGGTTGATTTTATTTATCAAAGACAAACATATGACATTATTTAGCATTTAGCATATCATTCAAACAACGTATAAATAGTAAGGCTAACTATTATTTATGCTAAGTAATTGTGTTATTTTATTTATCGAATTAATTGAAAGTTATTTAAATTTATCTATCTAAAAGTGATAAGAAATCAAAATACGTATAACTATAGTGGTACTTAAGTTTAATACTCTATTAAATGTTAATCTCTAATCATGTACAATTTACTTGATTTGTATTTATCTTACAAGGTATCAATTCAATGTTTAATATAAGAATACTAGATCAAGCGTATACAAAAATATAACAAACGATATGGTAATTCATTCATATGCTCAATTCGAACCAGTATAACAAATGCAAGATTAACCTAGTTTAATTTCAATTTAAGTAACATGGTAATACTAGCTACACTAGCATTTGATTAAAGACAATCTTATGATTCAAGCCAACATCTATAAGATTTAAGATCATCATTTAATAAAATATCAAGGCATCTCAAGATAGTTTCAAGTAATCAAGAACCAAAAATAATCAAATTTTAATTTTTCATGGTTTAAACCTTATACAAACATTACATATATAAATGAATCAAAAGACTATAAATTACACAATCTCTCAAAATTAAATGCACGACTGATATCAAAATCTAAGCTATGAGCCACCAACTAGGAGTAATAAAATCATACCAAGTTACCTTATATGTATTTTGCTTCAAGCTTAACGAACTAGATTTATGTACGAGATAACCTGTAGGTTGAAAATAATGAAAATCGAGTATGATAAGTACAAAATTGTACTTAGTAAGGTAGTAACTATATCTAATCAATTTTCATCTTTTATAACTTAATCAAGAAAGAATTTAACCTAACTAAGATTAAGTATAATTCGTCCATCTTTAGACCATTCATATTATACATTTTAAGATCAAGATTAGGTAACAAGTTTTCTAGTCTCAAACTAGTATAATCCTAACATTCAAATTATGTTAAACAAAAAGGATTCAAGGATTTCTTTCTTGTCTAACATGATTCAAATCAAGTCCATTTATTCAAGAATACTCTATTTGAGAACAAATTTTAAAGTATAGTTTAAGTATACAATTAGGTTCATTTTCTTACAAGTTCAAGTAAGCATCTTATATACCGAGCTATAAAGTACATTTAATTACTCTAGTTCAAGTATGTGTTCGAGCTATAAAAAATTTATTAAAGGTTTCGATTTAATGCTTTCATTATATGACACCTATCAAGTATGTCAAGCAAGACTAACACACATCCTCTTTCTTTTTTTTTGACAAGAACGTATTCTTATTAATTTTGTCACACAAGCACCAGTTAGTTTCAAGTAGTCATATTCATCATGTCACACACATGAATCAAGGAGTCAAATAAATGAATCAAGGAGTCAAACAATTCGAGTTTATTATTATCTTGTTAAACATGTAGTAAGTTAATTAGGTAGATCAAGGAATCAACCAATCCAAATATAGCTTATAGTATATAGCTTATTACACAAGTAACATAAGGTTCAAATATGCAAAGCATCAAGTAACGCTTAATATATATTATACATGCTTGTTATCTTAAACATGAAATTTCATGTATAAAGTTTGAACCTTATCAAGAATCAAGGTTTCAAGTTTATTATTCAATTAGTTTGCATATATTTCACTAGCTTAATTAAATAAGTAATATATTATTCATGACAATCAAGATTCTAGTAATTCAAGCTTATCTTACCTTTATACGAGCTTATCTTTCAAGTAATTTATCTTTCAAGTAGTCAATTTTTTTTCAAGTCAAATTTATTTACTAATAATATTAACATCAAACCAAGTATAATAATTTATTCGAATATAATACCAAGTAAGAGATATAATTCCCAAATTTAGGTCAACTGATTATACACAAGTTTCACAGGATGCCAAGTATCTTAGTTCAAGAAACTTATTTATGTACGCATGTAATTCAAGACCTTTTCGATATATATCGCAAAGATTCAACCAAGTACCAAGTAATCTTTATATTAATGTTGCTCTTGCTTTTATTTTCAGTTTAGGCCTTGATATATAGTTTGAACTAGGTAATCAAGTCACAAGATGATAAACAAAGTACTTACAAGATGATACACAAAGTATCCATTAAACTGTATAAATATTTTATACATTAAACTACATAAATATTACACCGTGTACTCATACAATTTTGTATACATTAAACTACATAAATATTGCATTGAATACACATAACATTCTACATATATTAAAATGCATAAATACTTCATTTCATACATGATCTATGCTGCATTTTACACTAATTGTCTAATGTATTTTTCAGTATTGTCAGATTGTATACAAATTGCATCACTTTAATCTTAGAAAACACCAAGTATAATAGTTTATATACACATGTTCCGATATGATGTGGTCTGTCGAAACGGACTTTTTTCGTATGTTACGAATCTAGGACTGTTGTAAGCATATTCCTACATCAAGAACAACACAAAAACAACAAGGAATTAAAGAAATATTCATGATAAAGTTTGGAATATAAAGAAAAACGAAAATTAAAAGAAAAGAAAGAGTTTGGGTGTTTTTAAAAGGAAATTCAAACGAAGAGGATGAATGTTTCATGAAACTGCCATGGCAACAACTTTGAGTGTTCATCAATGGCAAAGAAAGTTGTTGGATCGAAATGGATACGCTAAACTCGAAAGAACCTGCACAATCAACTGAGCAAACCCGAATTGAATCTGTTCAACGTAAAAAGGACTTGGACCCTTTAGATTGAGATCTAGGAACCCTAAGTATCAAGTTTGACAAACAAAACAAGTTTGAATGTCTAAAAAATTCGTAAAAGAACCAAATAAGAGAAAACTCTCAAAGTAATTTTTATTTCACAAATGTGTATCATTTTTACAATATTTATAGTACAAATATCTAGAAAAAAAGTTCCAAACCAAAATTACATGTGTGGCTAATATTAAAGGAGTTTAAAAATTAAATTTGAATGAAAATAACTCCTTTTGGAAGCCATGCTTTCTTAGCCACATGTTTTGAAAAAAAAATGAAACAATTAACATTTTGTTTATTTGTATGAAATTCAAACAAATAACTCCTTGGGCGTTATTCTTTATAAGCCAAGTGTTTTGGCACAATAAACACATTGAACATGTGTTTAATGTTTGAAATTTGAAGCAAAAATCACTCAGCCTTATCCAAATTGCCTTTTAGTGCTTAAAAACAAGGGTTGCGTTTGGCTTGCACTCCCTTGAACACCCACAAAAGTGAACAAGGCTCCCATATGTGTCTCACATGCACGACACATGCCTAGGACACCTTCCCTTCGAGTATGATAGGTTTAAGATGTCATACGCCACTTCAGCTTTAGTTGAGCTAGCTGGAAATTGAGTTGAGCTGAAACGAGCTAGCTAAGAGTGTTAAGAGCTGACTTGAGCTTAGAGCTAAGCCTTTGAGTTGCCTCGAGCTAAGGTGAGTTGCGTGTATTCCGTTGAGCCACTTCTAAGCTGAATAAAACTCACTTGAGCTTGTGTTGAATTGCATACACTCTCTTGAGCTGGAGTTGAGCTGCATACACTCTCTTGAGCGGGTGTTCTCCTATGTTCCTACATGTAAACATCACAAGAATCCATCAAAGTATTAAAAACTCAATGGAAAAATAAATACAAGGCGTAAACATTTGCAAACTTATTCAATAACACAAATGAACTTATAAATAAGTTAGAAATATTACAAACATTATCAAACCAATCCTTAAAACATACTTAATAGCATATATACATACTTAAACATATATAATAAGTAGTATAGTCTAATATGTCACATATCAGCATGCAACACAGTATAAAGCCTATGTTCTAAGGCATAAATATTATCGAATGAATCTGGAATTGAAGAACAAGTAAGGAAAAGAAATTCCCTGAATTTCTTTACCTTAGAACGAGTAATAGGTCCTATTGGAAAAGCCTTCAGATCAGAATGTGCTTGAATAGATTTGCTCACATCATCCCCCCTTCTTGAAAAAGATTTATCCTCAAATCTATAGAATGATCATAAGGGGTTAAATCAGAAACATTAATTGTGGCACTCACATTTTATTCTCCCGGTAAGTCAATCTTGTAGGCGTTGTCATTCACTTTTCCCAACACCTGAAAAGGACCATCTCCTCTTGGTAATAGCTTTGACCATCATTGGGCTGGAAAACGTTCCTTCCGAAAATGAACCCAAACTCAATCACCAACATCGAAAGTGACTCGCTTCCTTCCTTTGTTTTCTTGCTTTTCATACTATTGAGTCCTTCATTCTAAGTTCTCCTTTACCTGTTGATGCAATTTCTTCACAAATTCTGCTTTTGCTTTATCGTCCCTATTCATCACCTGTTCTTGTGGTAAAGGCAACATATCTAGAGGAGTAATAGGATTAAAACCATAAACAATCTCAAATTGTGACATCTTAGTAGAAGAATGTACAACATGATTATAAGCAAATTCAACATGTGGCAAACAATCTTCCCAAGTCTTAATATTTTTTTAATGATGGAACGAAGTAAAGTAGATAAAACCTTGTTAAAAACCTCAGTTTGTCCATCAGTCTGGGGATGGCAAGTAGTAGAAAACATAAGTTTAGTACCTAATTTGCTCCAAACAGTCCTCTAGAAATGACTCAAGAATTTCACATACTTGTCAGAAACAATTGACCTAGGAATACCATGTAAACGTACAACATCTCTAAAGAACAAGTTAGCCACATTAACAAAATCATCAGTCTTATGGCATGCAATAAAATGTGCTATCTTAGAAAACCTATCAACCAAAACAAAAATACTATCTATGCATGTCCTAGTTTTAGGCAATCCCAAAACAAAATCCATAGAAATATCAATCTAAGGGGAATCAAGAATAGGTAAAGGTAAGTACATACCATGTGTTGAAACCTTCGATTTTGCTTTCTTACAAGTCACACAACGTTTACAGTACCTTTCAATGTCTCTGTGTATCTTAAGCCAAAATAGATTTTCCTTTAATGTCTCTAACGTCTTGGTAACTCCAAAATGTACCATCAATCCACCTTCATGTGCTTCACAGATCAGAATATCATGCATCGAACCATGTGGAATGCATATCCTATTTTCTTTAAAAAGATAATCATCATGCCTGTAGAACTTTCCATCTACACCTTTCTCACAAGCATTATACTTATCTCTAAAATTAGAATCATCAATATACAAGTCACAAATATATAAAAATCCAATCAAATGTGAATCAAGATAATTCAAAAGCACATATCTACGTGATAAAGCATCAACAACGATATTATCTTTACCCTTTTTGTAACAAATGACATAAGGAAAAGACTCTAAAAATTCAACCCATTTAGCATGTCATTTATTCAATTTATGTTGGCTTATGATATATCGTAAAGCCTCATGATCAATGTGAATCAAAAATTCCTTAGGCAACAAATAATGCTACCAAGTCTCCAATGCCTGAATCAGTGCATACATCTCCTTGTCGTAGACTGGATAATTCAATGTTGCTCCACTAAGTTTCTCATTAAAGTATGCAATGTGCCTCTTCTCCTTCGTTAAAACTGCACCTATACCAACTCCAGAAGCATCACATTTAATTTCAACAGTTTTATCAAAGTTAGGTAAAGCTAACACAGGTGACTTTGTCAAACAATCCTTAATTTTCAAAAAGGCATCTTCTTGATCTTTACCCCATAAGAAGCTAAAATTTTTGTTAATAATTCCAATTAAAGGTGCTATAATAGAACTGAAGTTAGGAACAAACCGTCGATAAAAACTAGCTAAACCATGAAAAGATCTAACCTGAGTAATCGATGTCGATTGTGACCATTCCTGAATTGCCTTTATCTTCTCAGGATCGACTTCAACACCCTGTGCACTAACAATGTAACCAAGAAATGTAAGTTTGTCAGTATAAAACACACATTTCTCCATGTTACCAAACAATCTTTCTTCTTGTAAAGTCTACAGAACAACTCTCAAATGTTCTACATGATCCTGCAAAGTCTTGCAATAAATCAAAATATCATCAAAATATACAACATAAAACTTTCCAATAAAATATCGCAAAATATAATTCATCAATCGCATAAAAGTACTAGGTGCATTAGTTAAACCCAAAGGCATTACTAACCATTCATACAAACCTAACTTTGTTTTGAAGGTTGTCTTCCATTCATCGCCTTCTCGCATGCGAATCTGATGATAACCACTCTTCAAGTTAATTTTTGAGAAGATGATGGCTCCAAAAAGCTCGTACAACATATCATCAAGTCTAGGAATAAGATGACGATACTTAATTGTAATCTGATTCATAGCTCTACAATCTAAGCACATCCTCCAAGACCCATCTTTATTCGGCACTAACAGTACCAGAACAACACACGGACTCAAACTCTCTTGAATATAACCCTTGTACGTCAATTCTGTCACTTGTATTTGAAGCTCTTTAGTCTCTTCGGGGTTAGTTTGATAAGCTGGCCGATTTGGAATATTAGCACCTGGGATAAAGTCAATCTAGTGCTTAATGCCACGAAGAGGTGGAAATCCCTTTGATGTTTCTTCTGGAAACACATCCTTAAATTCCTGCAAAAGGGAAACAATCAATGCAGGCAAATCAAAAGGAAACTCAGTCAATAAACAATGATCTTTAAACATTAAAATAAACAAAGATTGGTGAGAGGAAAGACATTTCCTGATTTCTCGAATGCTTGCATAGACACTTATCTTTTTCTTCTCCTTTGCAGTTTCTTTACTCTTTTTCAAGCTTGCTTGATCTTCCATCAATTGACTCTGTGTCAAAGGAACCAAAGTAATCTTCTTACCTGCATGTATAAAAGAGTATCAATTTGTAAAACCATCATGCATTGACCTCTTGTCATATTGCCAAGGGCTTCCCCAAAGAAGGTGAGTAGCATTCATCGACAAAACATCACAAAGGAACTCGTCCTTGTAATTACCGATCGAAAATGGTACAACAACTTTTCTTTTCAATTTAAGTTCTCCACCTTTATTCAACCATTTCAATTTATACGGATTCAAATGTTTTTTTGTCTTTAGACCTAACCTGTCAGCCATCACTGAACTAGCAACATTAGTATAACTACCGCTATAAATAATCACAACACATACCTTATCCTAAACTTTGCATCGTGTGTGAAAGATATTCTCACGTTGTTGCCCGTCCTGAACTTGTTGCACACTCATACTTTGTTTAACAACCATAATTTTCATTATACCTTACCAGTCTCGGCAACTTCTAGGTCATCCTTCTTATAATCTTCATTAGAGGTCTCATGTGGTTCTTCTTCAGAATCTGACTCGGTCTCTTCATCATCTCGCATCAACATAACCCTACAATTAAGACACTAGCTAGCGACATGTCCTCAACCAAGGCACTTAAAACAATGGATATCTCTCGATCGTTCTTGTGGCACCACTTTTTGTTTGCCTCGACATTTATAAGCAACGAGAGGCTTTGGCTTGCTGAATTCACCTTGCTCCTGAATTCGAAGTGGCGCTTGTGGTGCTTGTTTCCTAGAATGGTTACTGGTATACAATGGATTTGTAAAAGATTTAAATGGAGTAGTATTACTTTGAGTAGAAACATTTATACGTTGTTGTCGCTCAATTTTCATTTCCATATGCTCCATGTCATCCAACTTGACATAATACTGCAATTCAACAACGTTAGTAATTTTAAAATTCAAACCTGTCATAAACCGAGCCAAAATCGCCTCACGATCCTCAACTATGTTCGCACGCATCATGGACATCTCCATCTCCTTAAAATAGTCCTCGATGCTCCTATTGCCCTGTTTCAAAGTTTGTAATTTCTGAAATAAATCACGATGATAGTGAGAAGGAACAAACTGTTTACGCATGATACGCTTCATTTTATCCCATTTTCTCACTGGTCCTTCACCTATTCATCGTCGACTAATCATTAATTGATCCCACCATAACAATGTATAGTCTACAAATTCCACAATTGCTAATAAAACTTTCTTTTGTTCCGAATAATTGTAACACTCGAAAACATGTTCAATCTTGCTTTCCCATGTCAGATAAGCATCTGGATCTGAACGTCCCTGAAAAAAAGTTATAACAAATTTTATGTTAGAAATATTATCATCAACTGCACGTCCTGGTCGTTGATTCATCCGTGGTGATTGTTCGACATCGTTTTCATGATGTTTCTCATTATGGATAGATTGAGAACCACCCCCATCTATCTTTTCCAAACGAGACTGCAAAGGCTCTAATGCATTCTCTAATAGGCGTTGCACAGTACGCGTAAAAGCCTGCATTTGCAAATCTGGTGGTGGGTCTCCACCGTGACTATGATCATTTGATCCTATCATATTAAAACAAAAGAAACACAAAAAAACATAAATAACAGGTTAAGTTAAAACGAAAGTAAAAAGTCCTCACTACACACTCACAAAACCTCTCAGTTTTCACTCCAAAGAAATATTCACTAAAAATGTAACACTCAACGCTCGTGTTTCACTTGGGAGAATGCTTGAATGGCTCTTTTTGTCTCCCCTTTTGTTCTCACAACACTCGGTGCCTTTTTCCCTCACAATTTCTCTGTTTTCAGTTCTTTAAAGGACTAATCCAACATTTTCAAATCTGTTACCAATGTGTTACTAACAAGAAACACAGTTAAGGAAGAAACAAAGATAAAACGAAGAAAAAACAAAAGAAGAAAAGGGGATGAAAATTGAAGAATAGGAAAATAAAAAGACAAAAATGTAATTCTTACTGCAAAGAAGTGCTTCACAACGCTCCTCTCACCGAACAAACAAGAATAATTCGTTTTGGTTGATTTCCAATCACTTCGAATAACATAGTACAAGAACTTGTACAATCTTCATGACTTCACAATAGAAACACATTCCTTTTTTTTAATTATTTTTCAATATTCGAATCTGATTTTTATTTTTTTTTTTACTTTTTGATCAAACTTTGAATTTGATTTTTTTTAAATTTTTTGATTTTTTTTCTTTTCTATTCTTTCTTTTGTACTAAATTGCAGAAAAATTACAACAAATCTGAACCAAAGCTCTCATTACCATATGATACGATCTGGCCTGTCGAAACAGACTTTCTTCGTATGTTACGGATCTAGGAATGTTGTAAGCACATTCCTACAACAAGAACAAAAAAACAAAAGCAAGGAATTAAAGAAATATTCATGATAAAGTTTGGAATATAAATAAAAACGAAAATTAAAAGAAAAGAAGAGTTTGGGAGTTTTTAAAAGGAAATTCAAACGAAGAGGATGAATGCTTCTTGAAACGGCCATAGCAACAACTTTGAGTGTTCATCAATGGCAAAGAAAGTTGTTGGATCGAAATGGATACGCTAAACTCGAAAGAACCTGCACAATCTACTGAGCAAACCTAAATCGAATCTGTTTAACGTAAAAAGGACTTGGACCTTCTAGATAGCGATCTAGGAACCCTAAGTATCAAGTTTGACAATCAAAACAAGTTTGAATGTCAGAAAAATTCTAAAAAGAACCAAATAAGAGAAAACTCTCAAAGTAATTTTTATTTCACAAATGTTTATCCTTTTTACAATGTTTGTAGTACAAATATATAGAAAAAAGTGTCAAACTAAAATTACATGTGTGGCTAATATTAAAGGAGTTTAAAAATTAAATTTGAATGAAAATAACTCCTTTTGGAAGCCATGCTTTCTTAGCCACATGTTTTGAACGAAAATGACATATTAAACATGTGTTTATTTGTTCGAAATTCAAACAAATAACTCTTTGGCATTCATCTTTATAAGCCAAGTGTTTTGGCACAATAAACACATTAAACATGTGTTTAATGTTTGAAATTTGAAGCAAAAAACACCCAGCCGTATCCAAATTTCCTTCTAGTGCTTAAAAACAAGGGTTGTGTTTGGCTTGCACTCCCTTGAATGCCCACACATGTGAACAAGGCTCTATTTGTGTCTCACATGCATGACACATACCTAGGAAACCTTCCCTTCGATTAGGATAGGTTTCAGATGTCATAGGTCACTTCAGCTTTAGTTGAGCAAGCTAGAAATTGAGTTGAGCTAAAACGAGCTAGCTAAGAGTGTTAAGAGCTGACTTGAGCTTATAGATAAGCCTTTGAGTTGCCTCGAGCTAAGGTGAGTTGCGTGCACTCCGTTGAGCTACTTCTAAGCTGAATAAAACTCACTTGAGCTTGTGTTGAATTGCATACACTCTCTTGAGCTGCATACACTCTCTTGAGTGGGTGTTCTCCTATGTTCCTACATGTAAACATCACAAGAATCCATCAAAGTATTATAAACTCAATGGAAAAATAAATACAAGGCGTAAACATTTGCAAACTTATTCAGTAACACAAATGAACTTATAAATAAGTTAGAAATATTACAAACATTATCAAACCAATCCTTAAAACATACTTAATAGCATATATACATACTTAAACATATATAATAAGTAGTATAGTCTAATATGTCACATATTAGCATGCAACACATTATAAAGACTATTTTCTAAGGCATAAATATTATCGAATGAATCTGGAATTGAAGAACAAGTAAGGAAAAGAACTTCCCTGAATTTCTTTTACTTAGAATGAGTAATAAGTCCTATTTGCAAAACCTCTAGATCAGAATGTGCTTGAATAGATGTGCTCACATCATGTTCATTAAATCCACTTAAACAATTTTAAGTTCATTTTTATTTTTCCACGATAGGGTAATTTCATACACTTTCATTTTGTTACGTAAATCAGTCCAACTATCCATAATTTATACCCAAAACTGTCTTTTACTCAAGAAGATTAAAACAATCCATGTGAACCCCTACAAACCCTTAAATTGTTAAGTATTCATATTCATTTTACAATATTCAAAACTGCACATACAAGACTGGATTTTACACATTACAACATTCAAAACTAAATCTATTAGACTGTACATATTAGACTATATTTTACACATTTGTATTTAAAACTACACCTACTAAATTGTATTTTACACATTTTAAAATAGTAAAAAAAGCGTCTGTTAGACATTTTACAATATTAAAAAATGCACCTATAAAATTAGTCTTTATATTGCATTATAATCAAATTTAACATACAAATGTTAATTCAAAATATTGTATTATAATTACATTCAACATTGCATATGTTAATTCAAAACTACATTTTGTAGTATTCCTAAACTGTTTTGTATTTAAATTGACTTTGTATTCATACAAGTTCAAGATTGCACATGCAAACTGCATTATTTAAAATTGCATAAATATGATTGTTTTTAACACTTCATAAAGTTAGTTTTTTTACTTTAATACTATATTATTAATTTGTCTTTAATTTATTAACCACTGCACTAATATATTATCAATACTTCATTACTGTAATATTAAAATTTTAATACATTGTTATTTAAAATTATATTTTTATCAATAATTTAATTCCCTAATTCAGATAAGGAATAAACTCAATAATTTGTCATCTTTCTTATAAATCGATCAACACTCTTCTTCTTAATTCAAATAAGAAAATGGAGAAGATGGAAAAAGATATATATTCTTCCAAAAAATTTTCTCTATCCTTTTTACTAGGCCGATCAACATTCTCTTTTTCCTTTACTCCTTCTTAAATTATTTTTAATAATAATATTATTATAACAATTTTCATCTAACTTATAATATGACCATTCATTTGTAATTTCACTACCTAATATTTTATTAACCATGCAACATTAAATTTTTACCTTCAAATCGATTTAGTCATTATACTATTGGTTAATTATTTCTTCTTTATTCCAATTTAGTCCTACAGTTCTTTAATTCATTTAATTTTATATCTTTCGATTTGTTCATTATTTAGGTTTTAACCTTTCACAATTTAACAATAAATCAATTACTTAATCCAATTCTTACAACTTGTTTCAATTACATATTAACATGATCTAATGATCCTTACCTTAATTATTTATTAGTTTTTGCCAAGATCAAATTGCCATTTATTTCTTCATTACTTCAATTTGATCCTAGTTCAATTAATTAGTTTATGAATTGACACTTGATATAATTTATTTAATAGATGATCTACTTATTTTCTTGTAGGTCATATTTTGGGGTATTACATATGATCTTAGTTAAGAAATTCTAAATCATATATGTGTTGCCAGATCATAGTTCGAGTAAAAGCTTTAAAGGTTGTTTACTGACAATTTAGTTATCTTGGCAATTGGGGATATGAAGTTACCATGGAAATTAAGTTGTCGAGGCAACTGGTTTTAAGATATGAATAGAGAATAATTAGAAATTGTGGTAGCAAAAAATATGTTCATTGAAGATAATAGTGGTGGCTTGGGCTTTATAGTCTTGACAAGGATGATGGATTGCGATCCGTTAACTATATAGAGTTAAGAAACAACAATATAAAGTGATGAAATTAAAGTGATAGAGAGCTAGAAATCAACACTATAAATAAATAAAATGGATAGAGTAGCACAAGAATTCACTTGAAGTCGATAAAGTTCTTGTTGACCAAGAAAAAGAGAATAATCTCAAAGTTTAATGTACTTTTTACAATGGAATAGACTACCTATTTATATTACTCGTAGGTTAGATATGAAAAGTCTTACAAAGGATATAATTTCATAATCTTAATGCTAATAAAAACTCATGAATGCATTATTTCTTATCTTATCTCATAATGGTTGAAAATTTCAAAAGTCTAGGATGAATTTTTACATTCTCTAGATTGAATCTAGACTCATATAAATCCAAGGGAGAATACTCTTGCACTTGCATAGCTTGCTTTCTCATATCGGTTGGATTAAGGCAACATAAGATGAATGTGGACATCATATATGTCCAAAGGAAAGAGTCTCTTGCAATTCCAAGCTCATCTCCATGTAATTATTCTTCTTGAATTGCCTAAATGAAGATAATAAAGTAGGCCTTCATTGCATGTCCCCTTGTAGAATATAAAAAGCCTCTCCAAATGGTTGATAATGATGGGCTTTAATTGCTTCTCTCTCATTCATGCATTTCTTGTAATGCAATTCTAGACTAGATTGTCTTTAATAAAATGATCATATCTTAAGCTTTCGATATCGGATTGACGTGATTTGAAAGACGTTTAAAAGCTAAGAGATAGAAGAATAAACTTTATGAAGACTTCAATACTCAAATCATCCCTTATCTAATTCTATAATTACGATCAAAATGATTCATATTCCAATTTGATTTTGATTGTTCATCTCCCTATATGCACTTTAATGAACAACATGCTTATTGAATACAATGGAATTTTATGAAAACTTTAACTTCTCGTACATATTCATGCATAAATAAAAGATGGAATAAGGAAGAACTCCCTTAGAAATATCCTTGCAAATCTTTATGATGGTGGAGGTTTCTCTTTTGGGTTAAAATACACCTTCATAAATCTAACCTTAGTTTGAACATCACAGATTAAGAAAGAATAAGATTCTAGAATTTTCTTGAATATAAAAAAACTTTACTTGTTTAAACGGTCTCAGAAAGGTTGCAAAAAATAATGTAATGATCATTATCATGCTCACATCAATCATTTTTGTCTTTTAATGAGAATAGTTGTTCCTGTCAAAGAAATGTGACTTGTTAATAGATTGTGTCATTTAATCTTTTGATTGAATTGATGTATCGAGATTCTCAAATCGTCGCAATATAATTTTAATCCTCTTCTATTGAGTCTTACTTTGATACCAATTGTTATGCTCGATGATAACTCAATTATTGTTTTCCAAGAGTGGAGAAGATTGATTTTTGGGTGATTTAAGTGGAAGCAAAAATATAAAATAATATGCACAACGATTTAAAGTGGTTCGACCTTTAACAAGCATCTATATCCAATACCTTAGCACCTCATTAATGATTTCAACCAATTCTCTAAGAATTCATACCTTTTTCTAGGATAGGAGACAACCGTTACAACTTAGACTTATAACCCGAATCTAGCATCCAAAACTCACAATTTGAGCTTTGGGAAACCTTTCTAAAGCAAGAGAAAACTTAGCAAATAAAATCCCTCTAATAGATGTGTGTTTGCACTATAAAGCTCTCACCAAAATCCTAATACACATACATTTTGTCTCACAAGTTTTTGTCTATCCCAAAGATGAGAATTTTGGCACTAAGACAAGTTTACATTTGTAAAACTAAAATTGATTTTGATATAACAATTAAATATAAGGACTATTTTGTTAAGTAAAACTTTTTTTTTCAAGTCAAACCAAGAACTTTGAAATAAATTTTCTAAGTTTTTTTATACGAGGGTATCGATACCCTAAGAACAGGTATCGATACCACCTGGGTTTTTAAAGCATTGTTCTTGAGATCAAGAACAAGCATCGAAACATGGTTCGATACCTTTTCTTCACTACCAACATTTGTTCCGAACCATGTACCGAACCACTTCGAAGGTTTTAATTAATTTTAAAATCATTTAAAATTATGACTCTAGGTATCGATACACCCTTCAAACCCCAACGACTTTTTTAGCATTAAATGAGTCGATCGTTGGTGGCAGTTAAGTTTTTAATTGGTAGTTAGCCTGTTCCGAAACATGGTTCAATACCCAACCTTACAGTTTCAAAAAGGTATCGAAGCATGGTTCGATACCCCTTGTATTAAATGCACAACGACTCATTCTACTTTGGTCTATTTCGAAACAGGTTCTTCGTGTTTCGATACCGCCTGCTACAGAGTGCATTTATGGTGGGAAGATGAAGCTCCAATGGCCTTATTTACATTCCCAACAACCAAAACGGTTAGAAATCAATGAGAGGGTATAAAATGAAGCATTTTCAACAACATTAATGACTAATTGAACCTAAAGCAACATCAAAGCAATCAAATCCAACTCCCAAGCACCTATTGCATATCTTTTGCTCCCAACTCTTGTAATTTCAATTTGATTCTTTGTAATTGAGTTTGGGGAGAGTTTAATTGTATTTGGGGCATATATTTCTTGTGAGAGAATTCATTTTAGCCCACTCTTATCTCTTGTAACTCTTTGTGAGGTCCAAGTCAATTTTGGGTATAAAATTGACTTGTTTGTAAAGGTTATCCCTTGAACCTAGAAAAAGGTAGAATTCATAGTGAATTGGTTTCAAAATCCTTATTGGGAGCTAAGGTAGTGGATGTAGAGCTTGTTCGAAGCTTGAACTACTATAAATCGCTTGTTCTTCAATTTTTCATTTTTACCAAAAAATCTTCCACCATAAAATTTTAATTACCAATTCAGCCCCTCTTGGCCATCTTTCAAGATCGATCAACTCAACAATTGGTATTAGAGCCTAATCTTTGAAGAGATTCACATCTACCAAAGAAGATCCAAGGTGTGTTGATCATATCAACGAGACAACTCAATGGCCTCCACTTTCGGTACATGGAACGAGTAACACTCCATCACAAAGCCACCCTTCTTCAATGGGGATAACTACCCCTGTTGGAAGAATAGGATGAGGTTGTTCATCAACTCCAATGATTATGTCCTTCGGGATATAATCGAAGATGACCCCTCAATTCCGATGAAAATGGAAGGAGATCGACAAGTGCCCAAAAAGAGGAATGAAATGACCGATGAAGAGAGAAAGAGGATGTCCACCAACAATAAGGCGTTGCACATTCTCTTTTGTGCTCTTGGTCCCGACATCTAATCCAAGATGTCATCGTGTACAAGTGCCAAAGAAGTTTGGGACTCTTTGGAGACCACTTATGAGGGCACCAACGATGTCAAGGAGACGAAGATCGGTCTTCTCAATCTCAACTACGAGAACTTCAAGATGGAGCTGGATGAAGACATCACCAAGATGTTCGATCAGTTTTTCGTCATTGTAAATGGTCTCAAAAAATTTGGTGAAATCATACCGGAGGAGAAGCTCGTGAGGAAGCTCATCTATTCTCTTCCCAAGTCTTGGGATAGCAAGAGAGCGGCTATTATTGAAGCAAAAGACCTCAAGACTCTCAAGCTTGATGCTCTTGTGGGGTCTCTTCTCACCCATGAGATCATGAAGAAAGGAAGAGAAGATGAAAAGAAGAAGGAAGAAGTGAAGCTAGAGAAGCGAGAAGTTGAAAAGAAAAAGCAAGGGATTGCTCTCAAAGCTTCATCCTTCCAAGAAGAGGTGGATACAAGTGAAGAAGAAGAGCTAGAAGAGTTGGCTATGGTAGCCAAAAGGTTTACTAGACTCATGAGGGCTAACCGGAATAGGAGATTCCAATGAAAGAAGGATTTCAAATCAAAGAGGAAAGAAGAGGAGAAAGATCAAATCATTTGCTACAAATGCAAGAAGCCCGATCATATTAGGACCGATTGCCCTCAATACAAAAGAAAGGGTTTTGAGAAGAAGAAGAAGCAAAAGGCTCACGTTGCCACATGGAGTGATGAGGAGTCATCATCCGATGAGGACAATGAAGTAGCCAACCTTTGTCTCATGGCTCTTGATGAGCCCAAGGTAACCCTTGAACCATCTTGTAATGATTTATCTTATGATGAACTATATGATGCATATGATGAGTTAAAAGATGTTTATGATGAGTTGGTTTTGAAATTCAAAGAATCAATTTTGAAAAGCAAGAAAACCATTTCCGAGTTAGAAATGAAAAATGATTCTTTGACAAAATCTATTTTAGATTTTGAAGAAAAGGTTGTTGATTTAAATGATGATTTAAAGTTCTTTCAAAAAGAAAATGTGGATTTAAACAACCTTATTTCAAGCTTGAGTGAGAATCACCACAAAGTGGTGAATGAGCTTAAGGAACAAATTAAAGTGGTTGGTAGTTCTACTTTTGAAAAATGAAGCTCTTCAAAACCCAACCATGTGAAAAAAGAATTTTTATAACCATAAACAAAGAAATTTTCAAAGGCATGTTAGATATAGAAAAATTAGGAGTGTATGGGTTCCTAAAAAGCTCATTGTTTCTAATAATATTAGTGCCATTGTATCTTGTATTCCCAAGGGAACCAAGCTTTTAGGGACTAACTCTCATGGACCCAAAATGATTTGGGTACCAAAAATCAAAAACTAAATCTTTGTTTGTAGGTTGAGCATTGCTTCAAGGCCAAAGCTTCAAGTCAAAACATGTGGTACCTTGATAGTGGATGCTCAAGGCATATGACCGGAGACAAGGGACGATTTAAGGAGTTAGAGCTCAAAAAGGGTAGAGTAGTGACATTTGTTGACAACTCCAAAGGCCAAATTGAGGGTATTGGCTCTATTGGTAATCACTCCTCTATTTTAATTGAAAATGTCTTGCTTGTTAATGATCTTAAGCATAATTTGTTGAGCATTAGTCAATTGTGTGATAAAGGTTTCTATGTCTCTTTTGACAAACATGGTTGCAAAATAATAAACATAGAATCAAGTAGAATAATGCTCATAGGTCATCGCATATGAAATATATATATAGTGCATCTAGATGACATAAACATTTCTCATGCATGCTTAGTTGCTAATGATGAAAATGATGCATGGTTATGGCATAGGAAACTAGGACATGCTAGCATAAGTGTTTTAGAGAAACTAGCCTCCCAAAATCTAGTTAGAGATTTACCTAAGCTCAAGTTCTCCTTAGATAAAATTTGTGATGCATGTGCTAAGGGTAAACAAAAGAGAGTTTCTTTTAAATCTATAAATGATGTTTCAACTAGTAGAGTATTACAATTGATCCATATGGATCTTTTTTGACCTATTAGGACAACTAGCTTGGGTGGAAAATCATATGTATTTGTTATTGTTGATGATTACTCTAGATATACTTGGGTTCTATTTTTAAGTACAAAAGATGAAGCCTTAGAAAAATTCATCACATTTTCAAATATTTCTCAAAATGATCTTAATCAAAGAATTTCTCATATTAGAAGTGATCATGGAACCGAATTTCAAAATTTAGGTTTCGAGAATTTTTGTAATGAAAATGAGATTAGCCATAATTTTTTGGCTCCTTGCACTCCTCAACAAAATGGGGTAGTTGAGAGGAAAAATAGAACTTTAGAAGAAATGGCTAGGACCATGCTTTGTGAAAACAATTTACCTAAATATTTTTGGGCGGAAGCCACAAACACTTCTTGTTATATTATTAATCGAGTAATGATTAGGACAATTTTAAAGAAAACTCCTTATGAGATTTTAAACAATAGGAAAGACAATTTAGGTAAATTTGATGCAAAAAGTGATGAAGCCATTTTTCTTGGATATTCTTTAAATTCTAAGGCTTATAGAGTTTTCAACAAATAAACCTTATTTGTAGAAGAGTCAATACAAGCGGTTTTCGATGATAACCTCCTTCCTAGGAAGGATTCTTGTGATGATGATAATGTAGGAATCATTGAAACCATTTATAATGGACAAGCATCAAAGGTGGATGGGGTTCCAACCAATGAGGAAAGACAAGATCCTCCAATAGAAGCTTTAGAAGATGTAAAGCTTGAAGAAAGGGAAGCGAGCTACCCAAGGGAGTTCAACTATGTCAAAAGTGGTGAAATCTTGGGTGATCCATCCAAGGGGGTAACTACTCGTTCTTCTCTTAGATTAATGAACCATATTGTATTTATCTCATGCATAAAGCCTAAGAATATCAATGAAGCCTTAGATGATGATTATTGGATATTGGCTATGCAAGAAGAGTTAAATCAATTTGAGAGAAGTAATGTATGGACATTAGTTGATAGGCCTAGTAATAAATCTACTATAGGAACTAAATGGGTTTTTATAAACAAACTAGATGAGAGTGATAACATTGTAAGAAATAAAGTTAGATTAGTTGCTCAAGGTTACACTCAAGAAGAGGGAATAGATTTCGATGAAACCTATGCACCCGTAGCTAGAATGGAAGCCATTAGGATGTGTCGCGTGTCAAAAGTGCGCGTTTAGTGCAAGTGGACACATCGAAAGTAATAAGTGATAAGTATTTTATCGAGTTATCGTCTCCTCAGGGACCAATATATTTAATATGCTTTATTCACCTTCTTGTTTTGTAGAAAAGTAAAGAACACAAGTGAATTGATTTGATTTATCTAAACTAAAATAACTAAATAAAAGTAAAGAGTTGAAATAGTAGAGAGAGATGGGCTAGGATCCAGTTACGTCGTATCATGGATTTAATTGACTTGTCTCTGTCCAATGCAATCGTATATCACTGCCTCGGCAGCACTGCAGTTTACTGCCTTGGCAGCAACAATACTGTCTGCCGCGGCAATCCCTTGCTCGTGGGTAGACTTTACCAAAGTTCGGCAAAGTGTCCTTGGGTGACTCTACTTATCCCTAAGTCAGAGTGTTGTTGATGACTAGTCCTTGATGATACCTCCAGGCATGAACCAATTATACTCACCAACCAATCTCACACTTCTTTTAGCCGCTGAAACTCTTAACCTATCCCTAGGCCGAGTTAGTATTTCGCGATTGAAACACCGTACTTACCCCTTTCATGAATCTAACTCTCTCGAGCTTAGATAAATGGATGATTCACAATATCCTCTCCCGAGCTCAATTGTGAAAACAAGGAATAACAAAGGATAAGCAAACCTTGATAACTTTATTGCATTGAATCCAAGACAAAGTACAATCTCCTCTCACAAATACTCGACAACCTTCACCTAATCCCTAAGAAGGTTTAGAACATAATGGAGAGGAAGAAGACAAGTATAGAAATCGGCTCTCTCCCTAGGTATTTCGTGTATTGTACATTGGGTGGCTAGGTCCTTATATAGGCTAGACCTAGGGCAAACCTTTCCTAAGTAGAATACAACTTGGAGTAGGGAACAAGTCAAGTACATAATAAAAATATTTTCAAGTTTGCTTCGGCTAAGGGGTTTTCCCGCGTGGTCTTTCTTTGGGTTTTTCCTTGTGCTAGCCAGCTCCGATCCATGGGCTTCAAGTCCAGACACGTTCCTTGGATTTTTATCTTTCCATCGCCTATAGTCTTGGTTCCTGTCTTTCTGCTGCTGCCTCGGCCTTGTCGCTGCCGCGACACTGGGTCTCCTGCACAGATATGAAAATGCAGTAAAACATGCCTTTTTCTGTAAATATTATCTATATGAGTATAACTTCTAAATATATCACATTGAGTACATGCATTGGTCCGAGTGGGTGTATATTTAGTGATTAATACCCATAAAAGGAGTAAAAAGTGATAGTGTGTTAAGCACTTATCAGGATGTTACTTGCATTTGCATGTTATATCATGATTTCAAGCTTTTTCAAATGGATGTTAAAAGTGCTTTCTTAAATGGTTTTATAAATGAATAAGTGTATGTTGAACAACCACCGGGCTTTGAAAATTCGAAATTTCCAAACCATATTTTCAAATTAACTAAAGCTTTATATGGTTTGAAACAAGCCCCTAGAGCTTGGTATGAAAGGCTTTCAAACTTTTTGATTGAAAAGGGCTTTGAAAAAGGGAAGGTGGATACTATACTTTTTATAAAAAGGTTTAAAAATGACATCTTAGTAGTTCAAATTTATGTTGATGATATTATTTTTAGATCTACTAATGAGTGCTATTGTCAAGAATTTTCTAAGCTAATGCAAGGTGAATTCGAGATGAGCATGATGGGGGAGCTCTCATTCTTTTTGGGACTCCAAATCAAGCAAAGGAATGATGGAACCTTCATCAATTAAGCAAAATACATAAAGGATATGCTCAAAAAGTTTGGCTTGGAGAATGTGAAACCTCAAGCCACTCCAATGAGCTCATCTACTAAGCTTGACAAGGATGAAGGAGGTAAGTGTGTTGATTCTAAATTGTATAGATCCATGATAGGCTCTTTGCTTTACCTTACCGCAAGTAGACTGGATATCATGTTTAGTGTTTGCTTGTGTGCTAGGTTTCAAGCTAGTCCTAGAGAATCACACCTAGTTGCCATTAAGAGAATTTTTAGGTACTTTAGAGACACACCTTGTTTAGGTCTTTGGTATCCTAAAGACTCCTCCTTTGATTTACATGCTTTTTCGGATGCGGATTATGGAGGTTGTAAGATAGATAGGAAAAGTACTTCTGGTACATGTCAATTCCTAGGTAGTATGCTCATATCTTGGTTCTCTAAGAAACAAAATAGTGTAGCTCTATCTATCACCGAAGCGGAGTACATATCCTTAGGGAGTTGTTGTGCTCAAGTGCTATGGATGGAACAACAACTCTTAGATTATGACATTAAGATAGAAAACATACCTCTAAAGTGTGATAATACTTGTGCCATATGTCTTACTAAGAACCCCATTCAACACTCTAGAACCAAACACATAGAAATTAGACACCACTTTATTAGAGATCATGTGTCTAAATATGATGTTGTTTTAGAGTTTGTTGACATCTTTAACCAATTAGCAGATATTTTTACTAAACCTTTAGACAAAGAGCGCTTTTGGACCCTTAGGAGAGAGTTAGGTCTAACTAGCCTATATTGACCTCTTAAGTGTTATTTTTTTATGTAAATGTTGCTTGAATCTTGATTGAAATCATATCTATGTTGTTTTGCATCTTGATGCTTCTATGCATGTTGCTAGGGGGAGTATGAACTTGTTCATGCATTTTAATCATGTCATAACATCATTTGTATGTCTTTAGGGGCTTTAGAGACTCATTCCTAGTACTTTAGAAGCCTAAAATGCAAAGCACAACTAAGTGGTATCGATATAGCTAACACTTGTTTCGATACCTGTTCATCAAGTTCATCTGGGAATTTTCTGGGAAGAACTGGTATCGAACAATAGCCATGGAAAAAATACGTGGAAAATAACGGCAAGACTGAATATTCCTTAGCTTTGTTTTTAAGCTTTGCATTGGCTTTAGGACTAGTTATGTTTCTTTTTAAGCATTATGTTGCACTTGCATTCATATTAGAACTTATGCACCTTTGTTATTTCTTTATGCTTTGAACTTATTTTGTTGGATTTGGATTTGGGTATTTTATGCTATGGATTATAGTTTATGAATTATATTTCCTTTAATGCTATACTTGCTTTGAATCTTGCCTTATATTCCTTTGATTTTGATCTAACAAAAAGGGGGAGAAATATCTTGTTTTTTAAGTTTTTAAGTTAGGGAACCACCCATTTTTAAAATTTAAAGTTATGCATATATTAAGGGGAGTCCTTTTAAAAGTTTTCAAAGTTTTGGAATCTAAAATCTTGACTTAAACTTAAAATTTTTTCAATGGTTTTGTTATATCAAAAAGGGGGAGATTGTAAAACTAAAATTGATTTTGATATAAGAATTAAGTATAAGGACTATTTTGTAATAAATTTTTAAGTCCCTAAGTCAAACTTTTGTTTTCAAGTCAAACCAAGAACTTTGAAATAAATTTTCTAAGTGTTTTTATACGAGGGTATCGATACCCTAAGAACATGTATCGATACCACCTGGGTGTTTAAAGCATTGTACTTGAGATCAAAGAACAAGAATCGAAACATGGTTCGATACATGTATCGATACACCCTTTAAACCCCAACAGCTTTTTTAGCAGTAAATGAGTCGACCGTTGGTGGCAGTTAAGTTTTTAATTGGTGGTTAGCCTGTTCCGAAACATGGTTCAATACCCAACCTTACAGTTTCAAAAAGGTATCGAAGCATGGTTCGATACCCCTTGTATTAAATGCACAACGACTCTTTCTACTTTGGTCTGTTTCGAAACAGGTTCTTCATGTTTCGATATCGCCTGTTGCAGAGTGCATTTATGGTGGGAAGATGAAGCTCCAACGGCCTTATTTACATTCCCAACAACCACAACGGTTAGAAATCAACGAGAGGGTATAAAATGAAGCATTTTCAACAACATTAATGACTAATTGAACCTAAAGCAACATCCAAGCAATCAAATCCAACTCCCAAGCCTCATTGAGCTTAGCACAAATAAGCTTAACCTTCTTATCCGTATCTTTCAACACTTGCGGTAAAGAAACATACTTTTGTCCAACTTCCTTCCAACACAAAGGTGTACGACACCTACGCCCATATAACGCCTCAAACGGTGCCATCTGTATGCTTGCCTGATAACTATTATTGTAAGCAAACTCCACCAAAGGCAACTGCTTCTCCCATGAACCTTGAAACTCAATGATGCAACATCTCAACATATCCTCCAGAGTCTGAATAACACGTTCAGACTGACCATCCGTCTGTGGATGATAAGTTGTACTAGAGATAAGCCTCGTACCCAAAGCAACTTGCAAACCCTTCCAAAAGTTAGAGGTAAAACGCGGATCTCTATCCGATATGATCGACTTAGGCACACCATGCAACTTCACCACTTCAAAAGCATACAACCCCGCTAACTTATCCATAGAATACGTCATATGCACGGCAAGAAAATGTGCACACTTCGTAAACCTGTCAACAATCACCCATATAGAATCCTTTTTGGACGGCGTCAAGGGTAACCCCGTCACAAAATCTATAGTCACTCTCTCCCACTTCCACTCTAGGACTTGAACCGGTTGCAACAAGCCTGTAGGGAACTGATGTTCAGCTTTCACCGGCTGACACACCATACACCGCGACACAAACTCCGTCACATCCTTCTTCAAACCAACCCAAAAATATACACTTTTGAGATCCCTATACATCTTCACACTACACGGATGCATAGCAAATGGACTAGTGTGAGCCTCTGTCAAAATAGCTTGCCTTAACTCAACATCATCCGACACCACAATCCGACCTCTAAAACACAACACCTCATCATCATCAAAATGATATTCAGTCGGTCTGCCTTCAGCAATATCCTCTACAAAAGTCACCAAAGCCTCATCCTCTAACTGTTTCACCTTTATCATCTCAACTAAGACAGGTTTTACTTGCAACTCCGCCGCTAAACCACCTTCACTTGAAATACTCAACTTAGCAAACATCGCCCTCAACTTAATCGCCGCCTTACGGCTCAAAGCATCAACTACCACATTACCTTTTCCCGGATGATACTCAATAGACAAATCATAATCCTTAAGCAACTCCATCCATCTTCATTGCCTAAGGTTTAGATCCTTTTGTGACATGAGATACTTCAAACTCTTGTGATCCGTGTATATAGTACACTTTTCACCATACAAATAATGTCTCCATATCTTCAAAGCAAACACTATTGCCGCCAGCTCCAAATCATGCGTTGGATAATTCTTTTCATGCACCCTTAACTGTCTAGAAGCATAAGCCACAACTTTCCCTTCTTGCATTAAAGCACACCCGAGACCAACATAAGATGCATCACTATAAACCACAAAATCCTTACCGGACTCGGGTTGAACCAACACCGGAGCACTAGTCAACACCTCCTTTAACTTCTCAAAACTCTTTTGTTTGACTTTCTTTCCACTCAAAAGGAACCTTCTTCTGCAAAAGCTTGGTCATAGGAGCAATGCTCGAAAACCCCTCAACAAAGCTACGATAATAACCTACAAACCTAGAAAACTCTGAACCTCCGACACTGACTTTGGTTGCTTCTAACCCATAACATCTTCTATCTTTTTCGGATCAACAATAATACCTTTTTCCGACACTACATGACCAAGAAACACTACTTCCTTTAACCAAAACTCACACTTACTTAACTTAGCATACAACTGGTTCTCCTTCAACGCTTGCAACACTATCTGCAAATGCCGATCATGATCTTCCTCGGTACGTGAATACACAAGGATATCATCTATGAATACCACCACAAACTGATCCAAGTATTCATGAAAAACTCAGTTCATCATATCCATAAAAACAGCAGGGGAATTTGTCAACCCAAACGGCATCACCAAAAACTCATAATGTCCATACCTTGTCTGAAAAGTTGTTTTCAACACATCCTCCTCTTTCACCTTCAACTGATAATACCCTGATCTCAAATCAATCTTGAGAACACACTTGCTCCTCGAAATTGATCAAACAGATCGTCAATCCTCGGAAAAGGATACTTATTCTTCACGGTCAACTTATTCAATTGTCGATAATCGATGCACATCCTCATAGTGCCATCCTTCTTCTTTACAAACAATACCGATGCACCCCAAGGTGATACGCTCGGTCAAATGAAACCTCTGTCAAGCAACTCTTGCAACTGCATCTTCAACTCTTTTAACTCCTTAGGAGCCATGCGATAAGGAGCAATGGACACCGGATTAGTACCAGCATAAGTCTCGATACTAAACTCCACATCACGATTGGGAGGTAATCCTGGCAACTCCACAGGAAATACTTCCGGAAAATCACGCACTATTCGAATATCCTGCACTCGAACACCTCCTACTCCCGGATTCATCACATAAGCTAGATATGCTATACCACCATGTTGCAACATCTTTTCCGCTTGTAAAGCCGAAACCACATTAGACAAGAATTCGATATACTCACTCTTCACCACAACCTCACTACCATCCAATAACCTCAAGATAACCTTCTTCTTTTCAAAATCCACCACCGCTCGGTGCTCCGTCAACCAGTCAACACCCAAGATAAGATCAAAACCATGAAACGGCAACTCCATCAAGTCGACCTCAAAGACATGTCCTTGAACCTCCAACGGACACCTTTTATACAACCTTCTTATTGTAACTGTTTCACCCAAAGAAATGGTAACCACAACACCTATATCTAAAACCTCAACCGGAATATCCAACAAATATGCATGTTCACTCAAAACATAAGAATACGTAGATCTTGAATCTATCAAAGAAAACAACGGTACATTTTGCAAAGAAAAGGTACCTTCCACCACATCTGTAGCATTACGAGCCCCACGCTGAGCATAGACCTTCCGTCCATCCCCCTGCCTCTAGAAAGGACCTCGACCACGTCCACGTCCTCTACCAGGCACCACAGCAGCCTCAGCATGATCACCCGACTCACCAGCAAACCTTGGGCAATCACGCCTCATATGATCCTTCGATCCACATCTTATACAAGCCCCAGTGGCCCACCAACACTCTCCTGGATGGCGCTTAGAACACAAGTTACAGACTGGGGCATCACCATCGCCTCTACCATACTGCTGAACACGACCACCACGCCCAAAATCACCCCGGCGTGGTCAGCTTTGTACCGGTTGTCTCGAAACCTCTTACCTTCTTATTTTGAGCACCAGCCTCAGCGGTCCTCTTAACAACATCGGAAGACTTCCTAGACTCCCTTAGAGACTCCTCGACATCCTTGGCCCTATTAACCAGCACATCAAACTTGGTGTACTCAACAGCCAACAAGTATGTCTTAATCTCGGGATCCAACCCATATCGGAACCTATCACACCTCTTTTGGTCAGTAGGAACCAACTCAGGAGCATAGTGGCTCAACCTAATGAACTGTATCTTATACTCAGCCACTATCATAGCCCCTTGCACCAAAGACATAAACTCCCTCTTTCTTGCATCCTCATATTGTGGCCCCAAAAACTTCCGCACAAAATCGGTCCGAAAATACTCCCAAGTCAGGTTAGCAACATCTACACCAGCTTTTGTGGTGATCCACCAATGATAAGCATCTCCCTGAAGCAGAGAAACCACACAACCCAGCCTCCTGGTATCCTGACACTCTATTTGATCCAAAATCCTCTCTGTGCTAGCTAACCACTCCTCAACCGAGCTCGGATCTGATCCACGGAACTCCATACTGCCCAAGCTACGCAGACGCTCTAAAGGTAGACTTGGGGTAACCACAACAGCAAGAGCAGGAGACGGGATATACACTCCAGCCACGGCAGCCTGAAACGCACCCGTCATATCCTTTATAAGCGGTGCAAACTCTCTAAACTAACCTCCTAGAGGAACCGAAGGCACACCCACGGGTGGAGGAGGAGAAAGCGGCTCTTCCCTAGTGGTCGCCTCACCCTCAGCCTAACCCTCGGTGATCATATTTGCACTAGCACGCGTCTCACGTCTCGGTGGCATATTCCAAAAATATCAAACATGCAATTTAAAACATGATATTAAAACATAATAAACTTACATTCGGGCAAGATCTAAGGGAAACCTGAGAAGCATTTGAAAATGTATTGGCATTGGCAATGTGTAACCGATAACCCTTTTATCTATCACCACTCATAGTACAACCATCATGCCTAGATATTCAACAAGTTAACAACATAGCAAGTTCAATCACACACTTTAGCAAACCTGGCTCTGATACCACCAAATGTAACCCCTTAGCCCGGCCTAGACGGAACCGACACTAACGGGTTACACAGGGAATATCGAACCAAACCTGCGAAGGTCGAGTTCGATAAACAACCCTAAAAACCGATATATTTTTCCTTATCTAGATACATAATTAATTCCATATGTGTGTCGGGTTCACGCGTAACGAGAATGGAAACATTTAGTCCACAATAGATCATTCAATTCGCACATGAACATATAAGGACCAAATCGCAAATAGTTTTAATTCCAATAATAAATCAGAAATTCAATCTACCATAGTTTAATTAAACATGCATAGCATACTCACAATAAAATTCAGATCAATCGAAGTATTATAGCATCATCAATTTCATGTTTCAATGTTTAGGGACCTAATTGTAAAGCTCACAAATCATAGGGACTCTAACCAACATTAATTAACCAATATGAAATTAAGTTAACATCATGCATCACGGTGATATTACAACTCAAAATATTATTCATTGCATCTATATTCGATTGCGGAAGTTTATTCGACTTAGCACAAGCTTCCAACACTTAAAATTCTTCCTTTTTGGTCATGGGTATCGATACTACCAAGCAAGGTATCGATACCATGACGTGGCTGTGTCTAATTAAGCCTTCGAAAGCCAAGGGTATCGATACCTCCCTGGGTGGTATCGATACCTTGGTGTTCATTGAGGTAATGGCATCGAACCATGGTTCAATGCCGCCCTAAAATTGCCTTGGGGTATCGATACCACCAGAGGGTGTTTCGATACCCCTTGTCCAGAATCACTAATTAGGGAATTTGGTTGATTTAAACCCCATCCATACACATCCATTGATCACCCTCAACTATATGCATACTCCCTAAGTATAATGAACAATTTTTAGGCACACATTTACCAACATCTAAGACCCCAAAATTATCTATAGGCATGCTTCCTATGTCATGATTAAAAACAAGAACATTCATGCATGTACATGCTACAAACAATCCAAAACAATATCACAATTCATCAAACCACAATCAAGGCAATATAAGGTCTTATTACAAGTCATTCACCAAAGCAAAACAAACACTCATAAGGGATAGGTTTACACATTGCCGAGCCCCTATTTATTTGCCAAATCATACCAAAAATGTGAAGTCTTTTCCCCTTGGTCCTCTTGCTCCGAAAGTAGCCTCAAATGTCCTTATTTTTCTGCAAAGATGGAAAGAGAGTTAAGCACAACATGCTTATTGAGGAAGCTCTAAATAAGATCATCAATGCATAACTTAAAAATCATTTTTAAAAACCACGCTTGCATCCTTCATGCTCAATTGAAATATGTGAAACCAAATCATGCTCATCGACATAAAGAAATCATTTCTTATGTCATACATATTGATACCAAATTGTTTTATGTTTGCATATTGGCTTTCTAGTGATCACTTATTGTGAACTTTAAGCTCACCGAATACACGGATCCCTTTTTCCATATTTGGAGACGCTTAGTCTCAACATGCATCGGTCGGACACATAGTCACCCTTGTATACATGTTACCCCCACTACGCACGGTCGGACACAAAGTCACCCTTGTTTACGTATGGGTCAACTATATGCACGGTCAGACACAAAGTCACCCTTGTTTACATATAGGTCAACTATATGCACGGTCGGACATAAAGTTACCCTTGTTTACATATAGGCAATCTCTAAACGCACGGTCGGACACAAAGTCACCCTTGTTTACGTGTAGGCAACATCATTATTCTCAATATTTTTATAGTGCACTCAATCCTAATGACATGTCATTTGTATTCTTATCTAAGGTTAGTGTCACTAAGCCAATATAATCTTCAATCATGCATGTTGACTTGCTGCTCATAATGCATTCATTATATGTTCAACATGTGAACCAAAATCATGCTCAACGGCATAATCAATTATAAGAAAATAACCACATATTGTTCCAATTCAATTTCATGCTTCCATAAGTCATGAATGCCTTTCTAAACCATGAATTTTCAGAAATTAACACATGCATGTATCATTTCAAAATCAAAGATATTCAATTCCAAAATCTTATTGAATCATCATTTATAAAAGCCCTTACCGAAAAAGCCAAAACTTAAGGTAATGCATCAACATCATTTAAATCACTTAATCTTGAATTGTGGAAAGTTTTCACATTATTCCATAGTCCCCAAAACAGAACCGAACCATTGCGAAACACTTTTAACCCAAAATCACTCACCGACAAGCGAAACGAGCCCTCACCGACGCTCCGACGGCAACACCAATGCACCAACCACTTACGGAACTTCTTTCACTTCCTCTACAACATTAAAAACAGAGCATATACACATCATAACATTCTCAAGACAGCAGACACATCAAAACTCTCTTAAACTATCGAAAACCTAGCCGAAAAGACCGAAACTAAGCCGAAACGCATTCGAAACAATATCAGACCTTAAACTTATGAATCTAACATCTAATCCACCTCAATTATGAACTAAAAACACTTTCAAACCATCCTTATACCTCCAGAAAAAGCAGAACACTTAAAATAGCCCCTAAAACAACCGAAAACCACCTTAAAACACCACCGATTACATTATTCCGGGATTAATTTGATGTTAACTCATTATAAGACTCAATCAATCATTTAATTGACATAATATCATAATTAAATCATCCTAATTCTAGCATCAATTGAGATCTAAAAAGATTTCACAAAAACCACCATAAAACTCATAGATCTTGAATTAAAAACACAAAATTAAATATCAATTGTTGATTAGCAAGCCAATACTTGGGAACTTCAATAAAGAACCTTAGAAAAAGATGAGAAATCAGAATTTTAACTTAGATATTAGCTCCACCAAAAAGATGAGAAATCCTCTCTTGATTTCCTTGAAAATTGATGTTGATTTTGCAAAATTGATGAGTAGGTTTTGTAGAGAATGAAAAGATGAGTAAAAAGGAAATAAATCTTGTTGAAAATGAAGAATAAATCAACAAGTAATTGAAGAAATTTAGAGAAGAAGATGGAGAGAAAATGGAGAGAAAATTTGGGAGAAAAGATGAGAAAATGGGAAGTTACAAAAGAAAATGAAAATAACCTTTTTATTAAAACTCATTAAAACAAAATTGGTGGATAATCTTTAATTAAAAATAAATTGGGTTAATGGCCATCTAAGGATTCTAAGTATGGCTTAATTTCCAATTTAGTCACTAAAAATCTTAATTTTCGAAAATTACCAATTAAACCCCTAAACTTTTCCAAAATTCACAATTTAGTCACTAGTACAAAATTAAGCCTAATTAAAAATCAAATTAAGGCTCAATAATATTCCTTTAACTTTAAAACACCATTTTAATATTTTTAAAACTTTCCGAAAAATTATTACTTGTCCGATTAAATTATTATTATTTTAATTTTCCCGGAATTAATGAACCGAAGAATCCGATTCGAATCGAATCCCCCAAACCAACACTCAAACTACTAACCCAAAACCGGGATGTTACATTATCAATACGGGAGTACTCAAGTTTAAGGAGCCCAATGTGACTACTAACCCATTGTTGAATCATGGCAATCGAGGCGTGAACGCAATCGAAGATTAATCCACTAGAAAGGATAAACAAAGCATAGTAGAGGTCAAATAACAACTAAGGTGGGTCTTTCAATAGTTGTACATGACACGTTTGATTGATAATGGAATGGTGGTTGTGAATAAGTGAGGGGGAAATATTGTTAGTTTCACCAAGATAATAGTCGTGATATTCATAAATGTGTCTAATTTCAACAACTAGTCTTGCACCTAACGAATCAAAAATAGATCAAGTTTTTTGAGGAGGGATTCGAACGTTAGATATACTTATATGATGATTCTAACACAAAATATGGTGTAGGAAAACCCCTCATAATCTCATCTAAGCCCCGAGAATTTTTGCTAAGTTCAGAAAAACATCGTGAAGTGTTACTAAAGGTGTTGAATCAGACCTTTATGCCGGGAGATATTTCTGTATCTAAGCTAGATCGGATTGTGGGCCATATTATAGGTGATAATTATTTCAAGTTCGGTGATGATGAGATTCCAGGAGGGATGAGATCTACCAAAGCTTTAAACATTATCGTCCAGTGTGAGGGGTATTTACTACCAGGTGTACTCCTCGACAATGGATCCACAATAAATGTTATGCCCAATGCGGTGCTAAAAAAGCTGCCCATAGATGATTCACATCTCAAACCTTGCCACAATTCGATGAGGGCCTTCAACGAGACTCATAGGGAAACACTGGGAAGGATTGCGATACCCCAGTTATCAGACAAACAAAGTATACTGTGGAGTTTGTTGCGATGGATATTAAAGCCTTTGTACAGTTTTCTATTAGGGAGACCTTGGATTCACTTTTTCGGGGCATCACCTTCATCATTACATCAGAAATTGAAGTTCATCATCAAGGGAAAGCTAGTTACGTTAGGGGTGAAGCAAGAAATTATAGCTTCAATAACATCAGACTCCCATTATGTTCAAAATGATGAAGACGCTGTTGAATGTTCCTTTAGAGCACTTGAATTTGTGAATCCTAAGTTTGTAGTTGACTGATGCGAGTAGAATGTCCTACACCTTAACGATGTAAGTGTACACCTTTTCCAAGTTGTAATATTTTATATGTCGAACCCAAAAGGAATGGATACCCACCCAGCGTATCTTTCCTGCAGTAATAAAAGTAAAAACACAAGTAATCGATTGGAAGTATGATTAACTAAAATAATGAAAATAACTAATAATTTATTAGAATGAAGATGTGATGGAAAGGCTAGCTTGATTGCTTTATAGTGTGAAATTTAGTTGTACAATATTCTCCTCTTATTAATGTAAAAGGTTGAAGGGTTGCCTCGGAGGGTTATACCTTTTCGTTAATTAAACAACTCATAGTTTGACAGAAGATCCTTAAATGCCTTCTCCTTATCCCTAATTCGGAATACTATTAAAGGCTAAGTCTTGATGATACCTCCTGACATGAATCAAGGGTGTAAAACAACCGATGATATGCTTCCTTTTAGTCTCTAAAATCCTATTTAGCTTATCTTTATGTCGGATTAGCCAATGCCCAAGAGTAAAGATCGTATTCACTCGTTTCGTGAGTCTAACTATCCCTAGTCTAGACAAATAGGTTTTTCCTCGCAAACTTATCTTCCGAGATCGTATGCAAGAAAGATTATGAACCAAGAGTGAATAAACTATAAATTCTAAAATTGCATTAATAAGAATTGAATAAAGATAAAACCTTCTTCCACAACTACTCCACAAGTAACCTAAGCCTTAGTTCTCTTTCATGGATCGTTTCTCTAGATACAATCAAATAAAGATGGATCTGACATAGATGGAGAAAACAATGTTTATAACTCTTTGGGGAACATTCTGCTATAAGGTGATGCTCTTTGCTCTTAAGAACGTTGGTTGACCTATCAAAGAGAAATTATATGTAATACCCTAAAATTTATTCCAAATTTTAAAATCATAATTTTGAAATCCCTAATTAAAAATCCTAACTTTTAGATTCCCAATTTCTGAAACTCTAATTTTTTTAGGTTTTTAAATTGATTTTCTAAATTCAAGAAAAAAATTTGGGGATAAGATTATAAAATTTTAAAAGTTTAAAGTGTGAATTTGAAGTTTAAAAGTTAAAGTGATGTTTTGAAAATCTTAAAGAAATCAATGGCTAAATATGTAATTTATCCTTGTTTTAATGTTTTTTTTCAACGTGTTTTTATTTTTTATTTTTAAATAAAATTATTATATTTTTAATTATTATAATATATGTTTTGAATTTTGAGAACTCTTGGATAACCAATTTGTTTTTATATTAAATTCTATTTTTCATTGAAATCAAATATTTTTATCAAAAGTATTCTTTTAATTTTATTATTATTTTATTAAAAATATTACTTTATTTTAATTATTATTTTATCAAAACTCTTTATTTATTGTTATAATATATATTATATGAAGTTACTTTAGAAGATTGAAAATCCTTTTAAAATTCTATAATCCTTTTATTATTATTTTATTAACCTTTTTATGGTTTAATAGAATTTTAATTTAAGTTGGAATCAATTATTTTTCTCTATTTATACATATTTTGGTCTAAGAGAAAACCCTACATTATTTTCTTCCATCACGATTCTCTAAAGCCTATGTTTTCATTCTTTAATTCTATTCGAGTTCAAAACCATGTTATTCAGTAATTTGAGTCGCTTTGGATAAGGTGTGTCCTCTTACTGGTGCTATATATTTTTTTTATAAAAAATATATATTTTTTGTGACATGCTTAATATTTTATGTTTTGAAAAATATTCATGTTTTGCTGGCATGTCTAATTTTTGTATTGTGTCTTTGATTGCATATTTGTGTTTCTTTGCTTACTTGTCAATGTGATTTAAGAAATATATAAAACTTTTCGGATTTTAAGATCTTATACCTTTGTGAGTAATTATGATTTAAAACCCTGTAAAATTGTGTTTTCGGATAAATGATGATTTAGGATTAGGACTAGATTGGATAAATTATGACATCATTCATACAACTTGTTTTGCATTATTTTCTAAAATATTACTCTTGAGAAATAATTTTATAAAATGTGTTTTGTTGTTTTTAACTACACCTTAGAGATACACTAAGTTCTTTAGGTTACTCCATCTTAGTTTTCTCTTACAAATCTTTGAACTTTAGACAATACAGTACCTGAAGAATCTTATATTTTATTTGGTAATTAAACTAACTTTTAATTATTAAAATTATTATTATTATTTTAGAAACTTTAATATATTTGAGAATTAAAGTTATTTTTAGTATACATAAATATTTTTCTTACCTTCAGATATTTTATTTGAACCATTAGACTATAATATTAATTTTAATAAGTTTATGAGATAATGTATTTTAGGAATTTTAACTCTTATTAAATTATAATTTTTAGTTATAATTTTAACTTTTGTTTTTGACGAATTATTAAGTAATTAAATATTTTACAATTATTATGAAATAATATAAATTAAATTGTTTTTGAGGGTAAAGTTTTTAAAGTTAGCTTCCTAGATTTAATTTATTTCTTATCGTGTTAAATGTGTGTTTTCTTCTTGTGTTAAATGTGTTTTCTTTTCTTGCGTTAAATGTGTGTTTCTTTCTGTGTTATTGTCAAATAAATTCAAATGTGTGTTTTCTTCTTGTGCTAAAGGTGTGCTTCTTCATGTGCTATTGTTAAATGAATTTAAATGTGTGTTCTCTTCCAGTGCTAGATTTGTGTTCTGTGATTAATTGTTTATTGTGATATTGTGATCTTGAGATACCCTGTGATATTGTGATCAAATTATTTGAACTGTGTATTTTGTATTTTATACGATTGACTACATTGAGACATTTGAGATCATTTGCATTTATTGTATTACATGTGCATGGGGTGGATTGTACGGAGGAAGGTGGTTTTACCACAACTGTGTTTGGCGAAATAAGGGGTGAGGGGTTCTGGGAAACTACTTCCACTATGACCGGTTGGCTTTGCAACCACTTTGATTGGCGTTTGGAGTGTGGGACTGCATTCTCTATGACCTTGCATTCAATAGATTATTGAAACTGTGTGCCTCGTATATTATACGAATATCTGTGATGAGACTTTTGGGATATTGATTGCATAATCATGTGTATGGGGATGGACTGTACGGAAGAAGGTGATTTTACCACAACTGTGTTTGGCGAAATAAGAGGTGAGTGGTTCTGGGGAACTACCTCCACTGTGACCGGTTGGCTTTTCTACCATTGTGATTGGCTTTCGGAGTATGGGATTACATTCTTTGTGATATTGCATTCATCACTCATTATGTTTATTTACTGTGAATTATTAGGTGTTATAATTTACTGTTTTATTTCCCTTTTTAATCATGTTTATTGCTTTACTTAAGCATTTAATTAGTTACATTTTCATATTTTCATGCATTTTCATTAGTTGTCAACTTATTATCTTTACTTGGTTGTTTTTGGTTAATTTTCGGTGGAAAAATATGCTATTGTGGTTTGTTTCCTTTGTTTTGCAGATTTTAATCCTTGATGAAGGAGCTATATATGGAAAGCAATCATGAGAGAAAGTCAAGATGGGAGATATGGAAAGATTGAAGGATCAAAGCAAAGAAGGAAACACATGATGAGAATAAAATTAGAAATGGATATATTCTATCATGATAATTTCCATCTCTAAATTATTTCATCATCCATGTTAACCAATTCTACTCCATATAAGGAGATTGCCGTCCACATCTAGAGATGAGGCTGGATCATGAGATTGAAGAGGAAGCAAGTGACAATTGTTTTTCATCTTTGTCTCTTTTGTTATTTTGAGTGATGAGAGGAGTGTTTATTGGAAACTATCACCTAGTCATGAACTAATTTAAGTTGGCTTGGGTTATTCTATTGTTATGGATGATTTAGTTTGATATTTATTTAAGTTTGTGAAGTGTTCTTAATTGGGGTTTACCTATTCTTGGCACTTATTTTGTTTGCGAGAGAATCGGGAGAGGACCTCGATAAACAATTCATTTATCCAGATTCGGGAGGATTGGATTCACGAAACGAATAGGTATGGTTCGATCCAAGTGCGAAAGAACTAATCCAGCTTAGGGATAAGTGCAGGATTTCAACGGCTAATAGAAGCAGCGCTTGTCGAAGCAATGTTTTTCCGAACCTCAAGGATAGTCACCCAAATTGCCCGAGCAATTCCCTCATCGCAATTGTCCAACCAATCTACGAACTGACAACTCGAAGAAATGTCATAAGCAATCGATTGAGCTCAATTTCCGAAGCAAGTTGGGTGGTGCGAGCACTCACTTACGAAGAAGAAATCATTCGACAGTCATTCCATAACTCGGAATAACCCGACCTAGTTTCTCTTATCGATTATCTCAATTATTTTACTTTCTCATTTATTATTTAATTTTATTTTAAATCAATCATCTAAACAAATTGTGTTTTTCATTTCAGTGCAAGAGATTAGATTCTTAAAGGCGCACCAATCCCTGTGGATAAGATACTTTTTATACTATAACTTGAATGTGTACACTTTCACGCAATCGCGAAGTACTTTTTACACGCAACAAGTTTTTGGCACCGTTGTCGAAGATTGGCAATATCGAATTTGCTTTTAATTTCTTGCATTTTACTTTATTTTATTTCTTAAAAGTTTTTAATTCTTTTTCGGATTCAAGGAATTTACAAAATTTGGTTTTGTTGTTGTGTATGACCAGAGCAAGACCACCATCAGAAGAGCATTCATTTGAACCCGAAATTGAACAAGTTTTTCGAAGGAGGAGACGTGAACAACGAGCAGCAATGGCAGATCTTGTTCCTAGTATCGACAATCAGCATGTCGCGGAAATAGGAGATGACATAGATGGTCAACAACCAATTCATATGGAACGAAGATCCATTAGATATTACTTGGAAGAAGATCTCAATAGATCAAATCCAGGAGTTGTTGCACTTGAAATTGAAGCGACACATTTTGAGTGGAAGCCAGTAATGTTTAGTATGATCAATATGATAGGTCAATTTAGCGGATCGGCAACTGAAGATGCTCGACAACATCTCAAGTATTTCTTGGAGATTTGTAACTCATTCAAGATTCAGGGAGTTCATGAGTATATTTTGAGATTAAAATTGTTTCCATATTCATTACGAGATAGAGCTAAAATGTGGTTCAATAGTATTCCATCCGGATCTATAGGATCCTGGACGGAATTATGTCACAATTTTCTTGCTAGATTTAGTTCTACAAGTCTGACTGATAGATTACGTAATGAAATTAGTTCTTTTCGGCAGGGTGATGATGAAGCAATGTACGAAGCATGGGAGCGATATAAAGACCTTTTGCACAAATACCCTATGCATGGATTCGCATTATGGACACAAGTGACGATGTTCTACAATGCTGTGAATACGCCAACCAGGATGATGTTAGATGCCTCGGCAAATGGCATTTTCCTAGAAAAATCGGCAGAAGAATCAATGGAAATTTTAAATCGAGTGGAAAAGAATGATTACCAGTTCCCAAATGCTAGACGAGGAGGAATTAGACGAAACAACAATAAAAATGATGCATTGAGTTCAATTACTTCACAATTGGCTAATTAGACGAATCTGGTTATGAATATGCAACGCCAAAATAACACAAAAGAAGTTGTAATCTCCATTTTTGTCCGGATTTAACACGTTGCTTTTAATAAAGGGTTTTGTCATTTGGGCTTCGTATGTAGGTTCCTTAAGAAGGAGATTATATGTCATTACGGTTTGCCTGAAAGAATAATCACTGATAATGCTTCCAATCTAAACAACAAGATAATGACGGAAATATGTAAGCAATTCAACATTGTGCACCATAACTCCACTGTTTATCGTCCCAAAATGAACAGAGCGATAGAAGCAGCCAACAAAAATATTAAGAAAATCATAGCCAAAACTACAGAAAGTTTCAAAGATTGGCATGAAAGGCTACCGTTTGCCTTGTTCTTTTATCGAACCTCTATACGAACCTCAACAGGAGCAACACCATATTCGTTGGTATATGGTACTGAGGCAGTACTACCCATTGAGGTGGAGATTCCATCACTCCGAATTCTAAATGAAGTAAAGTTGAATGATGCTGAGTGGATACAAGCCCGGATAGATCAACTAAACCTCATTGAAGAAAGGAGGTTAAGAGCTGTCGACCATAGTGAAATGTATCAAAAGAGGATGATGCGAGCTTATAACAAAAAAGTTCGCCCAAGAGAATTTTTAGAAGGGGATCTGGTATTGAAAAAGATCATACTCAATCAAAAGGACTCCCGAGGAAAGTGGATGCCCAATTGGGAAGGACCATATGTGGTAAAGAAGGCTTTCTCTGGTGGAGCATTAATTTTAACGGAAATGGATGGGGAAGAATTGAGTAATCCTATAAACTCATACGCGGTGAAGAAATATTATGTGTAAAAAAAAGGAAAAAGAAAGGAGGGTTTAGGGCGAAAACCCAAAAATGGGCGGTCTAAAACCAAAAGGGGAAGTCTGAATTGAAAATCCGAACAGGACGATTCAGACATGTGTGAATGCGGTCAGTAGATGTTATTTTGATAACGGAATGTACCCCGGTCCCACGAACGCCAAAGAAGACAGCCAAGGGTGATCTGTGAGGGGACAACTCCAGTCGATGGGTCCTCATTATTCATACAGCGGACATTTTCCTACCTTATTATTATTATTACTATTTTTTATTTTGTTTCTCTTCCTTCTTTATTTTCCCTCCTTTTCTCATGTTTGCCATGTTTTTGAAATATGCTAATATTTATAGTTATATTTGATTGGTTATCCTTTTTCTCAGTGTAGACAATTTAAACAACATAATTTCTCAGTATTACTATGATTAAAACTGTTGAGTGTAGGAGATTCGGATTCAGAGGCATTTATCAAAATTATAAAAAAGGAGGCGAATGGGACGTGTCAAGAAGAGATGTGAAGGTTTACATTTCTATGATGCCAAAGGCGAAAACCCGAAAGGGCGCCTAAAAAAAGAGAGAAAAAATAAAAACCCGAAAAGGGCGTTTCAAAAAAAAGAGAAAAAAAAAGAAAAGAGAAAAAAAATCTAAAGTGAAAACCCGAAAGGGAGCTTTAGAACGACCAGTTTTGCCAGACGGAATAAAGAATAACTGTGTAGATATTATATGGGAAAATGAGAAAGGATAGAAGTTTGAAGATCGAGAAGAAGCAGCCGAATGTTCATCAACTTTCATGCATCATGTATAGGTAGACATCCTTAAGATTAGGAGCATGCCAACACATTCATCATCGTGTTTTGTCCTCTTTTCACAGGTACAAAGGGACAGAAAAATGGATAGCCATTAAATTGGATATTTATAAAGAACAAAAATCTTTGTTGCCACATTGAAGAACACATTTTTAGGGTTTTCACATCCTTTTAGGAAATAAACTCGTCAATTTTGAAGACATTTCAATTTATCGTCACAAGCGTTGTGCTAAACCTCGTCCAATCTGCTTTAAGACCATTGAGGAAAGCAGAATATGCCTTTAAACCACAAAGGAAAGGTAGTATTGGCTTTACGACCGTGAAGGGAGGCCAAGTTCGCCGACAACCCTAAAAGGGAAGCGAACACCTGCTCTAAGACCACTAAAGGGAGTAGAATCTGCTTTAAGACCAAGAAGGAAGCAGAACACGCCTTTAGACCATGAAGGAAAGGCAGAATCGACTTTGAACCCACGAAGTGGAAGTCAAGATCCGCTCTTTTACCATTTCGGGAGAGCAGATCGTGCTAACAGGGAAGTAGGACAAAACTAGCGATTATGGTCTTTGCTTTACTCTTGTTTCACAAGTATAAGCAAAGAGGGGCAGTTGTAATCACCATTTTTGTCCGGATCTAACACGTTGCTTTTAATAAAGGGTTTTGTCATTTGGGCTTCGTTTAATATATAGTCTGGGCGTTAAGTATTGCTTGATGTTTATACATATAATTGCATATATTAGTATAGGTGTATGCATTTATATATATCATATAAATAATTTAAGACATTTGTATATATATATATATATATATATATATATATATATATATGTGTGTGTGTGTGTGTGTCCATCTTATGCGGGTAGTTTATATATTATTATATGTCATTAATTAAGTCATTATAATTAATTATGTAACATGTATCTATATGTGTCCTTAAATAATGTATGTGCATGAGCATTATTATATATTGCATTTGACATCTTATTATTATATATGTTATTAGCCCAATTAATACGTATAATGATAAAAATCCAATTTCAAATATATATAATAATAATAATAATAATAATAATAATAATATTAAAGCCCAAATAATAATGTTATGAAGTCCATGTCTTTTATTACCAAATCCAAAAATTATATTTATAGCCCAAACAAATAAAATTACATAGCCCAAACAAGGCCCAACCGGCTAAATATAAAAAAATAATAATAAGCCCTTATTATACAAAACCCTAACATATTATGTTTATGTGCAGCCAAATTTGTATCGTCCGATCAGATCCAAATATGATGGCTCAGATCAAAGCTGACCAAGGCTATCCAGTACTCCAAGAAGCGCGTGACAAGCACGCTCCCGTCGCTTCAGTTGTCCCGCGCCGATTCGAGTCTCCCACGCGCCCAACAACAGACCTGTCACTGGCCGTTGACCTCCAGACGTGACCACCAGAAATTCCGCTTCCAATACGGTCGTCGTACATACACAGAACCAAAAAAAGAAACGATTAACATCTTCAAGAAAGCCAGAACTGGAAATGTACTCAAAAAGTCTATTGGATGTAATAAAAACCTAGAATCTATATCCGGATTTTTCGGGCTTGTAAACGGGATATAAAATCCCAGAACCATCTTTGTAAAAGGAGGATTTTTTTCTTCACGGAAAAGCAATAGAAAGAAGTCTGAGATTTTCTGAAGGTAAAAAAGGGGGTCCTTCTTTTCTTACATGCAGATAGTTTCGAAAGATTACATGAAGCAAAAATCGAGTCTTACTGTTCGAAAACGAAACGGTTGTTGCCGCGTAACGAGGGAGGTGCGCCGATGAACAACACCGCTTAATTCTCTTCCTCTCCTTAATCCTTTTTCGATTATGAGTGTTTTTTTTTCTAAAAAAACAAAAGGTTTCGTTTTCTTTGAAGAAAGTTCATAGGTTTTCAATCGAACTAAATGGATAACAAGTGGGTTAAGGATTTTAAAAAAAAAGAAGGGGTTTGTGTCTGGTAAATCTTTTCTGTGTAAGGATCCAAAACTAAAAAAGAAGAATTAAAGTAAAGGGAGAGATCAGATAGAGCATAGGGAGACAATAGAGAAAATAATTGGGGAAGAAAACAGAGACAATTTCATTCATTCCATTCATATCCATCCAAAGAGAAAAAATAGAGTATATAACCCTAGATTACACTCCCAAACGACAGTGCATAAGGACATCCCAAAACTCACCATTTCATTTAATAACTAATTAACTAACACTTCTAATTAAACTAATTATTTACTCACACCAACAGCTAATAAAAAGAGTCCATGACAATACTCCCTGCTCAATAAAATCCTTGTCCTCAAGGATTTGAACATGATCCTTTTTCGATGATTAGACCAAATATGCCCTCATGCTCTTTTAACCTTAAACAAAGATGAATTAGAAACCATCAGTAGTTCTTCCATACTAACAATGATTAAAAACCAAAGATCATCTAACATTTCCATGTGGACGTTGGCAAGAATAACACCTCCAGGATCAAAAATGACCACTTCCAAATTGTAGTTAAATGCAGCAAAAGCTAAAAAATAACCCAGTTCAACACTTCTCTTTTCCATTTTACTGCCACTTCCACGAAGAAAAACAAAAATTAAAATAACAACTTGCATTCTCCAACCATCACATATCCTAGATAAACCTGGATCGAAGGAAAAAAAGTGTTAAGCATTTTCATCACTGAAACAAGTTCAGTTTTGTAGGCTCGCACAACCTTGTTTCCTTCTCTATATAAAGTATTGAAGGTAACTCTGTCTCCATATAGCTGATAGTTGCTAGTCTTGTATTTTTGTTCTTCCTCATAGTATTTATTGAAACCTAAACTCTCCTTGATTTCTTCAAAAGATGGCATGCTTCTTGGCAGTAGAATACGGCCGCCTTTGAGAGTAGCTAATGAATCCTGCATTGCTTGGTCAGATACTCCAATTAAGGAAAATAGATATGCCACAAGTTTATATACAATTTTCTCCGGTTCAAGCGAAATGAATATTGGTGTTTTTCCTCCACCTTCAAGCATGTTAGCCGTTTTCGGAATTAGTGGAGAAACTTCACAAAAGGCTTTTATCTTTCCTTTAAAAGCTAATGCATCAATAAAAAAAGATCTGCTCCAGCATCGGCAAAAACCTTTGATATCCAAAATGACTCTCCTAAAAACAATGCTTGACGAGAATCGGTTCGTTCCACAATAACAATGTCTAAATCATTCTCTTCACGAGAGTCAATTGTTGTTTTGATTCTCATAATGACTTCCTCTCTAGACACCACCTTCCTGCCTTGTGTATGACCACAAGCTTTCGGAGACACCTGATCTTCAAGAATGATCCCTGCAAAGCTAGCTCTTATATATCCTTTAATAGTTCTCTTCACATTCATCGCATTTTCATATCCATTGTCACCATCTCTAATGACAGGAAGATACATGACTTGGGTGGTTTGTTGGCCCTGATCAACCAATTTCCCATAGGAAATAAATCCTGTGTCTAGTAATCCCATGCGAGCAGCAAAAATGGAAAAGTTTGAACCTCCTGGATCATATGGTAGAGATAACTTTATGTGATCCGATAGCTGATTTACATCTCTGGATTTCACCTGAATTTTACCTTGCTCTTTAGTACATTCATTGGTGCTCACCAACCGATTACATTGACCTATTTTGTGGCCAATCATCTCATCCTCCATAGAAGAATTCAACCTCATCCCCTGAATTTTGTCGTTCAAATCAGTAAGATTTATCTTACTAATCATTACTTCATCACACTTGGAAGTAATCCTTTCATCCTCATTCGCTTCAACTGTTGGCATCAAGACTTCCTCAAATTGTTGAATTGCACTCGAACCCTTAATCAAGTGATCAATATTTTCTGATTCTGTGTCTGTTGTCATAGACAATCTCTCGAACACCATGTCTTCATTAGAGACTGGTAATCTGTCGAGTTCCATGTCTTCATTAGAGGCTGGCAATCTGCCGAACACCATGTCTTCGTTAGGGACTGTCGCATGTGATTCTAATGTCGGTTCCACATAGTCTGATATCACATTGTCTTTATAAAATTGAATGTCCATCCGACAGCAACCGTCGTAGATATAACAACCATGTAAACAATTTCTAGCCGAGATTGCATCTAAACGGTTTTGAAACTTGATCAATGCTTGAAAATTAGTCGATTGTTGAAGTAGAACAATCTTATCCACCAACCCATGAGGAAAGAACACTTGATACATAGTTTCCATTGTGATCGGATATATTACTTGAGTGACGGTTACCAACAATATCCGACTGGTTGAATAGCTTTCTAACAACACTTTAAATTCTTCGCAAAACTTCGACCAAGATAATTGTTGAACGTCAACCATGACTGAGACTGAAGGCTTTTGGATTTTACACACAATGATTTGCTGCTGCTTGATTCTGAAATTTTTTAAAAAAAAAAATCAGAGGATAACCTGAGTTCTGATGCCTTTGTGAGGATCCAAAACTAAAAAAGAAGAATTAAAGTAAAGGGAGAGATCAGATAGAGCATAGGGAGACAATAGAGAAAAGAATTGGGGAAGAAAACAGAGACAATTTCATTCATTCCATTCATATCCAGTCAAAGAGAAAAAACAGAGTATATAACCCTAGATTACACTCCCAAACGACAGTGCATAAGGACATCCCAAAACTCATCGTTTCATTAATAACTAATTAACTAACACTTCTAATTAAACTAATTATTTACTCACACCAACAGCTAATAAAAATAGTCCACGACATTCTGAAAATGAAAGAAACTTTTTGGGGTCGAATACTTTGATTTCTTCACCTGGTGTTTCAAGATTTTTTAAGAAAATGAAATAGATGAACACTCGTATAATTTCCAGAGCAAGGTTTAGTCTAAAAGGGGGTCGGTTTAGATTCCAGTGATGAAATTTAATATTTTAAAGTTTCAAGGTCTAAAAGCTGTCAAGTGGAGTTACAAACCGTGTACTTTGAATTAGAAAAAGGGTTTTAATTGTCATTTATTGCCCATATTTACTTTGCCTCTTTTCCAGTCGTTTCTTCTCCCCTGTGCTCATCCTTTTTATATTATTTATATTATATTTTCATATATTTATTATCTGTTTGAACATTTATATTATGCCTCATGTGATGTTTATTTCATGTATTTTGTCATGTACCTTTCCTATGTATCATGGTTAAATGTTTATGTCTCACTCTTCGGTGGATCTTTTGTACCCATGGTACCCACTGTTTTTGTCTTCATTACTGCTCTTCGTATGCTTATTTCGCCCATACACATGATATATATTGCTACGTTTCACTTTATTTATATTTGTTTGTATGCTAATCCTTTTTGGTAGTAACATTAGTTGTTGCATATATACCCATTATCCACTTTTTTATATAGATTTTACCCATGATCTCTTTCATGTATTTGTCACTTATACTCATGTTGCTATGAGTTGCTGCATGTAGGATATTTTGCTGCACCGTGAATAGTCCCATGTTTGTTTCTATTTGTTTTAATCATGGACCCATGTACCTTGATGCCACTGTTCCTTCATGCATTTACTGGATTCATTAATTGCCTGCCGCGTGCATTTCTTTAAATGTGAACTCCATATTAATCATTTCACCCATATATACAACTATTCATATATTGTTTATTATGTTACTTCTTTTATTTATTTATTTATTTATTTATTTTTTACTTGTCATTTGCATTTGTTTTCCATGCATTCATTCGCTCACTGTATACATATTTTCTCATTAATTAAATTAATTGAAAACAAAAGAGAAATTTTGATTAATTTCAATATTCGAATCATAACCGTCCAGATTATTGGAGGTTAATCGAATATTCTAATTAATTTTTATTGTCTATTGGTAAATAAAACTAAAATTGACAAGATCATGACATCGTCTTTTTATGTTGCATCATTCATAAAGGTGACGTACGAGATCTGAACCCTAAACTAACGCGACGGTCAATATTATTTGACGTCGTTTTAGTCTATGGTCCGGTGTATCGTCTACCTTATTAATTAAATGTTTTATTAATTTGACTCACCAATTATATTATGTCGTTTAATCTAGGTCGATTTTGAATTTAAAAACCAATTTAAAATTAAATTAAAGTTCAAAAATGAGTTTTAAAAGAAAATATTTTTGGTACCGGTTTCCGGGCGTGTTGGGGGTGCTAATCCTTCCCCACGCGTAACCAACTCCCGAACCCTTTTTAAAACGAATCTCTGGTTTTCCTTTATGGTGTCCGGTCTACCTAAGTGACCGGTGGCAACTCCAATTTTAAAAGAATTAATGTTTTAAAGTGACATTTCAAAGGGGATTAAATAAGTAGCATCAAAGACCTTTTACCCCCACACTTTCAAAATTAATTTTCCGTTTTCCATCTTCGAAACTCTAAAAAGGTTGCTACAGAAGCCAAGGTATTGAATTCCTTTTGTGATTTGTGTAATGGTAACCATGATTCTTCTGAGTGTTTGCAGAATCCAGAGTCAAGTTTCTAAGTGGGAAACTACAATCGGAACAATGCAATGTCAAACACTTATAATCCTACCTTTAAGAAGCATCCCAATTTTTCTTAAAGCAATCCGAATAATGCTCTGAATTAGGGAAGTTCGAGCACACAAGTATCAGGATTCCAACAGAATATGCCTCGGCAACAGATGCCGCAGCAAACGATGCAGTCTAGTTCTTTGGAAGACTCTTTAAAAACTTTTATTATAAGAACTGAAGCTATGTTTGCTAGTAATGATAAATGAACTAATGATTTCATGAACAGGACTGAGATGCGGTTGCAAAATCAAGAGGCAACACTCAAAACGCTGGAAACACAATTTGGTCAATTTGCACAAATTGTGAATACAAGACCACAAGGTAGTTTACCTAGCAACACTGAGATCCCCAAGGGAATTGGCTATGAGCAATGTAAGGTAATCACTACTCGAAGTGGATTAAAGATTAATGATGAAACTGTGCAGGAAAAAGAACATCCAATAAAACCGAAACCGAGACAAAAAGATGAACCCAGTGAAAAGAATGAGGAACCGGAAAATGCCACGGCAAATCATGATGCCTTGACATTGCCCTCTCTCAGATTCCAAACGAATGAGAGAATTGAGGATATTCGATTGCCACCACCTTTTCCACAGAGGCTTCGACGGTAAAAGCAAGAATATCAATTCAAGAAATTCTTGGATATTCTGAAGCAAGTTCATATTAATTTTCCGTTGGTTGAGGCAATAGAGCAGATGCCAAATTACGCTAAGTTTCTCAAGGATATTGTTTCTAAGAGAACGAGGATAGGCGAATTTGAAACTATTGCCGTGACGGAAGGATGTATGGCTATGTTGCACAACAGGATGCCACCGAAGTTAAAAGATCGAGGAAGTTTCACAATTCAATGCTCAATTGGGAATCATTATGTAGGGAAGACACTATGTGATCTTGGAGCAAGCATAAATCTTATGCCCAAATCAGTTTTCCAACGATTGGGAATCGGAAAAGCTAGACCCACTACAGTAATGTTGCAGCTTGCCGATAAATCTTATGTGCATCCAGAGTGGAAAATTGAGGACATATTGGTAAGGGTCGATAAATTTATTTTTCTTGCTGATTTTATTGTTTTGGATTGTGAAATAGACGAATTTGCACCCATCATTCTTGGGAGACCATTTTTAGCGACGGGAAGGACTTTAATTGATGTCGAGAAAGGAGAACTTACGATGCGAGTTAATGATCAGTAAGTTAAGCTTAACGTTTTTCACACTCTTAAGCATGCTGATGACCCAGAGGAATGCAAAATCATTCAAGGAACTACTGAATTTGTAATCACTAATTTTATTCGGGGTGTTAAACCCGGTTTTAATTTTCATTTTTATTCGAATATTGGGCTTGTAATTAATACAGAAAATGCAAAAAATATTACTATACTTATTTCCTTTTTAAATTTTGATTTTATTTTAATTTTATTTTATTGTTATTAAAACCAAAAATCAAAAAATTATTATTATGTTGTTTATGTTATTTGTATATAAATATATGTTATCTTTTTCTATAAAAAAAACTCAAAAATATTAATATATTATCTCTTCTATTTTTACCTTTAATTCGGGCTTTTATTTTTATTCATTTAATATTATTATTTACTTATTTAATATTATTATCAGTTTTATTATTATTATTTATTTTGTTATTACTATTATTATTTGTTATTATAAATAAATCAGATTATAAATTAAAACCCAAGTATTAAATAAATAAATAATAATATACAAGCCTAGAATTAAATTTAATTATAAAACCCATCTGATAAATTAATTACAAGCCCACACATCAAGCCCAAACCGGTTAGCCCTAAACCCGGTTATAATTAAGAAACCCTAGCCTAATGTCAATCTTTTTGTTGGCGCAGCCCATATCCAGCCGTTGGATCAAATCCAGATCCAACGGCTCAGATCGAAGCAGGAGAAGAGTCTTCTAGACTCCCACGCACTCACGCGCGCCTCATTGGCTCCCAACGCGCGCCGACTCAGCTTCTAGGGGCCTCTTCGAATCTCGCGTGCATTCCACGACCGGTCCTCCAACTCCAATCGATCCAATAGCCGACCACCGTCTAACATTTCTCCGGCCAAAGGCGGTTCACCGGTGGTCCCCTCCTCTCCAACGATTGCCACATGCACACAAAAAAACAACAATGCATCATAATCGTACACCAACAGATCAATATTGCCAAACATTTGCAGAGAATTTCAGAACCAATATCAACCAACAAGCCGACCAATATCAGAGGCAATACACCAAAATTCCAGACGAATCGTACAAGGCAGAGAGCAAACCAATAGCAAAATTAGGATTTTGTTTTTCTTTTATTTCAAGTGTAATATTACTCGGCCATAAGAGAGAAAACCGAGAGCATTGTAAAGATCTCTCCCACCACAAAATAAATAGAATACAAAAATTTCAGTGGTATTTTCTCTGTCTTTTCTTTTCATTCATTGAGTCAAAAATAGATTAGGGTTTCGATTATACCTTTTGTTCCGAGCAACGCCGGCGACTCCTTCTCCTCGGCAATAAGTCTATCGCCCTTCTTTTGGAGGTCGTTTATGGTAAGCCGATATAAGGAAAAAGGGGTCGACCGGGTTCTTGTTCCAGGAAAGGGGCCTTTTTTTGTTTCGGTTTTCATAAAAATGGAAGCTTTGTAGTGTTTTTGGTTTCAAAAATAATAGATCGGGTTTTGTTTTGCTTTCGGTTTCAAAGGAAAGAGAAAAATTTTGGGTTTTGATTTCGCCGGCCACCGCTAGCTGGCCGGAATCTGGATTTTGCGGTGGTTCTTCAAGAAGGTCGCCAGTTTCTGGGGAAATATGATGAACACTTTGAATGTGTTCATCCATTTCCCAGAATTACAGAGAATTTTGGGGGGCTTGGCTTCGGTTAAGAGAAAAATATGAAATAAAGGGGGTTATTTTTTGTTTTGAATGTGTTTTATACGCCCGGGTTAAAAGGAAAATGGAGAAATCACATTTTAAATCCCTTTGTGTCCTTTATTTTGCAATACCAGTCCTGTACATTTATTTTGTTTTGCAATCAGGTCACGGATCTGGTTATAATCATCTGCTTAAAATGTTTATTCATTTTCTGGTCCCTCCGTGTTTACGATCTTCCTTTTAAGCCCTCCCTCACATAAAAATGACAACTTGAGGGTCTAATTGTTTTTTAATCCTTTCATTTTAGCCCATTCCAGTGGCTTTTTGTTTATTTTGGCCTATTTTATTCATTTAATTTGATTATAATTTTATTTTATTCATTTATTTATTGTTCATGTCGCATATATTTCCTTATTTATTTGTATGACATATTCATGTTTATTTACCTACATATTTTATTTTATTGTGCATATTTATATTTATTGATGCATTATTTTGATTCATGTTGTTACATACATATATATATATATATATGTTTTTTTTATATTCATTTGTTTTGCATATTTTATCTTATGTTGCATTTACATTTTATTTTGTTCATGTATGTCTTATTCATGTGTGCATTTTAGTTTATTGCACTTTATTATATTTTTTCATGTTATTATTTTTATTTACTTTGTCATATTTTCATTACACTCATGTTTATTTTAACATTGTATATATGTTGTAAATAATCAATTTAATGCCACTTTAAATTGGAAATTGTAAAAATTGATTAAGCGGTAATTTGACATAGGTGCCAATTTTTGGGAGGTTTTAAGCGTTAATCCCATTTTAATCATAACCAACTCTCGGATCCTAATTTATTCGAATCTTTGGTTTTTACAGTGTCCGGTCTACAAAAAGTGACCGGTGGCGACTCCAACCGATTTTTAAAATCTTTTCCATTTGTTTTTCCATCCATTTCAAATTAGCGACTTTTTACACTTTAAGAAATTTAGGGTCGCTACAGAATTCAACTTTGGAGTTGAGGAAGATGTCCTTAAAAATTGCCTCGGCAATTGTATTGTCGAACCTGAAGAACATATCAAACTTGAAGAACCAAATGACAAAGAATAACATGGAGCCAATTGGAAAGTTAGTCGTCCAGGTAAGTTTTTCAAACCAGTTGATGATTCAGGTAAGGGAGGAAAGATTTCAAAACCATCTAGTGAGCAATCTCCAATTCTTGAATTGAAACCTTTGCCAGGGCAATTGAAACATGCCTATTTGGAAAATAATGACTCATTGCCTATAATAATTTCTTCTAAGTTGCAGCGTAAACATGAAGAACAAGAGTTTGACATTGAAATGAAGGACAGGAAAGCAACGGAAAATCAAGTGGCTGATCATTTGTTAAGGTTAGGAGGAGGAAACAATGAGGATGATCCTTTGAAGATCGATGATGAATTTAAGGATGAGAAATTACTGATTGTCTCGGTAATGCCACAACAATTCTTGCCTAGGAAATTGGTTCTTTTCAATTCCCGGTTGAAACATTTTCCTGAAAATCTTCAGTCAAGATTGTCCAAATTGTTTGAAGTTGTTAATCGTTTCCACACGGTGCAGTGATAATCAAGTCCACTATAGATGAACGAGAATTTAAAGTGAATGAACAAAGATTGAAGCACTACACCAACACCATTTGAAAGATTGATAAAGAAGGGGTTACTTTAGAAGATACATGATCATGATCTTCTTTAGTATTTTTATTTTTATTGCATTTTATTTTGGACAATTTTTAATATTTAATTTTTTTTCTTTATTTCGATATTTTTATGGATTTTCTTAATTACGGTTTCTTTTATTTTAGGAATAATTATTCTCTCATGATTTGAATAATTCCTACTTCATTGACTTTTATATTGTTTAGGAAAGGAAATCAACATCAAAGGAGATTTGATTGCAAATGTGGATAGATGAGAATATGGGTTAAACTTTGAAGAGATTAATTCTATAATTAACTCTAAAAGTTGCCCTTATTTTTGGTCTATTTATTTCTTTTTTTTTTATCCTAACTGAATTTCTTTCCCTGCAATGATGATCTTTGTAGCATAATTTCTTCAATATTATGTGTTTTTCTTGAACATGGTGGATCAATGTGTTGTGCTACTATGCTCGTTATAACAAAACTTCACATGCCCAGGCAATTGTTCTGGCCATGCAATTGTTGCTCAAGTACAAGACAAGAATCGATGGAGGAACTAATCCACTACTAGCACAAAAATCACGAGGACAAGAAGCTAAATTCTAGGCAACCAGGAAATTGCTAACTAAAGGTGACAACATCTCTAACTAATTCATTTACATTTTTATTTTTATTTTTGCATGCATCGGGGACAATGCCCATCTCGAGTTTGGGGGGGTATTTACCTTTAATCATTCATATTAGTTGCATTCATCTTTCATGTTGTATATAGTTTGCATATATTAGTTGCCAAGAATTTCAATTTAATTTACTTGCTTTAAATTTGATGGATAACCAATGATGAGACTTATGCCTTTGCACTTAATTGAAATTGCCTTTGGTTTTAGAATTACATTTAAAAGATTTAGAATTTTACTATGATGCTGAAATCTTTTACACGGTTGTGACTTGTTGTTTGATAGAAACTTTGTGATTTTAGGTTGAATTTTGGGCTTATAAAAGAACAAGAAGAAGAAGATAAGCAATATCATTTTAGAGGTGCTCGAAACAGGCTCTAGTTTGTGTGCATTAAAAGAATCACTAGAGGTTCCCGAAAACTGGCTCTAGTTGATAAAATTAAAGAATTGCTTAAGTGTTAGAGGTGCCCGAAACTGGCTCTAGTAAGATTAATGCCCAACAATTATTGTTAAAACCTTTTTTGTCACATAGAATCTTGAAAATCAACTTGATCACAACCACACACACACTTCATCACGAGCATTATAGTTTGATTCTGGAAATTTTCTTTGTCTTTCGAAAAATTTTAAGGTAATCATATTTTGTGCCCCGTTCTGAGGTTAGAAGTTAAATTTTGAAGCATGTATTTGAAAATTGAATGCCCTGACAATTAATTGTAGGTTTGCATTGCTTGAGGACAAGCAACAACTCGAGTCTGGGGGTGTGTTAGGTGTTATAATTTACTGTTTTAGTTCCCTTTTTACTCATGTTTATTGCTTTACTTAAGCATTTAATTAGTTAGATTTTCATATTTTCATGCATTTTCATTAGTTGTCACCTTATTATCTTTACTTGGTTGTTTTTGGTTAATTTTCGGTGGAAAAAGATGTTGTTGTGGTTTGTTTCCTTTGTTTTGCAGATTTTAATCCTTGATGAAGGAGCTATCTATGGAAAGGAATCATGAGAGAAAGTCAAGATGGGAGATATGGAAAGATTGAAGGATCAAAGCAAAGAAGGAAACACATGATGAGAATAAAATTAGAAATGGATATATTCTATCATGATTATTTCCATGTCTAAATTATTCCATCAACCATGTTGACCAATTATACTCCATATAAGGAGCTTGCCATCCACATCTAGAGAGGAGGCTGGATCGTGAGATTGAAGAGGAAACAAGTGACAGTTGTTTTTCATCTTTGTCTCTTTTGTTATTTTGAGTGATGAGAGGAGTGTCTATTGGAAACTATCACCCAATCATGAACTAATTTCAGTTGGCTTGGGTTATTCTATTGTTATGGATGATTTAGTTTGATTTTTATTTAAGTTTGTGAAGTGTTCTTAATTGGGGTTTACCTATTCTTGACATTTATTTTATTTGCGAGAGAATCGGGAGAGGACCTCGATAAACGATTTATTTATCCAGATTCGGGAGGATTGAATTCACGAAACGAATAGGTATGGTTCGATCCAAGTGCGAAAGAACTAATCCGGCTTAGGGATAAGTGCAGGATTTCAACGGCTAATAAAAGCAACGCTTGCAGAAGCAATGTAACGACCCGGATTTCGGATCCGAGCATCGAGTTAACCCGAGAGTTTGGACTTCGGTTTTGGGCCCTAAGTGAGAGGTTTTGGGCCTTGTTGGGCTGCTTGTTTGGTTGGGCTTGAGTGGTTGTGTTGGGCTTGAGTTGTTAGTTGAGGGCTATTTGGTAATTACATCACTAGAGGTTAAGGGGGTATGTTTTTCTGCAAAGATGTGAACTCATCTTTTCTCTTTTTCCTCTTCACCTCTTCATTCTTTAGAACCAAGAAGGAAAGTTAAAAGGTTTAAACTTTGAGAATTCTTTTGGGAATCCCGTTGTTGTGGTAGAGAAGATGTTATAAGGTTGTTTTGGATCTATAAAACAAGAGAAAGAAGTTAGAGATCCATCATCGAGTTTGGGCAAAGGAAAGAGCTTGGAAGAGTGAGTTCGAGTTTTGGTTGCTGTGCTTGCTAAGGTTGGTACTCCCAACTCATCCTTTCATCATTCATATCATGGTAGTATGCATGACATGTAGATTTTGTGTATGAATGCTTGGTTTGAGCTTTTGGGTTTTTAATGGTAGTTTTCGGATTTATGTGTTAATTGACTGGAAATTGATGTTAAGTTATCCTAAACACTCCTAATAATGTGTAGGAACACTTTAGGGTTGATTGGATCGAGTTTGGGAATGAATCCTAGTAATTTTCTAAGTGCGGACCTGCATTTCGTGCAGGGGTATCGATACACGGGCTACCGGTATCGATACCCATGTGTGAAAATAGGCTATGTGGGCAGGGGTATCGAACCATGGTTCGATACCGGGACCTCCAATGGCATAATGGCATCAATACCAGTATCGATGCTGGAGGGTCCTCTTTCGTTGACCTTGGAAATGGTCAAAGGGTATCAATACTGGTATCGATACCCATGTTTCGATGCCTTCTTTGGGTGGGTATCGAAGCAGGGTGGTTCGATACCCCACATAAGGGTATCGATACCCCTGCGAAAACTTGACAAGATAAGCCTTGTTTGAGGTTTGATAAGAGGATTAAGGGTCTTAATGAATCTTATAACTAATGAAATGAATTGTTAATACGAGTTTGATGTTATAACCCCGAAAGACTAAGGTATGATAAGTCTTAATATATCTTGTTGTGCTAAGATCCTAGGTGGATCGTTTGTGTGGTTTGAGTCCTTGTGTGATGGAAATCCGGATATCCATAAGTGTTGCAACATGTCGAAGGCCATTCGATGTAACATGCCGGATGATGTTTGAAGACTTTTATTCCGAGTGTTGGGCGGCCTCACTCGAAGATGTTCGATGTAACATTCCGAGCATGGGGTTGGTTGGGCGGCCTCCACCCCTTTCCGAACGTTGGGCGGCCTCGTTCAAAGATGTCCGATGTAACATTCTGGGCATAGGATTTGAGGGCGACCTCAATCTTGAGTGTAGGATCTCGATGCTGTGTGGACGCAGGCCTCACTCTTGTGTGTTAGTTTGTGATGTGACATGTTTATGCTGTGTGCGATATTATACATTGTTTATGCCATGTGGTAGGCAAGCATGCTAGATCATTATTTCATGCACGATGTTTATATGTTATGTTTTACTACTTATGATATGCATGATGTTGGCCGAGTTTGGCGTACCCACTAAGCTTTAGTAGCTCAGCGTTCGAAATGTGTTTTCGTGCGTAGGTTAGGTGAAGCCAGTTCGTGGAGCACCATCGAGGTTTGGATTTCAGCATCGACCTATGTCAGAGTACTTAGTTGGACCCTACGTGTTTTGTAACTCAGTTATTATTTCAAGTCGAATGTTCAAAATGATTTGTAATATTTTGGAGCTCCGATTACTTTATATTATTTTGGTCTTACGTTTTAACTTGAATTGGATTTTAATTGTTGGGCTTTCGAAAGAATTTTGAAATACAGGTTTTGGGCCTCCTGCCCAATGTGACATCCGGGTCGGGGTGTTACAAGCAATGTTTTGCCGAACCTCAAGGATAATCGCCCAAATTGCCCGAGCAATTCCCTCATCGCAATTGCCCAACCAATCTACGAACTGACAACTCGGAGAAATGTCATAAGCAATCGATTGAGCCCAATTGCCAAAGCAAGTTGGGTGGTGCGAGCACTCACTTACAAAGAAGAAACCATTTGACAGTCTTTCCATAACTCGGAATAACCCGACCTAGTTTCTCTTATCGATTATCTCAATTATTTTACTTTCTCATTTATTATTTAATTTTATTTTAAATAAATCATCTAAACAAATTGTGTTTTTCATTTCAGTGCAAGAGATTAGATTCTTAAAGGCGCACCAATCCCTGTGGATACGATACTTTTTATACTATAACTTGAACATGTACACTTGCACGCAATCGCAAAGTACTTTTTTACACGCAACATGAATATATATATATATTATGCTTATAATTGTGAACTGAGTGATATCGTGATATTTGTATGCACTTTAGAGACACACTGGGCTTTATAGCTCATTCTTTTAGATTATTTTTTTCAAATATCTGGCCCTAGGAGTTGGTACTTGGAGATCTCACTCAGATACAGTTTATTACTATTTTTAGTATGTTTATTTACAAATATTTTTTTTGGATTATTAGGGATTAAGATGTATTTAAACATCATGCATAGAACCAGTTATTCAAACCTATTAATTTTAAATCAAAATATTTATTTTTTAACTATGCTTTTACCTTTTGGTTTACAAATTTGGTTTTGCATCACTTTTTACAATTACTTGACATAAAAGTTTTAAAAGCAACATTTTTAACATGTCGTGCTCCTTAAGTTAAAATTAAGGGGGTTACATTTTTGGTATAAAAGCTGAGTTCAACACTCGGCCTGTGAGGCCCATTACAAAAGTTTTTACAAAAATTTTAAAAAGCAAGCATGCATTAAATATTTTTGGGATATGGGATATTTTGGAAAAAAAATTATTCATGTGTTTTAAATCCGAGACTCCAGTAACAAATCTTACTATAGGTTATCACCTTTTGTAGATAGATTATTATGTCACCTTGCATGAGTTTTAGACTTGTGTATGTTTCATATAGATTCAGAACTAGATAGATTGAGTATCCATTAGTTAGTGATTACTACTCATGATATGTAATTTCCCTATAAGTTATTTTATCTTTTTTTTATTGATAACAATAGTTTTGAACCACATGAATCTTTGAGCTATGTTTTTTTAGTAACCTTTATAGGTCTAAACCCAAGTTATAAAAAAAACTCAAACATCAATTTATCGAACAAAAAAATCGTGATTGTAGGTATTTTTGTGAATTTTAAATCAAATCCTTTTTGAGAACTCTTTATTGTCTTTTGTTATCTGATCCTAGATGCTATTTTAAATTTTTCTCTAAAACATTATTTCTTTTGGAAATCTGTCGTTAAGTCTAGAAAATTTCGAGGACGAAATTTCTTTTAAGGGTGGGAGAGTTGTAATACCCCAAAATTTATTACAAATTTTAAAACCCTAGTTTTGAAATGCCTAATTAAAAACCCTAACTTTTAGATTCCCAATTTTTGAAACCCTAATTTTTTTGAGGTTTTTAAATTGATTTTCTAAATTCAAGAAAAAAATTTGGGGATAAAATTATAAAAGTTTAAAAGTTTAAAGTGTGAATTTGAAGTTTAAAAGTTAAAGTGATGTTTTGAAAATCTTAAAGAGATCAATGGCAAAATATGTAATTTATTCTTGTTTTAATGTTTTTTTCAACGTGTTTTTATTTTTTATTTTTAAATAAAATTATTATATTATTAATTATTATAATATATGTTTTGAAATTTGAGAAATCTTGGATGACCAATTTATTTTTAAATTGAATTCTATTTTTCACTGAAATCAAATACCTTTATTTAAAGTATTCTTCTAATTTTATTATTATTTTATTAAAAATATTACTTTGTTTTAATTATTGTTTTATCAAAACTCTTTATTTATTATTATAATATATATTATATGAAGTTACTTTCGAAGATGAAAAATCCTTTTAAAATTCTATAATCTTTTTATTATTATTTTATTAACCTTTTTATGGTTTAATAGAATTCTAATTCAAATTAGAATCATTTATTTTTCTCTATATATACATATTTTGGTCTAAGAGAAAACCCTACATTATTTTCTTTCATCAAGATTCTCTAAAGCCTATGTTTTCATTATTTAATTCTATTCGAGTTCAAAACCGCGTTATTCAGTAATTTGAGTCACTTTCGCTAAGGCGTGTTCTCTTACTAGTGCTATATTTGTTTGTTGTTGTTTTTTTTAAATATTTTTTTGTGACATGCTTAATATTTTATGTTTTGAAAAATATTCGTGTTTTGTTGGCATGTCTAATTTTTGTATTGTGTCTTTGATTGCATATTTGTGTTTCCGTGCTTACGTGTTAATGCGATTTAAGAAATATATAAAACTTTTCGAATTTTGAGATCTCATACCTCTACGAGTAATTATGATTTAAAACACTGTAAAATTGTGTTTTTGGATAAATGATGATTTAGGAATATGAATGAGATTGAAATACATTGCACGATTAATCACCCAATTATCCAATAAATGTGACATGTGTTTTGGTTTTTAAGAAAGATTATTCTTGGAGTCTGGAATAAAGAATGTCAACCTTACTGATGCTCCGATCTTGATAGCACTGATACCCTACATGCCTTTATTCTTGTACCTGACCGTTCGTGAGAATTCCACGGATTGTTTATTAGGTGAAAATGATGATTCTGGAAGAAAATAAAGGCTCATATATTACTTGAGTAAAAAATTCATCGGCTGAGAGACAAGGTACCTGCCGATTCAGAAGTTGTGTTGCGCCCTTGTTTAGACTACTCAAAGGCTAAAAAAGTACATGCTCTATCGTACAACCTGGTTAATATCTAAATTGGAACCTTTAGTTCTTAACGGAATCACCTGCGTTGATCAGAAGAATAGCCCGATGACAAATGTTATTATCCGAATTTGATATTTGTATGTGAATTAGAAAGCAATAAAATGGAGTATCATAGAAAATTTTTTAGCTAGCCATGTTTCAGATGAAATTTTCCCAATAAGGATTTAATGTGTGTAACGAATGACGAAGATGTTCCCAAAGAAAGTTCGCGAAAGCTTTATTTTAATGGTGCCTCGAATGTCTTGGGACAGGGATAGGCACAATACTGATATATCTAGAATAAGTATACTATCCTTTTACTTAAAAGTAAGAATTTATCTATACGAATAATATAATTGAGTATGAGGCGTGCATAATGGGATTGAATGCTTCACTTGAGAAGAAGATCAGGTAACTACGAGTCTTCGGAGACTCCTCCTTAGTGATCTATCAATTAAAAGGAGAATGAAAATTTCAAGACTCAAAACTGATTTGGTACTATGAGGTGACTCAAGAGTTGATCGAGGGGTTTGAAAAAATCAACTTTACCTACCTCCCAAGAGAAAACAATCAAATGGTTGATGCTTTAGCAACTTTCGATTCCATGTTTAAAGCCAACACTAGAGTAGAAATGAAGCCCATCGAGATGAAAACTTTTGAGAAATCAAACCACTATTTTGCTTTAGAAGAGAAAGTAGACGACAATCCTTGGTATTATGACATCCTCAAATACATTATGCCCCAAAAATATCCTGAAGGAGCTAATGAGAATGAAAAAAAGTCGATCCGAAAGATGGCAACTGGATATGTACTCGATGGCGAGATTCTATATATAAGTGGGTATGACGAGGTTCTATCGAGATGTGTAAGTGCCAAAGAAGCTAAGGAAATCATAGTAGAAGTTCACGACGGGTGATGGAGAACACATGCTAATGGTCTATCAATCGCTCGGAAGATCATGAGATACACGATTATTTTTGGTCGACCTTAGAATGAGAATGTATCGATTATGCCAAGAGTTGTCGCCTGTGTAACATCCCGGTTTTGGGGTTAGTAGTTTAAGTGTTAGTTGGGGAAATTCGATTCGAATCGAATCGGATTCCTAGGGTTCGTTATTTCGGGAAAAATTAAAATAATAATATTTTAATCGGATAAGTAATAATTTTGTGGAATGGTTCTAAAAATATTAAAATGGTGTTTTAAAGTTAAAGCAATATTATTTGAACTTTAATTTGATTTTTAATTAGGCTAATTTTGTACTAGTGACTAAATTGTAATTTTGGGAAAAGTTTTGGGGATTTAATTAGTAATTTTTGGCAATTAGGATTTTTGGTGACTAAATTGGAAAGCAAGCCATACTTAGAATCCTTAGAGGGCCATAAACCCAATTTATTTTTAATTAATGATTTATCCACCAAAATTGTTTTTAAATTGTTTATTTTAGTTAATAATTCCATTTTCTTTTGTAACTTCCCATTTTCCTATCTTTTCTCTCCAGATTTTCTCTCATTTTCTCTCCATCTTCTTCTCCAAATTTCTCCAATTACTTGCTGATTTCTTCATCATTTTCTACAAGATTTACTTCATTTTATTCATCATTTCATTCTTTACAAAACCTACTCATCAATTTTGCAAAAATCAACATCTTTTTCAAGGAAATCAAGGAAGCTTTTCTCATCTTTTTGGTGGATTTGATCTCAAGGTAATATTCTGATTTTTTAATCTTTTTCTAAGGTTCTTTATTGAAATTCCCAAGTATTGGCTTGTTCATCAACTATTGCTAGTTTATTTTGTGTTTTTAATTCAAGATTTATGAGTTTTATGATGGATTTTGTGAAATCTTTTGAGATCTAAATTGATGCTGGATTTAGGTTGATTTAATTATGATATTAGGTCAATTAAATGATTAATTAAGTGTTGAATTGATGGCACATTAATTTAATCCCGGAATAATGTAATCGGTGGTGGTTTAAGGTGGTTTTCGGTTGTTTTAGGGGCTGTTTTAGGTGTTCTAATGTTGCTGGAGGTATAAGGATGGGTTGTAAGTGTTTTTGGTTCATAATTGAGGTGGATTAGATGTTAGATTCATTAGGTTTTGGGCTGATGTTGTTTTGGATGCGTTTTGGCTTAGTTTTCGGTCTTTTCGGCTAGGTTTTCGATAGTTTTGTGAGGGTTAAATGTGGCTGCTGTTTTGAGCATGTTGTGATGTGAATATGCTCTATTTTTAATGTTGTAGAGGTAGTGCAAGAAGGTGCATAAGTGGCTGGTGCGTTGGCGTTGCCATCGGAGCATCGGCGAGGGCTCGTTTCGCTTGTCGGTGAGTGATTTCGGGTTTAAAGTGAATCGCATTGGTTCGGTTCTGTTTTGGGGACTATGGAATAGTGTGAAAACTTTCCATAGTTCAAGAGTAAGTGTTTTAAATGATGTTGATGCATTACCTCGATTTTCGGTTATTTTCAGTAATGGCATATATGTGAACAATGATTCAATATGGTTTTGGAATTGCATATATTTGATTTTGAAATGATGCATGCATGTGTTAATTGCTGAAAATGCATGGTTTATTAAGGTATTCATGGGTTATGTAAGCATGAAAAAGAATTTGGATTATGATGAGGTTATTTGCCTATGTTGATAAAGCCATTGAGCATGATTTCTAGTTCACATGATGAACATGTAATGAGTGCATTATGAGCAGCAAGTTAACATGCATGATTGGAATTGATATTGGCTTAGTGACACTAAACTTAGATTCGAATACAAATGACATGTCATTAGGATTGAGTGCACTATAAAAATAATAAGAATAATGATGATGCCTACACGTAAACAAGGGTGACTTTGTGTCCGACCGTGCGTGTAGAGTTTGCCTACACGTAAACAAGGGTGACTTTGTGTCCGACCGTGCGTGTAGAGCTTGCCTATATGTAAACAAGGGTGACTTTGTGTCCGACCGTGCATATAGTTGACCCATGCGTAAACAAGGGTGACTTTGTGTCCGACCGTGCGTAGTGGGGGTAACATGTATACAAGGGTGACTATGTGTCCGACCGATGCATGTTGAGACCAAGTGTCTCCAATTATGGAAAAAGGAATCCGTGTATTCGGTGAACTAAAAGTTCATATTAAGTGATCACTAGAAAGCCAATATGCATATATGAAACGAAACGATTTACTTGTGCATGATACATGAGATGTTTTGACATTGTTGATAAGCATGTTTTGGTTTTACATATTTCAAATAAGCATGAAGAATGCGAGTATGAATTTATAAATGTTTTTGAACTTGTTTTAGAGCTTCCTCACTAAGCATGTTGTGCTTAAGCTCTCTCTTTTCATACTTGCAGAGAAATAGTGATATTCGAGGCTACGTTCGGAGCAAGGGAACCAAGGGGAAGAGTTGTCTCGATTTTTGGTATGTTTTGGCAAATAATTTGGGTTTGGCAATGTGTAAATCGAACCCATGTGAAGTGAGTGATTTTTGCTTTGGTTAATGTTGTAATAAGACCTATAATGATTGGATTGTTGATTGATGGACTATGGTGTTGTTTGGATTATTGAGACATGTACATGAATGAACATTGTTGATTTTTTTTAAATCATATTTTAGGAAGCATGCCTATAGATTGTTTGGGGTCTTTGATGTGATAAATGTATGCTTTAAATTGTTCTTTATTCTTAGGAAATCATGCATATAGTTAAGGGTGTTTAATGGTTATATTTGAGTGGGTGGAATTAACTTAGAATGTTCAAACTTGTCAAAGTGCACAGGGGGTATCGATACCAGTATCGATACCCTAAGGCTTAATTTGGGGTGGTTCGAACCATGGTTCGATGCAATTACTCTACTGGACGCTGGAGTATCGATACCACCTATGGGGGGTATCGATACCAATAGCCTTCGAAGTGCAAGGAGGCTAGCTCCACGATAGGGTATCGATACCGAGACCCAAAAATGTCATTTTAAGTGTGGAAAAAAATATGTTTAGGGTCGGATGACTTTCCATGATCCAATATAGATGCAATGAATGATATTGAGTGTTGTACTATCACCAGGATGCATGATGTTAACTTGAATTTGCATTGATAAATTAATGTTAGTTTTAGTCCTATGATATTGTGAGCTTTACAATTAGGTCCTTATTGTATGAAACATGAAATTGACGATGCAATAATGGTCCGTTTGATCTGAACTTTGTTATGAGTATGCTAAGCATGTTTAATTGAACTATGGTAGATCGCATTACTGGTTTATTGTTGAAATTAAGAATTTATTTGCGTTTTGGTCCTTATATACTGGTATGCGAATTGAATGATTAATTGTGAATCGAATGTTACCATTTTCGTTACGCATGACCTCGACACACTTAGGAACTTAATTATGCATCTAGTTTAAAAAAAACATATCGGTTTTCAGGGTTGTTTATCGAATTGGACCTTAACGGGTTTAGTTCGATATTCCCCGTGTGACCCGTTAGTGCCGGTTCCGTCCAGGCCGGGCTAAGGGGGTTACAGCCTGAAATGTCAGATCTCTTCTGATAAGATATATGCCCCTCCGATACCCCTGCATACATTGAATGCTCATTGGCCATTCGCGGCCTGGGGCATAGACGTAATCGGATAAATGTACCCTAAAGCTTCCAATGGGCATTGTTTTATCCTGTTCACCACCGATTATTTCACAAAGTGGGTGGAAGCAGCCTCTTTTGACAATATTATAAGGTCTATTTTCTGTAAATTCCTAAAAAAAGAGGATTATTTGACGGTAAGGGATGCCTGAAAGGATCATCACTGACAGTGTCACTAACTTGAATAACAAACTGGTGATCGAAGTGTGCAAACAATTCAATATGGTGCATCACAATTCTATCGCCTACCGACCCAAGATGAATTGAGCAGTAGAGATAGAAAATATAAAAATAAAAATATCATTTCCAAGACGACACACACGTACAAAGACTGACACAAGAAGTTGCCATTTGCTTTATTCGCCTACTCGATGTCTATTTGTACCTTGATTAGGTCGATGTCTTATTCTCTAGTATATGGTATAGAGGTGGTATTTCCTATCGAAGTAAAAATTCTCTTTCTCCGGGTCCTTAATGAGGTTAAACTCGATGAGGCAGAATGGGTGCAATCCAGGAGGTTAGACCAGTTGAACCTTATTGGGTAAAAGAGGTTAAGGGCTATATGTCACGGACAATTGTACCAAAAAAAGGATGATGCAGGATCACAATAAAAAAGTACGTCTGAGGGAATTTCGAGAAGGAGATTTGGTACTTAAGAAAATATTGCCAACACAGAAGGATGTTCGGGGAAAATGGACGCCCAATTGGGAATGACCTTTCATGGCGAAGAAGGCTTTCTCCGGTGGGGTATTGATCCTAGCTGAGATGGACAGGGAAAAATTGAAAAAACCCCATCAAATCCGATGTCGTCAAGAAGTATTACGCATAAGGTGAAAACCCAAAAGAGCACCTAAAAAAACGGGGAGCTCCCGATGAAAACCCCGAAAGGGCATCCAGGAGCAAAAGTAGAAGTCCAAGTTAAAAAACCAGAAAGGGAGACTCAAATGGAACGAATCTGGAAATTGGTAAACTTTTTTAAGAACGAACCTCATAGAAAAAAGGAACTACAAAAAGAGATCCTATTCTGGTTGATAGAACAATGTATCATTCATACAGTGTATTGATGGGGATTGTTGCATGTAGAAATAGCGCAAATTGTGCTGTATACACGTCGAAGTAATAAAGTGATAAGTATTTATCGTGTATCGTCTCCACAGGGATTGATGTACTTAATATGTCTTCTTTAATATTCTTGCCCTGTAAAAGTGAGGTAAAAACACAAGTAGGAAGGATGTTTGAGTAAACTAATTAAATAAGAACTAAATAAAGGTAGTGAGAACGAATGAGGAGAGTGGGCAGGATCCAGTTACGTTGTACTGTGGAATCGATCGACTTATTTCTGTCCAATGCTATCGCATGACTCTGCCTCGGCAGTACTGCAGATTACTGCCTCGGCAGCGACAATGCATGTCTACCGCGGTAATCCCTTGCTCTTGGGTAGACCTCACTAAGATTCGGCAAAGTGTCATTGGATGGCTCCGCTTATCCCTAAGTCGAAACACTGTTGATAATCAGTCCTTGATGATACCTCCCGACGTGAATCAATTATAACTATCAACCAATCTCACACTTCTTTTAGCCGCTGAAACTCCAACCTATCCCTAGGCCGAGTTAGTATTTTTCAAATACCGTACTTACTCCTTTCGTGAATCTAACTCTCCCGAGTCTAGATAAATAGATTACTCACAAACTTTCCTCCCAGGCTTGAATGCAAGAACAAAAAATGGCAAAGAGTAAGCAAATCTTAATGTTTTATTGCATTGAAACGAGAAACAAAGTACAATCTCCTCTCACAAGTACTCGGCAACCTTCACCTAACCCTAAGAAAGCTTAGAACATAATGAAAGAAAGAACACAATAATTCTTAGGGTTGAACTCTCTCTAAATCGCCTTGTGTACTTTGACTTGGGCTTTCCTCGTGCTAGCCAGTTTCAATCCATGTGTTGCATGTCCAGGAACGTCCAACGTATTTTTCTCTTCCAATCGCCTACAGTATTGATGTTGGAGCTTCAGTTGCTGCTGCGGCCCAGCTTCTGCCTCGGCCTCAACCCTGCCTCAACAGTAATTGTTCCTGCATGTACAGAAGATATCGTAAATTCTGCATTTTTCTGTAAATATTAGCTTTGTAAGCAAAATATCTGAATATTGCATATTAAGCGCATGCATCAGTCCAAGTAAGTGTGAGATAAGTGCTTATTGCCCATGAAAGGTGTATAAAATAATGATCTTTTGAGCACTTATCAGGGATCTTAATTCTCGTACCTTGTTTTTATTATTTTCTATATTTTGTATTACTTTTAAAATATTCCCAAGTTATTAGACCATTAATATTAATATGAATTCCTTATTTTTTCCTTGTTTTTCCTTGCTCTGCGGGTACTTTACAAAATTCAATATGAATAGGTTATCCTTAAGAGCATCACTTTGATCTAATCTTGAAATGTAGGTAATCAAAAACACAACATGTGCAGATGCGAAGTTTCAAGAGTGTCTAAATCCAACGAGGAGGGATCTATAAAGATCGGAAGATTAAATATATGAATACTTTCCATGATTCGTAAAAGTACCAGCAAAAGCTCAAGGTGAAAACCCAAAAAGGGTGCCTCGAAATCAAGATCAACCATGAGATAGGATTGTGATTAAAGAGCAAAAAGGAAAGTTGAGACCAATGGATCACAAGAATCAAAGCACTAGCAATCCGAAAGGCTAAACATTCATGCATCATATATATTTAGGTATCCCTAGAATTAAGGGAATACTAATCCATTTCACCATAGCATCATGCCATTTGTTAACAGATAGTTTTAGACAAATAAAGAAATATTAGCAGACTTTTAGCGTGAATCCCGAAAGAATATAAGTTGAAAGTTCCATGTAAAAGGTACCAACGTATTCGAAGTTCCACAATATAAGAATTGGCATGAATTATATACATAAATAACTTGCGCACATCGAACACAGAAGCTCGTAGTTGTATACAGAAAGTGCTGCTAGTTGGAAAACTTCACCCATGTCATGAAATTTTTATACTAAAGAAACCAACAACACCGAAAATAGGGAGTTCTATATAGGAGTGACCCCTATTTTCATTTTTTCTCTGAGATTGAAGGTTCCATATAGGAGGAGCACGCAACTCGAGACTTCAGAGTAGAAGGTTTCATATAGGAGAGACCCTAACTCTGGATCTAGAAGTAAGAGTTTTATAGAGGTGAGACCTTATTTTGCAAAATCCGTTGTGACATGGAAGGTTTTATATAGGAGAAACCTATAGCGTGGAAGACAAGAAGTCTCATATAGGAGGGACCCTATCTTTATCAATGTTTATGAATGAACAGTTTCATGCAGTAGGGGCACATAACTAGAGGCTTTAGAGTGAAGGTTTTATACGGAAGAAACCTCAATTCAAGATCTAGAAATGAAAGCTATATATAGAAGTGCTTTTATTTTGCAATATCTACTCAAACAAAGAAAGATCATATATCGGAGTGACCTATAGTCAAAGAAGATGGAGAGTTTCTAAAAAACACACCATTCTATGACCACTAACGGGGAAGTCGGTTAAAAATGAATGCTTATGGTCTTTTCCCTGTCCTTTTTTCAAAAGAATGGACAAAGAGGGACATATATAATCACTCATTTTTAACTCGAAATTTTAAATTTTGTTTTAATTTCACCATTCTAATAAGGGCCTATTATATCAATTGTACGTTTTATCTTGTACCGTTTTTGTTGTGTATATTTATGTCGTAAGAGTATCAAGTATTGTGTGTATTATCTTATAAGGTATATATCATGTTTATGTTTTGTTACTGTAGGTGTTATGTCGTAGGTATGCTATTATTTTTGTTTTAATGTGTTAGGTCACCATGTGTATGTGGTTATGTGTGTACTAGTATGTATTGCATTTATACTATATATTATATATAGCTAAGTAATGTGTGTATTTTGTAATGTTTGCTATTATATTAAGTATAATATGCATGTATATTATATGTATTGTATGTGTTGTATATATTATATTTATTGTTACATTATTATTATTTCTGGTAATGACCCAAAGTAAATATTAAATCCATAATTAAAAAGAGAAAGTCCATTAGTTTTTAAGTTACAAAGCCCAAATTTGAGTATCTTTACATAATTTCAACTTTATACATGGCCAGAATTTCATGTTTACAAACCCCAACAAAGACTTGATATATCAGGAAACCTAATCCCTTGTGTACTATTGTGCAACCGACGCCCTTGAATTGTGATCGTTGGATTTCCAACGCGATTGATGAAAAAGATTAGATCTGGGGAAACTTTTGGACTCTTCACGCGCCATGCGCGACCTTTCAATTCACTCCACCCGCGAATCCCTCGGCTACCCGACTTGACCTTTCAACTACCTCAATCGCTCTTTCGCCTAGCTACCCACGTGTTGCCGTCACCGGATATCTGGAGTACCATCATACCCACCGTAGATTTTCTAGAACCTCCATGCCACCATATCTACCCATATACACAAAAGAAAGGAAAGTTCAACATCAAATCTAAATCCAAATCTCTAGAAGCAAAAAAAAAAAATATTATCAACTATAGATGAAAACGATTATTACTAGATGTAAATAAGGATTAAAACCCCAAAAAATGGTTTTAAGAGAGGATGTTTTTTAATAGAAAGAAAGAAAACTTTTTGGTAACTCTCTCTTTTTCATCTCCTTGTTTTGCATTCATCATAGCTAAAAAAGAAAAAGAGAAAGCCAAACAAAAAAACGAAAAAAATAATAAAAATAGAGAGGATCGTTCTTCCCTTTTCGATCTTTGTTCACCCGTCGACGATGAATCCTTGAAGGGATGAGTCACCGTGATAGAAAGATCGGGAAAAAAAAGGGAGTCTTTCCTTGTTTTGAAACTTCAAAATAACATCAATTTTCCTCTTTGTTTCAAACCTGCGTGAATAACCAATGATGGAAGAAGATGGCCTTCAGCTCGAATTTCTCCTAGATTGAAATCTTTTCAGTGGTGAAAGGATAAAAAGGGACTACCAATCGTGGGAGGTCGAGTTTCTGGGTTATGGTTCTAGGTTCATTTATGGGAATGGATGTTCAGGGTTAGGATTCATCTTTTCTGGAGAGTTTTCTTGGTTGGTTTCTGGGATGATTGATGGATTTCAAAGCACTTCTTTAATCTCAATCAAATTTTAAAAATGAAAGGGGTAAAATTTCAACCTGATATGTCATTTTATAATCAAAAGCCATTTTTATTATGGTCCAGTCACGAAACCCCCTATTTTCTATAATAGCAGCGCAAGGGCCTCTACCCTCTTTTCATAAAATTATGGTCATGAAATTTCTTCTATTCTTTTAATTTCATCCCTATTTTGATTGATAAGGCTTTGTTTTTATGGTAAAATCGGATTTATATTCACCCTGGTTTTTAGATCATTTGTAATCTAGTCCCGATTAAGGGTTTTTAACCCTTCCTTATATTTAAAATGACATTTTAACCCTTTTAAACATCTCCCATTTCAATTAGGTTCTTAAATCGGTGTACCTTTCTAAATATTTTTATTTATTCTTTTCGTGTTGTAAGTTCTCTTATTTCTTTCGTTTTTTTATTCATGTTTATGTTTTATGTAAACTTTTGTGTATTTGGCATGTAATATTTCATTTTTTTATATAACGTTATTAAAACTAAGACTTTGTCGGTTTAAGCTTGAAAATAATAATGAAACAGAAAGTAACAATGAATTAAAAATGGACTAACTTATTTAAATGTTTATGTTTAGTTTTAATTCGATAAATTCTAATTTTATGATCTCATATTTGGATTTATATTGTTCTTTAATCACCATCTTGTCTTTTTTTTTTCAACAATTATTTCTTGTTTTTATTTCGTCTCCTTAGTATTGCATAATGACTAGTACTCATAAGTATACGAGGGCCCCTAAATTCGGTCGTAAGTGAGGCCAACTCCAATTTGGTATTGGTGATTCCGACGCTTACTTTAGATTTTATTCGCTCTAAAATAAATTAGTACGCTCAATTAAAAGTTAATATGACCGTTACTTTATCCCGAAAAATTTAATATTAATAAAGCGATAATTAAATAAAGTACCATTTTTTGGGCGATGTGGGGGTGTTAATCCTTCCCTATCCGTAACCGAATCCCGAACCCAAATTTTTACAAATCTTTGGTTTTAAGGTGTCCACTCTACCTAAATAGACGGTAGCTACTCCAATATTTCATAATACATTTTTAACCGAAACCCCCACATGGAAGATATTAATTTTCAAATCGAACTTAAAATATTTTATAAACACCGAAAGAATTTTTTAGCATCATTAATTTATTCATAACACCCAAAATTGGGCCTAGAAGTTTAGAGGCCATTTTAGAGGTCTAATGGACCGGTTTTGTCGGTTTAGCCTAGTTCGGGATTAAATTCTTTAAAATTGGGTTTTAATGAAAATAAGTTGTGGAAAAATATTCTAAAATTCTTAATTGAATTATATTTGACTTAGGTAAACTCAATTTTAAAAATTTACCCTTAAATCCCTATGATTTTGAAATTATTGACTATTTTGTAAAATTTAAAAACTTGAGAACAATTTTATAAATTAAGCCAAAACTTTGAATATTTAAGGGGCTTTGATCCAATATTAATACTAGTTGATCTAAACCTTCCAATATCCTATATAAACAACCTTTAACCACTTGTTTTAACCTAAGTAATCAAAATTATCTAATTTTGATCCAAAACCCAAAATTTCACTATTAAAAAAATACTCTTTTCCTTTATTTCGGTTTCTTCTTATCCAAGGCAGCCTATTCATCATATTTTCAATGTAAATATCTATTATTTTTAATAAAATTTCGTTAGTTTATTTTCCTATATTTTTCTTTTTCAAAATCTCTTCGTTTTTCTTCGGTTTTACTTAAAAAAATCTATTTTTGCATCAAACTTTAAACCCTTCTCCAAGATTTCGGTTTCTTCCTTCCCAATACATATTCTTCATCATATTTTTAAACATAAACATCAATCTTTTCAATAAAATTGTTTGATCAATTCTTTATATTTTTTTCTTCAAAATCTCTTAGTTTTTCTATGTTTTTTCTTGTTCTTAAACCTTGGAAGGAGGTTGAATCAATTTTGGAGGTGAGAATCATTCAAACCTCTGAAACCTAAAGTCTCGAATCAATAAAATCGGTTTTCTTGATTAAAATTCTATTATTTTCTTGATTTTCATTCAAGGTTTTTACATGGCTGTTTTTGATGCCTAAATACATGAATATTGAAGTGTTTATATGTAATTAAGATGGATTTTAAGTATATAATCCCCAATATAAGGTTTAGATGGTGTTTGGAGAGATTTTCGGTGTGTTTCGGTTAAGTTTTATGGTGTTTTTAGGGTCTGGGATGTATTGGTCCGACTTGAGGGATGTTTGGGTTTGTTTTAAATCACTAAAACCTCTGGTTTTGATGCTTGAATTAGTTCAAGATTTAGAGAACAAGTTTGAAGGAGAATGGAAAGTCGAATTGAATTTTTTGGTGACTTGTCCAGCAAGTTTTGGTAAATAGGTGAGTGGATTATGAGGGATTCCAATTTGGAATGGTTTTAAATGTGTTTTCAAAGGTTTGGGGGTGTAGGGAAGGTGTAAAAAATCTCCCTATAATCAGAAGTAAGTTTAAAGTAATGCTTTCGTAAAGTTTCTCATATTATGCCTTGTTTTTACATCGTTATTTGTTATGCTCTTATTGTGTGTGCATATGCGATTATGCTTGTATTTTAATTCTCATGAGACTATTTTTACAAAAAAAATTATATGTATAAGATGCTCCGACGGTTTTGTTTTGAAAATATGAGAAAAATAGTTTTTATCGGTTTATGCATTTAATACATGTATTGGTGGGATGCATAAATTTATTTCACCATTTTTAACTCGAAACTTGAGCATTAGTTTTGTTTTTAGTGTTGGTATTAAAGATGATGAAATGTGGATAAGTTGATCGATCAATAGGATGTGAGTGTACTATAATTAAAACGTGTGCGTGTGAAATTCCTTAGTGATGCATTAAAGGGAGCTAATATTGCGCAGTATAAGGGACTTTATCACATTCGGGTTTGCTAGCTAAACCGGACACTAAGGTGGACCGATACGGGTCTCTGTGGATTATGCTAGTCAATCATAGGCATGCTTGGCATGTGAGTTTTCTGTTTATCCTAACGTTTAGTGGTAATCTAAACGATTCACTAATGCCAATACAATGTTATGAGCAAGTATATTTTCTTAATTGAATAGTGTTTTCAATAAAGCTTTACCATTGGCATGTAAGACTTGTGTTTTTCTCTTTGAGCATGTGTTTTCAAAAGTTATTTGAAAACATTTTGTGGTTGATTCCATGGTATACTTGTTGTTTATCAAATAGTGGTGTTGACGACCATGGACATTGTTTTTACTTAGAGCATGACTTGGTTTTTAAACTTGTTTCTGTTCAATGCAAGTATACAACACTGCCTCGGCAGAAATGCAGTTTTTCTGCCTGGACAGTGAAGGATTTCTTCCATCGCGGCAATCCCTTGCTCTTTGGTGGAATTCTTCAAGGTTCGGCAAAGTTTCCTCTGATGACTCCGCTTATCCCTAAGTCGAAATACTGTTGATGACTAGTCCTTGATGATATCTGTCGCGTGTCAAAAGTGCGCGTTTAGTGCAAGTGGACACATCGCAAGTAATAAGTGATAAGTATTTATCGGATTATCGTCTCCACAGGGATTGGTATACTTAAAATGTCTTCTTTGTTCTGTAAAAAGAAATAAAATAAAACACAAGTGATTTGGGTTTGGATGAAACTAAATAAATTGAAATAAAACAACTAAGTAAAAGAATGAGAGTTGATTAATAGAGAGAGAGGTTAGGTTCCAGTTGCGTTGTATTGTGGATTTGATTGACTTGTCTCTGCCTAATGCAATCGTATATCACTGCCTCGGCAGCACTGCAGATTACTGCCTTGGCAGCGACGATACTGTCCGCCGCGACAATCCCTTGCTCGTGGGTGGACTTTACCAAAGTTTGGTAAAGTGTCCTTGGATGACTCCGCTTATCCCTAAGTCGAAGTACTGTTGATGACTAGTCCTTGATGATACCTCCCGGCGTGAATCAATTATACTCACCAACCAATCTCACACTTCTTTTAGCCGCTGAAACTCTTAACCTATCCCTAGGCCGAGTTAGTATTTCGCGATTGAAACACCGTACTTACCCCTTTCGTGAATCTAACTCTCCCGAGTCTAGATAAATGGATTACTTACAAACTTCTCTCCCGAGCTTGAATGCACGAAAAAAGAATAGCAAAGGATAAGCAAACCTTGATAGTTTTATTGCATTGAAACAAAGACAAAGTACAATCTCCTCTCACAAATACTAAACAACCTTCACCTAAATCCTAAGAAAGCTTAGAACATAATTTGAGAGAAAGAAAACAATGTGTCTTAGGGTAAACTCTATGAATCGGCTCTCTCTCTTGGTATATCTATAGATTGGACGGCTAGGTCTTATATAGGCTTGACCTAGGGCAAACCTTTCCTAATTAGAATACAACTTGGAGTAGGGAACAAGTCATGTACATAAATAAAATATTTCCAAGTTTAATTCAACTAAGAGGCTTTCCCGTGTGGCCTTGTCTTGGGCTTTTCCTCATGCTAGCCAGCCCCGATCCATATGCTTTATGTCCAGAAACGTCCCTTGGATTTTTCTCTTCCAATCGCCTATAGTATTGCTCTCTAACTCTCAACTGCTGCCTCGGCATCAGGTCCTGCCTCGGCCATGTTGCTGCCGCGACACTTGTTTCTCCTGCACAGATATAAAAATGCAGTAAAACTTGCCTTTTCTGTAAATATTGTCTTCATAAGCTTAACTCCTAAATATATCACATTAAGTACATGCATTGGTCTGAGTGGGTGTAAATTCGGTGATTAATGCCTATAAAAGGTGTAAAAAGTGATAGTGAGTTGAGCACTTATCACACACCCAAACTCGAACTATTGCTTGTCCTCAAGAAATGCAAACCATCAATTTGCCGAACTCTACTCTCTCTTGGTCTTACGTTTCCATCTATTCTCCCCACCATAACTATGCCTATTCTTTAGACTTAACCTTTCGGCTACCCAAGGGTTTACCTAGAAACAAACTATAAGAATTGGTGAGTGTGTGCATTTTTGTGGACAAGTTTGATTAAAGGCTTTCTTAGATAAACTCTAAGTTCAAGACAAGTAGAATTGGGTTAAGTGTTCTCTTCTTTTCTAAACAATCAATTCTTGAGCCAATTTCGGGCACCTCAAGGATTGTGTTTTTCTCTTTGCTAATTCCTTCTTTCTTTTTGATATTCCTTATAACATACTAGTGCCAATTTCGGGCACCTCTAGCATGAAGAAAAGTACTTCCTAGAGCAGGTGATAGGCACCTCTAGTTACTTTCTCCAAAACCTAATTCTTTATCACCTAAGTTCATTAAAAGAACTCCTATAATTCAACAAGTCCCAAAAGTGTTTAAAAATTCATCTTATAGTAAGCTTCTAAGTTCTCATCCTTAAGTATCCTAAGGTTAAACCTTCTTAACAGGACCTAATCATGGTAAGGAGAAAGATTTCTATAGACTTAAAGAATAAACTAAGGCAACACTGATGATAGGCAGTGCAAAAGTATAGGCAATTGATTCAAGTAAGGCGAGGAGCGTAAAAATTTTAAAAAAAATTCATTTAAATACTCCCTTTTCTTGGCAAGGCCTCGGCAGTAGATGGTTGCCTTGGCAGTGGATCTACACCCCCAAACTCGAACCAAGCATTATCCTTAATGCTTTAAATTAGAAGAAAATAGCGGGCAACAAAAAATATAAGCAACATATAAAGAAACCAACAACAAATAATATTGAATTATATGAAAAAAATTAAAGAGACTCCGAAGAGCTACTTGTAACAAATTTTCTCCTTGGTCTTGCTGCTGATTGCTTCGTTCTTGGTGAAGGCGATGGTTGAGCTTTTGCTTGCCGGGGCAGTTGGACTCTTGTGGGTGGTGTCCGTTGCATCGAAGCTTCCACTTATTCTCCTTCTTCCACGTCGGCCATCTCCTTGGTGATCATGATGTCCTTTCCACCTTCCATTGCTGTGGCTGCCCCGGTATTGTGTGTACTTGGTCCGGCAGCGGTTGAGCTTTGGTGCACATAGACATCTATCTCAGCTGATAGACTGCCCATGATGGTTGGGGATCGTGTTAGAGTGCTGAAGACTGCCCTCCGCTTTGATGGTCTTCTGCTGGCTGATGCTGCTGCGGCAGAGTCTTCTGCCTTGGATGGGCCGGTAGCATGAAACTGTGGTTGAGGGCCCGCGTGGAAAAACGACCTTGGTCCTCCGGGAGCTGGTGTATTCTCGGTATAAGGGGCAGCTATGACAAACATATTGCTAGGAAATTCTGGAAACTGCGCCCCTTGGTTTGGAAAGGCATGGAGCATCATTTGGGCTAATGTGCCGTTAAAGTCTCTTTGATACTCCATGGATCTCTGTTGCCTAAGATCCATCGTTGTCATCCTGTTCAGTATCTCCTGGTACGGGTCTGCTGCGGCAGAGGTGTGGGTAGTGTCTGGCATGTCTACCGTGTATTCGGCCCCGGCAACAGTATCAGCAGTGAACTGCTGGGTCGTTGCTTGAACTGGTTCCACCTACGTGATCTGCATAACTTTGTGGCAAAAATCTCTGGTCCATCCACGCCTTTGGGGAGTGTATTCGTCCGTGTCTTCTATTGGTACACCTGTGGCAACACACAAACCAGTGATCAAACATGGGAAATATAATGGTCCTCTATCCTTCTTACCGTATTCGTAAATTTCGCGTAAGATGATCTCTCCAACGTTGATGCTCCTTTTGTTGATGATCGATTGGATGAGCACCAATCGCTTTCGGTCCACTGTGCTGTTGTGGGATGTGGGAATGAGGCATCTGTTGACGAAGGTGTTCCAAAGCTTGGCCTCTGGCTTTAAACTCTGTCGTGCTACAGATCCTCTATGGGCACCGGTTTCCCATGGAGTATTCGTATAGCAAAGGTCGTCTTTAATCAACTCGTAATCCTCGGCAGTGATATCCTCCATGAATTCAGCGTGAACATCATGGTCCGGAGTGAGGTCGTAGAATTCATTGATGGTCTCGGCATCTATCTGGATAGGCCTTCCTCGGCAGTGGACAAAGAGGGAATCTTTGCTGGGCCCGTGCGCATAGAATTCCCGCACGATGGTAGCGTTTGCCTAGGTAGGTTGAAGGCAAAAGATTTCCCAATCTTGGTACTTGATTCTGTCGAATAGATAGTGCTCGATGCCGTAGTTTTCGTCATCCGAGTGTTGGAACCCTTGTTCTTCCCACAACTGCCGGGCAATGAAAGACCTATTGAAGTAGTCTTGGAGATTTTCTTGGAAGAATTTTGAGAATTTTAGCAAGGTTAGGCAGAGAGTATTGTGAGAGCAAGATTGTTGAGTATTCTAAAGAAAACAAGAAAGCAAGAGTGAATAGTTCAAGAGGAAGGGATTGCTTATATAGGCCTCGACCTTGTGACCGTTTGAACCACTAGCCGTTTTGTAGCCGTTAGTCTTTAATGCCGTTTCCTTTTCTGCCGCGGCAGAAATCTCGGCAGGCTAGCCGTTATAATGTTCTGCCCGTTGAAACTGCTGCGGCTCTGACATTGTGTACTGCCACTACAGCAGACTTCCTACTGTGAACTACTTCTCTGTTATTCCTACTTTATTATCCTAACCTAAAAAGATAAACATCAATAAACAAACATTCAAATAATGAGAAGATAATTATTCCTAAATACCATAAAGAGAATTCATGAAAATACCAAATAAAATAAAAGAGAAATTTAATATACAATAAGAATATAAAGAAAACTTATGGAGGGTCGTTTCCGATATTTCTTATAGTCCATCTGCACCTTCCATCGAGTGACAATTCTACTCAAAAAGATATGGGTTAATGCAGGTGCAGATACTCCCATTTGTGCTATCATAGTGGAGGTGCCTTCCGTTTGTGTTCTTTTGTAGTCCATGCCTATCCTCTAACTTGATATTATTCCTGAAGGCATGAATACCTCGTTAGAAAAAATTATATCAATATCCAACCATTTAATTACCTCATTCTTGTTGACTTTCAGAATGGTTGGATATAGCCTTTGTTGTTGAGGCAATTGTTGTGCTCGCCAGTTGCCATGGCAATCCTCTGCCAAAATTTTGTGTATGTCAAATGAAGAACCATCTTTCTTGAAGTCTTGAAGAATCAACCCATATTGTTCTTTATGCTTCTCAGAAATTTCCATCAGCATAGATTTTGGTTTAGAGCTACTGTTAGATGGAATTATCATAGATAAAATATCATCTTCCAAATAATCATATCATATTTGTGATGGCTTCAAATCTTGTAACGTTGACTCCTTGAAAGATACCTGCAATGGAAGAGATGAGTTTTTAAAGAATTCAAAAGGTTCAATCAGTACCTTCTCATATTCCATTATCACAACATCGCCATCTTGTTGATCGAGCATGTCGTCATGTAATTGCCCAGGCAACTATGAGTGTGAGTAATCCTCAAATTCCTTCTTCAGCATCAGTGCTTGTTCCAGCTTCTCCATTGCCGTGGCAATAATTTCTGTAGACTCATCCAATGTTTGACAGTCTTTCTCATCAACATATTCTAGACTCAGAGGTTCCGGAATTTCCTCTTTGTCCTCTAGTGTTGGGATTTCAGTATCCCTAAGGATTGATTGTTGGGTCATGTTATCCATGGCATATATGGATCTCTGCAATTGATCGTCTAAATCCTTCAAGGGTGTATCCAATCTAGCTATATGTGCATCCAATAACCTTGATTGCTCTGTCATTAATTCTTCAATTCTAGCCATTGACGCTTTCAATGTTTCCTCAAATGAATTTGGATACTCTTGAGAAGAATTATATTGCCATGGCATATCTGTAACATCAACAAAATTGTCATGGTAAAAAAATTTTTGAGCGTTTTGATCATACCATGAAGGATTTTGTTGTTGGTTCCATCTATGGTCCTCTATGTGGCCATATGTTCCAGTACTATACGGACAATTGTTAACCAAATGATCATCTCCACAATTAAAACAAAAATTTGCCCAGGCATGAACTTGTTGGGTTGCTCTTGGTTGGCATAGATAATCATCATTTAATCTAAGAAATTCTTGATTAGCTCGATTCATATCTTCCAACATCAACTCCCGAATAGATTTCTTTCTTTCTCCTTGAATCTTGAAAATCCTTCAACTTGAAACACACCTATAATTTTTAAAGAAAAAGAAAAAGAAAATATGTTAGTAAAAATAACTAAAAACAAGAAAATAAAGAAGACAAAATTTAGTTGTCAATCCCGAGCAACGACGCCAAAAACTTGTAGCGTGTCAAAAGTGCGCGTTTAGTGCAAGTGGACACATCGCAAGTAATAAGTGATAAGTATTTATCGGATTATCGTCTCCACATGGATTGGTATACTTAAAATGTCTTCTTTGTCTTCTTGTTCTGTAAAACGAAATAAAATAAAACAAAAGTGATTTGGGTTTGGATGAAACTAAATAAATTGAAATAAAACAGCTAAGTAAAAGAATGAGAGTTGATTAATAGAGAGAGAGGTTAGGATCCAGTTGCGTTGTATTGTGGATTTGATTGACTTGTCTCTGCCCAATGCAATCGTATATCACTGCCTCGACAACACTGCAGATTTCTGCCTTGGCAGCGACGATACTGTCCGCCGCAGCAATCCCTTGCTCGTGGGTGGACTTTACCAAAGTTCGACAAAGTTTCCTTGGATGACTCCACTTATCCCTAAGTCGAATTACTGTTGATGACTAGTCCTTGATGATACCTCCCGGCGTGAATCAATTATACTCACCAACCAATCTCACACTTCTTTTAGCCGCTGAAACTCTTAACCTATCCCTAGGCCGAGTTAGTATTTGCTATTGAAACACCGTACTTACCCCTTTCGTGAATCTAACTCTCCCGAGTCTAGATAAATGGATTACTTACAAACTTCTCTCTCGAGCATGAATGCAAGAACAAAGAATAGCAAAGGGTAAACAAACCTTGATAGCTTTATTGCATTGAAACAAACACAAAGTACAATCTCCTCTCACAAATACTAAACAACCTTCACCTAAACCCTAAGAAAGCTTAGAACATAATTTGAGAGAAAGAAAACAAAGTATTTTAGGGTAAACTCTATGAATCAGCTCTCTCTCTTGGTACATATATACATTGGACGGCTAGGTCTTATATAGGCTTGACCTAGGGCAAACCTTTCCTAAGTAGAATACAACTTGGAGTAGGGAACAAGTCATGTACATAAATAAAATATTTCCAAGTTTAATTCAACTAAGAGGCTTTCCCGTGTGGCCTTGTCTTGGGCTTTTCCTCATGCTAGCCATCCCCGATCCATATGCTTTATGTCCAGAAACGTCCCTTGGATTTTTCTCTTCCAATTGCCTATAATATTGCTCTTTGGCTCTCAATTGCTGCCTCGGCATTAGGTCCTGCCTCGGCCATGTTGCTGCCGCGACACTTGTTTCTCCTGCACAGATATAAAAATGCAGTAATACTTGCCTTTTCTGTAAATGTTGTCTTCATAAGCTTAACTTCTAAATATATCACATTAAGTACATGCATTGGTCCGAGTGAGTGTAAATTCGGTGATTAATGCCCATAAAAGGTGTAAAAAGTGATAGTGAGTTGAGCACTTATCAATATCTCTCGACGTGAATCAATTATAACCACCAACCAATCTCACACTTCTTTTAGCCGCTGAAACTCTAACCTATCCCTAGGCCGAGTTAGTATTTTCCAGCTAGAAAAATACCTTACTTATTACTTTCGTGAATCTAACTCTCCCGATATTAGATAAATAAATCTTTCACAAACTTCTCTCCCGAGCTTGAATGCAAGAACAATGAATGGAAAAGAATATGAAAACCTTGATATTTTATTGCATGAAACAAGAAAACAAAGTACAATTTTCTCCCACAAATACTCGACAACTTTCACCTAAACCCTAGAAGAATTTAGAACATGATGAAAACAAAGAAATCTCTAAGATCTATGGTGAACTCCCTCTCTCTTCCTTTTCTTGAGTGGCACATCCTTTATATAAGCTAAAATTAGGGAGACATAAGACTTGGAGAAGAAGTAGAGTTGGTTTGGACGTTGCTTTTCTTAAAGAGGTGAATATCTTTAATTTAATGTAATTTAATGACTTTTGACCAAACATAAACTTTAACTTTTTTCTAACTTTTCATCGCCTTCTTGGCCTCTAACTGCCACGCAGAGTGTCCAGAAAAATTTAGCTTTTTATTCTCTTCAAGTCGATCTCCACTTTGACTTTTGGTAGTATGGAATTCCCCGCCTCGACAGGTTACATCTGCTGCCCCGACGAATATGTAACTTTGAGTCTGCTCAGCTTCCATCAGTAGAAGCTCCCATCTGTGGGTGGTTCGATCAGGATCTACTTCATAGTTTATTGCCCTATTCTCCCTCATTGTCCTTCACTGCTTTCCAGGATTCCTTATCATGCTGTCGCGACCTTCGGGTTCAGTTACTTCCTCGGCCCACATCTACCTGTAAATGCAAAAAGATGCATTAAAGCTTAGATTTTCCATAAATATCATCCTTATATGTCACGAAGGCAAAACATCTAAATATCACACATTAAGCTCATGCATTAGTCTAAGTAGGTGTAGATTAAGTGATTATTGATCATGAAAAGTGTGAAAAATAATAGTCTTTTGAGCACTTATCACACCCCCAAACTCGAACTATTGCTTGTCCTCAGGCAATGCAAACTATCAAATTTCCATACTTATTACACCCCATAACCCTAAACCCTAAACCCTAAACCCCAATGCCTATACTTATAGTAGGAAACAAAACATGAAAATTAACAAGGAAAGAAGAGAAAGAGCTGAATAAAGGTATAAGAATATTAAAAATCCTCCGAAGAACTGCTTCGAATAATCAGTTTTCTTGGCCTTGCTGCTGACATTTTAGTTTTTGTTCCCTGTGCTGGTGATTGTTGAGTTTTGGTTGTTCTGGGCGGCTGGATTCGGGTGGTTGGTGTCCTTTGCAAAGGGGCGTTGAATTCTTCTCTTTCTTCCTCATCACTAATTTCTTCGATGGGCATTATTTCTGTCCCGCCCTCATCTTCAGCTTCCATTGCTTCTACCCCTGCGTGCTGAGTGCTTGGCTTGGCGGCTGAATGAGGCTGCTGCATCACAAATGAGCATCACGAGCAGGGTGAAGGCCATAGAACAAATTGATGGTGTTAGCATCAACTCTAACTGGTATGCCCCGACAATGGACATAGAGTGAATCCTTGCTTGGCCCATGAGCGTAAAATTCTCTCACAATCGTGGTATTGGCCTGGGCGGGTTGCAAGCAAAAGATTTGCCATTCTTGATACACTATTTTATTGAATAAATAGTGCTCGATTCTATAGTTTTCCTCGTCTGAATGCTGGAATCCTTGTTCTTCCCATAATTGCCTTGCAATAAAGGATCTGTTGAATCGTTCTTCAACAATGGCGGGTGCGAATCTGTTTTAAGCTGCCATAGAGAATTTGTGAGAGTTTTACAAAAAAAAACAACTGAAAGAAATAAGTAGAGTATTCTAAGAAAACAAGAATGCAAGGGTGAATAGTTCAAGGTGAGAAAGTGTTTATATAGGCCTCGGCCCTGTACTGCCGTGTTGATTTCATTAACCCAACTAGCCGTTTCTAGTCGTTGGCATTTACTGCCGTTACGCTGGAATTGCGCCAGACTAGCCGTTATGCGGCTCTGCCCGTTGGTAATTGCTGCGGCCCTGACACTGTGCTCTACCGCAGCAGAGTGCTGAATGGCTTCACCTTCATTCTTGATTATTGTCCTAAAAAAATTAAACATCAACAAGAAAAGATTAAAGATTAAAAACTTCTAAATTAAAACTAATCCTAAAAATAAAATAAAGATAAGATAATGAAATTAAGTCACGATAGGAGTGCATGCAAGTGCATCTCCTAAGGTGATGGTCTACATAGTCCTTATATCATGTAGGCCAGAGTAGTGCTTCAAACGTTGGCCATTCACTTTGAACTCGTGCCCATCCCTTTGTGATTTTATTGTTACTACACCATGTGGGTAAGCCTGAACAACTTCAAATGGGCCTGACCATCTGGACCTGAGTTTGCCTGGAAACAGTTTAAGTCTGGAATTGAAAAGGAGGACTTGTTGCCCCGGCAGAAACTGCGTTGGCATTAGTTTACGGTCATGCCATCGTTTAGTCTTTTCTTCGTAGATCTTGGCATTTTCATAGGCCGTTGCTCGGAATTCTTCTAGCTCATTGAGGTCTAGCAGTCTTTTCTAGCCAGCTTTCTCCCATTCCATGTTCAAATTTTTTACTGCCCAATAGGCTTTGTGTTCGATTTCCACGGGCAAATGGTATGCTTTTCCAAATACAAGCGTGTATGGAGATGTTCCCAATGGGGTCTTGTATGATGTCCTATAAGCCTACAGGGCATCGTCGAGACGATGAGACCAATCCTTTCGAGATGGGTTTACTACCTTTTCAAGGATATGCTTTAATTCCCTGTTTGATATTTCAGCCTGCCCATTTGTCTGTGGGTGATAAGCCATAGCAATTCTGTGTGTGACACCTAATTTCTTCAAGGTCGCGACAATGAGTCTATTGTCGAAGTGTTTTCCCTCATCACTAATTATCGCTCTAGGCACTCCAAATCTGGTGAAGATATTTTTCTTGAGAAATTTCTGAACAATCTTGGAATCATTGTTTGATGTGGCAATTGGTTCGACCCATTCTGATAGGTAATCCACCGCTACCAGGATGTAAAGATTGCTTTGAGATGATGAGAATGGTCCCATGAAGTCTATGCCCCAAACATCAAACAGTTCTACTTCCAATATGGGCTGCAATGGCATCTCATTACGTCTAGAGATTTTGCCCGTTCGTTGGCATCGATCATAGTGCTTGTAGTAAAGTTGGGCATCTTTGAAGAGTGTGGGACAATAAAAGCCTGATTGACGTACTTTGGCGGCTGTTCTGTTCCTTCCTAAATGTCCTTCACAGGGTGAATCGTGGTAGTGTTGGAGCGCTTCTTTTTGCTCGTCCTCTGGAACACATCTTCTTATAACCTGATCTGCACATTGCTTGAACAAAAGAGGGTCGTCCCAGAAATAATGCTTCGCATTATGCTGAAACATCTTTATTCCAATATGGTTAAGGTTATAGGATAGAACACCACTAGCTAAGTAATTGACAAGATCCACATACCAGGGAGTGGTTGTGACTGTGGCAAGGTCTTATATCAATGTTGTTGAGATGTACGTAGTCACTGCTGCGGTGGCACAGTTGTATACTGCCGCGGTCTCTACTACGGCAGATTCTTCTGCTACTGCCGAGATTTACAGGATGTGTTCGTCTGGGAATGTGTCTTGTATTTCTTCTCGTGGGATGTTTTTCTCCCCAACTTCTAATCTGGAAAGATGATTGGATACCTCATTTTTTGTACCTCTTCTGTCCTTAATTTCTATGTCAAATTCTTGCAAAAGAAGGATCCATCTAATCAATCTGGGCTTGACATCCTTCTTTGAGAAAAAGGTACTTGATCGCCGAATGGTCAGTGTGGACAGTCACTTTTGTTCCGATAAGATAGGATCGGAACTTGTCAAAAGCAAAGACCACTGCTAGTAATTCCTTCTCCGTGGTGGTGTAATTGATCTGGGCATCATTAAGGGTTTTACTAGCATAGTAAATAACATGGAATAAGTTGTTCTTTCTCTGCCCAAGTGCTTCCACGACAACATGATCACTTGCATCACACATTATTTCAAATGGCAGGGCCCAATCTGGTGGGACTACAATTAGTGCGGAGATAAGCTTTTCTTTAAGGACCTCGAATGCTTCAGTGCATTCCTTGCTAAATTCAAATTTCCTGTCCTGTTCGAGCAAGTTGCACAGAGGTTTAGAAATTTTTGAAAAATTCGAAATAAACCTTCTGTAAAAACCTGCATGACCCAAGAAACTTTAGACTCCTTTGACTGAAATTGGTGGAGGCAATTTCTTTATCACATCTATCTTGACCTTGTCAACTTCGATTCCTTGTGATGAGATTTTGTGGCCTAAGACTATGCCTTCATTTACCATAAAGTGGTATTTTTCCCAATTGAGAACTAAATTGGATTCCTCACATCTTTGTAGTACCTTTTCTAAATTTCCAAGGCAGTGAGTGAAGTTTTCTCCAAAAACTGAAAAATCGTCCATGAATATCTCTAGGAAATCTTCTATCATGTTGGAAAAAATTGCCATCATGCATCTTTGAAAAGTTGCCGGGGCATTGTAGAGGCCAAACGACATTCTTCTAAATGCATATATCCCATACGGGCAGGTGAAGGTAGTTTTTGCCTGGTCTTCAGGGTCTACGACAATCTGATTATAACCTGAGTAACCATCAAGAAAATAGTAGAAAGGTTTACCAGCAAGTCTATCAAGCATTTCGTCAATGAAGGGCAACGGGAAATGATCCTTCTTTGTTGCCTTATTTAATTTGCAATAATCCATACAAACCCTCCAACCGGTTACTTTCCTGGTTGGGATCAACTTATTGTTTTCATTGGTTATTACGGTCATGCCACCTTTCTTGGGTACACATTGTACCGGGATTACCCATGCACTATCAGAGATAGGGTAGATGATTTCGGCATCAAGCCATTTGATTATTTCCTTACGTACTACCTCCTTCATGGCATGGTTAAGTCTCCTCTAGGCCTCAACAATTGGCTTATGATCTTCCTCTAAAAGGATTTTGTACATGCAAATTACTGGGTTTATTCCCTTCAAGTCATCAATTGACCACCCAATTGCCTTCTTGTGCTGCCGTAGTATCTCTATCAAGCTTTGCTCCTGTTCTGGTTGCAACTCAGAAGAAACAATTACGGGCATTGTGTGATTGCGTCCCAAATAAACATAATTTCATTTGTCAGGTAAAGGTTTTAATTCGATAACTAATGGTTCCTCACTTGAAGGGTTTTCTTCCTTACTTGGGTAATTTAGTGGTTCAATGTACTTACCTGGAAGATGTGTTGTCCAATTGGCTTCCGCAACCTCTTGTGTTTTAACTTCATTAGCTTTGGGCAAACTGTCCAAAACTCTATTGTAGCAGTCATCAACTGTACTGCCGAGGTAGAGTTGTGATATATTGCTGGAACTACTGCCGAGGCAGTGGTTGCTGAGATAGGGTATTGCGCTATCTGCATCTTTGGTGTAGATCACCTGGCACTCCTCTAGGTCATCATGTCTTTTCAGAATCTGGAAAACATTAAGTTTGACTTGCTGGTCGTTAACCCTCATTGTCAATTCTCCTTTTCCCACATCGATAAGAGTGCGTCCAGTAGCTAGAAAAAGGTCTTCCCAGAATGATCGGTGCATTGTCATCTGCTTCACAATCAAGAACAAGAAAGTCAGCTGGAAAAATAAATTTATCCACCCTTACCAATATGTCTTCGATCTTTCCTTCAGGTTGCACATACGATCTATCTGCCAATTGGAGCATCACGGTTTTAGGTTTTGCCCTTCCTATTCCAAGCTTTTGGAAGACGGATTTTGGCATCAAGTTTATGCTTTCTCCAAGATCACATAGGGCCTTTCCTTCATAGTGGTTTCCTATCGCACATGGTATAGTGAAGCACCCAGGATCCTTCAATTTAGGGGGCATACGATTATGAAGCATGGCCATACATCCTTCGGTTGCGGCAACGGTTTCAAACTCACCAAGCCTTCTTCTTTTGGACGCAATGTCTTTTAAGAATTTGGCATAGTTCGGCATCTGTTCTATTGCCTCAACTAATGGCAAATTAATGTGGACTTGCTTCAGGATGTCTAGGAACTTTTTAAATTGATAATCCTGCTTATTCCTTTTCAACCTCTGTGGGAAAGGTGGTGGGGGTCGCATTTCCTCTAGTGTCTCATTAATCTGGAATTTAATGCCTGGTACCACTAGTATTTCTGCAGCCTCGGCCGTTTGGCGTAGGACTGTCAATTTTTCTGCCGTGGTAGGATCAGTTGGTTCAGCATCTAAATCCGCTCTATCTTGTTCTTGTTCCACTAGTGGGACTTTGTCTGTCGAACTGCTTGATATCTCCATAATTTGTAACCCAGTCCTGGTAGTGATTGCTTTACATTGCTCATGGCCCTTTCCCTTTGCAACTTCAGTATTGTTGGGTAATCCTCCTTTTGGTCTAGTGTTCAGATTTTGAGCGAACTGCCCAACTTGAGTTTCCAATGTTTTAATGGATGCCTCTTGGTTTTGCAACCTCATCTCAGTTCTGCTTATGAAGGCATCGGTTCTGTTAATGAAGTTACTATTCTCAGCCATGTATGATTCTGTTTTCATCATAAAGGCCTTAAGAGAATTTTCCAATGAACTTGCAGGCTGCTGTTGAGACATCTGCTGCTGCGGCAGTGGTTGTTATACCTGCTGTTGCGGCGGATGTTGCATTAGCATGGGTTGTTGATAACTTGAGGGTTGAACATTCGGATTCAATGCATTGTTAGGATTACTCCATGAGAAATTTGGATACCTTCTCTATGCCAGATTATATGTATTAGACATCATGTTATTGTTCCGGTTGTAGTTTCGCACATAAAGGCTAGATTCCTGATTCTGCATGCATTTAGAAGAGCTATGGTTACCTCTGCATAAATTACACGAAGAATCTATTACCTAAACCTCATGGGTATTATTTTGCATTTGCATATTCTGAACCATCTTAGTTAGAGAGGCCAATTGTGCTACCACTGAATTGGATGTTTCTAATTCATGTACTATGGCCTGGCATCTCGCCCCTCCTCGCCTAGATGTAGGGAATTGAAATTCATTCTTTGCAAGTTTGTTCAAAATTTCTATTGCTTCCTCCGGTGGTTTGTCAAGGAGTGTCCCATTGGCAGAAGCGTGTAGCATCATCCTTGTCGAGGCATTGGTTGCATTGTAAAACATAGTTACTTGTGTCCATAATGGAAATCCATGTAAAGGACACTTGTGTAATAGCTCCCTATATCGCTCCCATACCTCATACATCGGTTCATCATTTGCCTGCCGAAAAAAAGTAATTTCATTACGTATACGATCATATAGATTACTAGGATTGAAACGTGTAATGAAATCACGACATAGTTCACTCCAAGATCCTATAGATCCTGCTGGAATACTATTTAACCAGGTCTTTGCCCTATCCCTCAGTGAATAAGGAAACAGTTTCAGTCTCAAAACATCTTCATAGACTCCTTGGATTTTGAATGAATTATAGATCTCCATGAATTATTTTAGGTGTTGCCTTGCATCTTCGGTTACTGACCCACCAAACTGTCCAATGGTATTGAGCATATTAAACATGACAGGTTTTAGCTCAAAGTGGGTCGCTTCGATTTTTGGTGTAACAACTCCTGGATTTAACCCATTCAAATCCTCTTCCATGAAATCCCGAACTGTAAGCTGCCGCGGCATTGGTGGCAGCGAAAGTCCTCCATTGCCAGCGGGTAAGTTCTGTTCTACCGTGTTATCTGCCATAACTACTCGGATTTATCTTCTCAACCTTTGGCACGTGCGTTCAATCTCTGGATCTAGCTCGTACACAGGATTGCTTGGGTTTGCCCTGGTCATACACCAGTAAAAACCGAAGTTTAATAAAACTAACTTAAAATGCGAGAAAATAAAGATAACAAAAATTTAGTTGCCAATCCTCGGCAATGGTGCCAAAAACTTGTTGCGTGTAAAAAGAGTTGCGCAATTTGTGCAAGCGTACACTTCGCAAGTAATAAAGTGATGAATATAGAGTATCGTCTCCACAGGGATTGGTGTACTTAATATGTTTCCTTTTCTCTTCTCGCTCTACAAAAGAAATTAAAACACAGATTAATTTGGTTGTTCTGAATTAAACTAAAACAACTTGTATAATAAAAAGAGAACAGAGAATGAAAATAAAATCAGATTGAGAGAATGGGCAGGATCCAGTTGAGTCGTATTATGAGTTCAATTGACTTGTTTCTGTTCAATGCAAGTATACAACACTGCCTCGGTAGAACTGCAGTTTTTCTGCCTCGACAGTGAAGGATTTCGTCCGCTGCGGCAATCCCTTGCTCTTTGGTGGACTTCTTCAAGGTTCGACAAAGTGTCCTCTGATGACTCCGCTTATCCCTAAGTCAAAATACTGTTGATGACTAGTCCTTGATGATACCTCTCAGCGTGAATAAATTATAACCACCAACCAATCTCACACTTCTTTTAGCAGCTGAAACTCTAACCAATCCCTAGGATGAGTTATTATTTTCCAGCTAGAAAAATACCGTACTTATTCCTTTCGTGAATCTAACTCTCCCGATATTAGATAAATAAATCTCTCACAAACTTCTCTCCCGAGCTTGAATGCAAGAAAAATGAATGGCAAAGAATAAGCAAACCTTGATATTTTATTGCATGAAACAAGAAAACAAAGTACAATTTTCTCCCCAAATACTCAACAACTTTCACCTAAACCCTAGAAGAATTTAGAACATGATGAAAACAAAGAAATCTCTAAGATCTATGGTGAACTCCCTCTCTCTTCCTTTTCTTGAGCGGCACATCCTCTTTATAGGCTAAAATTAGGGCGACATAAGACGTGGAGAAGAAGTAGAGTTGGTTTGGACGTTGCTTTTCTTAAAGAGGTGAATCTATTTAATTTAATGTAATTTAATGACTTTTGACCAAACATAAACTTTAACTTCTTTCCAACTTTTCATCGCCTTCTCGACCTCTAACTGCCACGTGGAGTGTCAAGAAAAATCCAGCTTTTTATTCTCTTCAAGTTAATCACCACTTTGCTTTGGTAGTATGGAATTCCCCGCCTCGGCAGGTTGCATCTGCTGCCCCGACGGATATCTAACTTTGAGTCTACTCAGCTTCCATCAGTAGAAGCTCCCATCTGTGGCTGGTTCGATCAGGATCTACTTCATAGTTCATTGCCCTATTCTCGCTCATTGTCCTTCGCTGCTTTCCAGGCTTCCTTATCACGCTGCCGCGACCTTCGGGTTCAGTTACTGCCTCGGCCCACATCTACCTGCAAATGCACAAAGATGCATCAAAGCTTACATTTTCCATAAATATCATCCTTATATGTCACGAAGGCAAAACATCTAAATATCACACATTAAGCTCATGCATTAGTCCAAGTAGGTGTAGATTAAGTGATTATTGCTCATGAAAAGTGTGAGAAATAATAGTCTTTTGAGCACTTATCAATAACATTAGTAGTAGTGAGAGAGAAATGGGGATGAGTTACCATGTTAAGAATATTTTTATCTTAATGAGACTTGTAGTAGTCGTATGCTTATACATGTTTGATGTTTATCATGTTGATGCTAGCTTTTTTACTTAAATTTGAATTGCTTATTGATATTCCATTAGTAATAATAATAGTTATATTGAAGTTTGATTCTTGATATCCCTGTGTGAATTTGAGTGTTGTTGATAATGAAGGTTGACTATTTATGAGTTGAATCTATGATGTTGTTATTTAGGTAGGAATGCATCTAGCTAATATGCATGATATGTGCTTAAAGTGTTTTTGGGTGAATTTGTATATAGAGAATGTCTTGAAACCTTTGGAGGATTGAAATTTGAGATGCAAGCATGTAATGAACCTAATTAAAGATCGGTAACACTAATTTTATAATTAGTCCTTTAGTTTTTGGAAAATTACATTTTTGGTCCTTGAAGCATGTTTGTACGTTTTAGGACTCATTCCTTATTTGTTTCCGCTGCATTCGAATATAATCTATGCATGAACATGTAGGATCAAAATAAAGCATCTAGATAAGATAAAAAGAAAATTTATTAGGGTTTTTTATCGGGGCGAGTCTCCGAATTAGACTCGGTATTCCCCGTGTAGCTCGTTTGAGTCAGGTTGTATCTAGACCGGTCGAGGGGGTTACACGATTTTTTTAGATTGCTACAACATCCCTTTCCCTAAATCTTTCTAAATATCAAAGAACTTTTTTATGACCGGATCTTCTTCTCGAAATTCTCTTAGGTGAACCTTTTCATTAAAAGCTCGTATTATCCTTTTTTTTGATACATTTGACCATGATGAATGACTTTTAGTCTTTTTTCCTCAATCAAAGCAAGTTGGTTGTATCAAGCTTGGGTGCATTCTGCTTCATCTTGCTTCAATTCTAACAAAACTCGTAGGGAAGGAATTTCAACCTCAATGGGTAACACCACCTCTATCCCATAAACTAGAAAAAAATGGTTGCCCTAGTAGAGGTTCTGGTTGATGTAAGATAGGCATATAGTGTGAATGAAAGTTTCTCATACCAATTTTTATAAGCTTCTACCATTTTTCTGACAATCTTATTAGTTGTTTTCACCACCCTATTCATCTTTTGATGGTATGGTTAGTAATTGTGATGTCGTATCTTAAATTGTTTGCATACTTCCTCTGTAGTTTTATTATTCAAATTCAATGCATAATCGGATATGATAATTTTTGGCGTCCTGTATCGGTATATGATTTCTTCTTCAAGAATCTACACACAGTTGACTTGGTGACATTAGCGTAGGTGGTTACCTCTACCCACTTGGTAAAGTAGTCAATTACTATAAAACTGAATCGATGCCCATTAGAAGCCTTCAGTGAGTTAAGACCAGTGACATTCATGCCCCACATAGAAATTGTTGCGACCGCCGGCACACCCCATAACGTAGCGGAGCAAAATTATGATAGTTTTTCCAGTGATCCATGTACGTTTAATCCGAAATCGGGAGGAAGAGATGCGACGAATTAGATTGTTCCTTGATAAGCAGCAAAAGCAACAACTGGATCTGCTACAATTACGATCATTCAACAATCTGAATCATTAGCCTCCACGAATATCGTCTCAGTCTCTACTCAGTTCACCCAGTTGAGAGCAAATCTCTAAAAACTATTTTTCTTGATTTTATGTTTTGGGAATTCGAGATTCTCTAATGCGGCTGCTAGACCAAAAATCCCTTATATATGTGTAACCCTGGGCATTAGAGTTTTATTACGAATTTTTTATAGGAAATAATTACTTTTATTATTTCCTTAAATTTCAGGATCTGTATTTAATTCGAATTTGAAAAGAGATACAATTACTTTAATTATATCTTTTGTTTGAAATTCGGGATTAAATATAATCTAATTATACATATATATATATATATATATATTGCTCCTTTTCAACCATTGGGTGTGACCCTGTAGGCTCATTGTAACATTAGTAATAATATTAGAATAATTCTAATATTACAGACAATGAGTGACATCTAGCTATATATCATTATCATCTAAGTTACAAGAGATCATGATTCGATGTATCATGTCCGTGACCAACTCTCTTAATGTATTGTATCATTTTGTCCTTTTATATCTATAATAGTCACAAGTCTTGGAATAGTCACACTTGTATAGCTTATTTTAATATTTCTTGATATCTAGAGTGGACTAGTGTGAATGAATAATTTATGATATCTCATATCAATCTATTCAAGCATGGCCATGCATTTCTAATCTCACTCAATCAAATAGCCTTTGATATATTTTCCTATTATGTAGGAAGGACAAATCCTATCTCGATCATTCACATCTCACTACATACATTGTACTATGTCCAATATCAGTTTTTATAGTGTAACTAATTACGAGACACGTTTAACTGCATCAAAACATAAATCAACATATGTTGAGATAGTAATAATCTCAAGTTTAAGGATCATACATATAGTTGTCACTATGAGCAATATCGTGATCGTCACATAATAATCCAAGACATGCTCACAGCGGGTCAATCCAATATATTATTCTCCATTAATATATTCATGTATTAATTCTGATATCTCTGTGTCAATGACAACTCATTTTCATCAATTAATAACATGTTATTCTTAAGCATATCATTATTGTCCATACCCATAATAATACTTGACTAAGGATCTTTTAATAATAATACTTATATTATTATATAGACCTTATTGTTTCTCAATTTATGTTATACATTGACACATATATCTAAAAACAACAATGATAATGTCTTTATTCAATAAAATTGGTAAATAAAAGTATCCTTAAAATCATCATATGATTGGTCTTTGGGTATACTCTAACAAGTTTTTAATATAAAACTTGAGCATTATGTTTTGTTTCGGGTTGGATATTAAGATGATGGGCATGGGATAAGTTGATCGATCAATAAGATTTGAGTTCACTATAATTATAAAATTCATACGTATTTTAAATTCCTTGAGTGATGCATTAGAGGTTAGCCTAGTGTTGTGTGATATGTTATGCATATTAAGTATGGCAAACTATCTCGGACACCAAGGTGTGGATCTTGAGATTGTGATAGTCAATCTGTGTGAATTGGTGTACGATGTCATTTGCATGTGTCCGTTTATCCCAACATTTGGAGATAAATCCATTTGTATCACTTAACAAACATGAGAAAAACGCAAGTGTAAACGATTTACTATTTTGGTGCAAATTCATAAATTGCATGTGTTTTATTAACGATCTCAAAGGTTTTGAGAGCATTGCTATATGAAGTATGTAATTCTTATTTTATGGCAAACGCCATGTGATGAACACTTGTTGATTTTTATTATTGGCCTTGATAGTCACAAGAGAATTTTCCCTTAAGCATGATTTTTTTTAATTGATTTTCAGTATAATGTGGGCTGCATTACAAGTAGTTTTAACTTGTTTTATAATCCTTTCATTAAGCATCGGCTTAATCTCTCTCTTTTCCTTGTAATGCAGATAAATAACTGAGACTGTCATTCCAAGTAACCAAGGAAACTAATAGTGTTTTTAATTCATATTTAAGCTCAAGTATGTTATTTTTATGTTCGAAAATTAGGTAGTCTAGGAGCAATGGTAATGAGGAACCTTATGGTATTTTAGTTGTTAATTGAATTTTGTATATTGAATTTACTTATTGGTATGCTTTTATATATGTAAGTTTGAAATTTGATTTTTACCTTAATTATGTTCAATCATGTTGAATTGTGAAATTGAAAAGTGTTTATACTAATTCATGTTATGACCATGGAACTAGGATGATTTTCTTCTAGGGAATATGTTAAGAATGTGTTTGGTGAAGTTTGGTGCTTCAATTCTGGAAATCCTGCAATTTTTGGGCAGGTGGTATCGAAACGGTACCATAAGGTTTCAAGACCCAGGCAAAATATCGAGGGATAAGCTGGAAAATAAACTTGGATATCGGAACAGTAATATATGGTTTCGATATCGTATGATGAACACAAGAAGGTATATCGATAAGCTGGTCCCGAGTTTCGAAACCAATCTTTACAGTTTAAAATCGTATCGGAACAGGGACCAAGCTATATTGAAACGCGGGCTTCTACGCAAGGCATCGAGTGGAATATCGAAGGAGTATCGAAATGCTTGGACATTGTTTCAATACCTATTTTAATTTTTTGGTATCAGAGCCTAGGTTTATGAAAATTTAGGATTTGGTTTTTAAATGAATATGCTATGATTTTATGCATGGTTATTGTTAATATGTTTTGATGCTTTGCACGGTGTTTGCTATATGCACGGTGTTTGTTAAACGTTATTGAGATTTAAGCATATTATACATAAGGTTCCCATTGCTTCACTAATTTAGGTTTGCTTTGACTTGAGCTTTTAGGCACCTTGCTTCGGGTTGACTCACTTGGTTTTAAATTTTGTTATTGCATAGAAATACTAGTATGGGACCCCGTAGAGAGCTTAGAATGAACACTCGATCTATCACCGATGGAAGAGAAGTGTGTAAGGAGGAAGTGTTGCCACCTACATCACCACCTGTTGCACCGCCAATTGAATCGCCAGCAGCTCCACCTGTTGTGTCGGTTGTCAGTGACATGTCTAAGTTCAGGCAATAGTGGGAGCTTTTTAGGCTGCAGTTGCTGGAATGCAAGCCACAGATACTCCACCTGTAGCTAATACTGGCTTACCTTTAGAGAGCCTCTGTAGTCTTAGAGGTGTTAAGTTTAGGGGGATATCCCCGGAATATTCCGAGGCTTGGATAGAAAGTAAAAACCATGTTTTGGTATAAATGGATTTTTCTGATGAAAGGAAACTTGTTTGCTTAGTTTCTTTACTTAAAGGAGATGCTTATAAGTGGTGGACTACCAAAACTTATGGTATGGAGACTGAGGAGATAACTTGGGAATTTTTTGGTGAAGCTTTCAGGCATAAGTATCTGAGAGTTTGGTATTTGTATGAGAAAAAAAGGGAGTTTATGTCTTTGGTTCAGGGAAGTATGTCGGTTCCCGAGTATGAGGTTCAGTTCGTCATGTTGAGTCAGTATGCTCCTGATGTAACCCCCTCGACCCGGTTTAGACACCACACGACTCGAACGAGTTACACAGGGAATACCGAGGCTAATCCGGAGACTCGTCACGATAAAAAACCCTAATTTTTTTCTTTTCATCTTATCTAGATGCTTTAATTAGATCCTATATGTTCATGCAAGGATTGAGTTCAATTGCAACGGAAATCGATAAGAAACGAGTCCTAATTTATCCTAACAAGTTATAAGAACCTAATTGAAAATTTATAGAAATTTATAGACCAATTATGAAATTAAAGTTATCAACATTTAATTAAGTTAATTACATGTTTCTATATCAAATTTCAACTTAAAATAATATATACAAGTCATTTAATTGCATGCTCAAAGTTTAAGGACTATTTCCAGCCTCCAAAGGTTTCATGACATTCTCTATATGCAAATTCACCTAAAAACACTTTAAGCACAAATCAAGGCATATTAGCTAGATGAAATTCAACCTAGTTAGCAAAAATATATTCAACTCCTAAGAGTATGCTTCAACATTAACAATCTTATAAATATACGGAAGAACCACCTCAATATATTCAACATGATTTCTAGATGCATTTCAACCTAAATAAGAATATCATAGATTCGACTCATAAATAGTCATGCTTTATTATAAACAACACTCAAATTCACACATAGGGATATCAAGAATCAAACTTCAAAATAACTATATTATAACTAAAGGAATATCGATGGACAATTCAAGTCAAAATCATAAAGTTAATATCAACATAGATAAACATCAAACATGTATAAGCATACGACTACTACAAATCTCATTAATATAACAATATTATTAACATGGTAATCCATCCCTATTGCTCTCTCACTACTACTAATGTTATAAAGACATACTTGAGCTTTCACTTGGCGGTTACCTGGATCCTTGCTTCTCTTTGCTGTCTCAACATTATTTAATCTGCATTGCAAGGTAAATGAGAGGGTAAGCATAAGCTTAGTGAGCGAATAAAACACATTTAAAACTCATTTAAAAACACCTTGCAATGCAACCCATAATAAATCGATTTCATCAATTTAAAACACATGTCATGCTCTTTATGAAACAAAAATGTTCATTGCTAGAAACGTCACTTTTAAAACATAGTAAGTGTCATCGAACCATGGCTAACGATGTCATTATTAAAATCAAGTAAAAATACCTCTTTGAAATCACATGCTTTAAAAGCTAAAACACAAGTCTTACATGCTACTCATATAGCAATGCTTACACATGCATATCAATGAATAAGTCTAAAATCTTACATGCTAACAACATAGCAATGCTCAAATCACATGCATACCAATGCACAAAACGATATTAAAAATACATGCATAATCCCATATGCAAACAAGTAATTTTCATGACACTTACCCTTGAAAAATAAAAACATATATTGGTCCTAGTGATCCAATTTGTACCACTCCGAAGATAAAAAGAAAATTTTGGGCTTGAAATCTTCTGTATCTGTTTCTAGTAAGAGGCCATCTAAGAGTGGAAATAGTAAAGATAAGTTTAAGAAACAAAAAGATGGACTTTATGGTCAAAATCAGTATCAGGGAGCAAGAGTTAGTCGTGGTAATCAGGAAGGTTATGATTCTAAGTGTAACAAGTGCGGGAAATATCATTCAGGTCAGTGTTGGAATATTGGTGTGTGCTAGCATTATAATAAGCTAGGACACAACAAGATAAACTATCCTCAATTGAAAATGGGACTTCAGGGCCAAGTTCGTGGACACAATCAGAATAAAGGCAGAGGCAGAGGTAATGTTCAGCGTTGAGACAAGAATCAGGGACAGCAGCGCCGTGACGAGGGTCAGGTGAGATTTTATGCACACAGGAAGGTCCAGAACGACACTGATGTAGTTGCAAGTACCTTTTTCTTGCAATTTTTATCCTTGTTCGCTTTGTTAGATTATGGATCTACTCATTCTTATATCCTTAGTGAGCATGCTAGAGCTTTAGACTTACTTGTAGAAGTTATGAACTTTGCATGAGTGTTATTAGTTCCTTTTGTGAGACTATAGTGGTTAGAAAAGTTTTTAGGAGATGTCCTTTGGTTGTTCAAGGTCATGTTTTTGCTGCCTAACTTATGGAGTTATCTTTTCAAGGGTTTGATCTTATTTTGGGCATAGAACGGTTAGTGGAACATAGAGATTTCATAGACTTCAAGACTAAGAGGGTTTCTTTAAGGTTAGCTGACGACTATGAATTAGTCATGGTTGGAGAGAATGTGAGGTTCTTATCCAATGTTGTTTCGGCTTTCGAAGCTAAGAAGTTGTTGGTTAGTATTTGTGAGGCATTCTTGGCTTATGTTATGAACCTTAACATGAAGGAAGTTAGGCCATGTGATATACATTCAGTTTGTGACTTTCTTAGAGTTTTTCCTAAAGAGTTACCGGGTTTACCACCTAAACGTAAGGTTGAGTTCGGTATTGAGCTAATAGAGGGATCTTTACCTGTTTCTATTACTCCTTACCGAATAGCACCTAAAGAGTTGAAAAAGCTAAAGGTTCAGTTGCTAGACCATGGTTTTATCCTACCGAGTACGTCATTGTGGGGTGCATCGGTCTTGTTTGTGAAGAATAAGAATGGTATCATGCAGATGTGTAGTCGATTATTGTCAATTGAATAAGTTGACGGTAAAGAAAAAGTATACCTTGCCTAGTATTGATGACTTATTCGATCAGTTCAGAGGAGCTACGGTGTTTTTAAAGATTGATCTTTGATCTGGGTATAATTAGTTGAGGGTTAAGGATCAGGATGTTCCTAAGACTGCTTTTCGAACACAGTATGACCACTATGAGTTTGTGTTTATGCCCTTTGGTCTGAATAATGCACCTGCTGCTTTCATGGATATGATGAATAAGGTTTTCCATGAGTTTCTAGATCAGTTTGTGGTATGTGTTTATCGATGATATTCTCGTGTACTCTCGTACCGAGGAGGATCATGATAGGGATTTGAGAGTTGTTTTACAGAATTTTTTAGATAACCAGTTATATGCTAAGTTGAGCAAGTGTGAGTTTTGGATCAAAGAGGTCGTTTTTCTAGGTCATTCAGTTTCGAAGGAAAGTATTAGAGTTTATCCGAAAAAGGTGGAAGTTGTTGTAAATTGGAAACCGCCTAAATCTATGACAGAGGTTCGTAGTTTTCTGGGTTTAGCAAGGTCTTACCGACGTTTTGTGGATAGTTTTTCTTGAATAACAGCGCCTTTAACGAAGTTGTTGTAGAAAGATGTTAAGTTTGAGTGGACTGAAAAGAGGCAATTAGCTTTTGAGAAGCTAAAGGAGGCTTTGATTCAAGCTTCGATCTTAGTTCAACCGGAATTTGGAAAGAAGTTCACGGTTTATAGTAATGCATCATATGTGGGACTTGGTTGTGTTTTGATGCAAGAAGGAAGAGTGGTAGCTTATGCATCTCGTCAGTTGAAGGTGCATGAGAAAAACTACCCGACACACGATATTGAGTTGGCCGCAGTTGTGTTTGCTCTTAAGATTTGGAGGTATTATCTTTATGGTGAGCGTTATGTGGTTTAAACTGATCATAAGAGTTTGAGGTATTTGATGTCCCAAAAAGAGTTTAATCTTAGGCAAATTTGATGGCTTGAGTTACTTAAGGATTATGACTTGATGATCGAGTATCATCTAGGAAAAGCTAATGTTGTTGCCGATTATTTGAGTAGAAAAGTGGCAATGGAGTTGCGTGCTATGTTCGCTTGGTTGAGTTTATCTGAGGATGGTGGTTTGATAGCTGAGTTGCAGGTTAAACCCTCTTTGGTTGAATTAATCAGGGAGAAATAGTTGTTAGATGATGCTTTGTTGCCTCATGTTCAGGATATAGTTGAGGTGTGCCGACGGAGTACAGTTTCCGAGAAGATGGTGTTTTGTGTTTTAGAGATCACTTTATGGTGTTTAGTGATGCTGAGTTGAGACGTACTATCCTTGCGGAGGCGCATAGTAGTCCTTTTTCTATGCATCCGGTAGTACTAAGATGTATCGAGATTTGAAAGGTGAGTTTTTCTCGTTTGGTTTGAAAAAGGATGAAACTAATTGGTGAGTAAGTGCTTAGTGTGTCTGTAACCCCCTCGACCTAGTCTAGACACAAACCGACTCGAACTAGCTACATAAGGAATACCGAGACTAATCTGGAGACTCACCCCGATAAACAAATCTAATAAATTTTCTTTTTATCTTATCTAAATGCTTTATTTTGATCCTACATGTTCATGCATAGATTATATTCGAATGCAGCGAAAATAAATAAGGAACGAGTCCTAAAACGAACAAACATGCTTTAGGGACCAAAATGTAATTTTCCAAAAAAGGACTAATTATGAAATTAGTGTTACCAATCTTTAATTAGGTTAATTACATGATTGCATATCAAATTTCAATCCTCCAAAGGTTTCAAGACATTCACTATATGCAAATTCACCTAAAAACACTTTAAGCTCATATCATGGAATATTAGCTAGATGCATTCAGACCTAAATAACCACATCATAGGTTCAACTCATAAATAGTCATGCTTTATTATCAACAACACTCAAATTCAAATAGGGATATCAAGAATCAAACTTCAATATAAATTTTATTATAACTAAGAATATCAATAGGCAATTCAAATCTAAGTCAAAAAGTTAGCATCAACATGATAAACATCAAACATGTATAAGCATACGCCTACTACAAGTCTCATTAATATAACAATATTCTTAACATGGTAACTCATCTCCATTCCTCTCTCACTACTACTAATATTATAAAGACATACTTGAGCTTTCACTTAGTAGTTACCTGGATCCTTGCTTCTCTTTGTTGCCTCTGTATTAAATACTCTGCATTGCAAGGGAAATGAGAGTGTAAGCATAAGCTTAGTGAGTGAATAAAAACATATTTAAAAACAACTTGCAATACAACCCATAATATACCAAAATCAAGTTTAAAAACCAAGTCATTCTTTAAGAAAAAAACAATGTTCATGCCCGTCAAAGCCACTATTTGAAAAACAAGTATATCATGGCATCAGCCACAAAACTTTTTTCAAATAACTTTTGAAAACACATGCTCAACTAGCAAAACACAAGTCTTACATGCTAATGGAAAAGCTTCATTGAAAACACTATTCAATTAAGAAAATATACTTTCTTAACATTGTATTGGTATTAGTGAACCGTTCAAATTAACACTAAACATTAGAATAAACTAAAAGCTCGCATGCCAAGCATGCACGTGATTGAATAACACAATACAAGAAGACACATATCGGTCCACCTTAGTGGCCGAGTTAGCTAGCAAATCCGAGTGCGATAAAGTCCCTTATACCACGCAGCATTAGCTCCCCTTAATGAATCACTAAGGAATTTCACACGTACACATTTTAATTATGGTGCACTCACATCCTATTGATCGATCGACTTATCCACGTTTCATCATCCTTAATACCAATACTAAAAACAAAACCAATGCTCAAGTTTCCAATTAAAAATAGTAAAATAAATTCATGCATCCCGTCAATACATGCATAAACCGGTAAAAACAACTCATGAGTATTAAAACACATGCACAATCAAATATGCACAACAAAATAAGAGCATGACAAATAATGTTGTAAAAACAAGGCATAATATGAGAACCTTTAAGAAAGCAATACTTAAAACTTACTTCCGATTATAGGGAGGTTTTTCAAACCTTCCCTACACCCCAAACCTTTGAAAACACATTTAAAACCATTCCAAATTGGTAGCCCTCATAATCCACTCACCGATTTACCGAAACTTGCTCGACAAGTCAACCGAAAACGTGATTCGGCTCTCCGATCTCCCTCAAACTTGTTCCTCGACCCATTGAAATAATTCAAGAATCAAACCAGAGGTTTTAGTGAATTATAACACACCCAAAAATCCCTCAAGTCGGACCAATACATGGCAGCCCCTAAAAACACCATAAAACCTAACCGAAACTCACCGAAAACCTTACCAAATACCCTCTAAACCTTATGTCCGGGATTAGATGCTTAAAATTCATCTTAATTAAATCTAAAACTTCAAGATTCATGTATTTAGGCATTAAAAATATTCATGGAAAACCCTTGAAAGAAAATCAAGAAAACAATAGAATTTTTACCAAGAAAACCGATTTTATTGATTCAAGACTATAAAGATTGTTGCAATCAGCCAAGAACTTAGTAATTTCATTAAATAACTTTAGTTTTCAGAGGTTTGGTTGATTCTCACCTTCAAAATTGATCCAACCTCCTTCCAAGGTTTAATAATAAGAATACCCGTAGAAAAACGAAGAGGTTTTGAAGAAGAAAAATATAAAGAATTAATCAAACAAATTTTTATTGAAAAGATTGGTGATTACCTTTGAAAATATGATGAAGAATATTTCTTGGGAAGGAAGAAACCGAAATCTTGGATAAGGGTTCAAAAATTGATGCAAAAATAGAGTTTTTCAAGTAAAATTGAAGAAAACCGAAGAGATTTTGAAGAAGAAAAAATAGGAAAATAAACCAAAAAATTTTTATTAAAATAATGTGTATTTACCTTCAAAATATGATAAAGAGGCTACCTTCTAGAATAAGAAATCGAAATAAAGAAAAAATGTATTTTTTTAAAAGTGAATTTTTGGGTTTTGCATTAAAATTAGAGAATTTTGATTACATTGGTTAAAACAAGTGGTTAAAAGTTGTTTATATAGGCTCTTGGAAGTTTTTGATCAACTAATATTAGGATTGGATCAAAAGCCCCTTAAAGATTCAAAGTTTTGGCTTATTTTATAAAATTGCCCTCAAATTTTCAATTTTCATAAAATAGTCATTACTTTCAAAATCTTGGGGTTTCAAGGGTCAATTTTCAAAATTGAGTTTACCTAAGTAAAATATAACTCAATTAAGAATTTTAAAATATTTTTTCATAATTTATTTTCATTAAAAACCAATTTTTAAGAATTTAATCCCGAACTAGGCTAAACCGACAAAACCGGTCCACTATACCTCTAAATCGGCCTCTAAACTTCTAGGAACAAATTTGTGGCGTTATAGTGTTATCTAGTTAAGGCTGAACACTAGGTTCCATCAGGTTTGTTGCAACCTTTGAAAGTTCCAGAATGGAAGTGGGAAAGAGTTATTATGGACTTTGTGACGGGTTTGCCTTTGACACCATCCAAGAAGGATTCGGTATGGGTTATTGTGGAAATGTTTAAAAAGTGTGCATATTTTATTCCAGTTCATACTATTTACTCTTTGGATAAGCTGGGAGAGCATTATGTTTCTATTATTGTGAGGCTGCATGGAGTGCCGAAATCCATAGTTTTTTTACAGAGATCCAAGGTTCACGTCGAGGTTTTGGAAGTCTTTGTAGAAGGCTCTTGGTACTAAATTAAGTTTTAGTACATCTATCATCCACAGACGGACAAACAATCTAAGAGGGTTATACAAGTTTTGGAGGATATGTTGAGGTATTGTGTGATAGATTTCCAAGGTTCTTGGGAGAAGTACTTGTCGTTGGTTGATTTTTCTTATAATAACAGTTATTAGGCTAGTATTAAAATGGCTCCGTGTGAGGCTCTTTATGGTATAAGATTTCGCACTTCGTTGTGTTGGGCCGAGGCACGTGAGAAGTTTGTAACCTTACCTAGTGTTCTTGAGGATACTAATGATAAGGTTAAACTCATTAGTGGCAGACTTAAGCTGCATCAAATCGTCAAAATCCTTATGTTAATCTTAAGCGGAAAGAGATGAATATGTTGTGGGCAATGTCGCGTGTCAAAAGTGTGCGTTTAGTGCAAGTGGACACATCGCATGTAATAAGTGATAAGTATTTATCGAGTTATCGGCTCCTCAGGGACCGGTCTACTTAATATGCTTTCTTTATCTTCTTGCTCTGTAGAAAAATAAAAACACAAGTGAATGGGTGTGATTTATTAAACTAGAATAATTGAATAAAAATAACAAGGTCGAAATATCAGAGAGAAAGATGGGCCAGGATCCAGTTGTATTGTATTGTGGACTTGATTGACTTGTCTTTATCCAATGCAATCGCATATCTCTGCCTCGGCAGCACTGCAGTTTACTGCCTGGGCAGCGATAACGCTGTCCGCCGCGGCAATCCCTTACTCGTGGGCAGACTTTACCAAAGTTCGGCAAAGTGTCCTTGAATGACTCCGCTTATCCCTAAGTCAGAGTGCTGTTGATGACTAGTCCTTGATGATACCTCCCGGCGTGAACCAATTATACTCACCAACCAATCTCACACTTCTTTTAGCCGCTGAAACTCTTAACCTATCCCTAGGCCGAGTTAGTATTTCGCGATTGAAACACCGTACTTACCCCTTTCGTGAATCTAGCTCTCCCGAGCTTAGATAAATGGATCACTTACAAACTTCCCTCCCGGGCTTGAATGCAAGAACAATGAATAACAAAGTATAAGCAAACCTTGATAATCTTTATTGCATTGAATGAAAGATAAAGTACAATCTCCTCTCACAAATACTCCACAACCTTCACCTAAACCCTATGAAGGTTTTAGAACATGATGGAGAGGAAAGAAACAAGAGTAGAAGTCGGCTCTCCCTAGATTTCGATTTCTAATACATTGGGTGGCTAGGTCTTTATATAGGCTAGACCTAGGGCAAACCTTTCCAAAGTAGAATACAACTTGGAGTAGGGAACAAGTCAAGTACATAATAATAATATATTTCCAAGTTTGAATTCGGCTAAGGGGGCTTTCCCGCGTGGTCTTCCTTTGGGCTTTTCCTTGTGCTAGCCAGCTCCGATTCATGGGCTTCAAGTCCAGACACGTTCCTTGGATTTTTGTCTTTCCATCGCCTATCACTTTGCTTCCTGTCTTCCTACTGCTGCCTCGGCATCAGTTCCTGCCGCGGCACTAGTTCTCCTGCACAGATATGAAAATGCAGTAAAACGTGCTTTTTTCTATAAATAGTATCTATTTAAGTATAACTTCTAAATATATCATATTAGGCATATGCATTGATTCAAGTGGGTGAATATTTGGTGATAAATGCCGATAAAAGGAGTAGAAAGTGATAGTGTGTTGAGCACTTATCACACCCCCAAACTCAAACTATTGCTTGTCCTCAAGCAATTCAAACCATCAATTTGCCGAAATCTACTCTCTCTTGGTCTTACATGTCCATCTATGCTCCCCACCATAGCTAGGCCTATCTTTAAGCCTTGACCATTCGGTTACCTAAGAATTTACCTAGAAACAAACTATAGGATTGTGAGTGTGTGCGTTTTTGTGGACAAGTTGATTAAAGGCTTTCTTAGATAAACTCTAAGTTCAAGACAAATAGACATTGGTTTAAGTGTTCTCTTCTTTTTCAAACCCCAAATCTTGAGCCGGTTTCGGGCACCTCAAAGACTTGTGTTTTCACTAAAAATCTTTTTGTCTTTTTCTTCCTAATATTCCTTAATACATGCTAGAGCCAATTTCGGGCACCTCTAGCATGAAGAAGAGATTTTCTAGAGCCGGTGGTAGGCACCTCTAGTTACTTTTCCAAAAATCTAAGTCTTTATCACTTAAGTTCATTAAAAGAATTCCTATAATCCACAAGTCCCAAAAGTGTTTAAAGTTCTTCCTATAGTAAGCTTCTAAGTTTTCATCCTTAAGCATCCTAAGGTTAAGCCCTCTTGACAGAACCTAATCATGGTAAGGAGAAAGATTTCTATAGCCTTAAAGAATAAACTAAGGCAATACTGATGATGAGCAGTGCAAGAGTGTAGGCAGTTAATTCAAGTAAGGCGGGGAGCATAAAAATTAAAAAAAAATCACTGGAATACTCCCTTTTTTTGGCAAGGCCGCGGTAGTAGATTGCTGCCTTGGCAGTGAATCTGCACCCCCAAACTCAAACCAAGCATTGTCCTCAATGCTTTATATTTGGAAGGAATAAGCGGCAAAACAGAATATGAATTTTATATGCAGCAAGGAAAGATAGTAAAAGCAATTGAATATTGAAATAAAGGACAAGGAATTTTAGAGCGACTCCGAAGAGCTGTTCGTAACAATTTTTCTTCGTTGCCTAGATGCCATGTGCTTTGTCCTTGGGGAGGGCGATGGTTGCGCCTTTGCTTGCCTCGGCGGCTGGACTCGAGTGGGTGGGGTCCTATGCATTGGGGCTTCTACTTCTTCTCCTTCTTCAACATCTGCCATCTCTTCGGTTATCATCACGTCCGTTCCTCCTCCCATCGCAGTTGCTCCTCCGATGTGGTGTGTGCTTGGGCCGGCGGCAGTAGAGCCTTGGTGTACATAAGCATCTATCTCGGCGGATAGACTGCCCATGATAATTGGCGATCTTGGTGGAGTGCTAAAAACGGCTCTCTGCTTGGATGGCCTTCGGCTGACAGATGAGGCCGCGGCAGAATCTGCTGGCCTAGATGGTCCAGCAGCTTAATATTGGGGCTGAGGGTCCGGATGGAAGAACGGTCGCGGTCCTCCTGGTGCTGGTGTAGTCTCGGTGTATGGTGCGGCAGTAACGAACATGTTGCTTGGGAACTCCGGGAATTGTACGCCTTGGCCCGGAAATGCATGCATCATCATTTGGGCGAGCGTTCCATTGAAGTCCCGTTGGTACTCCATGTACCGTTGTTGTTGAAGATCCATCGCGGCCATGCGCTACAATATTTCTTGATACGGGTCTGCTGCGGCAGAGGTATAGGCAGTACCAGGCATATCTACCGTGTACTAGGCCCCGACAGCAGTGTCGGCAGTGAACTGCTGCGGTGTTGCCTGGACAGGCTCTGCTTGTGTGATCTGCATGACTTTGTGGCAGAATTCCCTGGTCCATCCTCTTCTTGGAGGTGTGTATTCATCGGTTTCTTCAAAAGGCACACCTGTAGAAACACATAAACCCGTAATCAAGCAAGGGAAATACAATGGTCCTCGATCTTTCTTACCGCACTCGTGAATCTCCCGTAGGATAATTTCTCCAACGTTGATGGTCCTTTTGTTGATGATGGATTGGATAAGCACCAATCTCTTGCGATCCACCGTGCTATTATGTGATGTTGGGATGAGGCGTCGTTTGACGAAGGTGTTCCACATCTTGGCCTCCGGCTTCAAACTTTGTCTTGTTACGGAACCCCGATGGGTACCGGTTTCCCATGGAGTGTTTGCGTAACAAAGATCGTCTTTGATCAGTTCATAGTCCTCGACAGTGATATCTTCGAAGAAGTTTGCGTAGAGATCGTTGGCCGGGGTGAGGCCGTAGAAGCTGTTGATTGATTCGGCATCGAGTTGCACTGGCCTGCCGCGACAGTGAACAAAGAGAGAGTCTTTGCTGGGCCCATGAGCATAGAACTCCCGTACTATTGTGGCGTTTGCCTGGGCAGGTTGCAAACAGAATACTTCCCAATTTTGGTACTTGATTCTATCGAACAAGTTGTGTTCGATACCATAATTCTCTTCGTCCGCGTGCTGGAACCCTTGTTCTTCCCAAAGTTGTCTCGCGATGAATGATCGATTGAATCGATCTTCAACGTTGGCTGGGGCGAATCTTTTGTAGGTTGCCATCAAGAAAGAGAGAATTGAGTTCTTGGAGGTTTTCTAGAAAGCAAAAGAGTAAGAGTGAATAGTTCAAGAGGAAGGAGTTTCTTATATAGGCCTCTTCCTTGTGACCGTTGAGATCACTAGCCGTTGTAACCGTTTCCTTCTTCTGTCGTTTCCTTTTCTGCCGCGGCAGGAATCTCGGCAGACTAGCCGTTACACTTTTCTGCCCGTTGGGACTGCTGCGGCTCTGCACTGTTGTATTGCCTCGGCAGAGTTCCTGCTGTGAACTATTTTTCCCTTATCTTTACTTTTTATTCCTAAATAAAACACCATAATTAAGAGAATTCATGAAAATACCAAATAAAATAAAAGAGAAAATTAATATAAAATAAAGAATCTAAAGAAAACTTATGGAGGGTCGTTTCCGATATTTCTTATAGTCCATCTGCACCCTCCATCGAGTGACAATTCTACTCAAAAAGATATGGTCTAATGCGGGTACGGATACTCCCATTTGTGCTATCATGGTAGAGGTGTCTTCCGTTTGTGTGCTTTTGTAGTCCATGCCTATCCTCCAACTTGATATTATTTCTGAAGGAAAAAATAATTTGTTAGAAAAAATTATATCACCATCCAACTACTTACTTACCTCCTTGTCGTTGACTTCCATCATAGTTGGATATAGCCTTCGTTGTCGTGGCAATTGTTGTGATAGCCAATTGCCGTGGCAATCTTTTGCCAAAATTCGGTGTAAGTCAAGTGAAGAATCATCTTTCTTGAAGTCTTCAAAAATCAACCCACATTGTTTCTTATGCTTCCCAGTAATCTCCGTCAGTAGAGACACGCTGGCTTGGAACTAATATTAGATGGAATTACCACATAAATATCTAAACAATCATATCCTATTTGTGATGGCTTCAAATCGTGTAACGTTGACTCCTCGGAAGATACCTGTAATGAAATAGATGATTTTTTAAAGAATTCAAAAGGTTTATTCGTTACCATCTCATATTCCATTATCACGACATTGCCATCTTGTTGATCACGCATGTCATCGTGTAACTGCCCAGGCAACTGTGAGTGAGAGTAATCCTCAGCTTCCTTTTTCAGGATCATTGCTGCTGTAACATCCTGGGAATCAGACTCCTCAGAATTTTCTAGAGCATTACTCTCATAGGCCTCGTTGAGTGGTATCGTGACATTGCCCTGTTTAGGCTTCTCTACTGCCGTAGCAATTATTTCAGGAGACTCATCCATGGCATATATGGATTTCTGCAATTGATCTTCTGAATCCTTCAAGGGTGCATTCAATCTAGCTATATGTGCATCCAATAGCCTTGATTGTTCTGTCATAAATTCTTCAATTCTAGCCATTGACGCTTTCAATGTTTCCTCCAATGAATTTGGATACTCTTGAGAAGAATTATATTGCCATGGCTTATCTGTAACATTAACAAAATTGTCATGGTAAAAATTTTGAGTGTTTTGATCATACCATGAAAGATTTTGTTGTTGGTTCCATCTATGGTCCTCTAAGTGGTCATATGTTCCAGTACTATACGGGCAATTGTTAACCAAATGATCATCTCCACAATTAAAACAAAAATTTGCCCAGGCATGAACTTGATGGGTTGCTTTTGGTTGGCATATATAATCATCGTTTAATCTAGAAAATTCTTGAATTGCTCGATTCATATCTTCCAACATCAACTCCCGAATAGATTTCTTTCTTTCTCCTTGCATTTTGAAAATCCTTCACTTGAAACACACCTATAATTTTTAAGGAAAAAGAAAATATGTTAGTAAAAATAAAAAGAAACAAGAAAATAAAGAAAGCAAAATTTAGTTGTCAGTCCCCGGCAACGGCGCCAAAAACTTGTCGCGTGTCAAAAGTGTGCGTTTAGTGCAAGTGGACACATCGCAAGTAATAAGTGATAAATATTTATCGAGTTATCGGCTCCTCAGGGACCGGTCTACTTAATATGCTTTCTTTATCTTCTTGCTCTGTAGAAAAATAAAAACACAAGTGAATGGGTGTGATTTATTAAACTAGAATAATTGAATAAAAATAACAAGGTCGAAATATCAGAGAGAAAGATGGGCCAGGATCCAGTTGTATTGTATTGTGGACTTGATTGACTTGTCTTTATCCAATGCAATCGCATATCTCTGCCTCGGCAGCACTGCAGTTTACTGCCTGGGCAGCGATAACGCTGTCCGCCGCGGCAATCCCTTGCTCGTGGGCAGACTTTACCAAAGTTCGGCAAAGTGTCCTTGAATGACTCCGCTTATCCCTACGTCAGAGTGCTGTTGATGACTAGTCCTTGATGATACCTCCCGGCGTGAACCAATTATACTCACCAACCAATCTCACACTTGAGAGGATCCATGACCTGTTTCATGTATCAATGCTTTGGAGATATAGATTGTATCCATCGCATGTTTTGCTGATAGGATAAGTTGAGCTTAATCCAGATCTTTCCTACGACGAGGATCCTGTAGCGATCTTAGCATCAAATTCTAAGATTCAATTTGATAAAACCATCGATTTAGTCAAAGTGATTTGGCGACATCAAGATGTCGAGGAAGCCACGTGAGAGTTGTAACATTTGGAGGACGAAATTTCTTAAGTTTCCTTATCAGTTTCCACCAGGTAATTTCGAGGACGAAATTTCTTAAGTGGGGGAGAGTTGTAACGCCCCCTAAAATGGGCTTGGAAGTTAGTGGGCCGGTTTAGCCAATTAAGCCTAGTTCGGGATTAAATTCTTAAAAATTGATTTTTAATCAAAATAAATTATAGAAAAATATTCTAAAATCCTTTTTAACATATTTTTGACTTTGATCAACTCAATTTCGAAAATTGACCATTGAATATCTAAGATTTTGAAAATTGAGATTATTTTGTAAAAATTGAAAACTTAAGGACAAATTTATAAACTAAGAAAGAAATTTGAATCTTTAAGGGGGTTTGATCCAATCCCAATTATAGTTGGAATAAACCTTCAATGGTCTATTTAATTAACTCCTAACCCAAGATTTTAAAATACAACCCCAAATTACTTGATTTTCTTATTTTTATTATTTTCATTTTACCCCTTACCAAGGCATAGAACAACCTTCTTTTCAAGGTAAAATCAATTTCTTCTCAATAATTTTCTTTTAGGATTATTTTTATAACTTTTCTTCTACGAAAAATCATTTTTCACTTGTTTTTTCTTCTTCTAAAACCAAGGAAGTTGGATGAGTAAGAATTGGAGTTAAGAATCATTCAATCCTCTGATTTTAAAAGGCTCTTTAATTAAATTCCCTAGTTATTGTCTTGGTAAAAATGTTTTTAATCTTTTGGTTCAAGAAAAATCGGTTTTTGGTCCAAAAACCATATTTTTTGTTCAAGGGTTTTAACTCACTATTTTTGGATTCTAAATGGATGGTTTTTAATGTGTTATGATGTTTATAAAGTGTTTTTAAAATCCCTAATCGTAGACTAAAGGTTTAGGAGAAGTTTGGTTGGTTTCGGAAAGTTTTCAATTAAGGTTTTGATAGGTTTAAGGGTTGTAGTGAGCGAATTCCAAATTGGGTTTTATTGTTTGCGATTAGGAGCATTAAATCCTTAGTTTTGATGCTTGAAATAGGGCAAGAAGTTCTAGAACACGTTTGAAAGAGTTTTGGATTGGTTTGGTGGCTTGTTGTGCAAGTAATCGATTATCGGTGAGTGGATTTGAGAGTGGGATGCTACGACAGTGTTTTAAATTTGTTTTCAATGTGCTGGGAGTGTAGGGAAGGTGTGAGAAACCTCCCTATACTCCGAATTAAGTTTTACGTTTGCTCTCGTAAATCGGTTTTCCTATATTATGCTATTTTTGCAATGTGTTAGTCATGCTTGTTATATAATTGTGCATATAAATTTATACATGTGAACAAATGCTCATGTGATTGTTTTTACATTGGTTTTAATGGTTCCTCGTTTTAATTTCAAAATAGGTAAAATATTGTTTTTATTTGTTTATGCGAATTGTGCATGCAATAGAGGATTATATGTAATCTACCTACTATTTTTAATATAAAACTTGAGAATTGTTTTTTTTTGTTTGTGTGTTGGATATTAAGATGATGGGCATGAGATAAGTTGATCGATCAATAGGATGTTAGTGCACTATAATTATAAAATTCATACGTGTTTTAAATTCCTTGAGTGATGCATTAGAGGTTAGCCTAGTATTGTGTGGTATGTTATGCATATTGCATTCAGGTGTAGCAAACTATCCCCGACACCAAGGTGTGGATTTTTAGATTTTGATAGTCAATCTGTGTGAATTGGTTTACGATGCCATTCGCATGTGTCCGTTTATCCCAACATTTGGATATAAATCCATTCGTGTCACTTAACTAACATGTGGAAAATGCAAGTGTAAACGGTTTACTGTTATGGTACAAATTAATAAATTGCATGTGTTTTATTAAGAGCTCAAAGGTTTTGAGAGCATTACTATGTGAAGCATGTAAGTCTTGTTTTGTGGCATACGCCATTTGATGAACACTTTGTTGATTTTTATTAGTTGCCTTTGTAATCACAAGAGATTTTTCCCTTAACCATGATATGTTTTTAAATTGATTTTCAGTATAATGTGGGCTACATTACAAGTAGTTTTAACTTGTTTTATAATCCATTCACTAAGCTTCGACTTAATACCTCTCTTTTCCTTGTAATGCAGAGAAATAAGTGAGACAATCATTTCAAGGAAGCAAGGAAGCTAATAGTGTTTTTAATTCATATTTAAGCTCAAGTTTGTTATTTTTACGTTTGAACCTTAGGTAGTCTAGCAGCAATGGTAATGAGGAACCTTATGGTATTTTAGTTGGTAATTGAATTTTGGATATTGAATTTACTTATTGGTATGATTTTATATATAGAATTTTGAAATTTGATTCTTACCATAATTATGTTCAATCATGTTGAATTGTGAAATTGACAAGTGTTTACACTAATTCATGTTATGACTATGGAATTAGTATGATTTGCTTCTAAGGAATATGTTAAGATATATGGCTTATGCTCTATAGGTAAGATTATGCATCTAGAATGTTTTTGGTCACTTTTGGTACTTGAATTCTGGAAATCCTGCAATTTTTGGGTAGATGGTATCGAAACGGAACCTTAAGGTTTCGATACTCAAGCAAAATAACGAGGTATAAGATGGAAAATAAGTTTGGATATCGGAACGGTAAGATATGATTTCGTTATCGTATGATGAAAACAAGTAGATGTATCGATACGTTGGTCCCGAGTTTCAAAACCAAACTTTATTGTTTCAAATCATTTTGGAACGAGGACCAAGCTGTATCGAAACGCGGGCTTGCTACGTAGGGCACCGAGTGGAATATCGAAGGTGTATCAAAATTCTTGGAAACTATTTCGATATCTATTTTGATTTCAATTTGGTGTTTATAAGGTAGCAAGGGATTTCGATACCCCTGAAAGTAGGTTACTTTAGTCACTAAACTTTTTCAAAGAAATTAGATGACTTGTATGTATAATTTTAACCTGGAAATTTATGTGAAAGAATGAAATATAATTAATTAAGGATTGGTAACCTAATTTCACTTTTAATTCATAAACTATTAAAAATTTCAATTAGGTCCCTAAAACTTGTTCGTTTAAATTAGGAATTTTTTCTCTTTAATTTTCGCTGGAATTGAAATTTATCCTTGCATGAACATGTAGAATCTAATTAATTCATTTAGAGAAGAAAAAAGAAAAAATTTTAGGTTCGTTTATCGGGGCGAGTCTCCGGATTAACCTCGGTATTCCCCGTGTAACTCATTCGAGTTGGGTGACATCTAGATTGAGTCGAAGGGGTTACATATATAATAGCATTATCAATGTATCTTAGTGATTTAGGAAAGATAAGCAAACCGTAGATAGCCAAAATGAACATTTTGACTTTCTTTTTTGTTTTTAGCCTCAACTTGGATCAGATCTCGAATGTCTCTCTAGGAGATGCATATAGTTTCCCCTTTTTCTATGATATTGGGCTTGGCCCACTGTCTATCCTTTCTTGTCAATTTTAATAGTCTTTTTTTTGAAATGTTAGAGGATCATGAGATTTGGAATAGGCCTTATCCACCTAAATCTTTGGTAACGAATCAGAGTAATATATTCCTTAATCATCTATACCATATCAACATATTTATACTAAATCAACTATAGACAAGACTTAAGAATTGATCACGGGTTTAGAACAATGCTTTACCAATACTAACGTCTAGCAGATAAGGCAAATCACCGTAGTCGGTGTAGAATAACTGCTTATTTTCCTCGTCCCATTGATTCCAAATGTCTTTTAACTTTTGTAGTTGGTTTTGAATTGATACAATACTGGTGAAATCTCTAAATTCTGGCTTTTCACCTTCTAGCATGTTGTCCCCTTTTTGGTGCTGAGTTTCTTCAAACCACTTTTGCACGCCATGGTTTCCTTCCACCTTATCAAGAAATCAGTTCTCCATAGTTGGTCTTTTATAATGGCTGAACTTGCCTCAACACCTTTTAATTAAAGATAAAAATACAATGCAACAACAAGAACAAGACCAAGAAAAAATAAAAAAACAAAATAAAATATATGTTAGTATCAAAAGAGATAATATCGAAATAGTAAATAAAGCTGAATTAAAAATAATCTTAAAGAATGCTTTTTTACCCTCATGATTTAAAAAAACATCCTACCCAAACATATTCTCTACCCGTATGCTTTACTTTGTATAAATATAGACATGTTATTTAACATGCTACGTTGCGAGAAATAAATAAATAAACTAAAATTAAAAGAAATATTTAAAGTAAATTTCCCTCGCTCTCTCATTATCATGCACTTACTAGGTGACTCTCTAAACACGTAAAGGATTGGTATGACTCTAGATTGGGTAGATTTCTATACTTCACTACATGTGGTGTGGTTCTAACACTGGTACCCGAATGACACTTACTATCCTACTAAGGGTAGCAAGTAAAATTCAAGGAGATACAATTTTCTAAGTCTACACGGAGATATGGATCTCACGAAGGCAAAGGAAAACATATACCATAAGTGATTCACTATCCTACATAGAGGGTTTAACTCACGAAGGAGTGATTTCTTGCTTCCACTTATATAGAACAAAGCCCAATCTCACAAATCGGATTTCAGAACTCATATTTTGGGTTAACCCGAGACAATGAGACTCATGTTTGAGCCTTTTAAACTTTGTTAGGTTTAGGGGTGTTAGTTGGGCTTGATTGGTAAATGATGGCTTGGGTTATTTTGATAATTGGCAAAATGGATGAAAAGGGAAAGGGAGAAATGATTAATTTTTGCATTTTTGTAAAAACCATGATCTCAGCCTCTATTTATTGTCTTCATCTTCTTTTTCTCAAGCCATTTGTCACTAAAACACCATCTAGGTAAGTTTGGTTTTAAATTGTGACGGTTGGATTTTTAATGGGGTTTGTGACGTTGAACGAGATTAAGTTTTGGAGCTTTAAGATGATTAAGAGTTCGTTTTTAGCATCCTTAAATTGTCCGAATAGAGTAATAATCTCTTGATAAGCTTCCCTTATACTGGGAGAACAATCAGAACCATCAAGGAGCTTAGGCAAGGAGAAAGAATAAGAGGGTTTGTTTATAGTTTAGTAGCTTGCTTTAAGGTTAGTACACTACTAAATCATGTGTTTTTCATATGCATCATCGCTATTTGCATGCTTGATTGGTAATGGTGATTTTTGTTAAGCTTAGAGCTTATGTGTGCATCAATGGTAACTTGTTAAATGGACTTTGATATGAGCTAAAAATAATTAGAAACTCATCTAAATACTTCCAATAACATATAGGAACGGTTTTAGATCGTTAGGCTTGCATTTAGGGTCGAAATAGGAGATTTTTTAGGTCCAAGTTGTATTTTCGATATTGGATACTTCCATGAGGCATATCGGTATGGTTGTTTTAATTCAAAATCTAGTGTCCATTTTTGGTATTAGTAAACCAAGGGGTGTATCGGTATGGGCATGAGATCGATTCTCAATATATGAGTATTGATCAGCATACCAGAATGCTAGGTAAGCATATCGGTATGCCTTAATAGGGTAAATGTATCAAACATGATCTCAGTATTGGTATACTGGTGCGAAGAGGAAGTTCTACACTGTTATGGCGCAAGCGTACATCTTTTCCCAAGTTTTGATAGTTTAGATTACGAACCTGTCAAAAGTGCGCGTTTAGTGTAAGTGGACACATCGAAAGTAATAAGTGATAAGTATTTTATCGGATTATCGTCTCCACAGGGACTGGTATACTTAATATGTCTTCTTTGTCTTCTTGTTCTGTAGAAAAGTAAAGGCACAAGTGAATTGAGTAGATTTATCTAAACTAAAATAACTAAATGAAAGTAAAGAGATGGAATAATAGAGAGAGATGGGCTAGGATCCAGTTGCGTCGTATTGTGGATTTGATTGACTTGTCTCTGTCCAATGCAATCGTATATCACTGCCTCGGCAGCACTGCAGATTACTGCCTTGGCAGCAACAATATTGTCTGTCGCGGCAATCCCTTGCTCGTGGGCAGACCTTACCAAAGTTCGGCAAAGTGTCCTTGAATGACTTCGCTTATCCCTAAGTCAGAGTGCTGTTGATGACTAGCCCTTGATGATACCTCCCGGCGTGAACCAATTATACTCACCAACCAATCTCACACTTCTTTTAGCCGCTGAAACTCTTAACCTATCCCTAGGCCGAGTTAGTATTTCGCGATTGAAACACCGTACTTACCCCTTTCGTGAATCTAACTCTCCCGAGCTTAGATAAATGGATTACTCACAATATCCTCTCTCGAGCTCAATTGTGAGAACAAGGAATAACAAAGGATAAGCAAACCTTGATAACTTTATTGCATTGAATCAAAGACAAAGTACAATCTCCTCTCACATATACTCGACAACCTTCACCTAATCCCTAAGAAGGTTTAGAACATAATGGAGAGGAAGAAGGCAAGAATAGAAATCGGCTCTCTCCCTAGGTATTCCGTGTTTCATACATTGGGTGGCTAGGTCTTTATATAGGCTAGACCTAGGGCAAACCTTTCCTAAGTAGAATACAACTTGGAGTAGGGAACAAGTCAAGTACATAATAAAAAAAATATTTCCAAGTTTAATTCGGATAAGGAGGCTTTTCCGCGTGGTCTTCCTTTGGGCTTTTCCTTGTGCTAGCCAGCTCCGATCCATGGGCTTCAAGTCCAGACATATTCCTTGGATTTTTATCTTTCCATCGCCTACAGTCTTGCTTCCTGTCTTTCTGCTGCTGCCTCGGCATCAGGTCCTGCCGCGGCACTGGTTCTCCTGCACAGATATGAAAACACAGTAAAACGTGCCTTTTTCTGTAAATATTATTTATATGAGCATAACTTCTAAATATATCACATTAAGCACATGCATTGGTCCGAATGGGTGTATATTTGGTGATTAATGCCCATAAAAGGAATAAAAAGTGATAGTGTGTTGAGCACTTATCAGAACCCATAGAGACTGGATACCCACGCAGTGTATCTTTCCATCACTAAGAAAAGTAAAACACAAGTAATTGGTTGGAAGTATCATTAACTAAAAAATGAAAGATAACTAAATAATTTATTAGAATCTCAAAATATGATGAAAAGGCTAGGTTAGATTGCTTCATAGTGTGGAATCAAGTTGCACAATATTCTACTCTTATTAATGCAAAAGGTTGAAGTGTCGTCTCGGAGGGTTATGCCTTGTCGATAAATCAAAAATAGGATTTTTCCTCGCAAACCTATCTTCTGAGCTCACATGCAAGAAAGATTATGAACCAAGAGTGAATAAACTATGAATTCTAAAATTGCATTAATAAAACTTGAATAAAGATACAACCTTCTTCCACAACTACTCCACAAGTAACCTAAGCCTTAGGAAGAATTTAGAACATGATAATGGTGGTGACGGTTATGATTCTTATCAATGGATACAAGTTACTTCTCCTAAACCTAGGGTCGATTTATATAGGCCAAGCCTAGGTCAAAACTTCTCATAAGTGATAGGAGTTCTAATAGGAATAAAATAAAACTTTGTATTAATTACAAATATCTTTATTTTATTTCCTAATTTTAATCCTTTTGGATTCTTGAATTCATATAGCTTTGACCATGGCTCAGCTTGCTTTTTTTTGCTCTGTTTCTTCTTTAAATTGGTTCAATAGATTCAACTCTTTATTCTCTATCTATCGCACACCATATGTTTTTGTTGTTCTGCTGTAGTGGCAACCAAACTACTGCCTTGGCGGGTGTTTCCCTGTATCTGATCTTATCAGCATTCTTCATTTAGCATCTTTCGATGGTATCTGGTTTCATTTGGAGGTTTATTTCCTATTTAAGAAAGAAAACTTTAACCGTACTCATTTTCTACCAAATAATATATAAAAACAGTATTAAACACTTGGATGCTGGAATGTAAAAAATATACAAAATTATCCAATATTGCCATTAAAGTCTATTAATTACAAGCAATAATTGATTGGAAAGTGGTATAAAATATAGGACTTTTGCTCACTTATCACCACCCTTAAACTCGAACTATTTCTTGTCCTCAAACAATACAAATATAATCTAATTCAGAACTTTAATAGTAATATGCCTTCCCGTCTGCCGCGGCGTAGCACCTTTGTCTACACAGCCTCGTTCAGGTTCTAGGATTTCCTCGGAAATGAACTATGAGTCTTTATGATTGTGTACGTAGCTATAAGAAAGTTGATTTTCTAAGTTCTAATTCTTTTTCTAGATCTAGACTCCAAACTTAGATTTTTATTTTAATTTCCCTTTTTCCCTATGTTGTTTATAAATATATATATGTGGGTATATATTTATACTTCTTGATCCAGTTTCGGGAACCTCAAGTGTTGAAATATTCCGACTAGAGCCAATTTCGGGCACCTCTAGTAAATGGAAAAAATTCTAAATCTTAGAGCCAGTGATGGGCACCTCTAAAGACTAAACCAGATTCAGTGATAGGCACCTTCTAACAATGATCTAAGGTCTAAGTCTCTATTGTTTTTTCAAATAAAAGAACTTCTAAAATCAACTAAGTCCAACAGTGTTTATATTTTTCAGGCTCATAGTCTAATCCTAAGTACTATTTCTATTATACATTTATGAATTTAAGTCTAGTGAAGGGTATACTCTGCTACGGCAGATTGGATGACATATTGTTGTCGAGGCATTACTTTATAAATTATATAGACTTAAAATAAATTGCATAAATAAGTATGATTAATAGAAATTAAGGCAATTTTCGATAAGGTAGAAGATACTTCCATACATTGCAGTTTTAATTACATAGTACAAAAATGGACTAATTTTCCCCTAAAATCAAGGGATGCATTGTCCTCAATGCATAAAAATATAGGATAGATAAGATATAAAGATAAACCGAAAAATAAAATAAGAGAAAATAAAAAATAGAAAAAGAAAAATAAGAAAATACTACCACCCTATATCGAATCAGATTCAAAAGAATCATCGTAGTCATTGTCGATAACCAACTTTCGGGGGCTTCGTGGTGGTGGTTGTGTTGCTCTAAATGGGCTAACAACAGGCTTTTTGGACGAGCGTTAGGCCTGGAATCGTATGGGAGTGGGTTGCTTCTCGACCTCCTCCTCGAAGTTGATATTGATGGTAGTTGTGGCAGATGCCTTCCTCTTTCTGCTAGATCGAAGCTCCTCCATGAATTCCTCCACTACCCATAATGGAGACTCAAGATCCTCTAAATATTTGATCCAATCAAATGGATTAGAGTCTTCTGGTATGGCCCCTCATTAGTGGAGTCCATCGTAAGGAATTCAGCCACTGAGTCTAGTGAGTCTGTGAATGGTTCTGTTGCGGTGGTAGTAGTGGTGGTGGTAGGATAAGTCTACATAGGAACGATCACAGATGCTGATGTTGATTTTTCATGCTCTTGTGTTGTAGGAGGCGGTTTTGGCATGGATAGGTCAACCTTGAAATGAGGGAAGACGGTTGAGTAGTCCGAGAATTTCTCCTTAATTGTGGAGATAATTGTTGCATTGAAATCCCATACAAATCCGATGAATGCAAGTTGTATTCTCTTCAAGCGTTGTAGCAGCTATAATATGCCTCCTAATGTTGGTGCTACTGGTTATGCTGCATCAACGGGTTCTACTGATGCAGTAGGGGCGACAAATGCTTGAGGAACAACATCCTCAACTTGCATTCTCTTCATGTAAATCTCCCTTGTTCACTCTTTACTTGCCAGTGTGAACTGATTTGTTGGTAGTACTAGCACCCTCTCTAGTTGGTTGAGACTTATAATTAAACACAGAAAATAAATCATACCTTTTTCCTTTGATACGTAATCAAATATTTGCTCACTAATGATGCATTCGATGTTGATTCTTCGATTGTGGATAATAGAATGGATGAGGGAGAGACGTGTCCGATCAACTATTTGGTTGTGAAAGGTAGGTAGTAGGCACCTTTTTATGAAGGTTTTCCATAACTTTGCTTCGGGTCGGAGATCATGGCGACTTACAGAACTGCGGTGCTTGTCATTGTTCCATTCTACTCCTACCACACACAACTCGTTCTTCATCATCTCAAAGTAAGCGGCGGTTAAAGCAGCGGCGAAGATAGCGTGTTCATATTCTTTGATATGCAAGCCGAAATGGGCGTTGATGGTGATGTCTTTCAACGGGATTGCCAGGAACCAGAGGTTTATGTATGGGTTATTTGTTTGAGGCAGGTGGGTATAAAATTCAAAGACCCAATCGATGTTGGTGGATTTCGATTGTTTTGCAAATTTCTGCCACCGATAGAATGTTATTTTGGATAGTATGAAAGTTTCGATGTCGAGATCGTCGATATTCGTGTAATGAAACCCTTGCTCCTCCCATATTTTTCCCGCCTTGAAATTGTGTTGATATTCCTTATCTACTACGGTTGTTGCAAATCTTCGGAACTCGGCTGTTTTTTTGGCCACAACAACTGGTTTTGTCTTCAATTTGGTATGGTTTTGCTGTGAGTGTTTTTGAAGAAGAAGAAGATGAAAAAGAAAAGAAAATGTAAAAGATAAAGATGAATAAAATCGAAAATTTTATGGGAGGTGAAATGTTAAATCAATTGCTTTGATGTGTATTTAAATGACATGGACGGGCACGACGTTTAAGGGAGCGACGTGATTATTTTCGTTACTAGCATGCACGTGACGTTTCCCCAGCTAGAGGCCATTAGCGTTGTAATCCAGGTAGGATTTAATTTTAGGCGGGAAATTTGCCGCCTAAAATTCTTCTACAACGTTATTGGGGCAAATAATGGGCCTCTAATTGGGTCAGTTATCAATTCATCATAAACCTTGTTTATTGGAACTGAATCAACAAAAATATGAATAAAAAATTATAGTAATAAAAGACAAAATGAAATTATTGGAAATTAAATGCAAGAAAATAAATTTAAGTCCTAAAACATGAAAATAAAATATGGAATATTGGATAAATTAGGTTACTAGAGGAGTGCAATTAATTGCCTCTCCTATGGTAATCATTTTCCTTTTTTTCTTGGGATGGGTAACTAATGATTTAGTTGTTTTATCTTCATTCGGAGGTTTTTTTCTCATTTTTTTCTAGACAAGATTATCTACTAGGATTGATTCTTTATTGGTAAGGTTCGTGCTGCCACGGAAGGAGATGCCTAGTTAAGCTTTGTCCAAGCACTTTATTTCAGCATCGAAATTAAATTCAGCCTGAGCCTGGATCTGTTGGCATTCATATGGTTCCTCTTGATTCCTTAGTGCTTTGAACACATTGATCTTCACTTCTTAGTCATTAACTCGAATAACCAATTCTCCTTTTTCGGAATCGATCAATGTTCTTCTCGTCACCAAGAATGGTCTTCCCAGTATGATTGGGGCATTCTCATATGCTTCACAATATAAGACAAGAATTTAAAGCCCCAAAATTGGGACTAGAAGTTTAGTGAATTGGTTTTGTCGGTTAAGCCTAGTTCGGGTTTAAATTCTTAAAAATCAGTTTTTTATAAAATTAAAATTTGGAAAAATATTATAAAATTCTTATTTGACATATATTCGACTTAGGTTCAATCAATTTTGAAAATTGACCCTTGAATCCCTAAGATTTTGAAATTAGTGAGTACTTTGTAAAAATTGAAAACTTGAGGATGATTTTATAAACTAAGCCAAAACTTTAAATATTTAAGAGGCTTAGATCCAATCCTAAATCTAGATGATCTAAACCTTCCAAGAGCCTATATAAACAACCTTTAATCCCTTGTTTTAACCTAAGTAATCAAAATTCCCTAATATTGATCCAAAACCCAAAAATTTACTTTTAAGAAAATCCCTTTTTCTTTATTTCGGTTTCTTATTCTCTAAGGAAGACTCTTCATCATCTATTCAAGGTCAATATCCATTGTTTTTAATAAAAATTCGTTGGTTTATTTTTCTATATTTTCTTCTTCAAAATCTTTTCGTTTTTCTTCGATTTTACTTGTTTTTAAACCTCATAAGGAGGTTGGATCAGTTTTTGAGGTGAGAATAATTCAAACCTATTAAACCTAAATTTCTTTAATGAAATTTCTAAGTTCTTGGCTGATTGAAACAATCTTTAAAGTCTTGAATCATTAAAATCGATTTCTTGATAAAAAATTCTATTGTTCTTGATTTTCGTTCAAGTTTTTTATATGGATTTTTTAGATGCCTAAATACATGAATCTTCAAGTGTTTAGATGTAATTAAGATGGATTTTAAGTATCTAATACCAGACATAAGGTTTTGGTGGTGTTTGGAGAGGTTTTCGGTAAGTTTCGGTTAGTTTTTATGGTGTTTTTAGGACTGCCCTGTATTGTTCAGACTTGAGGGATGTTTGGGTGCGTTTTAATGAACTAAACCCTCCGGTTCTGATGCTTAAATTAGTTCCAGAGTTATAGGAACAAGTTTGAGGGAGATCAAAAAGTCGAATAGCGTTTTTGGGTGACTTGTCGAGCAAGTTTCGGTAAATCGGTGAGTGGATTATGAGGGCTACCATTTTGTTATTGTTTTAAATGTGTTTTCAAAGGTTTGAGGGTTTAGGGAATGCGTGAAAAGCCTCTCTATACCCGAAAGTAAGTTTAAAGTATTGCTTACTTAAAGGTTCTCATATTATGCCTCGTTTTTACTATTTATGTGTTTTAGTAATGCTCGTGTTATACTTGTGCATATGTGAATATTCATGTGTTTCAATGCTCATGAGATGATTTTAAAAAGTTTTCATATTCATATGATTCTCTCACGGTTTTGTTTTGAAATCATGAGAAAAATGGTTTTTACCAGTTTATGGATTTGATGCATGTGTTAGTGGGATGCATGTGTTTACATACCATTTTAACTTGAAAACTTAAGCATTGTTTTTTTTTGTGTGTGTGTTGGGCATTAAGATGATGTTGATGGGATAATTTGATCGGTCAATAGGATGTACAGTGCACTATAAATACAAAATTTGTACGTGTTTTAAATTCCTTGAGTGATTCATTAGAGGTTAGCCTGTTGCTGTGTGGTATGATATTCATATTGCATTCGGGTGTCGCGAATTATCCCGGACAATAAGGTGGGATCTTTAGATTGTGATAGTCAATCTGTGTGAATTGGTGTACGATGTCATTCACGTGTGTCCGTTTATCCCCAACGATTGAAGATAAATCTAATCGTGTCACTTAACCAACATGTGAAAAATGCATGTGTTTTGTTAACGAGCTCCAATATTTTTTAAGCCTTGCTATGAGTAGTATGTAAGACTAGTTATTCTTACAAAGCATGTGTTTTCAAAAAGGTATTTTTAAAAGGTTTTATGGCTTATGAGACATGGTTATTTACACTTGTTGATTTTTAATAGTGGCGTTGAAGGCCATTGACATTTTTTTCCTTATAGAGCATTACATGGTTTTTAAACTTGATTTTGGTATATTATGGGCTGTATTGCAAGATGTTTTTAAATATGTTTTTATTCACTCACTAAGCTTATGCTTACCCACTCATTTACCTTGCAATGCAGATTATTTAATATGGAGGCAAAAAAGGGAAGTAAGGATCCAGGTAACCGTCAAGTGAAAGCTCAAGTATGTCTTTATAACATTAGTAGTAATAAGAGAGTAATGGGGATGAGTTACCATGTTAAGAATATTCTTATGTTGATGAAACTTGTAGTAGTCATATGTTTATACAATTGATTGTTATCAATGTTGATGTTAGCTTTGTGAATTAGATTTGCCTATTGGTATTCCCTTTAGTAATATAATAAAAGCATTTTTTGAAGTTTAGATTCTTTACATTTTAGTCCTTAAATCTTGAGCACGTAATTAAATGAGTTGTAGATGTTATTTTAAGCTGAAATTTGAGACTCAAACATTTAATAAACTTAATTAAAGGTTGGTAACTTTAATTTCACAATTAGTCCCTAAATTCCTAGAAAATTATAATTTGGTCCCTAAAGCATGTTTGTACGTTTTAGGACTTGTTCCATATCTGTTTCTGCTGCAATTGAATATAATTTATGAACGAACATGTAGGATCAAAGTAAAGAATCTAGATACGATAAAAAGAAAAAATTTAGAGTCGTTTATCAGGGCAAGTCTCTGGATTAGCCTCGGTATTCCCCGTGTAGCTCATTCAAGTGAGGTTTTGTCTAGACCGGGTCGAGGGGTTACAAAGAAAGTCAGTAGAAAGTATAAACTTATCTAATCTTACCAGGATGTCCTCAATTTTGCCTTTGGTTTGCACGTAAGAGCGGTATGACAATTGTAGCATTATCGTAGTTGGCTTTGCTTGCCCAATGCTCAGCTTCCAGAATACTAACTTAGGCATCAAATTTATGATTGCACCTAAGTAAAATAATGCCTTACCTATGTATCGATCCTCTATAGAACATGGTATCATAAAACTACGAATATCTTTTCTCTTTGTTGTGGCTCGGTTATGCAACATTGTCACGCACCCTTCTGTTCCTTGACAGTTTCAAACATCCCAATCTTTGTCCTATTTGAGATGATATCTTTAATTTTTGCATAATTGGGAATTTGTTAGATTTCCTCCACTAAAGGTATATTGATGTGTACCTGTTTTAGGATATCAAAAACTTTCTTAAACTAGTACTCTTGCTTTTGTTATTTTAACCTTTGTGGGAATGATGGCGGCAACCTAAGATATTCAATATTTTCAGAACATTGAAATATGATCTATGGTGTTGCCTCAGCATCATCTGCTGTGACACCATCCTTGGCATCTACTTATTTTGGTTCTTTCTCCTCAAATTTCTTTGCATTTATGTCCCTTTTATCTATTGTCTCAGATTTTTTGACCCACTACTTTGGTCGATATCTCAGGGTCCTTCAATTGTAATCTATTTCTGGTGGTTATGGCTTTACATTTTTATGTTCTAGCGACTTCAGTATCGCTTGGTATACCTCCCATATAGGTTGGTTATTCATCTATTGTGCAATATTTCCTATTGTGATTTCTAGTGTTTTTAGAGAAACTTCGTTTTTCTGCATTCGCATCTCTATTCTGTCCATGAATATGTCAGCTCGTTGAATGAATTTATCTGTATTGGATATATAGGAACCAGTTTGAGCCATGAACATGTTTAGAGTATTCTCTAGGGTTCATAGATTTTTCGATTGCTGCTGCGGCATTACATGCTGCAACAAGTACTATTGGGCTGGTCTGTTATTCTGTTGGAATCCTGCAGGTTGCACATTTTGTTGTTATGTAATGAGCGCATTGTTGGGGTTTCTCTATGAAAAATTTAGGTTCTTACTCCATGCCGGATTGTATTAGTTGGACATATTATTTCGGTTGAAATTCCAACATATAAGCTAGATTCTGGATTTTGAGGGCACTCACTTGAGTCATGATTTTCGCCACATAATTCACAAAAGGGGGGGCGATTACCTTTACTTCTTAAATGTTGTTGGGCTTTTTCAGATCTTTGACCATGTTTGTCAATGTTGATAGTTGGGCCAAAATCGAAACTGAAGAGTCCAGATTTGTCACTCCTTGCCTTGTTACTCCTCTCCTTGTAGTAGGATTTCGATAATCATTTTTGGTGAATCGGTCCAAAATTTCCAAACTTTCATGCGGAGGTCGGTCTAGAAGAGTACCATTTATCAAGGCATCAAGCATCATACTCGTTGGTGTATTTACTGCATTGTAGAAAATTGACACTTGAGTCCATTCAAGCAATCCATGCATTGGGAATTTACGATAAAGTTCTCGCTATCTTTCCCATGCCTCATACATAGATTCGTCATCCTCTTGCCTAAACGATGTAACATCATTCCTAAGTTTGTTTTTCATGTTGGTGTTGCTAAAACGGGCAAGAAAACTTCGATATAATTCTTTCTAGGAACTGAGCGAGCTTGATTTTAAATTGTTTAACCGTGATTTTGCCCTATCCCTCAGTGAATAGGGAAACAACTTAAGCTTAAGAACATCGACGGATACTCTTGGTAGCTTGAAAGAATTGCATTTCCAGGAATGATTTAAGATATTGTCGAGCATCCTCATTGGTTGATCCTCCGAATTGCCCAAGGGTATTAATCATATTAAACATTATCGGTTTAAGTTCAAAATGCTCAGCGTCAATGTTTGGCATGACAAATGCAGGTGTCATACCATCAAAATCTTCTTCGAGATAATTGAAAACTATTCTTACGTGTTCAAGTGCTAGAAGATCGGCTACACCGACTACTACAAATGTTGTCGCATTGCCTGCCGTGATGAAATTCATGTCAACGTTGTTCCCTTACTGGCCAGGTGTTGGATTCATCCTTGCTCTTAACCTTTATCGAAGACTTCTTATAGTACGCTCGATTTCTAGGTCAAAGGGATATTCTTCAGCCGATGGGTTTGACATGGTCATAAAATGGGACAACCCAAATTATATTGAAAATAATAAAAAATAGGGTGCAAGATTAATATCCTGGAAGGTTGGAACGTCAATCCCTGGAAACGACGCCAAAACTTGGTATCAGTAGGAAGTCTTACACCTTTATAGTGCAAGAGTAAATCTTTTTCCAAGTTGTAATATTTTAAATGTCGAACCCACAGAGACTGGATACCCACACAGCGTATCTTTCCGACAATAAGAAAAGTAAAACACAAGTAATTGGTTGGAAGTATGATTAACTAAAATAATCAAGGATAACTAAGTAATTGATTAGAATCTCAAGATATGATGAAAAGTCTAGGTTATATTTATTCGTAGTATGGAATCCAGTTGCACAGTATTCTCCTCTTATTAATGCAAAAGGTTGAAGTGTCGCCTTAGCGGGTAGCTGAAGGGTCGCCTTGGCTTCCTCGGTGGGTTATGCCTTGTCGTCAAATCAACAACTCATAGTTCGATAGAGAATTCTTAATTACCTCCTCCTTATTTGACACGCGTCGTATAGTGTCAAAAATAAATTCCTTATTCTCAAATAAATAAAAATAATATAGTAAAGTAGAAGTAAGGGTCGATCCCATAGGGACTAGAAACTTTCTGATTACGCTTGTTTGATCGGTGATCCAAGAATATTGAATGATGTTTTTAAGTAAAAAGGGGGGGTTCGAATTGGATAAACTAAATAATTGAAGAGAAAATAAAATAAAGAAAGTGATTTAATAAAATAAAAACTAACCTTAGGCTTTCGCTTTGACTCGACTTTAATAGATCATCGAAAAAATATTTTCACTTCGGGATTTTACGTCGGCACTTAGCTTTCAAGGTTCAATCCTTGAAGCAAAACTTCTAAACCGAATACCCAAGTCTATCTTTGATTTTGGTTTCATGGATTAATCCACCAACTCAATGATTGTAGAAAAATCATTTAAATCTCAAGACCGACTTGGATTATGTTATTTCAATAATAACGAATTCAATCTTTAGTTTTCGCTTTAGCAATCAATTTGCTAAGTGTGTTCCCAGGAAGTCGGATTACTTCAATAGCCGATCCTTCCTCCCACATAAATGATCAAATCAAAATCTTGACTAAAGTCAATCTTTAGTTTTGAAATCAATTTGAAAAAAATAAGTTCAAAAGAAAACTTTTAAAGAAATAAAAAGACGAAGTTATTTGTGTGCTTTTCAATCCTCACATTTGGATCAAGTCATCGCTTAAGCCCTTGGCTAATAAAAATTTAGCCGAGCATAATTATGGAAGAAATTATGCTCAACATAGAAATAAAATAAAATAAAAAGAAAGAAAGAAAGAAAATAAAAGAAGAAAATAACCCAAGGAATTTCGAATTAAAAGAGAAATTGAGAGATGAGTTCTAGGCTTACCCAAGGTGGGTATTTATAGCCTTCTACAAACCCTAAAAATAAGAGATAAATCTAAGATAATCGTAAAAATATTTAAATTCAAATTACAAAGAGATAAATCCTAATTTAAACTTCAAAACGCGGTTGATAAGTTATCTGGAATGCTGATAAGCTATCACGCGCTTGCTGATGTCATCTTCTAGAAGCTGTTGATGAAACACTGCGTCAGATTTCAAGCCCAAAGTCGAGCCCACAAATCCAGACTCAATCCAGAAAATAAAAAAAAAACTTCAGAAATCGACCATTTAAGCCCATTTTCCAAATTCAGGGTTCTGCACAAAAAGATACGAAAAATAATAAGATCAGTAACAATTTCATCAAACCAAGGAGTAACTAAGCACAAAATAAAAACTATTCTAAGCACTTATCAAATTCCCCCTCACTTATTCAATGCTTGTCCTCAAGTATTCCTCAACTAACATGCCAAAATCTCAAGTTGTCAAATCTTAATTCACTATATGTCTTAATCTTCTTAACGAAAGAAAATCAAGCAATTGATGTAACTAAGAAATAATCAAGCAAGTGGCAAGACTAGAAAAAATTTCAAAAGAAACAAGACATTCCAATTCTTAGCTAATTTAATGATGCAAAACTTGATACCCTCACAAGGATTCACTCATTTCACTCAAAGTGTTTAGGTTCAAAAGAATCTCTCAAGCCGAAATTGATTAAAGCATTACCATAAGCCTGCAATTAAATCTAATCTCCACTACTAAAATAGAACATGATGCAAAAGTCAAGAGGTCTTAAACAAGGTTGTAACGGAGGTAGGGTGAAGGTAGGGAAAAAGGCTGAAAGAGATGGGTTCAGTGTCAAGACAAAAGATAAAATATAAGAAGTAATCCACGATGTAATTCAAGCGCAAAGAGATGAAAAGAGTAAATCAAACAACTTTTTTCATTTTTTCTTTCAAAGAGTTTCAAAACTTTTTTTCTTTTCTTTTTTTGATTCGAAAGGTACACATTGGTACCCTTTTTTTCTTTTTTTGAATTTTCTTTTCTTTTTTTTTCGAATACACACTTTTTTTCGAATGTATTTACTTTCATCTTTTTTTCGAATCCTCTTTCTTTTTTTTCGTGGAAAAAATATGATCTAATGTCTTGACAAGGGTATAAAAAGATGGGAATATAGAAAAAGAAAGGTTTAGGCTACATTAAACAAGGTGAAAAACAAGAAAAACGGGTTTAGGCTCAAAGTGGTTCACTAAGGGATATAAACAAAGGGTAGGCCATTTTGGGTAGCGAACTGGTAAAACCTAAGTGCCTCTATCATTCTAAAGCATCATATTCATGAATGTAGTCTCAAAAAGTATTGCATCACAGGTTCTAGAATACTAAAAATCAATTCGGTTCTCACAAATGAAGAAAAGAGCAAGAATGAAAAGATATGCTCATTAGGCTCAAAATCTCACATAAAAAGGGTAAATGTATCAAGATGCAAAATTTCAACTAACCAATAATGGAACATCAAAAAATCTTAATCAAAAGTAACTAATCATGTCGACAAGCTATCATGCATCCTAGGTTCCAACCAATGCGAGATTAAAATCCATCAAGAAGATTCAAGAGATGTAACAAATTAAATAAAATAAACAAGGCATGTAATATTCCCCTCCCCCTCACTTAAACCATTTTGTCCCAAAACATAATATAAAAATTAAAGAGAGGGAAAAGGAATACTCCCCGATCTAAGGACGACCGCGGCCGCACCGTTTCTTCATTGTTTTCCTCGTAGGAATGTTATGGATTCGGTGTCATGAAAATTTCCAGAGGCATCGATTTTGTGGTTAAAGGTGGGGCCCATGGTTTAAATTTTGAAACCAAAATTTATCTCTTGAGTTTGAATTTATTTTCAAATCCTAACCTGAAAAATAGATAAATAAAATAATTAAAATCAAGATAAGATAAATTTAAAACATAAATGAAGATAAATAAGATAAAAATTTAAATTGCGAAAGGATAAAACAAAACTTAATCCTAAATAAATTATTACTGTGTAAATTTAAATAAATTATTTTGAACCTAAGTAAATAAATAAAATAAAATTTACTGAAAATAAATAAATATAGTAAAAATGGGTTGTCTCCCATTAAGCGCTTTTATTTAATGTTGTTAGCTCGACAACCTGATTCAGACTATAGACGTTTCCAGTACTTACTCCAACTTTTGTATTTCGTCCAACTAAGAGCTTCCCGATGTAAAATTTTATGGTCATCAATCTTTTCCATTTTCCTTGACAAAATATCTTCTTTGTTTTTCAATTTATCTGGAGGCAATTTTTGGTTCAAAATTTTGTTCCTGCAAGATGGAAAATGAAGTTTTAGATTTTAAAGGAATAACACAGAAATCAGAATGAATAGAACAAAAATTTTCCAACTCCTTATTTTCTTTGTCGCATTATTCTAATTTTCTGTAAAAATCATTAGATACGTTAGTATTCATAGATTTATCAACTATAGGTTCATAAATACTAACGACGCTAACATTTTCCATAGAATCAGAATATTTTACATCTTTATAAACATCAAATTCAACGATCTCACCATCAAATTCCATACTTAACAAACCAGTGCTCATGTCGATCTTTGTATTCGCAATGCTTAAGAATGGTCATCCCAAAAGTATATCAGAATAAGTGTTCGAATGATCATTATCCATGTCCATGATGTAAAAATCAGCAGGAAAAATAAGAGTATCGACTTTTACCAGAACATTTTCGAGCACTCCCTCCGGATAGATAATAGATCGATCTGCCGACTGAATAGTGACTTTCGTTTCCTTCAAAGGATCATTAGTAATACTTTTATAAACAGAAAGTGGCATAACATTAATGGAAGCTCCTAAATCGCACATGGCACGATTAATTAAAACATTTCTTATTTTACAAGGAATAGCGAACATACCTTGATCTTTCATTTTTGGCAGAAACTTCCGCTGAAAAACTGCGGAAACATTTTCTCCCAAATTCACCTTCTCGTTACCTATCAATTTCCTCTTTGTAGTGCACAATTCTTTTAAAAATCTAGCATACCTTGTTACTTGTCGGGTCACATCCAAAAGAGGTATGTTAACATGCACCTTTTTAAATATATCAATAATTTCTTTTTCCTCAACCTTTTTATCACGTTTCGTCAACCGTGATGGAAACGGAGGTGCGATTTCTTTATAAATAAAAGTGGTAGAAGGCGAAGGAGAGGAAATTTTACCTTGAGATTCGGGAGTCGGGGTTTCCTTCTCTTTTTTCGGTTGTTCAGTGATTTCCTTTGGAACATCAGAATTAATTACAGTCTCACTTCTAAGGGTAATGACACTAACGTTTTCTCTATTGTTTAACTCTATTTGGAAGGGGAGTTTTCCTTGTGATTCTAGTCGTCCTACGGTTTGAGCTAATTGGGACATTTTCTTATCTAGTTCTTGTAGGTAGGTCTCAGTGCGGTTTTGAAACTTTTCTTAGAAAGTTGCTAATCGCTCAACAATGGACTCCAATGATGACTTTGAACTTATACCTATCTCGCAAAGTTTAGTTGCGCTCTTTTTATCTGCAACAAAGGTTTGAACAATGTCAGCTAACTTGTCAATTTTATTTTCTAATGAAATGGTACTTACCTCGTGAACCCGTCAAGATGGTTCACTTACAGAATGAAATCGCTGCGAGCTAGCGGCCATGGTAGATATTAACGTTCTAGCCGCGGTAGGAGTCATGTTCACAAGTTCTCCTCCACTTGCCGCATCAATTACCTTCATATCCATCGGCGTTAAACCTTCATAAAAATACTAGAGTAATGTTTGTTCACTTAAGCCGTGCTGTGGACAATTAGCACATAACTTTTTAAATCGCTCCCAGTAATCATATAAGGTTTCGGTATCCTTTTTTCGGATACTTAGGATACTTTGCCTTAGTTCGCTCGCCTTAGCTGCTGGGAAAAACCTGTCAAGAAAAGGACGAGCCATATCAGTCCAAGTTGTAACAGAATTAGAAGGCAAATCAAATAACCAATCTTTTGCTATATCGGCTAAAGAAAAAGGAAAGGCGCGAAGTTTAATTTGGTCGTCGGACACTCCCTATGGTTTTGTACTTAGGCAAACCATATGGAACTCCTTGAGGTGTTTGTGAGGATTTTCGTTCGGCAAACCGTGATAGGTTGGCAATAGGTGTATCAGGCCTATTTTTAGCGCGAATGGCGTCTCTCCATTTGGAAACGTTATGCACATCGGCTGGTTATCATCAGGAGCCGCAGTTAATTGACGGATAATTTGATCTGCCAACGTAGTTGGCTCTTCAATTATTTGATCAAAATGTGATTCTACTTCAGATGCAGATTCTAGATCACGTTCTAATTGTTGTTGTCACAGTTTACGTTTTCCCGAAGTGTTTGGGCGTGCAGTCTTCAAGCGTATGCTTCAATTTTCCGAGATGTATTCTCCTTGTTCTCCCGGGTTGTTCCTGGTCATAAATCAAACAAAACTAAATTAGTAACTTTGCCGTAGTCCTCAGCAACGGCGTCAATTTTGACACGCGTCGTATAGTGTCAAAAATAAATTCCTTATTCTCAAATAAATAAAAATAATATAGTAAAGTAGAAGTAAGGGTCGATCCCACAGGGACTAGAAACTTCCTGATTACGCTTGTTTGATCGGTGATCCAAGAATATTGAATGATGTTTTTAAGTAAAAAGGGGGGTTTGTCGAATTGTATAAACTAAATAATTGAAGAGAAAATAAAATAAAGAAAGTGATTTAATAAAATAAAAACTAACCTTAGGCTTTCGCTTTGACTCGACTTTAATAGATCATCGGAAAAATATTCACTTCGGGATTTTACGTCGGCACTTAGCTTTCAAGGTTCAATCCTTGAAGCAAAACTTCTAAACCGAATACCCAAGTCTATCTTTGATATTGGTTTCATGGATTAATCCACCAACTCAATGTTTGTAGAAAAATCATTTAAATCTTAAGAACGACTTGGATTATGTTATTTCAATAATAACTAATCCAATCTTTAGTTTTTGCTTTAGCAATCAATTTTCTAAGTGTGTTCCCAGGAAGTTGGATTACTTCAATAGCCGATCCTTCTTCCCACATAAATTATCAAATCAAAATATTGACTAAGTCAATCTTTAGTTTTGAAATCAATTTGAAAAAAAATAAGTTCAAAAGAAAACTTTTAAAGAAATAAAAAGAAAGTTATTTGTGTGCTTTTGAATCCTCACATTTGGATCAAGTCATCGCTTAAGCCCTTGGCTAATAAAAATTTAGCCGAGCATAATTATGGAAGAAATTATGCTCGACATAAAAATAAAATAAAGTAAAAAAGAAAAATGAATAAAGAAAACAAGAGAAGAAAATAATCCAAGGAATTTCGAATTAAAAGAGAAATTGAGAGATGAGTTCTAGGCTTACCCAAGGTGGGTATTTATAGCCTTCTACAAACCCTAAAAATAAGAGATAAATCTAAGATAATCTTAAAAATATTTAAATTCAAATTACAAAGAGATAAATCTTAATTTAAACTTCAAAACGCGGTTGATAAGCTATCTAGAACGCTGATAAGCTATCACGCGCTTGCTGACGTCATCTTCTAGAAGCTGATGATGAAACGCTGCGTCAGATTTCAAGCCCAAAGTCAAGCCCACGAATCCAGACTCGATCCAGAAAATAAAAAAAACTTCAGAAATCGGCCATTTAAGCCCATTTTCCAGATTCAGAGTTCTGCACAAAAAGATACGAAAAATAATAAGATCAGTAACAATTTCATCAAACCAAGGAGTAATTAAGCACAAAATAATAACTATTTTAAGCACTTATCATTATTCTTAATTCTAAGTACTATTGAAGGTCACGTATTGATAATACCTCCCGGCGTGAATCAAGGGTGAACAAAAAACGATGATATACTTCCTTTTAGTCGCTGAAATCCTAGTTGGCTTATCTCTAAGTCAGATTATACAATCCCAAGAGAAAAGACCGTATTCACTCGTTTCATGAGCCTAACTATCCCTAGTCTAGATAAATAGGTTTTTCCTCGCAAACTTATCTTTCAAGCTCGTATGCAAGAAAGAGTATGAACCAAGAGTGAATAAACTATGAATTCTGAAATTGCATTAATAAAACTTGAATAAAGATACAACCTTCTTCCTAAACTACTCCACAAGTAACCTGAGCCTTAGGAAGAATTTAGAACATGATAATGGTGGTGGTGACTATGATTCTAATTGGTGGAGACGAGTTACTTCTTCTAAACCTAGGGGTCGGTTTATATAGGCCAAGCCTAGGTCAAAACTTCCTATAAGTGATAGGAGTTCTAATAGGAATAAAATATAACTTTATATTAATTACAAACTCTTTATTTTATTTCCTAATTTTACTCCTTTTGGATTCTTGAATTCCCGTAGCTTTGACGAAGGCTTGGCTTGCTTTCCTTTGCTCTGTTTCTTCTCTAACTTGGTTCACTGGATTCAACTCTTTATTCTCAATTTATCGCACACCATATGTTTTTGTTATTCTACTGCCCTAACGAGTATTTATCTTCATTTGATCTTATCTACATTCTTCATTCAACATCTGTCGATGATATCTGATATCATTGGGAGGTCTATTTCTTGTCTAAGAAAGAAAATCATAACTGTACTTATTTTCTATCAAATAATTTATAAAAACAGTATTAAACACTTGGATGCTGGAATGTAGAAAATATACAGATATTATCATTAAAATCTATTAATTATAAGCAATAATTGAGTGGAAAGATAAAATATAGAAATTTTACGCATTTATCGTATACAATTGGACGGGTTGGTACGTAGAGAGGAATATTAGTACACATGGGGTACGTATCGATACTGATAGATCTAGAACTACAATGAAACTCAACTTAATTACCGATTAGAATTTAAGTCAAAATATAACAATAAATAACACAAAAATTTAAAAATTTAAAAAATATTTAATGAGATGAAAAAAAAGAAATGAGAAAAAATATAAAGAAGAAAATAATGATAATGATGAAACATGATTGACAAATCTTTTTATTACCATCAACAATTATTTTTGTATACAACTTAAGAGAAAAAATAGATACTATTACTTAAATTAAGGGTAATATTATAAAAATATAAAGAATAAATTTTGAAAACAATTTAGGGTCAATAATAAATTTTTTTAACAATAATAAAAAATAATTTTCATTAAAAATATGAAAAGATAAAATACATCGAAATCATATAAAGAATATTGAAGGCAATTCTACCAAAAATACTATTTTGAAAAAAAAAAGTAATATAACCAAAAAAATTAAACATTCCCTTAAATATGTTTTTTTATCTTTTATAACAAATTTAACAATTATTACGATGTTATTTTTTTTATTGGAAAGGGACTATTATCACAAGCCTCATTAAAAATTGATATATGAATAAAAATTAACACAAACCTCATTAAATATACAAAGGGACTATTACGATGTTATTAATTTCTCTTTCAAGACGCAATATTGATATATGAATAAAAAATTTAAAAAATAAATCTTACAGATTATTGTCACAGATCTAGAACCTTTCTAGTAAAACCGTGCGGCCTTAGGACTCAACTCGCCTAAGTCAGCCTCTACACAAAGCCCTCAAAGCTTTGTAACTCGCGGAAAGCAAACAAGCGAATAAAGGCAAATAAGAGAGAGAGCTTTTGAGTGGAATGCTTTGTATTTCTCAATGATGAAGTGACAAAATGAGGAGGGGTGAGCCTATATTTATATTTGGCCCCCATCACATCCAACGGTTACAATTAAATTACATCGATGGCTAGAATTAATTCCCACCAACCACAAAGGCATCATTCTAAGAATATTCCCGACTATACAAGGAAAGAATCTCCTATGTTCACATTACTTAAGTGGGTTATTCTAGTGGACTTGACAGACCCAAAACCTTTGTGAGATAGGCTTGGGCGGATTGGACTATAGCAACCCCACCGTTGGGCTTGTTGAACTCGCGGACCGTGACATTCCCCCCCACTGAATTCAGCAACGTCCTCGTTGCGTCCTGAGAGTGGAATTCGGCAATCTTGTCTTGGAATTGCCAAAGGTCCTCGGCTGGTTCCCAACTCCCTTCGCTGTCGGGAAGTCCCTTCCATTGGATAAAATACTCCTGCCTTGGTCGATGATTCTTCCGTCGGACAATCCTATCTGCAAGGATTTCTCGAACCTCCTTCTCATAGGAGACTTTCACTCTTATCGATGCTCTATGTGACTTGCCTCGATCCGGATTATCAGTATCCGCATGGAATGGTTTGAGCATACTTACATGGAAAATCGGGTGAACCTTGAGCTTTGGCGGTAACTCTAGTTTGTAGGCTACAGCACCTACTCTCTTTACGATCTTGAATGGTCCCTCGTACCGTTGCACAAGCCCCTTGTGAACTCCTGGTTTCCTTAATACCAAGTGAAGCTTGGCAAGGACTTGGTCGCCAACTTGAAATTCTTCGTCCTTGCGCCTTCGATCAGCCCACTTCTTAGTCCGCGTACCCGCCTTGTGCAAACAAGCTCGGGCTAAGTCGAGATGCTCTTGCCACGCCTTGGAAGTGTGGTAAGCTGCTGGATTAGGCCCCTCGTAACCGAGCACAACAGCGTTGGGAGTGAGTGGCTGTTGTCCGTTTACGATCTCAAAAGGACTTTGGTTTGTGGCCTCCGTCCGCTGCAAATTGTAGGAAAATTGGGCCACATCAAGCAACTTCGGCCAGTCACGCTGAGTCGCACTAGCATAGTGCCGGAGATAAATCTCCAATAAAGCATTCACTCGTTCGGTTTGCCCATCGGTTTGTGGATGAACACTCGTGGACATGTTCAAGTCTGTCCCCATCAGCTTGAACAACTTGGTCCAGAACTTGCCCGTGAAACGAGGGTCCCGGTCACTCACGATCGTCCTTGGCACCCCCTAATACTTTACCACATTTTTGAGGAAAAGTTTAGCTGCTTCCTCAGCTGGGCACTCCTTGCTGGCAGGAATGAAGGTGGCATACTACGAAAACCTGTCAACCACCACGATAATACTGGCAAATCCGTCAGTACTCGGCAAACCGACTATAATGTCCATAGAAATACTCTCCCATGGACGCTCTGGGATTGGTAATGGCTGCAACAATCCCGCTGGTTTCTTAGCCTCGATCTTGTCTTGTTGGCAAGTAAGACAAGTCTTCACATAGACCTCCACGTCATTGTCCATGTGTGGCCAATAGTACCGCTCCGCTAACAACACCATCGTACGGTGCATTCCTGGATGGCCAGCTCACTTGGAATCGTGACATTCCCGTATGAGCTCTTTCTGCAACTTCATGTATTGCGGGACATAAAGGCGTGGTCCCTTGGTGTACAAGAGGTCGTTCTCGAGCCAGAACCGTCTGGACTTGCCCTCCTTGGCATGACTGATCAAGGACTGGGCTGTCGGATCATGAGCTAAGCCCTCCTTGATGCGTGATAACAGTGGTCCCTCGGGTCTGCTGATGAACTCTATGTTGCACCTTCGACTTAGTGCATCGGCCACACAATTGGCCTTTCCTGGCTTGTACTCCATGTCAAAGTCGAATTCCGCCAAGAACATTTGCCACCTTGCCTGTTTGGGAGACAGTTTCTTTTGGGTTAGAAAATAACTGTTGGCAACGTTATCAGTGAGTACTTGAAATCTTGAACCCAATAAGTAGTGTCTCCAAATCCGCAAACAGTGAACAACCGCGGTCATCTCCTTTTCTTGGACAGTGTATCGCCTCTCTGCATCATTAAGCTTCCGACTCTCGAAAGCTACCGGATGTCCTTCTTGCATAAGGACTCCCCCAATGGCTACATCGGACGCATCAGTATGGACTTCGAAAGGTTTGGCATGGTTCGGCAGCGTTAACACAGGCTCACTCACCATGGCTTCCTTTAATTTCTCAAAGGCCTTTGACAATCTTCATTCCAATCCCACGTCTTGTCCTTTTTCAGTAAATCGGTCAAGGGTGAGGCGATCTTTGAGTAGCCTTCGACAAAACGTCAGTAGTAGTTGGCCAATCCAAGAAATGATCTCAACTCCGTCACCTTAGTTGGCGGCTTCCATTCTTCAATTGCCCAAATTTTGTCTCTATCCATACGGATCACGCCACCTCCTATGATGTGGCCTAAGAACGACACTTCCTTCTGGGCGAATGAGCATTTCTCCCTCTTGACAAATAGCTCATTTTCTCGAAGTACCTCGAACACCTGCCTCAGGTGTTCTATATGCTCCTCCAAACTCTCACTATACACCACAATATCGTCAAGGTAAACAACAACAAAACGATCCAAGAATGGATGCAATACCTTGTTCATGAGAGTGCAGAACGTCGCTGGAGCATTAGTGAGCCCAAAAGGCATCACAAGGAACTCATACGAGCCATACCGTGTCACACATGCGGTCTTTGGCTCATCACCTTCGGCTATTCTAACCTGGTAATATCCCGATCTGAGATCCAACTTGGTGAACCACCTTGCATTCCCAAGTTGATCAAACAAGTTCGCTATGAGGGGGATCGGATACTTGTTCTTTACCGTGAGCTTGTTCAACGCTCTGTAGTCGATGCACATCCGAAGAGAGCCATCATGCTTCTTCTGGAACAAAACAGGTGCACCATAAGGGGCTTTGGAGGGTCTAATGTACCCGACATCAAACAACTCCTTGAGTTGTCTTCTCAACTCCTCCAACTCCGTGGGGCCATTCGGTATGGAGCCTTTGCTGGCGGCTCCGCATTAGGGATCAACTCAATCCTGTGATCCACTTCCCTTTTCGGGGGTAATTGCTTCGGCAACTCGGAAGGCATCGTGTCTGAGAATTCTTCCAATATTTGTTCCACTTCCGCTGGAACTTCTGTCGGCATCAAAGACCCATCACTTTTCAAGGAAGCCAAGTATGTTGTAGTCTCCTTACGCACAACACCCTTGGAAAATTGGATGGCCGAAAGCATCTTGCCATCTACTCCAGTCTCTAGATTTGTGGGAACAAGGCATTTTTGATCCGGATCCAGTATACAGATACAGTCGACAAATGGAGCAAGCAACGTGTTGATCCGGTCAAGGAAGTCTAAGCCAATGACAAAGTCAAAGTCATCAAGTGGAATTACCTTGATGTTTTCTTTACCGTACCAGCTTCCAAGTTCAAGCTTGACTCCCTTGGCAATTCCCTTGGCAATTACCTTGATGTTTTCTTTATCATCCCACTTGCCTTCTCCACATGAAGGTCAAGTTTCTTGGCAGCTTCATCAGACATGAATAGTTCAGAAGCACCCGTATCCACTAGTGCACTCAACTTCTTTCCTGCAACGATGATGTCTACAAAAATCAGTCCCTTATGCTTATGGCCCCTCTTGACTTGAACGGAGCTCATAATTGAGTTGAGCTTGACCGCCACATTTTCGGTCTCCACATCTCCCTGAATGGATTGGAGCCTTGCCTTCTGGGGACAATCTTTTACCATGTGAGGTCCCTGGCAATGGAAACACGCAATGGGTCCCTTCTTCTTTTTATCCCACGAGACTTTTACGTCCTTCAAAGTGTTTGATGGTTTCCGGTATCTCCCATATGTTTTGCCAGATTTTTCCTTATCTCCCCCACCATTGTCGCTGAACTTTGGCTTAGGTTTGGAAGGTTTGGAAGAATCGGGTTTCTCGAATTGCGCAATGGATTCCACTGAACTAATGGCTTTGGAAAGATCCGTAGCCCTCATTCGATTCAACTCCATCTGTGCCCACCGTTGCAACCCATTCTTGAAGGCGTAGTACCCCTCGTCTTCATCCATGTTCTTGAGTAGGAGTTTGATTTCCTTGAACTTTTTGACATAGTCAAGGATTGACCCATCGTGCTTTAAGTTATGAAACTTCTTACGGGCGTCTTCGACAGCATTCTTTGGATAGAACTGCTCCTTGAATTCATCCTCGAATTCCTTCCATGTCTCAATGGTGTTCTTCTCAGCACACCTGTGTCGCCACCATAAGAGAGCATCACCAACTAAGTAAACAGATGTCGTGTTTACCTTGGTAGTATCATCCTTAATTTCCATCAATCAGAAATACTGCTCCAAGCCCCATATGAAGTTCTCAACGTCCTGGACAGTCTTTGTCCCGTTGAACTCTTTTGGCTTCGGAACATCGATCTTCGGCTTTGGTGCTGCTACCTCTCCTAGCACACCACTTTGCATAGCCGTCTTGTAGATGAGCAGCTCACTCTTGAGCTGGTCCATCTCTTTCTTCATAGCCACTACAGTAGCTTCAAGAGAATCGTCCCTCTCATTCAACTTTGCAAAAGTCTCATCTAGCAGCTTCTGCATCGTTTTGGAAACGTTCTCTTCCATGGAATCAAACTGCTCATGGTATGATTTCGTAGCTTCTTGAGCCTCCTTGACCTCCGTCATGGATTCTTCAAGCCTGCTAACCTTCTTCTCCATCGCTGAGATGATATCCCTCGAACTTTCCCTCTTCTTTCCAGCAGCAGCAGTTGCCCGAGTCTCACGATCAGTAGCTGGGACATCGCTAGTGCTCTGTGGTGCCATTTCTTCCGAACAGCCTTGCTCTGATACCACTTGTCACGGATCTAGAACCTTTCTAGTAAAACCGTGCGGCCTTAGGACTCAACTCGCCTAAGTCAGCCTCTACACAAAGCCCTCAAAGCTTTGTAACTCGCGGAAAGCAAACAAGCGAAGAAAGGCAAATAAGAGAGAGAGCTTTTGAGTGGAATGCTTTGTATTTCTCAATGATGAAGTGACAAAATGAGTAGGGGTGAGACTATATTTATACTTGGCCCCCATCACATCCAACGGTTACAATTAAATTACATCAATGGCTAGGATTAATTCCCACCAACCACAAAGGCATCATCCTAAGAATATTCCCGACTATACAAGGAAAGAATCTCCTATGTTCACATTACTTAAGTGGGCTATTCTAGTGGGCTTGACAGACCCAAAACCTTTGTGAGATAGGCTTGGGCGGATTGGACTTTAGCAACCCCATCGTTGGGCTTGTTGAACTCACGGGCCGTGACATTATTCTGTAACTGTTCTTATTATACTTACATACTATTATATAAGAAGATTTAATTATATTAGATCATTGATATTTTTTGATCAAAAAATATATTGTCAATGTGTCACTATGATATTTATTAGACAAACGCTACAGGATTATACCATAAGATAAAAAAAATAATACTATAAATACAGACGTATAAACACATCAAAATATGCAAAGAAAAGAAATCTGAAATAAAAAATACTTATTTTAAACTAAAAAGTAATATTAATAAAAATATTCGAGTTTAATAGATGTATACAATTAATAATATTTTTTAAGATTTCTAGATAAATAAATCTTATTTATATATAAAAAAAGTCGGACGATAACACTAAAATTACCAACAAGGATAATACTCTTAAAAAAGAACTTTAAAGAAAAACTGAATAGGTCAGAGCCAATAACAAATTTTGACAAATGCTATTGAATGTTTATTAAATTCATAGAAAATTATAATTACACTGCAATCAAGAAGTAAAATAATTAGATTAAATCCAAAAAAAATTACAATCCAAAAATAAAGAAAAATAAAAACTTTTATGAAAATAATCATACCAATAAAACTTAAAAGATTCATGAATCTCCTTGTCTCTTTCCAAACGAGACGCATAAAGAAAGAAGAAGTTGTAGGTGATCCAAATTGTCATGCAAAAAGTACCGCTAACCAGGATTGATTTCATCGGCAAACAATCATCAACCTAGTGGGTATAAATTTTTTCAAGTGACCACCAACAAAAACATAAATAAAAAAAAAACTTACAGATTATTCTGTAACTGTTCTTATTATACTTACATACTATTATATAAGAAGATTTAATTATTTTAGATCGTTGATATTTTTTGATCAAAAAATATATTGTTAATGTGTCACTATGATATTTATTAGACAAACGCTACAAGATTATATCATAAGATAAAAAATAATACTACAAATACAGACGTATAAACACATCAAAATATGCAAAGAAAAGAAATTTGAAATAAAAAATACTTATTTTAAACTAAAAAGTAATATTAATAAAAATATTCGAGTTTAATAGATGTATACAATTAATAATATTTTTTAAGATTTTTGATAGATGTATACAAATTGTCATGCAAAAAGTACCGCTAACCAGGATTGATTTCATCGGCAAACAATCATCAACCTAGTGGGTATAAATTTTTTCAAGTGACCACCAACAAAAACATAAATAAAAAAAACTAGCGTCGATTGAATCTTTGTACGAATAACAATCGATCGCTAGAATATGATGCAACTTTGGAAAAATGGTATGGTACATGGACATTTGAGCTTATATTTGAGTGGGTTCCATTTGTCAAATTAATTGGGACTAAGTGTATTATTACTCTACAACAAGAGTAGATTAAATTTGTATATTTACATGCTCAAAATGTTCAATGGGTGAATGAGAAATAGTTGCTCAATGTAACACCTATGATGTTGAAAAAATAAGATGAAAAATAGAATATCCCACATTTGTTTGGAACATATATTGGGAAAGCTTTATATATAAAAACTCTTCATGTTATTATTAAAAATAAGTCAAAGGCTTGGACTAGACACCGTAAGAGTGAGCTAGCATTAGTTGACTTTCATAAAAGTTTAAAATGATAGATTTTTTTTACATTTTTGTTTTAATTTTTTTTCTAGCAGATAGTATAGAATTAAACCATCTTTTATGGAGTTGCAGACCCTTCAGCTGGTTGTAACCTCCAATTTATTTGGATTAATTCTGTGATAAATACCATTTTGAATTCTGGGAGTTGTAACTCTTCAAGAATTGTTAATTACAGATTAATTCTATAATTAAACATGTCTCCTGCATGAAAACTATAAAAGGAGACCCCTTGTTCCTATCTCAACACACTGAAAACCATAAACATTCTCTAGCCAAATTCTTGATAGTGTTCTACTTCTGTGAAGTTCGACATTACAGAAAAGTTGTGTTGCTCTCTTTGCTGCATTTCACCGTTGTATCCTGGGAGACAGACGTTTCATAGAAACTCCAGCTCCGGGAGAGGACAAATCTGTTTTAATGACACTGTGATAGCACACGCCTCGGTAAAATTTTTCAGAATCGTTTACTGGTTTTTCTTTAGTTTTAATTTTTGTATTTTATTTTATATGTTTTATTTCATTCGTAGAAATTGTTTTTAAACAATTTAATAACTTGCTTTGTTTATTTGAATAACAACAATATGTCATAAAGATAGATGAATCAAACCTTAAAATAAAATAAAAATATATCATAAAGATAGAAAAATAAAGATTTTTATTAAAATAAAAAATAATAGATTTAATGATCGACAACTAATATTAAAATTAATTGTCGAGTACCAATCAAAGCAATCTATTAAAATGAGAGACTATTGAAGTTGAAATTTTCGTAGAACACGGCCGCTAGGGAAAAAAAAGTCGAGAGATTTTCCCTCGAGCCAATAACAAATTAAAAACAATAATCTAATTCACCGATTTGTGTACTTTACTATTTTCTTTATTTTTTTATGCAAACAAAAAATAGGACAATATTATTTTGGTTTCACTTTTGTATATTTTTTGTCTGATCTCCCATGTTGGAGATTCTTGTTTCTCGTTTCATAGGAAAAAAAGGGGAAAACTTCGACTTTATGGAAACTATACTAAAGTTAGATAAATTATATCATGAATTATTTTTATTTTCATTTATAATTTTAATTAATTATATTTTTTATCATATATTTTTTTAGGTGAGTCATTATATCTTTCTTACTTGTAATAGGTGAATGAGTAATTATAAGATAATTACTTAAAGATAAATAGATCTGATTACATAGACCACAAATAGCGTGGTAAACATGGTCTATGATATAATCTCTTCAAAGTTGGGAGATTGGAAACTATTGTGAAATGCTTGTGATTGTAATATTATAGGTGGAAATTATCTCTCCTTTTATCATGTCTGTTTTAATGTTTTCCTTTAGATTAATGGGTTTAAAGTTTAGAAATTAAGGTTAGAGGTTATAGTTAAAATTTAAAAAATTAAAGGTATGATGTAATTTTTAGAGTGTATTATTTAAGGTTTAAAATATAAAAAAATAAGACTAAAATTTAAAATTTAATTTTTAATTTTTAATAATTTTATTATAAAATATTAAAAGAGACATGATTAGAGGAAGTAAATTTCTACTCAAAATTATACACACATACATGAGCTGCATGTGTCACGGGTCTAGAACCTTTCTAGCAAAACCGTGTGGCCTTAGGACTCAACTCGTCTAAGTCAGCCTCTACACAAAGCCCTCAAAGCTTTGTAACTCGCGGAAAGCAAACAAGCGAAGAAAGGCAAATAAGAGAGAGAGAGCTTATGAGTGAAATGCTTTGTATTTCTCAATGATGAAGTGACAAAATGAGGAGGGGTGAGCCTATATTTATACTTGGCCCCCATCACATCCAACGGTTACAATTAAATTACATCGATGGCTAGGATTAATTCCCACCAACCACAAAGGCATCATTCTAAGAATATTCTAGTGGGCTTGACAGACCCAAAACCTTTGTGAGATAGGCTTGGGCGGATTAGACTGTAGCAACCCCACCGTTGGGCTCGTTGAACTCGCGAACCGTGACATTCTCCCCCACTAAATTCAGCAACGCCCTCGTTGCGTCCAGAGAGTGGAATTCGGCAATCTTGTGCAAACAAGCTCGGGCTAAGTCAAGATGCTCTTGCCACGCCTTAGCAGTGTGGTAAGCTGCTGGATTAGGCCCCTCGTAATCGAGCACAACAGCGTTGGGAGTGAGTGGTTGTTGTCCGTTGACGATCTCAAAAGGACTTCGGTTTGTGGCCTCCGTCCGCTGCAAGTTGTAGGAAAATTGGGCCACATCAAGCAACTTCGGCCAGTCACGCTGAGTCGCACTTGCATAGTGCCGGAGATAAATCTCCAATAACGCATTCACTCGTTCGGTTTGCCCATCGGTTTGTGGATGAACACTCGTGGACATGTTCAAGTCTGTCCCCATCAGCTTGAACAACTCGGTCCAAAACTTGCCCGTGAAGCGAGGGTCTCGGTCACTCACGATCGTCCTTGGCACCCCCCAATACTTCACCACATGCTTGAGGAAAAGTCGAGTTGCTTCCTCAGCTGGGCACTCCTTGCTGGCAGGAATGAAGGTGGCATACTTCGAAAACCTGTCAACAACCACGATAATACTGGCAAATCCGTCAGTACTCGGCAAACCGACTATAAAGTTCATAGAAATACTCTCCCATGGACGCTCTGGGATTGGTAGTGGCTGCAACAATCCCGCTGGTTTCTTGGCTTCGATCTTGTCCTGTTGGCAAGTAAGACAAGTCTTCACATAGACCTCCACGTCGTTGTCCATGTGTGGCCAATAGTACCGCTCCGCTAACAACGCCATCGTACGGTGCATTCCTGGATGGCCAGCCCACTTGGAATCATGACATTCCCGCATGAGCTCTTTCCGCAACTTCATGTATTGCGGGACATAGAGGCGTCGTCCCTTGGTGTACAAGAGGTCGTTCTCGAGCCAGAACCGTCTAGACTTGCCCTCCTTGGCATGATTTATCAAGGATTGGGCTGTCGGATCATGAGCTAAGCCCTCCTTGATGCGTGATAACAGTGGTCCCTCGGCTCTGCTGATGAACTCTATGTTGCACCTTCGACTTAGTGCATCGGCCACATAATTGGCCTTTCCCGACTTGTACTCCATGTCAAAGTCGAATTCCGCCAAGAACATTTGCCATCTTGCCTGTTTGGGAGACAGTTTCTTTTGGGTTAGAAAATAATTGTTGGCAACGTTATCAGTGAGCACCTGAAAATCTCGAACCCAACAAGTAGTGTCTCCAAATCCGCAAACAGTGAACAACCGCGGTCATCTCCTTCTCTTGGACAATGTATCGCCTCTCTGCATCATTAAGCTTCCGACTCTCGAAAGCTACCGGATGTCCTTCTTGCATAAGGACTCCCCCAATGGCTACATCGGACGCATCAGTATGGACTTCGAAAGGCTTGGCATGGTTCGGCAGTGCTAACACAGGCTCACTCACCATGGCTTCCTTCAATTTCTCAAAGGCCTTTTGACAATCTCTTTTTTCATAGCCACTACAGTAGCTTCAAGAGAATCGTCCCTCTCATTCAACTTTGCAAAAGTCTCATCTAGCAGCTTCTGCATCGTTTTGGAAACGTTCTCTTCCATGGAATCAAACTGCTCTTGGTATGATTCCGCAGCTTCTTGAGCCTCCTTGACCTCTGTCATGGATTCTTCAAGCCTGCTAACCCTCTTCTCCATCGCTGAGATGATATCCCTCGAACTTTCCCTCTTCTTTCCAGCAGCAGCAGTTGCCCGAGTCTCACGATCAGTAGCTGGGACATCGCTAGTGCTCTGTGGTGCCATTTCTTCCGAACAGCCTCACTCTGATACCACTTGTCATGGGTCTAGAACCTTTCTAGCAAAACCGTGCGGCCTTAAGACTCAACTCGCCTAAGTCAACCTCTACACAAAGCCCTCAAAGCTTTGTAACTCGCAGAAAGCAAACAAGCGAAGAAAGGCAAATAAGAGAGAGAGCTTATGAGTGAAATGCTTTGTATTTCTCAATGATGAAGTGACAAAATGAGGAGGGGTGAGCCTATATTTATACTTGGCCCCCATCACATCCAACGGTTACAATTAAATTACATCGATGGCTAGGATTAATTCCCACCAACCACAAAGGCATCATTCTAAGAATATTCTCGACTATATAAGGAAAGAATCTCCTATGTTCACATTACTTAAGTGGGCTATTCTAGTGGGCTTGACAGACCCAAAACCTTTGTGAGATAGGCTTGGGCGGATTGGACTGTAGCAACCCCACCGTTGGGCTCGTTGAACTCGCGGACCGTGACACATGCGTGTGACTCTTGCCCAATCGCAGGTTGACATGTAAGTTGCCACTTTTTGCTCACTCAAGTCACTATAGACATTAAAAACAATCGGTATAACTAAACAAGCGAACACTTTTCAGTTTAATATTACTTTTAAAAAATACGGAAAAAAAAGTATGATAAAATAGTATAGTGAATTTTTTTTAGAATTTTTGATTTGAGATATATGTGTTTAGTATTATTGTCAAAAAATATTTTGAGAAAATAAATGATTATTTTAGACATGATGTTATAAATTATAAAATATATATTTAAATAATAATCAAATTCTTTCGTATTATAATATTAACTTAAATACATAAATTATATTAGAAAAATGCTTTTTCAGAAGTGCTTTTGAGAAAATGTATATTTTTTTATATGAATATATATAATTTTTAAACTAAAAAAATAATTTATGTTAAATATAATTATGTATTTGTAAAAGTTAAATTATAATAAAACATAGTAATTGAAGGTTAAAATTATAATTTAACTCCTAAAAGTACTTTTTCAACCGCAAAAGCTAAAAATTTTAGCTCTTGCGTTTGATTTGAAAAATACTTTTCATACGTAGTTTTTTCTCCAAAAATTAAATGTTTAACATTTTTTCTGCGTTCTAAATCAGCTTTTGACCTAAAGTCTGGTTTAGAACATAATATTAAACGCAGCCCAGCAGAAATAAAGGCCTTTTTCTTAATAATCAAGATTCAAATTTGTTGCAACAATCTACAAGTTGATTTGATTTATTTTCTTAATTTTATTAAAAATATATTTAAAATTATAATGAGAATTTGCGATCTTAAAAATAATATAAATGTAATTAGGATAATTTTTATAATTAAATTTAATTTAAGAGTTTAAAATAAAAAATAAAAAATAATAGAATAAATATCATTTTATCATTTGAGACTACGTCAAATTTAATTATATAAAAAATATCAAAATACAAAAGAAAAAACATACTACAAATAAAATTATTAAAAATTAAAAATATAATATAATAAAATAAAAAATATCAAAAATCAATAATAACATTAAAATTGATGTCACCGTCAATTAATTTAAAAAAAAATACCATGCTTTAAGTTAGAAATTTCAAAACCGTATGAGAAGAAAATTCCTATCATCTTCGCTTGACAAATTAAATGATAGATGTTTGATTTTCTTTTATATAGTTACAAGATAAGATTGTTAAAAAATGTGATGATTCGATAATTTTAAGATATAGTTTTTATAAGTAAAAATAAGATTAAAATAATAAATTTATTAGTTCATATTTTATTTTATGAGTCTTTTATAAAGTTATCTTATTTATTTAAAATGATTAAATGATAAATTGATGTTCAAAATAAAGAATTTATGAACTAAGTAAGAAAATAAAAACCTCTATATCACGTTAGTGGGATAATAAGTATAGAGAGTGTTTAAATACACTTATCCATCTAATTAAAATGTATTTGTATGATGTGGGTGGTACAAATAATTAAATTGATTAGATCCTTTATAAATCTATAGATATTTTACTATTTTGAAAAAAAATTTATAATCTTTTTGAATATTTTGAATTTAAGGAATATATTTTTGATTTTCTTAAATTCAAATTCTAAAAAGGTAATAACTGAAATTCACGAAAATATATTCATTTTAATAAGGTATTAATTAATTATTTTTGAATTAAAACAGGTAAAGCGTCGATGATTATTAATACAAAATATTCTTTTTCATATTTTTCCTCTTCCGCTCCATTATAAATAAAGAGTATCTTTTCAGTTTTAAGAAGGTATAAAGATACTTTTTACTTTTAACGTTTATAATATTTATCATTTTAGTTTTTATTCTTTTTTTTGGATAAATTCAACCCTTGACCTATGTCTTTTTAACAAATAACTCATTTTTAACTACTATGATAACTGGATCGTTAAAAGTTTAATAATGATGACATGTCATATATATGTAATAATATATTTTAAATGACTTAACATCTAGTATATCAAATACATACACGCGGAATATAGTTTTATTTCAATCTAAAAAATATAAAACAATTAAAATTGAAATAAAATACTAAAAATTAATTTTTTTATTTATTAAAAATTAATTAAATCTAAAACAAAAAGCCACTAAACATTCTCAACCTTAACTATAGTAAAATCAAGATTTTATCTAAAAAGGTACGAACATAATCTAAAAAGAAAGGGTTTTGTATAGTTTATTACCGGTGAATCAAAGATAAAGGATTTTGATAATAATTAATTAGATTTTTATTATTTTAGTTTAGAATTTAGGTATTTTAGTTTTAATCTAAATCGGAGTTTTAGGGTTTTATAAAGATATTTTAGTTTAGTTAGGGTTGAGAATATTTAGTAAATTTTTGTTTTAAATTTAATTAATTTTTAATATTTTATTTAAATTTTAATTGTTTTATATTTTATACTGGAATAAAATTATATTCTATATATGTATATATTTAATAGGTTAGATTCTATGTCATTTAAAATATATTATCACATATATATGATATGTTATCATTATTAAATTTTTAACGGTTCAGTTATCATGGTAGTTAAAAAATGAGTTATTTGTTAAAAAGACATAGGTCAAGGGCTAAATTTATCAAAAAAAAGAATAAGGGCCAAAATATCAAAAATTATAAATGTTAAGGGTGAAAATTATCTTTATACCTTTTAAGAACTCAAAAATCATTTTTTCTTCTATAATATTTTTGGTAATAAAAAAAAGAATAATTCATGATTTTTATAGTTGTGTTACTGTAAAGATCATTCTGTTGTATCTTGAGAGAATAACAACCGATGAACTCAGGCATTTTAGAGTGACTAAAATTTATCTTAAAAAAATTGCATACTTATTGGCCTCAACACATTTCATTACTAGTTTTACGTTTCAAATCAGTTTTGTTACAGATATTTTGTATTTGTTTAATTTATTTATTCTATGTGATTAATAATATCAGTATTTAATTTTATTATTTATTATTTTATTTTTGAATTAACAATTTTATAACAAAGATTTGTTCAATTTTTTTAATCCTTCGACAAGGTATACATTTTATAAACAAAATTGTTTGAATTCAAGTCTCTTAAAATAATATTATATTTTCTAATTAAAAACACTCATTGGATTTAATTTTTTAATAATATATCGCCTGAATTTTTTAGAAATCAAAATAGAGAAACAACCCAAAATGAAATTGTAATAGAAAACAAACACACAATAAGCATAAATTAAAAGAAAAAACTTTAGACCATCAAAACACGTCCAGTGAACTACAAACATTTGATAAGAATAAAACACTAGAAAAATAGAAACAAAGTGCAAAACTTCTTGTCTCTATCCACTCGCACGCAGATTAAAATAGGAGTAGTGGATAAAACCAAAAATTTTGAAAGTTTTTTCGTAAAACAAATTTAATTGTTTCGGTAAACGAATAAAAAAAATCAAATTATTAAAAACTATCGATAATTTATAAATTAAAATCAAACATCATAAAAAACATATCACAAATATAAATCTATCACAATGATAATGCGTTATAACACAAGAGTTATCCATAATGTGTAAAACAAAATTAAATATCGTAAAAAACGTATCACAAATATAAATCTATCACAATGATAGATGATAAGTCGTCATAACATAAAAAAACAGCTACAAGACGAAAAAAAAATATTACAAAACATATAAAAACTAAAAGAAATCAAAATATAAAATAAAAAAATGATATAAAAAAGAGAAAGAACTACCGATGGTGATGATAACATTAAAAATAAACGTCATCATTGATGAATAAAAAAAAGAAAATTAACTTTTTGAAAACAAAAAGTTAGACTAGTTAAATGTTTGATTTATTGATCACAGCTGTGTATATAATTTTTTTAAACAATTCTACTAAAAGAAAGAAAAAAAATTATTTTTTGATAAATTTTAATGTTAAAACCTAAAACTTTAATTATTTATTTTAAAAATTATTGACGTTTATGTATAATTTATATTTTATAATAATATTGTTTGATAATAATTTATTTCTGTCACCATGTGTGAATGGTAAAAAATTAAATTGTAGAATTTTCTTAAAACAGTAGTCCATAGGTATTTTCAACAAATGTCATTTCAGTGACACCAATCTTCTATTAAACAAAAGTATTTAATATCTTATAAACCAAATTGTTTTTGCATTATTGAAACTGGTACATATTCCATGCACCCAGAACAGATGGATAAAGGTGAGATAACATCTTCATGTTGACTAACCAATAGCCGCTGAAATCACAGGGTCCCAATTCAATTCTCTCACCCTCTATTCTTCAATCTCTTCCAGGAAAGGTCCTCCCTTTTTGTTTATTCTTGGGCCTCACGGGTCAAATTTCTCCTCTTCTGGTATTTATTACTTCAAAACTCCACCAGCTTTGTATCGTTCTCCCCCACGCTTTTTCCCTTCATCTTCTTCCTCTCAGGGCTCAGGCTGTCTCCCTCTGTAAGGTACGTTAACTCTTGTTTCTCCTTGCTTCTTCTCCACTTTTGTTGAATTGGGTCTTTCCATTTTTTACGATTCATTTGTTTCTCTGTATGATTTGTTATGGTCTCAGAAAGCTTGAATCTTTGAAGGGTGTAGGCTAGAAATCACCATCAAGCTTTCCCCTTTGATGCTTGCTTACCTTATCTTTCATTTTATCAGATCCAAGTTTTATTTTTTGGGTCTATAGGAGTGTATCTTTTCTTAGTGGAATCCATTGGATTTTTCTCAAGTGTTTGACTTTATATTTTTGCTTTTGGGTTGTAGAGTTTGGGGGTTTTAGATGACCATGGATCCAAATCCCACTGAAACCTTTGATTACATCAACGGTTTCAAAGTTGAAAACTATGCATCGTTCCACAATGGGTTTCAATTTGATATCCCATCTCCAGATCTCAACTTTATGAACATGAATGTTCCTCCCGTTATACCTCCTGAACCCGACCCTGGTATCTTTGTTCCACTCATTACAAATTCAAATGGTAGCTCTTTTTCAGCTTCCTCGGGCTGGAGTCCAGTGGAGGAGTCTTACTCACCTCCTAATGACAATGACTCAACCGATCCAGTTCTTAAATACATAAGCCAGATGCTTATGGAAGAAAACATGGAAGACAAACCTTATATGTTTAATGATTATTTGGCTCTCGAAGACACCGAGAAATCGTTATATGAAGTAATCGGTGAGGAATATCATCCGAATACTCAAATGGAGAGTCCTGATAGTAATCTTTCTGGTCTTAGTGGTTATTCGAATACTAGTGTTGGCACCGGTAGTGAGATTAGTAATCATGTTGATCATCTTGGTGTTGAAGTTGGAGGACCTGCTCTTTCCTTGTCACAAGCTCCTTACTCTTTGCAGCACACTTCGAAACAGTCTGGTTCACATTTTTTCGTAGACTCTGCTAATAGCTTGAGTAGCATTGGTAATGGGTTGATGGAATCTTCGGTTAGCGAGCTTCTTGTTAAGAACATCTTTAGTGATAAGGAATCTATGTTGCAGTTCCGGAGAGGGTTTGAGGAAGCCAGTAAGTTCATCCCTAGAAATGAACAAATAGTTATCGATTTAGAGACCAACATATTTCCCATGGGGAAAAAGGGGGATGTACCGAAAGTTGTAGTCAAGGTGGAGAAGGATGAGAGGGAGAGTTATTCTGATGGATTGACAGGTAGGAAGAATCATGATCGGGGAGATTGGGAATTGGAAGACGAGAGGAGCACCAAGCAATCGGCAACGTATATAGATGAGAGTGATTTGTCTGAAGTATTTGATAAGGTGTTACTTTGTACTGAAGGAAACACTATGTGTGGTACCAATGAAACTGTGCAGCATGTAGAAACCAATACATTGCAGCAGAAAGAACAGTTGAATGGATCTAGTGTTGGAAAAACTCGTTCTAAGAAAACGGGGAAGAAGAAAGAAATGGTGGATCTGAGGACTCTTCTGATTCTCTGTGCACAGGCTGTTTCTGCTGATGATCATAGGACAGCGAGTGAACTACTAAAGCAGATAAGAGAGCACTCTTCTTCTCATGGCGATGGAACTCAGAGGCTGGCCTATTTCTTTGCAGATGGCCTTGAGGCACGCTTGGATGGCAGTGGAGCTCTAATTCACAATTGTTATGCTTCTCTAGCTTCCAAGAAGACAACAGCCGCTGATATCTTGAAAGCGTATAAAGCTTACCTTTGTGCTTGTCCATTTGTGAAGCTAGCAATTGTGTTTGCAAACAAAACGATTTGCCGTGTGTCTCAGAAATCAAGTGTCCTTCATATTGTTGATTTTGGTATCATGTATGGTTTCCAATGGCCCATTCTTATTCAGCATCTCTCAAAGAGACCTGGTGGGCCTCCTAAGCTACGCATAACCGGAATAGAGATTCCCCAACGTGGTTTCCGCCCAGCAGAAAAAATTGAAGAGACAGGTCGTCGCTTGGCAAAGTATTGTGAGCGTTTTGGTGTTCCATTTGAGTACAACCCTATAGCAGTTGAAAACTGGGAAACCATCCGGATTGAGGACATCAAGATCAATACCAATGAGATACTTGCCGTGAATTCTCTTTTCCGGTTTCAGAATCTACTTGATGAGACTGCCAAGGTGGACTGTCCGAGGAATGCTGTGTTAAAATTAATCAGGAAAATGAACCCAGATATTTTTGTTCACAACATAGTGAATGGAGCTTACAATGCTCCTTTCTTTGTCACAAGGTTCAAGGAGGCTCTATTCCATATCTCTGCAATATTCGATGTATTTGAAAACACATTACCTTGTGAGGAGCCAGCGAGGTTGATGTTCGAGAGGGAGTTTTACGGGAGGGAAGCAATGAATGTTATAGCTTGTGAGGGCTCAGCAAGGGTACAGAGGCCAGAAACATACAAGCAATGGCAGATTCGTATGATAAGGGCAGGATTCAAGCCACTTCCGTTGGACCAGGGACTGATGAAAATAGTTAGAGATAAGTTGAAGGCTTGGTATCACAAAGATTTTGTGATCGATGAAGACAACAACTGGATGTTGCAGGGATGGAAGGGAAGGATTCTTTATGGTTCTTCGTGTTGGGTACCTGCGTAGGAGCCTTGACTGAAATATCTGCTAGAACTGAGATGCTGGCCGTGAGACATTCCTTTGGAAAGGATAGCTTCAAACTGTCGGCGAAGCTAACACTCAAGTTCAAACACACACACACACATCATTTACGATGTTGTGCAATCATATAGTTATTCCTTTCCTGCTTGTTTTCCCTGTTAGTGAGGTGATCCATCATCCATGGAGGACGTCTCAGCTTTTTGTCTAGTGTACTTACTGCATTAGTTCAGAATATGAATCCATAAAAGTGAAGTTTTTTAGAAAACCTTTTTGTTGCTACTTTTTCTACATGATCATGGACTGTTGTATGGTTCTCCGGCCATTTTCTGCTTCATTGGAGCTCATTTCAGGTCGCAAGTCAAAATAGTACACAATGAATCTGTTGGTTGCAGGTTCAAACCTTCATTAATTTTGTTAAAAAAACTATGTTCAGTCATAATTCTCAACATGATTTTGATGAATTTCTGAGTATGTATTTACTTTAATGGAAAGAAGCAAATCATTTTGTTTGCAACATATAATTTATGAAGAAAACACATAGATAAGCAGATGTACATAGGGAGGATATGCAGACTCATTTATTATTCTTTTATGAAAAACGAAATGAATTTTCCCTTTTCACCCCGAAGAATCCATTACTTACAAATGCATGAAAAAAAAGTCATTAAAATTTTAAATTCAATACTTATTATTATTGTAGCGATTACAAATTTCAGTGTATAAAAATATCGCTATTTTTTGAAATATTTTTTTTAAACCTAAAAGAATTGAAAAATGTTTAAAATGGGATTTTTCTTTTGAAAATTGAATTCGAAAAGTGAGGGGATTAATTAGGATTAAAAATAAGATTTTCTTTTTTTTTTTTGAAAAATAAACCTGAAAAACTAAAAAAACGGTTGAAAACAAATAAAATTGGAAAACACTTGGAAAACGGGTTAAAACATTGTTGGAGTCGTCACCGATCATTTAGGTAGATCAGATGCCGTAAAATTAAAGATTCGAGTGAAAATGTGATTTCAGGTATCAATTACGATTAAAAACGATGTTAGCGTTTTTATAGCGTTTAAAAATTAGTACCTTTAAAAATTATTGCTTTTTTAATATTAAACTTTATAAATTAAAGTGATTTAAAATTAAAATTCAGTTATACATGTGACTGTATTTTAAAAACTCGTTATATTTTATTGAAACGATTAATTACTACCATTACAATTGGTGTTAACCCCGTTTACAACGAATAAAGAGATATCACGTGAAATTTTATAACATATATAATAAATATATTAAAAAAAGTTTGAACAAAATTTTATAGCATGAATACATATGTTAGAAACAACACTAATATAAAGGCAAATGATTTTAATATATTTATATACATGTATACTAAATTACAAGATATACTAAACACACATATGTGAAAAACAACATGAAATGGAACTGTTCAACGGTACATGAATTAAAATATATTAAAGCATGTATAAAAACATTAGAATACATAAACATGAATATAAAAAGATATTGGAATGAAATAAAAACGAAATGAAGAGAATAATTCGAAAATAAAAGAAAAAAAGGATGAAATTGAAAACAAAATAAAATATTTGAGGACTTAGAGTGCGATTATAAAAGAGGGAATGATTTAAAAGTTTACCAAAACTGCGGAGGGACCTATACATGACTAAATCGTTTGAAAATATTAAAATCAACTTATTTATGGGTGAAATTAAAAGAAAATTAAAAGATTCAAGGGTCAAGCCCGTAGTTTTGGAATGAGTAAAGATTAAGAGTGTGAAAACCAAAACGCGGAGGGGCTATATAACACAATGTTAAATCATCGGTCTCTCATTTTTAATAATATTTTTGTAACAAAAAACAAAATCTCATTCTCTATCGATTGTACTATAAAAAAAACTCAAAAAATATGAATATTCTTTCAAAATTCTAGAAAAAACAAAGAACTTCTCCGTTGCCTATCCAAAAATCACTAGCGACAGACGACGATTTAAAATCAACTTTTTTCTTTTTTAAAATAAAGAAAACTCTCTTTTAGTTTTAAAATCTAGAAACTAAACAAGATCCTAACCTTTTCTTGTAAAACAGTAGTAAAAACTCTTTTTTTTCAATATGAAGAATTTAGTACTGTATTTCTTCCCTTTTCGATTCACTGCGAAATCATAAAGGGTTGTAGAGATTTTTACTGGTGGAAAAGAAAAATCGATACGTGACGATTTCGGCTTTCCCAACGTAGAGGTAAAACTCAAAGCCCTAAATCTATTTTATGTTTTTTTTATACATGTAAGTAAAAATCGAAGTATATCTCTGAAATCTTTTTATTTTATTTTATTGATATTCTAAAATCCTCCATACAATATTCTTGAAATTGATTTTTATAACCGTAATACCCCGTACCCGGTTTAGGAGTAAACCGATTTGGAACCATTACCAAAAGATATAAGACATGTTAATTGGGGATAATTTTAAACTTCTTACTCTTGTCTTGTTATCTAACCTTTAAATTAACCATATCATACTAGCATGTAAACAAAAATGAAGAGCAACGCAAATAAAAATAAAAATTAGAATGGGTTTAAAGATCCTGAATAAACTTAGTGATTATAATCTTCATCACTAATCTTCCTTATTGGAGGATTGAAATGCAATGAATTTGACATAGAATCCTTGCTCTTTGATCTTTTTCTCTTTCTCCTTCTCCTTCTTCAAAGGAAAGGATGTCATCTTATGGGTGAGAAGAGATCTGATTAGTTTACCGGGCTTGAGCTTATTTAAGTCTTTGGTTTCAATGATGATCTTCTTCTTTTAATCTCATGACTCGAAAAATGAATAGATCACATTCCAAATGAGTTTATCTTCTAAAATCTCCTCTCTAAATCCTTTGAGTTGATTAAAAATTATGAAAAACTGGTTAAACATTCTCTCGATGTCTTCATCCAGATCCATATTAAAGTTCTCGTACTCTAAGTTGAGAAGACCAGTATTGGTCTTCTTTACTTCATTGGTCCCTTCATATGTGTCTTCAAGCTTGTCTCATACTTCCTTGACACTCTTACAAGAAGACATTTTAGCATAGATATTCGGACTAATGTATAAAACAATATACACAACACCTTGTAATTAAGCTTCATCTTTTTGCGATGATTTATACTCTATTTTGTCTTGCTTCGTTGTGGAATGTATGAACCATGTTTAACAATATCGCAAAAATTGTAATCGTTGACCTTGATGAAGAACATCTTTAATATGATGTAATATCCTTACCCGGTTTAGTAGGAAACCGGTTTGAGAGTGTCACTAGAACAAGTAAAGTAGAGGTCAATTAAATTTTTTCTTAATTTATTTCTAATTAATAATCAAACACAAACAAGCTACAAAAACTTAATCATAAATTCATGTTTTATACAAGCATACAAACAAATAATTTAGTCATGAATTATACAAGAATGATATTCATTAACTTGTTTCAAATCTGGAGACATTTAAAATGACTTGTTTTTTAAAATTTAACTATCATGGTTATTACTTAGGCAATTGGGGTTGATTTTATTTATCAAAGACAAACATATGACATTATTTAGCATTTAGCATATCATTCAAACAACGTATAAATAGTAAGGCTAACTATTATTTATGCTAAGTAATTGTGTTATTTTATTTATCGAATTAATTGAAAGTTATTTAAATTTATCTATCTAAAAGTGATAAGAAATCAAAATACGTATAACTATAGTGGTACTTAAGTTTAATACTCTATTAAATGTTAATCTCTAATCATGTACAATTTACTTGATTTGTATTTATCTTACAAGGTATCAATTCAATGTTTAATATAAGAATACTAGATCAAGCGTATACAAAAATATAACAAACGATATGGTAATTCATTCATATGCTCAATTCGAACCAGTATAACAAATGCAAGATTAACCTAGTTTAATTTCAATTTAAGTAACATGGTAATACTAGCTACACTAGCATTTGATTAAAGACAATCTTATGATTCAAGCCAACATCTATAAGATTTAAGATCATCATTTAATAAAATATCAAGGCATCTCAAGATAGTTTCAAGTAATCAAGAACCAAAAATAATCAAATTTTAATTTTTCATGGTTTAAACCTTATACAAACATTACATATATAAATGAATCAAAAGACTATAAATTACACAATCTCTCAAAATTAAATGCACGACTGATATCAAAATCTAAGCTATGAGCCACCAACTAGGAGTAATAAAATCATACCAAGTTACCTTATATGTATTTTGCTTCAAGCTTAACGAACTAGATTTATGTACGAGATAACCTGTAGGTTGAAAATAATGAAAATCGAGTATGATAAGTACAAAATTGTACTTAGTAAGGTAGTAACTATATCTAATCAATTTTCATCTTTTATAACTTAATCAAGAAAGAATTTAACCTAACTAAGATTAAGTATAATTCGTCCATCTTTAGACCATTCATATTATACATTTTAAGATCAAGATTAGGTAACAAGTTTTCTAGTCTCAAACTAGTATAATCCTAACATTCAAATTATGTTAAACAAAAAGGATTCAAGGATTTCTTTCTTGTCTAACATGATTCAAATCAAGTCCATTTATTCAAGAATACTCTATTTGAGAACAAATTTTAAAGTATAGTTTAAGTATACAATTAGGTTCATTTTCTTACAAGTTCAAGTAAGCATCTTATATACCGAGCTATAAAGTACATTTAATTACTCTAGTTCAAGTATGTGTTCGAGCTATAAAAAATTTATTAAAGGTTTCGATTTAATGCTTTCATTATATGACACCTATCAAGTATGTCAAGCAAGACTAACACACATCCTCTTTCTTTTTTTTTGACAAGAACGTATTCTTATTAATTTTGTCACACAAGCACCAGTTAGTTTCAAGTAGTCATATTCATCATGTCACACACATGAATCAAGGAGTCAAATAAATGAATCAAGGAGTCAAACAATTCGAGTTTATTATTATCTTGTTAAACATGTAGTAAGTTAATTAGGTAGATCAAGGAATCAACCAATCCAAATATAGCTTATAGTATATAGCTTATTACACAAGTAACATAAGGTTCAAATATGCAAAGCATCAAGTAACGCTTAATATATATTATACATGCTTGTTATCTTAAACATGAAATTTCATGTATAAAGTTTGAACCTTATCAAGAATCAAGGTTTCAAGTTTATTATTCAATTAGTTTGCATATATTTCACTAGCTTAATTAAATAAGTAATATATTATTCATGACAATCAAGATTCTAGTAATTCAAGCTTATCTTACCTTTATACGAGCTTATCTTTCAAGTAATTTATCTTTCAAGTAGTCAATTTTTTTTCAAGTCAAATTTATTTACTAATAATATTAACATCAAACCAAGTATAATAATTTATTCGAATATAATACCAAGTAAGAGATATAATTCCCAAATTTAGGTCAACTGATTATACACAAGTTTCACAGGATGCCAAGTATCTTAGTTCAAGAAACTTATTTATGTACGCATGTAATTCAAGACCTTTTCGATATATATCGCAAAGATTCAACCAAGTACCAAGTAATCTTTATATTAATGTTGCTCTTGCTTTTATTTTCAGTTTAGGCCTTGATATATAGTTTGAACTAGGTAATCAAGTCACAAGATGATAAACAAAGTACTTACAAGATGATACACAAAGTATCCATTAAACTGTATAAATATTTTATACATTAAACTACATAAATATTACACCGTGTACTCATACAATTTTGTATACATTAAACTACATAAATATTGCATTGAATACACATAACATTCTACATATATTAAAATGCATAAATACTTCATTTCATACATGATCTATGCTGCATTTTACACTAATTGTCTAATGTATTTTTCAGTATTGTCAGATTGTATACAAATTGCATCACTTTAATCTTAGAAAACACCAAGTATAATAGTTTATATACACATGTTCCGATATGATGTGGTCTGTCGAAACGGACTTTTTTCGTATGTTACGAATCTAGGACTGTTGTAAGCATATTCCTACATCAAGAACAACACAAAAACAACAAGGAATTAAAGAAATATTCATGATAAAGTTTGGAATATAAAGAAAAACGAAAATTAAAAGAAAAGAAAGAGTTTGGGTGTTTTTAAAAGGAAATTCAAACGAAGAGGATGAATGTTTCATGAAACTGCCATGGCAACAACTTTGAGTGTTCATCAATGGCAAAGAAAGTTGTTGGATCGAAATGGATACGCTAAACTCGAAAGAACCTGCACAATCAACTGAGCAAACCCGAATTGAATCTGTTCAACGTAAAAAGGACTTGGACCCTTTAGATTGAGATCTAGGAACCCTAAGTATCAAGTTTGACAAACAAAACAAGTTTGAATGTCTAAAAAATTCGTAAAAGAACCAAATAAGAGAAAACTCTCAAAGTAATTTTTATTTCACAAATGTGTATCATTTTTACAATATTTATAGTACAAATATCTAGAAAAAAAGTTCCAAACCAAAATTACATGTGTGGCTAATATTAAAGGAGTTTAAAAATTAAATTTGAATGAAAATAACTCCTTTTGGAAGCCATGCTTTCTTAGCCACATGTTTTGAAAAAAAAATGAAACAATTAACATTTTGTTTATTTGTATGAAATTCAAACAAATAACTCCTTGGGCGTTATTCTTTATAAGCCAAGTGTTTTGGCACAATAAACACATTGAACATGTGTTTAATGTTTGAAATTTGAAGCAAAAATCACTCAGCCTTATCCAAATTGCCTTTTAGTGCTTAAAAACAAGGGTTGCGTTTGGCTTGCACTCCCTTGAACACCCACAAAAGTGAACAAGGCTCCCATATGTGTCTCACATGCACGACACATGCCTAGGACACCTTCCCTTCGAGTATGATAGGTTTAAGATGTCATACGCCACTTCAGCTTTAGTTGAGCTAGCTGGAAATTGAGTTGAGCTGAAACGAGCTAGCTAAGAGTGTTAAGAGCTGACTTGAGCTTAGAGCTAAGCCTTTGAGTTGCCTCGAGCTAAGGTGAGTTGCGTGTATTCCGTTGAGCCACTTCTAAGCTGAATAAAACTCACTTGAGCTTGTGTTGAATTGCATACACTCTCTTGAGCTGGAGTTGAGCTGCATACACTCTCTTGAGCGGGTGTTCTCCTATGTTCCTACATGTAAACATCACAAGAATCCATCAAAGTATTAAAAACTCAATGGAAAAATAAATACAAGGCGTAAACATTTGCAAACTTATTCAATAACACAAATGAACTTATAAATAAGTTAGAAATATTACAAACATTATCAAACCAATCCTTAAAACATACTTAATAGCATATATACATACTTAAACATATATAATAAGTAGTATAGTCTAATATGTCACATATCAGCATGCAACACAGTATAAAGCCTATGTTCTAAGGCATAAATATTATCGAATGAATCTGGAATTGAAGAACAAGTAAGGAAAAGAAATTCCCTGAATTTCTTTACCTTAGAACGAGTAATAGGTCCTATTGGAAAAGCCTTCAGATCAGAATGTGCTTGAATAGATTTGCTCACATCATCCCCCCTTCTTGAAAAAGATTTATCCTCAAATCTATAGAATGATCATAAGGGGTTAAATCAGAAACATTAATTGTGGCACTCACATTTTATTCTCCCGGTAAGTCAATCTTGTAGGCGTTGTCATTCACTTTTCCCAACACCTGAAAAGGACCATCTCCTCTTGGTAATAGCTTTGACCATCATTGGGCTGGAAAACGTTCCTTCCGAAAATGAACCCAAACTCAATCACCAACATCGAAAGTGACTCGCTTCCTTCCTTTGTTTTCTTGCTTTTCATACTATTGAGTCCTTCATTCTAAGTTCTCCTTTACCTGTTGATGCAATTTCTTCACAAATTCTGCTTTTGCTTTATCGTCCCTATTCATCACCTGTTCTTGTGGTAAAGGCAACATATCTAGAGGAGTAATAGGATTAAAACCATAAACAATCTCAAATTGTGACATCTTAGTAGAAGAATGTACAACATGATTATAAGCAAATTCAACATGTGGCAAACAATCTTCCCAAGTCTTAATATTTTTTTAATGATGGAACGAAGTAAAGTAGATAAAACCTTGTTAAAAACCTCAGTTTGTCCATCAGTCTGGGGATGGCAAGTAGTAGAAAACATAAGTTTAGTACCTAATTTGCTCCAAACAGTCCTCTAGAAATGACTCAAGAATTTCACATACTTGTCAGAAACAATTGACCTAGGAATACCATGTAAACGTACAACATCTCTAAAGAACAAGTTAGCCACATTAACAAAATCATCAGTCTTATGGCATGCAATAAAATGTGCTATCTTAGAAAACCTATCAACCAAAACAAAAATACTATCTATGCATGTCCTAGTTTTAGGCAATCCCAAAACAAAATCCATAGAAATATCAATCTAAGGGGAATCAAGAATAGGTAAAGGTAAGTACATACCATGTGTTGAAACCTTCGATTTTGCTTTCTTACAAGTCACACAACGTTTACAGTACCTTTCAATGTCTCTGTGTATCTTAAGCCAAAATAGATTTTCCTTTAATGTCTCTAACGTCTTGGTAACTCCAAAATGTACCATCAATCCACCTTCATGTGCTTCACAGATCAGAATATCATGCATCGAACCATGTGGAATGCATATCCTATTTTCTTTAAAAAGATAATCATCATGCCTGTAGAACTTTCCATCTACACCTTTCTCACAAGCATTATACTTATCTCTAAAATTAGAATCATCAATATACAAGTCACAAATATATAAAAATCCAATCAAATGTGAATCAAGATAATTCAAAAGCACATATCTACGTGATAAAGCATCAACAACGATATTATCTTTACCCTTTTTGTAACAAATGACATAAGGAAAAGACTCTAAAAATTCAACCCATTTAGCATGTCATTTATTCAATTTATGTTGGCTTATGATATATCGTAAAGCCTCATGATCAATGTGAATCAAAAATTCCTTAGGCAACAAATAATGCTACCAAGTCTCCAATGCCTGAATCAGTGCATACATCTCCTTGTCGTAGACTGGATAATTCAATGTTGCTCCACTAAGTTTCTCATTAAAGTATGCAATGTGCCTCTTCTCCTTCGTTAAAACTGCACCTATACCAACTCCAGAAGCATCACATTTAATTTCAACAGTTTTATCAAAGTTAGGTAAAGCTAACACAGGTGACTTTGTCAAACAATCCTTAATTTTCAAAAAGGCATCTTCTTGATCTTTACCCCATAAGAAGCTAAAATTTTTGTTAATAATTCCAATTAAAGGTGCTATAATAGAACTGAAGTTAGGAACAAACCGTCGATAAAAACTAGCTAAACCATGAAAAGATCTAACCTGAGTAATCGATGTCGATTGTGACCATTCCTGAATTGCCTTTATCTTCTCAGGATCGACTTCAACACCCTGTGCACTAACAATGTAACCAAGAAATGTAAGTTTGTCAGTATAAAACACACATTTCTCCATGTTACCAAACAATCTTTCTTCTTGTAAAGTCTACAGAACAACTCTCAAATGTTCTACATGATCCTGCAAAGTCTTGCAATAAATCAAAATATCATCAAAATATACAACATAAAACTTTCCAATAAAATATCGCAAAATATAATTCATCAATCGCATAAAAGTACTAGGTGCATTAGTTAAACCCAAAGGCATTACTAACCATTCATACAAACCTAACTTTGTTTTGAAGGTTGTCTTCCATTCATCGCCTTCTCGCATGCGAATCTGATGATAACCACTCTTCAAGTTAATTTTTGAGAAGATGATGGCTCCAAAAAGCTCGTACAACATATCATCAAGTCTAGGAATAAGATGACGATACTTAATTGTAATCTGATTCATAGCTCTACAATCTAAGCACATCCTCCAAGACCCATCTTTATTCGGCACTAACAGTACCAGAACAACACACGGACTCAAACTCTCTTGAATATAACCCTTGTACGTCAATTCTGTCACTTGTATTTGAAGCTCTTTAGTCTCTTCGGGGTTAGTTTGATAAGCTGGCCGATTTGGAATATTAGCACCTGGGATAAAGTCAATCTAGTGCTTAATGCCACGAAGAGGTGGAAATCCCTTTGATGTTTCTTCTGGAAACACATCCTTAAATTCCTGCAAAAGGGAAACAATCAATGCAGGCAAATCAAAAGGAAACTCAGTCAATAAACAATGATCTTTAAACATTAAAATAAACAAAGATTGGTGAGAGGAAAGACATTTCCTGATTTCTCGAATGCTTGCATAGACACTTATCTTTTTCTTCTCCTTTGCAGTTTCTTTACTCTTTTTCAAGCTTGCTTGATCTTCCATCAATTGACTCTGTGTCAAAGGAACCAAAGTAATCTTCTTACCTGCATGTATAAAAGAGTATCAATTTGTAAAACCATCATGCATTGACCTCTTGTCATATTGCCAAGGGCTTCCCCAAAGAAGGTGAGTAGCATTCATCGACAAAACATCACAAAGGAACTCGTCCTTGTAATTACCGATCGAAAATGGTACAACAACTTTTCTTTTCAATTTAAGTTCTCCACCTTTATTCAACCATTTCAATTTATACGGATTCAAATGTTTTTTTGTCTTTAGACCTAACCTGTCAGCCATCACTGAACTAGCAACATTAGTATAACTACCGCTATAAATAATCACAACACATACCTTATCCTAAACTTTGCATCGTGTGTGAAAGATATTCTCACGTTGTTGCCCGTCCTGAACTTGTTGCACACTCATACTTTGTTTAACAACCATAATTTTCATTATACCTTACCAGTCTCGGCAACTTCTAGGTCATCCTTCTTATAATCTTCATTAGAGGTCTCATGTGGTTCTTCTTCAGAATCTGACTCGGTCTCTTCATCATCTCGCATCAACATAACCCTACAATTAAGACACTAGCTAGCGACATGTCCTCAACCAAGGCACTTAAAACAATGGATATCTCTCGATCGTTCTTGTGGCACCACTTTTTGTTTGCCTCGACATTTATAAGCAACGAGAGGCTTTGGCTTGCTGAATTCACCTTGCTCCTGAATTCGAAGTGGCGCTTGTGGTGCTTGTTTCCTAGAATGGTTACTGGTATACAATGGATTTGTAAAAGATTTAAATGGAGTAGTATTACTTTGAGTAGAAACATTTATACGTTGTTGTCGCTCAATTTTCATTTCCATATGCTCCATGTCATCCAACTTGACATAATACTGCAATTCAACAACGTTAGTAATTTTAAAATTCAAACCTGTCATAAACCGAGCCAAAATCGCCTCACGATCCTCAACTATGTTCGCACGCATCATGGACATCTCCATCTCCTTAAAATAGTCCTCGATGCTCCTATTGCCCTGTTTCAAAGTTTGTAATTTCTGAAATAAATCACGATGATAGTGAGAAGGAACAAACTGTTTACGCATGATACGCTTCATTTTATCCCATTTTCTCACTGGTCCTTCACCTATTCATCGTCGACTAATCATTAATTGATCCCACCATAACAATGTATAGTCTACAAATTCCACAATTGCTAATAAAACTTTCTTTTGTTCCGAATAATTGTAACACTCGAAAACATGTTCAATCTTGCTTTCCCATGTCAGATAAGCATCTGGATCTGAACGTCCCTGAAAAAAAGTTATAACAAATTTTATGTTAGAAATATTATCATCAACTGCACGTCCTGGTCGTTGATTCATCCGTGGTGATTGTTCGACATCGTTTTCATGATGTTTCTCATTATGGATAGATTGAGAACCACCCCCATCTATCTTTTCCAAACGAGACTGCAAAGGCTCTAATGCATTCTCTAATAGGCGTTGCACAGTACGCGTAAAAGCCTGCATTTGCAAATCTGGTGGTGGGTCTCCACCGTGACTATGATCATTTGATCCTATCATATTAAAACAAAAGAAACACAAAAAAACATAAATAACAGGTTAAGTTAAAACGAAAGTAAAAAGTCCTCACTACACACTCACAAAACCTCTCAGTTTTCACTCCAAAGAAATATTCACTAAAAATGTAACACTCAACGCTCGTGTTTCACTTGGGAGAATGCTTGAATGGCTCTTTTTGTCTCCCCTTTTGTTCTCACAACACTCGGTGCCTTTTTCCCTCACAATTTCTCTGTTTTCAGTTCTTTAAAGGACTAATCCAACATTTTCAAATCTGTTACCAATGTGTTACTAACAAGAAACACAGTTAAGGAAGAAACAAAGATAAAACGAAGAAAAAACAAAAGAAGAAAAGGGGATGAAAATTGAAGAATAGGAAAATAAAAAGACAAAAATGTAATTCTTACTGCAAAGAAGTGCTTCACAACGCTCCTCTCACCGAACAAACAAGAATAATTCGTTTTGGTTGATTTCCAATCACTTCGAATAACATAGTACAAGAACTTGTACAATCTTCATGACTTCACAATAGAAACACATTCCTTTTTTTTAATTATTTTTCAATATTCGAATCTGATTTTTATTTTTTTTTTTACTTTTTGATCAAACTTTGAATTTGATTTTTTTTAAATTTTTTGATTTTTTTTCTTTTCTATTCTTTCTTTTGTACTAAATTGCAGAAAAATTACAACAAATCTGAACCAAAGCTCTCATTACCATATGATACGATCTGGCCTGTCGAAACAGACTTTCTTCGTATGTTACGGATCTAGGAATGTTGTAAGCACATTCCTACAACAAGAACAAAAAAACAAAAGCAAGGAATTAAAGAAATATTCATGATAAAGTTTGGAATATAAATAAAAACGAAAATTAAAAGAAAAGAAGAGTTTGGGAGTTTTTAAAAGGAAATTCAAACGAAGAGGATGAATGCTTCTTGAAACGGCCATAGCAACAACTTTGAGTGTTCATCAATGGCAAAGAAAGTTGTTGGATCGAAATGGATACGCTAAACTCGAAAGAACCTGCACAATCTACTGAGCAAACCTAAATCGAATCTGTTTAACGTAAAAAGGACTTGGACCTTCTAGATAGCGATCTAGGAACCCTAAGTATCAAGTTTGACAATCAAAACAAGTTTGAATGTCAGAAAAATTCTAAAAAGAACCAAATAAGAGAAAACTCTCAAAGTAATTTTTATTTCACAAATGTTTATCCTTTTTACAATGTTTGTAGTACAAATATATAGAAAAAAGTGTCAAACTAAAATTACATGTGTGGCTAATATTAAAGGAGTTTAAAAATTAAATTTGAATGAAAATAACTCCTTTTGGAAGCCATGCTTTCTTAGCCACATGTTTTGAACGAAAATGACATATTAAACATGTGTTTATTTGTTCGAAATTCAAACAAATAACTCTTTGGCATTCATCTTTATAAGCCAAGTGTTTTGGCACAATAAACACATTAAACATGTGTTTAATGTTTGAAATTTGAAGCAAAAAACACCCAGCCGTATCCAAATTTCCTTCTAGTGCTTAAAAACAAGGGTTGTGTTTGGCTTGCACTCCCTTGAATGCCCACACATGTGAACAAGGCTCTATTTGTGTCTCACATGCATGACACATACCTAGGAAACCTTCCCTTCGATTAGGATAGGTTTCAGATGTCATAGGTCACTTCAGCTTTAGTTGAGCAAGCTAGAAATTGAGTTGAGCTAAAACGAGCTAGCTAAGAGTGTTAAGAGCTGACTTGAGCTTATAGATAAGCCTTTGAGTTGCCTCGAGCTAAGGTGAGTTGCGTGCACTCCGTTGAGCTACTTCTAAGCTGAATAAAACTCACTTGAGCTTGTGTTGAATTGCATACACTCTCTTGAGCTGCATACACTCTCTTGAGTGGGTGTTCTCCTATGTTCCTACATGTAAACATCACAAGAATCCATCAAAGTATTATAAACTCAATGGAAAAATAAATACAAGGCGTAAACATTTGCAAACTTATTCAGTAACACAAATGAACTTATAAATAAGTTAGAAATATTACAAACATTATCAAACCAATCCTTAAAACATACTTAATAGCATATATACATACTTAAACATATATAATAAGTAGTATAGTCTAATATGTCACATATTAGCATGCAACACATTATAAAGACTATTTTCTAAGGCATAAATATTATCGAATGAATCTGGAATTGAAGAACAAGTAAGGAAAAGAACTTCCCTGAATTTCTTTTACTTAGAATGAGTAATAAGTCCTATTTGCAAAACCTCTAGATCAGAATGTGCTTGAATAGATGTGCTCACATCATGTTCATTAAATCCACTTAAACAATTTTAAGTTCATTTTTATTTTTCCACGATAGGGTAATTTCATACACTTTCATTTTGTTACGTAAATCAGTCCAACTATCCATAATTTATACCCAAAACTGTCTTTTACTCAAGAAGATTAAAACAATCCATGTGAACCCCTACAAACCCTTAAATTGTTAAGTATTCATATTCATTTTACAATATTCAAAACTGCACATACAAGACTGGATTTTACACATTACAACATTCAAAACTAAATCTATTAGACTGTACATATTAGACTATATTTTACACATTTGTATTTAAAACTACACCTACTAAATTGTATTTTACACATTTTAAAATAGTAAAAAAAGCGTCTGTTAGACATTTTACAATATTAAAAAATGCACCTATAAAATTAGTCTTTATATTGCATTATAATCAAATTTAACATACAAATGTTAATTCAAAATATTGTATTATAATTACATTCAACATTGCATATGTTAATTCAAAACTACATTTTGTAGTATTCCTAAACTGTTTTGTATTTAAATTGACTTTGTATTCATACAAGTTCAAGATTGCACATGCAAACTGCATTATTTAAAATTGCATAAATATGATTGTTTTTAACACTTCATAAAGTTAGTTTTTTTACTTTAATACTATATTATTAATTTGTCTTTAATTTATTAACCACTGCACTAATATATTATCAATACTTCATTACTGTAATATTAAAATTTTAATACATTGTTATTTAAAATTATATTTTTATCAATAATTTAATTCCCTAATTCAGATAAGGAATAAACTCAATAATTTGTCATCTTTCTTATAAATCGATCAACACTCTTCTTCTTAATTCAAATAAGAAAATGGAGAAGATGGAAAAAGATATATATTCTTCCAAAAAATTTTCTCTATCCTTTTTACTAGGCCGATCAACATTCTCTTTTTCCTTTACTCCTTCTTAAATTATTTTTAATAATAATATTATTATAACAATTTTCATCTAACTTATAATATGACCATTCATTTGTAATTTCACTACCTAATATTTTATTAACCATGCAACATTAAATTTTTACCTTCAAATCGATTTAGTCATTATACTATTGGTTAATTATTTCTTCTTTATTCCAATTTAGTCCTACAGTTCTTTAATTCATTTAATTTTATATCTTTCGATTTGTTCATTATTTAGGTTTTAACCTTTCACAATTTAACAATAAATCAATTACTTAATCCAATTCTTACAACTTGTTTCAATTACATATTAACATGATCTAATGATCCTTACCTTAATTATTTATTAGTTTTTGCCAAGATCAAATTGCCATTTATTTCTTCATTACTTCAATTTGATCCTAGTTCAATTAATTAGTTTATGAATTGACACTTGATATAATTTATTTAATAGATGATCTACTTATTTTCTTGTAGGTCATATTTTGGGGTATTACATATGATCTTAGTTAAGAAATTCTAAATCATATATGTGTTGCCAGATCATAGTTCGAGTAAAAGCTTTAAAGGTTGTTTACTGACAATTTAGTTATCTTGGCAATTGGGGATATGAAGTTACCATGGAAATTAAGTTGTCGAGGCAACTGGTTTTAAGATATGAATAGAGAATAATTAGAAATTGTGGTAGCAAAAAATATGTTCATTGAAGATAATAGTGGTGGCTTGGGCTTTATAGTCTTGACAAGGATGATGGATTGCGATCCGTTAACTATATAGAGTTAAGAAACAACAATATAAAGTGATGAAATTAAAGTGATAGAGAGCTAGAAATCAACACTATAAATAAATAAAATGGATAGAGTAGCACAAGAATTCACTTGAAGTCGATAAAGTTCTTGTTGACCAAGAAAAAGAGAATAATCTCAAAGTTTAATGTACTTTTTACAATGGAATAGACTACCTATTTATATTACTCGTAGGTTAGATATGAAAAGTCTTACAAAGGATATAATTTCATAATCTTAATGCTAATAAAAACTCATGAATGCATTATTTCTTATCTTATCTCATAATGGTTGAAAATTTCAAAAGTCTAGGATGAATTTTTACATTCTCTAGATTGAATCTAGACTCATATAAATCCAAGGGAGAATACTCTTGCACTTGCATAGCTTGCTTTCTCATATCGGTTGGATTAAGGCAACATAAGATGAATGTGGACATCATATATGTCCAAAGGAAAGAGTCTCTTGCAATTCCAAGCTCATCTCCATGTAATTATTCTTCTTGAATTGCCTAAATGAAGATAATAAAGTAGGCCTTCATTGCATGTCCCCTTGTAGAATATAAAAAGCCTCTCCAAATGGTTGATAATGATGGGCTTTAATTGCTTCTCTCTCATTCATGCATTTCTTGTAATGCAATTCTAGACTAGATTGTCTTTAATAAAATGATCATATCTTAAGCTTTCGATATCGGATTGACGTGATTTGAAAGACGTTTAAAAGCTAAGAGATAGAAGAATAAACTTTATGAAGACTTCAATACTCAAATCATCCCTTATCTAATTCTATAATTACGATCAAAATGATTCATATTCCAATTTGATTTTGATTGTTCATCTCCCTATATGCACTTTAATGAACAACATGCTTATTGAATACAATGGAATTTTATGAAAACTTTAACTTCTCGTACATATTCATGCATAAATAAAAGATGGAATAAGGAAGAACTCCCTTAGAAATATCCTTGCAAATCTTTATGATGGTGGAGGTTTCTCTTTTGGGTTAAAATACACCTTCATAAATCTAACCTTAGTTTGAACATCACAGATTAAGAAAGAATAAGATTCTAGAATTTTCTTGAATATAAAAAAACTTTACTTGTTTAAACGGTCTCAGAAAGGTTGCAAAAAATAATGTAATGATCATTATCATGCTCACATCAATCATTTTTGTCTTTTAATGAGAATAGTTGTTCCTGTCAAAGAAATGTGACTTGTTAATAGATTGTGTCATTTAATCTTTTGATTGAATTGATGTATCGAGATTCTCAAATCGTCGCAATATAATTTTAATCCTCTTCTATTGAGTCTTACTTTGATACCAATTGTTATGCTCGATGATAACTCAATTATTGTTTTCCAAGAGTGGAGAAGATTGATTTTTGGGTGATTTAAGTGGAAGCAAAAATATAAAATAATATGCACAACGATTTAAAGTGGTTCGACCTTTAACAAGCATCTATATCCAATACCTTAGCACCTCATTAATGATTTCAACCAATTCTCTAAGAATTCATACCTTTTTCTAGGATAGGAGACAACCGTTACAACTTAGACTTATAACCCGAATCTAGCATCCAAAACTCACAATTTGAGCTTTGGGAAACCTTTCTAAAGCAAGAGAAAACTTAGCAAATAAAATCCCTCTAATAGATGTGTGTTTGCACTATAAAGCTCTCACCAAAATCCTAATACACATACATTTTGTCTCACAAGTTTTTGTCTATCCCAAAGATGAGAATTTTGGCACTAAGACAAGTTTACATTTGTAAAACTAAAATTGATTTTGATATAACAATTAAATATAAGGACTATTTTGTTAAGTAAAACTTTTTTTTTCAAGTCAAACCAAGAACTTTGAAATAAATTTTCTAAGTTTTTTTATACGAGGGTATCGATACCCTAAGAACAGGTATCGATACCACCTGGGTTTTTAAAGCATTGTTCTTGAGATCAAGAACAAGCATCGAAACATGGTTCGATACCTTTTCTTCACTACCAACATTTGTTCCGAACCATGTACCGAACCACTTCGAAGGTTTTAATTAATTTTAAAATCATTTAAAATTATGACTCTAGGTATCGATACACCCTTCAAACCCCAACGACTTTTTTAGCATTAAATGAGTCGATCGTTGGTGGCAGTTAAGTTTTTAATTGGTAGTTAGCCTGTTCCGAAACATGGTTCAATACCCAACCTTACAGTTTCAAAAAGGTATCGAAGCATGGTTCGATACCCCTTGTATTAAATGCACAACGACTCATTCTACTTTGGTCTATTTCGAAACAGGTTCTTCGTGTTTCGATACCGCCTGCTACAGAGTGCATTTATGGTGGGAAGATGAAGCTCCAATGGCCTTATTTACATTCCCAACAACCAAAACGGTTAGAAATCAATGAGAGGGTATAAAATGAAGCATTTTCAACAACATTAATGACTAATTGAACCTAAAGCAACATCAAAGCAATCAAATCCAACTCCCAAGCACCTATTGCATATCTTTTGCTCCCAACTCTTGTAATTTCAATTTGATTCTTTGTAATTGAGTTTGGGGAGAGTTTAATTGTATTTGGGGCATATATTTCTTGTGAGAGAATTCATTTTAGCCCACTCTTATCTCTTGTAACTCTTTGTGAGGTCCAAGTCAATTTTGGGTATAAAATTGACTTGTTTGTAAAGGTTATCCCTTGAACCTAGAAAAAGGTAGAATTCATAGTGAATTGGTTTCAAAATCCTTATTGGGAGCTAAGGTAGTGGATGTAGAGCTTGTTCGAAGCTTGAACTACTATAAATCGCTTGTTCTTCAATTTTTCATTTTTACCAAAAAATCTTCCACCATAAAATTTTAATTACCAATTCAGCCCCTCTTGGCCATCTTTCAAGATCGATCAACTCAACAATTGGTATTAGAGCCTAATCTTTGAAGAGATTCACATCTACCAAAGAAGATCCAAGGTGTGTTGATCATATCAACGAGACAACTCAATGGCCTCCACTTTCGGTACATGGAACGAGTAACACTCCATCACAAAGCCACCCTTCTTCAATGGGGATAACTACCCCTGTTGGAAGAATAGGATGAGGTTGTTCATCAACTCCAATGATTATGTCCTTCGGGATATAATCGAAGATGACCCCTCAATTCCGATGAAAATGGAAGGAGATCGACAAGTGCCCAAAAAGAGGAATGAAATGACCGATGAAGAGAGAAAGAGGATGTCCACCAACAATAAGGCGTTGCACATTCTCTTTTGTGCTCTTGGTCCCGACATCTAATCCAAGATGTCATCGTGTACAAGTGCCAAAGAAGTTTGGGACTCTTTGGAGACCACTTATGAGGGCACCAACGATGTCAAGGAGACGAAGATCGGTCTTCTCAATCTCAACTACGAGAACTTCAAGATGGAGCTGGATGAAGACATCACCAAGATGTTCGATCAGTTTTTCGTCATTGTAAATGGTCTCAAAAAATTTGGTGAAATCATACCGGAGGAGAAGCTCGTGAGGAAGCTCATCTATTCTCTTCCCAAGTCTTGGGATAGCAAGAGAGCGGCTATTATTGAAGCAAAAGACCTCAAGACTCTCAAGCTTGATGCTCTTGTGGGGTCTCTTCTCACCCATGAGATCATGAAGAAAGGAAGAGAAGATGAAAAGAAGAAGGAAGAAGTGAAGCTAGAGAAGCGAGAAGTTGAAAAGAAAAAGCAAGGGATTGCTCTCAAAGCTTCATCCTTCCAAGAAGAGGTGGATACAAGTGAAGAAGAAGAGCTAGAAGAGTTGGCTATGGTAGCCAAAAGGTTTACTAGACTCATGAGGGCTAACCGGAATAGGAGATTCCAATGAAAGAAGGATTTCAAATCAAAGAGGAAAGAAGAGGAGAAAGATCAAATCATTTGCTACAAATGCAAGAAGCCCGATCATATTAGGACCGATTGCCCTCAATACAAAAGAAAGGGTTTTGAGAAGAAGAAGAAGCAAAAGGCTCACGTTGCCACATGGAGTGATGAGGAGTCATCATCCGATGAGGACAATGAAGTAGCCAACCTTTGTCTCATGGCTCTTGATGAGCCCAAGGTAACCCTTGAACCATCTTGTAATGATTTATCTTATGATGAACTATATGATGCATATGATGAGTTAAAAGATGTTTATGATGAGTTGGTTTTGAAATTCAAAGAATCAATTTTGAAAAGCAAGAAAACCATTTCCGAGTTAGAAATGAAAAATGATTCTTTGACAAAATCTATTTTAGATTTTGAAGAAAAGGTTGTTGATTTAAATGATGATTTAAAGTTCTTTCAAAAAGAAAATGTGGATTTAAACAACCTTATTTCAAGCTTGAGTGAGAATCACCACAAAGTGGTGAATGAGCTTAAGGAACAAATTAAAGTGGTTGGTAGTTCTACTTTTGAAAAATGAAGCTCTTCAAAACCCAACCATGTGAAAAAAGAATTTTTATAACCATAAACAAAGAAATTTTCAAAGGCATGTTAGATATAGAAAAATTAGGAGTGTATGGGTTCCTAAAAAGCTCATTGTTTCTAATAATATTAGTGCCATTGTATCTTGTATTCCCAAGGGAACCAAGCTTTTAGGGACTAACTCTCATGGACCCAAAATGATTTGGGTACCAAAAATCAAAAACTAAATCTTTGTTTGTAGGTTGAGCATTGCTTCAAGGCCAAAGCTTCAAGTCAAAACATGTGGTACCTTGATAGTGGATGCTCAAGGCATATGACCGGAGACAAGGGACGATTTAAGGAGTTAGAGCTCAAAAAGGGTAGAGTAGTGACATTTGTTGACAACTCCAAAGGCCAAATTGAGGGTATTGGCTCTATTGGTAATCACTCCTCTATTTTAATTGAAAATGTCTTGCTTGTTAATGATCTTAAGCATAATTTGTTGAGCATTAGTCAATTGTGTGATAAAGGTTTCTATGTCTCTTTTGACAAACATGGTTGCAAAATAATAAACATAGAATCAAGTAGAATAATGCTCATAGGTCATCGCATATGAAATATATATATAGTGCATCTAGATGACATAAACATTTCTCATGCATGCTTAGTTGCTAATGATGAAAATGATGCATGGTTATGGCATAGGAAACTAGGACATGCTAGCATAAGTGTTTTAGAGAAACTAGCCTCCCAAAATCTAGTTAGAGATTTACCTAAGCTCAAGTTCTCCTTAGATAAAATTTGTGATGCATGTGCTAAGGGTAAACAAAAGAGAGTTTCTTTTAAATCTATAAATGATGTTTCAACTAGTAGAGTATTACAATTGATCCATATGGATCTTTTTTGACCTATTAGGACAACTAGCTTGGGTGGAAAATCATATGTATTTGTTATTGTTGATGATTACTCTAGATATACTTGGGTTCTATTTTTAAGTACAAAAGATGAAGCCTTAGAAAAATTCATCACATTTTCAAATATTTCTCAAAATGATCTTAATCAAAGAATTTCTCATATTAGAAGTGATCATGGAACCGAATTTCAAAATTTAGGTTTCGAGAATTTTTGTAATGAAAATGAGATTAGCCATAATTTTTTGGCTCCTTGCACTCCTCAACAAAATGGGGTAGTTGAGAGGAAAAATAGAACTTTAGAAGAAATGGCTAGGACCATGCTTTGTGAAAACAATTTACCTAAATATTTTTGGGCGGAAGCCACAAACACTTCTTGTTATATTATTAATCGAGTAATGATTAGGACAATTTTAAAGAAAACTCCTTATGAGATTTTAAACAATAGGAAAGACAATTTAGGTAAATTTGATGCAAAAAGTGATGAAGCCATTTTTCTTGGATATTCTTTAAATTCTAAGGCTTATAGAGTTTTCAACAAATAAACCTTATTTGTAGAAGAGTCAATACAAGCGGTTTTCGATGATAACCTCCTTCCTAGGAAGGATTCTTGTGATGATGATAATGTAGGAATCATTGAAACCATTTATAATGGACAAGCATCAAAGGTGGATGGGGTTCCAACCAATGAGGAAAGACAAGATCCTCCAATAGAAGCTTTAGAAGATGTAAAGCTTGAAGAAAGGGAAGCGAGCTACCCAAGGGAGTTCAACTATGTCAAAAGTGGTGAAATCTTGGGTGATCCATCCAAGGGGGTAACTACTCGTTCTTCTCTTAGATTAATGAACCATATTGTATTTATCTCATGCATAAAGCCTAAGAATATCAATGAAGCCTTAGATGATGATTATTGGATATTGGCTATGCAAGAAGAGTTAAATCAATTTGAGAGAAGTAATGTATGGACATTAGTTGATAGGCCTAGTAATAAATCTACTATAGGAACTAAATGGGTTTTTATAAACAAACTAGATGAGAGTGATAACATTGTAAGAAATAAAGTTAGATTAGTTGCTCAAGGTTACACTCAAGAAGAGGGAATAGATTTCGATGAAACCTATGCACCCGTAGCTAGAATGGAAGCCATTAGGATGTGTCGCGTGTCAAAAGTGCGCGTTTAGTGCAAGTGGACACATCGAAAGTAATAAGTGATAAGTATTTTATCGAGTTATCGTCTCCTCAGGGACCAATATATTTAATATGCTTTATTCACCTTCTTGTTTTGTAGAAAAGTAAAGAACACAAGTGAATTGATTTGATTTATCTAAACTAAAATAACTAAATAAAAGTAAAGAGTTGAAATAGTAGAGAGAGATGGGCTAGGATCCAGTTACGTCGTATCATGGATTTAATTGACTTGTCTCTGTCCAATGCAATCGTATATCACTGCCTCGGCAGCACTGCAGTTTACTGCCTTGGCAGCAACAATACTGTCTGCCGCGGCAATCCCTTGCTCGTGGGTAGACTTTACCAAAGTTCGGCAAAGTGTCCTTGGGTGACTCTACTTATCCCTAAGTCAGAGTGTTGTTGATGACTAGTCCTTGATGATACCTCCAGGCATGAACCAATTATACTCACCAACCAATCTCACACTTCTTTTAGCCGCTGAAACTCTTAACCTATCCCTAGGCCGAGTTAGTATTTCGCGATTGAAACACCGTACTTACCCCTTTCATGAATCTAACTCTCTCGAGCTTAGATAAATGGATGATTCACAATATCCTCTCCCGAGCTCAATTGTGAAAACAAGGAATAACAAAGGATAAGCAAACCTTGATAACTTTATTGCATTGAATCCAAGACAAAGTACAATCTCCTCTCACAAATACTCGACAACCTTCACCTAATCCCTAAGAAGGTTTAGAACATAATGGAGAGGAAGAAGACAAGTATAGAAATCGGCTCTCTCCCTAGGTATTTCGTGTATTGTACATTGGGTGGCTAGGTCCTTATATAGGCTAGACCTAGGGCAAACCTTTCCTAAGTAGAATACAACTTGGAGTAGGGAACAAGTCAAGTACATAATAAAAATATTTTCAAGTTTGCTTCGGCTAAGGGGTTTTCCCGCGTGGTCTTTCTTTGGGTTTTTCCTTGTGCTAGCCAGCTCCGATCCATGGGCTTCAAGTCCAGACACGTTCCTTGGATTTTTATCTTTCCATCGCCTATAGTCTTGGTTCCTGTCTTTCTGCTGCTGCCTCGGCCTTGTCGCTGCCGCGACACTGGGTCTCCTGCACAGATATGAAAATGCAGTAAAACATGCCTTTTTCTGTAAATATTATCTATATGAGTATAACTTCTAAATATATCACATTGAGTACATGCATTGGTCCGAGTGGGTGTATATTTAGTGATTAATACCCATAAAAGGAGTAAAAAGTGATAGTGTGTTAAGCACTTATCAGGATGTTACTTGCATTTGCATGTTATATCATGATTTCAAGCTTTTTCAAATGGATGTTAAAAGTGCTTTCTTAAATGGTTTTATAAATGAATAAGTGTATGTTGAACAACCACCGGGCTTTGAAAATTCGAAATTTCCAAACCATATTTTCAAATTAACTAAAGCTTTATATGGTTTGAAACAAGCCCCTAGAGCTTGGTATGAAAGGCTTTCAAACTTTTTGATTGAAAAGGGCTTTGAAAAAGGGAAGGTGGATACTATACTTTTTATAAAAAGGTTTAAAAATGACATCTTAGTAGTTCAAATTTATGTTGATGATATTATTTTTAGATCTACTAATGAGTGCTATTGTCAAGAATTTTCTAAGCTAATGCAAGGTGAATTCGAGATGAGCATGATGGGGGAGCTCTCATTCTTTTTGGGACTCCAAATCAAGCAAAGGAATGATGGAACCTTCATCAATTAAGCAAAATACATAAAGGATATGCTCAAAAAGTTTGGCTTGGAGAATGTGAAACCTCAAGCCACTCCAATGAGCTCATCTACTAAGCTTGACAAGGATGAAGGAGGTAAGTGTGTTGATTCTAAATTGTATAGATCCATGATAGGCTCTTTGCTTTACCTTACCGCAAGTAGACTGGATATCATGTTTAGTGTTTGCTTGTGTGCTAGGTTTCAAGCTAGTCCTAGAGAATCACACCTAGTTGCCATTAAGAGAATTTTTAGGTACTTTAGAGACACACCTTGTTTAGGTCTTTGGTATCCTAAAGACTCCTCCTTTGATTTACATGCTTTTTCGGATGCGGATTATGGAGGTTGTAAGATAGATAGGAAAAGTACTTCTGGTACATGTCAATTCCTAGGTAGTATGCTCATATCTTGGTTCTCTAAGAAACAAAATAGTGTAGCTCTATCTATCACCGAAGCGGAGTACATATCCTTAGGGAGTTGTTGTGCTCAAGTGCTATGGATGGAACAACAACTCTTAGATTATGACATTAAGATAGAAAACATACCTCTAAAGTGTGATAATACTTGTGCCATATGTCTTACTAAGAACCCCATTCAACACTCTAGAACCAAACACATAGAAATTAGACACCACTTTATTAGAGATCATGTGTCTAAATATGATGTTGTTTTAGAGTTTGTTGACATCTTTAACCAATTAGCAGATATTTTTACTAAACCTTTAGACAAAGAGCGCTTTTGGACCCTTAGGAGAGAGTTAGGTCTAACTAGCCTATATTGACCTCTTAAGTGTTATTTTTTTATGTAAATGTTGCTTGAATCTTGATTGAAATCATATCTATGTTGTTTTGCATCTTGATGCTTCTATGCATGTTGCTAGGGGGAGTATGAACTTGTTCATGCATTTTAATCATGTCATAACATCATTTGTATGTCTTTAGGGGCTTTAGAGACTCATTCCTAGTACTTTAGAAGCCTAAAATGCAAAGCACAACTAAGTGGTATCGATATAGCTAACACTTGTTTCGATACCTGTTCATCAAGTTCATCTGGGAATTTTCTGGGAAGAACTGGTATCGAACAATAGCCATGGAAAAAATACGTGGAAAATAACGGCAAGACTGAATATTCCTTAGCTTTGTTTTTAAGCTTTGCATTGGCTTTAGGACTAGTTATGTTTCTTTTTAAGCATTATGTTGCACTTGCATTCATATTAGAACTTATGCACCTTTGTTATTTCTTTATGCTTTGAACTTATTTTGTTGGATTTGGATTTGGGTATTTTATGCTATGGATTATAGTTTATGAATTATATTTCCTTTAATGCTATACTTGCTTTGAATCTTGCCTTATATTCCTTTGATTTTGATCTAACAAAAAGGGGGAGAAATATCTTGTTTTTTAAGTTTTTAAGTTAGGGAACCACCCATTTTTAAAATTTAAAGTTATGCATATATTAAGGGGAGTCCTTTTAAAAGTTTTCAAAGTTTTGGAATCTAAAATCTTGACTTAAACTTAAAATTTTTTCAATGGTTTTGTTATATCAAAAAGGGGGAGATTGTAAAACTAAAATTGATTTTGATATAAGAATTAAGTATAAGGACTATTTTGTAATAAATTTTTAAGTCCCTAAGTCAAACTTTTGTTTTCAAGTCAAACCAAGAACTTTGAAATAAATTTTCTAAGTGTTTTTATACGAGGGTATCGATACCCTAAGAACATGTATCGATACCACCTGGGTGTTTAAAGCATTGTACTTGAGATCAAAGAACAAGAATCGAAACATGGTTCGATACATGTATCGATACACCCTTTAAACCCCAACAGCTTTTTTAGCAGTAAATGAGTCGACCGTTGGTGGCAGTTAAGTTTTTAATTGGTGGTTAGCCTGTTCCGAAACATGGTTCAATACCCAACCTTACAGTTTCAAAAAGGTATCGAAGCATGGTTCGATACCCCTTGTATTAAATGCACAACGACTCTTTCTACTTTGGTCTGTTTCGAAACAGGTTCTTCATGTTTCGATATCGCCTGTTGCAGAGTGCATTTATGGTGGGAAGATGAAGCTCCAACGGCCTTATTTACATTCCCAACAACCACAACGGTTAGAAATCAACGAGAGGGTATAAAATGAAGCATTTTCAACAACATTAATGACTAATTGAACCTAAAGCAACATCCAAGCAATCAAATCCAACTCCCAAGCACCTATTGCATATCTTTTGCTCCCAACTCTTGTAATTTCAATTTGATTCTTTGTAATTGAGTTTGGGGAGAGTTTAATTGTATTTGGGGTATATATTTCTTGTGAGAGAATTCATTTTAGCCCACTCTTATCTCTTGTAACTCTTTGTGAGGTCCAAGTCAATTTTGGGTATAAAATTGACTTATTTGTAAAGGTTATCCCTTGAACCTAGAAAAAGGTAGAATTCATAGTGAATTGGTTTCAAAATCCTTATTGGGAGCTAAGGTAGTGGATGTAGAGCTTGTTCGAAGCTTGAACCACTATAAATCGCTTGTTCTTCAATTTTTCATTTTTACCGAAAAATCTTCCACCACAAAATTTTAATTGCCAATTCACCCCCTCTTGGCCATCTTTCAAGATCGATCAACTCAACAACATTCATGATAAATTTTTTTCAATTAAATCATTAGTTTCTTCTGGTGCTCGAGTGGTCTTTTTATCCTCCCAAATGAGTTTTAAATCATTGTTGAACTTGAAATCAAGAAAGGTGTATTGAAACACCTCTTTGGTGTATCAAAACACTTGCTCCCCGTATCGATTCGATCAATTCTTGTATTGATACGGGCCCTAAACTTTGGAGAGGGTTTTAAATAGTTATTAAAGGTGTATCGAAACACAACATATCGATACACTAAAAGCATATATTGTTGCATGTTTTGAAAGTGTTGAAAATATAGCTTAAAACCTTCAGGTGTATCAAAACGGCAAAGCCTGTATCAATACGGTCACATTGAAAACACAAGTTTAGCTACTTTAAACCGTTTCAAATACTTTTAAAACCTCTAAAAAATTTTAAAACTTATTTTCAAGTTGTTTGAACATAAGAATCATTTCTGAAATATTTTTAAATTAGTCCAAAATATTTTTCAATTATTATATCAAAACTAATATTTCAATATGTACTCTATATCTTTTGTGAAAATATTAAATTATATGAGGAAAATGCAACCAATGGTCTCTCCTTTTAGGTTGAAACTTCACATTCCAGTTTGAAAGGCCTATCTAAAATTTTCAAGGTTTAAGTTAAAAAATTTAACGATTTTGAAGGGTTTAATTTAAAATTTCCGTAAAAATGTAGATCATAACTTATCAAGCTCTCTTTTCGTAGAAATATTTTTAATTATAATTTTTATTTTTTTTCAAATATAATAATTTTTTAAAATTTTGGGGCCAAATTAAAGTTTAATTTTTTTAAAGGGGTTAAATATTAATTTTTAAACTCTTATAGGTCGTGGCCTCGACTAGATTCAATGAAGATTCGTCTCTACATTCCATATATGGCATCTTATCTTTGACACTTGTCTCCTTATCAATTTTCCTTGTTCCTCGATTCATCTTTGTTCACCCCAACTCAATACTATATCATGTAGCTCTGATATCACAAACTTCTCTCTTATCAAAAATGTCCTCTAAGTTAGACAATTCTCGAATCAATAATAATATAACACCCCCAAAAATGGTCTAGTCAGAATTGTGTCCCGATGATCGAAAATTTTGTATCGAAAAATAGTAAATGTTATATTGAACCCTTTTTGTACTCAATTGATATGTAATGGAACTTCGGTTGAGTTTAATTTTGGCTTAAGGTCCTGAATGGAAATAATAAAAGTTATTTGGTGACTAATTTATAAAAATTGAAAGTTTGAGGACAAAAGTGCAAACTTTGAAAAGTACAGGGACCAACCTCATAATTTTACCATTTTGAGGTGCTTAGTCACCTCCTTGATGAATGAATTCACGTAGGTTTGGCCTAATATTTTTCATGAAATCATAACATTTAATTAAAGAAAAAGAAAATAAGAAACGATGAATTAAGGAAATTATAATATTAATTTCCTTTGCTTGGAGAAAATCATGTGATTGGTCCAATTGGAGGCAATCAATTGAACTCCTAAACTCTAGGCAAGAATGGTAAAAGAGGATGAAAACGGGTTGTACAAACAACTTAGGATTTAACCAATTGTTATCAACTATCTTCCATCAAATTTCTTAAGTATTGGAAGCAAGCACCTCCATTATTGTCTTCTTCCTTTAGCTTACCAAGTACCTCAATCCTTTTGTTGAAGTTTTATTGATCTCAATACATCAAATCAAAGCTATGAAGTTGGTGAGTAAAACCCATTTTTTATTGGTGAATTACATGAAAGGTTTGAGTTTAATTTTTAGTTTTGTCTTAAGGAATTCATGATAGAAACCATGTTTAGGAAGATTTAATACATGGAATTTATATCATCTTTAAGATTTTCTGTAACGCCCTAAAAATGGGCCTAGAAGTTTAGCGACCAGTTTAAAGGTCAAGTGAACTGGTTTAGTCATTTAAGCCTTGTTCGGGATTAAATTCTTAAAAATCAGTTTTTGATAAAATTAAATTGTAGAAAATATTCTAAAATTACTATTAGAGGTATATTTGACTTTTAAATAAATTTTGAAAATTAACCATTGAATCCTTCATATTTTGAAATTAGTGACTATTTTGTAAAAATTGAAAACCGAGTGATAAAATTTTAAATTGGGCCAAAACTTTGAATCTTTAAAGGGCTTTGATCTAATCCTAATCCTAGTTGATCTAAACCTTCCAAGAGCCTATTTAAAAAACTTTCAAACACATGTTTTAATCTAATTAACCAAAAATTTCGAATTTCGAATCCTAAAAACTATTTCACGTTAAAATACATACCATTCTTCAAATTTTCATTTTACTATTTCCGAAGGCATAACTTCATCATCTTTTCAAGGTAAACACTTAATCTTTTAATTAAAATCCGTCGGTTTAATTCTATATAATTTTTTTCTTCAAATCTTGGTTTTTCAATCGTTTTCTCGTCTTTAAACCTTGGTAGGTTTAGGTGATGTTTGGAGAAGCTTTTGGTAGGTTTCGGTTAAGGGTTTTAAGGGTTTTGGGGGTTGTTGTGGTTTGGTCTGAGTTAGAGGATGTTTGGATGAACCTAGATGCACTAAATCCTCTGCTGTTGATGTTTGAAACAGGCCAATAACAAGGAGATCAAGTTTGAAGGTGATCGGACTCGTGTTGCTAGCATGGCGAGCAAGTTTCGGTTATTTGGTGAATGAATTATGAGAATGGGCTGCTTCGACAATGTTTTAATGTTTTTTCAGAGGTTTGTTTTGCAGGGATGGTTTGATAAACCTCCTTATACTCCGAAAGAAGTTGAACGTTTTGCTTTCTTTAAGGTTCCTGTATTACACTGTATTTTACCATGTTAATTGTCATGCTCGTATGATGTTTTGCATACTTGTTTATGCATGTTTTTTAATGATCATGAGACTGTTTTGATAAAGATTTTATATGCGTTTGATGCTTCCATGATTTTGTTTTGAAAACATGAGAAAAAATTATTTTACCAGTTTATGCAAGTGATGCATGAGATAGTAGGATGCATGTGGTTTAAATTCCGCTTTGAATTAAGTTTTGGAGCATTGATTTTCAATATTATATTGTCTACTTAAGTGATACATCTAATAGGATGAGTTGATCGATCAATAGGATCTAGAGTGCAATATAATCTATTCAAAATTCGTACGTCTGAAATTCCTTGTGTGATGTTGTAATAAACGTTTTTTGAAAATATTTTAAAATTATTGTTTGAAAATTGGGTATCTAAGACGATGACACCTGGAGACCAGGATTTCACTTTTATCAGAATACCGTATTTAAAAACAGAAAAGGTAGTCGCCATCGGTCACTTTGGTAGACCGAACACCGTAAAAAGCAAATCAGAGATTCAAAACGTTTGAGTTTAGGAGTCGATTATGTGTGGGGAAGGATTAGCACCCCAAAACGCCCAAAATTGATATCACATTGATTTTTTGTTATCATTTGCAGGAAAACAAAAAATCGAATTTTAATTTTAATCCCGAAAAACGGTCTAAGAAGAATATTTTCTTATTCATGATCATCATAAAAATTCATGATCATCATAAAAGATGATACCTGAATGGTTCAGGATATCACTTTTAAATCTAATATATAGTTAATATATGAAAAAAAAAAGTGCAAACTTACACCATGTGATATAAATATATATAATATTATAATATTAAACAAAATAACGCATAATATTAAAAATCTATATATAATATATAAAAAATGGTAATAAAAATAAAGAAAGTAAGTAATTTGAGATGACATATATAATATTAAAAAAATAAATAGTATAAAAGAAAATGATATGATAATAAATAAAAGGAAATAACTAGTAAAGATAATATATAAATAATAAGGAAATAATATATATGATATAAGTAAGTATGCATAATAAATTAAAGGGTAAACAATTGCACTAGTCACTTTCGTTTACTCTCAATACATTTTTAGTCACCGATTTTGAAAAACGATTAGAAAGGTCACTATCGCTTTCAGAATGTAAAGTTTTGGTCACTCCAATTGATTTTAGTGCAATGCAAATGGTACAAGTGTACACGTCGCAAGTAATAGTATATATTAAATATCGTCTCCACAAGGATTGATTTGGGTCACTTTGCTTAAGTTATCACACTATAAAATAAAGACACAAGTGGTTCATAGAATTGAATAAAATGATAAAACAAGCAAATAAAATAAATTGGAGTAATCGATAAGAGAGATTAGGCCGGGTTATCCTAAATTATGGAATGATGGACGAGTGAATTTTTCCTTGCAAGTGGGCGCTCGCACCACTCAATTGTTCCGGCAATTGGGCTTAGTCAGATTACCTAGTCAGTTCATTCGAATGCTTGGAAAATTGCAAATAAAGGAATTGTTAGGGCAATTTGAGCGACTATCCTCAAGGTTCGACAAAGCATTCTTCAATGGTCCTCGTTATCCCTAACCTGAGACTCTATTAATTGCACAACCCTTGATGACACATCCCTACGTTAATCAAAAGTGTACAACAACTATCTTGCACTTCTATTAGCAGTTGAAATCCTGCACTTATCCCTAAGCTGGATTAGTTCTCACGCACTTGGATCGAACCATGCCTATTCGTTTCGTGAATCTAATTCTCCTGAGTCTAGATAAATGGATTGTTTATCGAGGTCCTTTCTCAATTCTCTCGCAAACCAAATAAGCACCAAGAATAGACAAACCTTAATTAAGAACACTCAACATGATTATATAGAATTCAAATGTAATCAAACCTTAAAACAAAAATAACCCAAGTCAAATTTAAGTTAGTTCATGGCTGCGCAAAACATCCACATAAATATCCTCTCATCACTCGAAAATAACAAGGAAAATACAATGAGAATCGGCAGTCTCCTTCTTCACTCTCTCTCACGATCAGCTCACCTTGCTTTGGACATCATCCTCGTCTTTTAATAGCTAGGCTTGGTTTACTTGGGTGATGGAATAAACTTGAATTAGAAATAATTACAAAAGAATATTTACATTCTTATTTTATTCCAATAAAGTCTTTCCATCTTTACTTTAATCTCCAACTCTTTCCATGTACTCTCTCATTGACCTTATCTTCACTAATTTCTTGCTCATTTGGTAGCTCCTCATCAAGGAAGGAATCCTGCAAACATGGAAATACACCAAAGCAGTATCCTTTTCCAAGAATATTAACCAAAACATGAAATAAATATGACAACCAAGGAAATTATGTAAATATGTATGAATGACTAATAATATAATTAATAATATGCTTAAGTCTGACAATAATATGAGAAAAAGGTAATAAAAATAGTACTTTTGAACACTCATCACCAACATTAAGTATCGTTAAATATTGACGAATAGATGGTCTAACACAATAAAAAAAATGATAAGTTACTTAAATAATCCTTAAACTATTATTATACTTTTATTTCATCTTTAATTTAACTCTAAAAAAATTAACTTTATATTTTAACCATTTTCACCAAAAAAAAACTAACCCTAACCCTTATCCTAAACCCCAAAATCCTCACCCAAATAACATTGAAACAAATTATAAATCCTCACCCAATATGAAGGAAGTAACGATTTGGTATGAAGTTTGTATGTTGGTTATCCTAATAGTTCCATTGTTGGTGTCCTGGACCGTAGCATCGTGTCGGCCTATTGAATCTTTTGAATGTTACAGATGCAGACAGTTTTAATGAAGCCTTAAACAATCTATTAGTTGACCTTATGAGTAGGGTCTCATTAGGTGACTCTCTTCACAAGTTTGCAACAGGGAATGTAATAGATCCTGTTTTGCAGCCAATATACGCACTTGAGCAGTGCACTCCTGATTTGTCCTAGGATGATTGCACCATTTGCTTGGAGACAACTTTGCAAAAAAATCTCACGCTATTACGGAGGAAGGCATGGTGGCCAAGTAATTTTGACTAGATATTTTGTGAGATTTGAGATGGAACATTTCTATGAAGAACCCACCAATGAAACCACTTCGAATTCAAACCGTAAAAAATCTATGCTTTGCTTCAAATATTCAACTATTCTACATATATTTTTCTTGCAGGAAATTAATTAACCAATTTTTTTTGCAGATAATAATAACATGTCTCAAATTATAATCGTTATCGCAGTTCCGAATTCTTTGCAATAATCAACCCAAATTCTTTGCAATTTGATTTTGGAACCATTAGGATTGCAGCAAATAACTTTTCTGATGCAAATAAGCTCGATCAAGGCGGGTTTAGGATAAGAGTTAGGGTTAGGGTTTTTTGGGGGAAAGATGGTAAAAATATAATGTTTTTAATTTTTTAGATTCAAATTAAAGATGAAACAAAAGTATAATAATAGTTTAGGGAGAATTTAAGTAATTTATCCTTTTTTATTGTGTTAGATCATTTCATTAATATTTAACTGCACTTAACATTGGAGTGACCAAAATTTTACACCCCGAAAACGATAGTGAACTTATTAGTTGTTTTTCAAAATCGATGACTAAAAGTGTACTGGAGGTAAACGAAAGTGACTAGCGAAATAATTTATCCTAAATTAAAATAAATAGTTGGCCAAAATAATTAAAAAGGAAAATTAAAAATGGGTGAAATTGGATACAAAACTTGGAGGGCCAAAATGCAATTTCTCCCTTTCTCCAAAATGCGCGGGTCGTAAGGTCGGATCGAGTTGAAGTGTGGGTCAAGCTTAGCAAAACGACGTCGTTTAACCTAGGCTTTAAATAGCCAATTTTATTCCAAAAAAATCATTTCGCATCTTAATACAACAAAAATTTCCAGAGCATTTGTATATGCTCTCATATCCTCTCTTCTCTATCTCTTTCGGCCATTCACCGTCCACCGTAAGTCATCTTCGGCCGTTGCATCGACCGTCGTTTTCGGCTACGGAAATAAATAAAAAAAAAGACCATATTTTTGAAGCGCTTCGACTTGGGGAGTGCAAATTTGATCTCAGATTTTCGAAAGGATTATCGTGTACTCCTAGATCTACAAAGGAAAGGAAAATCTCCTATATTTTTTTTACCGTTTTTGATCTTCTTTGCTTTTTCGGTTAATATTCTAATGATGATATTGTTGCTTTTTGAATCTGAAAATTTTCCCTATTTTTGTTTTGAATCTGAAGTCTAAAATCTCTTTTTAATTTCGATCTCAAAACAATCCCTATTACATTAGATTTCTAGGTTTTAAATACCCATTTAAAAATATTAAAATATTACGGCTTCAATTTCCAGATTTGATGTTAGTCTTTTTTTTTGATTTTATAGGACTAAAATAGGTGGTGGAGGTGACATCTTGGCTGGTGTTTCATATGTGGGTAGTGGTAAGACGGTGGATGTTAATGGCGGCGGTTGGTTGCAGAGAGAGAGAGATAATAACATTAGGGTTAGGTTAAATTTTAAGGTTATTATTTTTATTGAGTTTGGATCAGATTTGTTTGGGTAATTGGGGGGTCATGGGTTAAGGGTTTGGGTATTTTTTTTATTGGGTTAATGCCCAGATAAATGGGTTACTACAGTTTTCCCTCTTTGCTCATTATTGTGTAACAACAATGAATTAAAGACAAAAAGGAATCTATTTTTTCTAGCATGGTTGGAGGTTATTCTCTGGCTACCACTTCTTTTTTTGGAGCTTGACTTGATCTACTCCATCTCAGTAAAATCTTCAAAATAGATGATCCTTTGAGGAGACCAAAAGCTGAAGTTGATCCATTGAAGGAGACAAAATGAGTTTGGCTTACTACGACACAGACGAAGCTGTAATACCTAAAGAAAATTTGACCTACTTGCAACACTGACGAATAGGCAAGGTCTACAAAACTTGATCCAACTGCAACAATTTGATCCAACTGCAACACTGACGAGGAGGCAGGATTGAAGAACAAAAGTATTGATGTTTTATATATCTGCAATACTGATGAAGAGACAAGATCTAACATATATTTCTATTTTCACTTTTTTCTTATTTTTTCTTTTTTCTTTTTTTTCTTTTTCTTTTTCTTTTTTTTTATTTTTATAATATCCGTAAGTAAAAAATTTGGTCTAGTTTTACCATCAACGACAAAAGAGACTAATTAAAAATGTGATGTGCTACGCCATCAACGACGGAGCGAGATCTTTTTGGATTTGGTCCAGCTATGACATTGAAGAAGAGGCAAGACCAGAAGTTTGGTGAAGTTTGACCTAGCTACAACACCAACGAAAGGGTAGGACCTAGAGTTAGTAATTTTTGTTTAGCTACAACACCGAAGAAGAGGCAGAACCAAAAGTCAGTAAGGTTTGACCCAGCTATAACACTGACGAAGAGGCAGGGTCTAAAGGCAGTAAGGTTGATCCAGCTACAACACCGAAGAAGAGGCAGAATCAAAAGAATAGTGATATTCTATTAGTTATAATAAAAATTATATTGAAGTTTGATTATTGATATCCCGTTATGTGAATTTGAATGTTGTGGATAATGAAGCATGCTCTTAGGAGTTGGATATATTGTTGCTAACTAGGTTGAATTGCATCTAGTTAATATGCCATGATATGTGTTTAAAGTGTTTTTAGGTGAATTTCCATATATAGAATGTCTTGACACCTTTGGAGGATTGAAATTTGAGATGCAAGCATGTAATGAACCTATTAAAGATTGGTAATGCTAATTTCATAATTAGTTCCTAAATTTCTGAAAAATTTTATTTTGGTCCTTGAAGCATGTTTGTACGTTTTAAGACTCGTTCCTTATCTGTTTCCATACAATTGAATTTAATCTATGTATGAACATGTAGGATCAAAATAAAGTATCTATATAAGATAAAAAGAAAAATTTATAGGATCGTTTATTGGGTTGAGTCTCTGGATTATCCTCGGTATTTCCGTGTAGCTCGTTCGAGTCGGGTTTTGTCTTGACCGGGTCGAGGGGGTACACCAGGCGTATCAAAACGGGTCTTTGGCGTTTCAATACAACCTACTTAATGATCTGTAAATTCTGGAATTTTGAACTATTATCGAAACGACTAAGTAATCGTTTCGATACATTTTGAATATGTTAGTTTTCGTATCGATACAGACCTAAGGTGTATCGATACGTCTAGCCAAGTCAAACCCTAAGACATTTTGGTCGACCTTCATGTTCCGAAACAACTAATAAGTGTATCGATATTGTTATAACAATATTAACTACTTGCTCATAAGTATCGAAACCGCCTTCTGGAGTTTCGATACTCCTGAGCTAGTTAGACTTTGTTGACTTGTATATGAATAAGGCATTTCGATATCGTTCCCTTTCTTATCGAAATGGCTTAAGAGTAACTGATTTATCTAACTGGACACCACCGTTTCGATACAACCTCCTTAACATATCGATACCAATCTTCAAGGCAATTGAATTACCGACCCTGACAACACCATATCAATACGGCCCGTGTTTCGATAGGAGAGTCTATACTCACTAAAATAGACTTATAATTATCAAGTTTTTTTGTTAAATCATTAAAATATCAAAAGTTTTAAATTGGCCAATATAAGTAAGATTTTCTCTAGAATTACATCGAGCTTAGACTAATAGGAAGTTGATTTATAATGATAATTAAATCGAACAGGTCCAACAAAAAATATTACCGAACCACTAAACTCCTAATCGTAGCTCTTCTCGACCCTGTTCCCTAGTAGACTGGGAAGGGGGGTTACATATAATGTTATGATGTAGTATATAAAATTAAATGCAAAAAGAAAAATAGTAAAACAAATAAGAAAAATTTGAAATTGAAATTAGTACGGTGGATGTAATCGAAAAAATAAATTAAACAAATGAGTATCCAAATAAAAATTAATAATAAACTTAAGCAATTAAAAACATATATGACTTGTCAATATAGAAAACAATGACATATAAAAGGTCAAACAAGACCTAATAAGGTTACCATTAAACAAGCAGAATTTTAATGTGGCTCTAAAGGGTGAGCTCTTATGGTCCATTATATGTGGTCTGGATTTGATGTATAATACTTGAACTGTCATTAAAATACAATTTCGGGGACTAAACCCTCATACTACACGAAACTAAAAATCCCGCAACATATAAAGATCAAATTTTAAAAGTGAATTATAACAGTATACGGAGGTGATCATCTCACGTAATAAAATAATCATTTCTTTGTAAAGGTTCTAAAACTAATATGTGATGATATTTTACATCAAACATTATAAAAAATCAAATAAGATTAAAAATTAATAATTAAATTAAATCAAATTTAAAATTTTTCCTAATAACGATAGGAATCTTATTAAGGCTTGGCTTTTTTTTTATTTTTGAAACTAAATTTTTTCTTCAGTAGAATCGTCATTTGTCATTTGTCACAAGTATTTTTGTAATTATAAATAAATAAATAAATAAAATTATAAAAAATAAAACTATTAAAATGGCATCAAAAGAAATGACATCCGCAGACTATGATAATGCTTTTAATAGAATATTGAAAAAATAAATAAAATAATTAACTAAAAATAGAGTTATCGATGTCCACTTTGATAGACTAGACACCAAAAAGAAAACCAAAGATTCAAAAGGTTCAGAAGTTATTTACGAATGAGAAAGGATTACCACCTCACACTACACAAATTTAATATCTAAAGGTTCATGTCATAATTATCAAGAAAAATAAAAATTCGACCTAATTTAATAATTAATTCATAAAAATGCATAAATGCATTAGCATGTAATTCAAATAACCTAACTCACAATATATACCAAAGGAGATGATGCCCGAAAATTCGAGACGACACTCCCACTAGGATATTAGAACCTCAAAGTATTAAACTAGATTAATGCAATTAGTCTTGTGTGAATATGAAATTAATTTGAATGCATAAAAAATCTCACGATCTATTGTACCAAAAGAGATGACACTCGAAAATTTCTGAATGTCACTCTTAATTGAATACTAAGAAAACATAAAAAAACATGTAAAAATTAAATAACATAATTAACAAAATTATATATTATCATATATCTAAATTAAATATTAACTAAATATAAAAATAAAGTTTGTACTTTATCCTACAAGAAGTTCAAATAAAAATTTTGTAACACCCTCAAAACGGCCTAGGAGAAATCATGATCAATTGATAATTTAATTAATCAAGTGAGGGTCAAAATCATGAAATAAAGGGACTTAATTGAAATAAAAGAAAAGCAAAAAGGACTAAATAAATGTGACCAGATTGAATTAGATTTGAAAGGTGAAGGTTGCATGGTAAACATAAGAATTCCCTAGCCTACCCTTCGTAATTAACCAAGACTAGTTATGTCATTAAGGGTAAAATAGACATTCCACACCCAATTAATAATCAAACAAAACCAACTAATTTTCTCTTCTTCCTCCCCATTCTTCACGTGAATACCAAAGAAAAGGAAGAGAGAAAGTGTTCATGGGAGCTTGAGAAATAGAGCTTCAATTCTTTGCATGGAAGGGAAAATTTATTAGGAAATCATATTCGATTGGCTTGGTAAGCTTTTCTTTCCCTAAACCAAAAATTTTAGGGTTTTGAATTTTGGGGTTTTGATTATTTTAAGATGATTTCAAATTAATTGGGTAGATAGAAACTCAATTTAAGGATTATGTTGCTTGGGGTTTAGTTATTGAAGCATGAACATTAAGTTAGGAAAACTTGAAATTTCGGGGTTTTGTAAATGTCAAATGTGTATTATTTGATCTTGTAGATTGTTGTAAATTGGATTTTTGAGGTGTTGATATCATGCTATAAATGTTGGAAAATTGATAAGAATAAGTTTGGATTGGGTTCAAACCCATAGAACGAAGGATTAGCCGAAATTATCTAGAAAATGTTATTTCGGGTAGCACTTTTGATAGAATTCCTTAGGACGGGTTTGAAGGATTTAGGATCTGAAATTTTGCATTATAATACTACCATATATCTAGTTTAAGGGAAAATTTACGGAACCCCGATCGGAGTTCGGTAGAGAAAGATATAAGTGTTTCCATAAGGGCTGTTCGAGCAGTCCCGAAATCCGAACGGGTCTGTTTCGAACAAAATCTGGTACTGATAGGGAAACAATTAAAATGTGAGGTTAGTTTTTACTTGTATAGGATTCTTCTAGCTTTCCAAAGAGGTAAAATGGACTAAAATCGGACATGGAAATTAAAAGATATGAGCGATTCTTTATAGGGTAGCAAAACCGTCCCTAATAATCAAATGCACATGTTTACATTTATATGTCTTACTAGAGAATCCGAGAGAAGGAGACAACGAAGAAGAAAGACTCAAGTTAGCAAGGAAGAGAGGCAAGGGGATCGCGATCTACAACCCCTAAATTGCTCTGAATCAATGTGAGTGTGGCAAACCGTAGGGTTAGGACCTAGGGTCCTAACCATCTTTGTTTGATTGATTTTATTGTCATGTAATGGACTAATCTATATTTAGTAAAAGGAAATGAGGCTAATGTTAAATAACTTGTTTGAAGATATGAATTGCTTGCTAGCTTAGTACATTTGCAAAGCTCGGAAATGCCAAGGTAAGTAATGGCACGCGGCTGCGGATGCCAGGTACGTGAGTCATGCATGAAGCATGTTTATGACGGTTTGATCGTTTGATTGGTATCATGATATAAGCTTCTGCTTGTTAGCATGGTATATGCTTTTGATATGTTAGCATAATATATGGTTTTGATACGTTAGTATGATATATGCTCTTAATATGTTAACATGATGTATATTTATGCTTTTGAAATGGTAGCTTGATATAAATGCATTGGATATTAGCATGTTATGAACATCGGTTGTGATAAGGAACTTGTTTAACACAAATGGAAAGATTAAATGAATTTGAAACTCTGATTAAGCCTTGGTCGATAGTTGGTCATAGGTAGTACGACATTCCTAGAGTCTAAGCTCATTTGTTAGTTTGCCCAGTACTTCGGTACTTCTGTTTAGTACTTCGGTACTTCTGTTGGTACTATGGGTACCTTTGTTTGGTGGTTAGTCACCATTTGTAGATACCGTGGGTATCTTTTGTTAGTGCCTTCATGGCACTTCTATTAGTACCTTCGTGGTACTTCTGATGACTCGCTTACCTAGTCTAACTATACCAAGGCATCATTTGTAACTAATTCTAAAGATTAAAATTAAGATATTGCTATTGAGCATCCGAAAATGATATTGCTATGAGCATTTGATATGATATTGCTATTGAGCATCCGAAAATGATATTGCTATGAGCATTTGATATGATATTGCTATTGAGCATCCAAAAATGATATTGTTGTGAGCATTTGATACGATATGGCCATTGAGCATTTGAAAATGACATTGTTATTGAGCATTTGGAAATGATATTGTTATGAGCACTTGATACGATGTTTCCATTGAGCATTTGAGCATGAAATTGTTATCGAGCATATAGTTGTAAATTCGGTTTGCATGCTAGTGGCATGATACATGAAATTGAGACAAGCATGAAAAGCATGACATCCTTTACATATATGATTGAAATGTTAGTATAAACATGATGGATTGCTTAATTGGAGTATGTTATGTTGTTATATGTTTAATGTCTATTGGATAGACTTAGGGCTGCCTCACTGAGTACTTCGTAAGTACTTACCACCTTTGTTTTCTCCTTTTCAAAACAACAGGTTCTCGAGTTAAGAAGCTAGACTGAGATTGAGTTCGACCGCAAGCAAGGACATCAAGCAAGCTAAAGTATGGTATTTTGTATTTTGGTTAACTCCTAGTTTATGGTGGCATTAGTGAGCATGTTTTGTTTAGCCTATGCATTTGAGGGCTTGTCCCATGGTTTGTATATATGGCTTTGTTAATTGACTTGGTTTGTAAGCCATAAGGCATGATGAACATGTTAGATTGAGTTTATGGTCTAAACTTGCATGGATCCTTGTTTTGTGCATTTAGCCTATAAGTCTCATGGTCAAATGGGGTTTAGGCTACTTGTTATGGAAATCATATTTATGCTAGCATTGGTACTTGAGGACTAGGTCCATAGAATGCATGTTGGACCTTCATATGTGAATTGGAAATTGTATGTTAGCTATCTTGACATGTATTGCATAGAACCAAATAGAGAATGTCAATGTGTACGGTTAATGGCTTGAGTAATGAATTGACTAAGGTGAATAGGTTAGTAAATTGATACATGTGGCCTAAACATGTTGAGTTTGTCCCTTAAGGCTTAGGGATGGTTTAAGATAACTTAGAAAGCTCTTTGCAATTATCTAAGTGTTTAAAAAGCTTGAAACTTGCCAAATTGGACAGGGGTATCGATACCACTTACATGGGTATCAATACCACCCTTGGCAGAATCAAAATGGCATCGAAGCTTGGTTCGGTACCAAGCTTGGCAGTGTACTCCCTAGTTTGATACTAGTATCGAACCAGGCTACTCAACCTTAGTCAACGAGGAAAATCAGCATCGATACCCGGTTCGATACTGGGGCTTCCAGTAACGAAATTGCATCGATACCTATATTGAACTAGGCTCTTCAGCCTTGGTCAACGAGTCAACATAGTTGACCTGTATCGAACTGGGGTTCGATACCCCTGTTCCGATACCTCCCTATGAGGGGTATCGACACCCTTAGCTATTTTGGTCCAACTTGAGAATTGAAAATTTGTTTGATCAATAAGATAAAAACTAATGATGATTAAGCAAATAAAATTTGGTTAGAAGTTTAGATCAATCTCATTTGAAATTAAAATTGATAAATGAATGGAATTTGAGAATCGAAATGGTTAATTGTACAAGTATGAAAAAGTTTTAAATTGACCTCAAAATTGATAAGTATTATACATACTTGTCTTGAATTATCTCACAAATAATCGAAACGTTCTAGAATTAGATACAAGATTGGTCTAAATTACAAGTTTGAGTGTCCGGTCGACGCCTCCGTCTCCTAATCCAGGGCGAGGGTGTCACAAATTTTTGATCGACCCTAAAAATTATATCAACCGAACCACGAAAAAACCACTAAATGAATATTGGATCGAACCAACCAAGGAATAACAAATCCTTAGAGCACTGCTCTCAAATTCGATCGGGTTGTCAAATATAAGACAAATTATATTATGGGTTATTCTCATCACGTCATGCAAGAAACCAACTAATTAAATGTGTTCATTTAATTAATTTTTTCACCTTGTCTTTTTTACCAATTGAATCTTCATTTATATTTACTGTAAATTAAGATGAGATAAAAAAAATTAAATAAATATTTTAGATTGTTTAGTCTCATGAATGATATGACGGTAATGACACATGATATAATATCTCTAAGGAGTAATTTTTTTAACCCGAGGTGAAGGGTTGGGATGACGTGGCTCAAGTGCTTTCCTTTTATTATTTTTTAATTTTTTAAATTAATTTAATTAATTATTAGTAATATTTTAAATTTTCTTTTAATTTTATTATAATATTAAAATTATAATAAAATATAATAATATTATACCCGAATAAAAACGAGTGATTATACTCATTTCGTAGACGCATAGGGCTAAGGTTTCACACGCAGCTTAACTTGTTTTTTAAAGGAAATTCATATGACAGACAACGGCATCTCAGCCCACGGACGCGGTGGGACTCACAAGGCCAAGTGAGTTCACCACGGGAATCTGACTCATTCCTGCGCTGGATTTATAGAGACAATATTATTTCAAATACATTGACAAGCCTGCAACTTCTGGATTTTTAATTTGAGACATTGCATTCGTATTTGTCTTGAGAATTAAGGGATCTTGTAGGGTCCTTTTCATGCATATAATATAAGTTTTATCCGATTAATATTCACAATTTGAAATTAAAAATTAAAAATAATATTGATTCTCAACAACAGACTGATACTTTCTTTTTACCAAAACAAGCCCCAAAATTCCTAACATGAACATCGATAATTTGCTATATCAGAAATTCGAATTCTAATCGATTAAATTGGTATTTACAATAATCAAATGATAAAAATAATATTTGAAGAAAAAGAAATTACTTGCTTTTTTTCTTTTAATAATTTTGTTTATTCCAAAACAGAATTGGAGCTTCTTGTAAACCTATGGAACATAGATGTTGAACCATTCCTGGTCAACCCACCGGATTCTTCCCTTCTACGGTGAGACCTCAACCCCCTCAAAAACGATGTCACGTTCCTAACAACTCTCCTAAGCCCGTTCTCTCTTCTTCTAAACCCGACCCATGTAACCCTCCTTGGTGCTCCATGGTCAGAACCCGATTCACCAAACCCTCCGTCCATCTCTGTGTAAACAACGGGCACTTCTCTTTCACCTCTAAACCTTCCCACCGCGAAAACCCCACCAGGTAACCTCCATATACTCAGTCCCACCGTCTCTGAAACTTCGTCGTTTGACTCGCTCCGATCCGACGGCAATTCATGGCGGCAAAGTGGGCATGAGTTTCGAAGCGAGAGCCATGGGATGATACAATCCTCGTGGTAAATATGCTTACACGGCATCTCCCTAGCTTCCGTACCGAGCTCGAAAGCTTCTTTACAAACGGCACAGTGAGTTTCTGAGCAAACATGGGTCTTTTCTATTTGAACCGTCGGCATCGATTCGATTGCTGATTTCGAAGCAGGTGAATTCTCGGGTTGACCCAGTCCGGTCATTTCGATCTGGGAAAGTTGTTCTAACAAACGATCAAAACCCATACCCATTAAAGATTCTGACATCGATGTCGGTATGGGTCTTAAACCAGACCCAGATCCGTCGTCGTAGAAGAATCCAAAGCCTCGGCCGTTGTTTCCATCTGCGGTGCTGTTCTCCTCATCGGTTGAACCACGCAGGACGATGATCGGATTGATGTTTGACCGGTCAACGGAACCCCGACGATCCCTACGAAAAACGAGATTTCTTGTCCGGTTCGAATTTTGATGGCTATTGTCATTGCTGGCAATCATATACATCGCTGGAAATCGACGGTGGTGATTATCAGATGAGCCAATCTCCTCAATGAAACCACCGTCACAGTAGGGGCATGCAACGGCGTCGTTGGTCCCGTCTAAAGACAACACACGAACCACACGGGTGCAACTGTAACACCAATAAGACGAGGAGGTTGAAGACATGGTTGAATCCCCGGCAAGAATTCCAGATCCAGAAGGAAAAAGCAAAATAAACAATGATTCTTCGGAGAATGAAATGAGGAGCTTCACAAGCTTTTAAGCGCCTTAAAGTTTCAACGACGTAAGGCGTGTGAGTCCACGTGGCAATTCAGAAGTGGAGGAGAAGAGAAAACTTAACGGCGTTTATGGATTGACCAGTCAAGTGGAGACTGGCGTTAAAGTTAAAAAACTGGGGTATAAGAGTTAAAAACTTAAGCTGTAAAAATGTCGGGACGCCGAGTTCGAAATTCAAACAAGAAACCGAGTAATGAGAGGCGCGTGTGACGGTATGGAGCGTGAGTGGACACTGACAGGAACTACTAGGAAGATTCTTTAAACCGAGGCAGCATAGAGGGTCCTGTCGTGTCTTTGGTTGGCGCGTGAGATGGACCCACACTCTTTATCAATATAGAAACCATACAATTTGTGGACAAAAACTTGAAACTCCCTGCAATAAATTTTCCAAACTAAGTAGAATAACGTGTAATTAGAATTGTTAGGTCAGTTGTTGTTGGAAAATTAAAAAAAAGGGAATCAAGGAATGTGCTTGTATTTGGAGATGTATTAATTGACAAAAATAATAGTAACAGGAAGAAAGATATTCGTTAGATTGTAATTGTTATGCTCAGGTAGTATTTATCTTAACTCTATAAGTTAGATCATGAATAACGTAATGAAAAGAATTAATTATAAAGTAAATTATATAAATGGTCAATTAATTATATTTCAATTATCTTTTATATCTTCTAACTATCAAATGTTACAAATTGATCCATTGACTAACTTTTTTGATACAAAGTGATCCTATACCGTTAAAAATTTGACGGGAAACTGATATGGACAATGACATGCTAACTTGGATTATAGAGATTAGGGATGTCACATGGTTATCCAAGTCAGCATATTAACGTCCACATCAGTTTTTCGTCAAATTTTTAACGGCACAAGACCATTTTGTATAAAAAAAAAGTTGTCAATGGAACAATTTGTAACATTTGATAGTCAGGGAATATAAAAGATAATCAAAGGAAAAATATTTTTATGTAATTAAAATTTTAAATTAATTAAAAGTTTTACATAATATTAACGATTAAATTTAATGTATTTTTTAGATATAGTGGTACATTGTATTACAATATTATCACTTGATATTTTCATAAATTTTGTATTTTATATAAAAATATTAAAATTCCTAGAAAATTTAAAAAATATATTTTTAAAAATATATAAATGTCACATGAAAAAATATAGTGTATCATATGAAAATATTATCTAAAAAATTATCAAGATTAAATGATCAAAATTAATCAAATGACTTAATTAATTCAATTTATTAATTTAAACACTTAATTGAATAAGAAAATTTTTCAAGATTTAATTAATCTTTTCAAAAGTTCAAGTGTTTTGAGATATTTATTTTTATATAACTTTAACGGAAAAATATTTTAACTTAGACAAAATTAAAAAAAATATATTTTAAAGTCCAAAATATTTGAAAACATGTTTAAAATTGTTTTAAAGTGTTTTGACTAAAATAAATATTTTCAAAGGTATTTAAAAGTTAATAATAGATTTTCGATATCGGTACGATACTCTAAAACCAATACGAAGTTACTCGTATCAGTATGATAATGCTTATACCGATACACTTCTATTTCAAGTTTTTTAGTGAGCACTTTGCATAACAACATGTAAGCCTCCATACTGATACTCAAACTATCATACCAATACAAATGTATCGTGTATCGCTACGCTCAACATTTATGTTCAATAACTATTTCTTGTTTTGGTAGGTACCGATATTCAAAGTTGTAAAAATACATTTATGACTAAAATAAAAGTACCTGATAGTTAAAAACGACTAATTTTCATCATCAACAACTAGTTTTAACGGTTAGTTTTCATTCCCAACAATTATAAATGACTAATTTTTCATTATACACTATAAATACAAACTAATGACACTTAAAGAATAAAAGGGTGGATATCCAAACTTAAAGATCAAAAGAGTAGAATTTTATTGTTTATTTTTTATCTCTTGTACTTCTTTAACCCGATGCTAGTGTACAAAAAAGTGTAAACACCCACTTAGAGGGGTATTTTGTTTAAAAATGTCAAATCCACATTCTTGAGGGATAGGATCAAGTTGATCCTTATAAAAATTAGGGAGAGCGTTTTATCTTAGACTGTGGAAAGATAAATTATAAAGGTTATCTTTTTATCTTGTAAAAAGAAAGAATTCATGGTAGTGAATTGTGAAATTCACGGTGTGAATGTTAAAGTAGTGAATGTAGACCTTTCTTGTGAAGATCAAACCACTCTAAAATCAAATGTGTCAAATTATCATTTTTCGGTTTTTGTGTCCTAAATTTAATAAGAGATTTTTACACCTTTTATTGACAATATTTCATTTATTGTTATGAATATCTTTATTCATGGTGGATATCCATATATTAAATTAAACTTTAGTGGGCTTTGTTATTAGGGTTTAGTACCCATTGAAATTAGGGTTTCTATCTTATGTCTATAAATATAGACTTTTAGACAAAGCATTGTACACAACCCTACTTTGAGAATATAATACAAATCTCTCTCTTTTGTCTCTCATCCTTGTTCTCCTATTTTATTCTTATTCTTTACTTTATTCACAACACGTTATCAGCACGAGACTCTAACCAACGGAGGTATTTGTCGTTCAAATCTTAAATGAGTTATTGAAATTACTAGCATGAATCAAAGATAAGTTCTTCCCCCTTTATTGTATTTTAATTATTGATTATTTTTCTCTCTTAATTTTTAACTTGATTTTTAATTTTTAAAAATCATTGGTTATTTGGTGTTTGTGTAGCGATAAAGTGGATCAATTACTGTGGTTCTTGTCGATAATTCTCGAAAAAGATTTTAACAAGATATTGGTAACTAAATCTACCATATATTCAAATTAGTGGAAAGTCCAGTATGTTTTACTTATTTAATTTGAGATTTTTTTAGTCTTTATTTATAACCAATATTTGTTTATTTTATTATTATTATAAAAGTTTATGTTTTAATCATGTTTTAAGTATTACATGATATTAAAACAAATATTAAACCTTTAATTAATTAATATGTTTTCTGTTATGTTGGTTTAATCCGAGTATATTGGCTGGATATCCCGTTCTGCGAGGCTATTGGTCTCAAAGAAGGTTCTTTTTAAAAGATCTTGTGGACTGGTTTAACAACGTCGCGTATGAGGATTAAATTTTTGTTCTTTGTATGTATTGTATATATATTGATTGATAAATTACTATTTAATAGTATGGATATTATAAAATTTATATTTGCTTGAAAACAATATTTTTGTCAAAAAACTCGACTATAAACTTCTCCCAAGTTCAAGTTACGAAAATCTTCTTGATCCAAGAATTTTTATGGGAGACATTCCCTGAAGTGAATGCATGCATGATGCTTATTCTATGCAATTATTGGATTTATGACATTCCTTAAAGTAAGAGCAAGCATGATGATTATTCTATGCGATTATTTGATTTATGTCATTCCCTAAAGTGAATGCAAGCATGATGATTATTCTATGCGATTATTGAATTTGTTCCATTCCTTGAAGTGAATGCAAACATGATAATTCACTATATGGTTAGTGAATAAAACTCAATTATATGCTAGAGTGTCATTGATAAGGATATGTTACAAAAACATATTCCACTTTTCACACATTAAAATTGTCATGTAGACCCAATATCGTGAAAAGGTTTTAAAGACCTATTGGCTCCGCTCCATTCCCTAAAGTAAATGTGATATTTTATAGCGGAAAGAATAAATGTCACATTAGTAATTGTGGTCATGATTGAGATCATAAAATAGGCATAAATAAAATGATTATTTTGAGAATACTTATATCCACAAGAAGTGGAATTATAAAGATGACAAGAATGATAGAGATCATATCAAGATCTTTATGCTATCAATGTGATGGTACAAACTATTGATCTCGTACTTGTCAAACGCCGAAGTATTATGGACTTTATCCATAATAATGAATGATAAATTAAAGAAAATATCAACAAATTTTCTTTGTGGCGAAAATTATTATGGCGTTATTGATCTAACTCAATTGAATATTAATAATTTTCTCATAGCCCTTAAAGGGAATAATTCGCCATTTATTTTATTTCCTTTATAACTTCTAAAAGGAATAATTGATCTTTTATTTATTTTTTTATGTTATGTTATTTATTTATGTTAATTTACTTTTATTTATTATTTATTTATGTTAACTTACTTTACATATTATTTATTTATGTTTTATGTTAATTTTTCCTTTAAAAGAATATGATTACTTCTAGAATAAAATATGCAATTAATTATGGCGATTTATGCTTAGCAAACAGTCCAAGTACTCATACAATACTTAAGCATAAGAAATATTTTACCATTTAAATAAAAGGGAAAAATATGAGTACTATATTTCAAAGTATTGAAATATCAATGCTTTAGAAGAGCTATTGAGAGTTCATCTTTGATAGATAACCGATTTGATATGATGTGCTATATTTAATATTTTTCCATTCCCCGAAGTGAATGGTATAAAACACATATTTTTCATTCCCCGAAGTGAATGAAATAAACCATATGTTAAAAGGTGCACAATTATGCATATTTTCCCATTTTAAATGCAAGGGAACAATGTGAGTACTATATCTGAAAGTACAAATATAACATAAAGCTCTGACTGAGCAAATATGTTATTGCCAAATGGAACTTTATTCTATATTTACATTGCATTATACTCGTCAAAGTCACAAAGAGACTTATTGAGTTTTAAAGATATTTGTAAAAAAATATATTAAGAATATTAGTCAATGGGGATGTAGACTATCTCAATATTACGAGTATAACTCAAGGCAATAAGAAAATCTTGACAAAATTACATGCATTTTAAACCAGATGTTTACTGATAATTTTATTTGACATGACTGATTAGACCATCCTGGTTCAATTATAAAGTGAAAATTTGTTGACACTTTTATGTGGTCATTTATTGAAGTGCTAAGATTTTTTTCATGATAATTTTTCATGTGATACTTGCTATGAAATCAATTTGATTATTCAATCATCAACAACTAAGATAGAGTGTAAATCTATTTGATATATGTGGGCCCATACACCTTTCTTAAAGATCATCTAGATATTTTACGATTTTTATCGATGCATCGACTAGATGATTATATGTATCCTTGTTATTAACCCGCAACTTGGTGTTTGCGAGGCTATTTGCTCGGTTGATAAAATTATGAGTATATTTTCTAGATTATTTTATAAAAAAAATCGGTCTTGATTTTCGGTCAATAAATGATCATAAGTTCTCCCCATTACAAATGGTTTTCGGTCAGAAACCAAATATTTGTCATCTTAGTTTTTTTTTGCGGTGTATGTTCTAATTGCTCCACCACAACAAAAAAATGATTTTGTTGGGAATATATATCAGATTTAAATATCTTGAGCTTCTGATAGAGAATTTATTTACAACCCGATTTATTGAATATCATTTTAATGAGTCAGTTTACCCAACATTAGGGTGAGAAAATAAATAGCAGGGGAAACAAATAAGTTGGAATGAATTATCATTTTCTCATTCTGATCCACGTACTACACAATATGAACTATAAGTTCAAAGGATAATTCATTTAGCAAATCAATTGTCAGATGATTTTGCTGACCCTAAAAGAGTGACTATGTCACGTATACCAGCTATGAATGCTCCGATTAAATTTGATTTTTTGGAAGGATAAACTCTAGTTGCTAATTAGTATAACTTACGCTTGAAGCGTAATAGACAAGTAAGTTTCAAAGATAAGAAATCCTCGAAAAAGAAAAGGAGCTATATTTTATGATGATTAGATCGAAAAATCAATAAATTATGAAAATCTCAAAAAGAGATTAAAAGGTCTCCAATAGAGACATTAGCATGACTCAGGTACCTGATAATAAAGATATCTCAATAGATTATGTCATGTCTGGTAATATGTGGAACTAAAATTAAATCGACGTCAATAATATATTTGTATGTAATATAGCACTAGAGATTTTATTTGATGATGTAGATCATGAACCATTGTAAATTGGGCAATGTGAACAAAGAAATGATTGGCCAACATTAAAGAGGCAATTGAGGCGAAACTAAAATCTCTTTCGAAAAGAGAAGTATTTGGGCCTATAGCACATACATTAAAATGTGTAAAGCTCGTGGATATAAATAAGCCTTTGTGAGAAAGAGAAATTAAAAGGGGAAATCATGAGATATAAGGTCATTTGGTTGCACAAGGATTCTCAAAAAGACATGAAATTGATTATGTGAAAAATATATTCCTCATTGGTGGATGCAACTACTTTTAGATTTTGATCAGTCTGACAAGAAATAAAATTACTCAATTTCTGCCTAATGGATGTTGTTACATCCTATTTGAATGAGCCTCTTGATAGTAATATTTACATGAAACTTCCGGAAAGATTTCGATTGCCATAAGCAGTTAATTCAAGTTCTCGAGAACATTATTCAATCATATTGAATATATCTTTTTATGGCTCGAAACAATTTAGGCGTATTTTTTTATAATCGCCTCATTGAATACTTATTAGCATAATGCTATATGAATTATTTCCCCGAGCATATTTTATTAAGAGGTTTTCTCTAAATTTTTATTGTTGTGTATGCCGATGATTTGAATATCGTTGAGACTCGTGAAGAGATCTCCTCAAATACTTGTGCATCAATCTACATACAGAAAAAAATGTTTAAAGAGACTTTACATGCATAACGCATATTCATTGATCACCCTTATGGTTGCTATGTCTCTTAATGTAAATGATCCATTCCACCCTCGAGAAAAGGGTAGTGATATTCTTGGTCTAAAAACACAATATATACATTATTTGATTAGGAAGCATATCTTAGCTGGTCAAAAAATATTATTTAAGTGCTACGAGATCATTACCTTTAAATAATTCTTATGCATGAGGCAAAGCCGAAATATGTGTTTGGCTAAACATATTCTGAAGATATGTGAATTGCTTTCACAAGATAAGATGCAAGCTATCTTTTGTAGAGATAATGCAAAATTTATATCTCAAAGTGGATATATCAAATGTGATAAAACTAAACATATTTTTTTTAAAATTTCGTCCCTCATGATCTTCAGAAGAACAGTATTCAATGAATCATTTCAAGTAATAATTTGTAAGATTTATCCATTAGTGCATAATCTACTTCAATATTTAAAGATTGTATTCAATATTGAATTATAAAGATTCATAGATCTTATGTGATATTTTCATGAGGGGGAGTAAATACGCGTTGCACTCTTTTTCCCTTAACCGAGGTTTTGTCCCAATGGGTTTTCCTAGTAAGGTTTTTAATGAGGCAACATGTTATGTGTATCAAAGATTTGTGTACTCTTTTTCCTTCACTAAGAATTTTTTCCCACATGGTTTTTATCTTAGTAAGGTTTTAACGAGGTACATTATCTTCATGGATATGCAAGGGGGAGTGTTATGAATATCTTTATTCATGATGGATATCCATATATTAAATTAAACTTTAGTGAGATTTGTTATTAGGATTTAGTACCCATTGAAAATAGGGTTTCCATCTTATGTCTATAAATATAGACTTTTAAACAAAACATTGTACACAATCCTGCTTTGAGAATATAATACAAATCTCTCTTGTCTCTCATCCTTGTTCTCCTATTTTAGTCTTATTTTTTTACTTTATTCACAAAATTTATCAATTTATTGTTGATATACGTATTTGATTTTTTTTATTAAGAATTAATTTAGATTTTGTTACTTAAATTAAATTAATATGTGACATGAATTAATTCAGATTAATAAATAAAAAGTCTTGAAAACCAAAAAAACAACTAAAAAGTTAAATCAAGAATTACTATTAAATTAGTTGTTATAATCACAATTAGTTATTATAAATATTAAAATATGTCGTGAATAAAGTAAAGAATAAGAACAAAGTAGATGAACAAAGACGAGAGACAAAAAGAGAGACTCGTATTATATTTTCAAAGTAGGATTATGTATAATGCTTTCTCCAAACTCTATATTTATAGGCATAAGGTAGAAACTCTAATTTCAATGAGTATTAAACGCTAATAATAAAGCTCATTAAAGTTTCATTTAATATATGAATATCCACCATAAATAAAGATATTCATAACACTCCCCCTTGGATATCCATGAGATAATTTGCCTCATTAAAACCTTAATAAGATAAAAATCATGTGGAAAAAATCTTAGTGAATGAAAAAAGTACGCACATCTTTGATACGCATAACATGTTGTCTCATTAAAAACTTTACCAGAAAAACCATAGGGACAAAACCTCGGTTAAGGGAAAAAGATTGCAACGCATATTTATTCCCCCTCACGAAAATATCACATAAGATCTTTGAATCTTCATAATTCAATATTGTATACAATCTTTAAATGTTGAAATAGATTATGCACTAGTGGATAAATCTTCTAAATTATTGCTTGAAATGATTCATCGAATATTATTCTTTTGAAGATCATGAGGAAAGAAATATGTTTTATTTTTTCATATTTGATGTATCCACCATGAGATATAAATTTTGCATTATCTCTACACAAGATTGCTTGCATCTTATCTTGTGAAAATAATTCACATATCTTCAGAATATGTTTAGCCAAAAACATATTTCGGCTTTGCCTCATGCATAAGAATTATTTGAAGGTAATGATCTCGTAGCACTTAAATAATATTTTTTGACCAGCTAAGATACGATGCTTCCAGATCAATTAATGTATATATGGTGCTTTTAGACCAAGAATATCATCACCTTTTTCTTGAGGTGGAATGGATCTTTGTTTACATTAAGAGAACTAGCAACCAAAAGGGTGATCAATGAATATGCGTTATGCATGTAAAGTCTCTTTAAACATTTTTTATCTGTATGTCGATTGATGCACAATGATTTCATTGTTGAGATCTCTTCACGAGACTTAACAATATTCAAATCAGCAACAAGAAAACAATGACAAGCCCAGAGCTAAACTTCTTAATAAAAATGCTCGGAGAAATTGAATCATATAATCTTTCGCTAATAAGTATTCAATGGGACGATTATACTAAATGTGCCCAAAATGTTTTAATCTATAAAATTATATATTCAATATAATCGAATAATGTTCTTGAGAACTTGAATTAACTATTTCTGGAAGTCTAAATCTTTCTAGAAGCTTCATTTAAATGTTGTTATCAATAGGCTCACACAAATAAGATGTAACATCCATTATTAGAAACTAACTCATTTCATTTAATGCTACAGTATCTAAAAGTAGCTGCATCCACCACCGAGGAATATATTATCCTCATAATCGATGTCTTTGTGAGAATCCTTGTGCAACCAAATGAGCTTACATCTCGTGATTTCTCCTTTTGATTTCTTTTTCTCATAAAGGCTCTTTTATATCCTCGAGCTTTACGCATTTCAATGTACGAGCTATAGACCCAAGTATTTCTCTTTTAGAAAGAGATTTTAGTTTCGCCTCAATTGTGTATTTCCATGTTGGCCAATCATTTATTTTTTTACATTTTCCAATTGATAATGATTCATGATCCACATTATAAACTAAAATATCTAGTGCTATATTGTATACAAATATATTATCGATATCAATTTAATTTTATTTCCACTTGTTACCAAACACGACATAATCTATTGAGATCTCTTTATTATCAGGTACTTGAGTTATGTCAATGTCTCTATTGGAGACCTTTTAATCTCTTTTAGAAATTTTCATAATACGTTGATTCTTAGACCAAATCATCTTAAATATAGCTTCTTTTCTTTTTTGATGATTTTTTTATCTTTAGAACCTACTTGTCTACTACGTTTCAAGCGTAAATTAAACTCATTAGCGACTAGAGTTTATCCTTTTAGGACATCAAATTTAATCATAGCATTCATAGTTGGTATATGTGACTTAGTCACTCTTTTAGGGTTAACAAAATCATCTGACAAATAATTTACTGAATGAATTATCCTTTGAACTTATAGTTCACATTATTGAATACGTGGATCAAACTAAGAAAATGATAATTCATTCCAATTTATTTCTTTTCCATCTATTTTATTTTCTCCCCCTAATGTTGGGTAAACAGACTCATTAAAATGATAGTCAGTAAATCGAGCTGTAAATAAATTCTCTATCAGAAGCTCAAGATATTTAATTATCAAGGAGAATTTAAATCTAGCATATATTCCTAACATAATTCATCTTTGTGCGTTAGGGTGGAGCAAATTAGAACATATACCGTATACCAAAAAAAACTAAGATGAGAAATATTTGATTCATGACCAAAAACCATTTGTAATGAGGAGAATTTATGATCATTTGTTGGCTTGATGCGAATTAGTGATATTACATGTAAAATGACATATCATCAATATTATCAAGATGGATTGTCTTTATAAGATAATTTGGAAAATGTGATCGTAATTTTATCAACTGAGGAAGTAGCCTCGCAAACACCAAGTTACAGGTTAATAACAAAGATACAGGTGACCATCTAGATATGTATTATTTAAAATCATAAAATATCTAGATGGACTATAAGAAAGGTGTATAGGCTCACATATATCATCTTGTATCCTTTCCAAAAAATTAATAGATTTACACTCTATCTTAGTTGATGATGATTGAATAATCAGATTGCTTTGATATCAAGTATAACACAAAAAATTACCTTGAAGAAAATTTTAATTCTTCAATAAATGATCACATGAAAGTGACAATAAATTTTCGCATCATAATTGAATTGGGATAACCTAACCGGTCATGCCAAATAAAATTATCAATAAACATCGGGTTTACAATATCATGAGCTTCAATTTGTACCGATTCTTCTTTAGTACAATATGGATGATAGTGCATGTAATTTTGTTAAGATTTTCTTTTTGTCTTGAGTTATACTCGTAATATTTAGATAGTCAACATCCCTTTGACTAATATTCTCAATAATATTTTTAAAACTCAATAAGTCTCTTTACGATTTTGACGAGTATAATGCACTGTAAATATGAAATAAAGTTCAATTTTAAAATAACATATTTGCTCAATCGGGAGCCTTTTGTGATATTAGTACTTCCGGATGTAGTTCTCACATTATTCACTTGCATTTAAAATGGGAAAAATATGCATAATTATGCACCTTTTAATATGTGTTTTATTTCATTCACTTTGGGGAATGAAAAATATGTGCTTTGTACCATTCACTTCATGGAATGAAAAAATATTAAATATAACACATCATATCAATTTGGTTATCTATCAAAGATAAACTCTAAAAAATTCTTCCGAAGCATTGGTATTTTACTACTTTGAGAAATAATACTAACATTTTCCCATATATTTAAGTGAGAAAATATTTCTTATGCTTAAGTATAGTATGAGTACTTGCACTGTCTGCTAAGCATAACTCGTTATGATTTATTGCATATTTTATTCCGGAAGTAATCATACTCTTCAAAAGAAAAATTAACATAAAGCGTAAATAAACAATATGTAAAATAAATTAACATAAATGAATAATAAATAAAAATAAATTAACATAAAACAAAAAAATAAAAAAAATCAATTATTCCTTTTAAGGGTTATGAGAAATTTAAAAATATCCAATTGAGTTGGACCAACAACGTCATAATTATTTTCACAACAAAGAAAATCTATTTATATTTTCTTTCATTTATGATTCATGTTTGCATTCACTTCTTCGAATGACATAAATCCAATAATCGCATGGAATAAGCATCACGCATGCATTCAATTCAGGGAATGCCTCCCATAAAAATTCTTGGATCAAGATGATTTTCGTAACTTGAACTTGGGAGAAGTCTATAGTCGAGTTTTTCGACACAAAAATATTACTTTCAAACAAATATAGACTTTATAACATTCATACTATTAAATAGAAATTGATCAACCAATATATGTATATGTATATGTATATAATACATACAAAGAACAAAAAAATTAATCCTCATAAGAGACATTATTAAATCAGTCCATAAGGTCTTTTAAAAAGAACATCCTTTGATACCAATAGCCTCGCAGAACGAGATGTCTAACTAATAGACTCAAATTAAACCTACAGAACAAAGAACATATTAATTAATTAAAGGTTCAATATTTGTTATAATATCATGTAATACTTAAAACATAATTAAAAACACAAACTTTCATCATCAAAATAAAATAAACCAATATTGATCATAAATAAAGACAAAAAAATATAAAAATAAATAAATGAAAAACAATACTTGTATATGTCATTGTATTTTAAATACATGATAATTTCACGCTTTCAACAAACATTTCTTAATTTGAGAATAATTAGTTATCAACTATATTGATATAAATAAGTAAAACATACAAGACTTTCCAAGCTGAGTTGAATCTATGGTAGATTTAGTCATTAATATCTTGTTAATTTTTTTTTTTTGAATTATCGACTAGAACCATGGTAATTGAACCACTCTATCGCTATACAAACACCAAATAACCAATGATTTTTCAAAAATTAAAATCAAGTTAAAGATCAAGAGAGAAAAATAATCGATAATTAAAATACAATAGATGAAGAAGAACTTATCTTTGATTCATGTTAGTAACAAATTCTTTTCAATAACTGCTTTAAGATTCGAACGACAAACACCTTCGTTGGTTAGAGTTTCGTGCTGATAACGTGTTGTAAATAAAGTAAAGAATAAAAACAAAATAGATGAACAAAGATGAGAGAAAAAAAATAGACTTGTATTATATTCTCAAAATAGGTTTGTCTACAATGCTTTCTCCAAGCTCTCTCTCTCTAGGCATAAGGTAGAAACCCTAATTCCAATGAGTATTAAACTCTAATAATAAAGCTCATTAAAGTTTCATTTAATATATGGATATCCAACATAAATAAAGATATTTATAACAAAATACATAATTAATTTAAATCTAAATTAAACTTAACTAAAAAGATCACATATAATTATGCAAAATATTATCAACTTGATACTTTAACACCCAGGCCTGCCAAAGACTTTACTGAGATGAATAATAATTAATAACTAGTCATAGCTGCAAATTTTATTACCTTTTAGAATCTAATTATACCATATGGCATGTCCATGAACAGAGTTTCACCAGCTTGATTAATCAAATAAAAACATCACCTGTTAAGTCAATCCGACTATCCATGGCCAAGCTTGAGTTACAGTTGGAAGGAAATAACTTAATTTTTTTTTCTTCTAAATTGAAGGTTTAAATTAAAAATTTTAAGATTTTAAGGGTTTAATTAATTTTTTTAATAATTTTAAAAGATTTAATAAAAATTTTAAAAATTATGGGAGAAGATTTAATTAAAATTAATTGAAAATTTAATGCTTAGTATGAATTTTTAAAATTTTGAGGGGTCAAATAAAAATAATTAAAATTTTAATAACCTTTTTGATACTTTTCAAAATCTACGGGGGCATGTCCCCCACTGTTATGTTTACGTTATGCCTATGCCGACTAATCTATAAAAAAACATAGATTATGATTAAAAAAAGACAAAGTTAAAAAAATTGTTTTTAACGTTTAATTAAATAGTTTTTTTATATTTATTATTTTACTAATTTAATCATTAATGTTTATTTTAAGTTAAAATGATTTTTTTAGATAAAAATTGTTAAAAAAATGATAAACAATTTAAAATGATTTAGTAGAATGATAAGTCAAAAAAAATTATTTTATATTTTATACAATTTTAAAAAATTATATTTTTAACTGATATAACATTTTTTCAAGTCAATATATTTTTCGATATAATATTGTCATATTGTAACGCCCCAAAAATGAGTTTAGAAGTTAGTGGGTCGATTTAGCCGGTTAAGCCTAGTTCTGGATTAAATTAAAAAAAAGATTTTTTAATTGAAATAAATTATGGAAAATATCCTAAAATCCTAATTAAGTATATTTTTGACTTTGGTCAACTAAATTTCAAAAAATTAACATTGAATCCCTAAGATTTTGAAATTAGTGACTATTTTGTAAAGATTGAAAACTTAAGGACAATTTTATAAACTAAGCCAAAACTTTGAATCTTTAAGTGTTTTTGATCCAATTATAATTTTAGTTGAACTAACCATACATGGGCTTATTTAAATAACTCGTAGCCTAAGTTTTAAAACACAAAACACAAATAACTTTAATTAAAACCCATAAACCTATTTTATAACAAAACCTAAACCCTTATTTTATTATTTTTCGTTTTCCGTCTAACCAAGGAAGATAACAATCATCTTTTCAATGTAAAATCAATTCATTTTCAATTAATTTCATTTAGGATTATTTTTATAACTTTTCTTCTTCGAAAAATCACGTTATCACTTGTTTTTCTTTTTCAAAAACTACGGAAGTTGGTTGATTCAGAATTAAAGATAAGAATAATTTAATCCTATGATTTTTAAAAGGTTCTTTACTGAAATTCTCAAGTATTGGCTTGGTAAAAATATTTTTAATCTTTTGGTTCAAGAAAAATCAATTTTCGGTCAAAAAAATCATAATTTTCATTCAAGGGTTTTTACCAAATATTTTTAGATCCTAAATGGTTGATTTTTAATGTTTTAGTAAGTTTATAAAGTGTTTTTAAAATCCCTAATCTCGGACTAAAGATTTAGGAGAAGTTTGGTAGGTTTCAAAAAGTGTTCAGTTAAGGTTTTAATATATTTTAAGGGGTTTTGTGTGAGATTACGACTTGGGGGTTTTATGTGTGCGATTAGGAGCACTAAATACTTAGTATATGATGTTTGAAACAGGGCAAGAAGTTGTAGATCACATTTGAAGAGTTTCGAAACTGATCGATGACTTGTTATGCAAGTAATCAGTTAATGGTGAGTGAATTTGAGAGTGGGATGCTATGACAGTGTTTTAATTTGTTTTACAAAGGTTTTGCAGTGTAGGGATGGTGTGAGAAATCTCCCTATACTCCGAAGCAAGTTTTTATGTTGCTCCCGTAAATCGGTTTTCCCATACTATGCTTATTAGCTATGTGTTTGTTATACTCGGGTTAAATTTAGTACAGATATGATTATGCATGTATTAAATGTTAATGATACTGTTTTTAAGTTGATTTTGATGCTTCCACGAATTGTTTTCTAAATTTTGATAAAAATGTTTTTTATCGGTTTTGCAGTTGATGTGCGAGTTAGTGGAATGCATGTAGATTACTTACTATTTTTTATTTAAAAAATAGGCACTGGATTTTTTTTGTGTTGGATGTTAAAGATGATAAAACGTGGATAATTTGATCGATCAATAGGACGAATAATACACTTTTCCCTTATAATAAAATTCGTATACGTGTATTAAATTCCTTGAGTGATGCATTAGAGGTTAGCCTAGTGATGTGTGATATAGCATTTACCTTGTCACATTCGAGTATGATGAACTATCTCGAACACCAAGGTGAGATCTCTATGGTTGTGATAGTCAATCATGAGCATGCTTGGTGGTACGATGTCTTCACGCGAGTCCGTTTATCCTAACGGTTAGAGGTAAATCTAACTGGTTCACTAATAATCCAACATGAGAAAAAATGTGAATTGTTATTGATTTTGTGCAAATAAGGATTGCACGTGTTTGATTATGAGCTCTTTGTTTTCAAGCTTTGCTAGTGAAGCAGTTAAGACTTGGTTTTGTGGTATAAGCTACGGTTAGAAACACTTGTGAATTTTTGAGACATTGGTGACATTGTGAGCCACGAGTATTTTTTTATTGAGTATGACTTGGTTTTCAAATTAATCCTTTGGTATACTATGGGTTGCATTGTAAGTAGTTTAATTTTTTTTTAAAGTCATTCCCTCACTGAGCTTCAACTTAACCATTCTCTTTTCCTTACAATGCAGATAAATAATAGAGAAGGTCATACGAAGAAGCAAGTAAAGCTTAAGTGTGCCATATTTCATATTTAGTTCAAAGTATGTTTTATTTAAGTTTGAATCTTAGGTATTTGAGAGCAATGGAGTTAGAGAACCTATACTATTGAAGTTGGGTTATTGAACCTTGGTGTTTTGAATATTTGAAATTATGTAAGTTTGATTTTGAGATGTTGAACTTGCATATTGGTATGCTTTCATGATAATGGTATTTTGGAATTTTATTCTTACTTTAATTTTGTTAAGCATGATGGATTTTGATGTTATTGAATATAACTATATGTTGAGTAATACTTATGTGTTTTAGGATGAATCGCATCTAGAGAATATATAATGATAAGGCTACTTGAAATCTGGAAATCTTGCAGTTTTGGGCAGGTGGTATTGAAACAGTTTCTTAAGGTTTCGATACCCAGGCAAAATAACGAGAGATAAGCTGGAAAATAAGGCTAGGTATCGGAAAGTTAAGCTATCGTTTCGATACTGTGTGATGAAAATAAGCAGGCGTATCGAGACCTTTCTCCTTGGTTTCAAAACCCATCTTTACAGTTTCAAAACGTATCGAAAGGGAGACAAAGCTGTATCAAAATGCGGTCTTGCTTCGCAGGCCATCGAGCGGAATATCGAAGGCGTATGGAAACACTTTATCATCATTTTGATACCTGTTTTAATTCTTCAATGTTATCGATTTTGTGGCAAGGGGTTTCGATACCCCTCTTAGGTAATGCCTTTAATGGTTGAAATAAACTTTTGAAACTTACACTTTAGTCACCAAACTTTAAGAAAGCAATTAAATGATTTGTAAATATTATTTTAAGCTGAAAATTTATGTGCAAGCAAGAAATATACTTAATTTTTTATTGGTAACTTTAATTTCACTTTCAGTTCTTAAACTCTGTAAAATTTATAGTTAGGTCCCTAAAACTTGTTTGGTTACAATTAGGACTCGATTCTCATAAGTTTTCGCTGCAATTAAACTCAGTCCTTGCATGAACATGTAGTATCTAATTAAAGCATCTAGAAAGACTAAAAAAAAGTAGTAGTAAAATTAGGATTGTTTATCGGGACGAGTCTCCGAATTAGCCTCAGTATTTCCCTTATAGCTCGTTCGAGTCTGGTGGCGTCTAGACCGGGTCAATGAGGTTACATTTGTTGGTATCAGAGCCTAGGTTTTATGAATCTTTTTATGATGATTGATGAATTTTGTTATAATGTTATGCACGGTGGTTGTTTAGTATGCTTTTATGCTCTGCACAGTGTCTGCTTTATATGTTAATGTGTTATATTTCACGGTGATTGCTTTATATGTTAAATGCATGATGATTATTTAAATAATGTTGAGATTAAAGTATGCTATACATAGATCTCCATTGCTCCACTACTTTAGGTTTGGTTTTGTTAAAAATTTAAGCTAGTTGGCACTGTACTTCTGGATGACTCACTTGGTTTTGAATCTTTTTTTATTGCATAGAAATACTAGTATGGGACCCCGTAGAGAGTTTAGAGCGAACACTCAATCCATCACTTGTAGAAGTAAAGTGGGTGATGAGAAAGAGTTGCCACCTCGTCTACCACCACCGGTTGAACCACCAGTTGAACCGCCAACAGCTCCACCTGTTGTGCCAATTGTCGGTGATATGTCTTAGTTAGTTCAGGCGATAGCGAGAGCTTTTCAGGCTACAGTTGCTGGAATGCAGGCTATAGTTTCTCCATCGGTAGCTAATCTTGGTTTACCTTTGGAGAGGCTCTATAGTTTTGAAGGAGTTGAGTTTAAGGGACTGACCCTGGAAGACTCTGAGGCTTGGTTAGAAAGAACTAACCGTATTCTGGTTCAAATAGGTAGTTCTAATGAAAGGAAACTTGGTTGTACAGTTTCTTTTCTTTAGGGAGATGCGTATAAGTGGTGGAATACTACCACATATGGTATGGAAGCTGAGGAAATAACCTGGGAATTCTTTGGTGAGGCTTTTAGGCATAACTATCTGGGATTTCATTACTTGGATGAGAAAAAGAGAGAGTTTATGGCACTGGTGCAGGGTAGTATGTCAGTAATTGAGAATGAGGTATAGTTTGTCAAACTAAGTTAGTATGCTCCTGAGCTCTTACCCAATGAGAGAGCTCGATGTGAAAGGTTCCGTTATGGTTTGGTTAGAGAGGTGAAAACTTATATGTTGGCTACGGACTATATGGATTTTAATGTTTTGGTTGATCGGGCTAAGGATATAGAGCAAAGTTTAGGGATGAAATCTTTTGGGTATGGTTTTGATAAGAGGTCGTCGGATGGCGGGAATAACAGAGATAGGTTTAAGAAACAAAAAGATGAGTGTTATGGCCAGAATCAGTATAGAGGAGGAGGAGCTAGTCGTGGATATCAGAAAGGTCAGTCTTCAGGTTATAAATGTAAAAAGTATGGGATAAACCATACTGGTCCGTACTAGAATAATGGAACATGTTGGCATTGTGGTGTTGCCTGGCACACCAAGTGAAAGTGTCCTTAGTTGGCGGGTGGCCATCCGGGCCAACGTCGTGGAGGCGATCAGAATAGAGATAGAGGAAACTTCTAATTCCGAGATGAGAATTAGAGACAAAAGCGTCGTGACGAGGGTCAGGCGAGAGTTTATGCTCACAGGGAGGTTCAGAACGACACTAATGTGGTCGCAGGTACCTTCTTATTGCAATCTTTATCTTTGTTCGCTTTGTTAGATTCTAGATCTAGTCATTCCTATATCCTTAGTGAGCATGCTAGAGCTTTAGATATACCTTTAGAGAACATGAGCATAGGTATGAGTGTTACTATTCTTTTGGAGAGAAAGTGGTAGTAAGGAAAGTTTAGAGGAGGTGTCCCTTAATTATTCAAGGGTATATGTTTATTGTCGATCTTATGGAGTTACCTTTTCAAGGGTTTTATCTAATCATGGGTATGGATTGGTTAGTGGAACATAGATTTGTTTTAGACTTTAGGTCTAAGAGAGTTTCCTTAAGGTTAGCTGATGACTCTGAAGTAGTTATAGTTGGTGAAAGTGTGAAGTTTTTATCTAATGTGGTGTCGGCTTTGGAATCTCAAAGGTTTTTAGTTAAGGGTTGTGATGCATACTTCGCTTACTTTATGAATCCTGACATAAAGAAAGCTAGGATATGTAATATTATAACTGTTTGTGACTTTCTTGGATTTTTCCCTAAAGAGTTACCGGGTTTACCACCTAACCGAGAGGTTGAGTTCGGCATTGAGCTATAGAGGGATCCTTACCAATCTCTATTACTCCTTATCGAATGGAGCCTAAGGAGTTAAAGGAGTTGAAGGTTGTAACGCTCCAAAAATGGGCTTAGAAGTTAGTGTGTCCGTTTAGCCAATTTGGGATTAAATTAAAAAAATGATTTATTAATCGAAATAAATTATGAAAAAATATCCTAAAATCCTAATTAAGTATATTTTTGACTTTGGTCAATTCAATTTGGAAAAATTACCCTTGAATACCTAAGATTTTGAAATTAGCGATTATTTTGTAAGAATTGAAAACTCAAGGACAATTTTATAAACTAAGCCAAAACTTTGAATCTTTAAGGGACTACGATCCAATCCTATTTTTAGTTGAACTAACCTTCCACAAGCTTATTTAAATAACTCTTAACCCAAGTTTTAAAACACAAAACCCAAATAACGTTAATTAAAACCCATAAACCTATTTTATAATAAAATCTAAAACCTTATTTTATTATTTTCGTTTTCTCTCTTCCCAAGGCATAAAAAAAACTTCTTTTCAAGGTAAAATTAGTTCCTTTTCAATTGATTTCGTTTAGGATTATTTTTATAAATTTTGTTCTTCGAAAAATCACATTTTCACTTATTTTTCTTCTTCAAAAACCATGAAAGTTGGTGGGTTCAGAATTAGAGGTAAGACTCATTCAATCCTCTGATTTTTAAATGGTTCTTTACTGAAATTCTCAAGTTATTGGCTTGTTAAAAATATTTTTAATCTTTTGGTTCAAGGAAAATCAATTTTCGGTCAAAAAACCATAATTTTCATTCAAGGGTTTTTACCGAATTTTTTGGATCCTAAATGGATGATTTTTAATGTTTTATGATGTTTATAAAGTTTTTTTTTAAATCCCTAATCCCAGACTAAAGGTTTAGGAGAAGTTTGGTGGGTTTCAGAAAGTTTTCGGTTAAGGTTTTGATAGGTTTTAAGGGTTGTTGTGTGGGATTACGACTTGTGGGTTTTACGTGTGCGATTAAGAGCACTAAATAATTAGTATATGATGCTTGAAGCAGGGCAAGAAGTTGTAGATCACATTTGAAGAGTTTTGGATCGGATCGGTGGCTTGTTGTGCAAGTAATCGGTTAATGGTGAGTAGATTTGAGAGTGAGCTGCTATGGAAGTGTTTTACTTTGTTTTAAAAAGATTTTGCGGTGTAGGGATGGTGTGAGAAATCTCCCTATACTCCGAAGTAAGTTTTTACATTGCTCTAGTAAATCGATTTTCCCATACTATACTTATTAGCTATGTGTTTTTTATACTCAGGTTAAATTTAGTGCATATATGATTATGCATGTATTAAATGCTCATGATACTGTTTTTAAATTGATTTTGATGCTTCCAAGATTTATTTTCTAAATTTTGATAAAAATGTTTTTTTTATCACTTTTGCACTTGATGTGCGAGTTATTGGAATGCATGTAGATTACTTATTGTTTTTTATTTAAAACTTGAGCATTGATTTTTTTTTGTGTGTTGGATAGTAAAGATGATGAAACTTAGATAAGATGATCGATCAATAGGACGAATAGTGCACTTTTTCCTTATAATAAAATTCGTATACGTGCAATATTAAATTCCTTGAGTGATGCATTAGAGGTTAGCCTAGTGCTGTGTGATATAGCATTTACCTTATCACATTCGGGTATGGAGAACTATCCCGAACACCAAGGTGGGATATCTGGGGTTGTGATAATCAATCACGAGCGTGTTTGGTGGTACGATGACTTTACGTGAGTCAGTTTATCCTAACGGTTAGAAGTAAGTCTAACTATTTCATTAATAATCCAACACGAGAAAAAAAGTGTGAATTGTTTTGATTTTGTGCAACTAAGGATTACATGTGTTTTGATTATGAGCTCTTTGTTTTCAAGCTTTGCTAGTGAAGCAATTAAGACTTGGTTTTTTGGTAAAAGCGAGGGTTAGAAACACTTTTGAATTTTTTATACATTGGTGGCATTGTAAGCCACGGGTATTTTTTTATTGAGTATGATTTGGTTTTCAAATTAATCCTTTGGTATACTATGGGCTATATTGTAAGTAGTTTAAATTGTTTTTAAATCATTCCCTCACTAAGCTTCGGCTTAACGATTCTCTTTTCCTTACAATGCAGATAAATAGTTGAGAAGGTCATACGAAGAAGTAAGGAAAGCTTATGTGTGCCATATTTCATATTTAGCTCAAAGTATGTTTTATTTAAGTTGAATCTTAGGTAGTTGAGAGCAATGGAGTTAGAGAACCTATACTATTGAAGTTGTGTTATTGAACCTTAATGTTTTGAATTTTTGAAATTGTAGAACTTTGATTTTGAGATGTTGAACTTGCGTATTGGTATGCTTTCAAGATAATGGTATTTTGGAATTTGATTCTTACTTTAATTTTGTTAGGCATGATGGATTTTGATGTTATTGAATATGACTATACGTTGAGTAATATTTATGTGTTTTAGGATGAATCGCATCTAGAGAACATGTAATAATATGTTTTCATTGCACCTTTAGGTGAAAATATGCATATAGATTCTTTGGGGCACGTTTCCTACTTGAAATCTGGAAATCCTGCAGTTTTGGGTAGGTGGTATCTAAACGGTTTCTTAAGGTTTCGATACCCAAGCAAAATAATAAGGGATAAGCTGGAAAATAAGCCTAGGTATCGGAATGTTAAGCTATCGTTTCGATATTGTGTGATGAAAATAAGCAAGCGTATCGATACCTTGCTCCTTTGTTTCGAAACCCATCTTTATAGTTTCAAAACGTATCGAAACGGAGACCAAGCTCTATCAAAATGCGGGATTGCTACGCAAGTCATTGAGTGGAATATCAAAGGCGTATCTAAACACTTGATCACCGTTTCGATACCTGTTTTTAATTCTTCAATGGTATCGATACGGTGACAAGGGGTTTCGATACCCCTGTTATGTAATGTCGTTAATGGCTAGAATAAACTTTGAAAACTTACACTTTAGTCATCAAAATTTAAGAAAGTAATTAAATGACTTATAAATATTATTTTAAGCTGAAAATTTACGTGCAAGAAATAAATATACTTAATTAAGGATTGGTAACTTTAATTTCACTTTCGGTTCTTAAACTCTAGAAATTTTATAATTAGGTCCCTAAAAATGCTTTGGTTATAATTAGATCTCGATTCTCATAAGTTTCTGCTGCAATTGAACTCAGTCCTTGCATGAACATGTAGGATTTAATTAAAGTATCTTGAAAGACTAAAAAAAGTACCAGTAAAATTAGGATCGTTTATCGGGGCTAGTCTCCGGATTAACCTCGGTATTCCCTGTGTAGCTCGTTCGAGTCGGCTGGCGTCTAGACTGGGTCGAGAGGGTTACACATACCAATGTGTGCTACTGTCGTAATCCCTTTTACAGGTGGAAAGATGTTTTTTTTTCTTTAAAAAATTAAAAAAAAACGAAGTCGTCACCAATATTTTTAAATGTGTGATTGGATCACCTAAAAATAAGTTATTTTGATATAATTATTTTACATTATTAAAACAATAATTTTTGGTATGCGAAAAATAAAAAACTAGATTTGAAAGTCGGTTACATGTAGGAAAGGGATAACATCCCAGGTCCCCACAATATCCAAAATTTGGTACCTAACCGATTACAAAATGTTTTAACGTCGAAATTTGAAACTTCAAATAAAATTTAAATTAATGTCCATTTATGAATATAATTCCATTTTAGTTGTCCTACTGCCAAGATAATAAACTTTAATCATCTCCAATATTTCTAGTGCTAACCCGTTATATTCTTTTGGTAAGATACCACATTAATTAGATTCCATTTTTTAATCAATCAAGCAAAAAAAATTTAGGTGTGTTGAATGTTTTATTATTCTAAGTTAGTAATTATTAACCTAAAATAATGTCTAAATAAAATTTACCTATTAGGGTTCAAATAGTATTAAGTGTATTTTATTAATTTGATGTAAAGAGAATTTTTACTAAACTTTAAGTCTCTAAATTAAACTTAATACTAAAAAAACTAAACCTAAGAGTTTTACCTAAATTAATACTACTACTAATAACTAAATATTTTAAATTAAGGAATTTGATAAAATCTTAAAACATAATATACATTTTTAGATTAAATGAAATTAAAAAGGTTTATTTTATTTGAAATGAGCACAAAGCCCCAAAACACTATTATTCAATATTATTTTAAAATAAAGATCAAAATAACAAATTTTAAAAATGTTGTCTCGATGTATGTATTATAGAGTAGATTGTGCTTTAACCTCAATACTTGTTTAAGTATGAGGTGGCATGTTTATATGATTCATTGGAGATTAAAAAAATTATACGATTGTATTTAATTAGTTAACATGATTTTATCTCAAATTAGATTAAAAATACAATTGTTTTAATTTTTTAAATAATTATGTCTAACTGCTTAAAATTATTTTTATATTTTTATTAAAAAAAATACTATCTTAAGTTTCGCTAAAAAAACTTTTTAAATCTGAAATAGAGGAAAAAAGTGCATAAAATAGTATATTTAATGTAGTCCAGAATAACTCACACACATGAAAAACTCAATAAACTATCGCACAACTATAGCTAAGAAAAAATCAGACATGAACAAAATGACTTATATACAACATTGTAAGTAGATATCAAACTCAGAACCACATTTAAAATCACCCAATACTACCAGTCGAAATCTCATTTTGTATTGCTTCACATTTGTGACAATCGTACTGATCTCGCATCAACATATTATGTATATAGATAGGTTTTTTGTACATATTCTCACACCTAATTGATTTTGTATACCAACTGCGCGTTATCCGATCTACAATATCATTCAAATTTAAATTAATGTGCGAAATAATCATTTTTCAATTTTTCACAACTCTTTGATTACCACACATATAACATTGTTCATAATCTCGGATGTATCATCTTTAATACAATTATTTACTTTCGAATAATCCGACTCAATCATATAACGTCCTTTAATTAAGTTAATCTCAATCTTAAAAAACATTTATAGTTATTATAACAATAATCGTTTTTTCTTGTTTTTCCAACTTACAAGGGAATTTCTATAAAATTTAAATGTATAGATGTCAATATAAATTGTTCATATAATTAATTCAATTATCAATCGGTTACATAGAGACGATGAAGAAAATGCAGCGAAAAATGTTCATACAATTTATGAAATGTCCATAAATTTTAAAAAGTGTCTGTCGGAAGGATTGAACTCTTTGAAGCAACATCCAATATTAGTTTTTAGAATTATGATCATCCACTAACCTTATAAAAATTAAAATAATAAATTCAATTATTTTTTTATTAAGTAAAATTATATGTTTATAAAATAAATAAACATAAAATGAATTCACATAAATAACAATACTAGTTGTCAAAATGATTAATCGAATAATAATGATCAAGAAGGAGTGAATTGACAAATTAAAAATTAAAGGGTGCCAAAAAATGAAAAATGGACACAAGGAATTTTAGAGTGGTTTAAGCTTTAAACAAGCTTTACATCCACTACCTTAGCATATTACGAAGGATTTCAACCAATTTACTAATTAGAATTCGTCCCTTTTCTCGAATTAGGAGAAAACTTTACAATCGATCAAACTTTCTACCAAAAGTTTTATAAAAATCACTCTTTACAAGAAGATAAATGATAAACTGAAAATACCTCACAAAGACTGATAATTGTTTACCCAATTACAATAAAAATACTCTCCAAACTTGCAATAAAGATTACAATTGAATACAGACAAGTTAGGTACAAAGGTTTGACAATAAGTGCTCAAGAAGATTAAATTTTTGCTTGATTACTCACACAATGATTATTCGTTGTTGATAGGAGTCTTGAAGACTTGTATTTATATTTCTTCATTGATTTTCAACCATTTGGTTTGTTGGGATATTAAATCTAGCATTTGGTGTGCAAATTTTCTGTAATAAATATTGTCTGATAGTCATCAATATCAATACTTGGTATCCTATATCTATACCTTCCATAAGAAGAAAGAGTCATTATACAAAAGGGTATCGATATGTAGGGTGGTCGCATCGATATGCATAGCTAAAATTACCAACGGTATCAATACGCTTAATGGTGGTATCGAAATGAGTTTTTAATTTTACAAAGATATAAATATGGATCATAACGTATCGATACGAATTTTGCTCACTAGAATTTTTATAAAACTAATTAAAGAGGTTAGGGGTGAGCTTTCGATTAATTCGGTCGGTGGTTGAACCAAATTAACCAAAACCGAATTAACCGAAACTTTTAAAATCTTAACCGTTAACCAAACCGAATTTTCTTTAACCGAATTAACCAAACCAAAATTATTTCGGTTAATTAGCCGAATTAACCGAAATTTATTATAACTTTTGTTTAAATTACATAATAGGTCACTAAATTAAGCTAAAATAATTTTTTAGTAACTAAACTTTTATTTTATACTAATTTAATACAAAATTTAGTGACCACTTTATAATATAAAAAATTAATGAATATTTTATAATATTTTAAAAGTTAAATGACTAAAAATAAATAAATATATAATATATTTAATATATAATTTCGATTAATTCGGTTAATTAACCGATTTCGAACCGAATTAATCGATAACCGAATTATCAAAAAAAAAATAACCGTTAACTAAATTTACCAAGAATTAACCGAAATAATTTCGGTACGGCCGGTTAACCGAATTAACCGAACCGAATGCACACCCCTAAAAGAGGTTGTATCGATATGGGCTATAGCCGTATTGGTACGCCTATTTTTTTTTTCAATTTTATGGTTCCAATAAACTGACATTCAAACGGTCTTTAAAAGGCGTTCAAAATTGAGTAAAAATTTAATGATCGTATCAATATGCCTAAAATTCGTATCGATACTCAACTAGCTATTGGGACCTAGGTTGAATGGCATATCGATTCGGCACTTGCCCGTATCGATCCAACGTATCAATACGCTCAAAAGTCGTATCGATATGCGGTAACCATCAACTTAAATTCAAATTCTAGTAACGAAAATTCGTATTGATACACTTTGAAGGGTATTGATACGCCTGAGCATTTTTGTAACCCCCTTAGCCTGGCCTTGACGGAACCGACTCTAATGGATTACAAGGGGAATACCGAACCAAACCAGCAAAGTCCAGATCCGATAAACAACCCTGGAAATTAAGTAGAACTATACAAAGAGCACTCACGATAAATTTCAAACCAAACGAAGCATTCTAACATCACCAATTACATGCTTCATTAATTAGGGACCAAAAGGTAAAACTATTAATTTCTAGGGACTACATCCAATTTAAGTTAGCCAACTTGAAATTAAGTCAATTTCATGAATAAAGGTGAAATTTCAACTCAAAATAGCATTCGTAGCAACCATAATTGAATATAGAAAGATATACGGGACTAAAATACAGTTTTGACAACTAACAACCGAAAAACAGACAAAGGTTTCGAAACTTCCCTTGAAAGTTTTGAAAATTTAGTCTCCATTGAGGTTAAGGTTTCGAAACTTAGCCCCAAGGTTTCGAAACCTAGTCTTGTTTGGACCAGGGGTATCGATACCAATCATAACGGTTTCGATACCTCTATGCCTAGAAACATCAAATTAGTCCTTTTATGCATATTTAACTCATTTAAGACACAACCATTGATCACCATCAACTATATGCATAACTCCTAGGCACCAAGAGCAACTTAGACAACCGATTGAAACCATCGTAGACCCCGTAACTCCTATAAGCATGCTTTCTAACTATTTAACAATTTTCATACCATTGGACATCTAAGTTAAATGCATCACAACCTAATTTTAACATAAGATTCAAAGCATATATCACACTTTCTTTAAATACTTTTACTTACAATACAACAACATTGCTCAGCATCCAATACATACTCAAGTTCATATAACCAAAGTGACTCTTGTCAACCAAAAACCAACTTTTACAACAATGAAACCATACCCCCATTGCTCTCTTACTAGTACTTATCTTTAGAACACATATTTGAGTTTTTCATCGACACGTACTTGGAATCTTTCTTCTCTTGACTGCCTCAGTTAATATCTCTGCATTGCCAGGTAAAAGAGAGGGTAAGCATAAGCTTAGTGAGGGGTAAAACGTAGAAATACCACCCTTGCAATGCAGCCCATAAGTCCATCAATAAAACACTTTAAATCATGCCATATCATACTCAATATAAATGTATCAAACATTTATCACAAAACCAAATCAATTTCCTTATCAAGTATCAAATATCTCATGCAATTCAAAACTAAAATTCTCAAGACTTTCATGCTTTTAAAACAACAAAACTTATGGCCTTTTTAATACATATGCATCTCTATGCACCATCTCAAGTCTTACATTCTATTCACCTAGCAAAATATAAACCATATGCACTTTAATGTGCAAGGTACAAGACTTATATGCTAAACACATAGCAACGCTTAGGCCATTCTCTTGTGCTCATATCCTTGCACAAAACTCAGTCAAGAACACATGCTTGTGAAACTCATGACTTTAAAACGTTACATTTTCTAAACAATTCTATATCAACATGTGCCACAATCTCATGCTTTATTCAATACACAAAAGTCTCAAATCATAAACAATGCAATTGGCAACTAAGTGACTAGTTTTGTTCAAACTTTATACCCATCGAATACTCGGATTCCTTGTTCCTTATCTAGAGACACTTGGTCTCAACATGCATCGGTTGGACACAAAGTCACCCTTGTATACATGTTACCCCCACTACATACGGTTAGACACAAAGTCACCCTTGTTTATGTATGGGTCAACTATATGTACGGTCGGACACAAAGTCACCCTTGTTTACATATAGGCAAGCTCTACACACACGGTCGGACACAAAGTCACCCTTGTTTATGTGTAGGCAATACAACATACTAACTCAATATTATAGTGCACTTAATCCTAATGACATGTCATTTGTATTCGTGGTCTTAAAATAGTGTCACTAAAATACATATCGTATGGGAGCATTTAGAGGTTCAAAGCAAGTTTAGTAGCAAGAGGATTTACTCAATCTTATGGGATTGATTATCATGAAACATTTTCACTTGTAGCTAGACTCAATACTGTGAGGATTCTCTTGTCTATTGCTACAAACCTAGACTGACCTTTACATCAACTTGACATAAAGAATGCATTTCTGAATGGAAATCTAGAGAAAAAAGTCTACATGCACATACTGGCTGGATTAGCTGGTAATTCAAATCAAGTATGTAAGCTAATAAAATCCATATATGTCCTAAAATAATCTACTAGGGTCTAGTTTGATAGATTCACTAAAGCAGTCTTGAAATTTGGCTACTATCAATGCTAGTCTGATAATACTCTATTTGTGAAGACTTCTTCATGAAATAAAAGGACTATATTAATAGTCTATGTTGATGACATAATAATAACATGTGGTGATGATCATGAAATTAGAAAGCTAAAAGCTTTTGTTGACTCTTAGTTCACTTGGGGTACTTGAGATATTTTTTGGGAATGAAAGTGGCAAGATCAATCTCTGGGATTATAATCAACCAGAGAAAATACATATTAGATCTTCTCTCAGAAACAAAAATGTTTGGGTGTAAGCCTGCAAAAAACACCTATGGAATCAAATTTAAAATTTAAACTTGAAGATCAAGGAGTTCCTACAAACAAGGAGAAGTATCAAAAACTAGTGGGTAAGCTGATTTATCTATCACTTACTTGAGCAGATATTGATTTTACTATAAACATTGTTAGTTAGTTTATGAGCAATCCGAAAAAAGAACACCTAGAGGCAGTAATGAGAATTCTGAGATACTTGAAGATGACTCTTAGACATGGAATGTTCTTTGAAAAGAATATCAACAGAAAAGAGGAAATATTTACTGATGCAAGCTAGACAGGAGAATTGATAGCTAGAAGATCAATCAATGGCTATTGTGCTAGAGTATGAGGAAATTTGGTGACTTGTAAAAGCAAGAAACAACAAGTAGTTGCAAGAAACAGTGCAGAAGCAAAGTTCAGATCATTAGCAAATGGGATTTTTGAAGGAATCTAGATTCAAAGACTCCTATCAGAATTGAAGCTACACTCTAGCAAAGAATTTAAAGTCTATTGTGATAACTGATCTACATTAAGCATTGTAAAGAATCATGTGCAACACGACAACACAAAACATGTAGAACTGGACAAACACTTTATTTTAGAGAAAATTACAAGTGGAGAGGTTAAGCTAAAATTTATTCCTACACAAGAATAGTTAGTTGACATTCTCACCAAGGCACTTCCAAGAAGCACCTTCGACAAGTTTACATCCAAACTGGGATTATTCAATATCTACTCACCAATTTGAGGGGGAGTGTAGATAATGTTAATATGGTTTATCGGTAGCAAATAATTAGGAGTTCTATTCTAGTTTGGTTTCTATTCTTATCTATAAGTCTTTTAGATAGAGTTTATCTTTAACTAGTATTTGCGAGTTTTATTCAACTTATACTTAATAATTAGTCTATAAAAGGAGAAGTAAGGTTCGGTTCTTAGATGTATCTTTTTTCAATTCTAATAAAGTTTCATAGAGTAATTTTTCTCTCAAACTACTCTATAATTTACATTGATAAAGCATGATATGCTTAGGTGTTTACAAGAATGATTAAATCTTGTTGCATTGTTATGATATTGATTATTAGGTGACATTGACTACTGTTTAGACATGATCTTAATGTTGTCTTGTATTTTATGCATAAGAAAGGAAACATGCTTAGATTTTAGGTGTTGCATACATTGTTGTCAGTTAGATTTAAAAATAAATTATGAGCTGAACATTCCATAAGATTTGTGATTTCGATATTCCATGTAGCATTGAAAACTAGATTGAATTTGTATTGTTTAATTCATGAGTTTTTGGAATGGTTTATTTGATGCTTAATACATGTATGGACAACATGTGAAAATGTTTTGTGTATAATTGTGGAAAATGCACTTTCTATATGATTATATATTCTTGATGCTAATCATAGTTGATGATTGTGCTATATATTTTTTGAGTATGAATTGTCGGGGTTATTTTGGGTACCTATTGCTCTAACTACTACTAGGAAACTATTTTATAATGTACTTGAGCTACTTGGATCTTGCTTCGTGCTGGACTTACAGTTTTGCAAAATGTTTTTGTATGTTAAAATTGTTTTTTTTCTATTTTATTGTGCTTGATATGGGACCAAAAAGAAAGCTAAAACTTGTTAGGTAAAAGGGGAGTTATAGAGATCAGAAAATATAGACAAGTTTGTGTTATGGTGTTGTGATATCCGATCTTGAGTCGACTGGGTCCTCGATCTTGTTTGAGTTTAAAGTGGTTTAGAATTAATTTAGTTTGAGAATATATTGTATTGGTGAGTATTATGTACTATGTAATGCCCCAAAATTGGGCCTAGAAATTAGTGGGCCGGTTTAGCCTAGTTTGGGATTAAATTCTTAAAAAATTAGTTTTAAATAAAAATAAATTATGTAAAAATATTCTAAAATTCATAATTAACTTATATTTGAATTAGGTAACCTAAATTTTGAAAATTGACCCTTCAATCCCTAAGATTTTGAAATTAGAGACTATTTTGTAAAAATTGAAAACTTGAGGTCAATTTTATAAACTAAGCCAAAACTTTGAATCTTTAAGGTAATTTGATATAATCCTAATCCTAGTTGATCTAAAACTTCCAAGAGCCTATATAAACAACCTTTAATCCCTTGTTTTAACCTAAGTAATCAAAATTCTCTAATTTTGATTCAAAACCCAAAAATTTACTTAATAAAAATATCCCTTCTTTAAATTTAGGTTTCTTCTTATCCAAGGCATACTCTTCATCATCTTTTCAAGTTAAATATCCATTATTTTTAATAATTTTTTTGATTTATTTTTCTATATTTTTTTCTTAAAAATCTCTTTGTTTTTCTTCGGTTTTACTTGGAAAACTCTATTTTTGCATCAAGCTTTAAACCCTTATTTAAATTTCGGTTTCTTCCTTACCAAGACAAATTATTCATCATCTTTTCAAAGGTAAACACCAACCTTTTCAATAAAATTTTTTTTGATGAATTCTTTATATTTTTCTTCATCAAAATCTCTTCGTTTTTCTACGGGTTTTCTAGTTTTTAAACCTTTGAAGGGGTGGGATCAATTTTGGAGGTGAGAATCATTCAAACCTATGAAACCTAAAGTTATTTAATGAAATTCATAATTTCTTTTTTGATTGAAACAATCTTTAAAGTCTTGAATCAATAAAATCGATTTTCTTAATAAAAATTCTATTGTTTTCTTGATTTTCGTTCAAGGGTTTTACATGACTGTTTTTGATGCCTAAATACATGAATCTTGAAGTTTTTATATTTAATTAAGATTTTTTTTAAGTATCTAATCCCGGACCTAAGGTTTAGGTGGTGTTTGGAGAGGTTTTCGGTAAGTTTCGATTAAGTTTTATGGTGTTATTTAATGCCATGTATTGGTCCGACTTGAGATATGTTTGGGTGAGTTATAATGCCCTAAAACCTTTGGTTTTGATGCTTGAATTAGGTCAAGAGTTAGAGGAACAAGTTTGAGGGAGATTGGAAAGTCGAATCGCGTTTTCGAGCTACTTGTCGAACAATTTTCGGTAAATCGATGAGTTGATTATGAGAGATGAAAATTTGGCATGGTTTTAAATGTGTTTTCAAAGGTTTGGGGGTGTAGGGAAGGTGTGAAAAAACTCCCTATACTCGGAAGTAAGTTTTAAGTATTGCTTTCTTAAAGGTTCTCATATTATGTCGTGTTTTTACAATGTTTAGTCATGCTCGTATTATAGTTTTGCATATGTGAATATGCATGTGTTTCGATGCTCATGAGATATTTTGAAAAAGGTTTTTATATACATATGATGCTCCAACGGTTTTGTTTTGAAAATATGAGAAAAGTGGTTTTTATCAGTTTATGCATTTGATGCATATGTTAGTGGGATGCATGTGGTTAATAAAATGTTTTTGATATGAAAACTTGAGCATTGATACTGTTTTGTGTTAGATATTGAGATGATTTTATAGGATAAGTCGATCGATCGATAGGATGTTAGTGCACTGTTTATTATTTATGAAAATTCGTATCCGTGTGTAAATTCCTTAGTGATGCATTAGAGTTATTGCTTAATTTGCGATATATGTGTTGTATTGCAATTAAGCGTAGCTTATCCTAGAAGCTAAGGTGGGAAACATGTTTGGAATTGATTCCATTCGTGTGCATGAGATAGACTCGTGCGTGGTATGAGTAGCCCTCATACGAGGTATGGTGACGGTTTAGTCCCATACGTGGCATGATTCGACATTTATGTCTTCATACGTGTATCCGTTTATCCCAACGATTAGAAGCAGACTAATCGGATCACTAATACCAACACGTGAAAACGCAAGTGTTAAGTTATATTGATTTTAATTGCAAACTGAGTTTGCGTGAGTTTGACTTGTTTTCAAACGTTTTATAAAGCCTTGCTAATGAAGCATGTAAGTCTTGAGTTTTGTGGATTTGTTCCGCGTGATAAAACACTTGTTGGATTTTTATACTTGGTGGCATTTTGGCCACGTGTGGTTTGTTTTATAGAGCATGACTTGGTTTTTAAAATTGATTTTGGTATATTATGGGCTACATTGCAAGGTGTTTTTAAATATGTTTTTATTCGCTCACTAAGCTTATGCTTACCCTCTCATTTATCCTGCAATGTAGAGTATTTAGCGTGGAGGCAGTAAAGAGAAGCAAGGATCCAGGTAACCATCAAGTGAAAGCTCAAGTATGTCTTTATAACATTAGTAGTAGTGAGAGAGCAATGAGGATGGGTTACCATGTTAATAATATTGTTATATTGATGAGACTTGTTGTAGTCATATGCTTATACATGTTTGATATTAGCTTTACGACTTTGACTTGAATTGTCTATTAATATTCCATTAGTTATAATAAAAGTTATATTGAAGTTTGATTCTTGATATCCCTATGTGTGAATTTGGGTGTTGTTGATCATGAAGCATGACTATTTATGAGTCGAATCTATGATGTTGTTATTTAAGTTGGACTGTATCTAGAAATCATGTTGAGTATATTGCGGTGGTTCTTTCTTATGTTTATAAGATTGTTAATGTTGAAGCATACTCTTAGAAGTTGAATATATTATTACTAACTAGGTTGAATTGCATCTAGCTAATATGCCTTGATTTGTGCTTAAAGTGTTTTTAGGTGAAATTGCATATAGAGAATGTCATGAAACATTTGGAGGCTAGAAATAGTCCCTAAAATTTGAACATGCAATTAAATGACTTATAAATATTAATTTAAGTTGAAATTTGAGATACAAGCATGTAATGAACTTAATTAAATATTGATAACTTTAATTTCATAATTGGTCTATAAATTTATAGAAAATTACAATTAGGTCCTTATAACTTGTTCGATTAAATTAGGACTCGTTTCTCATTAATTTCCGTTGCAAATGAACTCAGTCCTTGCATGAACATTTAGGATCCAATTAATGCATTTATAAAAGATAAATTTTATTTTTTAGGTTTATTTATCAGAGCGAGTCTCCGGATTAGCCTCGTTATTCCCTATTTAGCTCGTTCAAGTCGGGTGGCATCTAGATCGGGTCGATGGGGTTACATACTACATCACCAAGAATGCCTTTGAGAGTTTAGAATGCTTTATGTACAAAGTGAATCGAGCGTGCTGAAAATTTTTGGGTTGTGGTGTGGTTGTGTATCCCTTGGGGTACCAAGCTTTTATGGTCTTGAACGTTGAGTTGTAGGAAGGGTTTGAAGTAGGACATTGAAGTTTCGAGATTTGAGGATGTTGTTTGTGAGTATGGACAATAAACATGCATAGTATAAAACATTAATATATATATATATATATATTAGACATCTTAGGACATGCATGCATGACATTATATTGCATTTGCATGCACTTGCATAGGCATCTAGGGTGACATACATGACTCATGCATACATTGTCCTTATCTACGAATATTTTCCTCGCGAAAATGGAAGTTTTGTTGTGGTCAATACTATAGGGAGAAGGTGTAGGTTTAAAGAGGAGTTTGAAAGTTGCCCTTTTTGGCGCTAAGACTGTTGTGCAGTGGGTCGAGTTATTATTCTGGTTGGGAAGTAATTCTTATAAGGATTGGTTAGTTGGGCTTGGAGTTGTGGATGATTTAAACAGGTTGGGTGTATTGAGTTGATGTCAGTTAGGGTTAGTTGTTAGTAAAACGGAAAGTTGAGTTTCGTGGTGTTTCTTTAGCGTGAGTTCAGGTTGTGTAAAAGGTGTTTTGTTATCATTGGGTTTGGAGGAAGTACCACTTGATATTTTCTGTTTGGCATGGTTTAGAAAGTGGTTAGGGTTTTGAAAAGAAGAGAATATATTGAAAAGGGAGTTGAAGGATGCGTAACGGACTTTTGTGGGACTTGAGAAATTAAGATTATGTTGTATGGCTCAGCCTTTGCATACTGTGTTTTTAAGAAATTTGTGTCGGGTTTACCTTGCATATGACTAGGTTATTAAGAATCCAAACGTGAGACCTACAAGACTCATGTCATGCACTTTGTACCCCAAATCGATTAACAAGATTCATCACAAAATTTAGCCCACCACTACAATATGCATTTTCGAACGTATAATCATTCTTTCAAGATAATCAAACATGATGTAGTAAATATGACATAGCTAAGTAAAAAAAATAATTACCAAAAAAAGAAACAAAACAGTAAAAAGGGTCAACACCAAAACAAAAATAAATGATTTAAAAACTTAATTACTTCACTGAATGAAAAGGATTAAGAGGAAGGGGAAGAAAAACGTGAGGGAGGTAAAAAGGTATTAAATCCAAAAGACAAAAGTCATTGTAATAAAGCATCAGTTTGATAAAATTTCATTAAAACAAAATTAATTTCTTCTAATGTGCTCTACATTTTCATTTCCCAAAAAAAAATCTCAGAACGCATGTATTATCCAGAAATAGAGAAGAAAAAAAAGATGAATCATCTCCTTTGAAACCATAACCCGACCACCATGAGATGTCTGACCTAGGTGGTATATCAGCCAGTGGCCTTTTATTTCCTCCATCATTGGTCATCCGTATGGTGTCCGAAAACGAATGAGAGCAGATTTCGAGAATCTCTTTTTACCTCAATAAAATTAAAAAGACCAGAAGCACGAAGTTGTCGACTCTTTCGATTCACCTTCTGCTCTCGGCTTACCTCGACAGAGGCTCATCGTCGAAAGAGAATAGAAAACCAAAATGAGAGTCTATAAGATATTTCTTTCATGTTTTTGGTTGTTATATTACATGCTAGAAAATTGGAATAGGAAAAGTTCTAGTTATCAATAACGTTTCTGGTGTATTTCTCTTTTTCGATTGATGAAATATTGAGATTACAATATTGGTTTCTTTTTACAATGCTTGTTGGTTAGAATAGTTGAGTTTTTTTTTATTTTCAGGATACCAATGGTTTTTTAAAATTCTCATGTCTCTCCGATTTCTTGTTTTTAAATAACAATGGTTGATAATATCTGGTAGATAATGGATTTCAATCTCTATCTTTAGCATCATTGAAAAATGTCCTCCTTTTTCGGATCTTTTTCTTTGGCATTTTGGGTTTGATTTCAAATTTGAGGGATTTTTGGATTTGATTTAACATCTTTTATTTGCAGGAAATCCGATTGGCCGTACGGTGATCAGCGGGATATCAGGCAACGTTGGTAGGCGATGAAGTGTCGCGAGAAATCCGACAAGACAGTAGACAGCTGGTCGGAAAAATGGTTCATTCGAATAGTCACCGTATGAAGATCACGCGGGCGTGAAACTTGAACAATCGAATGTGTGACAGTCACACGCCAACCAGGATGGGATCCAGATTTCCATGCTCATCTAATCCAACGGCTTGAAAGGTGAGTGACGACTACATATGAAATAACACAAATTAGTTAGGGTTTGGTTAAGGGATATTCGGGAATAAACTTCTATTTATGTAACATTGGTCCTTGTAATATTAAGAGTTGGGTCTGTAATATAATTTGGACTTTCATGGACCTATTTATTTAATATATATCATGGATTATTTACTATTAGTATTTTTATGGGTTTTTAATTATAAAACTTGGGCCAATATATATTACTAGCAATATAATATAACCTAATAATAAAATAAGATCCAATATTTAACGACACACATACTATAAGAATAATACATACCATACAATCGTACATAAAGTTTATCCTAACATGCATAATAATAATAATACACCACATATGATATACTAATGCATGTGACACAAAATTTGTATCACATAATACATAAATATTAAACATACATATATGATACGTACACATGATAATAAATCATATATGTAATAAATGAACACACAATATGTAAGATACATAGCACACATTACTCATATAAACACATTAAACACATAAATGATATATGAAAAGAAATGGTCCTTATTTAACAAAAAAAAATAAATAAAGTGAGATTAAAAATGGATGATTAAACATGAAATATAATTTGTCTACAAACTTATTAAGCTTCCTTAACAATTCTGAATTAATAAAATCTTTTAATAATGATTCTTTAATTTATTTGCTGATCTCAAGCTTTCGAAGCTCCTACTTCAAGTCCTACCAAATTTAAAGGCAAAGGAGTAGAGATTAAAGAGTATTAAAGGTTTCTACAATCAAGGTGAGTGTAATAGCATCATGAGAATAAGTTAGATGCTTTTCCTATTTCATTGTCATTGATCATTGCAACTATAATTCATGAAAGTGTAAGTAAATAGTATTGGATCCATATATGGTGTCATGATAAACTTTGGTAAGCTTTCTTTTAATTATTGATCTGCATTGAATCATTAGACATGTTACTGACCTTTTGAGGTTATGTGTGATGTAGTGATTATGCCATCGGTCCAATTTTAGGACAACAATGTGGCAAGGTGTTTCATCCCATCTACTATGCCAGAAGAACTTTGAACTAAGTAAAACTTAATTAATCTACAATTGAGAAAGAATTTCTTGTGGTTGTATTTAATTTTGATAAATTTAGACCTTACTTGATTGATAATAAAGTTTTTGTACATATAGATCATTTGATATTGAAGTATATCTTTGCAAATTAGGATGTCAAACCTAGATTGATTCGATGGATACTTCTACTTCAAGAATTTAAATTAGAGATCAAAGACAAGAAGGGATGAGGAAATTTAGTAGCTGACCACCTTTTGTGACGAGCGCAACACAATGAGAATGATAAGATTAATTTAATTACAGATGATGTTTCTAACGAGTATTTACCTATAGAGAATATCGTGCCATGATATGTTGACATAGTCAACTACCTAGTAAGCAATGTTCTACCACCAGACTTTGCATACAATGGCAAGAAAAGATTTCCACGTGAAGTGAGGCAGTATTATTGGGATGAGCTTATTTTGTTTTAGCAATGTGTCGATTAAGTTATTGGTTGGTGTGTGCCAGAGGGTGAGCGACATGTTATATTGTATTTATTCCAAAACATGCGATAGTACCATGTATTTTTATTTGTAGCTTTGGTCTTGTAGCAATCTGATGTAAGCACATCTATGCCATCAACCATGATCATGCGTTCTAAGACAAAGAAATTCAGGGAAGTTCTTTTCCCTACTTGTGCTTCAATTCCAGATTCATTCGATAATGTTTATGCCTTAGAACATAGGCTTTATAATGTGTTGCATGCTGATATGTGACATACTAGACTATACTACTTATTTAATATGTTTAAGTATGTATATATACTATTAAGTGTGTTTTAAGGATTGGTTTGATATTAATTGTAATGTTTTAAACTTATTTATAACTTCATGTGTGTTATTAAATAAATTTACAAGTGTTTATGCCTTGTATTTATGTTTCCATTGAGTATACAATACTTTGATGGATTCTTGTGATGTTTACATATAGTACATAGGAGAACACCAGCTCAAGAGAGTGTATGCAACTCCACACCAGCTCAAGAGAGTGTATGCAGCTCAACACCAACTCAAGTGAATTATATTCAGCTCAGAAGAAACTCAATGGAGTGCATGCAGCTCACCTTAGCTCAAGGCAGCTTAGATGCTTAGCTCCCAACTCTATTTAGTTCTTTACACTCTCAGTTAGCTCGTTTCAGCTCTACTCAATTTCCAGCTAGCTTAACTCAAGCTGAAGTGACCTACGACATCTGAAACCTAACTTACTCGAAGGGAAGGTGTCCTAGGCATGTGCCATGCATGTGAGACACACATGGGAGCCTTGTGCATATGTGTGGGCATTCAAGGGAGTGCAAGCCAAACAAGGCCCTTGTTTTTAAGCACTAGAAGGCTATATGGATAAGGCTGACTGGTTTTTGTTCAAATTCAAACAAATTAACACATGTTTAATATGCCAAAACTTGTGGCAAAGATGGTTGGACGCCCAAGATAGTTTTAGGAGTTATTTTTTTGAATTTCAAACAAATAAATACATGTTTAATGTGTTATTTTCGTTCAAACATGTGGCTAAGGATATTAGGAGCCTAGGAGGAGTTATTTTAGCATTTAAATTTCAATTTTCGTTCAAATAATGGCCACATATTTGAATTTTGGCCAACTCCTTTCCTCTCCTATATATTTCTTTATTTTGTAAACAAAAGGTGACATACTTTGAATAAAATTTATTATTTGAGAGTTTTTCTCTTATTTGGTTCTTTTTGGAACTTTCTGACATTTAAAATTATTTTTTATTGTCAAACTCTTAATACTTCGGGTTCCTAGATTGCTATCTAGAGGGTCCAAGTCCTTTGACGTTAAACAGATTCAATTCGGGTTTGCTCAGTATATTGTGCAAGTTCTTTCGAGTTTAGCGTTTTCAATCGATTTCAGCATCATAATTCACCATTTTTGAATGCTCGAATCATTGCCATGAATGTTTCTTGAAGCAATTATCTTCATTATTTCGAGTTTTCTTAAATACCATCTTTTTTTTTAATTTTTTTCCCTTTATTCCCTAATTCTATCATGAATATAACTTTGTTTTTGTTTTTTATGTTATTCTTGTTGCAAGAACATGCTTACAACATTCCTAGATTCATAACATATGAAGAAAGTCCGTTTCGACAGGCTACCTCGTATCACAATCTCTCCCTACAAACATGGAATTAAACTTTGATTTTTTGTATCCAAATCTTTTTAGGTTCATGTGCATTATTTTTCAAAATCTTGGTTCCCTTAAGAGTCCAAAAAACAATAACAACATAATCATTAGAAACACTAATGTTTTTAGGTATCCAAATATCCTTAATTTTTTTCTTATTACAGGGCTTTGAGAAGCTTCCATATTTATAGTTATTTAAGTTCTTTTTAACATAATTAGTCCTTAAACTTTTAACTCTAAAGTAGTTTTTAGAACTAACTTTGTTTAAAGAATCATTTAAGTTACTAATTTCCTTTTGGTGATCTTCTTTAACCTTAGTAAATTATGCATGTAATAGTTTTTCTTTTTTAATTCTTCTAGTTTCTCATACATATCCTTAATTTTACTTTTTAATTCTAAATTAGTCTTAGTTAAAGATTCATTTTCATTTTTTAACCTTAAAACTATTTTTTTATTCTTTTTGATAGATTCTTTAAACTCTAAGACTAACTTATCATATACCTCTTGCAATTCATTATATTTTTAATTTAGATCATCAAATATATGATCAACAAATGAATTGGTTCATCTTCTAAATTCATAAGGCAAAGATTTGTAACTTATTTCTTCTCATCACTTAAAGTGTCTTTATCACTCAAAGTGGCAATTTGGGCCTTGAGTTTCATTTTCTTCTAGAATATCTTTCTCTTAAGTTGGGGACACTCAGTTTTGATATGCCCAACTATTTACACTCATAACATATAAGTTGATCAATTTCTTTATCTTTATTCTTGTTCTTGAAGTCTTATCTTCGATTAAGCTTTCTCCCTCGATTAGACTTCATGAACCTTTTGAATCTTTTGTTAGCATAGTCATTTTCTCTTTTTTTTCCTCACTTGAATCACTTTCGTCTAGACAAGCTTTAAGAGAGATTCTAAATTTCTTCTTTTCTATATCTTTCTTCTTTATCTTCTTTTTTTTTCTTTTTTCCTCAATTCTTCCTTGCTTTATAATATCATGATTGAGAAGAAATCCAATAAATTCATCAAGCTTCAAAGTATTCAAATTTTTAGCTTCGATGATTGCATGTCTTTTTTTTCGTCCAATGACTCGAAAATAGAATATAGGAGTTTTCATACAAGTTTATTTTGAGGAATGACTTCGCCAAAGATCTTGAGACCATTTACAATAATAAAGAAGCACTCAAACATCTTCATAATGCTTTTATTGGGTTTTATTTTTAAGTTTTCATAACTCATATTGAAGATTCTGATCTTGGTCTCCTTTACGTCAATGATACCCTCGTATATAGTCTCTAGATTATCTCGAACTTCTTTTGTTCTTATGCAAGATAAAATCTTCGAATACATATCCAAACCAATTCTTAAAAGAGTATGCAAGGCCTTATCATTGATTTCAATCTTTCTTCTCTCATCATTCGTCATATTGCTTCATTAAAATGGACAGATCATCTTCGATTAGATCCCAAAAATATAATCATTGGATTGATGAATATCATCATCCGTTTCTTCTAATATGGATAGTTGTCACCACTAAAGAAGGGTGGTTTGTAATAGATTGAAACTCGTATAAGCCTTTCCCGAGGTAGATGTCATTATGATTGATTTATCTTTTATAGGATTGTTTCAAGAGGATGTTAGTCCTTCCAATAACTGTAGTTCTGATATTAATTATTGAGATGATCAATCGAATGAAAATGGTTAAAAGGGGTGAGTTGGCAAATTATAATTTAAAGGTTACAAGAGAAAATGAGAAAATTATACATAAGCAATTTTATAGTGGTTCAAGCTTCAAACAAACTCTATATCCACTAACTCAGTACCCTATTGAGGATTTTAACAGTTCTCTAGTAAAATTCTTTTTTTCCCCAAATTAGGAGAAAATCTTACAAACCAATCAAGCTTTCTACCCAAACCTTGATCAAATATTACTCTATTACAACAAAGAAATTACTAAACTAAAATATACTTCATAAAAGTTGATATTGTTTACCCAATTATAGAAAAACACTCCCAAAACTTAAAATAAAAATTAAAATGAAATACACACAAATTGGATATAGGATTTTACAATAAAATCTCAAAAGGATTGGAATTTTGCTTGATTGCTTACAAAATGATCATTAGGTGTTGTAGCAACTTTTGGAGACTTATAATTATATCCCTTATTGATTTCTAGACATTTAAGTTGTTTGGAAATTGGATATAGTCATTGAGGAGTAAAATTTCTCGCAATAAATGTTATTCGTCAATTCTCGATATCGGTACATGAGCTCCCGTATCAATATCTACCATAAGAAGAAAGATTTATTGTATAAAAGGGTATCGATATGTGGAAAAGCCGTATTGATGTACATAGCTAATAATACATATAGGTATTGAAATACCAAAGGAGCATATCGAAATGAGTGTGAATTTTTATGAAGGGATCGATAAGGGTTATACCGTATCGATATGCGTTTTGTACTCTAGAAACTTGATAAAAATTATTGAATGATTCGTATCGATAAGCGTAAGATGTGTATCGGTATGCATAAATACTTTTCAAAGTTATGGTTCCAATAAAATGATATATAAACACTCATATTTTCACCTTAAAAATTAGTAAAAATATTAACCTTGTATCGGTACGCATGAAAATTGTACTAATACTCATATAGCTGTTGGAAGACTCAGATTGAATGATGTATCAATACGTTACTGAACGTATTAATTCAACGTACTGATACAATCTTTGTGTATATCGTTATTGGATAGCCATCAACTTAAAATTAGATTTTAATAACAAAAAATTGTATCGATGCACATTGTTGGGTATCGATACGTCTAGGCAATTTTAGCTACTTTGATTATAAAAATACTTAGAATTTTTTAGGTAATAGTTTTAACTTAAGAAAAGATTTTGAGTTCGAAATATTGTTAGTTTGTGAGACTTTTAGGTACATAAAAATAATTTTATTTTCTAATTTAGTCCTTGAAAAATATATTATATAAAAATTAAGTTTGATTTTACAGCCATATTGATAAAATTAGTCGAAATAGTATGATAAATGTACCGATAAATTACCGGTTAAACGGACATGAATGATTACGATTTTTGTTAGAGGATTAACTAAAAACAATCGATAAAAATTTAAATCATTTTTATATTAATATTAAATTATTAATTATTACTAATATATGTATATTACCATATTTAAATTAAATTTTATAATGATATTAAACTGTTAATAATAATCAAATGTGTAGTGTACGTCTATTCGAACACGTATCTATTCTATTATTGAGGTATAGTAGGATATCTGTTGCATCCTTTTATTTCTATTGGGTTTCCAGTGTGATTGTTGGTAGTTTGGGTCTTGGGGCATAGTTTGTGTCACAACCCAAGTTTCGGAACTCGGAGTCGGGTTAACCCGAGGTTGTGGGCCTCGTTGTTGGGATTTTGAGGCCTTGTTGGGCCTAAGGGTTATTGTTGGGCTTGAGTTAAATGAAGGTTTGGGGTAGTTTGGTAAATGGCTTTTTAGATGTTGGAAAAGGGAAAATGGGCGTTTAATTTTCTGCATTTTTGCAGAGAATGATATCACCACCTTTTCTCTCCTTCTTCATCCTTTCTCCACCCATTTCTTGATATTGTTTGAGTATTGTTTGGTGTAAGATCCTAGGTGGATCATCTTGTATGGTTTGAGTCATTGTTTGATGGGATCCGGATACCCAGTGAGTGATAGTGTTGCAACACAACTAAGACCATCCGATGTGAGATTCCGGGTGATGTATCGAAGACCATCCGATGTGAGATTTCGGGTGATGACTTTGCTCGATGTGAGATTTCGAGCCCCACTTGATGTGAGATTCCGAGTGAAGACTCGATGTGAGATTCCGAGTATACTAGCTCGATGTGAGATTCCGAGCAGCCCGATGTGAGATTCCGGGCCGGGTGAGTTCCCCAATGTCGGGTCGGCAGTGGGCCTCTGTAACATCCTGGTTTTGGGGTTAGTAGTTTGAGTGTTAGTTGGGGAAATTCGATTCAAGTCGAATCGGATTCCTAGGGTTCGTTATTCTGGGAAAAATTAAAATAATAATATTTTAATCGGATATGTAATAATTTTGTGAAATGGTTCTAAAAATATTAAAATGGTGTTTTAAAATTAAAGGAATATTATTTGAATTTTAATTTGATTTTTAATTAGACTAATTTTTGTACAAGTGACTAAATTGTAATTTTGGGAAAGTTTTGGGGATTTAATTAGTAATTTTCGGCAATTAGGATTTTTGGTGACTAAATTGGAAAGCAAGCCATACTTAGAATCCTTAGAGGGCCATAAACCCAATTTATTTTTAATTAATGATTTATCCACCAAAATTGTTTTTAAATTATTTTATTTAAATGATAATTTCATTTTCTTTTGTAACTTCCCATTTTCCTATCTTTTCTCTCAAGATTTTCTCTCATTTTCTCTCCATCTTCTTCTTCAAATTTCTCCAATTACTTGCTGATTTCTTCATCATTTTCTACAAGATTTATTTCATTTTATTCATCATTTCATTCTCTACAAAACCTACTCATCAATTTTTACAAAATCAACATCATTTTCAAGGAAATCAAGGAAGCTTTTCTCATCTTTTTGGTGGAGCAAATCTTTAAGGTAATGTTCTGATTTCTAATCTTTTTCTAAGGTTCTTTATTGAAGTTCCCAAGTATTGGCTTGCTCGTCAACTATTGCTATTTTATTTTGTGTTTTTAATTCAAGGTTTATGAGTTTTATGATGGATTTTGTGAAATCTTTTGAGATCTAAATTGATGCTGGATTTAGGTTGATTTAATTATGATATTAGGTCAATCAAATGATTGATTGAGTCTTGAAATGAGTTAACAATGAATTAAACCCGGAATAATGCAATCGGTGGTGTTTTAAGGTGGTTTTAGGTTGTTTTAGGGGCTGTTTTAGGTGTTCTTGTGTTGCTGGAGGTATAAGGATGGTTTGGAAGTGTTTTTGGTTCATAATTGAGGTGGATTAGATGTTAGATTCATTAGGTTTTGGGCTGATATTGTTTCGGATGCGTTTCGGCTTAGTTTTCGGTCTTTTTGGCAAGGTTTTCGATAGTTTTATGAGGGTTAAATGTGGCTGCTGTTTTGAGCATGTTGTGATGTGAATTTTCTCTACTTTTAATGTTGTAGAGGTAGTTCAAGAAGGTGCATAAGTGGCTGGTGTGTTGGCGTTGCCATCGGAGCATCGGCGAGGGCTCGTTTCGCTTGTCGGTGAGTGGTTTTGGATTTAAAGTGAATCGCATTGGTTCGGTTCTGTTTTGGGGACTATGGAATAGTGTGAAAACTTTCCATAGTTCAAGAGTAAGTGTTTTAAATGATGTTGATGCATTACCTCGATTTTCGGTTATTTTCGGTAATGGCATATATGTGAACACTGATTCAATATGATTTTGGAATTGCATATATTTTATTTTGAAATGATGCATGCATGTGTTAATTGCTGAAAATGCATGGTTTATTAAGGTATTCATGGTTTATGTAAGCATGAAAAAGAATTTGGATTATGATGAGGTTATTTGCCTATGTTGATAAAGCCGTTGAGCATGATTTTAGTTCACATGATGAACATTTAATGAGTGCATTATGAGCAGCAAGTTAACATGCATGATTGGAATTGATATTGGCTTAGTGACACTAACCTTAGATTCGATACAAATGACATGTCATTAGGATTGAGTGCATTATAAAATAATGAGAATAATGATGATGCCTACACGTAAACAAGGGTGACTTTGTGCCCGACTGTGCGTGTAGAGTTTGCCTACACGTAAACAAGGGTGACTTTGTGTCCGACCGTGCGTGTAGAGCTTGCCTATATGTAAACAAGGGTGACTTTGTGTCCGACCGTGCATATAGTTGACCCATGCGTAAACAAGGGTGACTTTGTGTCCGACCGTGCGTAGTGGGGGTAACATGTATACAAGGGTGACTATGTGTCCGATCGATGCATGTTGAGACTAAGTGTCTCCAATTATGGAAAAAAGGAATCCGTGTATTCGGTGAACTAAAAGTTCATATTAAGTGATCACTAGAAAGCCAATATGCATATATGAAATGGAATGATTTATTTATGCATGATATATGAAATGTTTTGACATTTTTGATAAGCATGTTTTGGTTTTACATATTTCAAATAAGTATGAAGAATGCAAGTATGACTTTATAAATGATTTTAAACTTGTTAGAGCTTCCTCACTAAGCATGTTGTGCTTAAGCTCTCTCTTTTCATACTTGCAGAGAAATAGTGATATTCGAGGCTACGTTCGGAGCAAGGAAACCAAGGGGAAGAGTTGTCTCAATTTTTGGTATGTTTTGGCAAATAATTTGGGCTTGGCAATGTGTAAATCAAACCCTTGTGAAGTGTGTGATTTTTGCTTTGGTTAATGTTGTAATAAGACCTATAATGTTTTGGATTATTAATTGATGGACTATGGTGTTGTTTGGATTGTTGAAGCATGTACATGCATGAACGTTCTTGATTTTAATCATATTTTAGGAAGCATGCCTATAGTTTATATGGAGTCTTGATGTTGATAATTGTGTGCTTTAAATTGTTCTTTATGTTTAGGAATTATGCATATAGTTGATGGTGATTAATGGTTGTTTCTTGAGTCGGTTGAATTCACTTGGTGTGACGGAATTTTTAGGTTCCAGGCACAAAGTTTCAAACCTTAGGGAAGGTTTCGAAACCTTTTTCAAATAGTTTCGAAACCTTCAGGAAGGTTTCGAAACCTTGCGGGCAATTTGATTCTGGACCCTTACTGGGCGCTAAAAATTTCGAAACCTTCGGGGAAGTTTTGAAACCTTTTATATAAAGTTCCGAAATCTCTGAGGAAGGTTTCGAAACCTTTGGCTGCCAGGAAATGGAAGTTGCTGGAAATTGCATTTTAGTCCCGAATATCCTTCTTTGTTCAATTAGGGTATCTACAGATGTTATTTTGAGCTGAAATTTCACATGGATGCATAAAGTTGATTAAATTTCAAGATGGATAACTCAATTTTGACGAAGTCCTTATAATCTGTAAGATTTACATTTTGGTCCCTAGATTAATGAAACTTGCAATTGATGATGATAGAATGCTCCGTTTGACTTGAGATTTACCGTAAGGGACACTTGTATGCTTAATTACACTTTGATGGAAAGAATTTTTAATTTGTCATTAGTACGTAAAAGTTTTACGTTTTAGTCCTTAATTTACTTAAGTGTTTAATCGAATGCTTGTATGTGATCGGAATGTTTTCGTTAATGCTTTGTATGAGATCAAGACTTTTAGGAACATAATTAATTATGCACCTAGATAAGAAAAAAATAATATCGGTTTTTAGGGTTGTTTATCGAATTGGACCTTAACGGGTTTAGTTCAATATTCCCCGTGTGACCCGTTAGTGTCGGTTCCGTCTAGGCCGGGCTAAGGGGGTTACAGCCTCACTTTTGATTTGTTTACTTTATGCTTTGGTTGCATTTGGCATGTCATATCATCATGTTATCTTATCTCGCATGTTTATTGTTATGATTCACTTGAAAACACAGTCGATAGGTTGTGTACCCACTGAACTTTCGTAGCTCAGCGTTTTGGAATTTGTTTCCATGCGTAGGTAAGTAAACGGAAGTTCGGGCGGACGTGGCAAAGCACCATCTTTTCGAGACTTCAGCATTGACCGGTTGGTAGAGTACAGTTGCTGGATTATTGGGCTATGTATTCGTAGGACCATTGTTTTAATTGTAACTCTATTTATTTAGTTGTAAGGTCAAATGTTTTATCAAACTTGTATTTTTGAGCTTCGATTTTATTTTGGGTTGATAACTACTTTGGATTTTAAATATTGTTTTAAATTATGTCTTATTTAATGGTTTGACTTGGTTTGGTTTCGAAATTTTATGGATACGGGTTTGGGCTTATGGCCCAAATATGGAACCCGAGTTGAGGTGTTACATTTAGTGGTATCAGAGCCTAGGTTTAGTCAGTTCTAGGATGTCCCCGGGGATAAGAGTCGGGAGTTGTGACAAGTGTCTAGCGAATACATGCCCATGTGTCTTAGTAGTACTTGAAAAGCTGATTTATGATGGTGTAATCCTTTTGTTTGACTGTGCAAAAGTGAATCATGCCTAGGAGTGCAAGAGTTGTTGAGGAGAGTTTGGGATCCCGTGAGGGGAGCTTTGAGGAGGACCACACGTACGAGGTGGATGAGTCGGAAGAAGGTGTTAGGCAAGAGGCGAATTATTTCACCCATCTGCACCGTGCTTTGGATCGAATAGTGAGGGCTATCCCGAGGCGTGCACCTACCCCACGTGAGGCACCTAACGAGAGGGTTCGTAGACAGGGTGCTACGGATTTCTTGGGTTATGGCCAAGATAATCCTGTGAAGGCAGATCAGTGGCTTCGTGATACTCGGTGGCTCATGAGGCAGATGAGGTTGAGGTCTGAGGATAAGTTGTCTTATGTTCTTTCTCTGCTCAAGGAGAATGCGAAAGAATAGTGGGAAACAGTTGAGATGGAGTGGTATCTCGATCAGCCGATATGGGATGACTTCTTGGATGAGTTTGAGAAAAAATATGTGGGCGAGACTCATATCGATCGGTTGAGAGATTAGTTCACCTACCTTGTACAAGGTAATCGTACAGTCTTTGAGTACGAGCAGGAGTTCCTATAGCTGAGTAGGTATACACCCGAGTTGATAGCTACCGAGAAGATGAGGTGCAAGAGGTTTCTGAGGGGTTTGAGGAAAGAGATCCAGACCTATCTGACGGCTAACACACCGCAAGTGTTCTCTGAGTTGACAGCCAGTGCTAAGGCTTTAGAGCAGGTGCAGGGTTTGACATATAGTTCTGCGGGAGGACAAGGTAATGTCAGTGGGAGGAATCAGTCCTCTAACAGCTCCCAGTCTCAGTCTAGGAGGGACAGAAGCCGTTGGAATCAAGGTAGGGGAGGCTCGAATCAGAGTTCGAGGTCTGATCGTAGGTCAGAGTCTGCTGGCCGTAGGAGGCCTTCACCATCGTCCATGATGAGTCCCGAGAGTTCTCAGGGGAGTGCAGGTATGTCAGATTGTAATCAGTGTGGTCGTAGGCACCGTGGTGAGTGTTGAAGACCGAGTCGAACTTGTTTTGAGTGTGGATCTTTGGATCATCTTGTGAAAGACTGTCCTCCTGTTGCTTCCACCGTACTGGTTCAAACACAGAGGACCTCTTATCCGGCTCATAGGGGTCGAGGGTTCTCTAGGGGAGGTGCCAGTCAGACGACCGGCCAACAGAGTAGGGGCACGTTTCAGTCTATCGCTAGGGCACCGGCGAGGCAGTATGCAGTCTGAGCTTAGGAGGAGTGCGAGCCCACCGATGTTATCTTAGGTACTTTCTATTTGTTTTCTGTACCTATAGTAGCATTAGTGGACTCGGGGTCTACACATTCCTATATCTGTAGTGGGATATCGAAACAGTGGGGTTTACCGGCTGAGGACCTAGAGATAGGGGTCAGAGTGACAAGTCCATTGGGTTTGGATGTGTTAGTGGATAAGGTGTATCGTAGGTGTCCGATCGAGGTTCAAGGCTCGATCTTTCCCGCGGACCTTATGGTCTTGCCTTTTCAAGAGTTTGACGCAATCCTAGGTATGGATTGGTTGTTTGAGCATGACGCTAGCTTGAGTTGTAGAGCTAAGAGTCTAAAGTTGAGAGTTGCCGATGGGTCCAAGTTAGTAGTGAGAGGAGGAAAGAATCCTTGTATTCCTAACGTTGTTTCAGCTTTAGCGGCACAGAAGTTGATACAACAAGGTTGTGAGGCTTTCTTAGCTCACGTGGTTGATTCGAGGGTTGAGGTTCCAAGTTTGGAGAGTCTTAGGACAGTTTGTGAGTTTGTTGATGTGTTTCCCGAGTAGTTACCGGGCTTACCACCAGATCGAGAGCGTGAGTTTCGTATAGAAGTGTTGCCAGGGATGACATCGGTGTCCATCACTCGTTACTGTATGGCACTGACAGAGATGAGAGAGTTAAAGAGTTAGATACAATAGTTGTCGGAAAAGGGTTTCATCCGACCGAGTGTTTCACCTTGGGGTACTCCAGTTTTGTTTGTGAAAAAGAAAGATGGGTCAATGAGGATGTGCATTGACTATCGGTAGCTTAACAAGGTAACGATAAAGAATCGCTACCCTCTTCCTAGGATCGACGATCTGTTTGACCAGTTGAGAGGTGCCCGTGTGTTCTCGAAGATAGACTTGAGGTCTGGTTACTACCAGTTGAAGGTAGTTGAAAGGATGTTTAGAAAATCGCTTTTAGGACGCGGTATGATCACTACGAGTTCTTGGTAATGCCTTTTGGACTTACCAATGCTCAGGCAACGTTCATGGATCTCATGAATCGGATCTTTCAGCCTTATCTGGATCAGTTTGTGGTGGTGTTTATAGATGACATCTTGGTCTACTCTCAATCAGAAGAAAGAGAATGATGAGCATCTTCGGGTGGTGCTTCAGACGTTGAGAGATAGATGTCTTTTTGCTAAGTTCAGCAAGTGTGATTTTTGGCTTTCAGAGGTTGCGTTTTTGGGTCACATCGTGGCATTCGATGGGATTCGGGTTGATCCTCAAAAGATCCAAGCTATAGTGGAGTGGAAATCGCCTAGAAATGTCTCGGAGGTCCATAGTTTCCTTGGGCTTGCGGGATATTATCGACGGTTTGTAAAGGGTTTCTCAATCTTGGCATCACCGTTGACTAAGTTGTTACAAAAAGGAGTTCCCTTTGTTTGGAATGAGAGAAGACGACAGTGTTTTGAGCAGTTAAAGGCTTATCTTACTGAGGCACCAGTGTTGACTCAACCGGAGTTAGGAAGGGACTATGTTATTTTCAGTGATGCATCGTTGAAAGGTTTAAGATATGTTATTATGCAAGACGGGAAGGTGGTTGCCTATGATTCAAGGCAACTCAAGACGCATGAACAGAACTACCCTACCCATGATCTAGAGCTTGTCGCAGTCATCTTTGCTTTGAAGATATGGAGGCATTATCTCTGTGGGGAGAAATGCTACATCTATACGGATCATAAGAGCCTGAAGTATCTTCTTACTCAAAAGGAGTTGAATTTGAGACAACGTCGTTGGATAGAGCTGCTAAAGGTTTATGATTGTATGATAGAGTACCATTCGGGTAAAGCAAATGTGGTGGCGGATGCTTTGAGTAGGAAGTCCACGGCGGACTTGAGGGCTATGTTTGCATGTTTGAGGTTGACAGATGATGGTGGTCTTTTGGCCGAGCTTCGAGTGGAACCGAAGTTGGTACAAGAGATAAAAAGGACCCAAGTTTTGGATGAGGACTTGGTAGCTCAGATAGAGGCAGTCCAGAGGGGTGAGGTTACGGACTTTGAGGTACGAGATGGTGGTTACTTTTACTTCAAGAGACGTTTGTGTGTTCCTGCTTTAAAGGATCTGAGGAATCGTATCATGAGGGAGGCACACCGTAGCCCTTATACCGTACATCCAGGGAGTAATAAGATGTACCAAGATCTAAGACCGTTCTATTGGTGGTCTTGTATGAAAAGGTACATCTCAAAGTTCGTGACAAGGTGCTTAGCTTGTCAGCAAGTGAAGGCGGAACATCAGGTTCCTTCGGGTTTACTTCAGCCTATCCAGATTCCACAATGGAAGTGGGATCGGGTCACCATGGACTTTTTCACCACTACACCAAAACTGGTTTTTTGCGGCGTTTTTAATTACATTTAGTGGCGTTTATTAGCACCGCTAAACATATTAGCGACGAAGGTAAAAACGCCGCTATAACCCGCGCCGCAATAGGTCGCGGCGTTTATATTTTAAAAATGCCACTATAATACACGAACTGTAGCGGCGTTTGAAAAGATAAACGCCGCAGTAGGTGTGTATATTAGCGGAGTTTTTATATACAAACGCCACTACTGTTCGTCTACAGTTGTGGCATTTTAGAAAAACGCCGCAACACTCATGTAAATTAGTGGCATTTTTTTTATAAAACGCCACAATTTATCCTATCCACTTTTGGCGTTTATTTTCACAAACGCCACTGATTTTGATGGCTTTTAGTGACGTTTCTTTTACAAATGCCGCTAATTCTACTATATCATTCAAAATTTATTTTATATTGTCATTTTACTACCAAAATTTTTCCTATAATATTCCAACAACAATTATAATTTAAAAATAAATAAAAAATATTCTACCACCAAATAAATTAAGGTTTAAAACATTAAAGTGAAATATATAATTCAATGTTTAACGAGAATAACAATTAAGTAACATCATATCTTAAAATTAACTACAAACCAAATGAGGCTAAAATCAACTAAGGTGAAGAATTCTTTTGTTGGTTCTACTTTAACATCGCCATCATATCTTGAAATTGTTTTTGAAGATTCTGATAGGCTGTTTCTCTCTCTGCTTCTCTTGCTTCTCTCTCTGCTTCTCTTGTTGCTCTCTCTCTGCTTCTCTTGCTGCTCTTTCGGCTTCTCTTTCAGGTTCTCTCCTTTCTTTCTCAGCTTCTCTAGCTTTCATCTCTGCTTGAAATTGAGTTAATTGTTGTTTCAAACGATTAACTTTCGCTTGAGAAGACTGACTTTGTGATGGCATGTATTGAGACGAGTTTAATCCAAAGTATTTGGTCAGTGTTACGAATGATCCTTGACAACGCACTCGGCCATATCTTTCAGGACCTAAAACGTCAGTAAAAACTTGATTTTCGATATCACTAATATTAGCAGAACCATCAGTTGAAACCGTAGCTTCATACTCTGTCCTTTTTTCCCTCATTTTCATCTGATAATCATTTATCAATACATAATAAATGACAACATTATTAACTTTAATGTAATACATAATAAATAATATAATTTTATGGGAAATGATATACCATAATTTCTCCAGCTTCAAGAGTCATTAAAGAGCCATCTTTTTTGTGTAAGTAATATCGAAGAGCTTTAAACGTCCAATGCTAGTACCACTCGTAACAAGCTACAAAATATAATAAAAATGAATATTAACTTTAATGTAATACAAGTAAAAATAATCTTTAGCGAAAGGATAATACCTCTTCATTAGCTATACGAGCAAAGCTCTTCGTCCTTGCTGTGTGAGTAAACTTTTGTTTTTGTCTACTAGAAACACCGACTCGCTCTTGATCCTGTTTAATTTCCAATTTTTATTACGTTTAAATTTCAAATCAATATGATATAATGTAAGTTTTACAAATTTATCGATGTTACCTCTCCTTTTGTTGAACTCCAAAACCTGACTGCATCTTCTCATTAATATCGTAGTATTCCTGGGGGAACATTTTGAAGTTTCTCTTGAAGGCTAAGATCATTCTTGAAATATGTCTTCTTCAAGAAACTCTTATGGTCTCTCCATTTCTTTCCTAAAGCATGCTTCACATAATCATCTGAGACCTCTAATGAAAATTTATCCTAAAAATGACACAATTAAAAATATAAATATTACTATTTAAATATAATGAATTAACTAATACAATAATATTATTACCTTAATAAGATCCAAAGCTTGATTTTTGTTACCATTGGGCATCTAATGCCATGACTCACAATTGATTGGCAAAATTGAAGCATTGCGTGCAACAATGCCTAAATAACTTGCCAAGACACTTGCTTCTGCCCCAATAGGTTGGCCGACATCGTTTCTTGAAACTTTCACACGTTCTCCAACTGGGAGATCGTATAATTCTGTCAAGGTCGTCCGCCCTCTAGTCTTGCATCTTCGACCATTTCCACCTACATAACAAATATATCAAATCAAAACTTATTAAAATAATTTAAATAATAACAAATACGTATAATTCAAATAACTTGTTAAAAATACCTTCTATTTCTATATTTTCCACCGTTTCAGGCACTTGTGAAGATCCAACACTAGACAAATCATCTTCATTTGTTTCTTCCTCTATTCGAGGAACTCGAACAATATTTAAGCTATTTAGTTTCTTCTTAGGCATAATACCTGTAAAAAAAAGAGATTATGATCAGTGAAATAATACAATGTTAAATAACATTAACAAAAACACACAAACTGCAACCAAAAGAGCCCACCCTTGCATAGGATTCTTCCTCGTGTATTGTCTATATTCTAAAGAAAAGCCTGTAATGCAGTTATCTGGTAATACTAATCAATGTGATTTCATTTGGTGGGTACTCCATAAACAAATATGTATACAGATATGTAAGAAAAATAGTTTATTTAAAATATTAAAGTTTTATTTTTATGGGATCATGTGAAGAGACTTTGGATAATCTTCGTTTGGCAACATGTCTGGAGAACTTGGCATTTGGTTTACTTCTAAGTTCTAATCAACCTTTCACTTGCCACAATTAATAACTTCATCACCATGAATTTATAACACACATTTTATTGACATACTAAATCAAGAAGGTGAAACTGTTCTGAACAAGTTGAAAGCCCAAACAGAGAAGTGAAGGAAGATAGACCCAAATTTGAACCCAAAGTAGTTTTAAGGACAGAAACGATTAGACCAATGGTGGGTCAAGTGACACATGGGGTTAGAGCCAGGATATTGAATCAAATCAGTATTTCCAAGCCTTCAAAAGACCAATTAATCAAAACATCGATTGCTGTTCCAAATGAGATTCTATGCCATTTTAAGTGGAATAAAACCTACCAGCTCCCAAGGACAATGACTGGTTCAAAGTAGGAAGGTGAAGCAATGTATGAAGAAGACATTGCGATCACTCTCCACTTCCAGTGAACAGCAAGAAACAGAACTCTCAAAGTATGACAATTAGCAGTGATGTCTTACGAGACTTATGGAGAAAAGATACCACAAACACCTAAGTGAAAGGTACACGTAGAAGAACTCGATAACTCAAATTTCGAATGACAAGACGGAGAAATGCAAAGCCTCGATCATCAATAGATCAAGAACCAAGTTATTAATCATTTTCAAACTTTTCAAGGCCAATGAAAAAACTTAGAGGTCATGTCCACACAACATCAACCTTTCCAGACCATAATACCACCATTATGATATAAATCAACAAAGTTTCTAATAGACTTGACAATGGTACAGAATCAGAATGTCTAAAGTTCTTAATTATACTATGTAAACTAGCAAGTGGTAGATTTTGTGTCAAGTATCCTATGATAAGAAGAGAGAGTGACTTGCAGTAAATCTGACGATGCTCCATCTCATCTCTCCATAATCTAATAACTAGAAGTACATCATCGAAGTAATCGTCTAAAGGAAGAGTACATCTGTGTCACTTATTTCTTGAAGAATTTGTCCTGTTTAAATTCGAGACCTCATAGTTTCATTTGAAACTTATGAAGATGAATGCAATGTATCTATAACACATTAGTACTATTCAGTTCCAGTTAAGTGCATCAGGCAAATTAGAGGAGCTTTAGTTCACAACCTAAAGATGAAAGCAATTTGCACTTTTGCAAATAATATAATGTTAAATAACCTACTGTGGCGCCAATAGACATTCTACGTTTCCTCCCTTTTCTAGTTATGTTGCATCTATCAACCGCTACCACTACATTAGCTTATTCTAGAAATGTTGGATGATTTAAGTCAAATATCTACATCAATTTAATGTAAAAAAAAATATAAACTTACATCACAAACCAAATTCAACTTCAGAACTTTTAAGCAACTGATATCTCGCTGTTTAGAACTCAAGCACAGAGAACTTTTAAGCAACTGCCGGCGAGGTAAGGGCGTGGGTTCTGACGAGGCAACGCTAATGGATGACAGACTAGAGGACGGCGTGGCTTCTGACGGTGTCGATTCTAACAAAGAAAGGACGGCAACCAAACGGTGAGGAAAAGGGACATCGATCGGTAGAAAGGGTTTGAAAATTTGGGGGAAATTCGTTATTGTTGGATATAATATCAGAGGGGTCAAAACGGTGTGAGATTTCTGCATTTTATAAAAGCAATTTGTGGCATTTATAGTAAAACGCCACTAACAAATACTTTTTATGGCGTTTGTTAAAAAAAATCACTGTGTTCCACATCTACTGTGGCGTTTTACCCAAAAACACCACGAATAATTAGGCCTGGTGTGGCGTTTAACTTAAAAATGCCACTAACTTTAGTTATTTATGGCGTTTCCTTTAAAAACGCCACTAAGTATAAGTTAGTTGTGGCGTTTTCTCTACAAACGCCGCTATTAACGCTGCTATATGTCGATTCTGGTGTAGTGCATGGGATTGCCCTTGACTCAAAGGAAGCATGATGATATATGGGTTGTAGTTGACCGGTTAACCAAGTCTGCTCACTTCTTGCCTGTGCGCATGGACTTCAATTTGGAAAGGTTGGCTCAGTTGTACATCAAGGAGATCGTGCGATTGCATGGAGTGTCATCCTCGATCATATCAGATAGGGATCCTCGGTTCACAGCAAGGCTTTGGAAAAAGATCCACAGTGCTTTGGATACCAAGTTGCACTTTAGCACAGCTTTTCATCCACAAACCGATGGTCAATTTGAACGAGTCATTCAGATTCTTAAAGACATGCTTCGGTGTTGTGTTGTGGACTTCGAGGGTAGTTGGGAGGAACAACTACCATTAGCTGAGTTTGCTTACAACAACAGTTATCAGTCATGTATCAAGATGGCACCGTTTGAGGCGTTGTATGGGCGCAAGTGTAGGACACCTTTGTGTTGGACCGAGCTCAATGAAAGACGGATTGTGGGATCCGATCTAGTTAAGTAAACAGAGGAAAAGGTTCAGATCATCAAGGAAAGGTTACAAGCTGCCTTCGATCGTCAAAAGGCTTATGCGGATAAGAACAGGAAGTACATCGAGTATGAGGTTGGAGAAAAAGTGTTCTTGAAGGTGTCACCGTGGAAAGGGATCATCCATTTTGGGAGGAAAGGCAAGTTAAGTCCAAGGTTTATAGGACCGTATGAGGTGCTTGAGAGAGTTGGGCCAGTGGCTTATCGGTTAGCTTTGCCTCTAGACTTGGCACGCATCCACAATGTGTTCCACATATCGATGTTGAGGCGTTACTGTTTAGACCCTTCGCATGTGTTGTCTTCAGAGGATGTTGAGGTTAATACGGATCTAACCTATGAAGAAGAGCCGGTAAGAGTGCTTGATAGGGGAGTCAAGGAACTTCAGAACAAGTGTATCCCTTTCGTTAAGATGCTTTGGAGAAACCACGGAGTCGAGGAGGCTACGTGGGAGGTCGAAGCGGACATGAGGTTGCTCTATCCGCACTTGTTTCCCCTAGATAAATTTCGAGGATGAAATTTTCTTTAAGGAGGGGAACGTTGTCATGACCCGAGTTTCGGAACTCGAAGTCGGGTTAACCCGAGGTTGTGGGCTCGTTGTTGTTGGGCTTTTGGGGCCTTGTTAGGCCTAAGGGTTGTTGTTGGGCTTGAGTTAAATGAAGGTTTGGGGGTAGTTTGGTAAATGACTTTTTGGATGTTGGAAAAGGGGAAATGGGTGTTTAATTTTCTGCATTTTTGTAGAGAATGATATCACCACCTTTTCTCTCCTTCTTCATCCTTTCTCCACCATTTCTTTCCCCAAGAACCATCATCAAAGGTTGGTTTTTGGTAGTCAAGCTTGGGAAATCTCGTTTTAAGGTAAGAAGGATTTTTGTTCATCTCAAAAGGATCTATCTTTCAAGGTAAGAGTTGTTTTAAATGGTGGAGGTAAGGTTTTGTTGGGGGTTTTTGTGGAAGAACGGGAATGTTTTTGTATGAGAGTTTTAGGATGTTTTTAAGGTTGTTTTAGCTTTCTTAAATCATCTAGATAGATTGGTAATAGTTTTGTCATCTTCTTTGTAGTTGGAGAGCAAGGAGAGCCTTCAAGAAGCTTGGGAAAGGAGAAGGTTTGAGGGTTGGTTGTGGAGCTTCTTCAGCTCGTTTGTGAGGTTGGTACACTTCCAAATCCTTTTCATTTCATGTGCATTATCATTTTAGCATGCTTGTTTGATTATGTGATAGTTTGGCTAGGATAGAGCCTTTGCATGCTTTAATGGTGTTTTGATTTATGGTTGTTGATAATGAGTAAAAGGGTTAGAAACTCACTTAAACTACTTCATAAATGAGTAGTAATGATTTGGGATCGATTGGACTAGTTTGGATTAAGGTTCTTAAAAATTTAAAGCTTCAAACCTTTAATTCGTGCAGGGGGTATCGATACACGGGACACTGGTATCGATACCCCTGAGAGAAAAGTGAACGTGTTGGATAGGGGTATTGAACCATGGTTCGATACCGAGCCCTCTAGTAGCATTTCTGGTTTGATGCTGGTATCGAATCCGGAAGGCCTCCTTAGTTGACCTTTGAGATGGTCAAAGGGTATCGATGTTAGTATCAATACCCATGTTTCGATACCTTTTTTGGGTGGGTATCGATATAGGGTGTTTCGATACCCTTGTAAACTTTCGACAAGTTGAGTAATAGATGTGGTTCGGTAAGGGTAAATTAATGTAATAATGAATCATATACCAATGAAATGAATCGTAACCACCTTTAAGTTGGTAGGTCGTGATAAGTCTTGATATGAGAAATTACGCTTGCATGATCGGTTTTGGCTTGGTTGAGTTTTATTTTGATGTAAGATCCTAGGTGGATCATCTTGTATGGTTTGATTCATTGTTTGATGGGATCCGGATACCCAGTGAGTGATAATGTTGCAACACAACGAAGACCATCCGATGTGAGATTCCGGGTGATGTATCGAAGACCATCCGATGTGAGATTCTGGGTGATGACTTTGCTCGATGTGAGATTTCGAGCCCCACTCGATGTGAGATTCCGACTGAAGACTCGATGTGAGATTCCGAGTATACTAGCTCGATGTGAGATTCCGAGCAGCCCGATGTGAGATTCCGAGCCGGGTGAGTTCCCTAGTGTCGGGTTGGCAATGGGCCTCACTATTGATTTATTTACTTTATGCTTTGGTTGCATTTGGCATGTCATATCATCATGTTATCTTATCTCGCATGTTTATTGTTATGATTCACTTGAAAGCATAGTCGATAGGTTGTGTACCCACTGAGCTTTCATAGCTCAACATTTTGGAATTTGTTTCCATGCGTAGGTAAGTAGACGGACGTTCGGGCGGACGTGGCGGAGCACCATCTTTTCGAGACTTCAGCATTGACCGGTTGGTAGAGTACAATTGCTAGATTATTGGACTATGTATTCGTAGGACCATTGTTGTAATTATAACTCTATTTATTTAGTTGTAAGGTCAAATGTTTTATCAAACTTGTATTTTGGAGCTCTGATGTTATTTTGGGTTGATAACCACTTTTGATTTTAAATATCGTTTTAAATTATGTCTTATTTAATGGTTTGACTTGGTTTGGTTTTAAAATTTTATGAATACGGTTTTGGGCTTATGTCCCAAATGTGGCACCCGGGTTGAGGGTTACAGTTTGATCTTGTAGCTCTTTTTACAGTTCATGTTGTCATATCTTTGTTTTATTTATATTTGCTCTTGAACAACTCTGTTAAGTGCGTGTTATGTTATTGTGATCGTAAAATAAAATAAATTTAGAGTACTTTTTATCTTTCAGTATTCTTATTTCGATTTCGATTCACTCAAACGAAGAAGAGAATTTTAATAAAATTCTTTTCTTCTAAATAAATTGTAAATTAATATTTGTATTATTAATAAAAAAAATTTAAAGTTCTAATTTTTAAACTTTTAAGACGTTTTAAATATAAATTGAAGACTTTATTTGCTTATTTTTAAAAACTGTTAAATATAATAATAAATATATAAAACAATTTATGATTAATTAAGTAACTATAATAGATAAATAAATTATTATTTATTTAATTGATAACCAATTTATATTAGACAATAATTTTTTATTAGTCAAACAAAGGCTTTCGATAATCGTACGAAAACATCATATCGATATGGTTAAATATAAGGGTTTGTAAAAAAAATCTGATTCAATTGATCTGATTTATTGATTCGATCCGAAATTTTAGATATCTGACTCATTTTTTATTTTTCGAATAATTCAGATCGAATATCCAAAAATTTTGGATCAAACACAGATAGTATTTCACTTTTGGATCAAATATATGATTATTCGATATCCGATAATTCAAATTTTTTATAAGTATAAAATTAATTATATTCGATATTTTTACTTGTTATATATGAAATTTTGAAATTTTCATATATAAAAATATTTCTATATTCAATAATTTATTGATTGTATATTTGAAAGCCCAAATTCTTTTATAAATAAGACCGTCAAATTAAAAAATAGTTAAATTAAATTATAAATTCAGAAATTCAAATATTCAAAAATCTGATCCAAAATTTCTGATATCCAAAAACTTGGATATTCAATTTTTTTAATTGAATATAAATCATTAAATTATCGATACAAAAATTTTAGATATACAAAATTTCGGATCAAATAAAATCAAATAATCCGAAATAAGTTAAATGTACATGATCACCTCAATCCCTGAGTTGGGATTTGTCTTCTATAAAATACTTTATTATGAAATTTGTTAATAATAAAACATTGATAATCAAGTGTATAAGCCTACTGATAGTTTTAGTTTTCCATCTAACGGTTCTCTATATTGTACGTTGTCCATAATATATTCATCCCAGCTGTTCACCAACATTCACTTCTCCTATTGGTTAGTCCGCTGTAAAGAAATGAGCACTCTATTTTCAAAAATACCATAAAAACTGCACCTTCTCTTTACTTGGCAAAATATGCCCATTTACGTAAATAAATTCCCACCATCTACGATCCAGCGCGACCGGTTCCACCCGTGCGACCCGCAAATCATTTACGTGGCAAAATATTACTGGATATATTTAGGATGTTGAGATATTTAGCAGATCAAAAATATCTGGCTAAGTAATCCACGTTGGCAGATCGATCTGGAATCTGGCGTTGCACTTTTTTCTCCCCCCCCCCCTATTTTCCCTTGGAAAAAGAAATTATCTTTTTTTTTTCCTTGTCCCAATTAGCCGCCCGATTTCCACGCAGATATCTAAAAATCTCCTTAGATTTTACACTCTTCTTTCCGATACCGATACCTTATGGGGCACCTCCGGTGCCTGTAGCAATGCCTATGTACGGACACATGGGTATGCATCAAAGAGGGTTCCATCATCAGCAGAATGGGTATGAGGCGAATTCGTACGGGAGGCAGCAGAGAGATTGGCCAGGTGGGAATAATATGGATCAGTGATGTATCCCAACCATATGGCCCCAATGATAAGTTAAATTAGCTGGTTCGTTTGTACAAAGGTTAGTTCCTTTCTTTCTTTTTCAGTATTAGAGTATGATTTTTCAGCTTTATTGTCTGGTTGAATTTTAGTTGCAAACTCATGATTGTATATACCATGCTGAATTGTTTGAAAATTTTGGTTCTTCTTAGTAAAGCAATCTTGAGGTATACTGTGATGTACAATATTGTCGGCTTTGGAACATGCATAGGTGTGACAATGGGGTTTAAACAGATTAAGAGGCAATAATTACGTATTTGTGCACATCTAGAAGAAAAGGAATCAGTTTTCCTCTTATGCTACTCTATTAAGTTACTTGATTATGATTGATGCCTGTTTTGCATAAAGAATTACTGTATGATTGTGTACTTGTTTGTTTGTAAGCATACAAAATAATTGTATTATGATAAGAAATTTAGATTTAATGTGCAATATTATTTGTGAATTTGATTTGGTGTTGTTATATACATGAAACTTTGCTTTTGATTTTGTTGTATATATATATATATAAATCCAGATACTTAATGTTGGGTGTATCTAATCGTTTGTGCATATATGTAAATGTAACATGGTGTCTCTAAACTTAATATCAATTGCCATGTATTTCACAATCTTTTAGATACATCAAATTAAATCACTGAACTTTTAAGATGCACCTTAGCATACATACATGATTTATATCTTAAGTACAATCAACACTAGGATTTCGTGTAGAGTTATGTATGCATTTTGAACCAATTATTCTGATGAGAATTACTTAAAGGAGTTAGTATAAGTGAACTAAGGTATTAATAATTAGAAGTTTACTGATGTAACTTAATGGAACTAAATGTTTGTGGTTTATATAAAGTTTGATGCATTTAAGTGACCTAAAATATAAATCACCTTTATAATTGTGTTAGTTCTTTGAGAAAATTGAATCAAACCCAAAATCTCATGCATCAAAACAAGGTTCATATAGTACACACATTGAGGTTTTGCTTTTCGAATAGTTTTTTAACTTCATGTATAGTTTTGAAAATTTATCCCTTTTCGGGTAGTTTTAGTATACCCTCTTACTTTGTGTGCATTGGACAGCCTGCATTCATTTACCATTGCCAATTCTATTTTCTACATTCTTAATTTATTGTCACAGGTTCGGTAATCGATTGCGAAGTGGTTTTGCTCAAGGTTGGTTGCTCTTAGATTACTGGTGATGAAACCATAGTTTTTCCTGTTTCTTAAAACGACAGTCTTAGAGGGAATCGATTTTATGTTTCTTATGTCCATCGATCATTGGACTCGTGGATTAAATTTTCATTAAATCTTTGCATCCCAACCTATTCTTTTTTTATGAACTTGGTGTTCACTTTGACATTCTGAAACGGCTTTGGGTTCTTATGGTTTTTGGACAAGTGTGATGTGAATGAGAGTTGACAAAGAGATAACCAAACCTCTCACTGTCAGGGTATTATTGTTTTCTTGAGTTAATTAGCATTAGGGAATTTTGTTATTCACTAGATAATTATCATTAACTTGTGTATTATTCAATATATTAATCCTGTTTATTGTTTTATGACTTTATGACCTTTTTCCTTTCAGAGAACTTTTTTTTCTCTCTATTGGCTTGAGCTGGTAGTAATTAGCAGGCTCAAATTTTATGTTGAACACAAAACCAGGGACAATTCAAAGATCGAAGGGTTTTATATAATTTATAAAAATTAAGTCTTTAATTTTTAAAAAAAGTATATGTTCAATGACTTGTTGGTTTGTGGTAAACTAACTTATTCATAGATTATGGCTTATTTTTAGGAGTTATATCTGTGTTATAAGTTTATTAATGGATTCTGTCTTTATGATTTCCTATGGGTAAGTGATGATAACGGGCCAGATTTGAATCAGATTTAGTTGGGTCCAAATCAATTTTTATATTATGGATTCAGATTCATTTTTATCATGGATTCAGATCCGTCTTAGATTTGTGAGTCTAGAAAATTAATATCCAGATCTAGATCCAATGGATCTCACAAATTCGGGTCCAAAAAATTGGATCTATTAAAAATAATCATTCGACCTTTTTTGAACGTAATAAAGTTATATAATATGATAACTTTCTTATATAATGTTAATTATATTCATCATTTCACATCATCTTCACAATCTTAATTAATAGTCGAACAAGCATGAATTCCTTTAGACTTTTTGTTATAAATATATAAAAAATACAATAGAGAATAATATGAAATATAAAATCTACTATTATATATTTATATGTATTTTAAAACCAAATGTGAATTTTTTAATAAATAGATAAACGAATCTGGATCTTGATTCGTATCTTAGTGTCAGACCTGAAACAAGATCCGTACTAATCAGAAGGTCTAAATTCAGTCTAATTCTATCGGATTTAAAATTTTAGAATACAACCCCTATAAAACAGATCTCAACCAATGAATTCAGATCAAATTCAAAATCCATTGACATCCTTATCCATGGGTCACCGCCTATGACGAAAGCAGTGGTGCTGCCTGCAGCAAAGGATAACGAAAGCTTTTTAAAATGGAAATTAAGGGATCGCATGTTGGGCAGGCACAATTAGGTGAGGAAACTTTACCTTTGGAGAAGCACAATGGTCGCTCCATATGGCAAATTCTAATCTATGATTATTAATTGACTGGCTATTCAATTATTGGGAATAAATTGACTTTCTTTTTATTTTTAGATAAATTATTTAAATAATTATTTAGGGTTGATTTTATATGATTATAATTTTAGGTTAAAAGACTTTTTTTATCTTTAAATTTGATAAAAAAAATCAATGTCGTCCCTCAACAAAAAACACATTTAATGTGGTCTTTATGAAATTGATCAAATTGATCCTTTCAATAACGTTGATTTTTACGGTACTGACATGATAATTAACAGTGATAACATAGTGGTTCACAATGCTGACATAGCGATCCACGATTCTAACGTGACAATATATATGGGATGATGATATAAAGGGACTAAATTAATTATTTTAATTGAACTTGAAGACATAATTAATTTTTTCTGTCGAGGTTTTAAGAGCATAATTGATTTTAATTAAAAGTTCAATAAGTTACTTTATACTTAAGTTAAAATATAAGAAATTATGAAATTATTTAAATTTTAAAACTTGATTTTAAGATTGATGAATCTTAAAGGGACTAAATTGATGATATATGGGATGATGATATAAAGGGACTAAATTAATTATTTTAATTGAACTTGAAGACATAATTAATTTTTTCTGTCGAGGTTTAAGAGCATAATTGTACTTAAGTTCCTTCATAAGTACATTTTCATAAGGTTTGGCGCACTAAGAGTTATCATCAGTGATGAAGGCACCCACTTTGACAACAAGTTAATTGCCAAGGCATTATAGAGATCCGGGGTAAGACACAAGATAGCCACGACATATCACCCTCAAACCAATGAGCAAGCCAAAGTCTTAAATCCTGAAATCAAGTAGATATTGGAGAAGGTGGTGAATCCGAAAAGGAAGGATTGGTCATCGAAGCTTGATGAATCTTTATGGGCATACCGTACTGCATTCAAAACCTCATTGAAAATTTCTCCATTTAAATTGGTCTATGGCAAAGCAAATCACCTTCTAGTCGAACTAGAGCACAAAGCTTATTGGGCAATTAAGAAGCTCAATTTTAATGCCCAACTAGCTGGAGAAAGAAGGCTCTTAATGTAACACCCTAAAACCGGGCTAATAGAAAGGCTCGAATAATTCGTGAATCAAATTGAATTACATATTAATTTGATTAGGATAAATGGGTCAAATTAAATTAAATAAGAAATTCTAGCATTGCATGATAAAATATGAAATTCCCTAGACTACCCTTCGTAATATGCTAACTCTAGTTATAGCTAAAGGGCAAATTGGTCTTTTTATACTCATTAATGAGTAAGGAAGAATCACCCCCTTTCCTTCATCTTTCTCTTTTCACAATAGCAACAAGAAAGGAGAGGAGAGAAGGAAGCTTTGAGAGAAATCCATGGGGGCTTGAAAAGAAAGGCTTAAATTCTTTGCATGGAAAGGAAGATTTAATAGGAAACCATATTCGATTGATTTGGTAAGCTTTCATTTTCCTAAACCGAAAATTTTAGAGTTTTTATGCTTTTGGGATTTGAACAATTGATGATGCTTTGGGTTAAATTAGGTTGCTATAATGCCTAATCTAAGGTTATTACTAATTTGGTTTTTGATGTTGAGGCATGAACAAATTAGCTAGAAGCTTGGAACTTAGATTTTACAAAGTCATAAATGAGTTGAATGGTTCGAATAATGGGTGAAAATGGGCATTAGTTGATGTTAATTTTATGGTTGAAATGCTGGAAATTTGCAAGAATAAGGTGGGAGTATAAATTGAAGCCATAGAATGAAAAGTTAGCCGAAATTACTTAGAAATGCTATTCCGAGTAGCCATCTACGAAAAATTCCCTAGGCCTCGTTTGGAGGAGTTAGGAGTTGAAATTTTGCAGTATGATGCTCTTGTATATCTAGTTTAAGGGAAAATTTACGGAAACCCAATCCGAGTTCGGTAGAAAAAGTTATAAGCTTCTCCATAGGGCTGTTCGGGCAATCCCGAAAATTTCAGACAGGTCTGATTCGAATGAATTCTGGTACTGATCGAGAAAGTATTAAAATATGAGATTAGTTTATCCTTGTAGAGGATCCTCTTAGCTTTCCAAAGAGGTATAATAAGTTCGAATCGGACATGGGATCTAGGAGATACGATCAAATTACGGAAGGGTAGCAAAACTGTTTTTAACGGATAAATGTACATGCTTATATTAGTTAAAGCTTAAGATCACTTGAGTTAAGTGATTATGATGTGTTCTAATAAATGTATATATTTGTATATGGAATTACTAGATAATCAAAGAGAAGAAAATATCGAAGAGGAAGAAAGACTCGAGCAAACTCGAAAGATGGGCAAAGGAGTCGTGATATACAATCCTTGAGTTGCTTGGAGAAATTGTGAGTGTGACAAACCTTGGGTTAGGACCTAGGGTCCTAACTATCTTTTTATTATTTGATTTATTTGTATTGTAACCGGACTAATGAAATATTTGGTAATACGGGAAGGAGGATTAAATGTTAATAACTTGTTTGATGTCATGTTTAAGTGCTAGATGTTAGACTAGCTTAGAACATTTGCATAGCTCGGAAATGCCGAGATAAGTAATGGCACGCGGCTATGGATGCCAGGTACGTAAGTCATGCATGAGGCATGCTTAGATTGATTGATTATTCGATTTGTATCATGATGTGAATGATTTGATATGATTGTATGATATTCGTTTTTGATACAGTAGCATGACATATGCTTTTGACTTGTTAGCATGATATATGCTCTTGAAATGTTAGAATGATATGCTTTGGCTATGCTAGCATGATGTATATGCTTTTGAAATGGTAGTTGATGTTAATGCATTGGATATTAGCATGATATGGACAACCTATGTGATAAGAAACTTGCTTAATACAAATGGAAAGATTAAATGAATTGGAAACTCTGATTGAGCCTTGGTCAATAGTTGGTCATAGGTAGTAAGGCATGCCTAGGGTTTGAGCTCATTTGTTAGTTTGCCCAGTACTTCGGTACTTCTGTTTAGTACTTCGGTACTTCTGTTGGTACTATGGGTACCTTTGTTGGTGGTTAGTCACCATTTGTAGATACCGTGGGTATCTTTTGTTAGTGCCTTCGTGGCACTTCTGTCAGTACCTTTGTGGTACTTCTGTTGACCCCCGCTTACCTAGTCAAACTATACCAAGGCATCATTTGTAACTAATTCGAAAGATTAAAATTATAATCTTGCTATTGAGCATCCGATAATGATATTGCCATGAGCATTTGATATGTTATTGCCTTTGTGCATCTGATAATGATATTGTAGTGAGCATTTGATATGTTATTGCCTTTGTGCATCCGATAATGATATTGCAGTGAGCATTTGATATGTTATTGCCTTGGTGCATTCGATAATGATACGGTTATGAACATTTGATATGAGGTTGCCATTAAGCATTTGAGCATGAAACTGTTATCGAGCATCTAGTTGTAAATTCGGTTTGCATGCTAGTAATATGATACATGAAAGTGAATCGAGCATGAAAAGCATGATACTCTTTACACATGATCGAAATGTTAGTATAAACATGATGGATTGCTAAATTTTGGAGTATGTTATGCTAATATATAAATATATAATGTCTAATTGGTTAGACTTAGGGCTGCCTCACTAAGTACTTCGTAAGTACTTACCACCTTTGTTTCCTCCTTCCCAAATCAACAGGTTGTCGAACTAAGGAGATTGATCGGGTTCGGTCGCGAGCAAGGACACCAAGCAAGCCTAAGTATGGTATTTTGCACTTTTGTAACTCCTAGCTTATGGTGGCATAGAGAGCATGCTTAGAATTGTTCATGCATTTTGATATTTTGATCATGATTTATATATATATATATATATATATATATATATAATCATTTGAATATTCGGTATGTAAGCCATAAGGCAAGGTAATTGTAATAGGCTAGTCTTATATATTTTGGAGATTGATCTATGGTATGTTTATATCGACCTCGTATGAAGCATGCAATGTGTAAGCTATGGAATTGGTAGGAGAATCCTTAGAAACACACTATATATATATTTATATATGTTAGTCACATAGTGAAATGCAAGTCATAAGGGTAACTGAATTGTTAGATGGCATATGGTGGTATGAATAGCCATTTGGTTAGAAATCATAGCCTTGGTATGTTGAAGGTCCATGAATGATTAAATTTGATACTGGTTTGGCTAGATGTTAGAATTGGTAAGTGAATGATGCTACCTAAATATGTTGAATATTGCCCCTTATGGTTTAGGAATGGTTTAGACCATATAGGTGGTCTTTTGGTAGAGTCTAAGTGTTTAAAAAGATAGAAATCTGGAAATTGGGCGTGGGTATCGATACCACTTACATGGGTATCGATACCACCTTTGACAGAAACGAAATGGCATCGAAGCATGGTTCGATGCCAAGCTTCATTAAGACCCCCCTGGTTCGATGCCAGTATCGAGCCAGGCCCCTTTTAGCCTTAAGCCATTGATTCCTAAGAGTAGACCAGCATCGATACCTGGTTCGATACTGGGTCTTCCAGTAACGAAATGGCATCGATGCCAGTATCGAACCAGGCTACTTAACTTTAGTCAACGAGTCAACAAGGAGGTCCAGCATCGAAACATGGTTCGATACTGGGACTTCCAGTAACGAAATTGCATCGATACCTGTTTCGAACTAGGCTCACTAGCCTTGGTCAATGGGTCAACACAGTTGACCTGTATCGAACTAGGGTTTGATACCCCTGTTCCGATACCCCTCTATAGGGAGTATCGATACTCCTAGTTAATTTCGGTTCAGCTCGAATATGAAAAATTTACCTGACCAATAAGATGATATTAATGATGATTGAACGAATTAATTTGGGTTACAGTTTTAGATCACGTTTAGTGGTGATTGTAATTGATAAATGAATGAAAATTAAAAATCGAAATGGTTAATTGTATAAGTGTGGAAAAAGTTTAAATTGGCCCCAAAATTAATAGAATTTACATATAATTGACTTGAATTAACTCACAAAATAATCGAAATGTTTTGGATTTGGATACAAGATTGGTCTAAAATATAAGTTTGAATGTCCGGTCGATACCTCCGTCTCCTAACCCGGGGCGAGGGTGTCACACTTAAAGTTGAATGAGATGAAAGAATTCAGAGCCCAAGCGTATGGAAATGTCAAGCTCTACAACGAGAAAATAGAAAAATGACATGACCAAGCGGTTTTGCCACGACATTTTTAGACTCGTCAACAAGTGATCTTATTTAGTTCAAGGTTGAAACTCTTTCCTGGGAAACTGAAATCAAGGTTGTCTGGGTCATTTGAAGTACATCACGTTTATCCCTATGGAGCTAGATATCAAAAGCATTGAGGCCTCCATAGGGTTAAGAATGACATTGCTTAAACACATTTTGTTACTCCTCCTCAGGAACACATCTTCAAATAGCCTGAGTTGCACATTGCTTAAACAAAAGAGGCTTGTCCCTATAATAATGCTTAACATTATGTAGGAACCGCTTATTTCCTTGGTGAGTAAGATCATAAGGTATAACACCGTTAACCAAAAATTTAACAATATCGGCATACCATGGTATTGTCGATGCAATCAATAATTTATCATCCGAGAATTCATCATCAATCTCTAAACGATCATCTTCATTGTCTCCTTCTTCCATCCTTGACAAATGATCAACCACTTGATTTTTCGTTCCTTTCTTGTCCTTAATTTCAATATCAAACTTTTGAAAAAGTAAAATCCAACAGATTAAATGAGATTTGAAATCTTTCTTAGCAATAAAATACTTAATTGTTGAATGATCAATATGGACAATTAGTTTATTTCCAATAAAATAAGAACAAAATTTAAGAAATACTAATACTAGCGCAAATAATTCTTTTTTCGTGGTTGTGTAATTCAATTGAGCGTCATTAAGGGTTTTACTAACATAGTAAATCACATGAAAGATATTACCTTTTCGTTGGCCTAAAACTACCTCAACCTTAACGAAAAAATCACTTGCATCACATATAATTTCAAAAGGTAGAGACCAGTAAGGTGGGACAATAATGGGTACCAAGGCAACTTGCTTTATTAAGTTCTGAAATGTTGTGTCGCATGATTTATGAAAGTCAAATATTTTATCCTGTTCAAAAAAATTACACAAAGGTTTAGAAATTTTAGAAAAATTATGAATAAACCTTCGGTAAAACTTGCATGACCAAAAAAACTTCGAATTCCTTTAACCAAAAAAGCATGTGACAGTTCTGGTTGGAATAAACCTCCCTTTTTCGGTACACAATGTACCGGGCTTACCCATTGTTGAGTTAGTCAATCAATGAAATTAGTCAAGAGGGGGGTGAATTGGCTATTTAAAATTTGGTGGAAGATTTTTGGTAAAAATAGAGAAAATCAATGACACAAGATTTATAGTGGTTCAAGCTTCAAAACAAGCTCTACATCCACCACCTTAGCTCCCACTAAGGATTTTCAGACCAATTCACTAGATGAATTCAACCTTTTTCTAGGTTCAAGGGCTAACCTTTACAAACAAGCAAATTTTCTACCCAAAATTGACTTAAAACTCACCAACGATTATAAGAATTGAAAGATGGCAAATAGGGTTTCTCTCACAAGAATAAAATGCCCCAATTACAGATTTGCTCTTACCAAACTCAATTACAAAGAAATAAATTGAAATAAAAGAGTTGGGAGTTCAAAGATTTGCAATGAAGTGCTTTGGAGTTGGATTGGAATGCTTGGATGTTGCTTGAGGTTCAATAGTTGTTAATGCTGCTTGAAATGCTTCAATTTATACCTTCTCATTGATTTCTAACCGTTGAGGTTGTTGGAAACATAAATAAAGATGTTAGAGCTTCATCTTTCCATCATAAATGCACTCTGCAACAGTTGGTATCGAAACACGGGCTACTTGTTTCAAAACATTCCACAAATAGAAAGAGACGTTGTGCATTTAATAGAGGTGTATCGAAACAGGTTTCGATACTTGAGTAGATTGTGAAGTTTGGTATCGAAACGGGTTAACCACCATTTAAAGCTTAACTGTCTCCAATGGTCAAGATATTTAATGCTTAAAAGAACTGTTGGGGATTTTTAAGGGTATCGATACTAGTATTGAAACGTTGAGTCATAATTTTAAAATATTTAAAAATTAAAGCCTGTTTCGATACTTGGTTCGAAACAATTGTTGGCAGCGTGGTTTCGGTATCGAAACGTGTATGGATACTTGTTCTAAGTCTCAAGAATAAATCTTTGAAAAAATGAAGGGCAGTATCGATACCAGTTCTATCGGTATCGAAACGCTCGTATAGAAAACACTTAGAAAAATATTTTAATGTTCTTGGTTTGACTTGAATCTTAATGTTTGACTTAGGAACTTAAAAATTTATTACAAAAATAGTCCTTGAACATAAATGTTATATCAATATCAATTTTAGTTTTACACCCGTTTACTATCTGATATAGGATATATGATTATGGCATCAAGCCATTTGATGATCTCTTTCATGACAACCTCCTTCATAGTCGGGTTAAGCCTCCTTTGTGCCTCAATTTATGGCTTATTATTTTTCTCCAAAAGGATTTTGTGCATGCATGCTGCCAGAATAATTTCCTTTAAATCAACAATTATCCATCCTATGGCCTTCTTGTGCCTTTTCAACATGTCGGTCAATTGCATTTCCTATTTGGGCTGCAACTTAGAAGAAATTATTACGGGCAATGTATCATTAATTCTCAAATAAGTATATTTCACTTGCCCTATAAATGATTTGAATTCAAGAATTGAATATTGATCAATAGATGGTTTTTCGATCTTACCTCCTTTACCTAAATAATCAATTGGTTTGAAGTACATACCTGGACGACTACCTATCCAATTTGCTTCTCGTTGTTCTTCTTCATTTCGTTCTTCGATTCCATCATGTTTGACATTTTAATTGTCAAGGCAATTTGAAATGATATCTTATTTTACTCCAAAATTGAATTCGGTGGTTGCTTGAATGACCTTGCATTCTCTAAATCATCAGCATGTTTAAGAGTGTGAAAAACGTTTATAGTTAGGGATTTGGGTTATTGGATATAGAAGGTCGGTGAAAGAAAGAGTGAATGGTAATCATTGAATCAGAAGAAAAAAATAAAGTGTTTAGTAATTTAGAAACTAATTGCTATCAGTTTGGTAGTATCAAATCCAATAGGGGCTTAATGAATATTAACCTAGTGAGTAAAGACTCTCCCATCACTATTCAAAGCATACCCTTTCCAATCGATTTGTTTGTACTACCTATATGTGAATTTGATCTAGTATTAGGGTTAGGCTGGTTAGCAAAACATGAAGCTTGGATTGATTGTCAAAATAAGAGGCTTTATCTTCGGGGCTTAGAAAAAGAGTCTATCTTGCTTATTGATAAGAAACCTACATCAATGTTTGCTGCTATGGTTTTACGTGACGAATACGATTTTGGATTACCATCTATCCCTATTGTATCTGAATTTACTGATATTTTTCCCGAGGAACTCCCTGGTCTTCCTCTAACTAGAGAAGTAGAATTTAGAATCGAAGTCCATCCTGGGACAGATCCAGTGTCCATCACTCCCTATAGAATGACACCTATTCAGCTTAAGGAATTAAAGAAACATCTTAAGTAATTACAAGATAAAGGTTTCATCCGACCTAGCTCGTCTACCTGGAGTGCTCCGGTCTTGTTCGTGAAGAAGAAAGATGGAACGATTAGACTTTGTATTGATTATAGGCAACTAAATAAGCTCACTATCAAAAACAAATACCCTTTGCCAAGGATTGAAGATTTATTTGATCAGCTTAAGGATGCTTCATTGTTTTCAAAGATTGACCTACGATCGGGGTACTATCAGATGAAAGTAAAAGAAGAGGATGTACCTAAGACAGTCTTTCGAACTCGTTACGGTCACTTTGAGTTCCTTGTGATGCCATTTGGGCTAACAAATGCTCCGGCTGCATTCATGGACCTCGAGAATTGAATTTTAAAACCTTATCTCGATAAGTTTGTTGTTTTCTTCGTTGATGACATACTTGTCTATTCCCGTAATAAGGAGGAACATGCAGAACACCTCCGAATTGTCTTGCAAACTCTCCGAGAACATCAATTGTATGCAAAGTTCTCTAAATGTGAATTATGGTTGTCAGAAGTCTCATTCCTTGGCCATGTTATCTCGAAAAAAAGAATCCAAGTGGATGCCAAAAAGATCCAAACCATTCCTGATTGGAGCCCTCCAAGGAACATTAGTGAGATCAGAAGTTTTCTCAGTTTAGCCGAATATTATAGATGCTTTGTCAAGGGGTTCTCGTATATTGTTGCACCCTTAACTAAACTAGTTCGAAAAGATGAACCTTATGAATGGTCGGAGAAGCAACAAAGGATCTTTGATCAACTTAAGCAAGCTCTTACTCATGCCCCGGTTCTTATTCAACCAGAGTCAGGAAAAGAGTTCACTGTGTACAGTGATGCATCTCATTTAGGACTTGGGTGTGTCCTAATGAAAGAAGGAAATGTGGTGACTTATGCCTCACGTCAGTTGAAGCCTCACGAGCTCAACTACCCTACTCATGACCTTGAACTTGCTGCAATTGTATTTGCACTCAAAATTTGGAGGCATTACCTATTTGGTGAAAAGTGCTACTTATTCACAGATCATAAAAGCCTCAAGTATCTTCTAACTCAAAAGGACCTTAATCTGAGACAAATAAGATGGATGGAACTATTAAAAGACTACGATATGGTTATTGACTATCATTCTAGCAATGCAAATGTAGTTGTGGATGCTCTTAGTCGTAAACCAACTCTGGGTAAGAAAAATTGATAACCTTAGTAATTTAAAGGCTCTCTCTCATAAGTGCATACCTTATCCCATGAAATTCTTTTGTAGCTCCTAATGCTATAAATGCTCATCTTTGAGTGTATCGAAGACAAGGATTCTTTTCAGAAATTCATGTTCAATCTACATTCATTATGAGAATCAAAGATCTCCAACAAACTGATCCAGATCTTCAAGCTATCATCTCTAAGGTTGACTTAAAAGCCAACCTTGATTTCTCAATCAATTCAAATGGAGTGCTATATTTCAAGGATAGGGTGTGCATTCCTAAAAATGAAGTTTTAAAGAGGGAAATATTACAAGAGGCTCATCAAACTTCTCTATCTATTCACCCTGGATCGGTAAAAATGTACAAATACCTAAAGCCATTATATTGGTGGCCAGGAATGAAATTAGCTATCACATACTTCGTGTCTAAGTGTTTGACCTGTCAAAGAATTAAAGCTGAGCATCGGGTCCCTGTTGGATTGCTTCAACCAATCGAGCTCCCTTAGTGGAAATGGAAAAAGATCACAATGGACTTTGTCACAGGTCTTCCCTCACTCCAAGAAAGAATGATGTTTTCTGGTTGATTGTAGATAGGTTTACGAAGTCTGCTCACTTTATATTCGTGAGGTGATATGTTTACATGGAATCCCTACTTCCATAATCTCTGATCGAGATCCCAAATTCACCTCTCGGTTCTAGAAATCATTGCAACGAGCACTTGGAACTAAACTAAATCTAAGCACGGCTTTCCATCCTCAATCTGATGGTCAATCTGAAAGAGTGACAGAAGTACTTGAAGATATGTTACGAGCTTTTGTTATAGATTTCAGAAAGAACTGGGAAAAGTCTCTACCTCTTGTAGAGTTTGCCTACAACAACAACTATCAAGCTCCAATTCAAATGGCTTTATTTGAAGCTTTATATGGTAGGAGATGCAAAACTCCTTTATGTTGGTCTAAATTGGGTGAGAACAAGGTGTTAGGACCTCAATTGCTTAGAGAAACTGAGGAGCAAGTTCGTATCATAAATGACAGACTCAAGCAAGCCTTTAATAGGTAGAAAGCTTATGCAGATCTTAAAAAAAGGGATATTCAGTATAACATTGGAGATAAAGTCTTCCTGAAGGTGTCACCTTGGAAGAAGGTGTTCCGGTTTGGTAAGAAAGGCAAGCTCAGCCCCAGATACATTGGACCTTTTGAAATTGTTGAAAGAATTGGTTTTGTGCTTATCGTTTAGCCCTCCCTAGTAAATTCGATAAGATCCACAATGTTTTCCATGTCTCGATGCTCAGAAGGTATAGATCTGATCCTTCACATGTCCTAGAACCTAAAGAAGTCGAGTTGAATCCCTACTTATCACACGAAGAAGAACCATTCATGATCCTTGATCGTGAGGTTAAAAGACTTCGTAATAAGTCTATACCACTTGTGAAAGTCCTTTGGAGAAACCACAAGGTAGAAGAAACTACCTGGGAACCTGAAACAACAATGAGAGAACAATATCCACAGTTGTTCCCTTCGGGTATAAATTCGAGGAAGAATTTCTTTTAGGGGGCGAAATTGTAATACCTTAAATCTAACCTAGAACTTAAGCATGAAATCAATTTAGCAAAAGCTTAAAGAAGTCTTGGAATTAGTGGCTGAATTGAATAAATTGAAAATTTAGTGACCAATTTGAAGAGGACCAAATTGCATCCAAAAGAAAATTGCATGATTACATGCTAAATGGAAGGATATAATGTGCCATTACACATGTTAATCAACCCAATTAACAGGCCTAGACATGTATTATTATTAGTAGAATTTTAGTTTTTTAATTCATTAAAACAAAATAAGAAAATAATAACAAGAAATAAAACAAGATAGTAGTGGGAAAAAACACTTCATCTTCTCTAATAAGCCATTACCGAAAAAAATATATATCAGAGAGAAAGGAAAAAAGGGGTTCTATTGTGCATTTTGCTAGGAGGGAGTAATTATTTTGATGTTTGAATCATGCTTGCATGCTGGTAAATGTATGTTAACCTATGTTATCTCTTTAATTCAAGATAAGAATGTGGTTACATTAGTGTTGCCGATTAGACTGCCGGTTGGAAAATTATTATTTTTTCGGTTGGAATTAGGGGCTTTAATGATAACTTATTGTGAAGATGATTTCAGTTGAGCCTTTAGATGAATTCGAATGCTGAAAATTCCACTAAACAGTTCATAAGATGTTATAGGGTTAGATTAAGAAATTGAAAATTGTTTTGATTGATGATAGGCTAAAACGAAACTGTTTTAAATCAAGAAATGTATATTGAAATTCATAGGAACAAATTAAAATGCTGAAAGATTTCTAAAAATTAGGGAATTAGTATTTAAGGACATGTATGTAAGTTGAGTTAAAATGCTGAAAATTTTAATGGGAATTGCTCAGTTTTGATCATTGGTAAAAGAATTAAATTTACCTAGGTGTGTAGGAATTTGTATATGAAATTGCAACAAATTTGATGCTTTTATAGTACTGTTTTGCCTAATTGTAACCAAGGATTGTTTGGTTGGCATTAAAGACATAGAGAAATATTGTTGAATATATGGATTAAATTGAAACCATGTAATGAAATATTTTCATTCGAATACTATTATTAGATAATCTAATGAAATGATCAAATGGAAGATATCATTCAGTGTCCGTATGTATATGTGCGTCTAATGAATGCCTATGTGATTACAAACTATTTTAATAAGGAACATGAATATGTAATGTTGCTGCCTTGTCTTTGTATACACATAAACTTGGGGAATGAACTATTTTTGTTAGTTAAAAATATATGAATATGCTTAGGTATGTGAAATTTTTTATTCTAATCTTTGGTAGGCTTTATTAGCATGTTAAAACCTCATACACATGAAATTGGAAGCTTAGAATGTAAACAAGTGTAATCTATCCAGAATGTTCTGTTTGGACAGTAACTTTTAAAATTCACCATAAATAGTTTAGGTGGAATTAAGATATGAAATTTATATGAAATAATCCTTGATATGTCTAATTTCACTAGGAGAAAACAAAATAATATTTGGAGTTGTAAGCTAAAATCTGGAAATGGATCAAGTGAGGTACTCCAAAACTGTCTTGAAACTGGAACACATGTAAAGAAGTAAAAAACCGTATTAATTGATTAAGAAATAAAATACAAGACTTACATGAGACAAAGATTGGCTACTTCGTTGTCCTCATCGGATGATGACTCCTCATCACTTCAAGTGGCAGCATGAGCTTTTTGTTTCTTCTTTCTCTCAAAACCCTTTTTCTTGTATTTCGGGCAATCGATCCTTATATGACCCAGTTTCTTACATTCATAGCAAATGATTTGATCTTTTTCTTCATCTTTTCCCTTTCCTTTAAATTCTTTCTTTCTTTGGAATCTCCTATTCTGGTTTGCCCTCATAATCTTTATGAATCTTTTGGCTACCATAGCCAATTCCTCTAACTCATCCTTTTCACTAGTGTCAACCTCCTCTTCAGATGTTGAAGCTTTGAGAGAAATGTCTTGCTTCTTCTTTTCTACCTCTTTTTTTTCAAGCTTAAAATCTTCCTTGTTTTTTTTTCTCTTCTTCTCTTCCTTTCTTCATGATCTCATGTGTGAGAAGATATCCCACAAGATCATCAAGCTTTAGAGTCTTGAGGTTCTCTTCTTCGATGATAGTCGTTCTCTTGCTATCCCAAGACTCGTAAAGAGAGCAGATGAGCTTTCGTACGAGCATCTCCTCCGGTATGATCTCACCAAAACCTTTAAAACCATTAACTATCATCGAGATCGATAAAATATCTTGGTGATGTCTTCATTCGGCTACATCTTGAAGTTCTCGTAGTTGAGATTAAGAAGACCGATCTTTGTTTCCTTTACATCATTAGTGTCCTCATATGTTGTATTCAATCAATCCCAAACTTCTTTGGCACTTTTGAAAGATGAGATCTTGGAGTAGATGTCGGGACCAAGAGCACAAAAGAGAATATGTAAGGTTTTGTCATTGGTTGACATTCTTCTTCTTTCTTCATCAGTCATCTCATGCCTCTTCTTTGGTACTTGTCTATCTCTTTCTTGCTTCATTGCGAATGAGAGGCCATCTTCTATTATGTCCCATAGAACATAATCGTTGGAGTTGATGAACAACCTTATCCTATTCTTCCAATATGGATAGTTATCACCATTGAAGAAAAGGAGGTTTTGTGATGGAATGAGACTCGTTCCAACTTCCGGAAGTAGAGGCCATTTGCTTTGACTTGTACAGATGATTAACAATCTTTTGATCTTCTTTGGTAGATGTTAATCCCTTCAAAGATCTAGCGATGATACCAATTGTTGAGTTGATCAGAAAAAGAATTTAGCCAAGAGGGGGTGAATTGGCAATTAAAAAAATTGTTAGGAAGATTTGGTGGAAATTGGAAAAATTGAGACACAAGATTTATGGCGGTTCAAACTTCAAAACAAGTTCTACGTCCACTACCTTAGCTCCCACTAAGGATTTTCTAACCAATTCACTAATGAATTCTACCTTTTTAAGGTTCAAGGGCTAACCTTTACAACAAGCCAATTTTCTATCCAAAATTGACTTAAACCTCACAAGAGATTACAAGAGATAAGAAATAGACAATTTGATTTCTCTCACAAGAATAATTTGCCCCAATTACAGAATAACACTCCTCAAACTCAATTACAAAGAAATGAATTGAAATGCAAGAGTTGGGAGACAAAGATTTGCAATGAAGTGCTTGAACTTGGATTGGAATGCTTGGATGTTTACTTGAGGTTCAATAGTTGTTAATGCTGCTTGAAATGCTTCATTTTATACCTTCTCATTGAATTCTAACCGTTGGGGTTTTAGAATTGTAATTATAGACGTTGGAACTTCTCTTCCCACCATAAATGCACTTCTGCAACATTTGATATCGAAACACGGGCTACCTGTTTCAAAATAGTACAAAAGAAGAAAGAGATATTGTGCATTTATTAAGGGGTGTATCGAAAGCGGTATCGATACGGAGAGTATACTGTGACCCAAGATATCAAAATGAGTATCGAAACGGGTCAACTAATATTTAAAGCTCAACTGTCACCAATGGTCAAAAACATTTAAAACTTTGAGAGCCATTGAGGATTTTCAAGGGTATCGAAATGGGTATCAAAACGCCTTGTCATTATTTAAAATATTTTAAATATTAAAGCATGATTTCGATAGATGGTTCGAAACACTTCTTGGCAGATTCATTTCGGTATCAGAACGTGTTTCGAAACGGGTGTTAAAACTCAAGAACATTTATCGAAAAAAATGCTCTGTATCGATACCAGTTTGAATGGTATCGAAACGCCTGGAGTAAAACACTTAGAAAAATATTTTTGGTGTTCTTAGTTTGACTTAAAGTTTAGTTTTTTATTTAGGGATTTAAAATTTTATTTCAAAATAGTCCTCAAACATATTTGTTATATCAAAACCAATTTTAGTTTTACAAACCCTAGCCCTCATTCTAAACCCAGATTGAAACTCTAAAACCCCCCTTTTTCAACTTAAAGCTCACAAAATCGGAGTCAAACCCTCTTATTCTTTGTTCGAAAGAAAACAAATTTAAGATCCCTTTTTTGTAAACGAATCAAAACCTCTTCTTTTTGTTTTAAAATCGTTGTTTCAAAGAAGAGTTTAAAGGGTTTGAAGAAATCAAAAGAAGAAAAAGATGATGATGCAATACCGGCAATGAGAAACGACCTCAAATTACGAAGTTAAAAATCTTAAACCTAATGTTTTGTGTTCGAAATAAAAAATGCTATGGAAATTGTTTATTCATTGATTTTTGTATGAACACCCCCGTCTAGGGTTTATAGTGATTTCACCAAGGTTTTATACCCATTTTATATTGATTAAAGAAATAAAATAAAATCCACTACTTGGTTATGAATTTTTGATTTAGCTTCTTGTTTGTTTGTGGGTGTAGTTGCTAGACTCATATGGAGGGTACTATTGTCATCCTTGCTTCATGGCTGAATTCAAAGAGAAGGGACCACTACCTTTTTTGGATTTGTAAATGGGAAGTTGCTGGTGAGGTGTCTACCTATGTGGCGAGGACGTGGACAGAGTTGTTGCTGGCGTGGCTCCGAGGTGGCGCTGAAGATGGATGGTTACGGGAATTCGAATGGTTCACCTTTAGATCCTTCTGGAATTTCTAGATGCTTTAAGGTCGGTTGAGGGGAGAGGAAAAGTCGAGTTTATACCCGGGTTGCAAATCGGATATTCGGATATAGGGTACAGGTTGTAATTGGGTTATCGGTTTAATGGGTATTAGATATGGGTTTGGTTGTAAATGGGCTAAACTAATTGTAATGTTTGTAATTGGGTTCAGTTGTATTTGGGCTCAACAGATTATTGGGTTTAGTGGGCTGGTAATGGGTGTTTGGTTTTGGGTATGTAAACGGACTCAAATTTGGGTTTGGTTAATTATTGGATTGTTTATATATATATATATATATTTTGTTTTAATGGAATATTTATTTAATATGTATATTATTTTCTATTTATAACTTATGGTTTATTCACTATATATATTATGTTTGGAATTCGATTTAGGGTTTTTTCTCGATCATTGGACAAAAATGGCTATTACACTACCTTCAACACCTGCATCCTCAGATGAGGAATGTCGGTATAAGCTTCAGCTTTACCTACATTTTCAGCTTGGTCAACTTTTTCTTTTTTTTTCTGAAACAATGTATTTACTAAGATATTTTATAAATAAAACTTAATACATAATAAAACTAGTAATGCGACATAATCTACAAAAAAAAATGATAATTTTGATCAGCACAGTTTTGACAAAGTGACATGATGTGGCATGATCGAAATAGGGTTTTAATTCCTAATCTTGCTGCAACACTAATGAAGAAGCACGATCTGACAGAGATTTCTACTCCCCGACCTAGCTACAACACTAACGAAGAAGCACAATCTGACAGAGAGTCTTAATGTCTGCTCTAGCTGCTACACTGACGAAGAAGAACGATCTGACGGAAAATCCTAATGTCTGATCTAGCTCTTACACTAACGAAGAAGCGTGATATGAAAAAGAATTTTAATATTTGATCTAACTATTACACTAACAAAGAAGCACGATCTGATTGATAGTTTTGATATCTGATCTAGATGCAACACTAAGAAAGAAGCATGATCTGATGGATAGTTTTGATATCTGATCTAGAAGCTACACTGATGAAGAAGCATGATCAGACGGAGAGTTCCGATATCTGATCTAGCTGCAACACTGACGAAAAAGAACGATCTAACGAAGAGTTTTAATATTTGATTGGAACACTGACGAAAAAGAAGAATTTGACAAAGAGTTTTAATATTTGATCTAGCTACAACACTGACGAAGAAGAATGATCTGACGGAGAGTTCTAATATCAGATCTAGCTGCAACACTAACGAAAAAGCACGATCTAACGAAAAATTCTGATAACTAATCTAGTTGTTGCACTAACGAAGAAGCATGATTTAACAAGGAGTTCTGATATCTGATCTAGTTGCAACACTAATGAAGTAGCACAATCTGACGGAGAGTTTTGATATTTGATCTAACTGCAACACTAATGAAGAAGCAAGATTTGACGAAAAATTCTTATATCTAATTTAGTTGCTACATTGACGAAGAAGCACGATTTGACAGAAAATTCTGATTCCCAATCTGGCTGCTACATTGTCCGTGTAGTGTTATAAATTATGCAGATCACATATGTGCAAGTATACACAGTCAAGCAAGTAATAAAGGGTGAGTGAGTATCATTCCCACGAGGATTTGGGGTAAAGTTTAAGTCAATTTTGTAAAGGAAAAAAGATGTCACTAACTAAAAAACAAATAAAGATAAAAATATAAACAGATGGAAATGGATATGTATGGTGAAGGTGTGATGGTGAAATACTATGGCAATTTTAGAATGCAAGCAGCTAAAATATGCCGAGGCAAAATGGAATGGATGGCAATGGCATGATAGCAGTATGGAAGCAGTGGGTGGAGAGTATGGTGATATGATTGCAAGAAAACAGAAGAAACAAAGGAAACACTTTGTAAATGTTGAGGCAAAAACAGGATGCAAGAACACGATTGAGCAATATGTTGAACTAACCCTCTATTGATGAGGTCTCCTAGGAATGATTAGTGGAGGTTCTTATGGACTTCTTAACCTCACTCCTACGAACATCTAGCTCTTATGTTGTCTATTTACTCGATAGAGGTTTCTAAAGTGCTCCCGCTCTCTCGAGTCGTAGGAACCTGATAGTCTAAAATGCCACAATATCTCATCTCGGTCTCAGCAGTATCATCTAGCCTACGACAAAGCACACTCCTTTTAGTCGTTGAAACCCTAACTTAAGTCTCTCTCGAGCACCTAAGGTCAGATTAGGCTCTATTTGCAGTCTAAAACCCATAGCTCACGTAGATCCTCCCTTAGTTCCTCTCGGACACTAAGGATCTATGGCTAAGTTTCTCTCAAAATGTAACCCCTATTTTCAACCTATTTACTTAGATTAAAACTTAGGGTTCACGCTATGAAAACTTCTTTCCCAAGTTAGGTTTAAACCAAATAAAACTAAAATTTTAGATAATTTAATTAACTGAAAACAAAAATTTAAACATTTAAAATAACTAAAGGTTCAGCCCATAATTGTAATAACATTATCAGTTTTGAAATCCGAATAAAAAGTCCAATATGAAATCCCAAAAATCAAAGTCCAAGTCCAGATCAACAAAATACTGATAATAACCAATATAATAGAATAAATCCAAAGTTTGAAAACTGTAAAACATACGTAGTAGATCCGAACAAGAATTCCTCCAAGTACCGAAGCCTAGGTCTGAGAATCCGAAACAAAACTACGGGGATGTAAGCTTGGGAGCCTAGTGTGTCTCTAAAGTGCAGATAAACGTAAGTATAGTACATAATAACATAATTTTAGAATATAATATCATATTACAGAATAGATCAGATCATGCCATGTAATGAATGTATTATATGACATGCACCCAACTCCAAACATCAACAAAAGAGAAGATTCCCCTTAACAAATCTAACTCCGTCACACCAACAGAAGTGAAGCTCGACCCGAAGGTGGAGTCACTGAACAGAAGTGGATACTCGACCTGTAGGTGGAGCTACTGAACAAAAGTGATATTCACCAATAGGTGATACCCCTGAACTTCCCCATAAGCATATCCAACCGATGTCATGACATGAATAGATAACAATGTATGAAAAGATAACAGAATCGGAATACATGCCTAAAAGAATAACAGGAGGCTTGCATAACAGTTTCAGAATCAGATATTCAGTTTAATATTTCAGAGTATAACAATTATTTCCAGAAAATAACATAAATGATGCAATCAACATGTTACACAGAATTAACAGATATACTAAATGTTGCAAACAAAAATAAATAGAAAATTGTCGGGAGAGACAAACCTGTAGCAGATCACTTAATGCCGATAGTGACATTTACTGGGCTCAGTCCTAGTACTAGGTCTAGAAGGAGTAGAACCTACGTATAACAGTAATGTAAGATACACTATTATGCCACTAACCGATAAATACACGAAACAAAAGTCAACTGAAACTCACGAGCATGTCCCGATGACTGAGGAACGAGAGGTCGTCCAGGAGGAAGATGCTTGGGGTCGGAATCCACGTCACCTGAACCAAACAGAAACTATTTCAGAATCCACTAAAGATAACTTCCAGATAAGCATTCGCCCTGAAAAAGGCTTAAAAACGTCAGCAATGACGTCAGATTGGGTCACGGGTCGGGTCAAGTCAGGTCACGAGTCGGGCCAGGTCATGGGTTGAGTTAGGTCAGGTCTCGGGTTGAAAAAACAGTTTTCTCGAGAAAATCTGGAAATTCTATTTTCCTCCCAGAAAATCAATGGGTTTTCTAGTTTTTCCGATTCAATAAACTCCCCCCGAATCAATTTAACACGAAACTAACATTACTAACATCTTAATTCGAACTTGAAAAAATTATAAAACAACAAAAATCAAGAAACACGATCAAAAGAAGATTTAAACAACACCTCCCTTAACACCATAATAGATTCAAACAGAAATAAAAGGAAAAGGACTTGAAACTTACCAGCAAACTAGATTAGAAGTACAGAAGAAAACGATTAGAAACATGGAGTCTTTCGGTTTGATTGAAGTTGGCCAGAACAAAAAAGAAATAAGGGGAAATTAAACCCCAAATTAAAACAGAAGCGGGAAAGAAGGAAAGGGGTGTTGGTTACCATAAATAATTGGTTTAATTACCAGGTAAGGGTCTGAAATTTGAAACTTCACTATTGAACTCACAGACTTACAAAAATGCCAAAAAGGTCACTAAAATCAGAAATGGAAATCCCCAATTCCTAGGGTTCGAATTAGGGATTTAGGGTTTAAAGCTTGGGGGAAATTGGGGTATTACAACTCTCCCCCCTTAAAGAAATTTCTTCCTCGAAATTTATCAGGACCAAAGAGATTCAGATATTGGGTTTAGAAAACAGATTTGGGCTCCCACGTAGCCTCAACAAGATTACTTACAGGGTGATATACAGAATTTGAACTACTAGAGTAGTCTACAGAATTTTTTTAAATATCCAGAGACTGAACTAAGAACGTGTAACAGAATTGTTCCATTATTCAGAAATGAAAAAGAAGAAGCAAAACTGAAAAAGGTACCCGTGAAAACATCTTGCTCATATTGATCCTCATTCCTCCTCGTAGCATATACTAATCCAGGCTGAGATACCCTTGATCTGGCTGACTCTCTGAACTGAGTAGATCTACCTCTACCACTAACACCCGAATCAAAAGATCTACCCTGACCTTTTCCCCCAGAAGAAGTCTGAACAGATGCCTAAGACTGACCCAGAGCATAAACTGACTGAGGTGACATTAGGCAATCTCGGAGATGATGCTCGTAAGATCCGCAACAAAAACATGCTCCACTCTTCATCCGACACTCTCCTGAGTGTCGTTTTCTACAGAACGAACATTGAGGAAAGGCTCGCGTACTAGTGGATCTAGCTCCACTAGCAGCAGGAACAACAAACGCTGCTGGTCTAGCCCGTGATGAACTATGAGGCTCGAACTCATCTCTTCCCCTCTTCTGGGACTAGTAACTCTGATTGTGTTGTACAGATACCGCAGGCTATCATCTAGAACGATCATGGACCTAGGATTCCAGCTGAATCCTCAAACTCTCATTACGCTCGGTTGTCTTGGCACGTCGAGTGATCATCTTATACTCGGTGTCATGGTGGGTTGCTACGGCAATCTTTATCGGCACCCGGAGCCTTTTCAAAAAGTGGTCACACTTTTGTTTCTCGGTCGAAACAAGTCCCGGAGCATACTGAAGTAGGCGAAGAAACTCAATCTCGTAACCGTAAACTGACATGTCATTCTGCAGAAAGTTTAGGAAATCATCACGGCACTTTGCCAGATACTCGGGCCCCACATACCGATCCTTAAAAGTCTGCCTGAAAAACTCCCAATTGATCTTATCTAAAGCAATCACTCTCTCTTCAGCCTCCACCAGTTTAGGGCTTCTCCCTGAAGCAAAGATATAGCCACCCTCAATTTCCTATCAGAAGTGTATTCCATCTCAATAAACAGACGCTAAAGCTTCTTCAGCCAGTACTCTGCTTCTGTTGGTTCCGTACCAGTCCTACCATCAAACATAGTCATACCGACAGCCAAAAACTCAATAGATATGGGTTTCCTGACACCCTCATTCTGACGCAGATACTGGAGCAGCTCTCTCTGCATGGTCAGAGAATCTAATCCAATAGTCTCACTGTCTCCAGAAGTATATAGTCCTTCACTCTAGACTGGCTGATTAACTTTGGCTTGCTGAGCATCAGTCTGAATCTCGGGTTGTTCCTCCCCTCCTATACCTTGAGCTACATTTTGATCCTGTGATAGATCTACAGGAGGTGGAACATCATTTGTAGAAACAGCGGTACGACCTCGGCCCGTCGGAAGACGTGTACTCCTACGAGGTGGCATAGTAGTATATCTACAAAAGGATAACAAAAATCCTAAATTAAAACCGATACTTGTAATACTATTTGATAAGTGCTCAACTCACTATCACTTTTTATACCTTTTATGGGCATTAATCACTAAATTTACACCCACTCGGACCAATGCATATACTTAATGTGATATATTTAGAAGATATGCTTATAAAGATGATATTTAAAGAAAAGGCAAGTTTTACTGCATTTTTACATCTGTGCAGGATAAGCTATTGTCGCGGTAGCAACATGGCCGAGGCAGGACCTGATGTCGGGGCAGCAGCAGAAAGACAAGAAGCAATACTGTAGGCGATTGGAAGAGAAAAATCCAATGGACGTTTTTGGACACACAGCACATGGATCGGAGCTGGTTAGCACGAGAAAAAGCCCAAGACAGGGACACGCGAGAAAGCTTCTTAGTTGAAATAAACTTGGAAATATTTTATTTATGTACATGACTTGTTCCCTACTCCAAGTTATATTCTACTTAGGAAAGGTTTGCCCTAGGCCAAGCCTATATAAGACCTAGCCGTCTAAGGGAATAGGAGAGCCGATTCTTAGAGAGTTCACCCTAAGATTCAATGTTTTCTTTCTCTCAAATTATGTTCTAAGATTTCTTAGGGTTTAGGTGAAGGTTGTTTAGTATTTGTGAGAGGAGATTGTACTTTGTTCTTTGTTTCAATGCAATAAAACTATCAAGGTTTGTTTATCCTTTGCCATTCTTTGTTCTTGCATTCAAGCTCGGGAGAGAAGTTTGTAAGTAATCCATTTATCTAGACTCGGGAGAGTTAGATTCACGAAACGGGTAAGTACGGTGTTTCAATCACGAAATACTAACTCGGCCTAGGGATAGGTTAAGAGTTTCAGCGGCTAAAAGAAGTGTGAGATTGGTTGGTGAGTATAATTGATTCACGCTGGGAGGTATCATCAAGGACTAGTGTTTTTATTTCTTTTTACAGAGCAGGAAGACAGAGGAGGCATATTAAGTATACCAATCCCTGTGGAGACGATACTCGATTATACTAATCACTTTATTACTTGGGATGTGTCCACTTGCACCAATTGTGCACTTTTGACACGCAACACTATTTAGAAAATTTTAGAAAATTTTTAAACTCGAGTCAAAATAAGAATCTAGATTATCAAACTGTTTACAAAAATCATTTTCACGTCAAAAATAATTTGAAACTCACAGTCCGAGGGTTGAACCTAGCTCTGATACCACTAAATGTAACCATTATTTTTAACCTATTTACTTAGTTTAAAAGTTAGGGTTCACGCTACGAAAACTTCTTTCCCAAGTTAGATTTAAACCAAATAAAACTAAAATTTTAGATAATTTAATTAACTGAAAAACAGAAATTTAAACATTTAAAATAACTAAAGGTTCAACCCATAATTGTAATAACATTATCAGTTTTGAAATCCGAATAAAAAGTCCAATATGGAAGCCCAAAAATCAAAGTCCAAGTCCAGATCAACAAAATACTGATAATAACCAAAATAATACAATAAATCCGAAGTTTAAAAGACGTAAAACATACAAAGTAGTTCCGAACAAGAATTCCTCCAAGTACCGAAGCCTAGGTCTGAGAATCTGAAACAAGAACTACGGGGATGTAAGCTTGGGAGCCTAGTGTGTCTCTAAAGTGCAGATAAACATAACTACAGTACATAATAACATAATTTCAGAATATAATATCATATTACAGAATAGACCAGATCATGCGATGTAATGAATGTATTATATGACATGCACCCAACTCCGAACATCAACAAAAGAGAAAGTTCCCCTGAACCACTTAACTCCATCACACCAACAGAAGTGAAGCTCGACTTGAAGGTGGAGTCACTGAACAGAAGTGGATACTCGACCTGTAGGGGGAGCCACTGAACAAAAGTAATATTCACCAATATGTGATACCACTAAACTTCCCCGTACACATATCTAACTGATGTCATGACATGAACAGATAACAAGGTATGAACAGATAACAGAATCGGAATACATGCTTAATAGAAAAACAAGAGGCATGCATAACAGTTTCAGAATTAGATATTCAGTTTAATATTTTAGAGTATGACAATTATTTCCAGAAAATAACATAAATGATGCAATCAACATGTTACATAACAGATATACTAAATGTTGCACACAAAAATAAACAGAAAATTGTCGGGAGAGACACACCTGTAGCAGATCACTTAACGCCGATAGTGACGTCTACTGGGCTCAGTCCTAGTACTAGGTTTAGCAGGCGTAGAACCTACGTGTAACAATAAAGTAAGATACACTACTATGCCACTAACCGATAAATACACGAAACAGAAGTAAACCGAAACTCACGAGCGTGTCCCGATGACTGAGGAACGAGAGGTCATCTAGGAGGAGTAGGAGGAAGATGCTCGGGGTCAGAATCCACGTCACCTGAACCAAACAAAAACTATTTCAAAATCCACTAAAGATAACTTCCAGATAAGCATTCGAACTTAAAAGGGCTTAAAAACGACACTTCAGGTTTGAATTTCGAAAAACGGACTGTGCCATCAAACTCAGGACATCGAAAAGCATAAATTGGGACCATGGCGGAAAAATTCTATGCTGACGTCAGCAGTGACATCAGATTGGGTCACAGGTCGGGTCGGGTCACTGAATTGTTCCATTATTCAGAAATGAAAAAGAAGAAGCAAAACTGAAAAAGGTACCCGTGAAAATATCTTGCTCATATTGATCCTCATTCCTCCTCGTAGCATATACTAATCTAGGATGAGATACCCTTGATCTGGCTGACTCTCTGAACTGAGTAGATCTACCTCTACCACTAACACCCGAAGGAGAAGATCTACCCAGACCTTTTCCCCCAGCAGAAGTCTGAACCGATGCCTGAGACAGACCCAGAGCATAAACTGACTGAGGTGACACTGGGCAATCTCAGAGACGATACTCGTAAGATACGCAACGAAAACATGCTCCACTCTTCATCCGACACTCTCCTGAGTGTCACTTTCTACAGAACGAACACTGAGGTAAGGCTCGCGTACTAGTGTATCCATCTCCACTAGGAGTAGGAACAACAGATGCTACTCGTCTAGCCCGTGATGAACTCTGAGGCTCGCACTCATCTCCTCCCCTCTTCTGAGACTGGTAACTCTGACTGTGTTGTACAAATACCGCAGGCTGTCATCTAGATCGATCATGGACCTGGGTTTCCATCTGAATCGTCAAACTCTCATTACGCTCGGTTGTCCTGGCACGTTGAGTGATCACCTTATACTCGGTGTCATGGTGGGTGACTACAAAAATCTTTATCGGCATCCGGAGCCCTTTCAAAAAGTGGTCACATTTCTATTTCTCGGTCGAAACAAGTCCCGGAGCATACTGAAGTAGGCGAAGAAACTCAATCTTATAATCGTTAACTGACATGTCATTCTGCGGAAGGTTCAGGAAATCATCACGACACTTTGCCAGATACTCGGGCCCCACATACCGATCCTCAAAAGCATTCCTGAAAAACTCCCAACTGATCTTATCTGAAGCAGTCACTCTCTCTTTAGCCTCCTACCAGTTCAGGGCTTCTCCCTGAAGCAAAGATATAGCCACCCTCAATTTCCTATCAGAAGGGTATTCCATCTCAACAAACATACGTTGAAGCTTCTTCAGCAAGTACTCTGCCTCTACTGGTTCCGTACCAGTCCTACCGTCAAACTTAGTCATACCAGCGACCAAAAACTCAGTAGATATGGGTTTCCTAACAACCTCAGTCTGACGCAGATACCGGAGCAGCTCTCTCTGCATGGTCACAGAATCTAATCCAATAGTCTCGCTGTCTCCAGAAGTATATAGTCCTTCACTCTAGACTGGCTGATTAACTTCGGCTTGTTGAGCCTCATTTTGAATCTCGGGTTGTTCCTCCCCTCCTATACCTTGAGCTACATTTTGATCCTATGATAGATCCACAGGAGGTGGAACATCATTTGCAGAAACAGCGGTACGACCTCGAACACGACCTCGGCCAGTCGGAAGACGTGTACTCCTACGAGGTGGCATAGTAGTATATCTACAAAAGGATAACAAAAATCCTATATTAGAACCGGTACTTGGAGTACTATTCAGAACATTTTAGAAAATTTTTAAACTCGAGTTAAAATAAGAATCTAGATTATCAAACAGGTTTACAAAAATCATTTTCACGTCAAAAATCATTTGAACCTCACAGTCCGAGGGTTGAACCTGGCTTTGATACCACTAAATGTAACCACTATTTTTAACCTATTTATTTAGATTAAAAGTTAGGGTTCACGCTACGAAAACTTCTTTCCCAAGTTAGGTTTAAACGAAATAAAAATAAAATTTTAGATAATTTAATTAACTAGAAAACAGAAATTTAAACATTTAAAATAACTAAAGGTTCAACCCATAATTTTAATAACATTATCAATTTTGAAATCGGAATAAAAAGTCCAATATGGAAGCCCAAAAATCAAAGTCCAAGTCCAGATCAACAAAATACTGATAATAACCAAAATAATACAATAAATTCGAAGTCTGAAAACTGTAAAACATACGAAGTAGTTCCGAACAAGAATTCCTCCAAGTACCGAAGCTTAGGTCTGAGAATCTGAAACAAAACTACAGGGATGTAAGCTTGGGAGCCTAGTGTTTCTCTAAAGTGCAGATAAACATAACTACAGTACATAATAACATAATTTTAGAATATAATATCATATTACAGAATAGATCAGATCATGCGATGTAATGAATGTATTATATGACATGCACCCAACTCCGAACATCAAAAAAAGAGAAGGTTCCCCTGAACCACTCTAACTCCATCACACCAACAGAAGTGAAGTCACTGAACAGAAGTGGATACTCGAACTGTAGTTGGAGCCACTGAACAAAAGTGATATTCACCAATAGGTGATACCACTAAACTTCCCCGTACACATATCCAACCGATGCCATGACATGAACATATAACAATGTATGGAAAGATAACAGAATCGGAATACATGCTTAAAAGAAAAACAGGAGGCATGCATAACAGTTTTAGAATTAGATATTTAGTTTAATATTTCAGAGTATGACAATTATTCAATTATTTCCAGAAAATAACATAAATGATGCATTCAATATGTTACACAAAATTAATAGATGTACTAAATGTTGCACACAGAAATAAATAGAAAATTATCGGGAGAGACACACTTGTAGCAGATCACTTAACACCGATAGTGACGTCTACTGGGCTCAGTCCTAGTACTAGGTCTAGTAGGCGTAGAACCTACATGTAACAATAAAGTAAGATACACTACTATGTCACTAACTGATAAATACACGAAACAGAAGTAAACCGAAACTCACGAGCGTGTCCCGATGACTTATGAACGAGAGGTCATCTAGGAGGAGGAGGAGGAGGAAGATGATCGGGGTCGGAATCCACGTCACCTGAACCAAACAGAAACTATTTCAGTATCCACTAAAGATAATTTCCATATAAGCATTCAAACTTAAAAAGGCTTAAAAACAACACTTCGGGTTTGAATTTCGAAAAACGGACTGCGCCATCAAACTCAGCACATCGAAAAACATAAAGTGAGACCATGGCGGAAAAGTCTATGCTGACGTCAGCGTTGACCAACGCTGACGTCAGCAGTGACGTCAGATTGGGTCACGGGTCGGGTCGGGTCACGTGTTGAAAAACCAATTTTCCTGAGAAAATCTGGAAATTCCAGATTCCTCCCAGAAAATCGATAGGTTTTCCAGTTTTTCAGATTCAAAACACTCCCCCGAATCGATTCAACACGAAACTAACATTACTAACATCTTAATTCGAACATTAAACCCTTAACAACAACAAAAGCCAAGAAACCCGATCAAAAGAAGATTTAAACAACACCTCCCTTAACTCCATAATAGATTCGAACATAAATAAAAGGAAAAGGACTTGAAACTTACCAGCACACTAGATTGGAAGTGTAGAACAAAACGATTAGAAAAATGGAGTCTTTTGGTTTGATTGAAGTTGGCCAGAACAAAAAAAGAAATAAGGGGAAATTAAACCCCGAATTAAAATCTCAAAACAAAACAGAAAGTTTCCATTGAAAATAAAAGGGAATTAAAAACTTTACGCATTCATTATTGAATCTTGGGAATTTGGGTCGTGTTATTTGAAAGGCTTGTGCTTCCTGGTACAGAGGAGGCCAACTGGCCAAGGATGGCCCGGCTTTCCCTTCTCTTTTATTGCTTGTGGAGCTTATTTTCTGTTTGTTTAGGAAAGAAAATTGGGTGAGAAAAAGACAGATTCTTTGCTTTAGATTTGCTTTTGGACCAAGGGAATTGTTGAAAGAAAAGTCGGAAACTTTGACATCTGCTTTTGATAAGGGATCAAATCAACGTCCTTGAACACAAGAAGATAAACTAGAACGGCGTTAGTGCGTTCCCTTGCCGTTTTTACTTCTGAGAGTAGCGACTACGTTTCCCGTTTAGTTTAACAAGGTCAAATCCTGGTCTTGGTCCTTTTATTATACTCAAATTTAGGATGTAATCCTCTATCTTGTCATTTCATGAGTTACAAAGCAAAACAAAATATGGACATCAAGGCAAAGGACAACTGCAGTTTAAAGGACATGCAATATTTATGAACAATAATAATGAACACTAAAAGTGGGAAATATGCAGTCTTGAATTATGCTGTCCTCGTTGCAGCAGCTCAAGGTATCTGTAGAGGAGAAACCTAGCAATGAATATATTGAAGGATAAACCATAAGACGGTGAATTCAATGCTATTCCGAATGCATCAGCGAGTGATCGATTTGGTTTAAACCAAAGCCTCCATGTCCACGGTTTAAACCAAGACGATTGAAGATGGGGGTCATGTTTATTCAATTGTAGAAACCTATTCATCAATTCTCACCATAGCACTTGAGCTTTTGAGTGGTCATCTACACATATTCAAGTAGACAACCGTGGGATAGTTGGGGAATCTTAGGTGAAATGGTGTTAGAGAAAGGGATGACAAAAAGGTACTTACCACCAGAATGAGATTTGAGAATAAGACACTACGACGCCCGGAGGTTTCTCGATCATGTGTAAGAAAGCGGCCACGAAAGATTATACACTCTCATTTCAAAGCCTAAAGATATATAATCATGGGGGGAGAGGGAGTGCAGAATGTTTATAATCGTGCAAAGGATGCTGCAGAATGAAGAAGGATACCATAACCAATCGAACAAAGGTTCAGGTATTTTCTCCTTGCAAGCTGATGCATTCAACTGCCTCTTCATTATTTTATCTGTGGTTGCCGTTGCTTTAGTGCTTTTCCAAAGATTTTGTACTCTTTATAATAGACATTCCAACATTCTTGCTTCCTTTAGATGAACATCTGCTCAAAACAAATAAAAAGTAACATTTAGAAAATGCTACAAGGCAGAAGGTAAAATACCCATAAAATGCTCAAAACCTGCAATTTCCAACAGATAAAGAAATTGGTAGAATTTAAAACTCAACACACCACCAACACCAAGAGAAAAGATTTCAACCGAAACTTAACAATCCTATAAAAACCAAACATATCAGCTCACCGAAAGAGAGATCAATATCCCATACATGTTATAAGCGGGTTATAAACTGTATGTTGAATGCCCTAGCAATAAAGAAAACCAGTGAGCAAATATCACAAAAGGTACTACTAAGAATACATGCTTAAAAGCAAAGTACTCACAATTTCTTTAAACGAAAGCCTAGAGAAATATGATGATCACGTGGGCACTTACGTAGACCTACAATCCTCAAATCATTAGTTTTAATAAGACTACTTCTCTTGATGAATAGGCTATTTTTGCATAAAAATATACTTGTCTGTCTCTTGATGAATGGTCATGGAGGTTTTAGTGTATCCATATGTAATTTACACATCGAAAAGATTACCATAATTGAGGTCTAAATAAGACACAATAAGCCACATCCAGAAGAACATACGTGCAAAGCATACAAAGAGCATTGAATCAAAGGAACAAAATATTTCATAAGTTCTAAATGAAGCAGACATGCAGGATTACTACAATAGGAATTTGGGACCAGTTGAATTTACAACCTAGAAATTTCCTTTAAAAACCATTCAAACATGCTTAAAATGGTCATAATGGATTGAAACTAGTACAAAGGTTAATATACCGAAATTTCATCCAATTTATCGTAACTATGATACAAGCAATTTGTGAATATAGGTATCTCTGCAATGAGGAAAGGACCCTGTATATGCTCCTTATCTAGCATATACACCGTACAATCCTAAGAAAATAACTTTAATTAATGCAACCTAAGACAGCATAGATGCACGGATTTAAAACTTTCCAATCCCTTAAATTCGAACTCAACATGAATAATGGACATCTCACCAAGGTTCTGAGATTACACGCTTGTATCCATTCCTGATATTCACGACAATAATGATTACTTTATTATTAACATTTTATTAATTGAAGGAATTCAAGATGAATAAGAAAGTTCGAACCACCTGTTAGCTGTAGCTATTGCAACAAATAGAGACCGAGAAAAGATCTGTACAAATCACATGACAACGATAGAGAGCACGCATGTATGCATCCATGACCTTGTATGAATGGCTACAAGCGTGCTCTCTCTCGTTGTCAATTGATAACGTATCATATCTCAAAGTAAAATCTGTAAAAAAGAAGGAACGTAATAAGATGCAGGAAAGCTATTACTTGATAGAAAAAGATGTTCTAATCATAACAGTTTCCTTACCATAGAATGTCATAAATTCCATTACCATTGTTGGAATCATGATTCGAGCCGACTCTATTTACATTCAAAACAACATTATCCTATACTCTATGGACATAGTGACATCACTATACTATGTCAGTCCGAGCAAAACAATCTTCATATCCATGAATAGTACCAGCATAGTTCGGGAAGAAGGACAAAGGTGTTGGTTACCATAAATAATTGGTTTAATTACAAGGTAAGGGTCTGAAATTTGAAACTTCACAATTGAACTCACAGACTTACAAAAATGCCAAAAAGGTCACTGAAATCAGAAATGGAAATCCCCAATTCCTAGGGTTCGAATTAGGGATTTAGGGTTTAAAGCTTGGGGAAAAATTAGGGTGTTACACGAACACCTTGCGTGCACCTAAACATGGGACACTCTCATGTCTCTTACTATGCTTAAATGATTAATAACAATGAGCAAAGCAAATATACAAACACATAGATTGCTAAACATTAATAAAAATAAAGAGTTAATCATCCACAATAACAACCACCTAAATAAAGCAAACACATGATGTTGTGAAAGTTAAACATAAGTATCATCCACAATATCATCCTTAAACATCCACAATAACCCTCCCAAAGATATAAAAATAAAGCAAAGGAAGAAGGATAGAAGACACCCTCGGTGTGCACAGCCGTCGGCCTCTTCAACCACCATGGGACGCCTTAGCGTGCTAGCCCCTCTTGGGTGCCTAGCACGTCACTCCCTTCAAGCTCTATCGATGGATGACTCTATGGTCGAAAGTTGAAGAAGAAAGGTGGAAGCTTTCCTCCGTCGCAAACAGCTCCAAAGGTCCCTCTTTTTTTTCATGTCCAAACTCCAATAAGGTATATAAAAAGGTGTATCTTTTATTAGGTCACCATGCCTTATAAAAAGGGGTGAAAAACCCTAAGGTTTTGAGGAAATTCCATTTGCACCCCTGTTCACGTGATGACATTTCTGACATGGTGACAGTTGATCCCCTACTGAGGTGGCTATGGTCAACTTGCATAGCACCAGCTGACACTCCTTTCAAAATATCATGTCTTTTAGAGTAGCACAGAAGTTCTCCAGATTTGCCATGGCATTTCTACATCGATATCCTTCTGCAATGCCATGACAAATGTCCCTTGCTTCCACTTTGCTTTACCTGCACAACATTAGCCAAAAGCACGACCTTTCTCGTAAAATAGCAGCTATTGCCACATGATGAGTGCCCAAAAGTCCTCATTTTTATATCATTTTCTCACTCGTTTATTGCTAATAAAGACAGAATTAAAGGCGATAATAGATATTTCTGGTTATTTTCCACTTTTCAGCATCTTAACACTTACATTATAAATTTATCTATTATTTGGCATAAAACAAGTACGGTTAATGGTTTCTTCTCTTAGACAGGAAACTACCACATCGGTAATGCCAGATAGCATGATGGATGTTGGAAACCAGAGCTGGAATGCAGATTAGCACCCGCCTCAGTAGAACTTGAAGGTCGCGGCAGCACCTGGAACATAAATGTTGATATGATAGGCGATCTGAAGAGAAAAATAAGGTGGACGTTTTAAGAAAAGCAGCATAGAAATCGGAGCTAAGGAACACATGGAAAATCAAGGTCAAAGGCCACGCGGGAAAAGAATCCTTTTAGGAATAAACTAGGAAATAAAATAAATATCTTTTATTTATGTACTTAACTTGTGTTTTACTCCAAGTTGTATTTCATAAGTGCTTAACTAACTATCACTTTTTACACTTTTTATGGGCATTAATCATCAAATCTACACCTACTTGTACCAATGCATATACTTAATGTGATATATTTAGAGGTGATGCTTATAAAGATGATATTTACAAAAAAGGCAAGTTTTACTGCATTTTTATATATGTGCGGGAAATACTATTGCCACGGTAGCAACGTGGCCGAGGCAGGACCTGATGTCGAGGCAGCAGCGGAAAGACAAGTAGCGATATTATAGGCGACTTAAAGAGAAAAATGAGCTGGACTTTTCTGGACGAGCAGCGCATGAATCAAAGCTGGGTAGCACATGGAGAGACCAAGTCAAAGGCCTCACGGGAAAGCCTCCTATTTGGAATAAACTTGGAAATATTTTATTTATGTACATGACTTGTTCCCTACTCCAAGTTATATTCTACTTAGGAAAGGTTTGCCCTAGACTAAGCCTATATAAGACCTAGCCGTCCAAGGAAGGGAGGAGATGAGAGTTTTTGGCACAAGCTTAGTTTTAGAGTTTTCTTTTCTTTTCATTATGTTCTAAGTTTCTTTAGGCTTAGGTAAAGGTTGTAACGTATTAGTGTGAGGAGATTGAACCTTGTTTCTTGTTTCAATGCAATAAAGTATCAAAGTTTGCTTATTCTTCACCATTCTTTGTTCTTGCATCCAAGCTCGAGAGAGAAGTTTGCAAGTAATCTATTATCTAATATCGAGAGAGTTAGATTCACGAAAGGAATAAGTACGGTGTTTCAATCGGGAAATACTAACTCGACCTAGAGATAGGTTAAGAGTTTTAGCGGCTAAGAGAAGTGTGAGATTGGTTGGTGATTACAATTGATTCACGCCGAGAGGTATCATCAAGTCTACCCAAGAGCAAGAGATTGCCGCAGCGGACAAGCATCATCGCTATCGAGGCAGTAAACTGCAGTACTGCCGAGGCAGTGTTTTGCGATTGTATTGGACAGAAACAATCCAATCGAATCTACTATACAACACAACTGGATACTGGCCACTTTCTTTATCTGATTTTATCTTTTTATTTAGTTCTCTTTATTTAGTTTCACCAAACTCCAATTTACTTGTGTCTTCACTTTACTTCTTTTTGCAGAGAAAGAAGACGAAAAAGGCATATTAAATAGACCAATCCCTGTGGAGACGATACACGATTATACTGATCACTTTATTACTTGCGACGTGTTCACTTGCACTAATTGCGCACTTTTTACACGCATCAAGTTTTTGGCGCTGTTACCGGGGATTGGCAACTAAATTTTGTTTTCTTTATTTTCTTACTTTTTAATTTTTATTTTACTTTGTTGTTTTTCTTGGTGTATGACCAGGGCCAACCCAACCAACCCTTTGTACGAGTTAGACCCAGAGATCGAACGTACACGGCAAAGGTTGAGGAGACAAATCCAATGAGCTATGGCAGATCATCCGGCAGGACAAAACTTACCTGCCGGCAACGGAGGTCTTCCGCCGCCACCAGGGCCGCGGCAGCTTACTGTCAGAGATTTCTTGGAGGAGGATTTAAATGGGTTAAATCCAGGAGTCGTTACACCGAAAATAGAAGCAACCCACTTTGAGCTAAAACCTGTCATGTTCAATATGCTCAACACTATTGGACAGTTTGGTGGGTCTATGACTGAAGATGCCAGGCAGCACCTCAAGTCATTCATGGAGATATGCAATTCCTTCAAAATCCAAGGAGTCCCTGAAGATGTCTTGAGATTGAAATTATTCCCCTATTCACTGAGGGATAGGGCAAAAGCTTGGTTAAATAGCATTCTAGTAGGATCTATTGGATCTTGGAGTGAATTATGCCGAGATTTCATTACACGCTTTAATCCTACAAATCTATATGATCGAATACGTAATGAAATCACTTCTTTTTGACAGGCAGATGATGAACCTATGTACGAGGCATGGGAGCGTTATAGAGAGTTACTACAAAGTGTCCGTTGCACGGATTTCCCCTATGGACACAAGTGACTATGTTCTATAATGCCACGAATGCCCCGACAAGGATAATGTTAGATGCCTCAGCAAATGGAACACTCCTTGACAAAGCACCTGAGGAAGCTATTGAGATTCTAAACAAACTCGCAAAGAATGATTTTCAATTCCCTACATCTAGGCGAGGAGGAGTAAGACGCCAAGCCACGGTGAATGAGTTAGAAACATCAAATTCAGTGGCAACACAATTGGCCTCTCTTACCAAGATGGTGCAAAACATGCAACTACAGCAAAATACCCATGAGGTTAAGGTTATTGATTCTTTTTGCAATTTATGTGGATGTAACCACAATTCTTCTGATTGTATGAATCAAGAAGCCAGCATGTATGTTAGAAATTATAACCGAAACAATATGATGCCCAACGCATATAACCCCTCATGGAAGAGGCATCCAAACTTGTCATGGAGTAATCCTAACAATGCTTTAAATCCAACTACTCAACCCCCAGGATTCCAGCAACCAATGCAACATCTGCCGCCGTAGCAGGTCCAACAGCCAATGCCACAGCAGCAGATGCAGCAGTCTATAAGTTCCCTGGAAAATTCTCTGAAAGCATTCATGATGAAAACTGAGTCATATATGGCAGAGAATAACAACTTCATCAAAAGAATATATGCACTCATAAATAGGACTGAGATGAGGTTGCAGAACCAAGAGGCAACCATTAAGGCATTGGAAACTCAGGTTGGGCAGTTTGCCCAGAACATAAACACTAGACCATAAGGAGGACTACCTAGCAATACTGAAGTTGCTAAGGTAATCGGCCATGAACAGTGTAAGGCAATCACTACTAGGAGTGGTCTATAGTTGAAGGAAAAGATAGGAATTCCAGCAGGCCAAGTCCCACCAACATAACCAGAAAAAGAGGATTTGGATGCTGAACAAACTGATCATGATAACACTGCCCTAGTAGAGAACTCAGCAGTTCCTGAACAATCTGCCGAGACAACAACAACCCTAATGGTGCCAGGTATTAAGTTCCAAACTAAAGAAACCCTGGATGAGATGAGACCACCACCACCACCCTTCCCACAAAGGTTGATAAAGTAAAAACAGGACCATCAATTCAAGAAATTTCTTGATATTTTAAACCAAGTCTACATCAACTTACCATTCGTAGAGGCAATTGAACAAATGCCTAATTATGCTAAATTCTTAAAAGACATTGTGTTTAAGAGAAAGAGATTAGGTGAGTTCGAAACAGTGGCTGCTACCGAAGGATGCATGGCAATGTTACACAATCGCATGCCACCAAAATTGAAGGATCCTGGATGCTTTATCATACCTTGTGCGATAGGTAATAACTATGAAGGTAAGGCCCTATGCGACCTTGGAGCAAGCATCAACCTAATGACCAAATTTGTTTTTCAAAAGCTTGGAATAGGAAGGGCAAAACCTACAACAGTGATGCTCCAACTTGCGGATCGATCATATGTGCAACCCGAAGGCAAAATCGAGGATATACTAGTAAGAGTTGACAAATTTATTTTTCCCGCTGAATTTCTTGTCCTTGATTGTGAAGCAGACAATAATGCACCGATCATCTTGGGGAGACCTTTCCTTGCCACTGGACGAACACTAATTGATGTGGAAAAAGGAGAGTTGACAATGAGAATTAATGATCAGCAAGTCAAATTAAATGTTTTCAAAATTATGAAAAGACATGATGAGCCGGAAGAAGAATGTCAGATGTTGTACAATACAGATACAGTTAGTGTAATACCTTGTCTCAGCAACCACTGCCTCGACAGTGATACGGATAACTGTTACAGCAGAACTTTGGACAGTGTTGAAACAGCAGAGAATGAGGAAGCTAACTGGACAGCACACCTTCCAGGTAAGTACTTCGAACCTTTAGATTACTCAGGTAAGAATGAAAAATCTGTAAGTAAAGAACCTTTAGAAGGATGTCGTTCGACCTTTGCAATGCCCCGGCAACCTTTCAGAGATGCATGATGGCAATTTTTTCTAACATGATAGAGGACTTCCTAGAGATATTCATGGATGATTTTTCAGTCTTCGGAGATAGTTTTAATCACTGCCTCGGCAATCTAGAAAAAGTACTGCAAAGATGTGAGGAATCTAATTTAGTCCTAAACTGGGAAAAATGTCACTTTATGGTGAATGAAGGCATAGTATTGGGCCATAAAATATCATCACAAGGAATCGAAGTTGATAAAGCCAACATTGATGTGATAAAGAATTTGCCTCCACCAATTTCTGTGAAAGGAGTTCGAAGCTTCTTCGGCCATGCAGGTTTTTATAGAAGGTTTATTTCTAATTTTTCCAAAATTTCTAAACCTCTTTGTAACCTACTTGAACAAGACAGAAAATTCGAATTCAATGAAGAATGCACTAAAGCATTCGAAGCCCTCAAAGAGAAGCTGATCACTGCACCGATAGTAATCCCACCAGATTGGTCCCTTCCATTTGAATTAATGTGTGATGCTAGTGATCATGTTGTCGGGGCAACACTTGGGAAGAGAAAGAACAACTTGTTCCATGTGATCTACTATGCTAGTAAAACGCTTAATGATGCCCAAATTAATTACACCACAATAGAAAAAGAATTACTAGCAGTAGTGTTTGCTTTTAACAAATTCCGATCATATCTTATCGGAACAAAAGTTACTATCCACACTGACCATTCGGCAATTAAGTACCTATTCTCAAAGAAGGATGCCAAGCCTAGACTAATTAGATGGATCCTTCTTTTACAAGAATTTGATGTTGAAATCAAAGATAGAAGAGGTACAGAAAATCAGGTAGCCGATCATCTGTCCAGATTGTAGAACAAAGAAAATAACAACTCATTTGAAGAAATACAAGATGCATTCCCAGATAAACAAATACTGCATATTGCAGTAACTACAGAAGACACTACCGAGACAAAGCCCATGGCAGCGTATGACTGTGCCGCCGTGGCATTGACTGAATACATCTCGGCCACATTAATAGAAGATCTTGCTGCAGTAACAACCACCCCCTGGTATGCTGATCTTGTTAATTACTTAGCTAGTGGTATTATCCCTTATAACCTTAACTATAACAAAAAGAAGAGGTTTCAGCATAGTGCAAAGCATTATTTCTGGGACGACCCTCTTTTTTTCAAACAATGTGTAGATCAAGTTATAAGAAGATGTGTTCCAGAGGAGGAGCAACAAGAAGTGCTTCGGTATTGTCATGATTCACCTTGTGGAGGACATTTTGGAGGAAACAGGACAACAGCTAATGTAACCCCCTAAACCGGCCTATGCGGGAAGCCCGACTAGAGTGGTCACATTGTTTTTTTTTATTTACAAAAAACATATGGCTTAAAAATTTATTTAACTTAAGCAAATAAAAGTAAATATTGTCTAACAAATAAAATATATAAAATGTCACCAAAACATGGTATCTGGAAAATAGTGTTCACAAAATAATTTGTAAAACCAATAGCAAAATAATACGTTTAAATCACCAGTACTATAGTATATATTGGCACATGTCACCTTAAACGTAAACTGAAAAAAAAAAGTTTAAAAAGAATGTTACATCAATGTGTAACCAGGTAATGTGTAGATCCTCCAAATGCCAAGTTCGGGATGTCTATCTACGGGTATCTGAAAGGGGGAAGAAAAACAGGTATGAGCTATGAAGCTCAGTGTGTTCCAACAGTGCAAAATAAAAATATAGATAAATTAATTAAACAGTAATTCAGGAAATCAAATTGTGTACATGCATGATATGCTACCCTCCAACCGAACTCCTAGATAAAGTTCCCCCGAATAGTATCTGATACAGGCATTAACCTAAGCCCTTAGGGCGAAAGTACCGACCTAAGGGATTACCTTAGGGAACAGGCGGTATTATCCTGGCTAATGCACGGGAACCGATAACAGGCGGGATTACCTTAACTAAGGTTAGGAACCGTAAACAGACGGAATTACCAGCTAGATCAAGGCTGAACCGGATATTAGATACTACTCATCATCCCAATCTAAGATGGCAGGCATGCAGTAATAACAGGATTCATGATAATTGTAACGGAAATTAAGCAGGCAATATGTATACATAATTCAGGAAATAACAGATATACAGTAAATCATAAAATGATATCTTAAAGTTCAAAATATGTGTTTATGTAAATCCAGAAAAAACAGTCATGTGCACATACTTGATTCGTTTAAAACGTAAAACAGTAAAATACAGTTATATAGCACACAAGGAACACACCTCAATGGCAGAAATAGACAGGTGATCTACTGGGCGTTCGAGCCTCGCTCTGTAGCAGTACTGGACCCTAAAAAATATAAGATAGAATTTTTAATAACACTGGAGTTAAAAATTGAATTGATTATTCACGGGTATTAAAACATACGGGTCACGATCGGATCTCGGGATCGGTCAAAGCGGGAGGAACTGGGCTGGGTCGGTACACGATCGGGAGAACTATGGGGTCCTACAACCAAACAGATATAAATTTTAGACCTTAAATAAAACTCTGAACTTAACTTAACCTAGAAGAAAAGTTTGACTCGAGACTTTAAAGTCCAACTTGGAGGCTTTCGGGTTTGAATTTCGAAAAACGGACTTCACGGATGGACTCAGGACGTCAAAAAACATAAAATAGGAGTTTTTTGAAAATTTTGACTTTTTGGGTCAAAGTCAACGCTGACGTCATGCTGACGTAAGCAGTCAAGGTCAACGGTCAGCGCTGATGTCATGCTGACGTTACGGTCAACGGATCAACGGGTCGGGTTGGTCAACGGGTCGGATTAGGGTTTGACCGGTTCGGTTCAAGACCGGTTCGGCTCGGTTTGACCGGTTCAAGCTCAGCTCGGATCGGGTTTGGGCCGGTTTGGACCGGCCGGCTTCAGATCACCGTCCAGGGCGGCCGGAACTCGCCCCGCTGGCGCGTGAAGGCCACGCACGGCCCTAAACGATTGGAAAACACCCCCTGAGACCGGATCTTGTACTGATTTCACCAAAAAAACATTAATTTCAAACCAACACATAGGAAAAGGAAAACGAAAGGGGAAAACTTGCCTTAAAGCCGAGACAACTCCGACGAGGGTGTTACCGGATACGATCGGAGGCGTTGAGGGAGGGTTTCTGCTCGGCCTTTGACGACGAGCACAACGGAGCAAGTGACGCGCCGATATCGGAATCGGTGGTGGCCAGATCGAGCGAAAACAGTAGGGGTTTAAACCTTAAGTCTGGCGAAGCTTCAAACCTCGATCCTGGACGTTCGCGGCAGTCGACGGGCGCGTGGTTTGGGGGGTTTTGGTCGGGGCAAAGAGACGGACACAACGGCGGCGGCGGTGAGCACCACGGCGCGATGGTGAGAGAGTGCGGCGGTGGTCGGGGTTTGAGAGAATAACAAGATTATTTTGGGTTCTGAATCTAATATGGTTCAAAAAGGTATACTATTATTATTTCTCTTTTTTTTCTTATACTTATATATTTTTATTTTATTTTGAATTTAATATTTTAATTATTTCCATAAAAAAAAGGGGTTACAACTCTTCCCCCTAAAAGAAATTTCGTCCTCGAAATTTACCTGAACTGAACAGACGCGGAAACTGTTCTTTCATGGATTCCTTGATCTCCCAAGTGGCCTCAGAAAGGCTACGGTTCCTCCACTGAACTTTAACCATAGGTATACGTCTTCTTCTCAGAACTCTTTCATTAAACTCCAGGATCTGAACGGGTTTCTCCTCATAAGACAAGTCTGGACATAAGTCAACATCCTGAACCTGAATAATATGACTCAGATCCGGATGGTACTGTCTCAACATGGACACATGAAACACATCATGGATACGGCTAAGCTATGGAGGCAACTCAAGATGATATGCTACAGGTCCGATTCTCTTAAGAATACGGTATGGTCCAATATATCTCGGACTCAACTTGCCCTTACACCCAAATCTCAGAATTTTCTTCCAGGGAGAGACTTTTAAGAAAACCTGATCACCAACCTCGAACTCGATATCTTTTCTTCTCCGATCAACATAAGATTTCTGTCTGGTAAAAGCTTCCTTCAGACGATCCCGGATTAATCTGACAGTCTCCTCAGTTTCCTGAATTAACTCGGGACCCAGAGTTTTCCGATCATACAACTCCGTCCAACAGATAGGAGTACGACACTTACGACCATACAAAGCCTCATAAGGTGCCATACGGATGCTAGCCTGATAGCTATTATTATAGGCAAACTCTACCAACGGTAAAAAGTCTTCCCAACTGCCCCGGAAGTCTAGAACACAACCCCGTAACATATTTTCTAGAATCTGAATCACTCTCTCAGACTGACCATCTGTCTGGGGATGAAAAGACGTACTGAAATTTAGACGAGTACCCAAAGCAGACTGTAAAGCTGTCCAGAAACGGGAAGTAAACCTCGGATCTCGGTCAGAAATGATAGATAAGGGCACTCCATGCAGTCTGACGATCTCAGAAATATACAGTCTAGCCAGCTTCTCTAGAGGATAGGTCGTTCGAACAGGAATAAAGTGAGCTGACTTTGTGAGTCTATCCACCACAACCCAGACAGAATCCTTTCTAGACGGGGTCAAAGGTAACCCGGTAACAAAGTCCATCGTGATTCGTTCCCACTTCCACTCTAGAATCTTGATGGGTTGCAAGAGACCAGAGGGATGCTGATGCTTTGCTTTCACCTGCTGACATGTCAGGAATCTGGATACATAATCTGAGATATCCTTTTTCATACCTACCCATCAGTACCTCTGTTTCAGATTCTGATACATCTTATCTCCTCCAGGATGCATCACATAAGGACTACTATGGGCCTCACTGAGAATGGTCTGTCTCAACTCAGGATCGTTGGGTACATAGTAACGACCATTAAAGCAAAGGACTCTATCCTGATCAAAAGAGTAAACAGAAGTGGATCCTTCCTCCACTTGTTGCATAACAGGAAGTGAAGAATCATCCAACCGCTGCTTGGCCCTAATCTGCTTAGCCAAAGTCGGTTTAACCCTCAACTCAGCCAATAGGCTACCATCATCATAGATACTCATCCTGGCGAATAAGGATCTCAAGTCTGAAATGGCCTTACGACTCAAAGCGTCCGCTACAACATTGGCTTTTCCCGGATGATACTCAATCTCGCAATCGTAGTCCTTATGAAGCTCCAACCAACGACGCTGTCTCAGATTAAGCTCCTTCTGGGTAAGAAGGTACTTCAGGCTTTTGTGATCGGTAAAGATGTAATACTTTTCTCCGTAGAGATAGTGTCTCCAGATTTTTAGAGCAAAAACCACAGCTGCAAGCTCAAGATCATGGGTAGGATAATTAAGCTCGTGTGGTCTCAACTGGCGTGACGCATAAGCGATCACCTTACCATCCTACATCAAGACGCAACCAAGACCAGAATGCGAAGCATCACTATAAACTGTAAAGTCCTTTCCTGACTCAGGTTGGGTCAAAACTAGAGCTCGGGTCAAAACTGATTTCAACTGATCAAAACTAGTCTGCTGAGCCTCAGACCACACAAACGGAACATCTTTCCTCAGAAGCTTCGTCAAAGGGGCAGCTATAATGGAAAAACCCTCGACAAAGCGTCGATAATACCCAGTTAAGCCCAGAAAACTGCGGATCTCAGACACATTCTTGGGAGGTTTCCAACTAGTGATAGCATCAATTTTACTCGGGTCCACCTGGATACCTTTAGCTGAAACGACATGCCCGAGGAAAGTCACTTCACTAAGCCAAAACTCGCATTTACTTAGCTTGGCATACAACCGATGTTCCCTGAGAGTCTGTAACACAACTTTCAGATGCCCCACATGCTCGTCCTCTGAGCGGGAGTAAACCAGGATATCATCGATAAACACTACAACAAATTGGTCGATGTAGGGCCGAAAGACACGGTTCATCATATCCATAAAAGCTGTAGGGGCATTGGTTAAACCAAAAGGCATCACCAAAAACTCATAGTGACCATACCGGGTGCGGAAAGCAGTCTTAGCAACATCAGAGCCCTTAACCTTTAGTTGATAATACCTAGATCGGAGATCAATCTTCGAGAAAACTGTAGCTCCCCGAAATTGATCAAACAAATCATCAATCCTGGGTAGGGGATATTTGTTTTTCACTGTCAACTTATTTAGCCTTCGGTAATCAATGCACAACCGAAGAGAACCATCCTTCTTCTTAACAAAGAGAATTGGAGCTCCCCAAGGTGAAGAGCTAGGTCGGATGAACCCTCTATCAAGAAGTTCTTGCAACTGGACCTTCAACTCCTTTAACTCTTTTGGAGCCATACGATACGGAGCCATAGAAATTGGTGCTGATCCAGGATAAGTTTCAATCTCAAACTCAACCTCCCTATCTGGAGGAAGACCAAGCAACTCCTCAGGAAAAATATCTGGAAATTCACTAACAGTACGAATTTCTTCGATCTTAGATAGAGACCCCTTTGTGTTAAGGAAACAGGCAATAAAGGCCTCATATACCTTCCGAATCATCCTGTCAGCAGACAAAACTGACATCACATTGGACAAAAAGCCTCGTCGTTCTCCAACCAAGACCACAGACCGTCCATCAAGAGTCTTTAGTGTGGCCCTCTTGGCCTCACAGTCCAGATTAACACGATGCTCAGATAACCAGTCCATCCCCAGAATTAGATCAAACTCCTCTAAAGGAAGTTAACATAAGATCCGCCAAAAACACTTCCCCTTCCGCAACAAGGGGACATCTCTTGAAAACCTTATCTACAGACAAGGATTGCCCCACTGGGCTCATAACGGTAAAGACACTCTCAGTGATCTTAACTGAGATCGAAAGGTGTCCAGATACTGACTTCGATATATATGAGTGTGTGGAGCCATTGTCAAGCAAAGCAAAATACGGAACAGAAAAGATGGTAAAAATACCTGCGATAACATCAGGCTCATCTCGGTCATCTCTACGACAGGTGACATAAACCAAAGCTGGCTGACGAGCCTCAGAAACAGATGGCCCACCACTCTGGTGGCCTCGACTCCTGGTATCAGATATAACAGCAAACCCAGAGGCTCTACCCTGAGAACGTCCCGAAGCGGGTGTCTGAATGGATGTCTGAGATCTGGATGGTGTCTGAGAGCGCACAGGAGTCTGAGTCGGTGGTCGACTGAGAAGATGGATGAGGACAGTCCCTCAGGAAATGCTCAGAAGACCCACACCGAAAACAAGCTCCAGTCTTCTTCCTATATTCTCCCCTATGCATGTTACCACAAAAGTCGCATGCAGGTACAGTTGGGATCCCCGAAGAACCACCCCGGCTAACAGAAGAGCCCTGAGGTGCCACAGACTAATGATAGGAACCACCTCTCTGACTCGGTGCAGATCAAGCCCTCTTATCAGGATGACTAAAAGACTCGCCATGGCTAAAATGTCCTCCAGATCGACCACGGTCCCTCTTACGGTCTCTGTCTTTGCCCCGCTCTCGGTCCTGATCCCTCATAACCTGGCTATCAGAAAGCTTCTCCAAGTCCTCAGTAGTCTTTGCCCGGTTCACTAGGTCCTCAAAAACCATATCATGATGCGTGGCAACTCGGTCTCGGATACCAATACGGAGACCCTCTAGAAACTTATCACATTTATCCTTCTCTGTAGCTACTATCCCAGCACCATACCTCATCAGGTCTAAAAACTGAAGCTCATACTCAACCACTGTCATAGTACCCTGCACCAAGTCTCTAAAGGCCTGACGCCTCTCTCTCATATATCGATCACCCAGATAACGGTTCTTAAACCTTTCCTTGAAAAAGTCCCATGTAAGTCCATCGGAGGATACGCTACTAACCATAGACTCCCACTAGATGTGGGCACCACCATCAAGCATGGACACAGCTCCAAGGCATCTCTTAACGGGTTCCAAACCCAGCTGATCCATCCGTCTCTCGGTATCGTACAACTAGGTCTTTGTATCTGAAGGTGCACCAGACAAAGATCTAGAGAAAGTTCTTACTCCATTCACGATCAGGATCTGGGAGATAGGTGGATCCGGCATCGCACCTGAAGCTCTAACACCTCCTTGTAACAACTGAAGGAATTGCCTACTAAGAGTATCATCAGCCACTGCAGCAGGCTCGATGCTCGGTACTGATGCCCCTCTGACAGGGGTAGACATATCAATGCCTACAGTAGGTTGCGGGTTGGGCGGTACAGTTGTACTTGTGGGAACAGGTGGGTCCGGAGAAATGACGGGTGAAGGATCACTAATAGGCTCCTCTACAGGATTAGTAAAACTGGTCGTTCGACCACGCTCTCGGGTGGATCGGCGAGCTCTACGGGAACTCAAAGTGTTCATAAAATCTACAAGGTTAAAATTTAGGAGATTAGAATTGGCATCGGAGAACCATACACAATACAAAAAATATAGGTGACATGGTCTTACAGATATAAATTCATAACAGTTTAACAGAAAATATTTATTTAGGACCCATCACAGTCCGAGAATCTTAAAACCAAAAGCTCTGATACCAACTAAATGTAACCCCCTAAACCGGCCTATGCGGGAAGCCCGACTAAAGTGGTCACATTGTTTTTTTTATTTACAAAAAACATATGGCATAAAAATTTATTTAACTTAAGCAAATAAAAGTAAATATTGTCTAACAATTAAAATATATAAAATGTCACCAAAACATGGTATTTGGAAAATAGTGCTCACAAAATAATTTGTAAAACCAATAGCAAAATAATACGTTTAAATCACCAGTACTATAGTATATATTGGCACATGTCACCTTAAACGTAAACTGAAAAAAAAAGTTTAAAAAGAATGTTACATCAATGTGTAACCAGGTAATGTGTAGATCCTCCAAATGCCAAGTCCGGGATGTCTATCTACGGGTATCTGAAAGGGGGAAGAAAAACAGGTATGAGCTATGAAGCTCAGTGTGTTCCAACAGTGCAAAATAAAAATACAGATAAATTAATTAAACAGTAATTCAGGAAATCAAATTGTGTACATGCATGATATGCTACCCTCCAACCGAACTCCTAGATAAAGTTCCCCCGAACAGTATCTGATACAGGCATTAACCTAAGCCCTTAGGGCGAAGGTACCGACCTAAGGGATTACCTTAGGGAACAGGCGGTATTACCCCGGCTAATGCACGGGAACCGATAACAGGCGGAATTACCCTAACTGAGGTTAGGAACCGTAAACAGGCGGAATTACCAGCTAGATCAAGGCTGAACCGGATATTAGATACTACTCATCATCCCAATCTAAGATGGCAGGCATGCAGTAATAACAGGATTCATGATAATTGTAACGGAAATTAAGCAGGCAATATGTATACATAACTCAGGAAATAACAGATATACAATAAATCATAAAATGATATATCTTAAAGTTTAAAATATGTGTTTATGTAAATCCAGAAAAAACAATCATGTGCACATACTTGATTCGTTTAAAACGTAAAATAGTAAAATACAGTTATATAGCACACAAGGAACACACCTTAATGGCAGAAACAGACAGGTGATCTACTGGGCGTTCGAGCCTCGCTCTGTAGCAGTACTGGACCCTAAAAAATATAAGATAGAATTTTTATTAATACTGGAGTTAAAAATTGAATTGATTATTCACGGGTATTAAAACATACGGGTCACAATCGGATCTCGGGATCGGTCAAAGTGGGAGGAACTGAGGTGGGTCGGTACACGATCGGGAGAACTATGGGGTCCTACAACCAAACAGATATAAATTTTAGACCTTAAATAAAACTCTGAACTTAACTTAACCTAGAAGAAAAATTTGACTCGAGACTTTAAAGTCCAACTTGGAGGCTTTCGGGTTCGAATTTCGAAAAACGGACTTCACAGATGGACTCAAGACGTCGAAAAACATAAAATAGGAGTTTTTGAAAATTTTGAATTTTTGTGTCAAAGTCAACGCTGACGTCATGCTGACGTCAGCAGTCAAGGTCAACGGTCAGCGCTGACGTCATGGTGATATCACGGTCAACGGGTCGGATTAGGGTTTGACCAGTTCGGTTCAAGACCGGTTCGGCTCGGTTTGACCGGTTCAAGGTCGGCTCGGACCGGGTTTGGACTGGTTTGGACCGGCCGGCTTCAGATCACCGTCCAGGGCGGTCGGAACTCGCCCCGGTGGCGCGTGAAGGCCACGCACGGCCCTAAACGGCCGGAAAACACCCCCTGAGACCGGATCTTATACTGATTTCACCAAAAAAACATTAATTTCAAACCAACACATAGGAAAAGGAAAACGAAAGGGAAAAACTTGCCTTAAAGCCGAGACAACTCCGACGAGGGTGTTACCGGATACGATCGGAGGCGTTGAGGGAGGGTTTCTGCTCGGCCTTCGACGACAAGCACAACGGAGCAGGTGACGCGCCGGTATTGGAATCGGTGGTGGCCGGATCGAGCAAAAACAGTAAGGGTTTAAACCCTAAGTCCGGCGAAGCTTCAAACCTCGATCCTGGACGTTCGCGGCGGTCGACGGGCGCGTGGTTTGGGGGGTTTTGGTCAGGGCAAGGAGATGGACACAACGGCGGCGGCGGTGAGCACCACGGCGCGACGGTGAGAGAGTGCGGCGGTGGTCGGGGTTTGAGAGAATAACAAGTTTATTTTGGGTTCTGAATCTAATATGGTTCAAAAAGGTATACTATTATTATTTCTCTTTTTTTTCTTATACTTATATATTTTTATTTTATTTCGAATTTAATATTTTAATTATTTCCATAAAAAAAAAGGTGTTACAGCTAAAGTGCTTCAATCAGGTCTTTATTGGCCCACACTCTTCAAAGATGCCCAAATTTATTGCAAAAACTATGACCGATGCCAAAGAACGGGTAATATTTCTAGGCACAATGAGATGCCTCAGAAACCTATAGTGGAGGTAGAATTATTTGATGTTTGGGGAATAGATTTCATGGGACCATTCCCATCATCTCAAGGTAATCTCTACATTCTAGTAGCGGTGGACTATGTATCAAAATGGGTCGAAGAAATTGCCACACCTCACAATGACTCCAAGATTGTACAAAAATTCCTCAAGAAAAACATCTTCACCAGATCTGGAGTCCCAAGAGCAATAATTAGCGATGAAGGTAAACACTTCGACGACAGACTCATTGATGCGACCCTAAAGAAACTAGGTGTCACCCACAGAATTGCCACGGCCTACCATCCACAGACAAATGGGCAAGCTGAAATATCGAACAGGGAATTAAAACAAATCCTTGAAAAGGTGGTAAACCCATCTAGAAAGGATTGGTCTCATCGTCTCGACGATGCTCTGTGGGCATATAGGACAGCTTACAAAACCCCATTGGGAACATTCCCATACAGGCTTGTATTTGGAAAAGCTTGTCATCTGCCAGTGGAAATTGAGCACAAAGCTTATTGGGCAGTAAAGAATTTAAACATGGAATGGGAGAAAGCTGGCCAGAAATGACTGTTAGACCTCAATGAAATAGAAGAATTCAGAGCAGCAGCTTATGAAAATGCCAAGATCTACAAGGAAAAGACTAAACGATAGCATGACAATAAACTATTGCCGCGACAGTTCCTGCTAGGGCAGCAAGTTCTCCTTTTCAATTCCAGACTCAAACTGTTCCCGGGCAAACTCAAATCCAGGTGGTTAGGCCCATTTGAAGTTGTTCAGGTTTATCCACATAGAGCAGTCACAATCAAATCAATAAGGGATGGGCAAGAATTCAAAGTGAATGGCCAACGACTGAAGCACTATTCGAAACAACACGAGATGAGAACTATAGAAACCATCACTTTAGGCGATGCACTCACATGCATCCCTATCGTGAGTTAATTCTTCCATTTATCTTTTTTACAATTTAGGAGTAGTTTTAGTTCAGACTTTTATTATTAATCTTTTCTTGTTTTCTTTTCTTTAGGATAAAAAGTGACGACGCTCATATGCTGCTTGTTTCTTTATATGCTGCTTGTTTCTTTTCATATTTTTGTTGCCCACTGTTTCCTTCTAATATAAAGCATTGAAGGCAATGCTTGGTTCGAGTTTGGGGGTGTAGAGCCATTGCCGAGGCAATCTACTACCGAGGCCTTGCCAAGATAAAGGAGTATTTAAGTGATTTATTTTAAAAAAAATTATGCTCACCACTTTACTTGAATCAATTGCCCATACTTTTGCACTGCCCATCATCAGTATTGCCTTAGTTTATTCTTTAAGGCTATAGAAATCTTTCTCCTTACCATGGTTAGGTCCTTTTAAGAAGGTTTAACCTTAGGATACTTAAGGATGAAAACTTAGAAGCTTACTATAAGATAAATTAAAAAAACACTTTTGGGACTTGTTGGATTATTATAGGAATTCTTTTAATGAACTTAGGTGATAAAGACTTAGATTTTTGGGCAAGTGACTAGAGGTGCCTATCACCGGCTCTAGGAATCACTCTTCTTCATGCTAGAGGTGCCCGAAATTGGCTCTAGTATGCTACAAAGAATATAAAAAGAAAGAAGGAATTAGTGAAGGGAAAAACACAATCCTTGAGGTGCCCGAAATTGGCTCAAGAATTGGTTGTTTAGAAAAGAAGAGAACACTAAGCCCAAATCTATTTGTCTTGAACTTAGAGTTTGTCTAAGAAAGCCTTTAATCAAACTTGTCCACAAAAACACACACACTCACTAAATCTTATAGTTTGTTTCTAGGTAAACCCTTGGGTAGCCGAAAGGTTAAATCTAGAGATTAGGCATAGTTATGGTGGGGAGAATAGATGGAAACATAACACCAAGAGAGAATAGAGTTTGGCAAATTGATGGTTTGCATTGCTTGAGGACAAGCAATAGTTCGAGTTTGGGGGTGTGATAAGTGCTCAACTCACTATCACTTTTTACACCTTTTATGGGCATTAATCATCAAATCTACACCTTTTATGGGCATTAATCATCAAATCTACACCTACTTGGACCAATGCATATACTTAATGTGATATATTTAGAGGTGATGCTTATAAAGATGATATTTACAAAAAAGGCAAGTTTTACTGCATTTTTATATCTATGTAGGAAATACTATTGCCGCGGCAGCAACGTGGCCGAGGCAGGACCTGATGCTGAGGCAACAGCAGAAACACAAGTAGCGATATTGTAGGCGACTTAAAGAGAAAAATGAGCTGGACTTTTCTGGACAAGCAGCGCATGAATCAGAGCTGGGTAGCACATGGAGAGCCCAAGTCAAAGGCCTCATGGGAAAGCCTCCTATTTGGAATAAACTTGGAAATATTTTATTTATGTACATGACTTGTTCCCTACTCCAAGTTATATTCTACTTAGGAAAGGTTTGCCCTAGACTAAGACTATATAAGACCTAGCCGTCCAAGAAAGGGAGGAGATGAGAGTTTTCGGCACAAGCTTAGTTTTAGAGTTTTCTTTTCATTATGTTCTAAGTTTCTTTAGGCTTAGGTGAAGGTTGTAACGTATTAGTGTGAGGAGATTGAACCTTGTTTCTTGTTTCAATGCAATAAAGTATCAAAGTTTGCTTATTCTTCACCATTCTTTGTTCTTGCATCCAAGCTCGAGAGAGAAGTTTACAAGTAATCTATTTATCTAATATCGAGAGAGTTAGATTCACGAAAGGAATAAGTACGGTGTTTCAATCGGGAAATACTAACTCGGCCTAGAGATAGGTTAAGAGTTTCAATGGCTAAGAGAAGTGTGGAATTGGTTGGTGATTACAATTGATTCACGCCGAGAAGTATCATCAAGGACTGATCATCAACAGTACTTCGACTTAGAGATAAGCGGAGGCATCAAAGGACACTTTACCGAACTTTGGTAAAGTCTATCCAAGAGCAAGAGATTATCGCGGCGGACAAGCATTATCACTGTCGAGGCAGTAAACTGAAGGACTGTCGAGGCAGTATTGTGAGACTGCATTAGACAGAAACAAGCCAATCGAATCTACTATACAACACGACTGGATCTTGGCCACTTTCTTTATCTGATTTTATCTTTTTATTTAGTTCTCTTTATTTAGTTTCATCAAACTTCAATTTACTTGTGTCTTTACTTTACTTCTTTTTGCAGAGCAAGAAGACAAAGAAGGCATATTAAGTAGACCAATCCCTGTGGAGACGATACACGATTATACTGATCACTTTATTACTTGCGACATGTTCACTTGCACTAATTACGCACTTTTGACATGTATTAGTATTCCTACTTTAGAGAGGTTTGCCCTAGGCCAAGCGTATATAAACCATAGCCTATGTAGAGAGGAAGATCTCTCGAAATCAAGTGTTCATAGAAAACCCTAAACTCCTTCATCGCCCCCTTGGGGTTTAGGTTAGTTTGTGGAGTAGTTGTGGAAGGAATTGACTTTTGTTTCTTGTTTCAATGCAATAAAATATCAAGGTTTGCTTATTCTTTATCATTCTTTGTTCTTGCATCCAAGCTCGAGAGAGAAGTTTGCAAGTAATCCATTTATCTAATATCGAGAGAATTAGATTCACGAAAGGAATAAGTACGGTGTTTCAATCGGGAAAACTAACTCGGCCTAGAGATAGGTTAAGAGTTTCAGTGGCTAAAAGAAGTGTGGGATTGGTTGATGATTATAATTGATTCACGCCGAGAGGTATCATCAAGGACTGGTCATCAACAGTACTTCGACTTAAAGATAAGCGGAGTCATCAAAGGACACTTTGCCGAACTTTGGTAAAGTCTACCCATGAGCAAGAGATTGTCGCAGCGGACTAGCATCATCGCTGTCGAGGCAGTAATCTGCAGTACTGCCGAGGCAGTGTTGTGCGATTGCATTGGATAGAAACAAATCAACTGAACCCACACTACGAAGCACTTTAACCTACCCCACTTTTCCATCCTTGATTTCTTGATCATTTATTTTTATTGTTTTAATTAGTTTCCTTAGTTATAATCCAACTCAATTATTTGTGTTTTTACTTTTCCATTGTGCAGGAAGAATAAATTGCGTAAGTAAAGCCAATCCCTGTGGGTTCGACATCTTAAATACTTCAATTTGGCAAAAGGTGGAAGGACGAATGCTTCTTTATAAAAGTAGGGCTTCCGACTTCCTTCAACAAATTTGGCACCGTTACCGGGGATTGACGATTCCAACTTTCCTTTTTTATTTTTCTTGCACTACTATCTTAGGAAATTAGTTTAATTATTTTTAAGTTATTTGTTTTAGGAAATAAGTTTAATTATGTTTGAGTTATTTGTTTTATCTTAGGAAGGAAATTCAAGAAGGAGAAGCCATGAAGCACATAAAACAGTCCAAAAATCAAATCCACCGTCCTACCTAAGACGCGGCCAAGGCGGTTGGCCGCCCAAATGCAAGTAACGGCGGGTTTGTTGTTATCGGGCTTCACCTCCCCTGTTTTATTTCATATTTCTTCATTACCGTTTTCTAGTGCAGTTTTTAGTTTCTTTCTCAACAAACTCCACACAAACTGATGACCCTCAGGATACAGAAGAGACCAAGACGCAACATATACAAATTGGTTTATCTTTTCCTTGTCTCTTAATTTTTTCTTGTCTTCTATTGTTGCCTTACGTTCAGATGCATGCATTAAGGATAATGCATCCCTCGAGTTTGGGGGAGTATTGATCCAATTTTCTGCCTTATAAAAATATCTGCCATGTATGGAAATTATTCGGATTATCCTACTACTGCCTTAAATTTTATATTTACAACTATTACAGTTTTATGCAAAAAAAAAATTTAAGTCTGCTGAATTTTATTGAAACTGCCTCGGCAGCAATATATTCTTCAGCCGCCGCAGCAGTATGCACCATTCACCAGACTTTAACCTACCCCACTTTTCCATCCTTGATTTCTTGATCATTTATCTTTATTGCTTTAATTAGTTTCCTTAGTTATAATCTAACTCAATTATTTGTGTCTTTACTTTTCCATTGTGCAGGAAGAATAAATTGCGTATGTAAAGTCAATCCTTGTGGGTTCGACATCTTAAATACTTCAATTTGGCAAAAGGTGGAAGGACGAATGCTTCTTTATAAAAGCAGGGCTTCCGACTTCCTTCAACACCACACCAAAAATGCCAAGGCATAACTAGAAACTATATGCAATGTTATGATCCTAAATGCAACTAAATGCTCCTACATGGGCTTAAAGACACTCAATAACTTAAGTAAAAAGGCGTAAAATATAACCTTTTTGTGGAGTTATCATACAGTAACGAAGAAGCACGATTTGACAGAGAGTTCTCCTGTATTCGTGGTTGTTATGATGACAATTTTATGTTCGTCAATTCAATTGCTTGTTAAAGGGACGAAATCTGTAACACTTTTACAATCAGATTTTGATTGTTATGGTTAGCATGCATCACATGATTCTTGTCTTAATATGTTTGATACATGCATGCATGATCATAGTATGAAATGTAAAATGCATATGATAATGATTTTGGTTCAATCAACTTGTCTGATTATTCGTTGAAACTCTACTTCAACGGTTGAGCCTTTCTTCTTCAAGCAAAAATTTGGTGCTCGACATATCTAGTTAACAAGCTTTGTAGAACCAATTTAATGAGACATCATATGTTTTGGAGGCTTGAACCATGAATCTCCATATCTAGCTGAATCCATTGTTTCCTCTCGTTTTGATCTTGGCAAAATCCATAAAGAAGAGATTTTTGACTTCTACAGATAATATAACGTTTATCACATAAACTAGGTAAAAAGAGGTTGCCCCAGTAGAAGTTCTAACTGATGTAAAGAGAATGGTGGCTTTTCATGCCCCTCTCATGATTAGGAAAAGATTTTCGACTTCTACGGATAATATCGTGTTTATCCCCTAGATTAGGGAAAAAGAGGTTGCCCTAGTAGAAGTTCTAGTTGATGCTTTGTAGTCTTATAAAGAAAATGGTAGCTTCTTATGCCCCTCCCATGATTAGGGAACGATTTTCAACTTCTACAGGTAATATCGCATTTACCCTTTAGATTAGGGAAAAAGAGGTTGCCCCAGTAGAAGTTTTGACTGATGTAAAGCGAAGGATGGCTTCTCGTGCCCCTTCATGTAGATTCATGGTGCAACAAGATTTTCGGTCTTCTTAATAAATCAGAAAGTGGATCAAAATCTTGGTTATCTTCACGTTGTTGAGGTGCCCCATCATTCTCTTGATGTCTTTATATGTTTGTTCGATCTTTGCCAAATTTTCTCCATTTCTTTGACTTTATGTCTGGTGGAATGAGAATGTTGAGTTTTAACTTGTTCCAAGAAGAAATGTAATGTTTGACCTTCATCCTTAAAATTCTAATTTTCTTGAACGAGCAATGCTAGCTTTCTGCCCCAAACAAGAAACCTCATCTTGAACATCTAGAGTCCATAGATATTTGGCCATCTCCTAAACTTTCTCTAGGGCTTTGATCAAGCAACTCCATTTTAAGAGAACACTTCAACGCCTTAGCGACTATAGCGACATCTCTTGTAATCTCTTCCCTTATAAGGAAGTTTACATGTAGCGAGTCTTATCGTCGCTGGAATAAATTGTCTTGACCTATACTGTCTTAACACCATTAACGGAGCGTATCCAGTTGCACCCCATATTTCGATCAAAGGGAACCAATCGTAACCTTCGCAACTATATGATTTGCTAAGGAAAAAACCAGTTCACTTTCCACACGATATCTCTCTCGCGTAGAATCCATATAAGGGCTTTCCATCGGTCATGAAGGATGTTTAGAGGCTCAACTTTATATTTCTATGAATTAAATAAAAGGTAACCGTTTAAAGGCTCGATTCTCAAAAAAAGTCCCTAGCAGAGTGGCCAACTGTAATCACCGAAAATTTTTCAAGGGAGTCATCACCAATCTTTTTTGTGGTGTAATTGGAACACCAAAATCGAGTCTACAAAACCAAAGTCTAGTCTGGCAGTCTATTACGCGTGGGAAGGGAATGCACCCCTACAACACCCAAAATTGACACTTGGCGGTTACAAAATATTTTATATGATAAAAAATATAAATCTGGTTTTAACATTGTGATCCCATGTTTTTAAAAATCTAATCTGCAAAAATATAAAAGGTTAGATAAAAAAGTAATAATAAACATTTTAATAATATTAACGAAAATAATAATAATAATAATAATAATATACTATGTCATAAGAATAGTAATAATATATGAAAACAAACAAAACAATGGTCAAATTTAAATAAAAATAAAAATATGAGCAAAATTAGAAAAATTTGTGACTAAAATGCGAGAAAACAAAAATTATAGAACCAAAATAATATAAAAAGGGACTAAATTTGAAGGAAACCGAAACTAGTCGACACAAATATAAGGATACGAAAGTTTAGAGACCATTGACGTGATTTCTCCTTTTTCCTGGTAAGAACACGAGTCCAGTCCTGGATCGGATCTAATTCTGAGGCTCTAAACGACGTTTTGGGGTTGAATAGCAATGCCCCAAACGATGTCATATTTGGACGCATATATGTGTATTTTGCTCACAAAATAACATTTGTTGGTTATTTTTTTAAAAGGAAACAGAGCAATGGATTGATGCGTTCAACTCTACCTCTTCATCGGCCGGAAGTAGGGTGTCGGTTGCCATTGTCGTTGTCGTATACGGCTGCCATCCCAGTTCACCAAAAATCTAAAAAGGAAGAGCCTTTCAGACTTGTTTCGACGTGAGGAGTCTGATTCTGGCCTTAGACTTCCAAAAATGTGATTGTACGATACGAGCAGAGATCTACAAGATAAGTACACAATTTCACTCTTCTTTTTCTACTTTTTTATTTTTTCCGATTTGTTTTTTATCTCTTTTTTCGATTTGGATTTGATATGGTGGTGGTGTTTGCATTCGATTATGTTTCGAATTTTTCTTTTCTATTCCATAAAACTTGTAACCCGATTACAAGTGATTGTTTGGGTATTTATAACCCAAATTTACATTATAAAAAAGACAAATCTTCTATGAATTTGCTTTTTCATACTTAATTAAGTCTTCTTTTTCTTTTGCAAATGAAACGGTGGAGCATTGGCTGCAGGCGAGTTGGGCGGTGGACGATATAAGGACCAATAGGGGAACGCGTGGTTGCCACGCAGTAGGCCAAACGCCGTGTGTGACGGCCACGCGCATTGATCTGGTAATCAAGGAGAAGACAAGGAGGCGGAAGCACATTAGGGATGGTTAGGGTTTGGTTAGGATCTTTGTGTTAAGTTTTCATTTGGGTATCGGGTTATGGGTCATTTGGATACATGTCTAGTGTTAAAATAGGTTATGAAACTAATTTTTGGAGAAGTGTCATTAATGATGAACTAGAGTCAATAATGTCTAATCATACATGGAAACTAATAGACTTTCCTAAGGGAATTAAACTTATCAAATATGAGTTTTTAGGAAGAAATTCAGGTCAAATGGGTCAATCTAGAGATATAAGGCTAGGCTAGTAGTAAAAGGGTTCACTTAAAAATTTAAAACATACTTCTTTAATACTTATTCTCTCGTAATGAAGATCTCAACGATGCGTGCATTGTTTGCACTAGCTTCCATTTATAAATTGTAAGTATATCAAATGGATATAAAGACTGTATTTTTTAATGGAGACCTAGATGAGGAGATCTATATAGAGAATTCACCGGGTTTTGAGACACTAGTATGGAATGCAAAATATAGACTTAAAAAGTTTCTTTATGGACTTAAACAAGCTCCTAAACAAATGATATGAAAATTTTCGTAAAACTATTCTTAGTTTAGGTTTTGTCATGAATAGTGTGGATGCATGCGTGTATTTTAGATTGTTTTGTACTGATTATGTTATCATTAGCTATGGGTGTTCAAAATTATCCGACCGGACTGACCTGACCCGACGACCCGATGACCCGAAATAAAAATACCAGGTAATTCCCCAAAAAAAATTACCCGACCCGAGAATTATTGGGCCGGGCTTGGGCAAAAAATTTTCAATTCCCGAGAACATAAACTGACTAGTTTTATTATATATATTTTTAGTTTAGATTTCTTTAATATTTATACCTAAAATTAAATTTAAATCTCTAAATTTGTTTTACGTTTGAATTATATACTTTTAAGTTTTAAAAAATTTAAATATATTTTTATTAATTTACTAATACCGAAAGAAAAAACGAGATTAATACTTTTAATGTCATTTTAGTGATAAAATTTAATAAATATAGATGTATATATAAGTCCGAATATTTTAAAATTAACTTTAAATCACACATTTTTATGTTTGGTTATGTATTATAAAATTTTAAAATTTATATGTTTAATATATATATATATATTAATTTTAAAATAAAAAATAATAATTATGAATCGGGTACCCGATTAGCCGGGTACCCATGTTTTACAGGTACCCGATAACTAATACCCAATTTAAATGGGTCGGGACATGGGCCTATTTTTTTATATGACCCGAAGGAAATGGGTACCAGGTTTTTCGGGTACCCGGTAATGAACACCCCTATCATTAGCTTATATGTTGATGATATGTTGATTTTTAGTACTAACATATAAGCCATTAACAAAACCAAAACAAATTATCCACTAGATTTTAGATTACTAATTTGGGATAAGTATATATAATCTTAGGCGTTAAAGTTATCAAATCTGGCAAGGGTTCTTTTTGGATCAAATATATTATATTGATAAAGTGTTAAAAGAGATTTGAAAGTTAGGATGTCATCCCTTCTCGAACTCCTTTTGACTCTAACATTCATCTCGTTAAAAATAAAGGAAGTAGTATTTTCCAAGTTGAATATGCTAAAATTATTGAAAACTTAATGTTTTTAATAAACTATACTTTGCCCGATATTACTTATGCTATGAGTAGATTGAGTAAATATACTCATAATTCAAGTGGTGAACATTGGACGGTTATTAAACACTTAATAAAGTAGTTTAAGGGTACTATGGATTTGAAACTTAATTTTGTTTCTTATCATACTGCTTTAGAAGGACATTTTGACGTTAAATGACTTTCTGATAGTGACGAGGTAAGCTCTATGAGTAGATATGTTTTCACTTTAGATGAAGCTAAAATCTCGTAAAAGTCTATCAAGTAAACTTGTATTGCACACTCTACCATGGAGTCAAAGTTTATAGCTCTAAACTTAACTAGGTAAGAAATCAAGAGGCTTAGAAATCTTTTAACAAAGATACCTCTATGAAAAAACCAACTTCTCAAATATTTTTATTATTCAATTCGTAATTTACGATACATGTAACCCTAAATCAAACTTACAATAGTAAAAAGCATATTCACATAAGGCACTAATCTATATAAGGTACCTAATAAAGAATGGAATACTCACTTTAAAATACGTTAAGTCAAAAATGAATTTTATTTTTCCTCTTACCAAAGGATTAATCAATTTTAAGAATAACTTAACCCTTATAAATGAATTTTATTTTTCCTCTTACCAAAGGATTAATCAATTTTAAGAATAACTTAACCCTTATAAATTCATTCTCATTTCGATTCCTCTCGTATTTTAATCCCGTTAACACCCATGATTATATCTAACATTTAAAGCTATTTTGATCTTGATTCAAATAATATTAGATTTTATCAAAATCATTTTTTGATGGTTAAGTTTCAGCAAATATCATTACCAAGCAGAAGACACCAAATTTGAATACACTTAAATATATACCGTGTATTTGTTTCATTAAAAATACACAAATCTTTTAATTTAAGGCTTTGAAAGAATTTGCGAAATTTGCTTATATACCATGTTTTTATTTGATTTCCATCCATTTACAACATTTGCATAAAAGATATAATTTTAAAAGGTATAGTCCAGAAAAAAAATGATAAATGAATTTGGATATAAATTTGAATACTTAAAAAATATATATATATACAACTTATGCACAACAGAATTTGACCTAATCATATACACTCAGTATCGCCTGCAACTTGCATAACTAACAGAATTTGATCAATAAAATTATTTTATTATTATTATTCCAAAATGGCTATAAAAGAGAAAGGCTAAAAGAGGTTGTCATTGCAATCAGATCGACAGAGAGATGCTTAAAAAGTTGCCAAATATTCCAAAAACAAACTAAATGCTGAAAACTCATGTCCTATGGAATGAGTTAAAAATTCGTACATTGTTAATGTTGAGGTAAAGCTGGTCTCTTTTCCACATGCTCGTAATGGACAACAAAATTATCCTGCAGTTGAAGTGTGTCATGAATAACAGTAAAAACTGGAAAGCAACTAGGAATATTCTAATTCTGACCTTGCGGATTGTTTCGAATGATTTTGGATCGAAACAATGGTAAGAACCTCTCTCATATGTGTTTGTCTTCACTAGGGGCTCAACATTGGGAACCCTTATGAACCACATTCGGTGCTCCTTGTGGTAAAACCAGCCCCTATTGTAACTGCCAATAAAAGGTGATAAAATGAAGATTGCAAAAAACAAAATGCATAAAGATTCCAACACAATTCAGTCAGTTGAGAGAGCTTACAGTTCATTTGCAGCGTATAACTGAGCTTCGTCTTTTGGCATGCTGTATTGGAAACAGACAAGTTCAGATAACTAGAATAAGTTATTAAATTAAACAATAGAGAGGCAACGCCTGTTAAAATAAAACACCTGTAAAATATATAGAACAATGTGTCCACTGTAAACTTTGAAAAATAACCTTGCTGCATGCATCAAAAGAAATCAGAGTCTGAAACTATAGGAAATTCATTAATTGAGACAATCGCGTTAAGGAGTAACGAAATACAAAAGTGAAAAACAGCTCACATGTAAAGCAGGTGGTTGCTTAGCATAATAACATTGTGGCACAATGAACTCTGGGTCACCCTTAGCTGGTTCATCCGACCATGGAGAACCAAGAGTCTTGTGAAGATTTTCAGATGAATTCAAATTTAACCCAAGTGTTGTGAGATCAATTCCAAGAGCAAGGGAAGTCAGATCAGGATCAGTCATCTTTATTACACTTTGTAAACCAAGTAACCCAAATGGGTCGGGATTAGACTGCGTAACCTGCATTGATTTCAGGCCGGGTTCTCTAAACGACTGGTTCACAGATGGCGTATGTGGAAGACGAAACTGGGACTGGTTTGGGTGTTGCTGATATTGTTGGATGAGCTGATCATAACCCATACCAGAAACTGCATTTGATGAATTTATAGTTCTTGGCCCAATCCCTAGTGATCCACTGGTCTGAATGAAAGACGAAAGAAAATGTTAGAAGTCATTCTACTATCATATAAGAAGAAAACATTGATGCACAAATCAAATGAATGAAATATGTCCATCATAAGGAAGTCAAACAATTTCTTCAACTTTCAATGTATACTTCTTTTCATATGCTGTTATAAGAAAAAGGGAAGGGAAAATTTCCGTATTCTTCAGGTTTCACCAACAGTGAAAATCAATTCAAAACAGCTGCTAAAACACTCAAATATGGATTTTAAAATTAGTACTGAATCTCTTATCCCAAGTACCATTAGAGATCTATATACATCCTTCTACCTCATCATGCTCACTTGCTTACATTTGCAGGCATGAGGCAACCATTTACAGAACCAGATTACCATACCTGTGAGTGGTAGCTAGAATGTGAAGATGGGAAAATATCTGAGCCGTGTAAATGGAGAAGATCTTGGTTGTTTAGAGGTGAAAAGGAGGCACCACTACTACCGGCCGATGGAGCATGTTGCTGTTGCTGCTGTGGGCGATGGGATGAATAGGATCCACCCAAGTTAAATCCTGCAGATCTCCCCATCTATGCAAATTGCACACAAGTATTAGATAAATTCTTAAAATACATACATCTTGAAGGTGACAAGACAATGAAAACACACTTTTCTAGAAAATGAAAATAAGTAACTCACAGTAATTAGAGCATGCAATTACTTTAAAAGTCTTATACGAAGAAGAAAATAAACCATAAATTAACAATTTTGTTAATGTAACTCACAGAAAAGTGTTGAGATTGCATCATTGACATGGTATTGTCATGAAGTTGTTCTTTCTGGTGCATATCCATGGCATAATCAGCATTAGCACCTATACAACATCTAAAAATATGGTCAAGAACATGATTAAAGTTTTTTTTTATTATAAAAAAACAGCATCATAAGAATGAAGATATTAAATGCACAGAACAGTACATAAATTTCAGTAGACATAAAATATACTAGAAAGATCAAATTAAGTATAGATATAACTTAAAGCTGAAATTAAAAGTGAGAAAGAAATACAATATTTATTTTTCTCTGAACCGGAAAGTAATATGCATTAAATCAAAACCAGATCACAGAAAATTAGTGCACCTTTAAATCCTGGTAAAGCAGGGAAATCTTCCTTTTGAATGCTAAACTCTTGGTTTTGTTGAACAATGGGACTAAGACCTTGTTTTCTCAATGAACCTAAAAGTTCAACTACAAAAATTAGGACTTCAGCAGCAGGAAAAAAGACAAATGAAGAATCAGAAAGTCTCTCCCTTCTTGTTACCCAATTGTCCTTGAGACCCTCCAGCAGAACTAGGACGACTTGTCAGCTGAGGGAAATCATTATTTATGTCAAACGGAGAATTGTCATTTGTGTTCACATCATTCAACATTCCCATGGAGCTAAGGTTGTTCACAGCTTGAACATGGCTCTGGGCAAGAAGTCCCCCAGCAGTAGGATAAGAATTGCCTAACATTGAAATCATTTGAGGAGATCCTGAAGATGGAAAATGTCATTCATGTTTACAACTACAGCTAAATTAGTAAATGTACAAGATGCATATTCTATCATATAAAAGTAACATTCCATAAATATAAAACACGTATTCAGGGTCAACTTAGAATAGGAATCAAACTAGATTCTAATAATTGGAAGTGAACAGTAAAAAGTAGAGCATGAGTCTTGAGAGGTGGTAAATGAACCAATACTTCTCGTCATCATATTCATTTGTATCCAATGGCAACAATAGCAAGAAACACAAGCAAACAAAAAAATAAAGGGGTAATTTTCATGGTAACATACCCTGAGGAAGCACGCCACCCATCAACCGGTTCTGTCCCTGCACGCTTAAACTTCCAGATCCACTATTGGCACTTAAATTTAGACGAGATGCAAGACCAGGTACAGACAATCCACCACCAGAGATTATACTCCTCCCAATGTTGCCCCCACCAACCATGTTTCCTATAGAACTCGTTATCCTAGGACCTACATTTCCCAAAATTGGGGATACTCCCAATCCTGGGACAGCATTGCGGTTACCAATTGCAGCAGAGGAAGGTAGAACACCAGGTATAGAACCACCTACTCCATTTGTGTTACTACTAAATCCAGAGTTTCCTACAACATTAATACCTCCTCTATTTGTTACGCCTGAGTGTCCGTGGGAGCTGCCATGAGATAACTGTAAAAAGGCATCCAAAAGAAAATGCAGTGCATATTACAAGAATGTAAGATTTTATTTCTTCCTATTAATTTTCATTTTTGGTGTTTTTGTCCCAATGTCATGCATGAAGAGTGAGGGAAACATAAATAACTTCTATTACAGCAATCATAGAAAGTCAAGTCACAATATGATGGGAATATTATAAGCACCTGAGAAAGAGCAACAGGAAGATTATTTGATGCAAATCTTCCACCAGATAGGCTCCCAGTAGGTTGTTGAACCCCAGCAGTTGGAACATTACTTAATGTTGAGTTTCTTGATGTAAGTGCACCAGGCATGTTGGGAACACTAAAGCTGCCATGAATATTATGCAATCCCTGAATATTGCCTGCAAAACAAACAATACAATTGAATGAGTTTCAAAGAACATAGTTGGGTGGAAAACCAGTAAAATCTACATACCAGCATGATGGAAAACAGGAGAGGCTGCACCAGACTGGCCAGAGAATGATGTCGCAAAAGAACGTCCGCTACTGTCTGGAAGATTTGAAGCTGATCCGTTGATAGAAGACTGCAATCAGATAAAAGGAATAATATTTCCAAACATTTGATTATTAATAATCTATAATTACTAATATTTCAAATCGTACAGGAAAAGGAACACTGACAAAAGACATGAATCAGTAAATCACGTGATGCATCCAGATTTAATTTAAGTTTCAATTTAAAAGACAGTAAACGATAAAAGGAAGAATATTTCCAAATATTACATCACTAATGGAGCATCATTGACCAATAATACATTTGTAGTCTAAGTTCCTAAAACCATTATGCCAGTGCATATTGATATGGGGAAGCAAATACATGTATGTATAAAAATATAGGGAAACAGAATCCAATAGGTTGCATCTTCGCAAACCATGAAAATATGTCTATAGAAGATGCATACTTCATTAGTCAAATAAAAAAGGGAAGTCCAAAAACAAGATTGATGTTCTAAACGATTGCAACTCCAAATAAATTGTTTTCAGTTTAAGTAATAGTACATTTAGTAACCCCGACATTTCACAAGTGTCAACAGGTCATGCAAAGAAGCATTCCACGTTGAGAAGCAAACAAGATTTGAGAAGCTGCTGCAGTATTTATAGCCTGAAAAGGACAAAATAGTTGTGAGAAGCTTAACCGGAAAGACAGGTTACAGGCTTATGCAGAAGATGTTGAAACAGACAAAATTTTACTAACAAAGCAAACCAGAAATACTTCACGCAAGTAGATCAACAATAAACTCAACTTATTTCTGTGACTTTCAATAAATGGCACCAAGAAAATGATGTCCAACTAGACTTATCAAGTTCACATTTCGCTACATACCACTATCTTTTTTTCCACATTCCAATTTCCACAAAAATAATGATTGCCTCAAATTAAATGACAACCGAAGCATAAAAATTGAAGAAAAATATTACGAAGTAACACATCCTACTATTTATGAAGTTTTCAACGCTGGGGAAAACCCCATGACATTAATTCAAAAACTTTGGGCCTTGAAATAATTTCACTGTATTCAAATTAAGGAAAATTTTCATAGTAAGGAAAATACTACAATCCCTTAACAAGCCATCCAAGTAACATATAAAACAAAAAACAAATCTGAACCAGGCATACCAATGCAAAACATTTTCGGCTAAAAGGCTAGAGCAAAAGAGAAACAGAAATAATCAGTGTAAATGATTCACTATCATCTTAAACAAAGTAATCTTCCGTATTTCATTAAATAGGAGATGAGGGGAAAGACAACTAAATATCGAAGATTTTCTGTGGAGATACGAACCTCATTTCCAAGAACTAAGTTTTCAATAATTATAAAAGAAATGAGTGGAAAAAATACATTACTACTCAGTTCAGTTCAGTTGAGCTAATCGACCGCCTCCGTATTTTCCACGGTTTCTCAGTATCCAAACAGAGACATAAAAACATATAGTTCATTATCCTACTGATATCCTTAAAACATTACATTCAGGAAAATTGTAAGATCGAATTTCGTTGAAAAAAAAGTAGTGCGATTGGAGAATGAACCCAGATAAGTCAAGATCGAAACACAGGAAAGAGTGATAGGAACCTGAGAAGTAGATCAACGATCGATAGAGATCTTCAATTTTTCTCTATATTCTGTGAGGTGAGTCAAGAGCGAGTTCTTGTGGTTTTGGTTGGGTCCAGTTTTTCTGCGTTTGCCCTTAATCGAATGAGCGACAAGGAAGCCAAATAGAGATGGAGGAGCAGAGAGGAATGCAAAACGCTATCGTTTAACGATGGTAATGTTTTGGGCCTCCTTTCAAAACCTGTCATATTAATTTTAAGTCCAATTCTTTCGGCCAAAAATTTTTAAGTACAAAGGAAAGATTTACTTCATGGGTCAGTTGCATTTAAAAAGTACGGTGGTTTAGTGTAATGAAAAAGTATAATGAAAAGTTTTTTTTTTAATTTTTGGTTTGAGATTTATGTATTTGTATTTTTAGCAAAAAAAATATTTTTTAGAAAGTAAATGAAGATTTTAGACACGATGTTATAAGTTAAAAAATATATATTTAAATGATAATCAAATTATTTCATATTATAATATTAACTTAAACTATGATGAAATATAAAAATATTAATAAATGAATACATAAATTATTTTTGAAAAGTGGTTTTCAGAAGTACTTTTGAGAAAATATATAATTTTTACATGAATATATATATAATTTTTAAACTAAAAATAATGTAGGTTAAATATAATTATGTATTTGTAAAAATTAAATTATAATAAAACATAGTAAATGAAGGTTAAAATTGTAATCTAACTCCTAAAAGTACTTTTTCAATCGCAAAAGTTAAAAATTTTAACTCTTGCGTTTGGATAGAAAAACACTTTTCAAACGCAGTTTTTCTGCAAAAGTTAATTGTTTAGCATTGCTTCTGCGTTTTAAACCAGCTTTTGGCACAATAGTTTGGGTCTGAGTGTCTTAAAAAATATTATGATGGGTTTTAATTTAAATTTTTAATTATTCTATTATAATTCAAATCTATAATTTTATTTAAGAATTATAGTGTACTTTCTTGTTAAATTAATTAGTTATTGGCTAATTCAATAATTTATTTATGTGACTTATAGTTATATAAAAGAGGAGAATAAGTTTGGAAATTATTAGAATTTTCCAATCATGAATTTGAGAACATATAATTATTATGATTTATGAATTTGTGGAGTGATTTTAGTGGTATGATGATATAATTCATTCAGATGATTCGGATTCGAGTATTATGTATGTATAGTGTGTCTTATTTTTTATTTTATTTTTTTGATAAATAGCGGAAAAATAGTATTGTAGTTCTCATTAAAAACTTCCTTAACCTAAATTGGAAGAAAAAAATACCTATAGTAATAATAAAAAAATACGTACGAGATAAACCTAATAAGAAAATCAAATAGAAAAACAATGTTAATCAATATCAGCATAAAATATAGCTTGGACCTCATCCGAAGGATGAAAAAGAAAAGATGCGACTCAAGGCTATCCCAAGTGCACAACTTAGCCATCACATCCTCTACCATATTACCTTCGCAAAACACATGTTGTAGGACGATTTATCCATCTCCTTGCAGAATATTGTTAATTGAACAAATAAGAGAAGAAGGGGTGTGTCTTATTAAAAAAGGTAAGAAAAAAATTGAACATATACTAATTTATGATCACACTAGCACATTCAAAAAAAAATTATCATGGTTTATTTATTATATTTGATATTATTATTTATTTAAAATTTTGATAGATATAAATCTTATTATATTTAATAATTTACTAATTATTATACTTGAAAATTTAAATTTTTTATATAAAACCTTTAAATTAAAAAAAACTTAAATTAAATCATAAATTACGATATTCAAATATCCAATTATTTTAAAACAAATAAAAATCTGTTATGAATATCTTTATTTCTGATGGATATCCATATATTAAATAATATTTTAATGTACTTCATTATTAAAGTTTAATTCTCATTGGAATTAGAACTTTCATCTACTTTATTATTAGAGTTTAATTCCCATTAGAATTAGAACTTTCATCTTATGCCTATAAATACAAACTTTTGGAAAAAGCATTGTATAACCTACTTTCGAGAATATAATACAAGTCTCTCCCTTTTTATCTCCAAACTTTATTCATCTATTTTGTTCTTGTTCTTTACTTTATTCACAACACGTTATTATCACGAGACTCTAACCAACAGATGTATTTGTTGTTCAAATATTAAAGGAGTTATTGAAAAGAATTTATTATCAGCATGAATAAAAGATAAGTTCTTCTCCCTCAATTATATTCTAATTATCGATTTTTCTTTCTTTCTTGATTTTTGACTTGATTTTTAATTTTTAAAAATCTTTGGTTGTTTGATGTTTGTTTAGCGATAAAGTGGCTCAATTACCGTAGTTCTTGTTGACAATTCCCAAAAAAATATTTTAACAAGATATCGGTAACTAAATCTATCGTATATTCAAATTAGTAGAAAGCTCGATATGTTTTACTTATTTAATTTGATATTTTTTGTCTTTAGTTATGACCAATATTTTAATTATATTTTTAAGTATTACATGATATTGAAACAAATATTGAAACTATGATTAATTAATATATTCTTTGTTATGTTGGTCTAATCCGAGTATACTGACTGGACATCCTGTTCTACGAGGCTACTAGTCTCAAATGAGGTTCTTTTTAAAGGACCTTGTCGATTGGTTTAACATCGTCACGTATGAGGATTAAATTTTTTTTCATTGTATATATTGTATATATATTCAGTGATGAAGCTACAGGTAATATGGGTGGGGCTTCTGCCCCTCCCAGAATTTTTGGGATAATAGCATTTTAGGTCCTTTTTAGTTTGAATATTATTTAAATAAGTCTTTTGTCCCTCCCAATTTTTAGATTTAAAGTCTCAATAGATTTTTGTCCCTCCCAATACTTGATCCTAGCTCCATCCCTACCCTTTTTTAAAATGCCGAGGAGGCAAAGGAGTCCTCTAAATCGCTGTCAATGAGGGGCTTGCGGTGGCTGTTGTGTTTCTGCCTTTGGCGGGCTTATCATTGGCTGTGGAGTTTATGAGGAAGTCCTAAAAAAATAGAGTAAACTTGTGCCTAAACTTAATATAGTTATACCTAAAAAGTAAGAAAGAAAAGGGATTAGTGCTTAATAGGAGAGGACGTGAAGTCTTCTCCTAATGTCATTACTTCCTTGAGTTCCTAAGAATTTGGTCCTTTGTATAGTTTGAGGCGTTGTCCATTAACTTGAAATTCATGTCCATCTTGTTGCGATCTAATTGTAACTGTTCCGTGAGGATGTGTTTGAACTACATTAAATGGCCCGAACCATCTAGATTTTAATTTTCCAGGGAAAAGCTTTAATCGAGAATTGTAGAGTAAGACCTGCTGCCCAAGTAGTATCTGTCATGGCAGTAGTTTCTGATCATGTCATCTTTTTGTTTTTTCTTTATATATTCTAGCATTCTCATATGTTGAGGTTCTGAACTCCTCAGTTTCATTAAGATCCAATAATCTTTTCAGCCCTACTTTTTCCCAATCCATATTTACCATTCGTATAGCCCAATATGCTTTGTGTTCTATCTCTACTGGCAGATGGAAGGATTTTCCATAGACTAGCTAGTAAGGGAACATTTTCAGTGGAGTTTTAAATGTCGTTCTATATGCCCAGAGTGCATCATCTAATCGTGTGGACCAGTCTTTTCGGGTTGGATTGACAACTTTTTCTAATACTGTTTTGAGTTCTCTGTTTGACACTTCTGCTTGGCCGTTCGTTTGTGGGTGGTATGCTGTGGCAATCTTGTGTGTAACTCCCAATTTCTTTAGGGCCACGACAATTTGTCTATTGTCAAAATGTTTCCCTCCGTCGCTTATGATTGCACGAGGTATACCAAATCGGGTTGAAGATATTTTTCTTTAAGAATTTTTGCATTATTTTGGCATCATTCTTTGTTGTTGCGATTGCTTCTACCTATTTAGATACATAATCTATTGCCAATAATATGTAAAGGTTACCATATGATGATGGAAAAGGGTCCCATGAAGTCAATTCCCCATACATCGAACAATTCTACTTCGAGAATATTTTGAAGAGGCATCTCGTTTCGTTTGGATATGTTTCCCATCCTTTGGCATCGATCACACCTTTGACAATATTCATGTGCATCCTTATATAAGCTCGGCCAGTACAATCCTGATTGTAGTACTTTAGTTGTCGTTCTGTTGCCACCAAAATGTCCGACATAGGGGGATGCATGGCATTGTACTAGCACTTCTCTTGTTCCTCTTCTGGGATGCATCGCCTTATGGTTTGATCTGTGTATTGTTTGAACAAGAAAGGGTTGTCCCAAAAATAATGCCTTGCATCATTTTTGAACCTTTTCTTTCCTTGATGGTTAAGGTGATAAGGAAGAATGTCACTAGCGATATAATTAAAAATATCAGCATACCATGGTGTTGCAGCCGTGGCCAAGGCAGTGTGGTGGATATACTCTGATAGTATGTTCGAAATCTTGTCTATCGTGAATTCAGAATCTTCTGCTGATGCTTTCCACACAATTGTCGTGGTGGCAAGTATCTATTCATCAGGGAAGGTATCTTTGATTTCTTGTTTTGACCTTGTTGCCCCGTGTCCTTCTAAGCGTGATAGATGATCTGCTATTGGGTTCTCTATTCCCTTCCTATCTTTTATTTCCACTTCGAATTCTTGTAGTAGTAGTAGTATCCATCGTATTAAACGCGGTTTTGCATCTTTTTTGGACATCAGATATTTTATAGTAGAGTGATTTGTATGTACAATTACCTTGCTGACGATGAGATATGATCTAAACTTATCGAATGCAAAAACTACTGCTAATAGTTCTTTCTCTGTTGTGGTGTAGTTGACTTGGGCATCATTCAAGGTTTTGCTTGCATAATGTATTACATGGAAGGTCTTGTTCTTCCGTTGCCCAAGTACTGCCCCAACAGCATAATCACTTGCGTCGCACATCAGTTTGATGGTTCCTTCTAGTCAGGTGGAACCACTACAGATGCTGATATGAGTTTCAGTTTCAATGTTTCGAAGGCTTTTACACAAGTTTCGTCAAAAATAAATGGTTTATTTTGTTCTAGCAGTAAGGATAAGGGTTTGGTTATTTTAGAAAAATCCTCAATGAATCGTCGGTATAAACCAGCATGTCCAAGGAAACTGCGTATACCTTTGACTGATGTTGGTGGCAGCAATTTTTCTATCACCTCTATTTTGGCCTTGTCGACTTCGATTCCGCGGCAGGAGATCTTGTTGCTAAGTACTATTCCTTCATTAACCATAAAATGATATTTTTCCTAATTTAAAATTAGGTTCATGTCTTCACATCTTTGTAGTACTTTTTCCAAGTTGCTAAGGCAGTTGTCAAAATTATCTTCAAACACCGAGAAATCATCCATAAAGATTTCGAGGTGATCTTCAATCATGTAGGAAAAAATTGTCATCATGCACCGTTGAAAGGTGGCAGGTGCGTTACATAGTCCAAATGGCATCCTTCTAAACGCATATGTTCCGTATGGACATGTGAAGGTTATTTTGGCTTGGTCTTCGGGGGCTATGGCAATCTGATTGTATCTTGAATAACCATCTAAGAAACAATAGTAGGGTTTACCTGCTAACTTATCAAGCATTTGGTCGATGAATGGTAAAGGGAAGTGATCCTTTCTTGTTGCTTGATTGAGTTTTTGGTAGTCCATACATACTCTCCACCCGGTTACCATTCTTGTTGGAATTAATTCATTATTCTCGTTTGAGATCACTGTCATTCCACCCTTTTTTGGAACTCATTGTACTGTACTTACCCATGTGCTGTCGGATATGGGGTAGATGATTCCTGTATCAAGCCATTTTATAATTTCTTTTCTTACCACTTCCTCTATTACATGATTTAATCTTCTCTACGCATCAATGGTGGGTTTATGATCTTCTTCCAATAATATTTTATGCAAGCACAATGATGGACTGATTCCCTTCAGATCTGCAATTGTCCATCCAATCGCCTTTGTATGCTGTCGTAGCATGTCAGTTAGCCGTTTTTCCTATTCAGGCTGCAACTTAAAAGAAATAATTACTGGTAGAGTATCATTTGATCCCAAATAAACATATTTTAATTGCTCAGGTAGTGGTTTTAATTCCAACTCTGGAGGTTGTTCTATAGATGGTTTATGTTTCTTGCTTCCACTTAAAGTATAATCGAGTGATTCAAAATACTTACCTGGGTATGTGTGCACCTATTTACCTTCTTCTATTTTTTTTCTTGTATCTCTGTATTCTGACTGTTTATACATGGTTCTCCATAAAAACAACGGCTGCGACATTCAATACTACTGCCTTGGTGGGCTACGTTTGAATAGTCTGTTTCAGCATCAAGGTCTTGTTCTTCTAGTTCGTCTGGATGCTTCAAAGCTTTGAATACATTGGTCTTCACTTGTTGGTCATTGACTCTTATGATCAATTTGCCTTTTTCGCAATCGATCAATATTCTACTCGTGGCTAGGAATGACCTTCCCAATATGATCGGAGCATGTTCATCTACTTCACAATCAAGAATTAAGAATTCAGTAGGAAATATAAATTTATCCACTCTTACCAGGATATCTTCAATTTTCCTTCCGGTTGCACATAAAAGCGGTCTTCCAGTTGCAGCATCACCGTTGTTGGTTTTGCCTGCCCGATGCCTAGCTTTTGGAATACTAACTTAGGCATGAGATTTATGCTAGTGCCTAAGTCACATAGTGCCTTGCCCACGTATTAATCATCGATAGAACATGGTATGGTGAAGCTACCAGGATCTTTTCTCTTTGTAGTGGCCTTATTGTGTAGCATTGCCACACACCCTTCTGTCGCGGCAACCGTTTCAAATTCCCCAATTTTTGTCCTTTTGGATATAATATCTTTAAGGAATTTGGCATAGTTGGGCATTTGTTTAATTGCCTCTACCAAAGGTATATTTATATGTACCTATTTTAGAATGTCTAGAAATTTCTTAAACTGATATTCTTGCTTTTGTGGCATCTTCTGCGGTTGTGGCATCTTCTGCGGTGGCAGCATCGTCGGCAGTGTCTGCTGGTTCGTTTGCCTTAGGTTTTTCTTCAATAGCTTCTTGGGGTGCTAATGTCTCAATATTCTTACCTACTGTCTGAGCAGGTATTTTAGGGTCCTTTAGTTGTAATCCACTCCTGGTGGATATCGCTTTGTATTGTTCATGAGGACCAGTTCTAGCGACTTTAGTATCGCTAGGGAGACCTCATATGGGTTGACTTTTCATTTGTTGTGCCATCTGTCCTACTCTAGTTTCCAGCATCTTGAGAGCAACTTCATTGTTCTGCATTCACATCTATGTTCTATCCATGAAAGTATCGGCTCTCTGAATGAACTTATTGGTGTTTGCAATATAAGCGCCAGTTTGAGCCATGAATGTTTGTAGTGTGTTCTCCAGGGTTTAGATATTTGTTGTTTGTTGCTGCGGTGGCATTGTCTGCTGCGGTATCTACTGCTAAGCAAATTTGTTGTTTTGCTGGAATCCAGTAGATCGCAATGATTGATGTTGCGGGTTAAGTGCATTGTTAGGATTACTCCATGAGAAGTTTGGATATTTCCTTCATGATGGGTTATAATTATTGGACATATTGTTTCTATTGAAATTTCCAACATAAAAGGAAGATTTTGGATCTTGCGGGCATGCGTTTGTGTCATGATTGTCGCCACATGTTTCAAAGAAAACAATGATTGCCTTAACTTCTCGAACGTGACTCAGCTTTTGCAGATCCTTAACCATATTTGTCAAAGCTGACAGTTGAGCTTGGATAGAATCTAAGGAGTTAGAGTTTGTCATACCTCGCCTAGTTAATCCTCTTCTGGTGGTCGGGTGTTGATAATCATTCTTTGCTAACCTATCCAGAATTTCTAAGCTCTCATGGGGTGGAAGGTCTAAGAGGGTACCGTTTGTGGAGGCATCAAGCATCATCCTTGTAGGGGTATTTACTGCGTTGTAGAAGATTGACACTTGAGTCCACTCGGGTAGACCATGCATGGGGCATTTTCTGTATAATTCTCTGTATCTTTCCCAGGCCTCATACATTGATTCGTCTTCATCTTGCCTAAAGGATGTGATGTCATTTTTCAGCTTATCAGTCATTTTGATATAACTGAATTGGGTAAGAAAGCTTCGACAGAGCCTAGTCCATAAGTTCAACGATCTAGGTTGGAGATTGTTTAACCAAGATTTTGCTCTATCCCTCAGTGAACAGGGGAACAGTTTCAACTTCAGTATGTCGGTAGAAACTCCCGGTAGTTTAAACGAATTGCAAATTTCTAAAAACCACTTTAGATATTGTCGAGCGTCTTTGTTGGACAATCCTCCGAATTGGCCTAGAGTGTTGTTCATGTTGAACATGACCGGTTTTAATTCAAAATGTTTTGCCTCTACATTAGGCATCACAACAGCAGGATTTAATCCATCCAAATCTTCCTCTTAATAATCACGAATTGTTCATACACGCTCCTGTTAAGGTGGATTGGCAGGATCAATAACTGCGAATGCGCCTTGGTTGTCTGCCGCGGCGGCATTCATGCCAGCGTTGTTCTACTGGCCAGGTGCTACGTTCATCTTTTTGCGTATCCCTTGTCGTAAGCGCCTTGCGGTTCTTTCGATTTCAGGATCGTACGAATATTGTTCTATAATGGATTAGACTTGGTCATACACAAAACAACCTAGTTAATTAGGAAAAATAAAAATAAAAGTAAAATTAAAAAGAAAAAGAAAAAGGTGTAGAAATAATTGGTAGTAAAATTGAGTGTCAGTCCCCGGCAACGGCGTCAAATCTGATGGAGGCTCGGAAGTCCTTTAGTTTTCCACCTTTGTCAGATTGTAATATTTGAGGTTGTCAAACCCACAAGGACTGTGTTGACTTCACTACTTCTTATGGTTGCACTATAGAAAGTAAAAACACAAACAGTTGCTGAGTTGAGATTACTAAATTAACTACTAAAACTAAATTAAATAACGGAGAAATAAAGATGATAAAAGCGAGGCTAAGTTGAGTGCTTTGTAGAGGAGATCCAGTTGTATTAGGTATCCACTTATTAATGCAATGGGTTGAACTGCCGCCTCGGCGGGTTGCACAAAGGGTCGTCGCAGCTGCCTAGGCGGGCTTATGCCTTGTCGACAATTCAACATTCCATAGTTCGACAGAGCATCCTTGTATGTCTTTCTTCCTTATCCCTAAGCGAAGAGAACTGTTGAAACACACGTCTTGATGATACCTCTCATCGTGAATCAAGGGCGGACAACAACCAAACACATGCATCTTAATAGTCGCTAAAATCCTGGGCGGTTAATCTCTCAATCGGATTAGTCAATGCCCATGAGTAAAGACCGTATTCTCTCGTTTCGTGAACCTACATCTCCCGATGCTAGGCAAATAGATTTTTCTTCACATACTATCTTTCGGGCTCATATGCGAGAAGAGTCAATACCAAGAGAGAATAAACTATGAAATAAGTTTTGCATTAATAAATATCAAACATAACACAACCATCTTCTCCAACTACTCCACAAACAACCTAAATCTCCGAAGAAGTTTAGAATATGGTGTAGTCGGCGGCTTAAGAGTATATTGTAGGTAAAATTCCCGACTCCCTAAACTAATCCTACTGTGTGCCTTATATAGGCCAAGCCTTAGGTTAAAGCTTTAGGAAAGAGTTCTAAAGGGGGAAGAAGTATAATTCCTAATTAAATTATAACACTTAATTCTTACTTCCTAAAATAAATCTTTTTTCCCGCACTTGAGTTTGACCAAGGCTTGACTCTTTAATTTGGCTTCGTCTTTCTCTCGCTCTTTGTCCGTCAAGATCAACATCTTTTTCTCTCTTTGTCGAGCACCAGTTGTTATCTTTGTTCTGCTGCCGCGGCCTCAAAAGTATTGTCGTGGCGGGTGCTTCATCTGCATTCCAACATCTATCTTCTCATTTGGTCATCTCCGTATGTAGTTTCCTGTCTAAGAAAGAAAACTATCAAATGCATCTGTTTTATGCCAAATATTAGATGAATTCATGAATCATGTGTTTGGATACTAAAATATGGAAAGTATACAGAAATATCAATTAATGCCCTTAAATCTGTCCTTTATTAGTACTAATCGAGTGGGAAAATGATATTAAAAATAGGACTTTTATGCGGACATCTCGTTCTACAAGGCTACTGGTCTCAAAGGAGGTTCTTTTTAAAGGACCTTGTGGATTGATTTAACATCGTCGCGTATGAGGATTAAATTTTTGTTCATTGTATATATTGTATATATTTAGTGATGAAGCTACAAGTAATATGGGTAGGGCTTCTGCCCCTCCCAGAATTTTTGAGATAATAGCATTTTAGGTCTTTTTTAGTTTGAATATTATTTAAATAAGTCTTTTGTCCCTCCCAATTTTTAGATTTAAAGGCTCAATAGATTTTAGTCCCTCCCAATACTTGATCCTAGCTCCATCCCTGTATATATTGTAATATATTGGTTGATCAATTACTAATTAATAACATGAATTTTATAAAGTTTATATTTTCTTGAAAGCAATATTATTTTTATGTCGAAAAACTCAACTATAGTCTTCTCTCAAGTTCAAGTTACGAAAATCGTCTTGATCCAAGAATTTTTATGGGAGGCATTCCCTAAAGTGAATGCAAACATGATTTTTATTCCATGCGATTATTTGATTTATGTCATTCCCTGAAGTGAGTGCAAGCATGATTGATGTTTATTCCATGCGATTATTGATTTGTTTCATTCCTTTAAGTTAATGCAAACATGATAATTCACTATATGGTTAGAGAATAAAAATCAGTTATGTGCTAGAGTATCATTGATGAGGATATGTTAGAAAAACATACTCCACTTTTCGCATAATAATGTTGTCCTGTATACACAATATCATGAAAAGGTTTTAAATACCTATTAATCTTGGCTTCATTCCTTAAAGTAAATGTGACATTTTATAGCGGAAAGAATAAATGCCACTTTAAAATTATGGTCACGGTTGAGTTTATAAAATAAACATGGATAAGATGATTCTTTTAAGAATGCTTATATCCACCAGAAGTGAAATTATAAGAATGACAAGAATGATAGAGATGATATCAAAATCTTTATGTTATCAATGTGATGGTACAAACGATTGGTCTCGTACTTGTTAAAAACCAAAGTATTATGGACTTTATCCATAATCATGAATGATAAATTAAAGAAAATATAAATAAATTTTTTATAGCGAAAATAATTATGGCATTGTTAGTCCAACTCAATTGGATATTGTTAATTTTCTCATAATCGTTGAAGGGAATTATTCGCCATTTATTTTATTTCTCATATAACCTCTAAAGGGAATAATTAATCTTTTATTTTGTTTTATTTTTATTTACTATTTATTTATGCTAATTTATTTTACATATTATTTATTTGTGCTTTATATTAATTTTCCTTATCTATGACATCGTACCGGATGGCTCCGAAAGAGCTTAAGGAGCTAAAAGTTTAGTTGTAAGAACTTCTGGATAGAGGTTTTATTCGACCCAGTGTTTCTTCATGGGGAGCCCCTGTTCTGTTTGTTAAAAACAAAGATGGGTCTCTTCGTCTGTGTATTGACTACCGAATGTTGAACAAGTTGACAATCAAGAATAAATACCCTCTTCCCCGAATCAATGATCTCTTTGACCAGTTCTGAGGAGCTTCTGTGTTTTCTAAGATAGACCTAAGATCTGGTTATCACCAACTTATGGTCAGTACGAGTTTTTGGTGATGCTCTTCGGTCTTACAAATGCCCATGTAGCATTCATGGACATGATAAATAGGGTGTTTTGACCATATTTGGATCAGTTTGTAGTAGTCTTTATTAACGATATCCTGGTCTATTCTAAATCTGAGGATGAGCATTAGCAGCATCTTCGTATTGTGTTACAGACTCTGAGAGAGAAACAACTCTATGAAAAAATCAATAAATGTGAATTCTGGCTATTAGAGGTTTTGTTCCTGGGTCATATTGTTCAACTAAGGGTATTCAGGTCGATCCGAAGAAAATTAAAGCTATTATGGAATGAAAGAAACCTAAGAATGCGACAGAGATCCGTAGTTTTCTAGGTTTGGCCGGATATTATCGGAGATTTGTGGAGGGCTTTTCTTCTATTGCTGCTTATTTGACCAAACTTCTGTGAAAGGATGTTCCATTTACTTGGTCTAAGGCTCAACAGGCTAGTTTTGAGAAACTTAAGTCTATTCTGACAGAAGCACCAGTTCTAACACAACTAGAGTCGGGGAAACCTTATACAGTATACAGTGATGCTTCGTACACCGGTTTGGGTTGTGTTTTGATGCAGGATAGGAAGGTAGTGGCTTATGCTTCACGACAGTAGAAACCATATGAGTGTAACTATCATACCCACGATCTCGAGTTAGAAACAGTGATATTTGCTCTAAAAATCTGTTGATACTATCTCTATAGAGAGAAGTGTTATATCTTCACAGATCATAAAAGTCTAAAGTACCTTCTCACTCAGAAGGAGCTTAATATGAGGTAGCATCGGTGGTTGGAGCTTCTTAAGAATTATGATTGTGAGATTGACTACCATCCTGGTAAGGCTAATGTCATTGCGGATGCTTTGAGTCGCAATGTTATTTCTGATTTGAGAGCTATGTTCGCTTGGTTGAGTTTGTTTGAGGATGGCATCTTGTTGGCAGAGCTTCGAGTGATTCCTACTATGATATCTAATATAAGGAATAAGCAGCCCAATGATCCATTCTTAGTCCATCGTATTAAGGAGGTTAATGAAGGAACCTTTTAGGATTTCTCTATTGATCAGGACGGAGTTTTGTGTTTCCGAGGCTGATACTGTGCTCCTAGGAATTTTGAGTTAAAACAGGTTATTCTTCGGGAAGCTCATGACAGTCCCTATTCTATGCACCCTGGTGGGGATAAAATGTATAAGAATCTCTGGGAGAAATATTGGTGGAAAGTTCTCAAGAGGGATGTTATCAGCGTCCATCTGGGCTTCTTCAACATATTGAGATTCCTCATTGGAAATGGGTGCGTGTGACTATGGATTTTTTTCAGTGGACTACCTTTGACTCCGTCGAAGAAAGATTTTATCTAGGTCATTGTTGATCGGTTAACTAAGTCTGCGAACTTCATTCCAGTTCTAACTACTTATTCGTTGAGTAAGTTAGCTCCATTGTACATCTCAAAAGATTGTGCGGTTGCATGGGGTGCCTCTGTCTAATATATCTAATCGGGATTCGAGGTTTATGTCAAAGTTTTGGGTTCTCTGCATTCTGTTCTAGGTACTCGGTTGAACTTCAGCACTACATATCATCCACAGACCAATGGTCAGTCTGAGCGGATGATTCAGATCTTAGAGGATATGTTGAGAGAATATATTCTGGATTTCAGAGGTAGGAGGGGGATTTTCTACCGCTTGCAGATTTTGCGTACAATAATAGTTATCAGGCCAGTATTAAGATGACACCTTATGAGACTTTCTATGGGCGTCGGTTATTGGGTTTAGATCTTGTACATGAGGCTAAGAAGATTGTTAGATTGATTCGGGATCGGCTTAAGGCTGCTTTTGATAGACAGAAATCATACGTTGATTTTAGGCGTAAGGATCTCGAGTATGAGGTAGGCAATAAGGTTTTCCTGAAAGTATCTCCATGAAGGAAGGTACTCCGTTTTGGCCGTAAAGGCAAGATTAGTCCCCCGTTATATTGGACCTAATATATTATTAGACGTGTTATACCAGTAGCTTATCAGCTTGAGTTACCATCAGAGCTTAAGCATATTCATGATGTCTTTCATGTATCTGTACTGAGACGTTATAGAGCTTATCTGTCTCATGTTCAGTAAGTTGAGGATTTTGAGATCCGTCCAGATTTATGTTATGAGGATGAACTAATTGAAATCATTGCTCAGGACCAGAAAGTTCTTCGGAGGAAAACCATTAAAATGTTTAAGGTTCTTTGGCGTAATGGAGGATAAGATGAGGCTACATGGGAGCCCAAATCGGTTATTAAAGCTTAGTATCCTCATCTCATTGGTCCAGGTAAATTTCGAGGATGAAATATCTGTAAGGAGGGGAGAGTTGTAACACCTCAATTTTTACCCAAATCGAAAACCTTAAATTTCTATAAAACCATAATTTGAAATTTTAGAATTTGGAGATTTTCGATTAAACCTAATTTGAAATTTTGGGATTAATGTGTAATTTCTGAAAGATTTGAGTGTACTATTGGAGAGTTTTAAATTTTCAAACCCTTATTTGGTGATTTACCTTTTTATTCTGATATCAGTTATCACCCTAAAATATCCTTTCGGTTTTTACTTGGAAATAAATTTCTTTTATTTCTTTCCTTCATAATTCTCCTTTTATTTCCATTCTTTCCTTTTCCATTTCTTTCAAACCAAAAGATTTCTGTGTCCCTTTCGTTTGCTTTGCATTTCAATCCTGATTCGACTTTCTAGTAAGTTTTTTGGTCTCTTTTCTTTTCGGTTATGGTTTAGAAGGTTGTAAGTTTTATTTTGATCGGGTTTTATGAGTTCTGGTGTTTTTTAAGTGTTTTTGTTTCAGTTTTAGAGGGTTGAATGTCGTTTTTTTATCGTGTTAGAATCGAATCTGGATAACCCTAGTTTCTGGTAATTTTCTAGAATTTCAAGATTTTCCCAGAATATTTGGGCTGGGAAAACCCAGATTTTCCCTAGAAAATCCTAGAACCCGATTCGACCCGACCCGTGACCCGATCGATATGACCCGAGACACGACCCAAGACCCAAACCGACCCAAACCTTGCTGAAGTAACTATTAACGTCATCTATTGACGTCACTGATGACGTTATCTACTGATATTAGCGTTGACCTGCTAACGCTAGCATTTACCAGTGCTGACTTTAGAATTGGTCAATGTTGACGTTAGCGTTGACTTTTTTCGACCCAGTCCCACTTTATGTTTTTCGACGTCTTGAGTTTGATGGCACAGTCCGCTTTTAGAAATTCGAACCTGAAGGGTCATTTTTAAGGCTTTTTAGTTTGTTTGCCTACTTAGAAGTTTTTATCGGAATCTGAATTTGGTTTACTGTTTGGTTCAGTTGACGTGGATTTGGACCCCGAGCATCCTCCTCCTCCTCTTGGACAACCTCCTGCTCCTTAGACTTCGGTACACGCACGTGAGTTCATTTTATTTCTTTTTAGTGTACTTTCTGTTTAGTGGCATAGTAGTGTGTCTTACATAATTATTACTAGTATGTTCTGCTTCTACTCGACCTAGGCTAGAGCTGAGTCCAGTAGAATTTATTCTCGTCGTTGAGCTATTTGCTTCAGTTGTGTCTCTCCCAACAACTCTGTTTACTATTGTGTGTGCAGATTCTATTATTTATGTATGATCATGTCCATTACATCATTTCTATGATTTTTCTGAATTAATTTATAATGTCATGCTCTAAGTTTTTATAATTGCATGTATGTTCACTAAATCATCATGCTTGCCTTCTATTATATTTTAAGGCACGTATTTCGATTCTGTAATATGTTCATATCATTACATTGGTTAGATTATCTATATGGGGAAGTTCAGTGATATTATTACTTATGTTCAGTGGCTCCACCTTCGGATCGAGTTCCACTTTTGTTCAGTGACTCCACCTTTGGGTCGAGTTTCCACTTCTGTTGGTGTGATGGAGTTAGAGTGGTTTAGGGGAACCTACTCTTCTAATGGCGTTCGGTGTTGGGTTCATATCATGCATACATTACATCATTTGTTCTACTCTGTTTTGTGATCCTGATTATCTACACACTAAAGACACACTAGGCTCCCTAGCTTACACTCTCTTAGTTTATGTTCCAGATTCCCAGACCTAGGCTACAGTACTTGAAGGATCCTGATTTTCAGAACTTCTACGTATGTTTATCAGATCTCAAAATAATAATTTATATTTCAGATATTTAATTATTTCTTTATTGAACTTTTAATTTGGGACATTTATTCGTTTTTCAGAAAAATTATTATTTATTATTTATGGGTTGAAGCTTTAATTATTTATAAGCTAAGTTTTATGTATTTGTCCATTATTAATTTATTTAATAATTTATCAAAATATTACATTTAATTCATTAAAACCCTAACTTGCGAAACAAGTTTTAATAGTGTAAATCCTAAGTTTTAATCTAAGAAATTAGGTTAAATTTAGGGGTTACAGTCTAGACTATCTAGACTGGGTTGAGGGATTTACATTTGTTGGTATCAGATCCAAGTTTAGAATTTTTTAGGGAGTCGATGTTGGTGGTGGTGATATATTTTCTTTGTTGTATAACATGAACTATTGTTTTTCTATGCACGATGATTGATTATTATTTAAATGCAAGTGTGTTGCTAGGTATTGATGCTTGGTGTTTGATCTACATTATGGTATACTAGAAATAGCCTTGTTCGACAATTATGGTGTTTCCAAGTATGATCTACTCTTGTTGCATTACTATATTAGTGGTATATAAAGGGATGTGATCATTATCTTTTGTTGATAAAAAGAGCGGATTGAGCATTGTATGGCTATTGTGTGGATAAGCATGGTGATTATTTTATGCTTTGCTGAGATGGTATTGCTATCACGTTATATGGTGGTTGTGTCTTGTAATGGTTGATTTGTGTTGTTGGGGGTTTATTCCGGGAGACCCATTACTCTAACTAATACTAGAAAATTGTTTTATATTATACTTGAGCTATTTAAAACTTACTTTACGCTAGCCTTACTGTTTTGTAAAAATGTTGTTATGTGTTGCAAAACTATGATGTTTTTTGATATAGGACTGATAAGAGATCTGAGATTTATTGATAGAGGAGTTATGGAGGATCGATATATTTGTTTTACTCTTTATAGTGTGGTGTTGAGACGATAGATTTTGGGTCGACTGGGTCCTCAATCGTGTCTGTGTGTGAAAGGGTTTTTGGATCAGTTGTGTATGGGAACATTTTGTGTTTGTGAGTAGCGGATGGCTACTGATGAGTACCTAAAAGTCCTATTCTTTATACCAATTTCCCACTCGATTATTGCTAATAAAGGACAAATTTAATGGGAATATTGGATAATTCTGCTTATTTCTATACTTCAGCATCCTAATACTTAATTCATGAATTTATCTATTATTTAGCATAAAACAGGTACGGTTAATGGTTTCTTCTCTTAGACAGGAAACTAACACATAGGTAATGCCAGATAGCATGATGGATGCTGGAAACCAAAGCTGGAATGCAGATTAGTACCCGCCTCGGCAGCACTTGAAGGCCGCGGCAGCATCGAAGGCCGTGGCAGCACCTGGAACATAAATGTTGATATGATAGGCGATCTGAAAAGAAAAATAAGGTGGACGTTTTAAGACAAGCAACATAGAAATCGGAGCTGAGGAACACACGGAAAGTCAAGGTCAATGGCCACACGGGAAAAGAATCCTCATAGGAATAAACTAAGAAATAAAATAAATATCTTTTATTTATGTACTTAACTTGTGTTTTACTCCAAGTTGTATTCCTACTTTGGAAAGGTTTGCCCTAGGTCAAGCCTATATAAACCATAGCCTATGTAGAGAGGAGATATCTCGAAATCAAGTTTTATAGAAAAACCCTAAACTCCTCCATCGTCCCCTTGGGGTTTAGGTTAGATTGTGGAGTAGTTGTGGAAGAAAATTGTACTTTGCTTTCTAGTTTCAATGCAATAAAATATCAAGGTTTGCTTATCCTTTGCCATTTTTTGTTCTTGCATTCAAGCTCGGGAGAGAAGTTTGTGAGTAATCCATTTATCTAGACTCGGGAGAGTTAGATTCACGAAAGGGATAAGTACGGTGTTTCAATCGTGAAATACTAACTCGGCCTAGGGAAAGGTTAAGAGTTTCAGCGGCTAAAAGAAGTGTGAGATTGGTTGGTGAGTATAATTGATTCACGCCGGGAGGTATCATCAAGGGCTAGTCATCAACAGTACTTCGACTTAGGGATAAGCGGAGTCATTCAAGGACACTTTGCCGAACTTTGGTAAAGTCCACCCACGAGCAAGGGATTTCCGCGGCGGACAAGTATCGTTGTTGCCACGGCAGTAATCTACAGTACTGCCGAGGCAGTGATGTACAATTGCATTGGACAGAAACAAGTCAATTGAACTCACACTACGAAGCACTCTAACCTGCCCCACTTTTCCATCCTTGATTTCTTGATCATTTATCTTTATCGCTTTAATTAGTTTCCTTAGTTATAATCCAATTCAATTATCTGTGTCTTTACTTTTCCATTGTGTAGGAAGAATAAATTGCGTAAGTAAAGCCAATCCCTGTGGGTTCGACATCTTAAATACTATAATCTGACAAAAGGTGGAAGGACGAATGCTTCATCGTAAAAGCAGGACTTTCTAGCCTCCATCAGCTACATATATGGGAGTACTTTAGAAAGTTCCAAAATATTTATGTACAAGATGAATCAGTGTTCAGAGAATGTACGAGATATGGTAGAGTTGAGTATTCTGTGAGTACCAAGCCTCGATGGTTTTTATGTTGAGGTGTGGGGGAGGTTAGAAATTTAGTAGTTGGAGTTAAGGATGTTATTTTTAATCATGCATAGTGTAAGAGCAGATATATGTATATATCTATAGATATTATAGGACATGCATGCATTCTCGAGCATCACATTAGAATATATATTTGCATGCACTTGCATAGGCATTTAGGAGGGCATATAGGAAACCAAGCTTACATTTGTTCACACTTGCGAGTATCTCCTTTGAGGATGGAAGTTGTGTGTGGTTAGTTCTTTTTGGGTGAAGACCTGGAGTTAAAAAAATTATAGTACGGTTTAATGTGTGGTTAGGTCGAGGATTGTGACGGATCTGGTGGTTTTCCTTAAAGAGTATTGGGTCAAGTCTTAAAGAAATATAAATAATAAGAAATATATCAATATGGGAGTTGTGGTATCATGGGTTTGAATCATGGTTTTGTTGTGACCTTGCGAGGTTTTGGTTGTGTCGTAAAGGTGGAAAGTGCATATATTGTCTTATTGAGGAGTTGAGTTGGGTTTACCTCGGGTAAAGTTAGATTGTGGTGATGTTTGAGTTGTGTGACGGGGAATGTTGGACAATTTCTAACCTATATCAGTTACTCGGTCTTATAGGTTTGCTTTTATCGAAAGGTGTAGTGAGAGTTTGTGTTCATTGGGTTCATGTTTGTGGATGTTTTATCAATATGGTTATTGCCTTGGCAAGGTTGTAAAATAAGATATGTTAGGGTGAGTGGAAGGAAATTATTACAAGCCTTGGTTTTGTTATGGTATAGGTGGGATAAAAGTTGGCTTTATCGTTGAGTTGATGTTGGGAATGAGTTTTGAGTTGAGTGTCGAGGCAGTTAACGACGTGTGGACATCGAAGTTTGAAGTGTAATGTTGGTTGTGATGGACTAACCTTATGTTGAAGGTACTACCTTTGAGATGAGTATGATGTTGGGTATCGACGCAAATTTGGTAAGTGCCTTATGTTGCATTTCTTGTTTAATGTTAGCTATCGAGGATGGCTTGGCTTTCGTAAGGATGCCTATGATGGATGTTATTTTTTGGGGTGAGTCAGGGTTGTTGTGGAGTTACGAGAGAAGTTGTTCAGTTAAATCTATGTGAAAGTTCTTGTAAAGTGGTGGAATTGTGAGTGAGACTCTTCCTTGGTTAAATTGATCTAAGGTAAGTCGTGATCAGGTGTTTGGTGAGGGTTTAGTTGAGGATATGTTTGGCAAGGTCCAGTTTTTGTTTCGGGAACCTTTTATGTTATATGAGCCGCATAGTTGTGTCGAGGGAGGCCGAGTTGGAGTGGTATCTTGATCAAGGAATATGGTAATCTTTTTCTATGCGTCTGGTGGTGCGGTGTTGTGGTAGGAGTTTAGGAGCGAGCGGGTGTTTTTGAGTAGGCTTATTTTGGATATGGTTGAGTTATGGGTAGATGTTTTTCCTACCGGTAAGTTAAGCTTGAGTATCAATTTTCTTTGGGGTTTTAGTATCGGTAAAGGTGCAAAGGTTAAAGTTGGAATGAATCATCATGAGTCTGATAGTAAAGCTTTGGGGTGAGATGGAGTTTTCCTATGAGTGTTGGTGGATCAATCGTTTCTTTGAGTAAGGTTCTCTTGGTGTCCTAAGTTCCATCGGTTAGGTTCAATGAGTAATATATCCCTAGCATGTTAAGATTCGAGGTTTTTGAGACCGGCGTTGGTTATCGTTTGAGTGTCGGGTTTTATCATCAATAGGTGGATGAATGGTATATTGAGATATCGTGTTATAATTCTATGTCTCATGGTAAAAGTGTTGTTGTTGTTGGAAGTTGTTTATGATCGTGTTTAGTAGGTGTGTGTTAAGTTAGTTTAAGGCTTGTTGGTTGAGCATCGTTGTCTGGGGTGGAAGTTGGTGAAAGGATCTTGTGGTTACTTGGTATGTTGGAGGATGTTGAAGAAGAGGGTTAGTTCGACGATTGTGGTATGGAAACCGTTATGGTTATCAAGATTTGGTTATCGATCTTAAACAAGAAAAAGATTTCTCTTTTGAGTTATGTTTTTTGTGGGAGTTGAGATGGATTAGTGGTTTGTGCATTGTTGCTTTGGTATGAGGGACGAATCTGATGTTAGGTAAATGTTGTTTTGGAATCGAGTTTTATCTTTGTGGGTGGAAGGTTTATTGAGATCTTATTTTCTAGTATCAAGGTTTGTGTGGCAAGTTTGTCATGTGGATTAGAGCGCTTTTGGTGGTGGCAAGGTGTTGAAGGAGTAATGTAGAAGTTAAAGGAGTAGTTCTCTTACCTCTTCTCACTATGTAAATTTTAGGGATGAAATTTATTAAGTGGGGAAGAGTTTTAACACCCCAAAAAGGGGCTTAGATGTTATCGAGGTTGGATCAAGGGTTCGGTTGAACTGATCAAGCCCCTTTTTTGGGTGTTAAAATTCTTCCCCAAATTCTCTAAATTTAATTGAGACATTTTCCATTTTCACCAAAATCACCATTTCACATTACTTTCCATTTTCTCTCAAATTCTCTAAATTTTCTTAGTTTTCAATCTGACTTATATTCAATTTTATCAGGGTAAATCATATTTTTTTGATTCAATTTCGTTCACAATAATTTCTCCTTGTTTCTCTTCAATTTTCATATACTTTACAACTTATTTTCATGGGTTTTACAATTGGAAGGAGGTTGGATCATGTTTAGAGGTAAGAAATCATTCAAACCTCTGAAATTCAAGTTCTTTCTTGAAATTCTCAAGGATTTGATCCATTAAAATGAGTTCTTGATTTGTTCTAAGGTTTTAATTGATGATTTTGGTTTTTATCGATTAATTTTTGATTCAATTGGTGAAGTACCGTAATAAGGTGATACCTAATGGTTTTCAATGGTTAAATTAATTAATTTTGATGTGTTTTAACATGGACTTAATGGTTCTTGTATGGGTAAACCTGGATATTAGGTTTTGGTGGTGTTAATTGACTTAGATCTTTCATTTTTTGTTTGTTTAGGTAGATGAATATTTGCTATTGGTTTAAGAAGGTTAGATCATGGTTATTGGATGTGTATTGAGGATGAGAAGTGGTAATTTTCGTTGGCTAAGGGTTGGAGGTCGTTTGGATAAGTTTCAAATAGGTTTTCGGTTTTCTTAAGTGTAGTTTTTGGGGGCTGTTTGTTTGGGAAGTGCGGGAGGTTGATTGAATGCATTAATATGCATTAATCCCTGTGTTTTAGTTGTTTTAAAACAGGTCAAATTGTTGAGCTAAGTGTTGGAAGTGTTTCGGAAAAGGCGATAGTGTCGGTTTGCTTCGACAAGTGAGTTTCGGACTAGTGGTGAGTGAGTTGCCGTGTCTGCAAGGTTTTACTTGTTTTATCAAACGTTTGGGGGTGTATTGATGGTGTGACAAATCTCTCTACACTCGGAAGTAAGTTAAATGATTTTTCTCTTTTAATGGTTCCTATATCGCTCCATATTTGCCATGTTTTAGTCATGCTCTTAATGTAGTTTTTGCATATGTGATTTGTGCATGAGAAATGATAAGTGCTTTGGCCACAAGTAATTTTCATTGTTGTCCATTAGTTTCGGATATGTTTTAGCAATTGAACATTCCATGAGTTTTATTGATTTCTATGATTTTGGTAACATATCCAATGATTTGGTAAGATTGTATTGGTTTTATGAAGAATGCTTATGAAGAAAAGGTTTTTAATACATGAATTGAATTTGAAAATGATGCATGCATGTGTTAGCTGTTGTATATGTATGGTTTATGATGGTTTCTATGACTTCTAAAGCATGAGAATGATTTTGATTAAAGTATGGTTATTGCCTTTTACTCGAATAATGTTGTTGAGCATGATTTGGTTCATCTTATTGAACCTATGTTGAGTGCATTGTAAAACAAAAAGCTTCCATGCACAGTGAATGAAATAATTTTAAAGTAATTATTAAAAAGTATTTTAAAAAAATTAACGAGCCGCTCGATTCAACTCGTTAAGGTATCAAGTTGAGTTCGAATCGAGCCAATCCAGATCGAATATTTATCGAGTTTTAATTAAGTCGAGTTTGATCAAATCACGAGCTGCTCAATTCGATAAGCACCCCTAAGATTTACCCACTTATTTATCCCTTCCCTCGTGCAAAAATTCAACCAAAATAGAAGCAATAACAAAATATTTCCCCCTTCACTAGAACACTGGTTTATTCCCATTCAATACCGAACAACCTTCACTTGCATTCAAGCAAGATTCAAATAGTAAAAGTCAAATAATATAAACAAAACGAGAAATCCCATGGCAAGTGAACCATCAAAGAACTACTCCCTACACGTCTCACCACCAATAATAATAATAAAATAGAGGATACAATCAATAGAACAATAATTTACAAGTCAAGATGTATTACCTTTGCAATTAGAATTTTCATTCGGAAGAGAGATTTGTTGAGATGGAAACAGAGCAATAAAGAAATAGAAAAATAAACATAAACCCCTTGCGCCAATCTGAATTTAGAGGGTTAAATATCCAAATTGATGGTTAAAACATAATGTGGGTCTTTGAAAATTCTAGGGTTTACGAGATGGTTATAAAGTTTTAACATTTACATATTTAGGTCACTAAAATTTCAAGTTAACCCTCAAATATTGAATTAATTTAATTTAGCCCCTCAAATTAAACTTTAAAAAAAGAATATTCAATATTAGTATTTTAAAATAATACAAAAATTATGGGGTGTTACAATACAATCTATGTTATTATATAATCTAAATATTATTATCAATTATTATTCAGTCTTATTTCTATTTGCATTTTTTATGATTATGGTATCAATTCTTTAATCAAACTATACTATTAGTCATTGAATTATTGTTTTTTTTCTTATTTTAGTCATTAAACTAAATTTTATAATAAAATTGTCATAAATGTTATATATTTTCTCTATTTTTTCACAGAATATTAAATTTTTGTTAAATTTTACCAAAAAATACGATAGTATATAGTATAATAATGATTTTAGTCATAAATTACATACATTTTATTAATTTAGTCTTATTTTCTAAAATTCAATTTTTTTATAATTTAGTTCTAAATGATTTTGGGCAAACCTCTGCGTATTGATTTTATTGAACTTCTACATCTTGCATAGAATCCTTTAATTGGCGGGTTCAACTTTATTTTTTGATCAACTCATGGAAAGTATGAAAATATCAAGTAAGTGCAATATATTATATTCATAAAATATGAGATTTATTATTGTCTTCCATCATTCGTCATTACCTTTGAAAGTTTTAGATGGTGGTCATTTAATCATATATTTTATTGATTACCTCATTTAAATTTTCTTGAGTTTAAATCTTAGCTTTATTTTTTGAAAGGTGTTCTAAAATCCATAAAATGTAGATCAAAAGTGAGAAAATCGAAATATTTATATTATGACTCACGAGTTTTAAGATATTTTCAGATTAAATAACTATCGGATTCAGACTCAACGTGTCAAAAGAGATGCTTAATACAATTTGGGGTGAAACAACCACCGGTGGTCGTCGGTGATGAAAAACGACAATGATTATTTTAAATATATAATAATAAAATATTTATAAATAACCATAAACATTCAATGTATAAAGTTTAAGTGAATAGATTATTGAGGGGGTGAACAATGTATTTTACCCGTACATAAATTATTAGGAGGTTTGGTTCATAGAAAAGATTATTAATAGTAATAATCTTTTTCGGAATCTTATTCTCTTTGGTTTGTATTTATTCCTACTAACTTGAAAAAGATTATTACCAATAATAATATTTTTTATCAATATCCTAAGAATGTGATTCCTACTTTTCCCTTATTTATTTGTCAATTCCTGTCACTTTGAATAAAATTACCCATGAAATAATAATTTTTCTTAATTTGATACTTTATAATATATTTAAAAGCATAAATTTATTAAATAATTTTATTTTATATTAATTTAATATTTAAACAGTTTTACGCACATTTAAAAATATTTTAATATTTGAACAAAAATATAATTATTAAAATATTTGATAAAATATCTAAATAAAGATATTAAATTAGCATTGTTATGTTGTTTTTATACTCAATAAAAGCATTCTTTATTGATAAAAAAATCAAGTTTAGGCATCATGTTACGGGATTTCTAATTTTATGTTTATAAAAATAAAACTAGTATAATTTGTTCAAATTTATTTGAATCTGGTTTAATAGTAAATATTTTAAAACTAAACATTACGAAATCAAATTATCCTTGGTCTAAAAAATTGGTTACGTATACTTATTAAAAAAATCAATTATTATTAATAAAATAAAGTTTGTTTAATAAAAAATTATAATCTGGTGAGTTCTAACTCTAAATATTTTTTAAAAATTTATATAATTATTTTAATCATTAAAAATCAACTTACGTTTAGAATATGTTAAATATAATATTTTTTAAATTTAATTGTTGTAAAAATAATTATATAATTTTTAATACAAATATTTTTAATTTAATATTAGAAGTTTAAATGATTAAAAATAAAATATTTATAAGGATAATGTGATAAAATTTATTTTTAAATATTCTTATATTTTATTGATTAAACATCGTCATCTTATATTCATACCAAATAAACAAAACAAGGTAGGATAATATTTTCAATAATATTTTAAATAATGTTATATTTATTCTATTTTAAAAGTAATATTATATTTCGTGAATTAATGACGCCCTTAAAGATATGACAGTTAAAATAAAACATCTGATTTTAAATCTTTTAACAAAATATTAACGGAGGATATTGGATTCGGTTTTTTTTCCAGATTTTTAAATGATAACCTTAAATTTCTCTAACCATAAACAGTTGAGATTTTAAAATTTAGTTGCACTATTCTTTTTAATTCATAAATGATATTTTGTTTTAATAATCAAAGTTCAGGGGTTTAAAAATACCTCAAACGCAGTAACTCACCCACTCTTATAATATCAGCATCGTTGATGTATTTAAATTCAAAACCATGAAATCAAGTTTAAAAAGGCACGTGTCGTTTTTGCTTTAAATTTGACATTAAAAAGTAAAAGTACTTCGCCATAATTTTAAGTGAAGAAGATAAGATGGTTATTTTTACGAGGGGAAATGGAAGTTAAAAAGACCCAATTATAAAAAAAGTTAGAAAAGTAAAATTTTAGAAGATGAGCACAAAATTAATAAAATGTGTATGTTTTAAGATAAAAATTATTATTTTTATATAATATTATTATTTTCATTAAAATTTAACGATGAATAATTAAAATAGAAAATATATAATCAAAACAATTAGTTTAATAGCTAAAATAGAAAAAAAATATTTTTTATAAATATATTTATTCATAGTGGATATCCATATATTAAGTTAAAGTTTAATGGGCTTTATTATTAGGGTTTAATACCCATTGAAATTAAGGTTTCTATCTTATGCCTATAAGTATAGACTTTTGGACAAAGCATTGTATATAACCCTACTTTGAGAATATAATAAAATCTCTCTCTTTTTGTCTCTCATCTTTGTTCTCCTATTTTATTCTTGTTATTTACTTTATTCACAACACGTTATCAGCACGAGACTCTAACCAATGGAGGTGTTTGTCGTTCAAATCTTGAAGGAGTTATTGAAAAGGATTTGTTACTAGCATAAATCAAAGATAAGTTCTTCTCCCTCAATTATATTTTAATTATCAATTATTTTTCTCTTTTGATCTTTGATTTGATTTTTAATTTATTAAAATCTTTGGTTGTTTGGTATTTGTGTAGCGATAAAGTGGCTCAAATACTGCGGTTCTTGTCGACAATTCTCGAAAAAGATTTTAACAAGATATTGGTAACTAAATCTATCCTATATTCAAATTAGTGGAAAACTCGGTATGTTTTATTTATTTAATTTGAGATTTTTTTATCTTTATTTATAATCAATATTTGTTTATTTTATTATTATGATAAAAGTTTATGTTTTAATTATGTTTTAAGTATTACATGATATTAGAACAAATATTAAACCTTTAATTAATTAATATGTTTTTTGTTATGTTGGTTTAATCCGAGTATATTGGCTGGACATCCCGTTCTGCGAGGCTACTGGTCTTAAAGGAGGTTCTTATTAAAGGACCTTGTGAACTGGTTTAACAACGCCGCGTATAAGGATTAAATTTTTGTTCCTTAGATATATTGAATATATATATATCAGTTGATCAATTACTATTTAATAGTATGTATATTATAAAGTCTATATTTGCTTGGAAGCAATATTTCTTTTGTGTCGAAAAACTCGACTATAAACTTCTCCCAAGTTCAAGTTATGAAAATCGTCTTGATCAAAGAATTTTTATGGGAGGCATCCTGAAGTGAATGCATGCATGATGTTTATTCCATGCAATTATTGGATTTATGACATTCCTTGAAGTGAATGCAAGCATGATGATTATTCCATGCGATTATTTGATTCCCTGAAGTGAATGCAAGCATGATGTTTATTCCATGCAATTATTGAATTTGTTTCATTCCTTGAAGGGAATGCAAATGTGATAATTCACTATATGATTACTGAATAAAACTCAATTATGTGCCAGAGTATCATTGATGAGGATATGTTAGAAAAAATACTCCACTTTTCACACATTAATGTTGCCTTATAGACACAATATCATACAAGGGTTTTAAATACCTATCAGTCTTCGCTCTATTCCCTAAAGTGAATGTGATATTTTATAGCGGAAAGAATAAATGCCACATTAGTAATTGTGGTCATGATTGAGATCATAAAATAGACATGGATAAGATGATTATTTTGAGAATGCTTATATCCACAAGAAGTGGAATTATAAAGATGACAAGAATGATAAAGATCATATCAAAATCTTTATGTTATCAATGTGATGGTACAAACCATTGATCTCGTACTTGTCAAACGCCGAAGTATTATGGACTTTATCCATAATAATGAATGGTAAATTAAAGAAAATATAAACAGATTTTCTTTGTGGCGAAAATAATGACGTTATTGATCCAACTCAATTGGATATTGATAATTTTTCTCATAACCCTTGAAGAGAATAATTCGCCATTTATTTCTTTTATAAATTCTAAAAGGACTAATTGATCTTTAATTTATTTTGTTTAATGTTAATTTATTTATTTATGTTAATTTACTTTTATTTATTATTTATTTATGTTAACTTACTTTATATATTATTTATTTATCTTTTATGTTAATTTTTTCTTTAAAAGAATATGATTACTTTTGGAATAAAATATGCAATAATTTATGGCTATTTATGCTTAGCAGACAGTGCAAGTACTTATACAATACTTAAGCATAAGAAATATTTTCCTATTTAAATACAAGGGAAATAAGAGTACTATATCTCAAAGTACTAAAATATCAGTGCTTCGAAAGAGCTATTGAGAGCTTATCTGTGATCCGATTTGATATGATGTGCTATTTTTTTAATATTTTTTCATTCCCCGAAGTGAATGGTACAGAGCACATATTTTTTATTTTCCGAAGTGAATTGAATAAAGCACATATTAAAAGGTGCATAATTATGAATATTTTCCCATTTTAAATTTAAGGGAATAATATGAGTACTATATCCGGAAGTACTAATATCACAGAAAGTTCTGACTGAGCAAATATGTTATTGCTAAATGAGACTTTATATCATATTTACAGTGCATTATGCTCGTTGAGCAAATATGTTATTATCAAATGAGACTTTATCTCATATTTACAGTGCATTATGCTCATCAAAGTCGCAAAAAGAATTATTGAATTTTAAAGATATTTGTAGAAATATATTGAGAATATTAGTCAAGGGGGTGCTAACTATCTCAATATTACGAGTATAACTCAAGGCAATAATGAAATCTTGGCAAAATTACATGCACTCTCATCCATATTGTACTACATAAGAATTAATGCAAATTGAAGCTCATGTTATTGTAAACTAGATGTTTACTGATAATTTTATTTGGCATGACTGGTTAGACCATCCCAGTTCAATTATAATGCGAAAATTTGCTGACACTTTCATGTGGTCATTTATTGAAAAACTAAGATTTTCTTCATGGTAATATTTCACGTGATACTTACTATGAAAGCAATTGATTATTCAATCATCAACATCTAAGATAGAGTGCTATTAATTTTCTAGAACGAATACAAGGTGATATATATGGGCCCATACAACTTTCTAAAACATCATCTAAATATTTTATGATTTTTATCGATGCATCGACTAGATGGTTATGTGTATCCTTGTTATTAACCCACAACTTGGTGTTTGTGAGGCTACTTGCTCAGTTGATAAAATTATGAGCACATTGTCCAGATTATTTTCTAAAGACAATCAGTCTTGATAATGTTGATGACATGTGATTTTACATGTAATATCACAAATTCGCATCAAGCCAACAAATGATCATAAGTTCTCCCCATTACAAATGGTTTTTGGTTAGGAACCAAATATTTCTCATCATAGATTTTTTTTTGTGCAATACATGTTCTAATTGCTCCACCACAACGCACAAAGATAAGTTTTGTTGAGAATATGTATCAGATTTAAATATTTTGAGCTTCTGATAGGGAATTTATTTACAACTCGATTTATTGACTATCATTTTAATGAGTCAATTTACCCAACATTAGGGGGAGAAAATAAATAGCTGGGGAAAGAAATAAGTTGGAATGAATTATCATTTTCTCTTTTTGATCCACGTACTACACAATGTGAACTATAAGTTCAATAGATAATTCATTTAGCAAATCAATTGCCAGATGATTTTGTTGATCCTAAAAGAGTGACTAAGTTACGTATACCAGCTATGAATGCTCCGATTAAATTTGATGTCACGGAAGGACAAACTCTAGTTGCTAATGAGTCTAACTTACACTTAAAGCGTAGTAGATAAGTAAGTTCCAAAGATAAGAGATCATCGAAAAAGAAAAGGAGCTATATTTTATGATGGTCTGATTGAGGAATCAATGATTATGAAAATCTCTAGAAGAGATTAAATGGTCTCCAACAGAGACATTGACATGACTCATGTACCTAATAATAAAGAGATCTCAATAAATTATGTCATGTCTGGTAATAAGTGGAACCGAAATTAAATCGACGTCGTTAATATATTTGCATGCAATATAGCACTAGAGATTTTATTTGATGATGTGGATCATGAATCATTGTCAATTGGTCAATGTAAACAAAGAAATGATTGGCCAACATGAAAGAGGCAATTGAGGCGAAACTAAAATCTCTTTTGAAAAGAGAAGTATTTGGGCCTATAGCCCGTACATTGAAATGTGTAAAGCTCGTGGATTTAAACGAGCCTTTGTGCGAAAGAGAAATCAAAAGGGGAAATCATGAGATATAAGCTCATTTGGTTGCACAAGGATTCTCACAAAGACATGAAAATGATTATGAGAAAAATATATTCCTCGGTGGTGGATGCAACTACTTTTAGATTTTGATCAGTCTGGCAATAAATAAAATTATTCGATTTTTGCCTAATGGATGTTGTTACATCATATTTGAATGGGCCTCTTGACAGTAATATTTACATGAAACTTTCGGAAAGATTTAGATTGTCATAAGCAATTCATTCAAGTTCTCGAGAATATTATTCAATCATATTGAATATATCTTTTTATGGCTTGAAATAATTTAGGCGTATTTGGTATGATCGCCTCATTGAATACTTATTAGCATAATGCTATATGAATTATTTCCCCGAGCATTTTTATTAAGAGGTTTAGCTCTGAATTTTTATTGTTGTGTATGTGGATGATTTGGATATCATTAAGACTCGTGAAGATACCTCCTCAAATCCTTGTGCATCTATCGGTATACAGAAAAATATTGAAAGAGACTTTACATGCATAACGCATATCTATTAATCACCCTTATGGTTGTTGCTAAGTCTCTTACTGTATACAAAGATTTTTTCGCCTCACGAAAAGGGTAATGATATTCTTGGTCTAAAGCACAATATACACATTATTTGACTGGAAGCATCATATCTTAACTGGTCCAGAAATATTATTTAAGTGCTACGAGATCATTACCTTTAAATAATTGTTATGCATGAGGCAAAGCCGAAATATGTGTTTGGCTAAACATATCCTGAAGATATGTGAATGTTTTTCACAAGATAAGATGCAAGCTATCTTGTACAGAGATAATACAAAATTTATATCTCAAGGTGGATATATCAAATATGATAAAACGAAACATATTTCTTCAAGTTTTGTCCCTCATGATTTTCAGATGAATAGTATTCAATGAATCATTTCAAGCAATGATTTGGAAGATTTATCCACTAGTGCATGATCTACTTAAACATTTGAAGATTGTATTTAATATTGAATTATGAAGATTCAAAGATCTTATGTGATATTTTCATGAGGGGAGTAAATACGCGTTGCACTCTTTTCCCCTTAACCGAGGTTTTGTCCCAATGGGTTTTCCTGGTAAGGTTTTTTAATGAGGCAACATGTTATGCGTATCAAAGATGTGTGTACTCTTTTTTCTTCACTAAGAATTTTTTTCCCACAAGATTTTTATCTTAGTAAGGTTTTAACGAGGCACATTATCTTCATGGATATCCAAGGGGGAGTGTTATAAATATATTTATTCATGGTGGATATCCATATATTAAGTTAAAGTTTAATGGGGCTTTATTATTAGGGTCTAATACTCATTGGAATTAGGGTTTCCATCTTATGCCTATAAATATAGACTTTTGGACAAAGCATTGTATACAACCTTACTTTGAGAATATAATAAAATCTCTCTTTTTGTCTCTCATCTTTGTTCTCCTATTTTATTCTTGTTATTTACTTTATTCACAACAATATTATGGTTATTAATGTAGTTTATCTTTAAATTTATTATCTCTATAAATACGATATCTATATTTTTTTTCTTTTGAACTATATTAGTATTTATATTTATCAACATTACATATTTGATGAAACATCGCATGAAAAGAATCATATCAAATAATTTAAATAAAATTAACTTTTTTAAAATATATACGTATAGAGAAATATAATAATAATAATACGATAATAGATAAAAATAAAAATTTAAATAATAACAAATTATGATATGAAATCTATATTTAACCCTTATTTATTATGATCAATTCTTGATAACAAAAAGAAGTATATAAATATTATTAGGAAAATTCTACGACGCTCGACGAAAATCGTTGAACACCACTATTGTTGAATATTGTTGAACACTATTAAATTGATAAATAAAAGTTAAAAATCTTAAGGACCTAGTATATAATTATAAATTGTTATATGTCAAATCCTTGAGATTTATAATCTTTATTAATCAGTTTATTGATATTCAACAATGTTTAACATTAATGGTATTCAGCGGTGTTCGTCGAACATAGTAGACTCATTAATCCAAATGAGATACTCTATAACCTTTGACTTAATAAACGTGCATAATTATATGTAACCACGTCTTATTATCATATTTTTATTCCAAAAGTCATTTAACATACATTTAATTGATATTGATCCTGAATTTCGGTCCGACATATTTGCCACATCACTGGGGATCATAGAAATGACGTGGAATTTTTCATTAGATTCTTTTCTGGCATTCTACGAATATCTAATTTGCGAGAGATTATTAAGTGAATTTTGTTCATTATGTCATTTATGGTTCAAATAATAAGGATTGTTCATCTTAAATAATTATCTAATAACTAATTGACCTATTAATTACATGTAAAAAAGTGGCGATGATTCATTTTAAAATGATTAAGATAAACGATCTTAGATCTTAATTCATTGAGATCATAAATGATATAATAAACATGATTCATCTAATAATTTTTCTTAGTTTTCCCTAAACGCGTAAAATACGTATTTTAAAAGCTTTAGTTGTCAATTTGTCATTCACTTAACCGCTGATTGCTCGCCATAACTTTTTGCATTTGCTGTGTGTTGACAACCCGATGGCCGAACAAGTCCACCCGCGCGATTCACCACATTCCTCCGGCGAACATCCGCCTCCGAAACCTGCACCATATTCGGCGGAGAAGCCTATTCCTCAACTTGGAACTTACGTTATCCAAATCCCCAAGGACCAAGTCTACCGCGTCCCTCCGCCGGAGAACGGCCGACGTTACGCTCATCTCTCGAAACGTAAGTCGAGCAGGAGCACCTGTTGTCGCTGCTGTTGCTGCTTCTTGACCACAATCCTCTCTCTCCTCCTCACCGCAGCCATTTCCGCCGCCGTGATCTACATCGCTTTCAAGCCCAGATCTCCGAAATACTCCGTTAATAATGTGTCCATCAAAGGATTCAACCTGACATCAACATCGCCGCTCTCTCCAGAAATCGATATCACCGTCATTACATACAACCCCAACGAAAAAATCGGCATTATCTACGAGAAAGGCAGCTCCATTGAAGTCTACTACAAAGACGTTAACCTCTGTAACGGCGCCTTGCCGGCTTTTTATCAGCCTACCAATAATGTAACATTGTTTAAAACAGCAGTCAAAGGCTCTGGTATCGAACTGTCCACCATTGCGCTCAGGTCCCTCTCCAATGATCAAAAGAAAGGAACGGTGCCGTTTGCATTGAAGCTTAGAGCACCGGTTAAGATTAAGGTAAGGTCCATTAAGACGTAGAAAATAATCGTTAAAGTGACGTGTAAGATAACGGTCGACAAATTAACAGCGGCGTCCAAAATTGTAACAAAGGATTGTGATTATGGAGAAAATCTTTGGTAGTTATTGTATACATGACGGATGTTTTATAAATAACGTTTAAGAATCTTATACGATACGATTGATTTAATTTTTCTTCCTAACTTCTATAAAATTATTTTTAATTATCAATAGAGACAAATTAAAATAATATATAAATATCCGTAATGATATGAATTTTGTTATTAGAAGAGTTTATTGGAATATTTTATTTTTTATTGTGTGCGAAAAATTTGAAATAAGTGTAATTTGATGCTATTTGATCTAGAATTTGTTGAGAATGAGGATTTTGTAGGGGCGTGTATATACTTTTTGTATTTGACGCTTAGGGCTAATGATGATTTTGAATTTCATACGATCGCACTGGTTAGTCCAAATGTTTTGTCGTCTTTATTGAGTTTGCCGAAAATAGGTGGGTTAAGGTTAATGTGGACAATGTTGTGGATATTGATAGTAATAAAGTTACGGTGGGGTGTGTGATTAAGAGTGATCAAGGTGAGTGACTCTTTGTTTTTTCTCGTAGTTTGAGAATTTCTTCTGTGCTTAGTGTTGAACTTTGGGTTGTTATTGATGAACTTCGACATGCGAGGAGAATGAATTTTGATCGTGTTATTCTTGAATCAGATTGTCGAGAGGTGATTGAGAATATTTTGGATATTGATTCATCTAAAATGATCATACGTTAATTTCAACGATTCATTATATGATCCAAGGAGACGGGAGGTTGTTGTGCGTCATATTAATTGAACGACTAATTCTGTGACGGATAAACTTGCAGTTATTTTGCGAGGGAGGAAGCCTACGGAGATCCTTTACTTTTTTCCACCGATTAAGTGTCAAACTTATTTGCTTGGTGATCTGTAACATATTGATGCTGTAGGGTAACCTTTTACCCGATTTGTGTTTTCTTTTCAGTGATGTAAATGGTTTATTAGTTTATTTTGTACTACTTTTACATGTACTCTTTTTCTTTTATTTAAGTTTAGGGAGGTTTTTAAATGAGGTATGAGAGAGTGGTTATCCCTTATTAAATAAAAGAATAATATATAAATATCAAAAATTAAATTTATTATTTTTCTAAATTATGTCTAAATTATTTGAACGTATAAATATAATGAATAAAATATATAATTTTATAAAATTTATTAATTGTCAAATCACTTTTTTAATATTCGTTAAGACCTCAATGGCTAAGTTAAAAAAAATCACGAAGTTTAATGATTATATCAAAACAATGTTTTTTTTGTGACTTCTTTGGCTAAATTCATATTGGGTGATAAAGGAAATAAATTTTGAACTTACTATTTGCGTTATAAATTTTAAAAGAGTAAAGTACATGAATAATAATCTAGTTTTGTTTAAAATTTAAAGTAGTAATTAAACTTTTAAAAGTTAAAAAATATAATTAAATTTAATGTTTTATTATAAAATAGACACTCGATCGTTTGTTTTGTTTGTTAAATCGGTAATGTTAAATTATATAAATTTAAATATTAATACATTTAATCATTTATATATAGATCCAATCAATTTAATTATTTTTCAAACTAAAACCCATAAAATTAACTTCTATTTCCACCTTCATCATCTTGGTCTTCCTAAAATTTATTCAAAATCCGTAGCTCAAAACAAAGATGAGATCATACTATTCCCGTATCTTTTAAAATGAATGAAAAGCATGTACCCGAAGAATATAAGTGATATATTCCAATATGTAATTACATCAGAACACAATCTTATTGCATTATTGTTATCGCATTAATATTTATTTAGTGTATATCTTATATAACTCAATCCATAGTATATGCATGTGTACTATATTATATTTTTGCGTTATATCAGTGTGCATTATATTTATATTATGGTTACATTAGTAGTAATGTATATGTGTATAATATGTATTTACATTAGTACTAATGTACGTTGTATGCACTACAGCAAAATAGGTTTTTAGCGGCGTTTTTTAGTTCTATAGTGGCGTTTGTAAGCGCCGCTAAAAACGTTTCTGGCATATTTTTAAGCGCCACAAGAAACGCCGCTAAAACCAGCGCCGCAATAGTTTGTGGCGTTTTTGAACAAAAAAACGCCACAACAAGTCCAGATTTTTAGCGACGTTTGTCTTTACAAACATCGCTAAAGAACGTTTTTCTTGCGGGGTTATTAAAGACAAACGCCGCTAAGGAATGATTTTCTTGCGGGGTTTGTAAAGATAAACGCCGCTAAAGAACGATTTTCTTGCGGGGTTTGTAGAGAAAAAGGCCGCTAAAGAACGGTTTTCTTGTGGCGTTTGTTTTTAAAAACGCCGCAACAACTCTATATTTTAAAAAAATAAAATCAAAATATAAATAATACTTTTTGATAATCAAATAATGAATAAACAAAAATCCAACTTTCTCTTCTATAATTGTTCTTTGACATATAACAGAACAACAAATATGAGGGAATCAAAGAAACAACAAACATGGTCAAATATTATATGTTAAGAAATAACATCAGGTAAAGTACATTTTAAGAACATCAAAACAGGCAAGGTTTCTCTGATTCTGATTGAATTCGGCAATAAAATCAAAATATCTGAAAAAATAAATTAGTAGATCCATCACCATATGAGGGATAAAATCAGTGGCAAAAAGACTTATGATGAGAAATCGATGCTTCTAGCCAAAACTAACAAAACTAGCAATAATGTACCTATTTACGAGATAATGCCTTCAATGCAGCCACAAAGGATTGCACCTGAAATTTGACAACCATGAAAAGCAGAAAAAGCATAGAAAGAGAAAGCTTCATCACAATCAAGGGATACTGTTGGGCTTGAAGGGCTCGATTGATAACCGAATTAACTTGCCAAGTGATGGAAAATTGACTAATTTGGGTGTTTATGGTGGAAGCAAAAATTGGACAATGAACACAATGATTTTAGAGTGGTTCGGCCACGCCTACATCCACTACCTTAGCTTCCCACTAAGGATTTCCCAAATTCACTAAGAATTCAACCTTTTGAGGCTAAAAGGATAACCTTACAATCCTAGACTCAAAACTGAATCTAGTATCCAAAGTTCACAATTCGAACTTTGGGAATTCACTCAAACAAGAGAAACTTAGCAAACTTGTTTAATCCTTCTAACAAGGCTAATGTTTGCAATCTAAGCACTCACCCAATTCCTAATTACACTTAAGCATATATTGACAATTGAGCTCACAAGTGTTTGTCTACCCAACTAATAGGAATTTAAGCACTAAGACAAATCTTTGATCATATTGTTGTTTACAATGAAGCATTGGTCTTCTTTTGATGCTTGAGGCTTCCTTTTATCATCCCAAATGAGCTTCTAGCCGTTGGTGACCGTTGGGATTGGTTTGGAGCCGTTTGGAGCTGATTTCAAGGTTTATTTCCTCTTCTGGTCCAATCGGTATCGAAACACCTACATTGGGAAAAATCCGTTGGTCTGCATTTATGAACAGGTATCGATACCATTATCGATACCGCTCTTAGCCGTTGGGTTTTTTCATAAAATCGTTTTGACCGTTGGGGGTGTATCGAAACAAGGTTTGAAACCAAACCTCACAGTGATGAAAAGGTATCGATACCAGTATCGATACCACTATGATTTTGCCTTTGAAAATCTGTCATTGAAGAACAGGTATCGAAACACTTTTGAGGGTGTATCGAAACACCTGGGTTTAAAACACTTCTTTGGTTTTTTTAAATCATTTAAAACATATTTAAAGTCTCTCAAAAACATCTTAAATATATTTTCAAGTAGTTTGGACATAAGAACCATTTTTGAAATCTTTTCAATTAGTCCAAAACTATTTTTCAATTATTATATCAAAACATTAGTTCTACAATCTCCCCCTTTTTGATATAATAAAACCAACTTGAAAAATTGTTTTTGATATTGCTCCCCCTTTGTCAAATAAACTTTGAATAAGAGAATTAAAGAATCAAATCATTTAAAATTCTCTCTTATCCATTGAAAGTCTTTGAAAGATAATTTTTCACAACATTCTCCCCATTTTTGTTATATCAAAAATGGTTCAAAACAAGTTTTAAAATTTTTAAAGCTCATAACATAAGAGAGTTTTAAAATGTCAATTGTTTTAAAATTGAATATCAAAACTTAGTTTGTGAAAGCAAAAGACTCCCCCTTACTCAAGGCATCACTAAGAATTAGTCCAACAAATATGATAATCTAGTTGAAATGAAAGACAAATAAGCAAATAAACACAAATTCAACTAGAAATTTTACCACACTTGAATCAAAGGTAGGATGTGAAGCGTTTCTTCTTCAAGTGTCCTTCTTGTGTGTATGGAGCTCCCCCTTAATTTTGCACTTTGTTTCTCTTACCTCCATCACACCTAAAATAAGACAATCAAGTAATTTTTGGTATCCAAATTGCTTTGGATCCTTTAACGTTAGTAGCACAAAGTTTAGTCCCCTTAGGAATCCATTTTTCAATGTCATCCTTTTTAGTTGAAGTAATTAGTCCTTTTGGGACCCAAATACTTCTACAACATTTTCCATTCACAAATCTAGGGGTACTAGATTGTCTCAAATAAAAGTTTGATTTTCCCAAATTATTTTTCTCTTCAAGTTCTTTGGAAATCAAATCTTTTTCTTTCTTAAGATCATCTAAAGCAATTTGATGATCTTTTCAATCTTTTGAAGCAAATTTTGTAAATTGAAAACTTTAAGCTCAAAATCTTTTAATTTTGCTTCAAATTCAAAATTGGTTTTTGAAAGCAAATCATTTTCTAATTTAAGCTTTGAAATCATCTTTTTGTTTTTAGAAAATGAAATTTTAAATTCAAAAGCCAATTTATCATAGGCTTTTTGTAACTCATCAAATGAATATGAATTTGAACTAGATGAGTTAGAAGTTACCTCCCACTCATTGAGGGCCATCAAGCATAGGTTGGCTTCTTCATTTTCGGTGGAGTCCTCATCACTCCAAGTAGCCACATATGCTTGCTTCTTTGAAGATGATCCCTTTATGGTTGACTTGTGAGAATCCTTCATCTTCTTCTTTGATTCGTGCTTTGAGGATTTCTTACTTTTGTTCCTCACAAATCGATCGAAGTCTATGAAGAGTTGGGCAAACTCTTCATCTCCTTCACTATCCTCCTCACTTGAATCTTCAAGGTGGATTTACTTGGAGGATTTGAGAGCAACGATGTTGACATTTACACCAAGCTCTTGAACCTTTTTCTTCCCCATCGATCTAATCTCTTCCTTCTTCTTCTTCTCTTCTCTTTATTTCATCATTATTTGATGTGTGAGGAGTGATCCCATGAGTTCATCAAGTTTGAGAGTCTTCAAATTCTTTGCTTCGATGATGGTGGTCTTTTTCGAGTCCCATGACTCGGGAAGGGAATAGATGAGCTTACGAACAAGCTTTTCCTCCGGAATGATCTCTCTATATCCTCTAAGTCCATTGGTGATGGTGGAGAATCGGTCGAACATCTTTGACATGTCATCTTCTGGATTCATCTTGAAGTTCTCATACTCTTGGTTGAGGAGTCCAATCTTGGTCTCCTTTACTTCGTTTGTTCTCTCGTATGTGACTTCGAGCTTGTCCCAAACTTCCTTGACACTTTCACAATAAGAAATCTTCTCATAGATGCTTGGATGAAATGCACAAACAAGAATGTGCAAAGCCTTTTTGATTTAGCACCATCTTCTTGCGATCTTCCACGCTCCATTCCACCTTTGTTTCCTTTGGCACAAATGGTCCGTCTTCCACTATATCCCATAGCTTGTAGTCTCTTGAGTTGATAAAATACTTCATCCCTATCTTCCATTGGGAGTAGTTAGACCCGTCAAAGAAAGGTGGCTTGTCAATGGATTGCGCCATGAGTTGTCGGTTGATCGGTAATTGGTCAAGCTCGCCGGATCTTCTCAATAGGATGTTAATCCCTCTCGATTGAGCCTCGCTCTGATACCAATTGTTGGGCTTGAAGGGCTCGATTGATAACCGAATTAACTTGCCAAGTGATAGAGAATTGACTAATTTGGGTGTTTGTGGTGGAAGCAAAAATTGGACAATGAACACAATGATTTTAGAGTGGTTCGGCCACGCCTACATCCACTACCTTAGCTTCCCACTAAAGATTTCCCAAATTCACTAAGAATTCAACCTTTTGAGGCTAAAGGGATAACCTTACAATCCTAGACTCAAATCCGAATCTAGCATCCAAAGTTCACAACCCGAACTTTGGGAATTCACACAAACAAGAGAAACTTAGCAAACTTGTTTAATCCTTCTAACAAGGCTAATGTTTGCAATCTAAGCACTCACCCAATTCCTAATTACACTTGAGCATATATTGACAATTGAGCTCACAAGTGTTTGTCTACCCAACTAATAGGAATTTAAGCACTAAGACAAATCTTTGATCATATTGTTGTTTACAATGAAGCATTGATCTTCTTTTGATGCTTGAGGCTTCCTTTTATCATCCAAAATGAACTTCTAGCCGTTGGTGACCGTTGGGATTGGTTTGGAGCCGTTTGGAGTTGATTTCAAGGCTTATTTCCTCTTCTGGTGCAGTCGATATCGAAACACCTACATTGGGAAAAAGCCATTGGTCTGCATTTATGAACAGGTATCGATACTAGTATCGATACCGCTCCTAGCCGTTAGGGGTTTTCATAAAATCGTTTTGACCGTTGGGGGTGTATCGAAACAAGGTTCGAAACCAAACCTCACAGTGATGAAAAGGTATCGATACCACTATGATTTTGCCTTTGAAAACCTGTCATTGAAGAACAGGTATCGAAACACTTTGAGGGTGTATCGAAACACCTGGGTTTAAAACACTTCTTTGGTTTCTTTAAATCATTTAAAACATATTTAAAGTCTCTCAAAAACATCTTAAATATATTTTCAAGTAGTTTGGACATAAGAACCATTTTTGAAATCTTTTCAATTAGTCCAAAACTATTTTTCAATTATTATATCAAAACATTAGTTCTAGAGATACTATTTTACCATAGACATTACAGAAGAATTATGACTACGTTCTTAGCATCAGGATCAATGATCTCTTTTAGAATGTCATCATATCTCTATGGTAAATCAAACATAATGCTGCATCCAATCAACATAACAAAAAGTCAGTAAATTATCTCTATCACACAACAATCTTATACACCCTGTAAAGATATGATTTCGCATTTTGCAAGATGCAAAACAACAAAAAAAATGTCGGTCGGACGAGATTGTAGACCTCAGTTCTCGATACTCTTAACATTACTGATCATGCAACGGTAACCATCAAACAATACTACTGCTTTAAATACGATATCGATATTCGAAAACATATTCACATCATAAGATAAAAATATTTCAATAGTTATGAAATCCAGCAGTTGCAACATTAAACAAAGTTGTCATAGATGCAATATCTCTATTTTGACTACAAATTCATGTCACAAGATAATAATATTCAAACGGTTAAAAAAATCCTACACGAAATGCAGGGGGTATAACAGTTGATTACGACACAAGGAAGGCTTCCCCCGCAAAAATAAGCATGTCCCCTGCTCCTAACAGTCAAGTAACCTGCATGCACTTGGTTTATCGGATACAAAGGCTACAAGTTCAAGTAGTAACATCCTAGTAAAAACCATCTTACCAGAACATCCGACCATACCATTAGGTGGATGTTTTAAGTTTAGCTAGCTTGTCCAATGCATCTTTAAGTGGTTCGCTGATCCTGCTTTTCTTAGCCTATATCACACAATAAATATTTCAAACTAGCATCTTTGTTTTTTTTATGCCAATTTAAGAAAAATACTCGTATTGGTCATACCTGCAAGGATCGGACGAGAGCAAAAACTTCCTCAACTGTTTCTGGACAAGTATTTGCAATCATACAAATCTGCAACAAGAAGTTGGAACTTAGAAGGTAGCCTGATTGTTTCGAAGTAAACACTTAGGTTTAGACACGATACCTCACTGTTTGAGACACCATGTTTTGAAAGAGATCTGAGATTTGAGTTAATAGTTCAACAAGAGATGAAGCACAAAAGATGGATGTCGGTGTAAAGCAACCAATGGCAAAAAATGTATCTAGATACAAGTGCTATTGGAAACAGAAAACTAAGGATACTGAAGAACTTTTCTAACAGACTGGGGATTGGTATACCATCTACCACCCTTGGAATACTGCAGTCCCGAATGAAATGATCTAAAAAGGATAACGAGTTCGAGGAAATTGATGAACTCTTCCACAGGAAACCAAAGGTTCAAAGCAAATTCTTACTCGGGGAGCTTAATAGTTGGATCGCCAGAGAGTACAACCATTTGATCTTGAATGCCCTCTAAGATACTGGCAGTTTCACAATCCATAAGACATTGAAGATTTTCTGGAAGTTCTGAAAAAAAAATAGCAAGTAGCTTTACAGCTTAAGCAAAAAGCTTCAGATGCAGATATTAAAACCGAAACTGATTTCAGAAAAAGGAAAATGAATCTTAAAAAACAAAAATAATTAAAATAAAGTAGTATCTAAAAAACTAGATAATATATATTGTACATGATGAAAGAAAATAAAAGAAATAACAGGACCAACAGAAGTGGAACTGCAACAAAGTTCAACAATCAATCAGAAAATAAATAAAAATGTAAAATCCTGGAAAATAAAATAAAACTGGTATGCAACACATATTTACAACATATCTGACCAAGAAAAGTACTGGTTGGCAAATTAATCTAACTAGAATGTGCACACTCATTTCAATAAACAAGCGAATTGAAATCCTTATCAAAGATGTCATAGTTTTATTGTTTTCACGTCCTACAACTCAAAGTACTGTTAATCATTTAAATTAATTAATTAATTAACGCAAAATAATAATATTAACAATCATTCTATTCTATAATCCTCTACAGTCAGAGATAATTGAAACACGAGACTAGTTCACTTCCATTTCATAAAAGAACTCAAATAAAATTTCAAGAATATGAAAACAGATTATGCACAGCACAACCGAAACACAAGATGCTAATCCACAACCATTTCTTAATGAAATTAAATACATTTCTAATAATTTCAAGATTGATTCTGATTAAAGATTCTAGAAGAAATGACAAAAGTTAAAAAACTACAAGATTAAATTTAAAGAACGAACGATACTTTAAAGTTAAAAAACAAAGTAAAGATTCGAGCGAAGAACAGTAAATAGTAAACAATTTGTAACTTTAAGCATAAAATAAAGCAAAATTTAAAGTAAAAAATTAAAAAAACTGAGAAAATGAAAGAAACCTTTGAGGTTGATTCGAAGCTCCCAAACGACGATGAATCAGCGGATTACTACATGGGTTCGAATGCTTAACTGCTCTTAGACGATGAACGGAAGGGAAGATCGGCGAGTGGTGACTAGGGTTAGGTTTAACATACATTGGCGAACACGCCGACGGTGGCGGTGAAGGGCACGACGGAGTAGTGGGGTAGATCGGGGGTGAGAATAGCTTTAAGGGAGTTGAAAGGTCGGGGGGAAATTTCAGATTGAAGTTAAAAGGGTTGAGTTGATTGTTTTTAATGTTTATCGTTTAGATTTAAAAACACAATAGGTACTCTTCCTTTTTATAAAACATGAGGGTAACTTAGACCTATGAGTTATTTTAGAATAAATGGTTAAGATATGGGTTTGCCAAGCTATGGGTTAGAGGTTCAAACCATTACAATCTCATATTTTTAGTGGCGTTTTAGGGAAAACGCCACTACAAACCGTATTCTTTGCGGCGTTTTAGGAAAAATGCCACTAATGACCATATTTTTGCGGCGTTTTTGAATAAACGCCACTAAAAACATGTCTTTAATGACGTTTGATTTAAAAACGACGCTAAGTACATGTTCTTTGTGGCGTTTTCTTACAAACGCCGCAAAAAATATGGTTTTTAGTGGCGTTTTTTTCCAAAATGCCGCAAAAGACTTATATATAGCGGCGTTTTTGGGAAAATGCCACTAAAAATGCAAATGTTGTGGTGTTTCCTTAAAAACGCCGCTAATAGTGCCACAGAAAGCCTCTTTTGCTATAGTGATGTATATATATTACGTTAATATGTATTTATTATATATGTGTGAATAATATATATGCGTGTGCATATACATGTACGTGTCTTATATATATTATATAAGTATTATTATTGTCATCGAATTCTATAATATTGTATATTTTATAATTTAGAAATATTATTCCATTGAGCGATCGTTAATAGCTTTATGAGTAATCAAATTAACCAATGTTTAATCAAATTAGAAGAAGAAAAGGAAGAAAAGCTTATTGCTTTTCATTATCGTAATCGTCTTTAAGATTATCGTCGTTCTGTTGTTATTTCCTTCCTTTTTCAGTTCATTATTATTTGCCCTTAAGATATTGAGCTAGATCAAGAAAAATCAGAGAACTCTCTTCTCGTGAAGAAAAGAAGAAACTATTCCCCGTTCTAATAGAATGTGAGTAGTTTTTAAAATAATTTCTCACTTTTATCTTTTATTTAATTTATTTTAGGTAATGGTCAAATGATTAGTTTGATCCTTTAATTTTTGACAAACTTTAAATTGAACCTTTAACTATTAATTTTAACAATGAGTGGAGGGAAAAGGATTTTCTTTTTTAATTTCGATCTCTAATCACCGCCAATAATCATTACGGGAACATACATCAAAATCGTTGACTTTAAGTTACATAAACCATAATTTTTATCATTAAAATTCTATTATTCTCTCAATTGGTTTATGTGATGGTTGTAGTATAATAAAACCTTTAATTATACACTTTAATTCATTTTCATTCTTAATATATGAAATCGTGTTTCAGGAAAAATGTGCAAGAAACAAATGAAATCGATAGCTAATAGTTTCATAACAGTAATGAGTATAAAAATTATAATGTATATACCTCACCATAAAATCGTACTACAAGGTGTTCTATAGCAAACCCATACTATATACATGTCCCTTAAAAACTTGTATTAGTAAAGATTTCTGATAACTGTTCAACTCACTATCACTTTTTACACCTTTTATGGGCATTAAGCATCAAAATCTACACCCACTCGGACCAATGCATATACTTAATATGATATATTTAGAAGTAATGCTTATAAAGATGATATTTACAGAAAAGGCAAGTTTTACTGCATTTTTACATCTGTTCAGGATAAACTATTGCCGCGGCAACAACATGGCCGAGGCAGGACCTGATGCCGAGTCAGCAGCAAAAAGACGGGAAGCGATATTGTAGGCGATTAGAAGAGAAAAATCCAAGGGACGTTTCTGGACATGCAACACATGGATCGGAGCTGGTTAGCACGAGGAAAAGCTCAAGACAAGGCCACGCGGGAAAGCTTCTTAGTTAGAATAAACTTGAAAATATTTTATTTATGTACATGACTTGTTCCCTACTCCAAGTTGTATTCTACTTAGGAAAGGTTTGCCCTAGGCCAAGCCTATATAAAACCTAGCCGTCTAAGGGAATAGGAGAGCTGATTCATAGAGAGTTCACCCTAAGATTTCTTAGGGTTTAGGTGAAGGTTGTTAAGTATTTGTGAGAGGAGATTGTACTTTGTTCTTTGTTTCAATGCAATAAAAAACACAAGTACGCGTGTCAAAAGTGCGCGTTTAGTGCAAGTGGACACATCGAAAGTAATAAGTGATAAGTATTTATCGGATTATCGTCTCCACAGGGATTGGTAGACTCAATATGTCTTCTTCGTCTTCTTGTTCTGTAGAAAGAAATAAAAAACACAAGTAGTTTGGGTTGTGATGGAACTAAAATAAAACAACTAATTAAAATAAAGAAAATTGAATATTAGAGAGAGATAGGTCAGGATCCATTTGCGTTGTATTGTGGATTTGATTGACTTGTCTCTGCCTAATGCAATCGTATATCTCTGCCTCGGCAGTACTGCAGATTACTGCCTTGGCAGCGATAATATTGTCCGCCGCGACAATCCCTTGCTGGTGGGTGGACTTTACCAAAGTTCGACAAAGTGTCCTTGGATGACTCCGCTTATCCCTAAGTCGAAGTACTGTTGATGACTAGTCCTTGATGATACCTCCTGGCGTGAACCAATTATACTCACCAACCAATCTCACACTTCTTTTAGCCGCTGAAACTCTTAACCTATCCCTAGGCCGAGTTAGTATTTCGCGATTGAAACACCGTACTTATCTCTTTCGTGAATCTAACTCTCCCGAGTCTAGATAAATGGATTACTCACAAACTTCTCTCCCGAGCTTGAATGCAAGAACAAGGAATAACAAAGGATAAGCAAACCTTGATAATTTTATTGCATTGAAACAAACACAAAGTACAATCTCCTCTCACAAATACTAACAACCTTCACCTAAACCCTAAGGAAGCTTAGAACATAATTGAGAGAAAGAAAACAAGTTTATGAATAGGCTCTCTGTTTCTAGGTATCCGTGTGTAATACATTGGACGGCTAGGTCTTTATATAGGCTAGACCTAGGGCAAACCTTTCCTAAGTAGAATACAACTTGGAGTAGGGAACAAGTCATGTACATAATTAAAATATTTCCAAGTTTAAATTCGACTAAGGGGCTTTCCCGCGTGGCCTTGTGTTGGGCTTTTCCTCATGCTAGCCAGCTCCGATCCATGTGCTTTAAGTCCAGAAACGTCCCTTGGATTTTTATCTTCCAATCGTCTACAGTCTTGTTTCCTGGCTCTCAGCTGCTGCCTCAGCATCAGGTCCTGCCTCGGCCTTGTCGCTGTCGCGGCAATGGTTCTCCTATCCAGATATGAAAATGCAGTAAAACGTGCATTTTCTGTAAATATTATCTCTATAACCATAACTTCTAAATATATCACATTAAGTACATGCATTGGTCCAAGTGGGTGTAAATTCAGTGATTAATGCCCATAAAAGATGTAAACAGTGATAGTGAGTTGAACACTTATCACACCCCCAAACTTGAACTATTGCTTGTCCTCAAGCAATGCAAACCATCAATTTTGCCGAACTCTACTCTCTCTTGGTCTTATGTTTCCATCTATTCTCCCCACCATAACTAGGCCTATTCTTAAGCCTTAACCTTTCGGCTACCCAAGGCTTTACCTAGAAACAAACTATAAGAATTGTGAGTGTATGCGTTTTTGTGGACAAGTTTGATTAAAGGCTTTCTTAGATAAACTCTAAGTTCAAGAAAAGTAGAATTTGGTTAAGTGTTCTCTTCTTTTCTAAGCAACCAATCCTTGAGCCAATTTCGGGCACCTCAAGGATTGTGTTTTCTCTTTACTAATTCCTTCTTTTTTTTGATATTCCTTAAAACATACTAGAGCCAATTTCGGGCACCTCTAGCATGAAGAAGAGTACTTTCTAGAGCCGGTGATAGGCACCTCTAGTTACCTTCCCAAAAATCTAAGTCTTTATCACCTAAGTTCATTAAAAGAATTCCTCTAATCCAACAAGTCCCAAAAGTGTTTAAAATTCTTCCTATAGTAAGCTTCTAAGTTTTCATCCTTAAGTATCCTAAGGTTAAACCTTCTTAACAGGACCTAATCATGGTAAGGAGAAAGATTTCTATAGCCTTAAAGAATAAACTAAGGCAATACTGATGATAAGCAGTGCAAAAGTGTAGGCAATTAATTCAAGTAAGGCAGGGAGCATGAAAATAAACCACAAAAAAAATTACTAGAATAATACTGCTTTTTTGGCAAGGCCTCGGTAGTAGATTGCTGCCTTGGCAGTGAATCTACACCCCCAAACTCAAACCAAGCATTGTCCTCAATGCTTTATATTTGAAGATTATAGCGGGCAACAAAAATATGAAAGGAATAAGCAGCATAGAAAGCAAACAACAATTAATATTGAATTATATGAACAAAATTATTAAAGAGACTCCGAAGAGCTGCTTGTAACAATTTTTCTCCTTGGCCTTGCTGCCGATTGCTTTGTTCTTGGTGAGGGCGATGGTTGAACTTTTCCTTTCCGGGATGGTTGGACTCTTGTGGGTGGTGTCCATTGCATTGGGGCCTCTACCTCTTCTCCTTCTTCCACATCGGCCATGTCTTCAGTTAGCATTATGTCCGTTCCACCCTCCATTGCTGTGGCTCCCCAGGTGTGGTGTGTACTCGGTCCGGCGGCGGTGGAGCTTTGGTGCACATAGGCATCTATCTCACCTGATAGACTGCCCATGATGATTGGGGATCATGGTGGAGTGCTGAAGACTGCCCTCCGTTTGGATGGTCTTCTGTTGGCAGATGATGCCGCGCCAGAATCTGCTGCCCTGGATGGGCCAGCAGCATGGTACTATGGTGGAGGGCCTGCATGGAAGAACGACCTAGGTCCTCCCGAAGCTGGTGTAGTCTCGGTGTAAGGGGCGACTGTGACAAACATATTGCTGGGAAATTCTGGAAATTGCACCCCTTGATCTGGAAAAGCGTGGAGCATCATTTGGGCTAATGTGCCGTTGAAATCTCTTTGATACTCCATGTACCTCTGTTGCCTGAGGTCCATCTCTGTCATCCTTTGCAAAATCTCCTGGTACGGGTCTGCTGCGGCAGAGGTGTGGGCAGTGTCTGGCATGTCTGCCGTGTACTGGGCCCCGGCAGTAGAATCAGCGGTGAACTACTGGGGCGTTGCTTGGACTGGCTCCGCCTGCGTGATCTGCATGACTTTGTGACAAAAGTCCTTGGTCCATCCTCGCCTTTGGGGAGTTTATCCGTCCGTATCTTCTATTGGCACACTTGCGGCAACACACAAACCCATGATCAAACATGGGAAATACAATGGTCCCCTATCGTTCTTACCGCATTTGTGAATTTCACGTAAGATGATTTCTCCAACGTTGATGGTCCTTTTGTTGATGATCGATTGGATGAGCACCAATTATTTTCGGTCTACCGTGCTGTTGTGGGATGTGGGGATGAGGCGTCGCTTGACAAAGGTATTCCACATCTTGGCCTCGGGCTTTAGGCTCTGCCTTGTTACGGATCCTCTATGGGTACCGGTTTCCCGTGGAGTATTTGCGTAACAAAGATCGTCTTTGATTAACTCGTAGTCTTCGGCAGTGATGTCCTCCATGAATTCAGCGTGCACATCACTATTCGAAGTGAGGCCGTAGAAATCGTTAATGATCTCGGCATCTAACTGGACCGGGCTACCGCAACAATGAACAAAGAGGAAATCTTTGCTGGGCCCGTGCGCATAGAATTCCCGCATGATGGTCGCGTTCGCCTGGGCAGGTTGGAGACAGAAAATTTCTCAATCTTGGTACTTGATTCTGTCAAAGAGATAATGCTCGATGCCGTAGTTTTTGATAAGTGCTCAACACACTATCACTTTCCACTCCTTTTATCGACATTTATCACCAAATATTCACCCACTTGAACCAATGCATATACTTAATGTGATATATTTAGAAGTTATACTTAAATAGATACTATTTACAGAAAAAGGCACGTTTTACTGCGTTTTCATATCTGAGCAGGAGAACCAGTGCCGCGGCAGAGACAAGGCCGAGGCAGGACCTGATGCCGAGGCAGCAACAGGAAGACAAGAAGCAAAGTGATAGGCGATGGAAAGACAAAAATCCAAGGAACGTGTCTAGACTTGAAGCCCATGAATCGGAGCTGGCTAGCACAAGGAAAAGCCCAAAGGAAGACCACGCGGGAAAGCCCCCTTAGCCGAATTCAAACTTGGAAATATATTATTATTATGTACTTGACTTGTTCCCTACTCCAAGTTGTATTCTACTTAAGAAAGGTTTGCCCTAGGTCTAGCCTATATAAAGACCAAGCCACCCAATGTAATAGACATCGAAATACCTAGGGAGAGCCGACTTCTACTCTTGTTTCTTTCCTCTCCATCATGTTCTAAAACCTTCATAGGGTTTAGGTGAAGGTTGTGGAGTATTTGTGAGAGGAGATTGTACTTTATCTTTCATTCAATGCAATAAAGATTATCAAGGTTTGCTTATCCTTTGTTATTCGTTGTTCTTGCATTCAAGCCCGGGAGGGAAGTTTGTAAGTGATCCATTTATCTAAGCTCGGGAGAGCTAGATTCACGAAAGGGGTAAGTACGGTATTTCAATCGCGAAATACTAACTCGGCCTAGGGATAGGTTAAGAGTTTCAGCGGCTAAAAGAAGTGTGAGATTGGTTGGTGAGTATAATTGGTTCACGCCGGGAGGTATCATCAAGGACTAGTCATCAACAACACTCTGACTTAGGGATAAGCAGAGTCATTCAAGGACAGTTTGCCGAACTTTGGTAAAGTCTGCCCACGAGCAAGGGATTGCCGCGACGGACAGCGTTATCGCTGCCCAGGCAGTAAACTGCAGTGCTGCCGAGGCAGAGATATGCGATTGCATTGGATAAAGACAAGTCAATCAAGTCCACAATACAATACAACTGGATCCTGGCCCATCTTTCTCTCTGATATTTTGACCCTTTTATTTTTATTCAATTATTTTAGTTTAATAAATCACATCCTTCACTTGTGTTTTTATTTTTCTACAGAGCAAGAAGATAAAGAAAGCATATTAAGTATACCGGTCCCTGAGGAGACGATAACTCGATAAATACTTATCACTTATTACTTGCGATGTGTCCACTTGCACTGAACACACACTTCTGACACGCGACAAGTTTTTGGCGCCATTGCCAGGGACTGACAACTAAATTTTGTTTTCCTTATTTTCTTGTTTCTTTTTTTTTTATTTTTATTTTACTTTTGTTTTTCTTGGTGTATGACCAGGGCCAATCCAACCAACCCCTTATACGAGTTAGATCCTGAGATTGAAAGAACATGGTTAAGGTTGAGGAGACAAATCCGAGGAGTCATGGCAGAGGTTCAGGCAGGACAAAACATACCTGCCGGCAATGAAGGTCTACCGCCGCCACCTGGGCCACGGCAGCTGACTGTTAGAGATTTCTTGGAGGAGGACTTAAATGGACTAAACCTAGGAGTCGTTACACCCGAGATTGAAGCAGCCCATTTTGAACTTAAACCTGTTATGTTCAAAATGTTAAATACAATTGGACAATTTGGTGGGTCTGCAACTGAAGACGCAAGGCAGCATCTCAAATCCTTCATGGAGATTTGCAACTCTTTCAAAATCCAAGGAGTCCATGAAGATGTCTTGCGATTAAAGTTATTCCCCTATTCACTGAGGGATAGGGCGAAAGCTTGGTTAAATAGCATTCCAGCGGGATCTATTGGATCCTGGAGTGAACTGTGCCGTGATTTCATTACTCATTTTAATCCTACGAATCTATATGATAGAATTCGTAATGAAATTACTTCTTTCTGACAGGCTGAAGACGAGCCAATGTACGAGGCATGAGAACGCTATAGAGAGCTATTGCACAAGTGTCCACTGCATGGATTTCCCTTATGGACACAAGTGACAATGTTTTACAACGCCACGAATGCCCCCGACAAGGATGATGTTGGATGCCTCGGCAAACGGCACACTCCTGGACAAGGCACCCGAGGAAGCTACCGAAATTTTGAATAAACTCGCAAGGAATGACTTCCAGTTTCCCACATCTAGGCGAGGAGGAGTAAGACGCCAAGCCACGGTAAACGAATTAGATTCATCAAGTTCAGTGGCAGCACAATTGGCCTCTCTTACCAAGATGGTGCAAAACCTACAATTACAAAACAATACTCGTGAGGTCAAGGTAGTTGATTTATGTTGTGAATTATGTGGAGGTAACCACAGTTCCGTTGATTGCATGAATCAAGAAATCGGAATGTATGTTGGGAACTACAACCGTAACAATGTGATGTCCAACACATACAACCCCTCATGGAAGAGGCATCCAAACTTATCCTGGAGTAACCCAAATAATGCCTTAATCCCAATCACCCAACCACCGGGATTTCAGCAGCCAATGCCGCAGCAGCAAGTCCAACAACCGATGCCGCCGCAGCAGATGCAGCAGCAATCGGTCAATTCATTGGAAAACACGTTAAAGGCCTTCATGATGAAAACCGAGTCATACGTGGCGGAAAATAGTAATTTCATCAAGAGGACCGACGCCTTCATGAATAGGACTGAGATGAGGCTACAAAATCAAGAAGCGGCCATAAAAACTCTGGAAACTCAGGTTGGGCAGTTTGCTCAATGTATAAACACTAGACCACAAGGAGGCCTACCTAGCAATACTGAGGTTGCTAAGGTACTAAGCCATGAACAGTGCAAGGTAATTACTACCAGGAGTGGTCTATAGTTGAAAGAGAAGATCCCAAAGAACCGAACCCAACCGGCGGATCAACCAAGAAAAGAGGCTGAGCAAACCGAGACTGACAACACTGCCCCGGCAGCAAGCATTGCAGCACCTGAGCAGTCTGCCGAGGCAGCAAAAATTCCAGTGGAGCCAGGTATACGATTCCAAACTAAGGAAACACTGGATGAGATGAGACCACCACCACCTTTCCCGCAAAGGTTGAAGAAACAAAAACAGGATCAACAGTTCAAAAAGTTCCTCGATATCTTGAAGCAAGTCCACATAAACATACCATTCGTTGAGGCCATTGAACAAATGCCCAACTATGCCAAGTTCTTAAAGGATATTGTATCAAAGAGAAAACGAATAGGTGAGTTTGAGATAGTGGCTGCCACCGAGGGATGCATGGCAATGCTGCATAACCGCATGCCACCAAAGTTAAAAGATCCTGGTTGTTTCACTATACCTTGTGCAATAGGAAAAAGTTATGAAGGAAAGGCCCTATGCGACCTTGGAGCAAGTATAAACCTCATGCCTAAATCAGTCTTCCAAAAGCTTGGAATTGGAAGGCCGAAGCCTACAACAGTGATGCTCCAACTCGTGGATAGATCCTATGTGCAACCTGAAAGAAAAATCGAGGACATACTGGTAAGAGTTGACAAGTTTATTTTTCCTGCTGACTTCCTTGTCCTTGATTGTGAAGCAGATGACAACGCACCGATCATCCTTGGGAGACCCTTCCTAGCAATTGGACGTACATTGATTGACGTGGAAAAAGGAGAGTTGACTATGCGGGTCAATGACCAACAAGTCAAACTCAACGCATTCCACAACTTAAAGAGGTATGACGATCCAGAGGAATGCAAAGCCATCCGCACAATAGACAATAAGATATCCTGCCTGGGCAGTCTGCTCGGCAGGATATTCGGCAAGAAAATCAAGCCCAAGATGGATGGACAAAAAGCACAAAGGAGCGGCCCACACCCAATATACAATTTGGGCCTAAGGGAGAAAATAATTTTGGGAGATGCATTCGCATGCTCTCCACCAGTAACCTAGCCTCTCCCTTTTTCTTTTCTTTATTATATTAGGGTTAGTAGTTTATTTTTATTTTTCTAATTATTTTCGTTTTCAGTATTTTTCTTTTGTGTGTTTAATTTTTATTCAGGAATAAAAAGCAAAGATAAGGGAAAAATAGTTCACAGCAGGAACTCTGTCGAGGCAATACAACAGTGTCAGAGCCGCATCAGTCCCAACGGGCAGAAAAGTGTAACGGCTAGTCTGTCGAGATCCCTGCCGCGGCAGAAAAGGAAACGGCAGAAGAAGGAAATGGTTACAACGGCTAGTGATCTCAATGGTCACAAGGCCGAGGCCTATATAAGAAACTCCTTCCTCTTGAACAATTCACTCTTACATTCTTACTTTCTTTAGTATTCTTAACAATCCCTCTCTCAATTACTCTCTGCATACTAATCCCTTCTGATTTTCCAGTTTCTCTTCAAGAAAACCTCCAAGAACTAAATTCTCTCTTTCTTGATGGCAACCTACAAAAGATTCGCCCCAGCCAACGTTGAAGAACGATTCAATCGATCCTTCATCGCGAGGCAACTTTGGGAAGAACAAGGGTTCCAGCACGCGGACGAAGAGAATTATGGTATCGAACACTACTTGTTCGACAGAATCAAGTACCAAAATTGGGAAGTATTCTGTTTGCAACCTGCCCAGGCAAACGCCACAATAGTACGGGAGTTCTATGCTCATGGGCCCAGCAAAGACTCTCTCTTTGTTCACTGCCGCGGCAGGCCAGTGCAACTCGATGCCGAAACTATCAACAGCTTCTACGGCCTCACCCCGGCCAGCGATCTCCATGCGGACTTCTTCGAAGATATCACTGCCGAGGACTATGAACTGATCAAAGACGATCTTTGTTACGCAAACACTCCATGGGAAACCGGTACCCATCGGGGTTCCGTAACAAGACAAAGTTTGAAGCCGGAGGCCAAGATGTGGAACACCTTCGTCAAACGACGCCTCATCCTAACATCACATAATAGCACGGTGGATCGCAAGAGATTGGTGCTTATCCAATCCATCATCAACAAAAGGACCATCAACGTTGGAGAAATTATCCCACGAGTGCGGTAAGAAAGATCGAGGACCATTGTATTTCCCTTGCTTGATTACGGGTTTATGTTTTTCTGCAGGTGTGCCTATTGAAGAAACCGATGAATACACCCCCCCAAGAAGAGGATGGACCAGGGAATTCTGCCACAAAGTCATGTAGATCACACAAGCAGAACCTGTCCAGGTAACACCGCAGCAGTTCACTGCCGACATTGCTGCCAGGGCCCAGTACACGGCAAATATGCCTGGTACTGCCTATACCTCTGCCGCAGCAGACCCGTATCAAGAAATCTTGCAGTGCATGGCCGCGATGGATCTTCGACAACAACGGTACATGGAGTACCAACGGGACTTCAATGGAATGCTCGCCCAAATGATGATGCACGCATTCCCGGACCAAGACGTCCAATTCCCGGAGTTCCCAAGCAATATGTTCGTTACTGCCGCACCCTACACCGAGACTACACCAGCCCCAGGAGGACCACGACCGTTCTTCCATCCGGACCATCAGCCCCAATACCAGGCTGCTGGACCATCTAGGCCAGCAGATTCTACCGCGGCCTCATTTGTCAGCCGAAGGCCATCCAAGCAGAGAGCCGTTTTCAGCACTCCACCAAGATCGCCAATTATCATGGGCAGTCTATCCGCCGAGATAGATGCTTATGTACACCAAGGCTCTACTACCGCCGGCCCAAGCACACACCACACCGGAGGAGCAACTGCGATGGGAGGAGGAACGGACGTGATGATAACCGAAGAGATGGCGGATGTTGAAGAAGGAGAAGAAGTAGAAGCCCCGATGCATAGGACCCCACCCACTCGAGTCCAGCCGCCGAGGCAAGCAAAGGCGCAACCATCTCCCTCCCCAAGGACAAAGCACATGGCATCTCGGCAACGAAGAAAAATTGTTACGAGCAGCTCTTCGGAGTCGCTCTAAAATTCTTTGTCCTTTATTTCATTATTCAATTGCTTTTACTATCTTTCCTTGCTGCATATAATTCATATTCTGTTTTGCCGTTTATTCCTTCCAAATAAAAAGCATTGAGGACAATGCTTGGTTTGAGTTTGGGGGTGCAGATTCACTGCCAAGGCAGCAATCTACTGCCGCGGTCGTACCAAAAAAGGGAGTATTCCAGTGAATTTTTTTTATGCTCCTCACCTTACTTGAATTAACTGCCTACACTCTTGCACTGCTCATCATCAGTATTGCCTTAGTTTATTCTTTAAGGCTATAGAAATGTTTCTCCTTACCATGTTTAGGATTTGTTAAGAGGGCTTAACCTTAGGATGCTTAAGGATGAAAACTTAGAAGCTTACTATAGGAAGAACTTTAAACACTTTTGGGGACTTGTGGACTATAGGAATTCTTTTAATGAACTTAGGTGATAAAGACTTAGATTTTTGAAAAAGTAACTAGAGGTGCCTACCACCGGCTCTAGAAAATCTCTTCTTCATGCTAGAGGTGCCCGAAATTGGCTCTAGTATGTATTAAGGAATATCAAAAAGAAAAGAGAAAAAGATTTTTAGTGAAAAGAAAAACACAAGTCTTTGAGGTGCTCGAAACCGGCTCAAGATTTGGGGTTTGGAAAAGAAGAGAAGACTTAACCAATGTCTATTTGTCTTGAACTTAGAGTTTATCTAAGAAAACCTTTAATCAACTTGTCCACAAAAAAGCACACACTCACAATCCTATAGTTTGTTTCTAGGTAATTTCTTAGGTAGCCGAATGGTCAAAGCTTAAAGATAGGCCTAGCTATGGTGGGGAGAATAGATGGGCATGTAAGACCAAGAGAGAGTAGAGTTCGGCAAATTGATGGTTTGCATTGCTTGAGGACAAGCAATAGTTCGAGTTTGGGGGTGTGATAAGTGCTCAACACACTATCACTTTCTACTCCTTTTATCGGCATTTATCACCAAATATTCACCCACTTGAACCAATGCATATACTTAATGTGATATATTTAGAAGTTATACTTAAATAGATACTATTTACAGAAAAAGGCACGTTTTACTGCGTTTTCATATCTGTGCAAGAGAACCAGTGCCGCGGCAGAGACAAGGCCGAGGCAGGACCTGATGCCGAGGCAGCAACAGGAAGACAAGAAGCAAAGTGATAGGCGATGGAAAGACAAAAATCCAAGGAACGTGTCTAGACTTGAAGCCCATGAATCGGAGCTGGCTAGCACAAGGAAAAGCCCAAAGGAAGACCACGCGGGAAAGCCCCCTTAGCCGAATTCAAACTTGGAAATATATTATTATTATGTACTTGACTTGTTCCCTACTCCAAGTTGTATTCTACTTAAGAAAGGTTTGCCCTAGGTCTAGCCTATATAAAGACCAAGCCACCCAATGTAATAGACATCGAAATACCTAGGGAGAGCCGACTTCTACTCTTGTTTCTTTCCTCTCCATCATGTTCTAAAACCTTCATAGGGTTTAGGTGAAGGTTGTGGAGTATTTGTGAGAGGAGATTGTACTTTATCTTTCATTCAATGCAATAAAGATTATCAAGGTTTGCTTATCCTTTGTTATTCGTTGTTCTTGCATTCAAGCCCGGGAGGGAAGTTTGTAAGTGATCCATTTATCTAAGCTCGGGAGAGCTAGATTCACGAAAGGGGTAAGTACGGTATTTCAATCGCGAAATACTAACTCGGCCTAGGGATAGGTTAAGAGTTTCAGCGGCTAAAAGAAGTGTGAGATTGGTTGGTGAGTATAATTGGTTCACGCCGGGAGGTATCATCAAGGACTAGTCATCAACAACACTCTGACTTAGGGATAAGCAGAGTCATTCAAGGACAGTTTGCCGAACTTTGGTAAAGTCTGCCCACGAGCAAGGGATTGCCGTGACGGACAGCGTTATCGCTGCCCAGGCAGTAAACTGCAGTGCTGCCGAGGCAGAGATATGCGATTGCATTGGATAAAGACAAGTCAATCAAGTCCACAATACAATACAACTGGATCCTGGCCCATCTTTCTCTCTGATATTTTGACCCTTTTATTTTTATTCAATTATTTTAGTTTAATAAATCACATCCTTCACTTGTGTTTTTATTTTTCTACAGAGCAAGAAGATAAAGAAAGCATATTAAGTATACCGGTCCCTGAGGAGACGATAACTCGATAAATACTTATCACTTATTACTTGCGATGTGTCCACTTGCACTGAACACACACTTCTGACACGCGACAGTTTTCATCATCCGAATGTTGGAAACCTTGTTCTTACCATAATTGTCGGGTAATGAAAGATCGGTTGAAACGATCTTCAACATTGGCTGGGGCAAATCGCTTGTAAGTGGCCATCAAGATTGTGAGAGATTTGAATTCTTGGAGATTTTCTTAGAAAGAATCTGGGAAAATTGTGAGTAGGCAGAAAGTATTGTGAGAGCAAGATTGTTAAGAATTCTAAAGCAAACAAGAAAGCAAGAGTGAATAGTTCAAGAGGAAGGGGTTTCTTATATAGGCCTCGGCCTTGTGACTGTTTGGATCCACTAGCCGTTTTGTAACCGTTACTCTTTATTGTCGTTTCCTTTTCTGCCACAGCAGGAAACTTGGCAGACTAGCCGTTACACTGTTCTGCTGCGGTTCTGACACTGTTTTCTGCCTCGGCAGAATTCCTGCTGTGAGCTATTTCTCCTTTATTCTTGCTTATTGTCCTAAATAAAAATTAAACACACAAAAAGAAAAATACTTAAAGAAAAAACAAATTAGAAAAATACAAATAAACTAAACTAATCCTAATTTATTAATAATGAAAAAGGGAGGAGATCATGTTACTTGTGGAGTGCATGCAAATGCATCTCCCAAGATAATTCTCTCTTGTTGGCCAGAATTATAATTCGGTTGTGGGCCACTCCCTTTTGCTGTATGTCCATCCATCTTGAACTTGATCTTTTTGCCAAATAACCTGCCGAGCAGACTGCCAAGGCAGGATATTTTGGTGTCTAATGTGTGGATGGCCTTGCACTCCTCTGGATTATCATATTTTTTTAAGTTGTGGAATGCATTGAGTTTGACTTGTTGGTCATTGACCTGCATTGTCAACTCTCCTTTTTCCACGTCAATTAAGGTACGTCCAGTTGCAAGGAAAGGTCTCCCCAGGATGATCGGTGCATTATCATCTACTTCACAATCAAGGACAAGAAAGTCAGCAGGAAAAATAAATTTATCGACTCTTACCAGTATGTCCTCGATTTTGCCTTCGGGTTGCACATAGGATCGATCCGCTAGTTGGAGCATGATCGGTGCATTTGTTTAATTGCCTCTACGAATGGTATGTTAATGTCACTGAATTTGATGTGTCTAGCTCATTCACCGTGGCTTGGCGTCTTACTCCTCCTCGCCTAGATGTAGGGAATTGAAAATCATTCTTCGCGAGTTTGTTTAGTATTTCAATAGCTTCCTCAGGTGTTTTATCAAGGAGTGTTCCGTTCGCCGAGGCATCTAACATCATCCATGTCGGGGCATTCATGGTATTATAAAACATGGTCACTTGTGTCCGTAGGGGAAATCCATGCAAAGGACACTTGTGCAGTAACTCCCTGTATCGCTCCCATGCCTCGTACATAGGTTCGTCATCTGCCCGTCGAAAAGAAGTGATTTCATTACGAATTCTATCATATAAATTTGTAGGGTTAAAATGCGTAATAAAATCACAGCAGAGTTCACTCCAAGATCCAACATATCCTTCTGGAATGCTATTTAACCAATCTTTCGCCCTATCCCTCAGTGAATAGGGGAATAACTTCAATCGCAAGACATCTTCATGGACTCCTTGGATTTTAAAAGAAATGCATATCTCCATGAAGGACTTGAGGTGCTGCCTTGCATCTTCAGTTACAGACCCACCAAACTGTCCAATAGTGTTAAACATATTGAACATGACAGGTTTCAGTTCAAAGTGGGTTGCTTCTATCTCCGGTGTAACAACTCCTGGGTTTAATCCATTTAAGTCCTCTTCCAGGAAGTCTCTGACAGTGAGCTGCCGCGGCCCAGGTGGCGGCGGTAAACCTCCATTACCGGCAGGTAAGTTTTGTCCTGCCGGGTGATCTGCCATAGCCTCTTGGATTTGTCTCCTCAACCTTAGCCTTGTTTGTTCGATCTCTGGATCTAACTCGGACAAAGGGTTGTTTGGTTTGGCCCTGGTCATACACCAAAGAACAAAAGTAAAATAAAAATAAAAAGGAATAAGAAAATAAAGAAAACAAAATTTAGTTGCCAATCCCCAGCAACGACGCCAAAAACTTGTCGCGTGTCAAAAGTGCGCGTTTAGTGCAAGTGGACACATCGAAAGTAATAAGTATTTATCGGATTATCGTCTCCACAGGGATTGGTAGAGTCAATATGTCTTCTTCGTCTTCTTGTTCTGTAGAAAGAAATAAAAAACACAAGTAGTTTGGGTTGTGATGGAACTAAAATAAAACAACTAAGTAAAATAAAGAAAATTGAATATTAGAGAGAGATAGGTCAGAATCCAGTTGCGTTGTATTGTGGATTTGATTGACTTGTCTCTGCCCAATGCAATCGTATATCTCTGCCTCGGCAATACTGCAGATTACTGCCTTGGCAGCGATAATACTGTCCGCCGCGGCAATCCCTTGCTCGTGGGTGGACTTTACAAAAGTTTGGCAAAGTGTCCTTGGATGACTCTGCTTATCACTAAGTCGAAGTACTGTTGATGACTAGTCCTTGATGATACCTCCCGGCGTGAACCAATTATACTCACCAACCAATCTCACACTTCTTTTAGCCGCTGAAACTCTTAACCTATCCCTAGGCCGAGTTAGTATTTCGCGATTGAAACACCGTACTTATCCCTTTCGTGAATCTAACTCTCCCAAATCTAGATAAATGGATTACTCACAAACTTCCCTCCCGGGCTTGAATGCAAGAACAAGGAATAACAAAGGATAAGCAAACCTTGATAATTTTATTGCATTGAAACAAAGACAAAGTACAATTTCCTCTCACAAATACTAACAACCTTCACCTAAACCCTAAGGAAGCTTAGAACATAATTGAGAGAAAGAAAACAAGTTTATGAATCGGCTCTCTCTCTCTAGGTATCCGTGTGTAATACATTGGACGACTAGGTCTTTGTATAGGCTAGACCTAGGGCAAACCTTTCCTAAGTAGAATACAACTTGGAGTAGGGAACAAGTCATGTACATAATTAAAATATTTCCAAGTTTAAATTCGACTAAAGGGCTTTCCCGCGTGGCCTTGTGTTGGGCTTTTCCTCATGCAAGCCAGCTCCGATCCATGTGCTTTAAGTCCAGAAACGTCCCTTGGATTTTTATCTTCCAATCGCCTACAGTCTTGTTTCCTGGCTCTCAGCTGCTGCCTCGGCATCAGGTCCTGCCTCGGCCTTGTCACTGCCGCGGCACCGGTTCTCCTGCACAGATATAAAAATGCAGTAAAACGTGTCTTTTCTGTAAATATTATCTCTATAACCATAACTTCTAAATATATCACATTAAGTACATGCATTGGTCCAAGTGGGTGTAAATTCGGTGATTAATGCCCATAAAAGATGTAAACAGTGATAGTGAGTTGAGCACTTATCACCCGACAAGAATGATGTTAGATACCTCGGCGAACGGAACACTCCTTGATAAAGCACCTGAGGAAGCTATTGAAATACTAAACAAACTCGCGAAGAATGATTTTCAATTCCCTACATCTAGGCGAGGAGGAGTAAGACGCCAAGCCACGGTAAATGAGCTAGACACATCAAATTCAGTGGCAGCACAATTGGCCTCTCTTACAAAGATGGTGCAAAACTTACAATTACAACAAAATACCCGTTTGGTTAAGGTAATTGATTCTTATTGTGAATTATGTGGAGGTAACCACAGTTCCGCTGATTGTATGAATCAAGAAACCGGTATGTATGTTGGAAACTACAACCGCAACAATATGATGTCCTACACATACAACCCCTCATGGAAGTGGCATCCAAATCTATCATGGAGCAATCTAAACAATGCCTTAAACCCAACTACACAACCTTCAGGATTTCAGCAACCGATGCAACATCTGCCGCCGCAATAGGTCCAGCAACCAATGCTGCAGCAGCAGATACAACAGCAACCAGTAAGTTCATTGGAGAACACGCTTAAAGCCTTTATGATGAAAACAGAGTCATACATGGCAGAGAACAATAATTTCATCAAAAGGACAGATGCTTTTATGAATAGAACTGAGATGAGGTTGCAAAATCAAGAAGCAACCATTAAAACGCTAGAAACCCAGGTTGGGCAGTTTGCTCAAAACATAAACACTAGACCACAAGGAGGACTACCTAGCAATACTGAAGTTGCTAAGGTAATGGGCCATGAACAGTGTAAGGCAATCACTACTAGGAGTGGTCTACAACTGAAGGAAAAGATTCCAGCAAGCCAAAATCCATCAGCGGATCCAGCAAAAGAAGAGGCTGAGCAAACTGTTTCTGATAACACTGCCTCGGCAGAGAGCACAACAACTCCTGAACAGCCTGCCGAGACAGCAACAACCCTAGTGGTACCAGGTATTAAATTTCAAACTAAAGAAACCCTGGATGAGATGAGACCACCACTACCTTTCCCACAAAGGTTGGAAAAGCAAAAACAGGACCAGTAATTCAAGAAATTCCTTGACATCTTAAAGCAAGTCCACATTAACATACCATTCGTAGAGACAATTGAACAAATGCCCAATTATGCCAAGTTCTTAAAAGGTATAGTGTCTAAGAGGAAACGAATAGGTGAGTTTGAAACAGTGGCTGCTACCGAGGGATGCATGGCAATGCTACACAATCACATGCCACCAAAATTGAAGGATCCTGGTTGCTTTATCATACCTTGTGCGATAGGTAAAAATTATGAAGGTAAGGCCCTGTGCGACCTTGGAGCAAGCATCAATCTAATGCCCAAATCTGTCTTTCAAAAGCTTGGAATAGGAAGGGCGAAACCTACAACAGTTATGCTCCAACTAGAGCATCGATCCTATGTGCAACCCGAAGGCAAAATCGAGGACATACTGGTAAGAGTCGATAAAATTATTTTTCCTGCTGACTTTCTTGTCCTTGATTGTGAAGCAGATGATAATGCACCGATCATCTTGGGGAGACCTTTCCTTGCAACTGGACGCACTTTAATTGACGTGGAAAAAGGAGAGTTGACAATGAGGGTTAATGACCAACAAGTCAAACTCAATGCATTCCACAACTTAAAAAAATATGATGATCCAGAAGAGTGCAAGGCCATCCACACAGTAGACACCAAAATATCCTGCCTCGGCAGTCTGCTCGGCAGATTATTTGGTAAAAAGATCAAGCTTAAAGTGGATGAAAACACAGCAAAAGGGAGTGGCCAACAACTCATTGATGATTCTGGCCAACAAGAGAGAATAATTTTGGGAGATGCATTTGCATACACTCCACCAATAACATGATCTCCTCCCTTTTTTTCCTTATTAATATATTAGGATTAGTTTTAGTTTATTTTTATTTTTCTAATTTGTTTTTGCTTTAAGTACTTTTCTTTTTTTGTGTTTAATTTTTTTATTTAGGATAATAAGCAAGAATAAAGGAGAAATAGCTCACAGCAGGAACTCTGCCGAGGCAGAAAACAATGCCAGAGCCACAACAGTTTCAATGGGTAGAACAGTGTAACGGCTAGTCTGCCGAGATTCCTGCCGCGGTAGAAAAGGAAACGACAGTAAAGAGTAACGGCTACAAAACGGCTAGTGGATCCAAACGGTCACAAGGCCGAGGCCTATATAAGAAACCCCTTCCTCTTGAACTATTCACTCTTGCTTTCTTGTTTGCTTTAAAATTCTTAACAATCTAGCTTTCACAATACTTTCTGCCTACTCACAATTTTCCCAGATTCTTTCCAAGAAAATCTCCAAGAATTCAAATCTCTCACAATCTTGATGGCCACTTACAAGCGATTTCCCCCAGCCAATGTTGAAGATCGTTTCAATCGATCTTTCATTGCCGGACAATTGTGGGAAGAACAAGGTTTTCAACATTCGGATGATAAAAACTACGACATCGAGCATTATCTCTTTGACAGAATCAAGTACCAAGATTGGGAAATTTTCTGTCTCCAACCTGCCCAGGCGAACGCGACCATCGTGCAGGAATTCTATGCGCACAGGCCCAACAAAGATTCCCTCTTTGTTCACTGCCGCGGCAGGCCGGTCCAGTTAGATGCCGAGATCATCAACGATTTCTACGACCTCACTCCGAACAGTGATGTGCATGCTGAATTCATGGAGAACATCACTGCCGAAGACTACGAGTTAATCGAAGACGATCTTTGTTACGCGAATACTCCATAGGAAACCGGTACCCCTAGAGGATCCGTAACAAGGCAGAGCCTAAAGCCCGAGGCCAAGATGTGGAATACCTTTGTCAAGCGAAGCCTCATCCCTACATCCCACAACAGCACGGTAGACCGAAAACGATTGGTGCTCATCCGATCGATCATCAACAAAAGGACCATCAATGTTGGACAAATCATCTTACGTGAAATTCACGAATGCGGTTAGAAAGATAGGGGACCATTGTATTTCCCATGTTTGATCACGGGTGTTTGTGTTGCAGCAGGTGTGCCAATAGAAGATACGGACGAATACACCTCAAAGGCGAGGATGGACCAGAGACTTTTGTCACAAAGTCATGCAGATCACGCAAGCGGAGCCAGTCCAAGCAACGCCCCAGCAGTTTACTGTTGATACTCTTGCCGGGGCCTAGTACACGGCAAACATGCTAGACACTACCCACACCTCTGCCGCAGCAGACCCGTACCAGGAGATTTTGCAAAGGATGGCAGCGATGGACCTCAGGAAACAGAGGTACATGGAGTATCAAAGAGATTTCAACAGCACATTAGCCCAAATGATGCTCCACGTTTTTCCAGATCAAGGGGCTCAATTTCCAGAATTTCCCAGCAATATGCTTGTCACAGTCGCCCCTTACACCGAGACTAAACTAGCTCCAGGAGGACCAAGGTCGTTCTTCCATGCGGGCCCTCCACCATAGTACCATGCTGCTGGCCCATCCAGGGCAGCAGATTTTGCCGCGGCATCATCTGCCAGCAGAAGACCACCCAAACGGAGGGCAGTCTTCAGCACTCCACCACGATTCCCAATCATCATGGGCAGTCTATCAGCTGAGATAGATGCCTATGTACACACCACACCTGGGGAGCCACGGCAATGGAGGGTGGAACGAACATAATTCTAACCGAAGACATGGCCGATGTGGAAGAAGGAGAAGAGGTGGAGGCTTCAATGCAACGGACACCACCCACAAGAGTCCAACCGCCCCGACAAGCAAAAGCTCAACCATTGCCCTCACCAAGAACAAAGCAATCGGCAGCAAGGCCAAGGAGAAAAATTGTTACAAGCAGCTCTTCGGAGTCTCTTTAATAATTTTGTTCATATAATTCAATATTAATTGTTGTTTGCTTTCTATGCTGCTTATTCCTTTCATATTTTTGTTGCCCGCTATAATCTTCAAATATAAAGCATTGAGGACAATACTTGGTTTGAGTTTGGGGGTGCAGATTCACTGCCAAGGCAACAATCTACTGCCGAGGCCTTGCCAAAAAAGGGAGTATTCCAGTGATTTTTTTTTAATTTTCATGTTCTCCGCCTTACTTGAATTAACTGCCTACACTTTTGCACTGCTTATCATCAGTATTACCTTAGTTTATTCTTTAAGGCTATAGAAATCTTTCTCCTTACCATGATTAGGTCCTGTTAAGAAGGTTTAACCTTAGGATACTTAAGGATGAAAACTTAGAAGCTTACTATAGGAAGAACTTTAAACACTTTTGGGACTTGTTGGATTTGAGGAATTCTTTTAATGAACTTAGGTGATAAAGACTTAGATTTTTGGGAAGGTAACTAGAGGTGCCTATAACCGTCTCTAGAAAGTACTCTTCTTAATGCTAGAGGTGCCCGAAATTGGCTCTAGTATGTTTTAAGGAATATCAAAAAGAAAGAAGGAATTAGTGAAGGGAAAAACACAATCCTTGAGGTGCCCGAAATTGGCTCAAGAATTGGTGGTTTAGAAAAGGAGAGAACACTTAACCAAATTCTACTTGACTTGAACTTAGAGTTTATCTAAGAAAGCCTTTAATCAAACTTGTCCACAAAAACGCACACACTCACAATTCTTATAGTTTGTTTCTAGGTAAAGCCTTGGGTAGCCGAAAGGTTAAGTCTAAAGAATAGACATAGTTATGGTGGGGAGAATAGATGGAAACATAAGACCAAGAGAGAGTAGAGTTCGGCAAATTGATGGTTTGCATTGCTTGAGGACAAGCAATAGTTCGAGTTTGGGGGTGTGATAAGTGCTCAACTCACTATCACTTTTTACACCTTTTATTGGCATTAACCACCGAATTTACACCCACTCGGACCAATGCATGTACTTAATGTGATATATTTAGAAGTTATGCTTATAGAGATAATATTTAAAAAAAGGCACGTTTTACTGCATTTTTATATCTGTGCAGGAGAACCGGAGCCGCGACAATGACAAGGCCGAGTCAGGACCTGATGCTGAGGCAGCAGCTGAGAGCCAGGAAGCAAGACTGTAGGCGATTGGAAGATAAAAATCCAAGGGACGTTTCTGGACTTAAAGCACATGGATCGGAGCTGGCTAGCATGAAAAAAAGCCCAACACAAGGCCACGCGGGAAAGCCCCTTAGTCAAATTTAAACTTGGAAATATTTTAATTATGTATATGACTTGTTCCCTACTCCAAGTTGTATTCTACTTAGGAAAGGTTTGCCCTAGGTCTAGCCTATATAAAGACCTAGCCGTCCAATGTATTACACACGGATACCTAGAGAGAGAGAGAGAGACGATTCATAAACTTGTTTTCTTTCTCTCAATTATGTTCTAAGCTTCCTTAGGGTTTAGGTGAAGGTTGTTAGTATTTGTGAGAGGAGATTGTACTTTGTCTTTGTTTCAATGCAATAAAATTATCAAGGTTTGCTTATCCTTTGTTATTCCTTGTTCTTGCATTCAAGCCCGAGAGGGAAGTTTGTGAGTAATCCATTTATCTAGACTCGGGAGAGTTAGATTCACGAAAGGGATAGGTACGGTGTTTCAGTCGCGAAATACTAAATCGGCCTAGGGATAGGTTAAGAGTTTCAGCGGCTAAAAGAAGTGTGAGATTGGTTGGTGAGTATAATTGGTTCACGCCGGGAGGTATCATCAAGGACTAGTCATCAACAGTACTTCGACTTAGGGGTAAGCGGAGTCATCCAAGGACACTTTGCCGAACTTTGGTGAAGTCCACCTACGAGCAAGGGATTGCCGCGACAGACAGTATTATCGCTGCCAAGGCAGTAAACTACAGTACTGCCGAGGCAGAGATATACGATTGCATTGGGAAGAGACAATTCAATCAAATCCACAATACAACGCAACTGGATCCTGACCTATCTCTCTCTAATATTCAATTTTCTTTATTTTACTTAGTTGTTTTATTTTAGTTCCATCACAACCCAAACTACTTGTGTTTTTTATTTCTTTCTACAGAACAAGAAGACAAAGAAGACATATTGAGTCTACCAATCCCTGTGGAGATGTTAATCCGATAAATACTTATCACTTATTACTTTCGACGTGTCCACTTGCACTAAACGCGCACTTTTGACACGCGACAATCATGGTAGAAGGAGTAAAGGAGGAAAATTAAATGGATGAATTTCTAGATTGTGAGGACAATGGGGAAGTAGTGGAGCTAGGGAAACTTGAGCAGCCTGTAATTTCTCTACAGATCATGTGGGGAACTGAACAATAGGAGACCATGAAGTTAAAAGTTGTGGTGAATGGATTGAGTTGCATAGCCCTTTTGGATTCGGGCATCACTCACAATTTTATAAGCTTGGCTATAGTTAAAAAGCTGAATTTGGGAGTTTACAAGAGAGAAAAATTGAAGGTGGTAATAGCAGATGACAATGCTATTTATTCTCTTGTTGAATGCAGAGGATTTAAATGGGAGGCCCAAGAGAGGGAGTTTATCACTGATTTTCTCGTTTTAGGATTGAAGAACTGTGATTTTGTCCTAGGAATACAATGGTTGTCCCAATTGGGCAGCATTCATTGGGATTTTTCTGCCCTTGAAATGACTTTTGGAAAGGGAAAAGAATTAATCAAATTGAAGGGGTGCAGACCAGAACCAGTGAGATATGCTGAATCTGGTCTATGCAAGAAAGCTTTGAAGGGAAGAGTGAACCAGCGTAGCTTAACTTTGTTATATGCTAATGCTTAGTTAGGAATGACCCCAAGTGAAGGAGCAACCAGGCATGAATTGGAGGAGCTACTGGATAAGTATGCTGAGGTTTTTGCAGAACTAGTAGGTTTACCACCCAAGAGAGGACAAGATCACAAAATTAATTTGGTAGATGAGAACTTGATAATAAAGGTGAAACCATATAGACACCCCTTAGCACAAAAGAATGAAATAGAGAAGATGGTCCGAGAAATGTTGGATGCTAGAATCATCCAAGATAACAATAGAGCTTTCTCATCCCTAGTGGTGATGGTTAAGAAAAAAGATGGCTCTTGGAGAATGTGTATAGATTATAGGAAACTGAACAAGAGCACAATCAAGGATAAGTTTCCTATGCCTATAATTGAAGAGTTGTTGGATGAGTTAGGGGCTGCGAGGGTATTCTCCAAGTTGGACTTGAGGTCGGGGTACCACCAAATCAAGATGTGGGGTCCAAATGTGCATAAAACAACTTTTAGGACTCATGAGGGACACTATGAGTTCCTAGTTATGCCTTTTGGCTTAACAAATGCACCGACTACATTCCAAGGATTGATGAACAAGGTCTTTAAGGAGAAATTGAAGAAATCTATTTTAGTTTTTTTTATGACATATTAGTGTATTCAAGGAGTTGGGATATTCACTTGAAGCATCTAGAAGAAGTTTTGAAGATTCTTAAGGAAAATCGATTGTATGCCAAAAGGAGTAAATGTTATTTTGCGGCAACCACTATTGACTATTTGGGTTATGTTATTTCTGATAGGAGGATCGAGATGGACAAGGACAAAGTCTGATGCATTTTGGAGTGGCCTTCTCCAAGGTCTCTCAAGGAGTTGAGGTGATTCTTGGGAATTTCAGGATACTATAGGAGCTTTATTCAAGGATATGGCTCCCTTGCTAAACCTCTAACTTAATTACTCAAGAACGAAGGATGGAAATGGTTCCAGGAAGAGGAAGATGCTTTTAGAAATCTGAAGGAAGCCATCTGTTCTACACTTGTATTATCTCTGCCAGACTTTAATGAGGATTTTTCTGTTGAGACTGATGCTTCAAAGTTGGTATTGATGTTGTGTTGACTCAAAGGAGGAAGCTCTTAACTTATTTCAGTAAAAGGTTGGGAACCGGACACCAAGCCTTGTTAGTTTACGAAAAGGAAATGTTGGCCGCACTACTTGCTGTGAAAAAATGGTCAGCCTACTTGATTGGAAGATATTTTAAAATCAAAACAGATGATGAAAGCCTTAGATTCTTGGCTGGGAATCAAGCAAAAACCCCTGCTCAACAAAAGTGGGTTATGAAAATGATGGGGTTTGATTATGAAGTCTGCTATAAAAAGGGAATTAATAATATCGTGGCTGATAGCTTATCAAGGAGACCAAGAGAAACTAAAGAAGTGTACTGTCAAGAAATGAATGTCAGTAGCACTAATTCTGGATTGTGGAGTAAAATTGCAAATTTGTGACAATAAGATGACAAACTTAAGAAGATCATACATGAATTACAATAGGGAACTAACAAGCATACCATTTATAGCTGGAAGGATCAATGTTTAAGTAGGAAAGGGAATGTAGTTGTGGGTGATGATGTTGAATTAAGAAGGGAATTTCTAGAACTGTATCATGATATTGGAATTGTTAGACACTCGGGGGTCAATGTCACAGCAAAAAGGATGGGGGAAATTTTTTATTAGAAGGGAATGAGGAAGGATATAAGGAGAAAGATTAGAGAGTGCCTTATATGTCAAAAATATAAGGATGAATTGAATAATCCGAAAGGACTGTTACAACCCTTACCTATTCCCGAGAACAATCTTCATGAGCACTTTTTGACAAGAGTTGTTCAAGAAGTTAGGAGTTGAGATTTATGCTTCGATTGCTTACCATCCACAATCCGATGGACAAACCGAGAGACTAAATAAGTTTTTGGAAACTTATTTAAGATGTATGACGGGGAAGAAGCCTAAAGAGTGGGATTGTTAGCTATACTTAACGGAATGGTGGTATAATACCTCATACCACTCAGCCATAAACCCATCCCCTTACTAGGTGCTATATGGGTAGAGTCCTCCCAACCCCATTCCATATACAGTTGGTGATTCGAGGGTACCTACAGTGGATAAGGAGATGCTGAATAGAGAGGTTGCTTCGAAAATGCTAAAATTTTACTTACGAAGGGCTCAAAACAGGATGAAGGTGCAAGTTGATAAGAAGAGGATGGACTGTGAATTTGATGTTGGAAATTGAGTATTACTCAAACTTCAGCCTTATAGGAAGCAAACTCTCAAGCATAGGAGCTGTCAAAAACTAGCTCCAAAATGGTTCAAGTCATTTCAGATTCTAGCAAGACTTGGTAAGATAGCATACGAACTTAATCTACCTAGAGACTCCAAGGTGCACCCAGTCTTTCATGTTTCGAAGTTGAAGAGGCACATTGGGGATGACCTTTATCAACCAGAATTACCTGTTATCGGACCAGATGGAGGAATAGCTAAGGAGTCTTTGAGAATTTTGGATAGAAGAATTGGAAGGAGGGGAAATCGGGCTATAACGGAAGTGCTAGTAAAATGGACTAACTCTTTCCCAGAACACCCCACGTTGGAATCACTTCTTCAACTATAGATCCAGTTTTAAAACTTTCATCCTTGAGGACAAAGATGTTCTTCGAGAGGGGAGTATTGTTAGGAGCTGAAATAATTTGACTGTTAGGCTTTTAATTTCCTGTTTTAATCTGTTTTTAATTACTTTAATGAAACAGTGAGTTTTAGGGAGGGGGAGTGACACGCTGCGTTTTAGGGTGTTAGGGTTATTTCTTGTTGCGTTTGGTTGTTTGGAACTTATCCTGAATATTGAAATCGAATACAGGTTTTCTCTCTTGGCAGATTTCCAGAGAGTTCATCAGTCTCATCACATTTCTTCTTCCTTTTGTTTTAATTATTTGGAAGTTCGTTTTGGTGTGTTACATAAAACAAAAGAAAAAAGGAGATTTTGAAGAAGAAAAATATAGGAAAATAAACTAACGAAATTTTATTAAAAAGAATAGATATTTACCTTGAAAATATGATGAAGAATATGTCTTGGGAAGGTTGAAACCAAAATCTTGGAGAAGGGTTTAAAGCTTGATGCAAAAATAGAGATTTTCAAGTAAAACCGAAGAAGAAAATTATAAAGAATTAACCAAACAAATCTTTATTGAAAAGATTGATGTTTACCTTTGAAAATATGATGGAATAGCTTCAAAGAATATGAAAATTCGGAATTTTAAAAATAGGTTTAGGGTTATGACATAAAAATAGGTTTTTAAGATTAATATTAAGTTATTTGTGCTATCAATTAAATTTATGGGTTATGGGTTATTAAAATAGACCCTTGGAAGGCTTAGATCATTTAGGATTAAGATTGGATCAAATCTTCTTAAAGATTCAAAGTTTTGGCTTAATTTATGAAATTGTCCTCAAGTTTTCAATTTTTACAAAATAGTCACTAATTTCAAAATCTTAGGGATTCAAGGGTAAATTTTCAAAATTGAGTTTACATAAGTCAAATATATGTCAATTAAGAATTTTAGAATATTTTTCCATAATTTATTTTTATTAAAAATCAAATTTTAAATATTTAATCCCGAACTAGGCTAAACTGATGAAACCTGTTCACTAAACTTCTAAGCTCAATTTTGGGGCATTACAACTCTCCACCACTTAAGAAATTTCATCCTCAAAAGTTTCACCGTGAAAGGAGTTAAGAAAACTGCTCCTTTACAACTTCCTTTCACTCCCACGTGACTTTCCAAACACTAGTACGCCACTAAAACACTTTGATCAACACAAGGATCTTACCACAAATGACCTTTACTACCAAAACCAATATCCCAGCATACATCTCATACAAACAAGATTTGGTCTTATCCTAACACCACCCGTCATAAAAACTTGAAAAGCTACACAAAACAACAGAACACTAAAAACACCATAGTCCGTTTCAACATGCATTGCAACCTTAAGCCAAAACAAAACCTCATTTCTTTTCCCGATGGCCTAACCTCTCCCTAATCAAGGTTGTCATCCATCTTTCAGGAAACTGCCACAACTTTCAATTGTCACTAACAAGCTTAGCTTCCTCAAGCATATTCTAAAACACAAGGCAACAATCAAAACTTCCCACCAAGCCTCGCTCAACACAAGAACACATAACAACTTTCACCAATAAAAAATCTTAAATGCTACCACTCAAACACACAAGTACTGAAAACGGATACAAAAAACTCTACCAACGATAACACCTTCACTAAGAACCCCAAAGATTCATATTATAGTACCTAAACATACCTTTCCAAACTTAGATAACCCACCTACATCGGCCACATGCATGCTAACAAGAGAACACTCGAAGCTCAACCAGAAACCCAACATCTTTCTCAAAGAAAACACTTTCTCCTACTACCAAGAATCCACGTCATAAAATTTACGTAGATTTTTTCACACACCTCTATTCTAATACTTATGAAGACAACAACATTCTCAAAGAATACTGACCCTCAAGCTCAATTTACCAACAAAACAAACATTCACCTTCAACTCATCCTCATCCAAAACAAGTCCATCAAACAACAACCGCTTTCAAACTCCTTCACATCTCCTTACTTCCAGATACAAAGAAAAAGACTACCACAAACTTTGATTAAGATACCATTCTAACTTATAGCACCATACATCACAACCACGTTCCCTATAGACAAAAAAGACAACCAACACCAAAACTAAATTCTCATCCTCATAACCTTAATCGTGCCCTACACAAATGACTCCACCAAACATCCAATATCAACTTACCTCAAAACATCTTAATTACGAAAAATCTCACCTACAACTCTATTACTAGACCAACACTCTTCAATAAACTTGATTGAATAAACACTGCTCTTGACTTCACAACACTCTTAACTTATTCCACTAAAACGACACATGTCAAGGCAAAACCCTTAAGCAATCCAAGCCACACTAAGAAGCTCAAATTTAAACCATCTGCAACACAAGGCACTTCTAATCACTTTGTGTTAGTAAACAACATCATGCTCAACCAAAAAACAATGCCTCATCTAAAGACAAGATAGTCATAACCAACTTAGCAATGCATAACAAACTTTCGGTGCCCACGCGCCATTAATAACTTAGATGTAAAACACAAAAATTTTCCCAAAAAACAACTCACTAATGGGACCATTAAACAATACGACACTGCGATCAACCAATTCTTTTCTCACTTAGATTATGACAAAACCAAAATTGATCCTTAAAACTTTTTAACCCTTCATAACTTGATTCCATGCCTCCGTCCACTCAATCTAACATCTATTTTATCGTTAAGCAATAACTACATAGGAGAAAAACTAACTGTAAACGAAAACTACTCAAACCCAACCTTCTCAACACTTTCCGAGGATCAGGCAAGCTCAAAAGCTTTTTTGACCAATAAAGGTTACAAACTGCCCAACATTCTTCATCACACAATTCCTCCTTACAAAGGTATCCAAGGATTACATCCAACAACTTCACAATAACCTGGTCATACCCAAGGTAAACCCGACACAACTCTATTAAGAACATAGTACGCAAAGGCTAAGCCATACGACACAACCGTAACTTCTTAAGTCCAATAAAAATCCGTTATGCATCCTTCAACACTTCAACTCCCTTTTTGATATATTCTTTTCTTTCCAAAAAATCTAACCATTTCTGAACCATACTGAACAAAAAATACCAAGTGGTACTTCCTCTAAACACAACTACAACACAACACTTCTTACATAAACTGAACTCTCTTCGAAGATACCTCACAAAACTAAGCCTTCTACCTCACTAATGACTAACCTCCTCTGGAAACAAACTCAAGGCACTCAACCTAGGTTCAACTATCCACAACTTTAAGCCCAGCTAACCAATCCTTATCAAGAATTACTTCCCAACCAGAACAGTAACTCAACCCACTACACAATAGAATCAGTACCAACCAGATTATCTTTCAATTACTTTTCTAAACCTATAAATTTTCCCTAAAGGATCGACCACAACACAACTTCCGTTTTCAAGAGAGAAACGTTTGCAAATATGGACAATGTATGCATGAGTCCTGTATGTCACCCTAGATGCCTATGCAAGTGAATGAAAATGCAATCTATTGTCATGCTCAAGTATGCATGCATTTCCTAAGGTTTCTAATGTATATGCATATAAGTGCACTTATAGAATGCATGTTTGTTGTCCATACTCGCAAACAACATCCTCAACTCCGGAACTTCAACTTTCTACCCTTTCATTGTTCCAAACCATAAGAACTTAGCACTCAAGAGTATACAACCACACCATAACCCAAACATTTCTAACATGTTCGCTTCACCTTGCACATAAAGCACTTTAAAATTCCCAAGGTCACTCTCAAAGAAGTAATCACCTACTACTCACCAGCACAACAAATTCTCAGGCTAAACTAATTCAAAACCACTTTACACTCAAACATGATCAAGGACTCAGTCGACTCAAGATCAAATATCACAACACCACAACAATAAACTATATACAATTTTTATCTCCACAACTCCGCTATAACCAAGTTTTTGCTTTCTTTTTGATCCCATATCCAACACAATAAAGTAGAAAACAATTTTAACATGTAAAAACATTTTGAAAAACTGTGAGGCCAATACGAATCAAGTTCCAAGTAGCTCAAGTATAATATAAAACAATTTCATAGTAGTAGTTAGAGAAATGAGTACCACAAAATAAACCCCAACAATATATACTCAATAATCACATAACACAACCATCAACTATGATTAACATATATAACCATGTAACAATTGAATTTTCCACAACATGCATTAAGCATCATATAAAAACATCCTAAAACCTCATGCACTAACTAATGCAAAATCAAACTAGTTTTCCTATGCTACATGGCATAACAAGAACCACCAATCTCAAGAGGTATTCAACTTGTAAATCATTTTTTCTTGAAACCAACTGACAACAACGTATACAACATTTAAAATCTAAGCACATTTCTTTTTATAAATTCCATATGCAAGACAACCTTAAAACATGGTCAAAACATCTCCATATAACTAATGTCATAACTATGAAACAAGATTCCATCATGCTTACAAACATCAGTTCACATCTAAGCACATAAAAATTTAATCATGCTTTCAAACACTATACTTTTCAAACAAAGGCCCTAACTTACTATGTCATAACACAAATCAATCACGCATAGCAAATATTATATATTTAATACAATAACATAATATTTTTCAAACACTTACCGTGAATCAGAAACATTAAGCATAAATAAAAAGAACAACATAACAATTAAACAAAACAATTGAAAGGTTTCGTAAAACTAATCTCTGATACCAACAAATGTAACCCCCTTGACCCGGTCTAGACACAACCCGACTTGAACGAGTTCACAGGGAATACCGAGGCTAATCTAGAGACTCGTCTAGATAAACAACCCTAATAATTTTTCCTTTTTTCTATCTATATGCTTTATTTTGATCCTATAAGTTCATGCATAGATTATATTAGAATGCAGCGGAAAAAAATAAGGAACGAGTCCTAAAACGTACAACATGCTTTAGAGAGCAAAATGTAATTTTCATAAATTTAAGGTCTGAAGGTGAAATTTAAATTACCAATCCTTAATTAAGTTCATTACTGCTTGTATCTCAACTTTCAATCCTCCAAAGGTTTCAAGACATTCTCTATATGAAAATTCACCTAAAAACACTTCAAGCACATATCATGACATATTAGCTAGATGCATTCCTACCTAAATAACCACATCATAGATTCAACTAAAAAATAGTCATGTTTTATTATCAAAAAACACTCAAATTCACACATAGTGATATCAAGAATCAAACTTCAATATAAATTTTATTATAACTAATGGAATATCAATAGGCAATTCAAATCTAAGTCAAAAAGCTAGCATCAACATAATAAACATCAAACATGTATAAGCATACGACTACTACAATTCTCATTAATATAACAATATTCTTAACATGGTAACTCATCCCCATTGCTCTCTCACTTCTACTAATGTCATAAAGACATAGTTGAGCTTTCACTTGGCGGTTACCTTCCTTGCTTCCCTTTGTTGTCTCCACGCTAAATACTCTACATTGCAAGGTAAATTAGAGGGCAAGCATATGCTTAGTGAGTCAATAAAAACATATTTATAAACACCTTGCAATGTAGCCCATAATATACCAAAATCAATTTTGAAACAAGTCATGCTCTTAAGTAAAAATAATGTCCATGGCCGTCAACGCCACTATTTGAAAAACAAGTATACCAATGGCATCAACCAAAAAACCTTTTTCAAATACTTTTGAAAAACACATGCTCATCAAGCATCACTCAAGTCTTACATGCCTATAGCAAAGCTTCATTGAAAACATTATTCAATTAAGAAAACATACTTGCTTATAACATAGTATTGGTATTAGTGAACCGTTTAGATTACCACTAAACTTTAGGATAAACGGAACACACATGATTAACATGCCAGACATATGGCCAAATCGCCAATATCTAAACATGTGTGTCATTCTACTCAGGGACCGGTATACTTAATATGCTTTCTTCACCTCCTTGTTCTGTAGAAAGATAAAAACACAAATAAGTTGATTTGATTTATCTAAACTAAAATAACTAAAATGAAAGTAAAGGATTGAAATAGTAGAGAGAGATGGGCTAGGATCCAGTTGTGTCGTATTGTGGAATTGATTGACTTGTCTCTGTCCAATGCAATTGTATATCTCTGCCTCGGCAGCACTACAGTTTACTGCCTGGGCAGCGATAACACTGCCTGCCGCGGCAATCCCTTGCTCGTGGGCAGACTTTACCAAAGTTCGACAAAGTGCCCTTGAATGACTCCGCTTATCCCTAAGTCAGAGTGTTGTTGATGACTAGTCCTTGATGATACCTCCCGGCGTGAATCAATTATACTCACCAACCAATCTCACACTTCTTTTAGCCGCTGAAACTTTTAACCTATCCCTAGGTCGAGTTAGTATTTCGCGATTGAAACACCGTACTTATCCCTTTCGTGAATCTAACTCTCCCGAGCTTAGATAAATGGATGATTCACAAGATCCTCTCTCGAGCTCAATTGTGAAAACAAAGAATAACAAAGGATAAGCAAACCTTGATAACTTTATTGCATTGAATGAAAGAAAAAGTACAATCTCCTCTCACAAATACTCCACAACCTTCACCTAATCCCTAAGAAGGTTTAGAACATGATGGAGAGGAAAGAAACAAGAGTAGAAGTCGGCTCTCTCCCTAGGTATTTCGTTTGTTTGTACATTGGGTGGCTAGGTCCTTATATAGGCTAGACCTAGGCAAACCTTTCCTAAGTAGAATACAACTTGGAGTAGGGAACAAGTCAAGTACATAATAATAATATATTTCCAAGTTTATATTTGGCTAAGGGGCTTTCCCGCGTGGTCTTCCCTTGGGCTTTTCCTTATACTAGCCAGCTCCGATTCATGGGCTTCAAGTCCAGACACGTTCCTTGGATTTTTGTCTTTCCATCGCCTATAGCCTTGCTTCCTCTCTTTCTTCTGCTGCCTCGGCATCAGGTCCTGCCTCGGCCTTGTCTATGCCGCGGCACTGGTTCTCCTGCACAGATATGAAAACGCAGTAAAAAGTGTCTTTTTCTGTAAATATTATCTATATGAGTATAACTTCTAAATATATCACATTGAGTGCATGCATTGGTCCGAGTGGGTGTATATTTGGTAATTAATGCCCATAAAAGGAGTAAAAAGTGATAGTGTGTTGAGCACTTATCACACCCCTAAACTCGAACTATTGCTTGTCCTCAAGCAATGCAAACCATCAATATGCCGAACTTTACTCTCTCTTGGTCTTACATGTCCATCTATTCTCCCCACCATAACTAGGCCTATTTTTAGGCCTTAACCATTCGGTTACTCAAGGATTTACCTAGAAACAAACTATAGGAGTTGTGAGTGTGTGTGTTTTTGTGGACAAGTTGATTAAAGGCGTTCTTAGATAAACTCTAAGTTCAAGACAAATAGACATTGGTTAAGTGTTCTCTTCTTTTTCAAACCCCAAATCTTGAGCCGGTTTCGGGCACCTCAAAGACTTGTGTTTTTGTTTTCACTAAAATCCTTCTTTCTTTTTAATATTCCTTAACACATACTAGAGCTAATTTTGGTCACCTCTAGCATGAAGAAGAGACTTTCTAGAGCTGGTGGTAGGCACCTCTCGTTACTTTCCAAAAATATAAGTCTTTATCACCTAAGTTCATTAAAAGAATTCCTATAATCCAACAAGTCCAAAAAGTGTTTAAAGTTTAAAGTTCTACCTATAGTAAGCTTCTAAGTTTTCATCCTTAAGCATCCTAAGGTTAAGCCCTCTTAACATAACCTAAACATGGTAAGGAGAAAGATTTCTATAGCCTTAAAGAATAAACTAAGGCAATACTGATGATGAGCAGTGCAAGAGTGTAGGCAGTTAATTCAAGTAAGGCGAGGAGCATAAAAATTTTAAAAAATCACTGGAATACTCCCTTTTTGGCAAGGCCGCGGCAGTAGATTGCTGCCTTGGCAGTGAATCTGTATCCCCAAACTCAAACCAAGCATTATCCTCAATGCTTTATATTTTGAAGGAATAAACGGCAAAACAAAATATGAATTATGCGCAGCAAGTAAAAACAATAAAAACAATTGAAGTAATGGACAAAGAATATTTAAAGCGACTCCGAAGAGCTGCTTGTAACAATTTTTCTCCGTGGCCTTGATGCCAAATGCTTTGTCCTTGGGGAGGGCGATGGTTGCACCTTTGCTTGCCTCGGCGGCTGGACTCGAGTGGGTGGTGTCCGTTGCCTTGGGTCTTCTATCTTGTCTTTGTCCTAATAAAAACAAAAGAAAACGAAATGTCCTAAAATAACGTTAAAATAAATTATTCCTATAGATTGCGGAAAAGAAAGGATAGAAGGTCGTGACATTAATTCTTTATAGGAGGGCGTGCTAGGGCATCTTCTAAAGTGATGGTCTCCATAGTTTTTATGTCCTGTGGCCCAGAATAGTGTTTCAAGCGTTGGCCATTGACTTTGAATTCATGGCCATCTTTTAGTGATTTGACCGTTACGGCTCCATGGGGGAAAACTCGAACGACCTCAAATGGGCCTGACCATCTGTATTTAAGTTTTCCTAGAAACAGTCTAAGCCTGGAGTTAAAAAGGAGGACGTGCTGCCCCGGCAAGAACTGCCTCGGCAGTAACTTTCGGTCATGCCATTTCTTTGTTTTCTCTTTGTAGATCTTGGCATTCTCATAGGCTGTTGTCCGGAATTCTTCTATCTCATTGAGATCTAGTAGTCTTTTCTGTCCGGCTTTTTCCCAATCCATATTTAAGTTCTTTACTGCCCAATATGCTTTATGCTCGATTTCTACAGGCAAATGACAAGCTTTCCCGAACACAAGCTTATATGGTGACGTTCCTAATGGGGTTTTGAATGTTGTCCTGTAGGCCCATAAAGCATCATCAAGACGATAAGACCAATCTTTTCTAGATGGGTTTACCACCTTTTTAAGGATCTGTTTTAGTTCCTTATTGGATATTTTAGCTTGCCCATTTGTCTGTGGATGATATGCCGTAGCGAGCTTGTGGGTGATGCCGAGTTTCTTTAGTGCCGCGGCAATAAGTCTGTTATCGAAGTGTTTTCCTTCGTCACTTATGATTGCTCTAGGGATTCCAAACCTTGTAAAAATATTTTTCTTGAGAAATCTATGAACTGTCTTGGAATCATTGTGAGGTGTGGCGATTGCTTCGACCCACTTTGATACGTAATCCACGGCCACTAAGATATAAAGGTTTCCTTGAGAAGATGGAAAGGGCCCCATGAAATCTATGCCCCATACATCGAACAACTCTACTTCTAGTATGGGTTGTAAGGGCATCTCATGTCGTCTTGAAATGTTACCTGTGTGTTCGCAGCGGTCACAGTTCTTTTAATAGTCATGGGCATCTTTGTAGAGTGTGGGCCAATATAGGCCGGATTGCAGTACCTTTGCTGCTGTCTTATTTCTTCCAAAATGCCCACCGCAAGGTGAGTCATGGCAGTGCTGGAGTACTGCTTTTTGTTCTTCTTCTGACACACATCTTCTTATAACCTGATCTGCACAATGCTTAAACAGAAGAGGGTCGTCCCAGAAATAATGTTTTGCATTATGCTGAAACCTCTTCTTTTCGTTATGGTTGAGGTTATAAGGGATAATACCACTAACTAGATAATTAACAAGATCAGCATACCAGGGGGTGGATGTTACTGCAGCAATGTCTTCTGTTAAAGTTGCGGAGATGTATTCAGACAATGTCGCGGCAGTGCGGTTGTATACTGTTGCGGCCTCTGTCTCGGCAGTATCCTTTGCAGTTGTAATAATTTACAGTATTTGTTCATCTGGAAATTCGTCTTGTATATCTTCAAGGAAGTGGGTATTGTCCTTGTTCTCTAATCTAGAAAGATGGTCAACCACTTGGTTTTCTGTACCCTTGCGATCTTTGATTTCAACGTCAAATTCTTGTAAAAGAAGAATCCATCTAATCAATCTAGGCTTGGCATCCTTCTTTGAGAAGAGGTATTTAATTGCCGAATGATCTGTGTGGACAGTGACCCTTGTTCCGATGAGATATGATCGAAACTTGTCAAAGGCAAATACCACGACTAGTAATTCCTTTTCTGTTTTGTAGTTGATTTGTGCATCATTGAGTGTTTTACTAGTATAATATATCACGTGGAACAGATTATTCTTCCTCTGCCCGAGTGCTGCCCCGACAGCATGATCACTAGCATCACACATCAATTCAAATGGCAACGACCAATCCGGTGGGATTACTATTGGTGCAGTGATTAGCTTCTCCTTGAGAGTCTCGAATGCTTCAGTGCATTCCTTATTAAATTCGAATTTCCTATCTTGTTCGAGCAAGTTGCAAAGAGGTTTAGAAATTTTGGAGAAATTAGAAATAAACCGTCTACAGAAACCTGCATGGCCCAAGAAGCTTCGAACCCCTTTCACAGAAATTGGAGGTAAATTCTTTATCACGTCTATCTTAGCTTTATCCACTTCTATTCCTTGTGATGATATTTTGTGGCCTAACACAATACCTTCATTTACCATAAAATGGCATTTTTCCCAGTTTAGGACTAGGTTGGATTCCTCACATCTTTGCAGCACTTTTCCGAGATTGCCGAGGCAATGATCAAAGCTGTCTCCAAAGACTGAGAAATCATCTATGAATATCTCCAAGAAGTCCTCTATCATGTCAGAGAAAATTACCATCATGCATCTCTGGAATGTTGCCGGGGCATTGCAAAGGCCGAACGACATCCTTCTAAATGCGTAAGTGCTGTATGGGCAAGTGAAAGTGGTTTTTGCTTGATCTTCTGGATCAATGGCAATTTGATTGTATCCTGAATAACCGTCAAGAAAACAGTAATAAGGTTTACCGGCAAGTCTATCAAGCATTTCATCAATGAAGGGTAAAGGGAAGTAATCCTTCTTTGTTCCTTTATTCAACTTGCGATAGTCCATACAAACCCTCCAACCGGTCACAGTCCTGGTTGGTATTAGTTCGTTGTTCTCGTTGGTTATTACAGTCATACCACCTTTCTTAGGTACACATTGTACCGGGCTTACCCATGCACTTTCAGAGATAGGATAAATAATTCCTACATCAAGCCACTTGATTATTTCCTTACGTACTACCTCCTTCATAGCGTGGTTGAGTCTCCTTTGAGCTTCAATAGTGGGCTTATGGTCTTCTTCTAGAAGGATTTTATGCATACATACCACTGGACTTATTCCTTTCAAATCATCAATTGACCATCCAATTGCCTTTTTGTGCTACCGCAGCACTGCTATTAAGGTCTGTTCCTGTTCTGGTAACAACTTAGAAGAAATAATTACCGGAATCGTGTGGTTATCTCCCAAATAAGCATATTTTAGTTTTTCTGGTAAGGGTTTTAGATCTGTGACAAATTGTTCTTTATTTACAGATTGTTCATTCTTCCCCTTATACTCTAATGGTTCAAAGTACTTACCTGGAAGATGTGTTGTCCAGTTAGCTTCCTCCTTCTCGGTTGTCTCAGCACTATTCAAAGAACTGTTGTAACAGTCATCCATATCACTGCCGAGGCATCCCTGGGGTATGTCATGAAGGTCACTGTCGAGTCAGTTGTTGCTAAGACAAGGTGTTGTGTAATTGTCATCTGGGTTATTCAGCATTTGACATTCTTCTTCTAGTTCATCGTGTCTCTTCATCAATTGACACACTTTTAATTTGATTTCTTGATCATTGATTCTCATTGTTAATTCTCCTTTTTTCACGTTAATTAATGTGTGTCCAGTTGCTAGAAAGGGTCCCCCAAGGATGATCGGTGCATTGTCATCTTCTTCACAATCAAGGACAAGGAAGTCGACAGGAAAAATAAACTTGTCAACTCTTACCAGTATGTCCTCGATTTTGCCTTCAGGTTACACATAGGATCAATCCGCGAGTTGGAGCATCATTGTTGTAGGCTTCGGCCTTTCAATTCCAAGCTTTTGGAAGACTGATTTAGGCATGAGGTTTATGCTTGCTCCAAGGTTGCATAGGGTCTTTCCTTCATAACTTTTTCCTATCGCACAAGGTATAGTGAAGCAACCAGGATCTTTTAATTTTGGTGGCATGCGGTTATGCATCATTGCCATGCATCCCTCGGTAGCAGCCACTATCTCAAACTCACCTATTCGTTTTCTCTTGGACACCATGTCCTTTAAGAACTTGGCATAGTTCGACATTTGTTCAATAGCTTCAACGAACAGTATGTTGATGTGGACTTGCTTCAAGATGTCGAGGAACTTCTTGAATTGTTGATCCTGTTTTTGCTTTTTCAACCTTTGCGGGAAAGGTGGTGGTGGTCTTATCTCCTCCAGGGTTTCTTTAGTTTGAATTTTTGTACCTGGCACCACTGGAATTGTTGCTGCCTCGGCAGGCTGCTCAGGAGCTGCAGTGCTCTCTGCCGGGGCAGTGTTGTCAGCTTCAGTTTGCTCAGCCTCTTCTCTTGTTTGATCTGCTGATTGGGTTTGGCTTTCTGGGATCTTCTCCTTCAGCTGTAGACCACTCCTAGTAGTGATTGCCTTACACTGTTCATGGTTTATTACCTTAGCAACTTCAGTATTGCTAGGTAGGCCTCCTTGTGGTCTAGTGTTTATGAATTGAGCAAACTGCCCAAGCTGAGTTTCCAGCGTTTTTATGGCCGCTTCTTGATTTTGCAGCCTCATCTCAGTCCTATTCATGAAGGCATCTGTCCTCTTGATGAAATTACTATTTTCTGCCATGTATGACTCAGTTTTCATCATGAAGGCCTTTAGCGTATTTTCCAATGAACTTACCAGTTGTTGCTGCATCTACTGCTGCGGCATCGGCTGTTGGACTTGCTGCTGCGGCATCGGCTGCTGAAATCACGATGGTTGGGTGATTGGGTTTAAGGCATTGTTTGGGTTGCTCCATGATAGGTTTGGATGCCTCTTCCATGAGGGGTTGTATGTGTTGGACATCACATTGTTGCGGTTGTAGTTCCTAATATACATACCAGTTTCTTGATTCATGCAGTCAGCGGAACTGTGGTTTCCTCCACATAAGTCACAGTATGAATCAATTACCTTGACCTCACGGGTATTGTGTTGTAACTGTAGGTTTTGCACCATCTTGGTAAGAGAGGCCAATTGTGCTGCCACTGAACTTGATGAATCTAATTCATTTACCGTGGCTTGGCGTCTTACTCCTCCTCGCCTAGATGTAGGAAACTGGAAGTCATTCTTTGCGAGTTTGTTTAATATTTCAATAGCTTCCTCAGGTGCTTTGTCCAGGAGTGTTCCGTTTGCCGAGGCATCTAACATCATCCTTGTCGGGGCATTCGTGGCATTGTAAAACATTGTCACTTGTGTCCATAAGGGAAATCCATACAGCGGACACTTGTTCAATAGCTCTCTGTAGCGTTCCCATGCCTCGTACATTGGTTCGTCTTCAGCCTGTCGAAAAGAAGTAATTTCATTACGGATTCTATCATATAAATTAGTAGGATTAAAGCGAGTAATGAAATCACGGCAAAGTTCACTCCAAGATCCAATAGATCCTGCTGGAATGCTATTTAACCAAGCTTTCGCCCTATCCCTCAGTGAATAGGGGAATAGCTTCAATCGCAAGACATCTTCATGGACTCCTTGGATTTTAAAAGAGTTGCAGATTTCCATGAAGGATTTGAGGTGCTGCCTTGCATCTTCAGTCGCAGACCCACCAAATTGTCCAATTGTATTTAACATATTGAACATAACGGGTTTGAGTTCAAAATGGGCTCCTTCAATCTCCGGTGTAACGACTCCTGGGTTTAATCCATTTAAGTCCTCTTCCATGAAGTCCCTGACAGTGAGCTGCCGCGGCCCAGGTGGCGGCGGAAGTACTGCATTGCCGGCAGGTAAATTTTGTCCTGGCGGGTGTTCTGCCATGGCTCCTTGGATCTGTCTCCTCAACCTTTGCCTTGTTCTTTCGATCTCTGGATCTAATTCATGCAAGGGGTTGGTTGGATTGGCCCTTGTCATACACCAAGAAAAACAAAAGTAAAATAAAAATAAAAATAAACAAGAAAATAAAGAAAATAAAATTTAGTTGTCAATCCCCGACAACGGCGCCAAAAGCTTGTCGCGTGTCAAAAGTGTGCGTTTAGTGCAAGTGGACACATCGCAAGTAATAAGTGATAAGTATATTATCGAGTTATCGTCTCCTCAAGGACCGGTATACTTAATATGCTTTCTTCACCTCCTTGTTCTGTAGAAAGATAAAAACACAAATAAGTTGATTTGATTTATCTAAACTAAAATAACTAAAATGAAAGTAAAGGATCCAGTTGTGTCGTATTGTGGAATTGATTGACTTGTCTCTGTCCAATGCAATTGTATATCTCTGCCTCGGCAGCACTACAGTTTACTGCCTGGGCAGCGATAACACTGCCTGCCGCGGCAATCCCTTGCTCGTGGGCAGACTTTACCAAAGTTCGACAAAGTGCCCTTGAATGACTCCGCTTATCCCTAAGTCAGAGTGCTGTTGATGACTAGTCCTTGATGATACCTCCCGGCGTGAATCAATTATACTCACCAACCAATCTCACACTTCTTTTAGCCGCTGAAACTTTTAACCTATCCCTAGGCCGAGTTAGTATTTCGCGATTGAAACACCGTACTTATCCCTTTCGTGAATCTAACTCTCCCGAGCTTAGATAAATGGATGATTCACAAGATCCTCTCTCGAGCTCAATTGTGAAAACAAAGAATAACAAAGGATAAGCAAACCTTGATAACTTTATTGCATTGAATGAAAGAAAAAGTACAATCTCCTCTCACAAATACTCCACAACCTTCACCTAATCCCTAAGAAGGTTTAGAACATGATGGAGAGGAAAGAAACAAGAGTAGAAGTCGGCTCTCTCCCTAGGTATTTCGTTTGTTTGTACATTGGGTGGCTAGGTCCTTATATAGGCTAGACCTAGGCAAACCTTTCCTAAGTAGAATACAACTTGGAGTAGGGAACAAGTCAAGTACATAATAATAATATATTTCCAAGTTTATATTTGGCTAAGGGGCTTTCCCGCGTGGTCTTCCCTTGGGCTTTTCCTTGTACTAGCCAGCTCCGATTCATGGGCTTCAAGTCCAGACACGTTCCTTGGATTTTTGTCTTTCCATCGCCTATAGTCTTGCTTCCTGTCTTTCTTCTGCTGCCTCGGCATCAGGTCCTGCCTCGGCCTTGTCTCTACCGCGGCACTGGTTCTCCTGCACAGATATGAAAACGCAGTAAAACGTGCCTTTTTCTGTAAATATTATCTATATGAGTATAACTTCTAAATATATCACATTGAGTGCATGCATTGATCCGAGTGGGTGTATATTTGGTAATTAATGCCCATAAAAGGAGTAAAAAGTGATAGTGTGTTGAGCACTTATCACATCCCTCAAAATCCAATCACCAATTTACCAAAACTTGCTCGATAAGTCACCTGAAAATGCGATTCGGCATTTTGATCTCCCTCAAACTTATTCCTTTACCTCTTGAACTAAGTCAAGCATAAAAAACAGGGGGTTTAGTGCATTATAACACAACCAAACATCCCTCAAGTCGGATTAATACATGACACCCCCTAAAACACCATAAAACCTAACCGAAACTCACCAAAAAACTCTCCAAACACCCCATAAATCTTATGTTTGGGATTAGATACTTAAAATCCATCTCAATTACATATAAAAACTTCAATATTCATGTATTTAGGCATAAAAACAACAATGGAAATTCCTTAAATAAAAAACAAGAAAACAATGGATTTTTTTATCAAGAAAACGATTTTATTGATTCAAGACTGTAACCCCCTCGACCTGGTCTAGAAGCCACCGACTCGAACGAGTTACAAGGGGAATATCGAGGTTAATCTGGAGACTTACCCCGATAAACAACCCTAAAAATTTTATTCTTTTATCTCTTCTAAATGCATTAATTAGATTCTACATGTTCATGCAAGGACCGAGTTTATTTGCAGTGGAAATTAATGAGAAACGAGTCCTAACTAAACCGAATAAGTTTTAAGGACCTTATTGTAATTTTCCATATATTTGTGATCTAAAAGAGTACTAGATGCACTTAATAACCTATAAGGCATAAATCACAAAAATCAATAAGATTTCTAGATAATTGACATCCTAGTTTCATGCTTTCAATATAAATTGAAAACAATATTCAATAGAGTCATAACGCAACATGTATAAGCACAATCAATATGTGAAACTAATCCAAATGACTTTATTAACATAAAAGCAAATATACCAATGTGCAAGATTCAATATTCAACTTCTATGTCATAAGGTTCCTCATCACCATTGCTCCCTAAACTACCTAAGGTTCAAAATATAAAAACAACATACTTGAGCTAAAATATGAATTAAAAAGCACTATGAGTTTTCCTTGCTTACCCGGATGACTAACTCACTTCTTCTCTGCATTACAAGGAAAAGAGGCAGGTTAAGCTTACGCTTAGTGAGTGAATTATAAAATAATTTTAACTACTTGCAATGCAGCCCATATTATACGGTAAAGTAGTTTAAAAACAAGTCATGATCAAGAAAACCATTTGTGACTATTACGTCACTAAGATATTCAAAAATTCGCAAGTGTTTATCACATGGCATATGCCACAAAACAAGTCTTACATGCTTAACAAGCAAAGCTTCAAAAATCAATAAAACGTTTACACTTGAGTTTTTCACAAGTTGGTTAAGTGACACGAATGGAGTTACCTCCAAACGTTGGGATAAACGGACACATGCAAATGGCATCTTTCACCAATTCACACAGATTGACTATCACAATCTAAATATCCACATGCGAATGACATCGTTCACCAATTCAAACAGATTGACTATCACAATCTAAAGATCCCACCTTGGTGTCCGGGATAGTTCACCATACCCGAAAATGATAAGGTAACAGTTATATCACACAACACTAGGCTAACCTCTAATGCATCACTCAAGGAATTTACAAACGTACGGATTTTTATTATTATAGTGCACTGTACATACTATTGATCGATCAACTTTTCCTAGGCCCATCGCTTAATATCCAACACAAAACAAAACCAAATGCTCAAGTTTTATATTAAAAACAATAGAAAAATCACATGAATTCCTCTGTTTCATGAACAATGTGCATAAACCAATAAAAACCATCTTTTACTTATTTTGAAAACAAACCGAGGAATCATTAAAACCAATTTAAAAACAGTCACATAAGCATTTGTTCACATGCATAAATGCATATGCACAATTAGTTAAAGGGCATGACTACTAACACATAGAAAAAATAGCATAATATGGGAAAACCGATTTACGAGAGCAAACGTAAAACTTACTTTGGAGTATAGGGAGGTTTATGAAACCTTCCATACACTCCCATCATTTTGAAAACAAATTTAAAACACTGTCGAAGCAGCCCACTCTCAAATTCACTCACCGATAACCGAAACTTATACGACAAGTAACCGAAAATGTGATTCGGCTTTCCGATCTCCCTCAAACTTGTTCCTCTACCTTTTGACCTAATTAAAGCATCAAAACCATAGGGTTTTGTGCATTAAAACACACCCAAACATCCCTCAAGTCGGACCAATACATGGCAGCCCCTAAAAACACCATAAAACCTAACCGAAACTCACCGAAAACCTCTCCGAACACCCCTTAAACCTTATGTCCGGGATTAGATAATTAAAATTCATCTTAATTACATCTAAACACTTCAAAATTCATATATTTAGGCATCAAAACAGCCATGTAAAACCCTTGAACGAAAATCAAGAAAACAAAGGAATTTTTATCAAGAAAACCGATTTTATTAGTTCAAGACTTTAAAGATTGTTTTAATCAGCCAAGAAATTATGAATTTAATTAAAGAACTTTAGGTTTTAGATTTTTGAATGATTCTCACCTCTAAAATTGATACCACCCCTTCAAAGGTTTAAAAACTAGAAAACCCGTAGAAGAACGAAGAGATTTTGATGAAGAAAAATATAGAAAAATAAACCAACGAAATTTTATTAAAAGGAATGTATAACCGAAATTTAAAGAAGAAATATTTTTAAAAAATGAATTTTTAGGTTTTAGATCAAAATTAGAGAATTTTGATTACTTAGGTTAAAACAAGTGGTTAAAGGTTGTTTATATAGGCTCTTGGAAAGACTAGATCAACTAGGATTAGAATTTTATCAAATTACCTTAAAGATCCAAAATTTTGGCTTAGTTTATAAAATTATCCTCAAGTTTTCAATTTTTACAAAATAGTCACTAATTTCAAAATCTTAGGGATTCAAGGGTCAATTTTCAAAATTGAGTTGACCTAAGTCAAATATATATAATAAGGATTTTAGGATAATTTTTTGTAATTCATTTCGACCAAAAATAATTTTTTTAAGAATTTAATCCCGAACTAGGCTTAATCGGTTAAACCGGCCTACTAACTTCTAGGCCCAATTTTGGGGTGTTACAACTCTCCCCACTTAAGAAATTTCTTTCTCGAAATTTTCACCATGAAAAAAGGGTAAGAAAACTTCTCTTCACATTTTCCTTTCACTCCCACGAGACCTCCCAATTTTTGGGTGTTACAAAGACTTTAAAGATTATTTCAATCAACCAAGAACTTAGGAATTTCATTCAAGAAATTTAAGTTTCTGATGTTTGAATGATTCTCACCTCCAAAATTGATCCAACCCCTTCCATGGTTTAAAAAAAAAGTAATACAGAAGAAAAAAGAAGAGATTTCGAAGAAGAAAAATATAGGAAAATAAACCAATGAAATTTTATTAAAATGATTGGATATTTACGTTGAAAATATGATGAAGAATATGTCTTGCGAAGGAAGAAAACGAAATCTTAGAGAATGGTTTAAAGCTTGATGAAAAAATAGAGTTTTTCAAGTAAAACCGAAGAAGAAAATTATAAAGAATTAACCAAACAAATTTTTATTGAAAAGATTGATGTTTACCTTTGAAAATATGATGCAATGGCTTCAAATAAGATGAAAATTCGGAATTTTAAAAATAGGTTTAGAGTTATGACATAAAAGTAGGTTTTTAAGATTAATATTAAGTTATTTGGGCTATTAATTAAAATTATGGGTTATGGGTTATTAAAATAGACCCTTGGAAGGCTTAGATCAGCTAGGATTAGTATTGGAATCAAATCCCCTTAAAGATTCAAAGTTTTGGCTTAATTTCAAAATCTTAGGGATTCAAGTGTCAATTTTTAAAATTGAGTTCACCTAAGTCAAATATATATCAATTAAGAATTTTAGAATATTTTCCATAATTTATTTTGATTGAAAATCAAAATTTAAGTATTTAATCCCGAACTAGGCTAAACCGACGAAACCGGTTAACTAAATTCTAGGCTCAATGTTGGGGCGTTACAAAATTCACGTTCATGTTCAAGTGAATAAATCATATAATCATTTGAAATAATAGATCTACGCTCCCTTATTGTAACACCCTTAGACCGGCCTAGACGGAACCGACTCTAATGGATTACACGAGGAACATCTAACCAAACCCGCGAAGGCCCGATCTGATAAACAACCCTGAAAACGCTATATTTCTTTTTTTCTTATCTAGAGGCATAATTAAGTTCTTGTATGTGTGAATTTCATGCAGAACAAGAACGGAAGCAATACAATCACAATTGAGCACTCGTTTAAACACATGAGTATGTTAAGGACTAAAACGTGAATATTTCAAATTCTATTGGCAAGGTAGAAATTCATTCCATCAAAGTTCAATTAAACATTCAAAGAACACCCACGATAAATTTCAAACCAAACAGAGCATTCTAACATCACCAATTGCATGCTTCACTATTTAGGGACCAAAATGTAAAACTTTTAATTTCTAAGGACTACCACCAATTTAAGTTAGCCAACTTGAAATTAAGTCAACTTTATGCATATAGGTGAAATTTCAACCCAAAATAACATTCGTAGCTACCATAATTGGACATAAAAAGTTATCCGAGACTAAAATGAAATTTTCGGCAACTATTAACTCATAGCAGCCAAAGGTTTCGAAACCTTAAAAGTTGGTTTCAAAACTTTATGGAAAAGGTTTTGAAAATTTTCCTTGAAAGTTTCGAAACTTTCATTCCAGTTAGGTTCCAACATCCAACTAGCTCGCAAGGTTTCGAAACCTACCTGGAAGTTTCGAAACTTTATGCTAAAGGTTTCGAAACTTCTCTTAAAGTTTCGATACCTTCGTGCCTAGAATCATAAAATCAGCCCTAGTAGATTTAATCCATACAAGACACAACCATTGACCACCATCAACTATTTGCATAATTCCTAGGCACCAAGAGCAACTTAGACAACCAATTGAAACCATCATAGGCCCCACAACTCCTATAGGCATGCTTTCTAACTTTCTCACAATATTCATAGCCATACTAGAAAAAGCATACCTCAAGCAAACACAAAATCATACATCACACTTTCTTTAAATTCTTTTACTTATAAGAAATCAACATTGCTCAGAATTCAATACATACTCAAGTTCATATAACCAAAGTTATTCATGTCAACCAAAAACCAAATTTTACAACAATGAAACCATACCCCCATTCCTCTCTTACTACTACTACTACTACACTTTAGAACACATACTTGAGCTATTCATTAACACGCACTTGGAACCTTTCTTCTCTTGGCTGCCTCAGTTAATATCTCTGCATTGCAAGGTAAAAGAGAGGGTAAGCATAAGCTTAGTGAGGGGTAAAACATAGAAATATCACCCTTGAAATGCAGCCTATAAGTCCATCAATAAAACACTTTAAATCATGCCATATCATGCTCAATATAAGTGTCACAAACATTGTTTACAAAACCAAATCCATTGCTTTATCAAGTGTCAATTATCTCATGTAATTCAAAACTAAAATTCTCAAGACTTTCATGGTTTTAAAACAATAATAATACTTATGGCCTTTTTAATACAAAATTGTCTCTATGTACCATCTCAAGCCTTACATGCTATACACCTAGCAAAGCTTTAACCATACGCACTTTAATGTGCACATTACAAGTCTTATTTGCTATACACATAGCAATACTTAGGCCATTCTCTTGTGCTTGTATCCTTGCACAAAACTTATTTAAAACACATGCTTGTGAAATTCATGATCTTAAAGCATTACATTTTCTAAACAATTCTATATCAACATGTGACACAATCTCATGCTTTTCAATGCACAAAAATCTCAAATCATAAACCATGCATATTGGCAACTAAGTGACTAGCTTTGTTTAAACCTTATACCCATCGAATACTCGCATTCCTTATTCCTTATCAAGAGACACTTGGTCTCAACATGCATCGATTGGACACAAAGTCACCCTTGTATACATGTTACCCCCACTACGTACGGTCAGACACAAAGTCACCCTTGTTTACGTATGGGTCAACTATATGCACGGTCGGACACAAAGTCACCCTTGTTTACATATAGGCAAGCTCTACACGCACAGTCGGACACAAAGTCATCTTTTTTACGTGTAGGCAAGTTCTACACGCACGGTTGGACACAAACTCTCCCTTGTTTACGTCTAGACAAGCTCTACACACACGGTTGGACACAAAGTCACCCTTGTTTACGTGTAGGCAACACAACATATTAACTCAATATTATAGTGCACTTAATCCTAATGACATGTCATTTGTATTCGTGGTCTTAAAATAGTGTCACTAAGCCAATATCATTCTCATTATGCATGGAAGCTTGTTGTTTTACAATGGCACTCAACATATGTTCATCAAATTGAACTCAAATCATACTCAACGATTTTATTCGGGGGAAAGGTAATAACCATACTTTAATCCAAATAATTATCATGCTTTAAAAGTCATGGAAACCATCATAAACCATGCATATATAACAGCTAACACATGCATACATCATTTTCAAACTCAATTCATGTATTGGAAACCATTTCTTCATAATCATCTTTCATAAAACCAATGCAACACTACCAATCATTGGATATGTTATCAAATCATAGAAATTAATAAAACTCATGGAATGTTCAATTACTAAAACATACCCGATACCAATGGACAATATTGAAAATATCATTTAGCCAAAGCACTTATCATTTTTCATGCATAAATCACATATGAAAAAACTACATTAAGAGCATGACCAAAACATGACAAAAAAGGAGCGATATGGGAACCATTAAGAGAGCAAAACCATTTAACTTACTTCCAAGCATAGTAAGGTCTTTTACACCATCCCTACACCCCCAAACCTTTGATAAAACAATTAAAACCTTGCCGATATGGTAACCCACTCACCACTTGTCTAAAACTCGATTGCCGAAGCCAACCGACATTTTCAACTTTTCCGAAACACATCCAACACTTAACTCAACATCTTGCCCCGTTTTAACACCACAAAATCCGATGGATTAATGCATATTAATGCATTCAATAAACCTCCCACACATCCCAAACAAATATCCCCAAAAACTACACTTAAGAAAACTGAAAACATATCTGAAACTCATCCAAACGACCTCCAACCCTTAGCCAATGAAAATTACTGCTTCTCAACATCAAAATAAATCCAATAACCATGATCAAATCATCCTAAACCAACAACAAACTTTCAGCCAACCAAACAAGCCAAAATCTAATGATCTAAGCCAATTAACATCACCAAAACCTAAGATCCGGGTTTACCCACCCAAGAACCTTTAATTACATGTTGAAAAACATCTAATTTTATTGATTTACCCATTGAAAACCATCAAGTATCACCTTATTACGGGATTGCATCAATTCAATCAAAATTAACCGATAAAAACCGAAAATCATCAATTAAAACCATAAAAAAAATCAAGAAATCAATGTAATGGATGAAACACTTGGGAATTTCAATAAAGAACTCAATTTTTAGTGGTTTGAATGGTTTCTTACCTCCAAAAATGATCCAAACTCTTTCCGATTGTAAAACCCATGAAAAACAAGTTGTAAAGTATAAGAAAATTGAAGAAATCAAGAGGAAATTGATGTAAACGAAATTGAATCAAAAAGAAATGATTTAACTTGATTAAATTGAAGATAAATCTGATTGGAAACCAAGAAAATTGGGAGAAGTTGAGAGAAAATGGATAGTTACGTGAAATTGTGATTTTGGTGAAAAATGGGAAATATATCTTAATTAAATCTTAATGGTGATTAAAAGAAGTTTACAAAAGTGATTTTTGGAAGATTAGATCAGCTGAGAAAAATTGGATAAATAGCCCTTTAAAGATTCTAAGTTTTCACCCAATTACATTTTAGTCCCTAAAATAGTCCAATTTTACAATTTTTACAAAATAGTCACTACTTTCCGAAATATCAAGGTTCCAAGTGTAATTTTTCAAAATTGATTTGGCCAAAGTCAAATATAGTCCAAATAATAATTTTAGAGTATTTTTCCGTATTTTATTTCCTTTGGAAACCATTTATAAAAATTAAATCTCGAATCTAGGCTAATTGGCTTAACCGGTTCAACCGTACCCTTGATCCGACCATGATAACATCTAGGCCTATTTTTGGGGTGTTACAACTCTCCCCCAATTGAGAAATTCCATCCTTAAAATTTACATAGCGAGCAAAGGTAAGGGAGCTACTCCCTCCCAAACTCATTTCACATCTACACAACTCCTTCAGCACCTTGCCACCACCAAAAGCGCATTATTCCACATGACAAACTTTCCACACAATCCTTGATCCTAGAAAAATAAGATCTTAACAAACCTTCCACCCACGAAGATAAAAATCGATTCCAACCAAATATTTACCCTCCTTAGACAATCAGCAAATCCTTCCTTCATACCAGGCAACAATGCACAAACTACTAACCCATCTCAACTCTCATAGAAAACCTAACTTAAAAGAGAACCCTTTTATTGTTTAAGATCGATAACCAACTTCAGATAACCACAACGGTTTCCATACAACAACCATCGGACTAACCCTCTTATTCAACATCCTCCAACCTACCAGGTAACCATAAAAGCCTCCCACCAACCTTCGGTCCACACAACGACATTCAACCAACAAGCCACAAACTACTTAACACAAACCCGCTAAACATGGTCTTAAGCAAACTCCACCAACACTCATATGGAAAAATCCATCTCACCCCCAACACTTTATTATCAAACTCATGGTGTTTCATTTCATCTTTAACCTTGGCACCTTTACCAATACTAAAACCCCAAAGAAGATTGAAACTCAAGTTTAACTTATCGGCAGGACAAACATTCACCCATAATTCCACAATATCCAAAGAAAGCTCTACATACACGGCTGGACACAAAGTCACTCTTGTTTACGTGTAGGCAACACAACATATTAACTCAATATTATAGTGCACTTAATCCTAATGACATGTCATTTGTATTCGTGGTCTTAAAATAGTGTCACTAAGCGAATATCATTCTCATTATGCATGGAAGCTTGTTGTTTTACAATGGCACTCAACATATGTTCATCAAATTGAACTCAAATCATGCTCAACGGCTTTATTCGGGGAAAAGGTAATAACCATACTTTAATCCAAATAATTCTCACGCTTTAAAAGTCATGGAAACCATCATAAACCATGCTATACAACATCTAACACATGCATGCATCATTTTCAAATTCAATTCATGTATTGGAAACCATTTCTTCATAATCATCTTTCATAAAACCAATGCAACACTACCAATCATTGGATATGTTATCAAATCATAGAAATTAATAAAACTCATGGAATGTTCAATTGCTAAAACATATCTGATACCAATGGACAATAATGAAAACATCATTTAGCCGAAGCACTTTTCATTTCTCATGCATAAATCACATATCCAAAAACTACATTAAGAGCGTGACCAAAACATGGCAAATATGGAGCGATATGGGAACCATTAAGAGAGCAAAACCATTTAACTTACTTCTGAGCGTAGGAAGGTTTTTCACACCATCCCTACACCCCCAAACCTTTGATAAAACAATTAAAACCTTGCCGATATGGTAACCCACTCACCACTTGTCTAAAACTCGATTGCCGAAGCCAACCGACATTTTCAACTTTTCCGAAACACATCCAACACTTAACTCAACATCTTGCCCTGTTTTAACACAACAAAATCCGATGGATTAATGCATATTAATGCATTCAATAAACCTCCCACACATCCCAAACAAATATCCCCAAAAACTACACTTAAGAAAACCGAAAACATATTTGAAACTCATCCAAACGACCTCCAGCCCTTAGCCAATGAAAATTACCACTTCTCAACATCAAAATAAATCCAATAACCATGATCAAATCATCCTAAACCAACAACAAACTTTCAGCCAACCAAACAAGCCAAAATCTAATGATCTAAGCCAATTAACATCACCAAAACCTAAGATCCGGGTTTACCCACCCAAGAACCTTTAATTACATGTTGAAAAACATCTAATTTCATTGATTTACCCATTGAAAACCATCAAGTATCACCTTATTATGGGATTGCATCAATTCAATCAAAATTAACCGATAAAAACCGAAAATCATCAATTAAAACCATAAAAAATCAAGAAATCAATGTAATGGATCAAACACTTGGGAATTTCAATAAAGAACTCAATTTTCAGTGGTTTGAATGGTTTCTTACCTCCAAAAATGATCCAAACTCTTTCCGATTGTAAAACCCATGAAAAACAAGTTGTAAAGTATAAGAAAATTGAAGAAATCAAGAGGAAATTGATGTAAACGAAATTGAATCAAAAAGAAATGATTTAACTTGATTAAATTGAAGATAAATCTGATTGGAAACCAAGAAAATTGGGAGAAGTTGAGAGAAAATGGGTAGTTACGTGAAATTGTGATTTTGATGAAAAATGGGAAATATATCTTAATTAAATCTTAATGGTGATTAAAAGAAGTTTACAAAAGTGATTTTTGGAAGATTAGATCAGTTGAGAAAGATTAGATAAATAGCCCTTTAAAGATTCTAAGTTTTCACCCAATTACATTTTAGTCACTAAAATAGTCTAGTTTTACAATTTTTACAAAATAGTCACTAGTTTCCAAAATGTAGGTTCCAAGTGTAATTTTTCAAAATTGATTTGAACAAAGTCAAATATAGTCCACATAAGAATTTTAGAGTATTTTTCCATATTTTATTTCCTTTGAAAACCATTTATAAAACTTAAATCCAGAATCTAGGCTAATTGGCTTAACCGGTTCAACCGTACCCTTGACCCGACCATGATAACACCTAGGCCCATTTTTGGGTTGTTACACCAAATTTTTCCCGCAATTTAAATTTTAAATCCCTAATTGAAAACCCTAGAATTTGGGGATTTCAATGACCATTTTGTGATTTCTGAAAACTTGTGGTTCGAGTATAAAGTTTTAAAAGATCAAACCCTTGAAGGGTAATTGTACCATTTTCAAATGGTAACCGTTCTTCCTCTTTTTACCATTTTCGATTTAATTCGGAGGGAGGATTTAAATTCTCCAATAACTCCTGTTTTAATTTCATTTCTTATCTGACAAATTAAAACCAAAAAATATACCTTTTGATAAGTGCTCAACACACTATCACTTTCTACTCCTTTTATCGGCATTTACCACCAAATATTCACCCACTTGAACCAATGCATATGCTTAATGTGATATATTTAGAAGTTATACTTAAATAGATACTATTTATAGAAAAAGGCACGTTTTACTGCGTTTTCATATCTGTGCAGGAGAACCAGTGCCACGGCAGGGACATGGCCGAGGCAGGACCTGATGCCGAGGCAACAGCAGGAAGACAGGAAGCAAAGTGATAGGCGATGGAAAGACAAAAATCCAAGGAACGTGTCTGGACTTGAAGCCCATGAATCGGAGCTGACTAGCACAAGGAAAAGCCCAAAGGAAGACAACGCGGGAAAGCCCCTTAGCCGAATTCAAACTTGGAAATATATTATTATTATGTACTTGACTTGTTCCCTACTCCAAGTTGTATTCTACTTAGGAAAAGTTTGCCCTAGGTCTAGCCTATATAAAGACCTAGCCACCCAATGTAATAGATATCGAAATACATAGGGAGAGCCACTCTTGCTTCTTTCCTCTCCATCATGTTCTAAAACCTTCACAGGGTTTAGGTGAAGGTTGTGGAGTATTTGTGAGAGGAGATTGTACTTTATCTTTCATTCAATGCAATAAGAATTATCAAGGTTTGCTTATCCTTTGTTATTCGTTGTTCTTGCATTCAAGCCCGGGAGGGAAGTTTGTAAGTGATCCATTTATCTAAGCTCGGGAGAGCTAGATTCACGAAAGGGGTAAGTACGGTGTTTCAATCGCGAAATACTAACTCGGCCTAGGGATAGGTTAAGAGTTTCAGCGGCTAAAAGAAGTGTGAGATTGGTTGGTGAGTATAATTGGTTCACGCCGGGAGGTATCATCAAGGACTAGTCATCAACAGCACTCTGACTTAGGGATAAGCGGAGTCATTCAAGGACACTTTGCCGAACTTTGGTAAAGTCTGCCCACGAGCAAGGGATTGTCGCAGCAAACAACGTTATCGCTGCCCAAGCAGTAAACTGCAGTGTTGCCGAGGCAGAGATATACGATTGCATTGGATAAAGACAAGTCAATCAAGTCCACAATACAATACAACTGGATCCTGGCCCATCTCTCTCTCTAATATTTCGAATCTTTTATTTTTATTCAATTACCTTAGTTTAATAAATCACACCCATTCACTTGTGTTTTTATTTTTCTACAGAGCAAGAAGATAAAGAAAGCATATTAAGTATACCGGTCCCTGAGGAGACGATAACTCGATAAATACTTATCACTTATTACTTGCGATGTGTCCACTTGCACTAAACGCGCACTTTTGACACGCGACACCTTTCAATCTCTCTAAATTATTTTGATTTAGTCTTGGTTTTCATCTTTTGCGACTTCCATTAGGTGTTCTTTGGTGACTGTTTTGGTAAGCACTCAACCCTCCTCTTTGTTTCTTCAGTATCAATTTTGGTGTTATAAGGAGTTTAGATCTGTTTTTGGTATTAATCGAATATGAAGGGAGTGTTGGGTGTTAAATGAGTTTCTTGGTTGTTTGGTTTCGGAATGGGGGGAAGTGTTGTTTTATTTAAATTAGTCTAAGAGTTCATTTTGATTCATTTTTAGTAGGTGTTGTTGTTGGTTTTGTACGAAGTTAAATAGTGGTTTGTAATTGAATCAAACAGGGGAAAGAATCGAAATTTGAAGAGGTTGAAATCTGGGAAAAACTAGAATTCTGGGATTTTTTGGAATTTCCAGATTTTCCCGGAAAATCTGGGAAATTCCAAATTTTCCAAAAAAAAATCGGGAAATTCTAGATTTTCCTGAGAAAGTCTAGGAATCCGCCCGGCAGCCCGACCCGACCTGAGACCTGACCCCAGGCCAACCGACCTGTGACCCGACCCGGCTAACATCACTGCTGATATCATCTACTGACGTCACCTACTGACATCAGCGTTGACCTGCTGACGTCACTACTGACGTCATCAGTTGACGTCAACGTTGACCAATGCTAACGTCAGTGTTGACTTTTTCGACCCGGTCCCACTTTATGTTTTTTGATGTCCCGAGTTTGATGGTGTAGTCTATTTTAGAAATTCGAACCCGAAGTATCGTTTTTAGGGCTTTTAAGTTTGAATGCTTATCTAGAAGTCATCTGTATCGGATTCTGAATTGGTTTCTGTTTGGTTCAGGTGACATGGATTCTAAACCCGAGCATTTACCTCTTTCTCCTCCTTGACGACCTCCTGTTCCTCACACATCGGGACACACATGTGAGTTCGGTTTAATTCTGTTTTGTGTACTTATCGGGTTAGTGGCATAGTAGTGTGTGTAATATTTTCTTACTCATAGGTTCTACACCCGCTCGTTCTAGTGGTAGAACCAAGTCCAGTAGACGTCCCTCTCGACATTGAGCTCTCTACTTCAGTGTGTTCTCTTCCGTCAATTCTGTTTATTTCTGTATGTGCAGATTCTGTTATTCTTGTATGATCATATAGTTGCATCATTCCTGTGTTACTGAAATATACTTCACATTACCATGCACTGAACTATTTGCATATATGATTCCAAAATTGATATGCATGCCTCCTGATACATTATAAGGCACGCATCCTGACACTGTTAATTTCATGGCATGGGGTGGATTATTGTATGGGGAAGTTTAGTGATTTATTCACTTTTGTTCAGTGGCTCTACCTATGGGTCGAGATACCACTTCTGTCTAGTGGCTCCACCTACGGGTCGAGTTTCCACTACTGTTGGTGTGACGGAGTTAGAGTGGTTCATAGGATCTTACTCTTCTATTGGCGTTCGGAGTTGGGTGCATATCATGCATACACTACATCATCTGTATTACTCTATTCTGTGATACTGTTTATCTACACACTAGAGACACACTAGGCTCCCAAGCTTACACCCTCTTAGTTTTCGTTTCAGATCCTCAGTCCTAGGCTACGGTACTTGGAGGAATATTTTCAGAACTGCTATGTATGTTACTTTGATTTCAGCATAATTATGTTTATTCCGGATATTTTATTTTTATGTACTGAACTTTGGACCTTTGGAATTTTATATCGGATTTTGGGACATTTAATGTTTATTAAATCTATGGGTTGAACTTAGTATATTTTAAATGTTAAGTTTTCAGTATTTTAAATTATTATTTATTTAATAATTTATTCAATTTTTTATATTTAATTTATGAAAACCTTAACTTGTGAAACAAGTTTTAATAAGCATAAACCCTAATGTGTAATCTAAGAAATTAAGTTAATTTTAGGGGTTACACTTATAGATCTCCTCAATGTAACTTGTTTTGAATTCACTTGAATTTTATGAGTTTGTTTATTAGCCTTTATTTCATTGAGAGTCTCAATATCAAATGGGATTGGATCTTTTACTTATTGTTGTTGTTGTTGTTTCTTTCTATTGTTACGCTGTAAAACTATATTAGGTACTACAACACCAATTGTAGACTTTGGTATTGACTGTTCTACCACATTCTCTCTAATATCTAATTTTCATGTTTCATTACTCCCACTAACTTTTCCATTCTCAATGAAACTTGCATTTCCAAACTCAATTATTCATGTACTATGGTTAGGACAATAGAATTTGTACCCTTTTGATTTTTCTGGATATACTAAAAAAATCCATTAACGATATTAGAATCTAGTTTTGTTCTACGTGGATTGTACACTCTCATTTCTTCTGGGCAACCCTAAACGTGTAAGTGCCTCAAACTAAGTTTCCTTCCTGTCCACAGTTTATAAGGGTTCTTAAGAATTGACTTACTAGGAACCCTATTGAGTTAGTACGCAGTTGTCTATAATTCATACATCCACAAAGAGATAGGCACAGAGCTGTTACATAACATACTTCTAACCATATCCATGATAGTACGATTTCGCCTATTAGCTACACCATTTTGTTATGGTGTGCCAGACATTGTATACTATACAATATGTCTTTACTTTCAAGCAATCTTGCAAAAGGACCAGGACATTGTCCACTTTCAGTGGTCCTGCCATAATATTCACCACATTTATCAGATCTGACTACCTTAACCTTTTTATCTATTTGTCTCTCAACTTCAATGATAAAATTTTTTAAAATATTCATTGTTTGAGACTTTTCAAACAATATATACATGTAACAATATATAGAATAATCATTTATAAAAGTGATGAAATACCTTTTACCATTTCAGGATGTAACATCAAACGGGCCACATATGACAGTGTGTATTAATTCAAGCAGTTCTGTAGCTCTAGTGACAGTTTTTTTTTCACTATATGTTTAGTCTACTTACCTTTAATGCAATCTAAACACATGTCATTTCAGTTAGTAAAATCCATTTAAGGTAAAATTTTATTCTGTACCAGCCTCATTATCTATTCTTTGGATATATGACCCAATCTGTTATGCCATAGAGACGCAAAATGTTCATTTATAATATTACGTTTCACACCATAATTGCATTCAATATAAAATATAGAATTAGAAAACTTTTTTATCTAGATTGAAACGATATAAATTACTAAACAATGTACCACTGCCATAAAAATACTTGTGTTTAAGCAAAGAAAAGTTGTTATGACCAATCTTAAATTCAAATCCTAAACAATCCAACTTGTGTCTAAATCTAGGTGATTTCCATTATCCAAGACTAATCTATAATTGTCAATACGCTCAATATGCACATTCGTTTTATTTCTCATATAAAGAAAGTTTTTATTTTTTGTTATGGGTTGGATCGTACTGAATTCTTGAGGAATACAAGAAACATGAGTTTTAGCACTACTATCAAGCCACCATGTAATTTTAGACACCTCAAACAGAATTGGTTCAAAATGTACAAAATATAATGCATACCTCTATTCTCAAACCAGACCCTCCTCTTGAGATAGTCCCTCTTTAAATGTCCAATTTTATTACAGAAGAAACACATTTGTACCATCTAGATTGATCCCTCTATAATGCAGTTAAATATGTCTCGTAATTAGTTACACTATAAAAACAAACATTGGACATATTACAATGTATGTAGTGCGATATGAATGATCGAGATAGGATTTGTCCTTCCTACATAATAGGAAAGTATATCAAAGGCCATTGGATTTAGTGAGACTAGAAATGCATGGCCATGCTTGAATAAGTTTATATGAGATATCACAAATTATTCATTAACAAAAGTCTACTCTAGATATCAAGAAACATTACATAGGCTATACAAATGTGATTATTTCCATGACTTGTGCCTATTATAAATATAAAAGGACAAAAGGATATAATACATTAAGTAGAGGCTGAGTAGAGGCTGATACGTTTTCGTGGAGGCTAAAGATTTGAATTGTGGAACGATTGTGATTGTAGCAGATCCAATTGTATTTTGCTGTTTATCTAGGAACCTAATGTAAGTCATCGCATCTCTTTCTCTCGATTGTGTTAAATGTACATAGATCACTGGAAAGATAGTCGTAATTTTGTTCCGCTGCGCCATGGGGTGTACCGACCATCCCAACAGGATGATCCCTAAACATAAAAAATCATATTATTACATTAAATAAATTCATGTATTTAATTTTAACAGACTACTAAACTAGTTCAAATCAAGCATATAAATTATCTTTGGATATTCTAATACATCAATCAAACTAGTTAATTTGTCTTTATTATTTTCATTTGTAGCAGTACAATCTACCTTTGGGTTACCTCATAGAAATAGTTATTCATGAACATAATTGTTCATTATAAGCTTTCATTGTTATTAAATATAAGGGTAATTTTCTAAAAAAAAAGATGCCAAACAAAAAAAATTGTGTCATATTATGGGGCGAAGCCCCCGCATCCATGCTCCCTCTAGTATTTGTCCTTTTTCTAGTATAGAAATTATACTTAACATATGCAATTATTTATGAACAATTAAATATATTTAAATTGCAATTCAATCTATAAGTCAGGCTACTTGGGTGACTAGCAAACTTCTTTTAAATTTAAATCACAATTTTAATTTGGTAACGTAAAACCCATAAACATGGTTCTGATATCATTATCATCCTCTATAATCATGTATATGCTATAATGCAAAAACACTATCCCTTTGAGCGATCGTTAATAACTTTATTGAGTAATCAAGTTAAACAATGTTCAATCAAATTAAAAGAAGAAAGGAAAGAAAAGCTTATTGTTCTTTATTTTCGTAACCATCTTTAAGATTCTTGTCGTTTTGTTGTTATTTTCCTCCTTTTTGAGTTCACTATTATTCGCCTTGGATGATATGAGATTAGATTAAGAAAAAAACAAAGAACTCTCTTCTTATGAAAAAACCCAGAAGAAATTATTCCCCATTCTGATAAAACGTGAGTAATTTTTAAAAAATTGCTCACTTTTATCTTTTATCTAATTTATTTTAGGTAATGATCAAATGATCAGTTTGGCCCTTTAATTTTTCACAAACTTTAAATTGACCCTTTAACTTTTAATTGAACAAGGAGTGGAGGGATAGAGATTTTCACCCTTAATTTCGATCTCTAATCACCGTCAATCTTTACTACGAGAACATACATCGAAATCGTCGACTTTAAGTTATATAACCCATTGTTTTTATCATTAAAATTCTATCGATTATAGCATCTATTATATTACATGTATGTGTAATAATGTCATGTTATGTGTGTGTCCTATTAATTTCTATTAAGTGATATGTGTGTTATTACATATATATAAATTATTTATATATGTGTATAAACAATGGAACGTTAGTGTATATATATATATATAATTAATGTGTGCATGTATTATTATTATTATTATTATTATTATTATTATTATTATTATTATTATTATTATTATTATTATTGGGTTGAGTATATAAAATAAATTAAAAATACATATTATGTATATGAACTCAATATATAACCCATAATTCAATGCTTAAATAATTACAAACATAAATAAATTGATTTACATGGCCATCTATGACCGACCCAAATCCTAGTTTAATTTTTAAAAACCCTAATTAATCTAATAACTCTTTGTTATATGATGTGCAACCGCCTAACATGAACCATTAGATCAAAGGAGATCTGGCAGGTCAGATAAGCATGAAGACCCTCCATTTGACCGCATGTGATACACACTCTGATTGATTTGACTACTCACTCATGCATACAATTCATGCGTGAGACCGTCCATCTCCCATTTCCACGTTTCATCATCTACTTAGACCACGTCAAATCTCATATTGTAGTTGGATCGCTTATCTTTGAGAAATATTAATTGTAGGATCAGATCTGATCCAACAACCAAGAATAAATCTGATAATGAAGATCCTTCATCTTCAACAACTCCTCCGATACATGTCTCACCCACTAAATTTCTCGCGACAACCGTACAACATCCTCACCAACCCAATACAATTGAGATAAAAAAAAAAAATCATAAATGTCAGATGCAATAGTTTTCCTTTTCATTTTTTTACTAATGCATGTAAAAAAGGAAATTAAAAGGTTGATATATATGTAATCCATTTCAACGTAAAGGATTTTTTTAGAGGGAGGGATCAAAATAAGTGTAATAAAAAAATTCAAATGTTGTGTATGTACTATTATCATAATATTTTAAGTGTCATTATGTATATATTTTTAGTATATCATTTGCTTCCAATGTCTATTATGTTATGTTAAGTTATTATATATTACTGTATATTACATGGTTGTGTGTGTACTATTATCATAATATTCTACGTGTCATTATGTATATATTTTTACTATATCATTGGCTTCCATATTACATGTTGGATATTACATGTTGGTGTTTATGATGTCATATGTAGTGTTTTACTAAGTGTTAATTTTTGTATTTGTTATGTTTATTGTATATGTATATATTCGTATATTATATCGTACATTGTATCCCACTCTACTTATCATTATTTATATCTAATCCTGTATTACATGTGAATTTTACATTGTTACTACACTTTATGTCTGTACTTTATTTTATTCTATTATTTTTTAATTTGTACATGTAACGACCCGGATTCGGAATTCGAGTGTCGGGTAAACTCGAGAAGTTGGTCTTCGATGTTTGAGCTCCAAGTTTGAGTTTTTGGCCGGTTTTGGGCATTAGACTTTGGGCCTTGTGTTGTTGTTGGGCTTTGGGAGTTTGAATTTGGGGTTTTTGGTAATTTTTTTGTATGACAAAGGGGAAAAGATGAGTAACTCCTCTGCAGAGAAAAAGGGGAAGACTGAGATCACTTTGTTTTCTTGTCTTCTTCATCCTTCTTCTCCCTTCTTTCACCCTAAACCCCAAATTCAGGGAGCAAGCTTTAGATTTTTTGTGGAGAATCTCATTTTGGAGATGAAGCTAAAGTTTTAGAGCTTGGAGAGATCTTTCTAGCAAGGTAAAAATGTATGAGGTTGAGAGAAAATAAAGTGTTAGAGTGGAGGCTAAGTCTTGTACGATAAAAGTGTTTGGAGGCATTAATCTTAGCTTTTTCCGTGTTATTAAACTCAAAGAATCCTTCTTCTTAGTGTCTAATTCACTTCTTATCTTCTTCTTGTAGAAAAACAAGTGGGGAAGTCTTCTAAAAGCTTTGGGAAGGAAAGGGTTTGAAGGAAGAAGGATCTGTTTTTGCTGTTGTTTGCTCGAGGTTGGTACCCCCAACTCTTCCTTTCATCTTTAATCTCATGATAGATTGCATTACCTGTAGATTTTGTGTATGAATGCTTGGTTGAAAGCTTAAGAACTATTAATGGTGATTCTTGTAATAAGATGACTTATGCATTAAAACTGATTAAAATACACACTAGATACTTCCATGAATGTGTAGGAAAGAATTATGATCGCTTGTTAATGTTTGGGTAAGTTTCTAAGTAAATTTTGGGTGAAGAATTGCACTTTCGTGTAGGGGTATCGATACTGGGAGGTCGTGTATCTGTATCCTAAGAGGAAAAATAGGTTGTTTAGGAAGGTGTTTCGGAACGCCTTGCCCGCGTTTTGATACACCAACTTCTAGTAACAAATTGTATAGAAACCCCTAGGGGTCATTTCGATACCAATTAATCTAGTGGCAAAATTTTCTGATACCCCATATAGGGTGTATCGAAACGGGTAGGTCTCCTTGGGTCATTTTGGAAGAATAGTCAACGCGTATCGAGACGCCAAAGGAGCGTATCGATACCAGGGTCATTTTGATACCCTCTTTGTAAGAGTATCGATACAGGGGGTATTTCGATACCCCCTATATGTATATCAAAACCTTTGGGCAGTTTTGCTTAAGTAATAAAGAAATGAGCTTGGAGTTCTATAACTTAAGTTAGGGTTTCGTATGGGTAAATTAAGCTATAAAGGAATATTAAAACTGGGAAATTGTAATAATGATTTCTGTAAAATTTAATATGCTTGAATCTTGGTAGATTTTGGTGTAAAGATCCTTGGTGGGTATTTTTGTGGTTGAGTCTTGTGTGATAGAAATCTGGATATCCAAATAGTGTTGCAAAACAAAGAAGCCCATCCGATGTAACATGTTGGGTGATGTATTAAAGACTCTTTTTCTAAATTGTGGGCGGACATATTTGAAGATGTTCGATGTAACATTTTGAGTATGAGATTTGGAGGGCGACCTCCATCCCGGTTACTATTTTCTGAATCTAAGGGGCATCATTCGAAGATATTCGATATAACATTCCGAGCATAGGATTTGAGTTCGGCCTTAATATTAAGTGTAAGATCCTGATGCTGTGTGGACGCGACCCCCACTACTTTGTGTTTGATTTTGATATGACATTTATATGCTTTGTGCGATAGTATACATCTCTTTTATGTCATGTGTTAGGCAAGTGTGATAGAACCAAAGATCAAATATGTCATATTAAGGGTGAAAAAATTCGTACTTCCATCCGATTTACTTATACATGATTGCGAGGTTGATGCTAATGCACCCATCATCTTGGGAAGGCCTTTATTAGCAACTGGTAGCATTCTTATTGATTGTGACAAGGGTGATCTTACAATGCGAGTAATGGACCAAAATGTGATAGTGAATGTGATCAATTAATTCTCTTACGTATGTGGATGATTCTAAAGAATGCTAGAGCATTTTGGAAGCAGAATCTGGGATGCCAAGGGAAGCTAATTAGTTTTGTTATAGCAAATTCTTCCAACTGGATGATTATGAATAGTTCATAAAAGACGACGAAGAGGAAGTTGGTGAATTTGTATTGGAAGTGTAGTAATCTAATCTACTTTTAGCTAGAATATTCGAGTTTTAAACCTCTTGATTTTGAAGAATTTATTCCTCATAAGCCTTGTTTACTCCATGCACCCAAGTTGGAGCTGAAAACGCTGCCACATCATCTTAAATATGCTTATTTGGGTGAGGAGGAAATATTGCCTGTGATCATTTCCTCAAGTCTTAATTCTGCTCAAGATCAAAGTTTGCTTGTTGTTTTGTCATAGCATAAACGGGCAATAGGATAGACCATGACAGATCTGTAGGGGATTAATCCAACCATCTATATGCACAAGATACTTTTGGAAGAATTTCATGGCAATTCTATAGAGCCACAACGTAGACTCAACCCTATCATGAAAAAAGTTATGATAAAAGAAATTATCAAATGGCTTGACGCTGGAATTATCATCCAATATCTGATAGTTCATGGGTGAGCTCGGTACAATGTGTGCCCAAGAAGGGAGGCACAACCGTGGTGAGAAATGAAGATAATGAACTCTTGCCTACAATCATCGTCGCTGGATGGAGGATTTGTATGGAATATCACAAGCTTAACAAGCCTAAGAAGAAGTATCATTTTCCTCTACCCTTTATTGATCAAATGTTGGATCATTTGGCAGGCAAAGCTTATTATTGCTTCATAGATGGATATTAGGGGTATAATCAAATTGCCATAGCACTTGAGGACCAAGAAAAGACCACATTCACTTTTCCTTATGGCACTTACTCTTTCTGAAGGATGCCCTTTGGTTTGTGTAATGCCCCGACAACTTTTCAGCATTGCATGCAAGCTATTTTCTCTGATATGGCTGAGGAATTTCTTTAAATATTCATGGATGATTTCTTCGTTTCCGTAGATAGTTTTCAAAATTGTCTTGTCAATCTCGAGAAGGTCCTGAAGGGATGTGAGGAAGCTGACCTTGTGCTAAATTAGGAGAAATGTCACTTCATGGTGACTGAAAGCATAATGTTGGGCCATATAATTTCACACAGAGGCATTGAGGTGGAAAAAACTAAAATCAAGGTGATTGAGAAGCTATCACCACCAACTTCTGTTAAGGGTATAAAAAGTTTCCTTGGACACGTAGGATTCTATAGGAGATTCATCAATGATTTTTCTAAGATCTCCAAACCCTTATGCATTTTTTTGCAACAGAATCAATCTTTTGTGTTTAATCAAAATTTTCATGGCGCATTTACATATCTAAAGCAAAGCCTCATCACTATACCTATTGTTTTTTCCCCAGATTGGACATTATCGTTCGAGTTGATATGTGATGCTAGTGACTATGCCATGGAGCAGTTTTGAGGAAGCGCCGAGGTAAAATCTTTCATGTTATGCTAGTTGTAATCACTAATTCTATCTGGGTGCTAAACTCGTTTTAATTTTTATTTCAATCGAATAATGAGCTTTAATCGTATTTGTTATTAAAATTCAAAAAATATCATAAATACCATTATTTTCCTTATTATCATATTTAAAGAAATATTACAAAAATATTACTATATGTATTATACTTATTTTCCCTTTTAATGTTGGTTGTATTCTAATTTTTATTTTGTCAAAAAAAACTAAAAATATTATAAATATATATATTATTATTTCTTTTGTTTATTTTATGTATATTTCATATCTTAATCATTTTCGGTTGTCTATTGTTATTATTTATTATTATAATTCTATTATATATTTATTTTATTTTACTTATTATTACTATTATTATCAATTATCTATTAGTAAATAAATAATTGAAATTAAATTAAATAGAAGCCCATATTTATTTATAACAGTCCAAATAATTTCACAACCCATAAATAAATAATACATAGCCCAGAATACTAATTGTTTTTATAAACCCAATTCACTAGGCCCGATTAAGCCCTGATCTGCCTAACAACAAAACCCTAGCCTAATAATCCACCCTTTTCTTGTATGCAACATCCAAGCTTGGACCGTTGGATCGATTCTTTCGATCCAACGGTCGAGATCAGTCCCAGAAATGAACCGGTTACTTTTTAGATTCTTCTGCGAGTGAGGAGTATGCGCGCCCCTTCAGCTTCCATCCACGCCGATTCAGAGGCAGGAGACTCCTTGGATCCCCCGTGTACTATCCACGCCCACCGGACGACGATCGTTCCGATCATCGATCGGTTGCTTCTCCGGTGGTCCTCTCCGCTCCAATAGCCACCAACTCATGCATACAAACAAAACAATTTTTCAGAATCGTACCAATTCGAAGAGCCAAACACATAATTCGTACGAGCTAAAATGCAGATTTTAGAGTATTACAACGAATGTACAGCAATATCAGAGGCAATACACCAATTTTCAAAGCGAAAATTGTAGAAATTCAGAGATTTCGAATCAATAGAAAAAACAAAGTTAGAGGTAAAACCTCTCCAACTTCAGTTACAAGCACGAAAAGAAAAAAAGAAAGTTAGTGTTAGGATTATTTTACCTTCATTGTTTGCTTTTTGTCCTCTCCGAGTTCCTTTCTCTGGCAACAATCCTTACGCCTTCGGGCCGTTGATGGTGAGCCAATGAGAAGGAGTGTAAGATCTGTTTTTTAACCAAGGATTCGTTTCGGTTTCTTGTTTTTTCTTTAAAAAGGGATTTTGGTTTGGTTTTGTCGAATCTAAAGGGTTAAACGAGTTTCGGTTTTCAAAAAGGGGGTGTTTTGTGGTGTTTTCGCTCCAGCGGTGGCCGGAATCTGGTTTTTGCGGTGGTTTCTAGGGATTTGTGGTGGTCGGTTTCTAGAAAGGTGAAGAACGTTCAAGTGTTCTTCATTTTCTGGGTTGTTTGAAGAACACTTGAGAGAAAGTAGGGGGCACCGGTTTTAAAAAATGATAAAGGGGGTGATTATTCTTTGTGTTTTGTTTTATAGTCTTTATTTTTTAATAATAGTTTTTTTACACAATAAATCCCTCCGTGTTTTCATTCTAACAACCCTAGTCCCTTAAACTTTGCTTTGCTTTTAATTTTAGTCCTGATTTCAGTTATAATCGGCCTTGCAAAAATGGTTTATTTCTTTTTTGTCCCTCCGTATTTTAGATTATGTTTTCAAACCCTTTCATATCTTATAATAACACTATAAGGGTTTGAATGTTTTTTTATTATTACGATTTGATCATTGTTTTCTTTTTTTTATTTCGTTTTTTGTCTTAAAATTTTGTTTTATTTTAATCTGATCCATTTTCTGTAACCTTTTTCTCATTTAATCTTTTTATTTTTCAGTTTATTTAATTTAATCCTTTTTTATTTATCATGCATATTCATGTACATACATCTTCTTTATTCGTGACATGCATTTTTATTTTATTTATGCTTTTATGCTTGTATGTTTATCTTAGTGTAAGATTTGTTGTTTACCATGTTATGTGACCATGCTTTTTTTTATTTATGCATTTTAATTGTGTATACATATTTTGCCATGTTTTTATTTGCTCTATATTTGTTGTCTTTATTTGTACATTTCATTTTTTGTTATTTATGTGGTTGTAGTCTTTGTATACATTGGTTTACATTATTTCGTTACATCTCACATCTCTTCGATTAATGAATTTAATTTCAAACATCTTTATTCGGTCGTAACGAGCCCGTCACCAAACGTAGTGGTGGCGGTGTGAGCGTTTACCTTCGAATAAAGATACGGTAAATTAAAATAAATTCGAACATTATACAAAATCCAAAATTAATTTAAATGCCACTTTAAATTCGAAAAATCCAAAATTAATTAAGAGGTATTTTGATAAAGGTGTTAGTTTTGGGCGGTTTTTAACTCTAATACCGTTTTAAACCGTAACCGACTCTCGAACCCAATTTTTAACGAATCTCTGGTTTTACGGTGTCTACTCTACCAAAAGTGACCGGTGGCGACTCCAGTTTTTTTAGAACCCTAATTTCAAAAATTCTTTTTTTCAAATCCTTTACCCTAATTTTTTAAAATTTTCCCCTTTCGGGATTAAATCCCCAATTTCCTTTTAGGTATTTTCAAACCCTAAAATCTCAATTCTTCAAAATCCCTAATTTTTAGGTCAAATTCCAATTTTTCAATTTAAACCCTAATTTCCTAATTTTTCTAACTACGAACTTTCCCGATGTTTCCACTAGTGACCCTCTTTTACCCTTTCCCCTTTTTTACCTTACACTTATTTATAATTAATATTTTTAATTTTAACACACTTAATTTTAATTTAATTATAAGAAAAAGGGTCGCTACACTAGCCTAACATGAATGATGCACAACTTAACTACACTAACACAGAAAAGAGCTACATGTCGTGCTATTTGCATTTAATAAGTTTAGGGCATACTCGATAGGTACTAAAGTTATTGTTCACACTGCTCACTCAACTATTAGATATTTAGTGACTAAAAAGGATACCAAACCTAGACTTATTATATGGATATTACTTATGTAAGAATTTGATTTAGATGTGGTAGATAGGAAGGGCACGAAAAATCAAGTTGTTGATCATCCGTCTAGGCTAGAAATTAACCAGGAATGTCATGATAAATTGGAAATTGACGATGAATTCCCTGAAGAGAAAATTTTTTATGCCACGACAATTCCGTGGTATTCTAAACTTGTTAATTTTCTTGTTAGTGGTGTTTTGGCTTTTGACATGACTAGCCAGGGAAGAAAGAAGTTCAAGCATGATGCACGGTTCTATTTTTGGTATGAACCATACCTTTTCAAGAGTTGTGCCGATCAAATTATTCGAAGATGTGTACCTGAAGAGGAGCAAAGAGATATTTTACACCATTTTCACATAGGCCCGTGTGGAGGTCACTTCGGAGGGATGAGGACTGCTGCAAAGGTCCTCCAATCAGGCTTTTATTGGTATACCTTGTTCAAAGATGTCCAGGCAATTTACAAAGCATGGGATAGATGTCAAATGACTGTAAACATCTCTAGACGTCATGAAATGCCATTACAAAATATTCTGGAGATTAAGTTATTTGATGTATGGGGAATAGACTTTGTGGGACCTTTCCCATATTCATTTGGAGACTTATACATCGTATTGGCAGTGGACTACGTTCCAAGTGGGTTGAAGCAATTGCGACGCTTATAAATGACTTCAAGACTGTACTTAAGTTCCTTCATATGTACTTTTTTACAAGATTTGGCGCACCAAGAGCTATCATTAGTGATGAAGGCACCCAGTTTGACAACAATTTAATTGCCAAGGTATTACAGAGATACAGGATAAGACATAAGATTGCCACGACATATCACCCTCAGACCAATGTACAAGCCGAGGTCTCAAATCGTGAAGTCGAGTAGATTTCGGAGAAGCTGGTGAATCCGAGGAGGAAGGATTGATCACCAAAGCTTGACGAAGCTTTTGGGGCATACCGTACAGCATTCAAAACCTCATTGGGAATGTATCCATTTAAATTGATCTATGGCATGTCACCTCCTAGTCTAACTAGAGCACAAAGCTTATTAAGCAATTAAGAAGCTCAATTTTGATACCCAACTAGCTGGAGAAAGAAGGCTCTTAGAACTAAATGAGATGGAAGAATTTAGAGCCCAAGCATAAGAAAATGTCAAGCTCTATAAAGAGAAAACAAAAAATGGCATAACCAAGCGGTTTTGCCACAACATTTCAAGAGTGGTCAACATGTGCTCTTATCTAATTCGAGGTTGAAACTCTTTCTTGGGGAGCTGAAATCAAGGTGGTCTAGGTCATTTGAAATACAACATGTTTATCCCTATGGAGTAGTACATATCAAAAACATTGGTAATGGGACAATCTTTAAAGTTAATGGACAACGTTTGAAGATCTACATTAGAGCCCCTATGATGCGTGAAAAAACTACTTCCTATTGTCGCGTGTCAAAAGTGCGCGTTCAGTGCAAGCGGACACATCGCAAGTAATAAGTGATAAGTATGTTATCGAGTTATCGACTCCTCAGGGACTGGTATACTTAATATGCTTCCTTCATCTTCTTGCTCTGTAGAAAGATAAAAACACAAGTGAGTTGATGTGATTTATTTAAACTAAAATAATTGAATAAAAATAAAGAGTCGAAATATTAGAGAGAGAGATGGGCCAGGATCCAGTTGTATTGTATTGTGGACTTGATTGACTTGTCTTTATCCAATGCAATCGTATATCTCTGCCTCGGCAGCACTGCAGTTTACTGCCTGGGCAGCGATAACGCTGTCTGCCGCGGCAATCCCTTGCTCGTGGGCAGACTTTACCAAAGTTCGGCAAAGTGTCCTTGAATGACTCCGGTTATCCCTAAGTCAGAGTGTTGTTGATGACTAGTCCTTGATGATACCTCCCGGCATGAACCAATTATACTCACCAACCAATCTCACACTTCTTTTAGCCACTGAAACTCTTAACCTATCCCTAGGCCGAGTTAGTATTTCGCGATTGAAACATCGTACTTACCCCTTTCGTGAATCTAACTCTCCCGAGCTTAGATAAATGGATTACTCACAAACTTCCCTCCCGGGCTTGAATGCGAGAACAAGGAATAACAAAGGATAAGCAAACCTTGATAATCTTTATTGCATTGAATAAAAGACAAATTACAATCTCCTCTCACAAATACTCCACAACCTTCACCTAAACCCTATAAAGGTTTTAGAACATGATGGAGAGGAAGTAAACAAGAGTAGAAGTCGGCTCTCCCTAGGTATTTCGATATATCATACATTGGGTGGCGAGGTCTTTATATAGTCTAGACCTAGGGCAAACCTTTCCTAAGTAGAATACAACTTGGAGTAGGGAACAAGTCAAGTACATAATAATATTATATTTCCAAGTTTGAATTCGGCTAAGGGGGCTTTCCCGCGTGGTCTTCCTTTGGGCTTTTCCTTGTGCTAGCCAGCTCCGATTCTTGGGCTTTAAGTCCAAACACGTTCCTTAGATTTTTGTCTTTTCATCGCCTATCACTTTGCTTCCTGTCTTCCTGCTACTGCCTCGGCATCAGGTCTTGCCTCGGCCTTGTCGCTGCCGCGGCAATGGTTTTCCTGCACAGATATGAAAACGCAGTAAAACGTGCCTTTTTCTATAAATATTATCTATTTAAGTATAACTTCTAAATCTATCACATTAAGCGCATGCATTGGTTCAAGTGGGTGAATATTTAGTGATAAATGCCGATAAAAGGAGTAAAAAGTGATAGTGTGTTGAGCACTTATCACACCCCCAAACTCGAACTATTGCTTGTCCTCAAGCAATGCGAACCATCAATTTGCCGAACTCTACTCTCTCTTGGTCTTACATGTCCATCTATTCTCCCCACCATAGCTAGGCCTATCTTTAAGACATAACCATTCGGCTACCTAAGAATTTACCTAGAAACAAACTATAGGATTTGTGAGTGTGTGCGTTTTTGTGGACAAGTTGATTAAAGGCTTTCTTAAATAAACTCTAAGTTCAAGACAAATAGACATTGGTTTAAGTGTTCTCTTCTTTTTCAAACCCCAATTCTTGAGCCGGTTTCGGGCACCTCAAAGACTTGTGTTTTTCTTTTCACTAAAAACCTTTTTGTCTTTTCTTTTTAGTATTCCTTAATACATAGTAGAGCCAATTTCGGGCACCTCTAGCATGAAGAAGAGATTTTCTAGAGCCGGTGGTAGGCACCTCTAGTCACTTTTCCAAAAATCTAAGTCTTTATCACCTAAGTTCATTAAAAGAATTCCTATAATCCACAAGTCCCAAAAGTTTTTAAAGTTCTTCCTCCAGTAAGCTTCTAAGTTTTCATCCTTAAGCATCCTAAGGTTAAGCCCTCTTAACAGAACCTAAACATGGTAAGGAGAAAGATTTCTATAGCCTTAAAGACTAAACTAAGGCAATACTGATGATGAGCAGTGCAAGAGTGTAGGCAGTTAATTCAAGTATGGCGAGGAGCATAAAAATTAAAAAAAAATAATTGGAATACTCCCTTTTTTGGCAAGGCCGCGGCAGTAGATTGCTGCCTTGACAGTGAATCTGTACCCCCAAACTCAAACCAAGCATTGTCCTCAATGCTTTATATTTGGAAGGAATAAACGGCAAAACAGAATATGAATTATATGCAACAAGGAAAAATAGTAAAAGCAATGAATATTGAATAAAGGACAAAGAATTTTAGAGCGACTCCGAAGAGCTGCTTGTAACAATTTTCCTCTATTGCCTAGATGCCAAGTGCTTTGTCCTTGGGGAGGGCGATGGTTGCGCCTTTGCTTGCCTCGGCGGCTGGACTCGAGTGGGTGGGGTTCTATGCATTGGGGCTTCTACTTCTTCTCCTTCTTCAACATCTGCCATCTTTTCGGTTATCATCACGTCCGTTCCTCCTCCCATCGCAGTTGCTCCTCCGGTGTGGTGTGTGCTTGGGCCGCCGGCGGTAGAGCCTTGGTGTACATAAGCATCTATCTCGGCGGATAGACTGCCCATGATAATTGGCGATCTTGGTGGAGTGCTGAAAATGGCTCTTCGCTTGGATGGCCTTCGGCTGACAGACGAGGCCACGACAGAGTTTGCCGCCCTAGATGGTCCAATAGCCTGGTATTGGGGCTGAGGGTCCAGATGGAAGAACGGTCGCGATCCTCCTTGGGCTGGTGTAGTCTCGGTGTAGGGTGCGGCAGTAACGAACATATTGCTTGAGAACTCCGGGAATTGTACACCTTGGTCTGGGAAGGCGTGCAACATCATTTGTGCGAGAGTGCCATTGAAGTCCCGCTGGTACTCCATGTACCGTTATTGTCGAAGATCCATCGCGGCCATTCGCTGCAAGAGTTCTTGATACGGGTCTGCTGCGGCAGAGGTGTGGGCAGTACCAGGCATATCTGCCGTGTAATGGGCCCTGGCAGCAGTATCGGCAGTGAACTGCTGCGGTGTTGCCTGGACAGGTTCTGCTTGTGTGATCTGCATGACTTTGTGGCAGAATTCCCTGGTCCATCCTCTTCTTGGGGGTGTGTATTCATCCGTTTCTTCAATGGGTACACCTGCAGAAACACATAAACCCGTAATCAAGCAAGGGAAATACAATGGTCCTCGATCTTTCTTACCGCACTCGTGAATTTCCCGTAGGATAATTTCTCCAATGTTGATGGTCCTTTTGTTGATAATGGATTGGATAAGCACCAATCTCTTGCGATCCACCGTGCTATTGTGTGATGTTGGGATGAGGCGTCGTTTGACGAAGGTGTTCCACATCTTGGCCTCCGGCTTCAAGCTTTGTCTTGTCACGGATCCTCGATGGGTACCGGTTCCCATGGAGTGTTTGCGTAACAAAGATCGTCTTTGATAAGTTCATAGTCTTCGGCAGTGATATCTTCCAAGAAGTCAGCATGGAGATCACTGTCCGGGGTGAGGCCGTAGAAGTTGTTGATCGTATCGGCATTAAGCTGTACAGGCCTGCCGCGGCAGTGAACAAAGAGGGAGTCTTTGCTGGGCCCATGAGCGTAGAACTCCCGCACGATTGTGGCGTTTGCCTGGGCAGGCCGCAAACAGAATATTTCCCAATTCTGGTACTTTATTCTGTCGAACAAGTAGTGTTCAATGCCGTAATTCTCTTCATCCGCGTGCTGGAACCCTTGTTCTTCCCAAAGTTGCCTTGCGATGAAAGATCGATTGAATCGATCTTCAACGTTGGCTGGGGCGAATCTTTTGTAAGTTGCCATCAAGAAAGAGAAAGTTGAGTTCTTGGAGGTTTTCTTGAAGAGAATCTGGAGATTTAAAATGGATTAGTAGGCAGAGAGTAATTGGGAGAGTGATTGTTAAGAATACTAAAGAAAGCAAGAAAGTAAGAGTGAATAGTTCAAGAGGAAGGAGTTTCTTATATAGGCCTCGGCCTTGTGACCGTTGAGATCACTAGCCGTTGTAACCGTTTCCTTCTTCTGCCATTTTCTTTTCTGCCGCGGCAGGAATCTCGGCAGACTAGCCGTTACACTTTTCTGCCCGTTGGGACTACTGCAGCTCTGACACTGTTGTATTCCTCGGCAGAGTTCCTGCTGTGAACTATTTTTCCCTTATCTTTACTTTTTATTCCTGCATAAAAATTTAAACACACAAAAGAAAAATACTGAAAACGAAAATAATTAGAAAAAAATAAACTACTAACCCTAATATAATAAAGAAAAGGAAAAGGGAGAGGTTAGGTTACTTGTGGAGAGCATGCGAATGCATCTCCCAAAATTATTTTCTCCCTTAGGCCCAAATTATGTATCGGTTGTGGGCCGCTCCTTAGTGCTGTATGTCCATCCATCTTGGGCTTGATTTTCTTGCCGAATATCCTGCCGAGCAGACTGCCCAGGCAGGATATCTTATTGTCTATTATGTGGATGGCCTTACATTCTTCTGGATCGTTATACCTTTTTAAGTTGTGGAATGCATTGAGTTTGACTTGTTGGTCATTGACTCGCATAGTCAACTCTCCTTTTTCCACGTCAATCAATGTACGTCCAGTTGCTAGGAAGGGTCTCCCAAGGATAATCGGTGCGTTGTCATCTGCTTCACAATCAAGGACAAGGAAGTCGGTAGGAAAAATAAACTTGTCAACTCTTACCAGTATGTCCTCGATTTTGCCTTCAGGTTGCACATAGGATCTATCCGCGAGTTGGAGCATTACTGTTGTAGGCTTTGGTCTTCCAATTCCAAGCTTTTGAAAGACTGATTTAGGCATGAGGTTTATACTTGCTCCAAGGTCGCATAGGGCCTTTCCTTCATAACTCTTTCCTATCGCACAAGGTATAGTGAAGCAACCAGGATCTTTTAACTTTGGTGGCATGCGGTTATGCAGCATTGCCATGCATCCCTCGGTGGCAGCCACTGTCTCAAACTCACCTATTCGTTTTCTCTTTGATACCATATCTTTTAAGAACTTGGCATATTTGGGCATTTGTTCAATGGCCTCAACGAATGATATGTTGATGTGGACTTGCTTCAAGATATCGAGGAACTTCTTGAACTGTTGATCCTGTTTTTGTTTTTTTAACCTTTGCGGGAAAGGTGGTGGTGGTCTCATCTCGTCCAGGGTTTCTTTAGTTGGGATCGTATACCTGGCACCACTGGAATTTTTGCTGCCTCGACCGACTGCTCAGGCGCTGCAGTGCTTGCTGCCGGGGCAGTGTTGTCAGTCTCGGTTTGCTCAGCCTTTTCTCTTGGTTGATCCGCCGGTTGGGTTCGGTTCTCTGGGATCTTCTCTTTCAACTGTAGACCACTCCTGGTAGTGATTGCCTTACATTGTTCATGGCTTAGTACCTTAGCAACCTCAGTATTGCTAGGTATGCCTCCTTGTGGTCTAGTGTTTATACATTGAGCAAACTGCCCAACCTGAGTTTCCAGAGTTTTTATGGTCGCTTCTTGATTTTGTAGCCTCATCTTAGTCCTATTCATGAAGGCGTCGGTCCTCTTGATGAAATTACTATTTTCCGCCATGTATGACTCGGTTTTCATCATGAAGGCCTTTAGCGTGTTTTCCAATGGATTGACCGGTTGCTGCTGCATCTGCTACTGCGGCACCGGTTGTTGGACTTGCTGCTACGGCATTGGTTGCTGAAATCTCGGTGGTTAGGTGATTGGGTTTAAGGCATTATTTGGGTTGCTCCATGATAAGTTTGGATGCCTCTTCCATGAGGGGTTGTACGTGTTGGACATCACATTGTTACGGTTGTAGTTCCCAACATACATATCGGTTTCTTGATTCATGCAATCAACAGAACTGTGGTTACCTCCACATAAATCACAACATGAATCAATTACCTTGACCTCACGGGTATTGTTTTGTAATTGTAGGTTTTGCACCATCTTGGTAAGAGAGGCCAATTGTGCTGCCACTGAACTTGATGAATCTAATTCGTTTACCGTGGCTTGGCGTCTTACTTCTCGCCTAGATGTGGGAAACTGGATGTCATTCCTTGCGAGTTTATTCAAAATTTCAATAGCTTCCTCGGGTGCTTTGTCTAGGAGTGCGCCGTTTGCCGAGGCATCTAACATCATCCTTGTCGGGGCATTCCTGGCGTTGTAAAACATTGTCACTTGTATCCATAAGGGAAATCCATGCAGCGGACACTTGTGCAATAACTCTCTATAGCGTTCCCATGCCTCGTATATTGGTTCGTCTTCAGCCTGTCGGAAAGAAGTAATTTCATTACGAATTCTATCATATAGATTAGTAGGATTAAAGCGAGTAATGAAATCACGACAAAGTTCACTCCAGGATCCAATAGATCCCGCTGGAATGCTATTCAACCAAGCTTTCGCCCTATCCCTCAGTGAATAGGGGAATAGCTTTAACCGCAAGACATCTTCATGGACTCCTTGGATTTTGAAAGAGTTGCAGATTTCCATGAAAGATTTGAGATGTTGCCTTGCGTCTTCAGTTGCAGACCCACCAAATTGTCCAATTGTATTTAACATGTTGAACATAACAAGTTTAAGTTCAAAATGGGTTGCTTCAATCTCGGGTGTAACGACTCCTGGGTTTAGTCCATTTAAGTCCTCCTCCAAGAAATCTCTGACAGTCAGCTGTCGCGGCCCAGGTGGCGGCGGAAGACCTTCATTGCCGGCAGGTATGTTTTGTCCTGTCTGAACCTCTGTCATGACTCCTCGGATTTGTCTCCTCAACCTTAACCCTGTTCTTTCAATCTCAGGATCTAACTCGTATAAGGGGTTGGTTGGATTGGCCCTGGTCATACACCAACAAAAGTAAAATAAAAATAAAAAGAAAAAGAAACAAGAAAAAAAGGAAAACAGAATTTAGTTGTCAGTCCCCGGCAACGGCGTCAAAAACTTGTCGCGTGTCAAAAGTGCGCGTTCAGTGCAAGCGAACACATCGCAAGTAATAAGTGATAAGTATGTTATCGAGTTATCGTCTCGTCAGGGACTGGTATACTTAATATGCTTCCTTCATCTTCTTGCTCTGTAGAAAGATAAAAACACAAGTGAGTTGATGTGATTTATTTAAACTAAAATAATTGAATAAAAATAAAGAGTCGAAATATTAGAGAGAGAGATGGGCCAGGATCCAGTTGTATTGTATTGTGGACTTGATTGACTTGTCTTTATCCAATGCAATCGTATATCTCTGCCTCAGCAGCACTGCAGTTTACTGCCTGGACAGCGATAACGCTGTCTGCCGCGGCAATCCCCTGCTCGTGGGCAGACTTTACCAAAGTTCGGCAAAGTGTCCTTGAATGACTCCGCTTATCCCTAAGTCAGAGTGCTATTGATGACTAGTCCTTGATGATACCTCCCGGCGTGAACCAATTATACTCACCAACCAATCTCACACTTCTTTTAGCCGCTAAAACTCTTAACCTATCCCTAGGCCGAGTTAGTATTTCGCGACTAAAACACCGTACTTACCCCTTTCGTGAATCTAACTCTCCCGAGCTTAGATAAATGGATTACTCACAAACTTCCCTCCCGGGCTTGAATGCGAGAACAAGGAATAACAAAGGATAAGCAAACCTTGATAATCTTTATTGCATTGAATAAAAGACAACTTACAATCTCCTCTCACAAATACTCCACAACCTTCACCTAAACCCTATGAAGGTTTTAGAACATGATGGAGAGGAAGTAAACAAAAGTAGAAGTCGGCTCTCCCTAGGTATTTCGATAAATCATACATTGGGTGGCTAGGTCTTTATATAGGCTAGACCTAGGGCAAACCTTTCCTAAGTAGAATACAACTTGGAGTAGGGAACAAGTCAAGTACATAATAATATTATATTTCCAAGTTTGAATTCGGCTAAGGGGGCTTTCCCGCGTGGTCTTCCTTTGGGCTTTTCCTTGTGCTAGCCAACTCTGATTCTTGGGCTTCACATCCAAACACGTTCCTTAGATTTTTGTTTTTCCATCGCCTATCACTTTGCTTCCTGTCTTCCTGCTGCTGCTGCCTCGGCATCAGGTCCTGCCTCGGCCTTGTCGCTGCCGCGGCAATGGTTTTCCTGCACAGATATGAAAACGCAGTAAAACGTGCCTTTTTCTATAAATATTATCTATTTAAGTATAACTTCTAAATATATCACATTAAGCACATGCATTGGTTCAAGTGGGTGAATATTTGGTGATAAATGTCGATAAAAGGAGTAAAAAGTGATAGTGTATTGAGCACTTATCACCTATCTTGAGGATGCTTAAAAAATTCCTTGGCATTTTAAGTTTGCTGTTTTTTATAAATAACTTGTGTTATTTTATTTTTATACTTTATTTTATTAAGTTTGTATCGTATTTTTGTAGGTTTATTATCAAGCCATGCAAGGTGAAGGCGGTTAAGGGACCACACAAGAGGATGAAAAACCACAAAACCCTATTTTTTAGGTTTGGGTGGTAAAAAGACAAGAAAGTAGGGAAAATCACCTCCAACCTAAAAATCAGTTTAATGTATCCATAACAATATTCACCATTACAATCATCTCCAACCACCATGGTTGACTGTATCCAACGCACAAAAACTTTTCAACGATTATACATCAGCCAATGATGTTCTCCATCTATGGTCCCGACTAGCTGAGCCCACCTTTGCTCATGCTAGATGGACGAAACTGGATTGCGGTTTCGTTAAGGTTAACACGGATGGCGTCTTTGACCCAATTTTAAAGGGAGCTGCTGCAGGTGTCATCGCTCGGGATTCTTCAGGTTCTGTCCTTGGTGGACACTCTATGCCCATTGCCTTCTGCCCGGATCCGGCTTCTGCCGAAGTTCTTGCCATTCTGGAAGGACTTAATTTTGTTGTTGATAATGGCTGGACTAATGTCATCCTTGAGACCGATTCTGCATCCATCGCCAACAAAGTTAACAACACTCATCATCACGATCTATCCACGGTGCAAACTTTAGTATCTCGAATTCGTTCTACTCTTGGTACTTTACCTGATTGTAAGATTTGTTATGTACCTAGAGAAGCAAATGTTGTAGCCCATGTCCTAGCTACTGGGGCTATGCGTTCTTTTCTATCTTTCTCTTTTGATTGTAACTTTCCCGATTTTATACGGGCTTCTGTAAACTCGGAGAGGTTCTCCTCTTCTTCTCAATAAAACCATGGGTACTCTTTTCCCCATAGGGGCCTTGTCACCTATCGAGGTGACAGGCTATAGGAGTTTTTTAATGAGGCCCCTTCCTTCAAAAAAATTTTTTTAATATTTTTCTCTCTCTACCTTTATCACCTCCATCATTGCACCTTAACCCAACCACACATTTTCCCACACCCCTTACCGTTTCTTTTCCTTTAATTAATTTTTATTCTCTTTTCTCTCTCTTTTATTCAACTTCATATTCTGCATCACCCTCCCCAATCATGAGCCTCTATAACCAAAGCTTCCACCTTTTTCTCACTTTTTATCTTTTTCGAGCTAAAATGGTACGATCGAGACCCCCTAGTTTTGCTCATCCCCCTCCATCCATCTTTGTGGATAATGAAGCTGAAGAAAGATTCAAAAGTTTGGGAAGAAATTCAATGAAGTGGTGCAACAACACCACTGAAAGCGGTTCGCAGCTCATCCAGGCAACGTAAATGCCACCCTCGTCCGAGAATTGTATGCCAATATTCACCACCTAGACAAAAAATCAGTTTATGTAAAAATATTCATTTTTCTAACACTACTATTAACAGGTTCTTCAAGATTCCATAGGAAATAGTTAAGCACACAAAATGGGAAGAAGATGTCGATTTTGAAACCTATGTAGGGTGAAGAAGATGCTGAGACAAATTGGAATGACCAACAAGCCAACATGAGATCGGTAAACCGCGAGCGGTTGTTGACAAAGGTGTGACTATGGAACCATTTCCTACGCCATAAGATCATGCCGAATTCACACCAGAACACGGTCAGCCTAACAAGGATGATGCTACTCCATTCTACCATCTACGGTTGTTAGATTGATGTGGGCAAAATTATTGTCCAAGAAACCCACGTAATTTTGAACCGACCAAGGAGTGCCCCCATCTTCTCAAATCTGATAACTACTCTCTGCTGGAAGAAAAAGACCGTAGAGCTTGAGTATGACGAGATTTTAGGATTTAAGGGCATCACGGTTGAGAAAGTGTCAGCTTTGATGAAAAGTGTAAAAGAACAACTTGAAACTTCCTAGGCAGCAGCTGATCGCGGAAGAGCCACGACAAATTGGGCTGAAGTGGTTGAGTCTTCCCACCTTGTCAAGTGACTTGCAAAATTTCTTTGGGTATATGAAGCAGAGAGATGAGATTATCCAATCCTACTTGACCGAGTTGTTCCCTCACCTGGTTCATGAGGTCCCTTCGTTCCCAGATTCTATCTTGCCAACTACTGAAAATGCCTCAACATTTCCTGCGGATGCACCTGCTGCCCAACAAGATGCTGAATATTTTAATGAGGAAGATGAAACAGTTGATCCTGAACTAGCTGAACTTGCTCAAGAGGCTCAACCCACAAAACCAGAACAAGAACCAGAGAATGCCATGGCATTTTCAAATGAACAAACCCAGTCCCAACAATCTCAGCCTAACATGCTCGTTGAACTAGAGAAAGAGCAGAGCATTATTTTAGCTCTCTTTGAAGAACCTCCACCTAAAGTGACCACACAACCAGAAATGTAACCTAAACCAGTAAGAATTCCCTTACCAGCACGACGGTTAAAACATCGCTTGAAGATATCTAGTGGACGCTAGGCGATCCCACCTCATGCTGTTGTTGAACAATCAAAACCGCTTGATGATGATGTGTCCGATCGAGAACTGAGCCCACCCCCGTTGAAACGAAGAACTACATGCAGCACCACCTTCGTTGCATTACCACCATCGTAAAGCCAAGGTATCTTGCATACAAATCATTGCATTGCATTTAGATTAATTTTCCTTATTTATTTGCATTGAGGACAATGCCTACCTCAAGTTTGGGAGAGGTATTGTTCCCCACTTCATTTTGCATGATAGCCTTAGGTAAAGAAAAATGGCAAGACAAATTAGTAAGTTTTAAGATAGGTTAACTGGAATAAAGTTGACGATGCCCGATGATGATGATATTTTTATATATATGGAAATTGCTTGAAATGAATATATAGGACTTTGGAGTTGGATGGAATCTTCTTTAGGACTTGGTTGTTTATTTTATTGCTACACGAGTGTATGTTCTCCATGCTTAGGAAATTTAGAAAATTTTTATAGAATGGAAGCTTGAATGACCTAGCATATATTAATGGTAATGGACTTAAATTTTGATATAAAACTCCAGTTGATTTAATTAATGAAATTGCGAATAAATGCTTCGACATAACTGTAGAGGGATATTTTGCTATGTCATGGCATTGCCTGGATACCACGTTTCAATTTATGGTAGCAATTTGCATATGAGTTAATGTAAGAGGGACGAGGTGACATTGCACTTTTACCTTGTCATGGCATTGCCTGGATACTGCGTTTCAATAACCGATGGCTATGGCATGAGTAAAAGGTAGTGTGACAAGCTAGCTCCCCTGGTAGCGGTATATGTAAAAAAATAAAATAAAAAAAAAATTTATAGGATTACTGAAGTTGCACTTAAATGAGTAACCATGCTATGTTATGATAGTGGACTTTCTTTAGAATTTTTCTAACTTAACTGAGCATAGATTAGATACACTTATGCACAAAAACATGTAAATGATATTGTCCTAGATTAATATTCTCGAAATATCCACAAGTCTTTTTTGAGGGCTGAAACTTTAAACGTTTGCTAATCTTGATCCTGAACATTGTTATGACATTTTTCTTTGCTAGTTGCTATCCATTGCTTGAGGACAAGCAATATCTTAAGTTTGGGGGTGATAACTCCACAAAAATGCTATATTCAGAGCCTTTTCACTTAAGTTATTGATTGTTTTTAAGTGCATATAGGACCATTTAGATGCATTTAGGATCATGACATTGCATTTGGTGGTTATTTATGCCTAGGGATATTGGGTGCAGTAATAAATGCTATTTTACGGGGAAGGTTGTGTTGTTGGCTGATGTTGTGCAGGTAAAGCAAAGCAGGGGACAATGGAAATTTGTCATGACATTTGCAGAAGGATAGACAAGGAAAATTTCATGAAAAAATGGAAACGTCCAGTGCTGTAGAAATAGATAAAACATGAGAAGATATTTTATGGAGAATTGCCAGCTGGAGCCGTAAGTGAGGATGACTGATTACCACCTTGGAGGAAACCAATTTCACGTGAATGGGTGTACCTTAGGAGGAAATTTTCCTAAAACCTAGGATGTCCCCCCATTATAAATGGAAAAGGTGACCATAAAGAAGAAGAACCTTTTTGTAGAGGAATTTTAGGGAGCAAGAAAGAGCTAGAGGCAGCGGAAAATGCTACCAACTTTTCTTCCCCTCGCCGGTTTTAAAGGATTCCTCCATTGACGAGCTTGAAGGGAGTGGCGTGCTAGGCACCCGAGAGGGGCTAGAACGCTAAAGCTTCTCCATGGTGGTTGAAGATCCAGTGGCAGCGCGCACCAAGTGTGTCTTCCAACCCCTTTGCTTTGTTTCTATTGACAAGTGCATAAAAGTCCTAAATATTATACCATTTTCCACTCGATTATTGCTTGTAAAGGACAAAATTAATGACAATTAAGGATAATTCTGCATATTTTCCATATTCTAACATCCATGCACTTAATTCATCATTTTATTTATTATTTGATATAAAACAGGTATGGTTAATGGTTTTCTTTCTTAAACAAGAAATAACCATACATGTACGACCAGATAGAAAAATGGATACTGGAACAGGAGCTGAAATGCAAGGATGCATCCGCCACAACAGCATATCGCCTGGAGCGGCAACAGAGAAAAGAAGACAATTGGTGTTTGATAGATGAAGAATAATATGATGAATCTAGTGGACACTATGCGAGACAAAACAGAAGAGAAGAAATAGAGTCAAGCCATGGTCAAAGCCGAAGCAAAAATTAAGGAGTTAAATTAGGAAATAGAATAAAAGAGTTGTAATTCAATAAGGACATATATTCTTTTCCTTTTAGAACTCTTATGTTTATGGAAGTCTTTAACCTAGGGTTGGCCTATATAAAGCAAACCCTTAAGGCTAGGAAGACAAGTCGGTTCTCATATACAAAACCCTAGCCGTCGACAAAACCTATCATTTTCTAATCTCCATCAAGGCTTGGCTACTTTGTGGAGTAGTTGGGGAAAAAAGTTGTATTTTATTTGAGAGTTATTAATGCAATCTTTATTTTCATAGTTTATTCTCTCTTGGTTTTTACTCTTTTTCACTTACGAGCTCAAAAGATAAGTTTGTGAAGAAAAATCTATTTGTCTAATATCTAGAGAGTTAGGCTCACGAAACGAGAGAATACGGTCTTTTCTCATAGGCATCGACTAAACCACAAGGGTTTCAACGACTAAAACGAAGTATACAATCGATTAATATTCATCCTTGATTCACGGCAGGAGGTATTATCAAGACGTGGGTTTCAATAGTTTTCCTCGCTTAGGTATAAGGAGGAACAATTTCGGATGCTCTATCGAACTATGGAAAGTTGAGTTGTCGATAAGGCATAACCCCGCAGAGGCAGTTGAGGCGACCCTTCGAGCGACCCGCCGCGGCGGCAATTCAACCACATGCGTTAATAACTGGATAATAAATGCTACTGGATTCCCCTCTACAAAGCAAACTGCCTAGCCTTACTTATTTCATTTATTATTCCTCTTAATTATTTAGCTTTTTTTTTATTTTCAATTAATTCGTCATCACCCAAAATTACTTGTGTCTTTACTTTTAAAAGTGCAGATTTATTGTGCAGTATAGGTTCCCAGTCCCTGAGGGGTCGATATCTTAAATACTATTTGGAAAAAGGTGAAAGAATTCAAGGACTCTAAGCCTGTCACCAAGTTTGGCGTCATTGTCGGGGAATGACATTCCAACCTTCCCGCATATTATCTTTGCACCCTTTTTCTTTTCTTTTCTTTTCTTTTCTTTTCTTTTTTGTTTTTTTTCTTTTAAATCGATATAATCTAGGTTGTTCTGTTGTATGACCAGGGCTAATCCGTCAGCAGACGAATATCCTTTTGATCTGAAATTGAGAGAACCGCAAGAAGTCTTCGACAAAGGATACGAGAGAGGATGAACTAGGAACCTAGCCAGTAGGGGAACAATGCTGGCATGAATGCCGCCGAGGCAGCAAATCCTATTGCCTTTGCAGTAGTCGACCCTGATAATCTCCCTCGTCAGGAACGATTCCTTACTTTTGTGACTACTTAGAGGAGGGTCAACTAACGAAGATGCTCAACATTTTGTGTTAAAATTGGTAATTTTCTACATGAACAATACCTTAGGACAATTTGAAGGGTCAACTAACGAAGATGCTTGACATCATCTAAAGTCTTTTTTTAGAAATTTGTAACTCTTTCAAGCTCTCCGGAGTCTCCGCTGATGTTTTAAAATTGAAGTTATTCCCCTATTCACTGAGGGATAGGGTGAAATCTTAGTTAAATAACCTCCGCCGGGATCACTTAACTCATGGACAGAGTTGTGTCGAAGCTTCCTTTCCCGCTTCAGCTACACCAACATGACAGACAAGCTGAGAAACGATATTACATCTTTCAGGCAAGACGATGAAGAATCCATGTATGAGGCATGGGAGAGATATAGAGAATTGTATAGAAAATGCCAAATGCACGGATTACCAGAATGGACTCAAGTATCCATATTCTATAATGCGATGAACATACCCACTAGAATGATGCTTGATGCATCATCTAATGTCACACTATTGGACCGACCACCTCTTGAACGCTTGAAGATTTTGGGCAGACTCGCAATGAATGACTACCAACACCCGACCACAAGAAGAGGAGTAACAAGGCGAGGTATGGAGAAATTAGACTCTTCAGATTCTATATTAGCACAACTGTAAGCTTTGACAAACATGGTTAAGTATCTGTAAAAGCCTAGCCACGTTCGAGGGGTAATAGCAATCACTATTTTCTGTAAAACATGTGGTGACAATAATAACTCGAACGAGTGTGCACACAATCCAGAATCAAGCTTCTATGTTGGAAATTACAATAGGAACAATATTTCCAACACTTATAATCCAACATGGAGGATGATAAGTCCTCAAAAGACTATCACTTTTACACCTTTCATGGACAATAATTACTTAATCTACACCTACTTGGGCTAGTGCATGAGCTTAACATGTGAATTTTGAATACTTTGCTTTCATGAAAAATAAGGATGATATTTATAGTAAATATAAGCTTTAATGCATCTTTGTGCATTTGTAGGTAAATCTGGACCCTGATCGAACCAGCCACAGATGGAAGCTTCTACAGATGGAAGCTGAGCAAACTCAAAGAAAGACCTCCGCCGGGGCAGTAGATGCATCCTGCCGAGGCGGGGAATTCCATAACACCAAAAGTCAAAATGGTGATCGATTTGAAGAGCATAAAAAGTTGGATTTTTCTAAAGACTTTGCGCAGCAATTGGAGTTCGAGAATACGGTGTAAAGATGGAAAGAATCAAATTAAAGAAATTCACCTTCTTAAGGAAGGAAACATCCAAACAAACTCTATTTCTTCTCCAAGTCTGATGTTGCCCTAATTTTAGCCTATATAAAGGATGTGTCGCTCAAGAAAGAGAGACACAACGAGAGAGAGAGAGTTCACCATATATATTAGAGTTTTCTTTATTTTCATTATTTTCTAAATTCTCTTAGGGTTTAGGTGAAAGTTGTCGAGTATTTGTGAGAGACAATTGTGTTTTGTTTTCTTGTTTCATGCAATAAAATATCAAGGTTTGCTTATTCTTTGCCATTCATTGTTATTGCATTCAAGCTCGGGAGAGAAGTTTGTGAGAGATTTATTTATCTAATATCGGGAGAGTTAGATTCACGAAAGGAATAAGTACGGTATTTTTCTAGTTGGAAAATACTAACTCGACCTAGGGATAGTTTAGAGTTTCAGCGGCTAAAAGAAGTGTGAGATTGGTTGGTGGTTATAATTGATTCACGCCGGGAGGTATCATCAAGGACTAGTCATCAACAGTACTTCGACTTAGGGATAAGCGGAGTCATTAAAGAACACTTTGCCGAACCTTGAAGAAGTCCACCAAAGAGCAAGGGATTGTCACGGCGGACATACCCTTCACTGTCGAGGTAGTAGTACTGCAGTACTGCCGAGGCAATGTTGTGTAATTGCATTACACAGAAACAAGCCAATTGAATCCATAATACAACTCAACTGGATCCTACCCATTCTCTCAATCTGATTCTATTTCCATTCTCTGTTTTTTTTTAATTATTCAAGTTGTTTTCATTTAATTCAAGACAACCAAATTAATCTGTGTTTTTACATTATTTCTTTTGCAGAGCGAGAAGAGTAAAGGAAACATATTAAGTATACCAATCCCTATGGAGATGATACTCGATATTCATCACTTTATTACTTGTGACGTGTTCACTTGCACAAATTACGCAACCCTTTTTACAAGCAACAAGTTTTTGGCGCCTTGCCGGGGATTGGCAACTAAACTTTTGTTATCTTTATTTTCTCACATTTTAAGTAAGGTTTATTAAATTTCGGTTTTTACTGGTGTATGACCAGGGCAAACCCAGACAATCCTGTGTACGAGTTAGATCCAGAGATTGAACGCACGTGCCAAAGGCTGAGAAGACAAATCCTAGTAGTTATGGTAGATCACCCGGTAGAGCAGATGTAACCCCCTTAGCCCGGCGTAGACGGAAACAGCACTAACGGGTTACACGGGGAATATCGAACCAAACCCGCGAAGGTCCAATTCGATAAACAACCCTGAAAACCGATATACTTTTTTTTTTCTTAACTAGATGCATAATTAAATTCCTATGTGTGTTGAGGTCATGCATAAGGAAACATTCGATTCACAATTGATCATTCAACTCGCATATAAAACATAAGGACCAAAACGCAAATAACTTTAATTCCTATAATAAACCGAAAATTCAATCTACCATAATTCAATTAAACATGCATAGCATACTCACAATAAAATTCAGATCAATCGGAGCATTATAGCATCATCAATTTCATGTTCAATGATTAGGGACCTAGTTGTAAAGCTCACAAAGCATAGGAACTATAACCAACGTTAATTAACCAATACGAAACTAAGTTGACATCATGCATCACAGTGATATTACATCTTAGAATATTATTCTTTGCATCTATACTCGATTGCGGAAGTATATTCGACTTAGTACAAGCTTCCAACACTTTAAATTCTTCCTTTTTGGTCATGGGTATCGATACCTTTGGTATCAGTATCGATACCTTGACGATGGCTAGCCAATAATCCATTCGAAGGCCTATGGTATCAATACCATCTTGGATGGTATCGATACTCCAGAGTCTAGTGGCATAAATGCATCGAACCATGCTTCGGTACTAGCCCCAAAATAAGCCTTGGGTATCGATACCCTCACTAGAGGTATCGATACCCCCTGTGCAATTAAAAAAAGCCGAACATTTTAAAAGAGTTCCATCCACTTAAACACAACCATTAGTCATCCTAAGCTACATGCATGATACCCAAGCATAATGAGCAATTTAAAGCACTCAATTTCCAACATCAAAGACCCCAATCTATAGGCATGCTTTCTATGTTATGATTAAAAACAAGAGACATACATGCATGGACATACTTCAAACAATCCAAAACATTACCACAATCCATCAAACAACAACCAAAGCTAAATAAGGTCTTATTACAAGTCATTAACCAAAGCAAAACACACTCTCATAAGGGATAGGTTTACACATTGTCGAGCCCCTATTTATTTGCCAAATCATACAAAAAATGTGAGGTATTTTCCCCTTGGTCCTCTTGCTCCAAATGCAGCCCCAAATGTCTCTATTTTTGTGCAAAGATGAAAAGAGAGCTTAAGCAAAACATTCTTAGTGAGGAAGCTCTAAACAAGATCATCAATGCATCAAATTAAAACCATATTTAAATCATAGTTTGTAATGCTTTCCTTAACATCAAACATGCTTGTATTACCAAAACATTTCCTTGAGTATGCATAACAAAATCAAATCATTTCATAAATGATGCACATAACTCCAAATCATTTCATGTATGCATATTGGCTTTCTAGTGATCACTTGTTATGAACCTTAAGTTCACCGAATACGCGGATCCATTGTTTTAGAGACCTTTGGTCTCGTCATGACACAAAGTCACCATAGACATGATACGAAGTCACCATTGACATGACACGAAGTCACCATTGACATGACACGAAGTCACCGTTGACATGACACAAAGTCACCATTATCAAGCTCTACCACGCACGGTTGGACACAAAGTCACCGTTGTTACGTGTAGGCATTTTTTCCCTTTATTTTCATAATATTTATAGTGCACTCAATCCTAATGACATGTCATTTGTATTAGAATCTAAAGTTAGTGTCACTAAGCCAATATCAATTCCAAATATGCATGTTAATTTGCTGCTCATAATGCATCCATAATGTGTTCAATAAATGAACTGAAAGTCATGCCCAATGGCACCATCAAATGTAAGGAAAATAACCACATATTATTTCAATTCAGTTCCATGCTTCCATAAATCATGAATGCTTTTTTAAACCATGCATTTTCAGCAATTAATACATGCATACATCATTTCAAAATTCATGATTATGCATTTCCAAAATCTCCTTGAATCATCATCATAAATACCATTATCGGAAATAGCTGAAACTTACAATAATGCATCAAAATCATTTACTTTACTTACTCTTGAACTATGGAAAGTTTTCACACTATTCCATAGTCCCCAAAACAGAACCGAATCTTTGCGAAACACTTTTAACCCGAAATCACTCACCGACAAGCGAAACAAGCCCTCGCCGACGCTCCGACGGCAACGCCAATGCACCAGTCACTTATGAACCTTGTTGCACTTCTTCTACAACATCAAAAACAGAGCATATGCACATCATAACATGCTCAAAACAGCAGCCACATTAAACCTCCACAAAACTATCGAAAACCTTGCCGAAAAGACCGAAAACTAAGTCAAAACTTATCCGAAACAACATCAGCCCTTAACCTTATGAATCTAACATCTAATCCACATCAATTATGAAAAAAAACACTTCCAAACCATCCTTATACCTCCAGAAAAAGCAGAACACTTAAAACAACCCCTAAAACAACCGAAAACCACCTTAAAACACCACCAATTATATTATTTCGGGATTAATTTGATGTTAACTCATTTCAAGACTCAATCAATCATTTAATTGACCTAATATCATAATTAAATCATCCTAATTCCAGCATGAATTGATATCTAAAAAGATTTCACAAAAACTATCATAAAACTCATAGATCTTGAATTAGAAACACAAAATTAAATATCACTTGTTGATGAGCAAGCCAATACTTGGGAATTTCAATAAAGAACCTTAGAAAAAAGATGAGAAACCAAAATTTTACCTTAGAGATTAGATCCACCAAAAGATGAGAAATCCTCCCTTGATTTCCTTGAAAATGGATGTTTATTTTGCAAAATTGATGAGTAAGTTTTATAGAGAATGAAAAGATGAGTAAAATGAATTAAATCTTGTTGAAAATGAAGAAGAAATCAGCAAGTAATTGAAGAAATTTAGAGAAGAAGATGGAGAGAAAATGGAGAAAAAATTTGGGACAAAAGATGAGAAAATGGGAAGTTACAAAAGAAAATGAAAATAACCTTTTTATTAAAACTAATTAAAACATATTTGGTGGATAATCTTTAATTAAAAATAAATTGGGTTAATGGCCCTCTAAGGATTCTAAGTATTGCTTAATTTCCAATTTAGTCACTAAAATTCTTAATTTCCGAAAATTACCAATTAAACCCCTAAACTTTTCCAAAAATTACAATTTAGTCACTAGTACAAAATTAAGCCTAATTAAAAATCAAATTAATGCTCAATAATATTCCTTTAACTTTAAAACACCATTTTAATATTTTTAAACCTTTCCGCAAAATTATTACTTGTCCGATTGAATTATTATTATTTTAATTTTTCCGGAATTAATGAACCGAGGAATCCGATTCGACTAAAACCGAATCCTCCAAACCAACACTCAAACTAATAACCCCAAAACCGAGATGTTACAACTCTCCCCCTCTTAAGAAAATTTCGTCCTCGAAATTCTTACCTGAAGCAAACAAGTGAGGAAACTGCTCTTCCATACTTTTCCTTGTCTCCCAAGTTGCCTCTTCAACACCTCGGTGTCTCCAAAGCACTTTAACCAAATCTATGGTCTTCCCTCGAAGAACCTTTGTATCTACATCCAAAATCTTCACCAGTTCTTCCTCATAGCTCATATCCGCTATTAACTCAATATCCTCAACTGGAACAACATGAGAAGCATCGATACATGAAAAACATCATGCATCCTACTCAACTCCTCTGGAAACCTCAACCGATAAGCAACAGGACCAACACGCTCCAACACCTCATACGGTCCAATAAAACGAGGACTCAACTTACCCTTACGTCAAATCTCATCACTTTCTTCCACGGTGAAACTTGTAGAAACACCTTATCTCCGACATTATACTCCACCTCCCTACGCTTCAAATCGGCATAAGACTTCTGTCTATCTGAGGCCTCCTTCAGTTTAGCACAAATAAGCTTAACCTTCTCATTTGTATCTTTCAACACTTGCGGTAAAGAAACATACTTCTGTCCAGCTTCCTTCCAACACAAAGGTGTACGACACCTACGCCCATATAACGCCTCAAACGGTGCCATCTGTATGCTTGCCTGATAACTATTATTGTAAGCAAACTCCACCAAAGGCAACTGCTTCTCCCATGAACCTTGAAACTCAATGATGCAACATCTCAACATATCCTCCAGAGTCTGAATAACACGTTCAGACTGGCCATCCGTCTGTGGATGATAAGATGTACTAAAGCTAAGCCTCGTACCCAAAGCAACTTGTAAACCCTTCCAAAACTTAGAAGTAAAACGCGGATCTCTATCATATATGATCGACTTAGGCACACCATACAACTTCACCACCTCAGAAACATACAACCCCGCTAACTTATCCATAGAATACTTCGTATGCACGACAAGAAAATGTGCACACTTCGTAAACCTGTCAACAATCACCCATATAGAATCCTTTTTGGACGGCGTTAAAGGTAACCCCGTCACAAAATTCGTAATCACTCTCTCCCACTTCCACTCCTGAACTTGAACCGGTTGCAACAAGCCTGCAGGGAACTGATGTTCAGCTTTTACCCGCTGACACACCATACACCGCGACACAAACTCCGCCACATCTTTCTTCAAACCAACCCAAAAGTACACATTTTTGAGATCCCTATACATCTTCACACTACCCGGATGCATAGCGAACGGACTAGTATGAGCTTCTACCAAAATAGCTTGCCTTAACTCAACATCATCCGGCACCACAATCCGACCTCTAAAACACAACACCTCATCATCGTCAAAATGATATTCGGTCGGTCTGCCTTCAGCAATATCCTCCATAAAAGGCACCAAAGCCTCATCCTCTAACTGTTTTACCTTTATCATCTCAACTAAGATAGGTTTTACTTGCAACTCCGCCACTAAACCACCTTTCCTTGAAATACTCAACTTAGCAAACATCGCCCTCAACTCAACCGCCGCCTTATGGCTCAAAGCATCAGCTACCAAAATACCTTTTCCCGGATGATACTCAATAGACATCATAATCCTTAAGCAACTCCATTCATCGTCGTTGCCTAAGATTTAGATACTTTTGTGACATGAGATACTTCAAACTCTTTTGATCCGTGTATATAGTACACTTTTCACCATACAAATAATGTCTCCATATCTTCAAAGCAAACACTACCGCCGCAAGCTCCAAATCATGCGTCGGATAATTCTTTTCATGCACCCTTAACTGTCTAGAAGCATAAGCCACAACATTCCCTTCTTGCATCAGCATACACCCGAGACCAACATAAGATGCATCATTATAAACCACAAAATCCTTACCGGACTCGGGTTGAACCAACACCGGAGCACTAGTAAACACCTCTTTTAACTTCTCAAAACTCTTTTGTTGACTTTCTTTCCACTCAAAAGGAACCTTCTTCTGCAAAAGCTTGGTCATAGGAGCAGCAGTGCTTGAAAACCCCTCAACAAACCTACGATAATAACACGCCAAACCTAGAAAACTCCGAACCTCCGACACCGAATTTGGTTGCTTCTAACCCATATCAGCCTCTATCTTCTTCGGATCAACACTAATACCCTTTTCTGACACAACATGACCAAGAAATACCACTTCCTTTAACCAAAACTCACACTTACTCAACTTAGCATACAACTTGTTCTCCTTCAGCGCTTGCAACACTATCCGCAAATGCCGATCATGATCTTCCTCAGTACGTGAATACACAAGGATATCATCTATGAATACCACCACAAATTGATACAAGTATTCATGAAATACTTGGTTCATCATATCCATAAAAGTAGCAGGGGCATTTGTCAACCCAAACGGCATGACCAAAAACTCATAATGTCTATACCTTGTCCGAAACGCTGTTTTCAACAGATCCTCCTCTTTCACTTTCAACTGGTAATACCCCGACCTCAAATCAATCTTCGAGAACACACTTGCTCCTCGAAATTGATCAAACAGATCGTCAATCCTCGAAAAATGATACTTATTCTTCACGGTCAACTTATTCAATTGTCGATCATCAATGCACATCCTCATAGTGCCATCCTTTTTCTTCACAAACAACACTGATGCACCCCAAGGTGATACGCTCGGTCGAATGAAACCTCTGTCAAGCAACTCTTGCAACTGCATCTTCAACTCCTTTAACTCCTTAGGTGCCATGCGATAAGGAGCAATGGACACCGGATTAGTACCAGTATAAGTCTCGATACTAAACTCCACATCACGATTGGGAGGTAATCCTGGCAACTCCTCAGGAAATACTTCTGAAAAATCGAGCCCTGTTCGAATGTCCTGCACTCGAACACCTTCTATTCCTGGAATTATCACATAGGCTAGATATGCCATACCACCATGTTGCAACATATTTGCCTCTTGTAAAGCCGAAACCACATTGGACAAGAATCCTGTATACTCACTCTTCACCACAACCTCACTACCATCCAACAACCTCAAGGTAACTGATAAGTGCTCAACTCACTATCACTTTTTACATCTTTTCTGGGCATTAAGCATCTAAATTTACACCCACTCGGACCAATGCATATACTTAATATGATATATTTAGAAGTTATGCTTATAAAGACGATATTTACAGAAAAGGCAAGTTTTACTGCATTTTTACATCTGTGCAGGATAAACTATTGCCGCGGCAGTAACATGGCCGAGGCAGGACTTGATGCCGAGGCAGCAACAGAAAGAAAGGAAGCGATATTGTATGCGATTGGAAGAGAAAAATACAAGGGACGTTTCTGGACATGCAGAACATGGATCGGAGCTGGTTAGCACGAGGAAAAGCCCAAGACAAGGCCACGCGAGAAAGCTTCTTAGTTGAAATAAACTTTGAAATATTTTATTTATGTACATGACTTGTTCCCTACTCCAAGTTATATTCTACTTAGGAAAGGTTTGCCCTAGGCCAAGCCTATATAAGACCTAGCCGTCTAAGGGAATAGGAGAGTCGATTCTTAGAGAGTTCACCCTAAGACGCATTGTTTTCTTTCTCTCAAATTATGTTCTAAGTTTTCTTAGGGTTTAGGTGAAGGTTGTCGAGTACTTGTGAGAGGAGATTGTACTTTGTTCTTTGTTTCAATGCAATAAAACTATCATGGTTTGCTTATCCTTTGCCATTCTTTGTTCTTGCATTCAAGCTCGGGAGAGAAGTTTGTAAGTAATCTATTTATCTAGACTCGGGAGAGTTAGATTCACGAAAGGGATAAGTACGGTGTTTCAATCGCGAAATACTAACTCGGCCTAGGGATAGGTTAAGAGTTTCAGCAGCTAAAAGAAGTGTGAGATTGGTTGGTGGGTATAATTGATTCACGCCGGGAGGTATCATCAAGGACTAGTCATCAACAGTACTTCGACTTAGGGATAAGCGGAGTCATCTAAGGACACTTTGCTGAACTTTGATAAAGTCCACCCAAGAGCAAGGGATTGCCGCGGCGAACAAGTATCGTTGCTGCCAAGGTAGTAATCTGCAGTACTGTCGAGGTAGTGATATACAATTGCATTGGACAGAGACAAGTCAATCAAATCCACAATACAACGCAACTGGATCCTGCCCTCTCTCTATTAATCAGATCTCATCCTTATTCTTAGTTTTCTTTATTTCAATTTATTTAGTTTCATCAAAACCAAATTTACTTGTGTCTTTATTTTATTTCTTTTTACAGAGCAAGAAGACGAAGGCGGCATATTAAGTAGATCAATCCTTGTGGAGACGATACACGATTATACTAATCACTTTATTACTTGCGATGTGTCCACTTGCACTAATTGCGCACTTTTGACACGCAACAAGTTTTTGGCGCCGTTGTCGGGGATTAGCAACTAAATTTTGTTTTCTTTATTTTCTTGCTTTTTAATTTTTTTAATTTGTATTTTACTTTGGTTTTTCTTGGTGTATGACCAGGACCAACCCAACCAATCCTTTGTACGAATTAGACCCAGAGATCGAACGTACACGACAAAGGTTGAGGAGAAAAATACAAGAAGCTATGGCAGATCATCCGGCAGGACAAAACTTACCTGCCGGCAACGGTGGTCTTCCGCCGTCACTAGGGCCACGACAGCTCATAGTCAGAGACTTCCTGGAAGAGGATTTAAATGGGTTAAACCCAGGAGTCGTTACACCGGAGATAGAAGCAGCCCACTTTGAGCTAAAACCTGTCATGTTCAATATGCTTAACACTATTGGACAGTTTGGTGGGTCTATCACTAAAGATGCCAGGCAGCACCTCAAGTCATTCATGGAGATATACAATTCCTTCAAAATTCAAGGAGTCCATGAAGATGTCTTCAGATTAAAATTATTCCCCTATTCACTGAGAGATAGGGCCAAAGCCTGGTTAAATAGCATTCTAGCAGGATCAATAAGATCTTGGAGTGAATTATGCTGAGAATTCATTACACGTTTTAATCCTACAAATTTATATGATCGAATTCGTAATGAAATCACTTCTTTTCGACAGGCAGATGATGAACCTATGTACGAGGCATGAGAGCGCTACAGAGAATTATTGCACAAGTGTCCTTTGCATGGATTTCCCCTATGGACACAAGTCACCATGTTCAACAAATGCCCCCAATGCCCCGACAAGGATGATGTTAGCTGCCTCGGCAAATGGAACACTCCTTCATAAAGCACTTGAGGAAGCTATTGAGATTCTAAACAAACTCGCAAAGAATGATTTTCAATTCCCTACATCTAGGCGAGGAGGAGTAAGACGCCAAGCCACAGTGAATGAGTTAGACACATCAAATTTAGTGGCAGCACAATTGGCCTCTCTTACCAAGATGGTGCAAAATTTGCAACTACAACAAAATACCCGTGAGGTTAAGGCCATTGATTCTTTTTGCGATTTATGTGGAGGTAACCACAATTATTCTGACTGTATGAATAAAGAATCCAGCCTATATGTTGGAAACTATAACCGAAACAATATGATGTCCAACACATACAACCCCTCATGGAAGAGGCATCCAAACTTATCATGGAGTAATCCTAACAATGCCTTAAATCCAACCACCCAACCCCCAGGATTCTAACAACCAATGCAACATCTGTCGCAGCAGCAGGTCTAATAGCCAATGCTGTAGCAGCAGATGCAGCAGCAGTCTGTAAGTTCCTTGGAAAATTCTCTAAAAGCATTCATGATGAAAACTGAGTCATATATGGCAAAGAATAACAACTTTATCAAAAGAACAGATGCGTTTATAAATAGAACTGAGATGAGGTTGCAGAACCAAGAGGCTGCAATTAAGGCATTGGAAACTCAGGTTGGACAGTTTGCTCAAAATATAAACACTAGACCACAAGGAGGACTACCTAGCAATACTGAAGTTGCTAAGGTAATAGGCCATGAAAAGTGTAAATCAATAACTACTAGGAGTGGTCTACAGTTGAAGGAAAAGATAGAAATTTCAGCAAGCCAAGTTCCATCAATAGAACCCACAAAAGAGGATTTAGACGCTGAACAAACTGATCCTAATAACACTGCCCCAGCAGAGAACTCAGCAGCTCCTGAACAATCTGCCGAGACAGCAACAACCCTAGTGGTGCCAGGTATTAAGTTCCAAACTAAAGAAACCCTGGATGAGATGAGACCACCACCACCCTTCCCACAAAGGTTGAAGAAGCAAAAAAAGGACCATCAATTCAAGAAATTTCTTGATATTTTAAAGCAAGTCCACATCAACTTACCTTTCGTAGAGGCAATTGAACAAATGCCTAATTATGCTAAATTCTTGAAAGACATTGTGTCTAAGAGAAAAAGATTAGGTGAGTTCAAAATTGTGGCTGCTACTGAAGGATGCATGGCAATGCTACACAATCGCATGCCACCAAAATTGAAGGATCCTGGATGCTTTATCATACCTTGTGCAATAGGTAATAACTATGAAGGTAAGGCCCTATGCGACCTTGGAGCAAGCATCAACTTAATGCCCAAATCTGTTTTTCAAAAGCTTGGAATAGGAAGGGCAAAACCTACAATAGTTATGCTCCAACTTGCGGATCGATCATATGTGCAACCCGAAGGCAAAATCGAGGACATACTGGTAAGAGTTGACAAATTTATTTTTCCCGCTGATTTTCTTGTCCTTGATTGTGAAGCAGATGATAATGCACCAATCATTCTTGGGAGACCTTTCCTTGCCACTGGACGAACACTAATTGATGTGGAAAAAGGAGAGTTGACAATAAGAATTAATGATCAACAAGTCAAATTAAATGTTTTCCAAATTATGAAAAGATATGACAAGCCGGAAGAAGAATGTCAGATGCTGTACAATACAGATGCAATTAGTGTAATACCTTGTCTCAGCAACCACTGCCTAGGCAGTAATCTTAACGACACACCACAAGTCTACCTCGGCATTGATACGGAAGACTGTTACATCAGAACTTTGGACAGTGTTGAAACAGCAGAGAATGAGGAAGCTAACTGGACAACACACCTTCCAGGTAAGTACTTCGAACCTTTAGATTACCCAGGTAAGAATGAAAAATCTGTAAGTAATGAACCACTGGTCACGGAATTAAAACCCTTACCTGAAAAACTAAAATATGCTTATTTGGGAGACAAGCACACAATGCCTGTAATTATTTCTTCTAAGTTGCTACCAAAACAGGAACAAACACTGATAGAGATGCTGCGGCAGCACAAAAAGGCAATTGGGTGGTCAATTGATGATTTGAAGGGAATAAGCCCAACAGTATATATGCATAAAATCCTTTTAGAGGAAGACCATAAACCCACTGTTGAGGCTCAAAGGAGACTTAACCACGCTATGAAGGAGGTAGTACGTAAGGAAATAATCAAGTGGCTTGATGCAGGAATTATCTATCCTATCTCTGACAGTGCATGGATAAGTCCGGTACAATGTGTACCTAAGAAAGGTGGTATGACTGTCATAACCAACAAGAACAATGAACTAATCCCAACCAGGGCTATGACCGGTTGGAGGGTTTGTATGGATTATCGCAAGTTGAATAAGGCAACAAAAAAGGATCATTTTCCTTTACCATTTATTGATGAAATGATGGATAGACTTGTTGGTAAACCTTATTAATGTTTTCTTGATGGTTATTCAGGATACAATCAAATTGCCATTGATCCAGAAGACAAGGCAAAAACTACCTTCACCTGCCCATATGGGACATATGCATTTAGAAGGATGTCGTTCGGCCTTTGCAATGCCCCGACAACCTTTCAGAGATGCATGATGGCAATTTTTCTAACATGATAGAGGACTTCCTAGAGATATTCATGGATGATTTTTCAGTCTTTGGAGATAGCTTTGATCACTGCCTTAGCAATCTAGAAAAAGTGCTGCAAAGATGTGAGGAATCTAATCTAGTCCTAAACTGGGAAAAATGCCACTTTATGGTAAATGAAGGCATAGTATTGGGCCATAAAATATCATCACAAGGAATCGAATTTGATAAAGCCAAGATTGATGTGATAAAGAATTTACCTCCACCAATTTCTTTGAAAGGAGTTCGAAGCTTCTTGGGCCATACAGGTTTTTATAGAAGGTTTATTTCTAATTTTTCCAAAATTTCTAAACGTCTTTGTAACTTGCTTGAACAAGATAGAAACTTCGAATTCAATGAGGAATGCACTGAAGCATTCGAAGCTCTCAAGGAGAAGCTGATCACTACACCGATAGTGATCCCACCAGATTGGTCCCTACCATTTGAATTGATGTGTGACGCAAGTGATCATGCTGTTAGGGCAGCACTTGGGCAGAGAAAGAACAACCTGTTCCATGTGATCTACTATGCTAGTAAAATGCTTAATAATGCCCAAATCAATTACACCACAATAGAAAAAGAATTACTGGCAGTAGTATTTGCTTTTGAAAAATTCCGATCATATCTTATCGAAACAAAGGTTACTGTCCACACTGACCATTCGACAATTAAGTACCTATTCTCAAAGAAGGATGCCAAGCCTAGACTGATTAGATAGATCCTTCTTTTACAAGAATTTGATGTGGAAATCAAAGATAAAAGAGGTACAAAAAATCAGGTAGCCGATCACCTCTCCAGATTGGAGAACAAAGAAAATAACAACTCACCTGAAGAGACACAAGATGCATTCCCAGATGAACAAATATTGCATATTGCGATAACTGCAAGAGACACTGCCGAGACAGAGACCACAGCCACATACAACTGTGCTGCCGAGGCATTATCTGAATACATCTCCGTAAAATTAACAGAAGACCTTGCTGCAGTAACAACCACCCCCTGGTATGCTAATCTTGTTAATTATTTAGCTAGTGGTATTATCCCTTATAACCTTAACTATAACAAAAAGAAGAGGGTTCAGCATAATGCAAAGCATTATTTCTGGGACGACCCTCTTCTGTTTAAACATTGTGCAGATCAGGTTATAAGAAAATGTGTCCCAGAAGAAGAACAGAAAGCAGTACTCCAGCAATGTCATGATTCACCTTCCGGTGGGAATTTTGGAGGAAATAGAACAGCAGCAAAAGTGCTCCAATCAGGCCTCTATTGGCCCACACTCTACAAAGATGCCCACGACTATTACAAAAACTGTGACCGATGCCAACGCACGGGCAATATCTCGAGACGGCATGAGATGCCATTATAACCCATATTGGAAGTAGAACTGTTTGATGTTTGGGGTATAGATTTCATGGGACCATTCCCATCATCCCAAGGAAATCTCTACATCTTAGTAGCAGTGGATTACGTATCAAAGTGGGTCGAAGCAATTGCCACACCTCACAATGATTCCAAGACAGTTCAAAAATTTCTCAAAAAAAATATTTTTACAAGATTTGGAATCCCTAGAGCAATAATAAGTGATGAAGGTAAACACTCTGATAACAGACTCATTGCCGCGGCACTAAAGAAACTCGGCATCACCCACAGACTTGCTACGACCTACCACCCACAGACAAATGGTCAAGTTGAAATATCAAACAAGGAATTAAAACAGATCCTTGAAAAAGTGGTAAATCCATCTCGAAAGGATTGGTCTTATCGTCTAGACGATGCTTTATGGGCCTATAGGACAACCTTCAAAATCCCATTGGGAACATCTCCATATATGCTTGTATTTGGGAAAGCTTGCCACTTAACTGTAGAAATTGAGCATAAAGCCTATTGGGCAGTAAAGAATTTAAACATGGATTGGGAAAAAGCTGGCCAGAAAAAACTGCTAGACCTTAATTAGATAGAAGAATTCCGAACAGCTGCCTATGAGAATGCCAAGATCTATAAAGAGAAAACTAAAAGTTGGCATGACCGTAGGTTACTGCCTAGGCAGTTCCTTCCGGGGCAGCATGTTCTCCTTTTCAACTCCAGGCTCAAACTGTTTCCAGGAAAACTCAAATCCAGATGGTCAGGCCCATTTGAAGTTGTTCGAGTTTACCCACATGGAGCAGTAACGATCAAATCACTAAAGGATGGGCATGAATTCAAAGTGAATGGCCAACGTTTGAAGCACTATTCTGGGCCACATGACATAAAGACTATGGAGACCATCACCTTAGGAGATGCACTTGCAGGCACTCCTATTGAGACTTAATGCCTCGATCTTCCATTTTATTTTACCGCAATTTTTATGAATAGTTTTAAATTTCACTTTTATTTTAGGGTATTTAATACTTTCTTGTTGATTATATTTTGTTTTTGACAATAAGCACGGAAACAAAGTGGACGCTCCATGGCAACGGACACCACCAACAAGAGTCCAACCGTCCCGGCAAGCAAAAACTCAGCCATCACCCTCACCCAGAACGAAGCAATCAGCAGCACAACCCCGAAGAAAAATTGTTACAAGCAGCTCTTCGGAGTCCCTTTAAATTTTTTATATTCAATATTATTTGTTGTTTGTTTCCTTATATGTTGCTTCTTTCCTTTCATATTATTGTTGCCCTCTATTTCCATCTAATATAAAGCATTGAGGATAATGCTTGGTTCGAGTTTGGGGGTGTCGAGCCACTGCCGAGGCCTTGCCAAGAAAAGGGAGTATTTAAGTGAATCTTTTTTAAAATTTTTTATGCTCACCGCCTTACTTGAATCAATTGCCTATACTTTTGCACTACCCATCATCAGTATTGCCTTAGTTTATTCTTTAAGGCTATAGAAATATTTCTCCTTACCATGGTTAGGTCTTGTTAAGAAGGTTTAACCTTAGGATACTCAAGGATGAAAACTTAGAAACTTACTATAAGATAAATTTTAAACACTTTTGGGACTTGTTGGATTATAGGAATTCTTTTAATGAACTTAGGTGATAAAGACTTAGATTTTTGGGCAAGTGACTAGAGGTGCCTATCACCGGCTCTAGGAATTACTCTTCTTCATACTAGAGGTGCCCGAAATTGGCTCTAGTATGCTACAAGGACTATCAGAAAGAAAGAAGGAATTAGTGATGAGAAAAACACAATCCTTGAGGTGCCCGAAATTGGCTCAAGAATTGGTGGTTTAGAAAAGAAGACAACACTTAACCAAAATCTATTTGTCTTGAACTTAGAGTTTATCTAAGAAAGCCTTTAATCAAACTTGTCCAAAAAAACGCACACACTCACCAAATCTTATAGTTTGTCTCTAGGAAAACCCTTGGGTAGCCGAAAGTTTAAGTCTAAGTAATAGGCATAGTTATGGTGGGGAGAATAGATGGAAACATAAGAACAAGAGAGAATAGAGTTTGACAAATTGATGGTTTGCATTGCTTGAGGAAAAGCAATAGTTCGAGTTTAAGGGTGTGATAAGTGCTCAACTCACTATCACTTTTTACATCTTTTCTAGGCATTAAGCATCTAAATTTAGATGCTTCTATCTCTGGTGTAACGACTCCTGGGTTTAACCCATTTAAATCCTTTTCCAGGAAGTCTTTGACTGTGAGCTGCCGCGGCCCTGGTGGCGGCGAAAGACCTTCGTTGCCGGCAGGTAAGTTTTGTCCTGCCGGATGATCTGCCATAGCTTCTTGGAATTGTCTCCTCAACCTTTGTCGTGTACGTTCGATCTCTGGGTCTAATTCGTACAAAGGTTTGGTTGGGTTGGCCCTGGTCATACACCAAGAAAAACCAAAGTAAAATACAAATTAAAAAAATTAAAAAGCAAGAAAATAAAGAAAACAAAATCATCTAAATTTACACCCACTTGGTCCAATGCATATAATTAATATGATATATTTAGAAGTCATGCTTATAAAGATGATATTTACAGAAAAGGCAAGTTTTACTGCATTTTTACATCTGTGCAGGATAAACTATTGCCGCAGAAGGACCAGATGCTGAGGCAGCAGCAGAAAGACAGGAAACGATACTATAGGCGATTGGAAGAGAAAAATACAAGGGACGTTTCTGGACATCAGCACATGGATCAGAGCTGGTTAGCACGAGGAAAAGCCCAAGAGAAGGCCACGCGGGAAAGCTTTTTGGTTGAAATAAACTTGGAAATATTTTATTTATGTACATGACTTGTTCCCTACTCCAAGTTATATTCTACTTAGGAAAGGTTTGCCCTAGGCCAAGCCTATATAAGACCTAGCCGTCTAAGGGAATAAAAGAGCCGATTCTTAGAGAGTTCACCCTAAGACGCATTGTTTTCTTTCTCTCAAATTATGTTCTAAGTTTTCTTAGGGTTTAGGTGAAGGTTGTCGAGTACTTGTGAGAGGAGATTGTACTTTGTTCTTTGTTTCAATGCAATAAAACTATCATGGTTTGCTTATCCTTTGCCATTCTTTGTTCTTGCATTCAAGCTCGGGAGAGAAGTTTGTAAGTAATCTATTTATCTAGACTCGGGAGAGTTAGATTCACGAAAGGGATAAGTACGGTGTTTCAATCGCGAAATACTAACTCGGCCTAGGGATAGGTTAAGAGTTTCAGCAGCTAAAAGAAGTGTGAGATTGGTTGGTGGGTATAATTGATTCACGCCGGGAGGTATCATCAAGGACTAGTCATCAACAGTACTTCGACTTAGGGATAAGCGGAGTCATCCAAGGACACTTTGCCGAACTTTGATAAAGTCCACCCAAGAGCAAGGGATTGCCGCGGCGGACAAGTATCGTTGCTGCCAAGGCAGTAATCTACAGTACTGTCGAGGCAGTGATGTACAATTGCATTGGATAGGGACAAGTCAATCAAATCCACAATACAACCCTCTCTCTATTAATCAGATCTCATCCTTATTCTTAGTTTTCTTTATTTCAATTTATTTAGTTTCATTAAAACCAAATTTACCTGTGTCTTTATTTTATTTCTTTTTACAGAGCAAGAAGACGAAGGAGGCATATTAAGTAGACCAATCCCTGTGGAGATGATACACGATTATACTGATCACTTTATTACTTGCGATGTGTCCACTTGCACTAATTGTGCACTTTTGACACGCAACAGTAACCCTCTTCTTTTCAAAATCTACCACCGCTCGATACTCCGTCAACCATTCAACAACCAAGATAAGATCAAAACCATGAAACGACAATTCCATCAAGTCGACCTCAAAGACATGTCCCTGCACCTCCAACGGAAACCTTTTATACAACCTCCTTACTGTAGTCGTTTCACCCAAAGAACTGGTAACCACAACACCTACGTCTAAAACCTCAACCGGGATATCCAACAAATGTGCATGTTCACTCAAAACATAAGAATGCGTAGATCCCGAATCTATCAAAGAAAACAACGGTACATTTTGCAAAGAAAAAGTACCTGCCACCACATCTGTAGCATTACGAGTCCCACGCAGAGCATAGACCTTCCTTCCATCCCCCTGCCTCTAGAAAGGACCTCGACCACGACCAAGTCCTCTAAAAGGCATCACAGCGGCCTCAGCACGATCACCCGACTCACCAGCAAACCTTGGGCAATCATGCTTCTTGTGATCCATCGACCCACAACCTATACATGCACTAGTGGCCCACCAACACTCTCCCGGATGGCGCCTAAAACACAAGTTACACTCTGGGGCATCACCACCGCCTCTACCATACTGCTGAACACGACCACCACGCCCAAAATACCTCGGCGTCGGTCAGCTCTATATCGGTTGTCTCGGAACCTCTTACCCTGCTTATTTTGAGCACCAGCCTCAGCGGGCCTCTTACCAACATCGAAAGACTTCCTAGCCTCCCTTAGAGACTCCTCGACATCCTTGGCCCTATTAACCAGCACATCAAACTCGGTATACTCAGCAGACAACAAGTATGTCTTAATCTCAGAATCCAACCCATATCGGAACCTATCACACCTCTTTCGGTTAGTAGGAACCAACTCAGGAGCATATTGGCTCAACCTAACGAATTGTATCTCATACTCAGCTACTGTCCTAGTACCTTGCACCAAAGACATAAACTCTCTCTTTCTTGCATCCTCATATTGTGGCCCCAAAAACTTCCGCACAAAAGCGGTCCGAAAATACTCCCAAGTCAAGTTAGCAGCATCTACACCAGCTTTCGTGGTAACCCACCAACGATAAGCATCTCCCTGAAGCAAAGAAACTACATAACCCAACCTCTTAGTATCCTAACACTCCATCTGATCCAAAATCCTCTCTGTACTAGCCAACCACTCCTCAACTGAGCTCGGGTCTGATCCACGGAACTCCACACCGCTCAAACTACGCAGACGCTCTAAGGTAAACCTGGGGTAACCATAACAATAGGAACAAGAGCCGAGATATGCACTCCAGCAATAACAGCCTGAAACGCACCCGCCATTGCCTGTATAAGCGGTGCAAACTCTCTAAACTGACCTCCCAAAGGAACCGGAGGCACACCCACGGGTGGAGGAGGAGGAAGCGGCTCTTGCCTAGCAGTCGCCTCACTCTCAGCCTGACCCTCGGTGATCATATTAGCACTAGCACGCGTCTCACATCTCGGTGGAATATTCAAAAAACTTCATACATGCAATTTAAAACATGATATTAAAACATAATAAACTTACATTCGGGCAAGATCCAAGGGAAACCTGAGAAACATTTGAAAATGTATTGGCATTGGCAATGTGTAACCGTTATCCCTTTTTAACCATCATCACTCAAAGTACAACCATCATGCATAGATATTCAACAAGTTAACAACATAACAAGTTCAGTCACACACTTTAGCAAACCTGGCTCTGATACCACCAAATGTAACCCCCTTAGCCCGGCCTAGACGGAACCGGCACTAACGGGTTACACAGGGAATATCGAACCAAACCCGCAAAAGTCAAATTCAATAAACAAACCTAAAAACCGATATACTTTTTTTCTTAACTAGATGCATAATTAAGTTCCTATGTGTGTTGAGGTCATGCAAAACAAAAAAGGAAACATTCGATTCATAATTGATCATTCAACTCGCATATAAAACATAAAGACCAAAACGCAAATAAATTTAATTCCTATAATAAACTGGAAATTCAATCTACCATAATTCAATTAAACATGCATAGCATACTCACAATAAAATTCAGATCAATCGGATCATTATAGCATCATCAATTTCATGTTCAATGATTAGGGACCTAGTTGTAAAGCTCACAAAGCATAGGGACTATAACCAACGTTAATTAACCAATACGAAACTAATTTGACATCATGCATCACATTGATATTACATCTCAGAATATTATTCTTTGCATCTATACTCGATTGCGGAATTATATTCGACTTAGTACAAGTTTCCAACACTTTAAATTCTTCTTTTTTGGTCATGGGTATCGATACCTTTGGTACCGGTATCGATTCCTTGACGATGGCTAGCCAATAATCCATTCGAAGGCCTGTGGTATCGATACCACCTTGGATGGTATCGATACTCTAGAGTCCAGTGGCATAAATGCATCGAACCATGCTTCGGTACTAGCCCCAAAATAAGCCTTGGGTATCGATACCCTCACTAGAGGTATCGATACCCCCTGTGCAATTAACAAAAGCCGAACATTTTAAAATAGTTCCATCCACTTAAACACAACCATTAGTCATCCTAAGCTACATGCATGATACCTAAGCATAATGAGCAATTTAAAGCACTCAATTTCCAACATCAAAGACCCCAATCTATAGGCATGCTTTCTATGATATGATTAAAAACAAGAGACATACATGCATGGACATACTTCAAACAATCCAAAACATTACCACAATCCATCAAACAACAACCAAAGCGAAATAAGGTCTTATTACAAGTCATTAACTAAAGCAAAACACACTCTCATAAGTCATAGGTTTACACATTGTCGAGCCCCTATTTATTTGCCAAATCATACCAAAAATGTGAGGTCTTTTACCCTTGGTCCTCTTGCTCCAAATGTAGCCCCAAATGTCTCTATTTTTGTGCAAAAATGAAAAGAGAGCTTAAGCAAAACATGCTTAGTGAGGAAGCTCTAAACAAGATCATCAATGCATCAAATTAAAACCATATTTAAATCATAGTTTGTATTGATTTCCTTAACATCAAACATGCTTGTATTACCAAAACATTTCCTTGAGTATGCATAACAAAATCAAATCATTTCATAAATGATGCACATAACTCCAAATCATTTTAAGTATGCATATTGGCTTTCTAGTGATCACTTGTTATGAACCTTAAGTTCACCGAATATGTGGATCCATTGTTTTAGAGACACTTGGTCTCGTCATGACACAAAGTCACCATAGACATGACACGAAGTCACCATTGACATGACACGAAGTCACCATTATCAAGCTCTACCACGCACGGTTGGACACAAAGTCACCCATGTTACGTGTAGGCATTTTTTTTCCTTTATTTCCAGAATATTTATAGTGCACTCAATCCTAATGACATGTCATTTGTATTCGAATCTAAAGTTAGTGTCACTAAGCCAATATCAATTCCAAATATGCATGTTAATTTGCTTCTCGTAATGCATCCATAATGTGTTCAATAAATGAACCGAAAGTCATGCCCAATGGCACCATCAAATGTAAGGCAAATAACCACATATTATTTCAATTCATTTCCATGCTTCCATAAATCATGAATGATTTTATAAACCATGCATTTTCAGAAATTAATACATGCATGCATCATTTCAAAATTCATGATTATGCATTTCCAAAATCTCATTGAATCATCATCATAAATGTCATTACCGAAAATAGCTGAAACTTACAATAATGCATCAAAATCATTTACTTTACTTACTCTTAAACTATGGAAAGTTTTCACACTATTCCATAGTCCCCAAAACAGAACCGAATCTTTGCGAAACACTTTTAACCCGAAATCACTCATCGACAAGCCAAACAAGCCCTCGCCGACGCTCCGACGGCAACGCCGACGCTCCAGCCACTTATGAACCTTGTTGCACTTCTTCTACAACATAAAAAACAGAGCATATGCACATCATAACATGCTCAAAATAGAAGCCATATTAAACCTCCACAAAACTATCTAAAACTTGCCGAAAAGACCGAAAACTAAGCCGAAACTTATCCGAAACAACATCAGCCCTTAACCTTATGAATCTAAAATCTAATTCACCTCAATTATGAACTAAAAACACTTCCAAACCATCCTTATACCTCCAGCAAAAGCATAACAGTTAAAACAACCCCTAAAACAACCGAAACCCACCTTAAAACACTACCGATTACATTATTCTGGATTAATTTGATGTTAACTCATTTCAAGACTCAATCAATCATTTAATTGACCTAATATCATAATTAAATCATCCTAATTCCAACATCAATTGATATCTAAAAAGATTTCACAAAAATTATCATAAAACTCATAGATCTTGAATTAGAAACACAAAATTAAATATCACTTGTTGATGATCAAGCCAATACTTGGGAATTTCAATAAAGAACCTTAGAAAAAAGATGAGAAACCAGAATTTTACCTTAGAGATTAGATCCACCAAAAGATGAGAAATCCTCCCTTGATTTCCTTGAAAATGGATGTTGATTTTGCAAAATTAATGAGTAGATTTTGTAGAGAATGAAAAGATGAGTAAAATGAATTAAATCTTGTTGAAAATGAAGAAGAAATCAACAAGTAATTGAAGAAATTTAGAGAAGAAGATGGAGAGAAAATTTGGGAGAAAAGATGAGAAAATGGGAAGTTACAAAAGAAAATAAAAATAACCTTTTTATTAAAACTAATTAAAACATATTTGGTGGATAATCTTTAATTAAAAATAAATTGGGTTAATGGACCTCTAAGGATTCTAAGTATGGCTTACTTTCCAATTTAGTCACTAAAAATCTTAATTTCCGAAAATTACCAATTAAACCCTAAACTTTTCCAAAAATTACAATTTAGTCACTAATACAAAATTAAGCCTAATTAAAAATCAAATTAAGGCTCAATAATATTCCTTTAACTTTAAAACACCATTTTAATATTTTTAAACCTTTCTGCAAAATTATTACTTGTACGATTGAATTATTATTATTATTTTAATTTTCCCGGAATTAATGAACCGAAGAATCCGATTCGACTCAAACCGAATCCCCCAAACCAACACTCAAACTACTAACCCCAAAACCGGAATGTTACAGCAGAACTTACTTGCTGGCAATGGAGGACTTCCGTCGCCACCAATGCCGCGGCAGCTTACAGTTCTGGATTTCCTGGAAGAGGATTTGAATGGGTTAAATCCACGAGTTGTTACACCAGAAATCGAAACGGCCCACTTTGAGTTAAAACCTGTCAAGTTTAATATGCTCAATACCATTGGAAAGTTTGGTGGGTTAGTAACTGAAGATTCCAGGCAACACCTCAAATCGTTCATGGAGATATGTAATTCATTCAAAATCCAAGGAGTCCATGAAGATGTTTTGAGACTAAAACTTTTTCCTTATTCACTGAGAGATAGGGAAAAGACCTGGTTAAATAGCATTCTAGCAGGATCCATAGGATCTTGGAGTGAACTCTGTCGTGATTTCATTACACGTTTCAATCCTACTAATTTATATGATCGTATACGTAATAAAATTACTTCTTTTCGGCAGGCAGATGATGAACCGATGTATGAGGCATGGGAGCGATATAAGGAGTTATTACACAAGTGTCCTTTACATGTATTCCCATTATGGACATAGGTGACTATGTTTTATAATGCAACCAATGCTCCAAAAAGGATGATGTTAGACGCCTCTGCAAATGGGACACTTCTTGACAAACCACCGGAGGAAGCAATAAAAATTCTGAACAAACTTGCAAAGAATGGCTTTCAATTCCCTACATCTAGGCGAGGAGGGGTGAGACGCCAGCCCACAGTAAATGAGTTAGAAACATCAAATTCAATGACAGCAAAATTGGCCTCTCTTACTAAGATGGTTCAGAATATGCAACTGCAAAATAATACCCATGAGGTCAAGGTAATTGATTCATCTTGTAATTTATGCGGAGGTAACCATAGCTCTTCTGAATGCATGTAGAATTAGGAATCTAGCCTTTATTTGGGAAATTACAACCAGAACAACAACATGATGTCCAATACATATAATCCGGCATGGAAAAGGCATCCAAAATTCTCATGGAGTAACCCTAATAATGCCCTGAATCCATCGCCGCCACAGTTACAGCAACCACTGCCGCAACAGCAGATTCCTCAACAGTACACTGCTAGTTCATTGGAAAATTCTCTTAAGGCATTTATGATGAAAACAGAATCATACATGGCTAAGAATAGTAACTTCATTAAGAGAACTGATGCTTTCATGAACAGAACTGAGATGAGGTTGCAAAATCAAGAGGCAACCATTAAAACACTAGAAACTCAAGTTGGGCAATTCGCTCAAAATATGAACACTCGACCACAAGGAGGATTACCCAGCAATACTGAAGTTGCAAAGGGAATAGGTCATGAGCAATGCAAGGCAATCACTACTAGGAGTGGCCTACAACTTAAGGAAATATCAAGCAGATCGACAGACAAAGTCCCAACAAATGAATAAGAAGAACCAGATAGAGAGGACATAGATGCTGAATTAAGTGATCAAGCTACAATAGACAAATCGATTCCAACAGCAGTCCCACGCCAAGCGACCAAGGAAGCAGACAAACCAATGATACCAGACATTAAATTCCAGACTAATGAAACACTAGAGGAAATGCGACCCCCACCGCCTTTTCCACAAAGGCTGAAAAGGCTGTAGCAGGATTATCAATTTAAAAAATTCCTAGACATCCTGAAGCAAGTACACATCAATTTTCCATTAGTTGAGGCAATAGAACAAATGCCAAACTATGCCAAATTCTTAAAAGATATTGTTTCCAAAAGAAGAAGGCTTAGTGAGTTTGAAACTGTTGCCGCAACCGAAGGATGCATGAGCATGCTTCATAATCGTATGCCCCCCTAAATTGAAAGATCCTGGATGTTTCACTATACCATGTGCAATAGGAAGCCACTATGAAGGAAAGGCCTTATGTGATCTTGGAGCAAGCATAAACTTGATGCCTAAATCTGGCTTCCAAAAGCTTGGAATAGGAAGGGAAAAACCTACCACCGTGATGCTCCAATTGGCAGATGGATCGTATGTGCAACCTGAAGGAAAAATTGAGGACATATTGGTAAGGGTGGATAAATTTATTTTTTCAGCTGATTTTCTTGTTCTTGATAGTGAAGCAAATGACAATGCACCGATCATCCTGGGGAGACCTTTTCTAGCTACTGGACGCACTCTTATCGATGTGGAAAAAGGAGAATTGACAATGAGGGTTAACGACCAGTAAGTCAAACTCAATGTTTTCCAGATGCTAAAAAGACATGATGATCCAGAGGAGTGCCAGATGATTTACACCAAAGATTCAGACAGCAAAATATCTTGTCTCAGCAGCCACTACCTCGGCAGAAGTGGCAGCAATATATCACAAAACTGCCTCGGCAGTACAGTTGATGACTACTATAACAGAGTGTTGAACAGTGTGCCTGAAACTGATGAAGATGAAACACAAAAGATTGAGGAAGTTAACTAGACAGCATACCTTCCAGGTAAGTACTTCGAACCTCTAATTTATCTAGGTAAGGACGAAAAACCTTCAAGTGAGGAACCCTTAATGATCGAATTAAAACCTTTACCTGACAAATTAAAGTATGTTTATTTGGGAACCAACCGCACAATGCCCGTAATTATTTCTTCTGAGTTGTAGCCTGATAAGTGCTCAACACACCATCACTTTTTACACCTTTTGTTGGCATTAATCCCCGAATTTTCAAGATATACTCCAAGAAAGCACATCTCTCAAATCTTGATGGCAATGTACAAGCGATTTGCCCCAGCCAACGTTGAAGATTGCTTCAACCGATCTTTCATCGTTCGGCAACTATGGGAAGAACAAGGTTTCCAGCATGCAGACGATGAAAACTACAACATTGAGCACTACCTTTTCGACAGAATTAAGTACCAAAACTGGGAAATTTTCTGTCTCCAACCTGCCCAGGCGAATGCTACGATTGTGCGGGAGTTCTATGCGCACGGGCCCAGCAAAGACTCCCTCTTCGTTCATTGCCGTGGCAGGCCAGTCCAGTCCAGCTAGATGCCGAGACAATCAACAATTTCTACGGCCTCACTCCTGACAGTGATATCCACGCCGAATTCATGGAAGACATCACTGACGAGGACTACGAGCTCATCAAATATGATCTTTGTTACGTAAATACTCAATGGGAAACCGGTACCCATAGAGGATCCGTAACAAGACAAAGCCTAAAACCCGAGGCCAAGATGTGGAACACCTTTGTCAAGCGATGCCTCATCCCCACTTCCCACAATAGCACGGTGGATCGCAAAAGATTGGTGCTTATCCAATCAATCATCAACAAAAGAACCATCAATGTTGGAGAGATCATCCTACGGGAAATTCACGAGTGCGGTAAGAAAGATAGGGGACCATTGTATTTCCCATGTTTGATCACGGGTTTATGTGTTGCTCCAGGTGTGCCCATTGAATATACGGACGAATACACACCCCCACGGCGAGGATGGACCAGGTACTTTTGTCACAAAGTCATGCAGATCACGCAGGCGGAGCCAGTCCAAGCAACGCCCCAGCAGTTCACTGCCGATACTACTGTCGGGGCCCAGTACACGGCAGACATGCCAGACACTGCCCACACCTCTGCCGCAGCAGACCTGTACCAGGAGATTTTGCAAAGGATGGCAACAATGGACCTTCGACAACAGAGGTACATGGAGTACCAGAGAGATTTCAACGGCACATTGGCCCAGATGATGCTGCAAGCTTTTCCAGACCAAGGGGCGCAATTTCCAGAGTTTCCCAGCAACATGTTCGTCACTGCCGCCCCTTACACCAAGACTACACCAGCTCCGGGAGGACCAAGGCCGTTCTTCCATGCGGACCCTCAGCCCCAATACCAGGCTGTCGGCCCATCCAGGGCAGCGGATTCGGACGCGGCCTCGTCTGCCAGCAAAAGACCATCCATGCGGAGGGCCGTTTTCAGTACTCCACCCCGATCACCAATCATCATGGGCAATCTATCAGCTGAGATAAATGCTTACGTGCACCAAAGCTCCACCGCCGCCGGACCAAGTACACACCACACCGGAGGAGCCAGGATAATGGAGGGTGGAACGGACATAATGCTGACCGAGGAGATGGCCAAAGTGGAAGAAGGAGAAGAGGTGGAAGCCCCAATGCAACGGACACCACCCACACGAGTCCAACCGCCCCGACAAGCAAAAGCTCAACCATCACCATCACCAACGACAAAGCAATCGGCAGTAAGGCCGAGGAGAAAAATTGTTAAAAGCAGCTCCTCGGAGTCGCTTTAATTTTTTTCTTTTCAATATTCAATATTAATTGCTTACTATTTTTATTTGCTTCTTATTCAATTCATATTATGTTGCGTGCTTATTTTCTCAAATATAAAGCATTGAGGACAATGCTTGGTTTGAGTTTGGGAGTGCAGATTCACTGTCAAGGCAGCAATCTACTGCCGAGGCCTTGCCCAAAAGGGAGTATTCCAGTGAATTTTTTTTAAATTTTCATGCTCCCCGCCTTACTTGAATTAACTGCCTACACTTTTGTAATGCTTATCATTAGTATTGCCTTAGGTTATTCTTTAAGGCTATAGAAATCTTTCTCCTTACCATGTTTAGGTTCTGTTAAGAAGGTTTAACCTTAGGATACTTAAGGATGAAAACTTAGAAGCTTACCATAGGAAGAAATCAAAACACTTTTGGGACTTGTTGGATTATAGGAATTCTTTTAATAAACTTAGGTGATAAAGACTTAGATTTTTGGGAAAGTAACTAGAGGTGCCTATCACCGGCTCTAGAAAGAACTCTTCTTCATGCTAGAGGTGCCCGAAATTGGCTCTAGTATGCTTTAAGGAATATCAAAAAGAAAGAAAAAAAATTTTAGTGAAGGGAAAAACACAATCCTTGAGGTGCCCGAAATTGGCTCAAGGATTGGTTGCTTAGAAAAGAAAAGAACACTTAACCAAATTCTACTTGTCTTGAACTTAGAGTTTATCAAAGAAAGCCCTTAATCAAACTTGTCCACAAAAACGCACACACTCATAATTCTTATAGTTTGCTTCTAGGTGAACCCTTGGGTAACCAAAAGGTTAAGACTAAAGAATAGGCCTAGCTATGGTGGGGAGAATAGATGGACATGTAAGACCAAGAGAGAGTAGAGTTCGGCAAATTGATGGTTTGCATTGCTTGAGGACAAGCAATAGTTCGAGTTTGGGGGTGTGATAAATGCTCAACACACCATCACTTTTTACACCTTATGTTGGCATTAATCCCCGAATTTACACCTACTTGGACCAATGCATGAACTCAATGTGATATATTTAGAAGTTAAGCTCATAAAGATAATATTTACAGATAAGGCACGTTTTACTGCATTTTTATATCTGTGCAAGGGAACCAGTGCCGCGGCAACGACAAGGCCGAGGTAGGACCTGATGCCGAGGCAGTAGCAGAAAGACAGGAAGCAAGACTGTAGGCGAAGGAAAGATAAAAATCCAAGGGACGTGTCTGGACTTAAAGCTCATGGATCGGAGCTGGCTAGCATGAGGAAAAGCCCAAGAAAAGACCACGCGGGAAAGCCCCGTTAGCCGAATTAAACTTGGAAATATTTTAATTATGTACTTGACTTGTTCCCTACTCCAAGTTGTATTCTACTTAGGAAAGGTTTGCCCTAGGTCTAGCCTATATAAAGACCTAGCCATCCAATGTACTAGAGAGGGAATACCTAGGGAGAGAGAGATGAATTCTATACTTATCTTCTTTCTCTCCATTATGTTCTAAACCTTCTTAGGGATTAGGTGAAGGTTGTCGAGTATATGTGAGAGGAGATTGTACTTTGTCTTTGTTTTCAATGCAATAAAATTATCAAGGTTTTCTTATCCTTTGTTATTCCTTGTTCTTGCATTCAATCCCGGGAGGGAAGTTTGTGAGTAATCCATTTATCTAAGCTCGGGAGAGTTAGATTCACGAAAGGGGTAAGTACGGTGTTTCAATCGCGAAATACTAACTCGGCCTAGGGATAGGTTAAGAGTTTCAGCGGCTAAAAGAAGTGTGAGATTGGTTGGTGAGTATAATTGGTTCACGCCGGGAGGTATCATCAAGGACTAGTCATCAACAACACTCTAACTTAGGGATAAGCGGAGTCATCCAAGGACACTTTGCTGAACTTTGGTAAAGTCCAACCACGAGCAAGGGATTGCCGCGGCGGACAAGTATCGTCGCTGCCCAGGCAGTAAACTGCAGTGCTGCCGAGGCAGTGATATACGATTGCATTGAGCAGAGACAAGTCAATCAAATCCACAATACAACGCAACTGGATCTTGACCCTTCTTTATCTATTATTAAATCTCTTTATTTTTGTTTAGTTATTTTAGTTTAGATAAACCAACTCAAATTACTTGTGTTTTTACTTTTCTACAGAACAAGAAGGTGAAGAAGGCATATTAAGTCTACCAGTCCCTGTGGAGACGATAATCCGATAATTACTTATCACTTATTACTTTCGATGTGTCCACTTGCACTAAACGCGCACTTTTGACACGCGACATAGCCAGAACAGGAACAAAGCTTGATAGAGATGTTGCAGCAGCACAAGAAGGCAATTGGGTGGTCAATTGATGACTTCAAGGGGATAAGCCCAGCCGTTTGCATGCACAAAATCCTTTTAGAAGAGGATCACAGGCCCATTGTTGAGGCCTAGAGGAGACTTAACCATGCCATGAAAGAGGTAGTACGTAAGGAAATAATCAAATGACTTGATGCTGGAATCATCTACCCTATCTTTGACAGTGCATTGGTAAGTCCGGTACAATTTATACCCAAGAAAGGTGGCATGACGGTAATAACCAAAACAATGAGTTGATCCCAACTAGGACTGTGACCAGTTGAAGGGTTTGTATGGATTACGCAAATTAAATAAGGCAACAAAGAAGGATCATTTTCCGTTGCCTTTCATTAATGAAATGCTTGATAGACTTGCTGGTAAGCCCTTTTACTGTTTTCTTGATGGTTATTCAGGTTATAACTAGATTGCCATAGACCCTAAAGACCAGGCAAAAACCACCTTCACTTGCCCGTATGGAACATATGCATTTAGAAGAATGTCGTTCGGCCTTTGCAATGCCCCGGCAACTTTTCAGAGATGCATGATGGCAATTTTTCACGACATGGTAGAAGAATTCCTGGAGATATTCCTGGACGATTTTTCAGTTTTTGGAGACACCTTCACTCATTGCCTCGGCAATTTAGAGAAGGTGCTGCAAAGATGTGAGGAATCCAATTTAGTTCTCAATTGGTAAAATTGCCATTTTATGGTGAAAGAAGGCATAGTTTTGGGCCACAAAATCTCATCACAAGGAATCGAAGTTGACAAGCCCAAGATAGATGTGATAAAGAAATTGCCTCCACCAATTTCAGTCAAAGGAGTTAGAAGTTTCTTGGGTCATGCAGGTTTTTATAGGAGATTTATTGCTAATTTTTCAAAAATTTCTAAACCTCTATGCACTTTGCTTGAACAAGACAGGAAATTTGAATTTAGCATGGAATGCACTGAAACATTCGAAACCCTCAAAGAAAAGCTGATCACCGCACCAATTATAGTCCCACCAGATTGGGCCCTGCCTTTTGAAATAATGTGTGATGCCAGTGATCATGCTGTCGGGGCAGCACTTGGGCAGAGAAAAAATAACCTATTCCATGCAATCTACTATGCTAGTAAAACCCTCAATGATGCCCATATAAATTACACCACCACGGAGAAAGAATTACTAGCAGTGGTCTTTGCTTTTGACAAGTTCCGATCCTACCTTATCGGAACAAAAGTGACTGTCCACACTGACCATTCGACAATCAAGTACCTGTTCTCCAAGAAGGATGCCAAGCCTAGACTGATTAGATGGATTCTTCTTTTGCAAGAATTTGACATAGAAATTAAGGACAGAAGAGGAACGGAAAACCAGGTAGCCGATCATCTTTCTAGATTAGAAGTTGGGGAGAAAAACATCCCATTAGAATAAATACAAGACGCATTCCCAGACGAACACATCCTGCACATCGCGACAGTAGCGGAAGAATCCGCCATAGCAGAAACTACAGCAGTATACAACTGCGCTGCCATGGCAGTAACCAAGTACATATCGACAACATTGATAGAAGATATTGCCGCAGTCACAGCCACTCCCTGGTATGCTGATCTTTTCGATTACTTATCTAGTGGTGTTATGCCTTATAACCTTAACCATAATGAAGAAAAGAGGTTTCAGCATAATGCAAAGCATTACTTCCGGGACGACCTTATTTTGTTCAAGCAATGTGCAAATCAGGTTATACGAAGATGTGTGATAAGTGCTCAACTCACTATCACTTTTTACACCTTTTATGGGCATTAATCATCAAATCTACACCTACTTGGACCAATGCATATACTTAATGTGATATATTTAGAGGTTATGCTTATAAAGATGATATTTACAGAAAAGGAAAGTTTTACTGCATTTTTACATCTGTGCAGGAAGAAGTATTGCCGTGGCAGCAAACTGAGGCCGAGGCAGGATCTAAAGCCGAGGCAGCAGAAGACAAGTGACGATATTATGGGCAAGCTGAGGAGAAAAATGAGGAGAACGTTGCTGGACAAGAAGCCTAAGGATCGGAGCTAAATAGCACGAGGAAAGCCCAAGACAAGGCCACGCGGGAAAGCCTCCTATTTGGAATAAACTTGGAAATATTTTATTTATGTACATGAGTTGTTCCCTACTCCAAGTTGTACTCTAATTAGGAAAGGTTTGCCCTAGACCAAGCCTATATAATCCCTATCCGTCCAAGAGGAGGGAGAGGAGAGTTTTCGGCACAAAGATCTTAGACCTAGCTGACTTCATCTTTTAGAGTTTTCTTTTCTTTACATTATGTTCTAATTTTCTATAGGCTTAGGTGAAGGTTGTAGCGTATTAGTGTGAGGAGATTGAACCTTGTTTCTTGTTTCAATGCAATAAAGTATCGAAGTTTGCTTATTCTTTGCCATTCTTTGTTCTTGCATTCAAGCTCGAGAGTGAAGTTTGCAAGTAATCCATTTATCTAATATCGAGAGAGTTAGATTCACGAAAGGAATAAGTACATTGTTTCAATTGGGAAACACTAACTCGGCCTAGAGATAGGTTAAAAGTTTCAGCGGCTACAAGAAGTGTGGGATTGGTTGGTGATTATAATTGATTCACACCGAGAGGTATCATCAAGGACTGGTCATCAACAGTACTTCGACTTAGAGATAAGCGGAGGCATTAAAGGACACTTTGCCGAACTTTGACAAAGTCTACCCAAGAACAAGAGATTGTCGCGGCAGAAAAGCATCATCGATGTCGAGGCAGTAAACTGCAGTACTGCCGAGGCAGTGTTGTGCGATTGTATTAGACAGAAACAAGTCAATTGAATCCACTATACAACACAACTGGATCCTGGTCACTTTCTTTATCTGATTTTCTCTTTTTATTTAGTTCTCTTTATTTAGTTTCATCAAACCCCAATTTACTTGTGTCTTTATTTTATTTCTTTTTACAGAGCAAGAAGACGAAGAGGGCATATTAAGTAGACCAATCCCTGTGGAGACGATATCTGATATACTTATCACTTTATTACTTGCGACGTGTTCACTTGCACTAATTGCGCATAATTGACACACATCAATGTGTTCCAGAGGATGAGCAAAAAGAAGTGCTCCAGCACTGCCACGATTCACCTTGTGGTGGACATTTTGGAGGAAACAGAACATCCGCCAAAGTGCTTCAATCAGGCCTTTATTGGCCCACACTCTTCAAAGATGCACAACTTTACTACAAGCACTGTGATCGATGCCAATGCACGGGCAATATATCTAGACGTAATGAGATGCCATTGCAGCCCATATTGGAAGTAGAACTATTTGATGTTTGGGGCATAGACTTTATGGGACCATTCCCATCATCTCAAGGGAATCTCTACATCCTAGTAGGGGTAGATTACGTATCAAAATGGCTCAAAGCAATTGCCACACCACATAATGATTCCAAAACTGTTCAAAAATTTCTCAAGAAAAATATCTTCACCAGATTTGGAGTACCTAGAGCGATAATTAGTGATGAAGGTAAACACTTCGACAATAGACTCATTGTCGCGACCCTAAAGAAATTAGGCATCACACGCAGAATTGCAACAGCCTATCACCCACAGACAAATGAGCAGACCGAGATATCAAATAGGGAATTATTGCAAATCCTTGAAAATATGGTCAACCCATCTCGAAAGGATTGGTCTCATCATCTCGACAATGCCTTGTGGGCATATAAGACAGCATACAAGACCCCATTGGGAACATCCCCATACAGGCTTGTATTTGGAAAAGCATGTCATTTGCCCGTGGAAATTGAGCACAAACCTTATTGGGCAGTAAAAAAATTTGAACATGGAATGGGAGAAAGTTGGCATAACCATAAGTGTCACGTGGCTAGACTTTTCAACAAGCCCAACGTGCGGCCTTAGGCGATGTAACTTAAGACAAACGCCTAAGTAAGCCTTCTCACCACTTTTGGAAGATCAAACTTCCCAAGCACCGGCAAACGTGAAGCGTTCTAAGCGGAAACGGATCAAACGAGATAAGCAAGAAAGGACGCTCAAGAATGCTCAAGAACGCTTAAGAACGAAGAAAGAACACTCAAGAGGATTTTAGAGAAAATGCCTTTATTCCTTGGAAACTTGAAATACTCAGATGCACTCTGATACATCAAATGAGGTGGGGAAGGCCTTTATTTATAGTTGAACTCCCCTCGATCCTACGGTCTATACAGATTTACACCGAAGACTATTATACAACCCTATCCATATACAAAGCATAATTCTAGGAATATTCCCACCTAACTATGGAAAGAATCTTCTGTGTTCACACAAAGTGTTCACACACCTTGGATGGATAAGGCTCTCCCTGTATCGGGCCAACGTTGGTGGTCTTCGCAAGCCCAGCATCGCTCTTGGAATTACTTGGGCAGGCCACATCGCACCATGTGATGCCAATGTCTCGGACCCCAACTTGCGACCCGTGACATTCTCCCCCACCAAACTTGGAGATGCCCTCATCTCGCCACTCGTACAAGTATGAGTTCGATCCTGGAGTTTCTCGCGCACCTTGGCTTGCTTCTACCTCGGAGTCTGGCTTGAATGTCCCCCCATAAGAACCGCTCTCCCCTTAAAGAGCACCAGACTCTGATTCAACTGTCTCCCCATAAGGACTACTCACTTCGGCTCGCACCGTCTAGTAAAATCAACCGTACCAAGCACATCTTGATCACTATCCCCATGTTCAAGAGGTACTTCACTCATTGACCCAACATTTTCTCTCTCCTACAAGACTTCTTCACTGAAGCTTGACGCCCCATTGCTCCATGGAAATGCTACACCCATTGACACTTTGGTCCCCTTGAAGTTCGATGCACTGGCCACCTTGTCCATGGATGGCTCCTAGACGGCTTCTATGCCAAAAGGCTCGGGCAACACATGCCTCACCAAGGAAATGTCCCCAACAGTCGTCTCTTTGACGATGACTCCTTGGCTTGGAGCATCCTCGACATGCTGAATAGCTGTCAACTTCTTGGTCCATTGCTCGATGTCTCGTCGTACGGGTACAACACATCGTTGTCTCGGATCCAAGATACACACGACGTTGGCACACGGAATGATGATCACTTGTACACGGTCAAGGAAGTTTAGTCCCAAAATAAAATCAAAGTCATCAATATCGATTACATTGAAGTGTTCCTTGGACTTCTAATCACCAATCTACAACTCAACTTTCCGCACAGTCTCTATAACAGGAGCTTCCTTGGCATTCACAGTCTTGATCTTATCTTTTGAGTCCACAACTTTCAGACCAAGCTCCACTGCAGCCTTCTTGGACATGAACAGATTGCTTGCCCCGGTATCCACCAAAGCACTCTTCGATCATCTTGCCACGTTGATGTCGACAAACATCAACCCATTCTGCTTCTTGCCTTTCTTCTTGGCAAAACTAAGAATCATCGAGCCAAGCTTCACAGCCTCATCACCCTCGGGCTCGTCCTTCTTGGACTGCTTCACTCGATCAGGTCACTATCGCACTAAATGTGGCCCCTTACAACGGTGACACTTGCGACCCGTTACCTTCCGCTTTCTACCTTTGACACTGGCGATCGCACCAAGTCTACCCACTGGTTCACCATCTGAGTCGTCGTCCTTATGGACAATGGCATCGAGGCGGCTCTTCTTGTTTTGACAATCCTTCACTACGTAAGGACCTTCACAATGGTAGCACCTTACGGTTCCTCGATCCTTCCGCTCATATGGCTTGTCGTACCGATTGGACTTGGGGGATGGCTTTCCCTCGACGCTCTTTTCTCTGGACTCGTCTTGACCTTCTCTATCATTTCCCTTGAGACGGGGCTTGGAAGACTCGTTTTGTATCTCAAACTCCGCAATCGATTCAGCAGCGGTCATCGCTTCTGAAAGATCTTTAACGCCCATTCTCTTCATCAACATTCTTGCCCAACGCTGAAGACCAGATTTGAAGAGATACAAACCCTCCGATTTACTCTAATAAAGTCAAACTTGCTATTAAGTACTAATATAAAAATTGACAGAGTTATTGGACTCAAAACGTAAAAAAACATAGAGTGGGTTCGAGTCAAAAAAGTGGACGTCATCCTTGGTCAACACTAACATCAACATTGGTCAATGTTAACGTCAGCACGGTCAATGTTGTTTCAACACGTACTAACATCAACAAGGTCAAAGCTGACGTTAACAATGTCAACGTTGATGTCATTAAGTTCAACGATCGGTTCGGTCAACGAGTCAGGTCAAGTCGGTCAACGGATCGAGTCAGGTTGATCAATGATCAATGGATCGAACCTTGATTTTTCCGAAAAAAATTAGAATTTTAAGTTTTCTCCAGGAGCTCTGAACTTTCCATATTTAAACGCTCCTCAATCCTCTAAAAAATCCGATTCTAGAGCCCTCAAACTCGTCTCTTGATTCGAAAATTCAAACAGAAAATATCCCTTTTTTCCCTTCCCAAACAAATTTGAAAACACTTACCCTTAAACCAATCGAAACTAGAATCAAAAGAAAAGAAAGGGGAAAACAAAATATACTTACCAACACACACAACCCGAAATCGCAAAGAAATGAGTGAAAAGAATATGGCTTTCAAAACAAAAAGGGAAGAAGATTAGAGGGAAAAGTCGGAAAATAGTATTTGATCAAAAATAGAGTTCCAACATGATGAAAAAAGGGTTTAAATATATCCCAAAAGAGAAAATTACCTAATAAGGGTCCCCTTTATATTTACCCTCTAAAATAAACTCCTTATTGAACATATCTTATGAAAAAGTCATTGAAATTATGTTTTAAACAAAAAATCCCCCAAAACTAGGGTTTTGAAAAAGGGATTTCACTATTTTAGGATTTTAATTTGGGCTAAAAACGGGGTGTTACATTATTGTTATTCATTTATTTATGTTCGAATCGATCTTATAGTAACTCGCAACAGAAATAAACCATATATTTATGGCCCGTTTAGTGTATATTTAATTTCTGTATTTTTTTTTCAAATTTAATCATTGTTATTTAAATTTCACAGATTTAATTTTCGTATTTATTTTTTTTTACTTATTATGTGATTATAGTTTATATTTGGATATTTATTTATTTTATTTCATCTATTATTGTGTATATGTCTGTTTATACCCGAATTTCGTCTGGGTTCGAATAAGGCCTACGTAAATATAATTAAACGAATAAAAAAGTAGATAATAACCAAAACTAAAAAAATATTACATAAACAAAAAAATGAAAAAAGAATAAAAATAAATAATAAATAATAAATAAATATATGAATAAATAAAAAAATAAATAAATAAATAAAATAAAGGATAAGTTGAAGGGTCGATTATTGAAGGTCGGGGAAGGATGGTTACAAAAGCAATGGAAGTGATCGGTTACAGGGGGAGGCTCTCCACAACAAAGAAACCGAAGGAAGTAAAAGGGGGTACACGGGATTTGCAAAGGGGAGAACGAAAACATGAGGGGAAAATAGAGAGAGAGACCGAAAAAGGGAGCAAGGAAGACAAACTTGCCTTCTTTGGATCTTAGTCCGGAAGCAAGAGAAGCAGTTGACTGGGTTGCTCGTGCATGGATTTTTTTTGCAATGGATGTTGGAGAGATTCAAGAACCTGAAAACGTGATCCATCGTCTCCATGACCGAACAAAGGAAACAATGGCCGATGTCTGACAGAGAGGGAGGGCAGCGACTAAGAGGGGCGGTTCAAGTAGGAGGGAAGTTGTCTCTCTCTCTCGATTCTTTCCTTTTCTTCCTCTTTCACTGGCTTTTGATGGTAGGAATCTCGTAGCTTTATTTTTATTAATATTTTTTTACAAAACATGGGAAGGAGGCCATTCGGTCAGAAGAGAAAAAAGGGACTACACAGGGGGACCGGCTCTCTCAAAAGGTGAGGTTCTGATTTCGCATGCAAAAGTCCATGGATTCTAAGATGATTAATTGGTTTTTGGCCAAGCAATGATTAAAAATGATGGTGCAATGATGAGAGAGAAGTTATGATTAAAAATGATGGCAGTAATCATGAGGGTGGAAAGAGGCTCATGATTGAAGCAATCATGAGTAATAATAGAGACGATGATTGCAACAATAATGAGACATAATGACATAGTGATTGTGTTCATGATGACAATAATGATGGTGGTCATAATGCCATTGTCGACATTTATTTTTCTGGAGATCTTGACCCTTTTGCATGTGTTATTGGAAAGTTGCCGGGAGAGGACTGCATGAAAATGTATGGTTCACGAGCACCGAACAGATTATCGCTCAATGGCTTGTTATCGAATGAAGCTTGTAAGATGATTCGAATGCTTGATTTGGAGCAGTGGACAGGAAGAAAGATGATAATTTGGATGCATTAGATCAAATATCGATATCAAGTAATGTTCCTTTATCTTTTAATTAAATCAATTTGATCCTTTGCCTTTTAATTAATGTTATATTTATTTAATCGTTTTATTTATTAGTATGCATGTTTTTAAAACCATATAGTATAATTGTTTAGGATAATACTTAATTTTCACATAGTTAATTAATTAGTGCCTTTTAGGTTAGTCACTCTAATAAAATAATTAATTTAATTAGGGAGATAATTATAGTAATGATGGTATGCTAATCATATATCTCGGATACACTAAGCGGTTGGTGTTTTGACGCATTATGAATTTGACCAAAAGAGTGTACCTTGATATCGTATTGACGTGTCATCGTAACCTAGAAGTTGAAAAATAATTTAGGATTAGAATTAAATAAAATTAGATAAATATTAGAAACATTAATAGTATTATTAATTTTGTTAGGTGTCGAGATGATAGTGTCCGAGCATTCGGATGTTATCATAATACACTTGGTGAAATTAATAATTTAATAGGGTTTAAATATTTAATTAATGGAGCCTTATAGGTTAGAACTTAAAACGAACAAAATAATAAGTGGTCATGCATTTAAAACCTTTTGGGGCAGAACTTATGTTTCTTTAAATACGAGTTAAGGTTTTCTATCTAGAGGATGTCTTATTCAAGCTCGTATTTAAAAGAAATATACTTTCTTATCCAAAAGGATATTCTTATTCGAGCGATATTTATTTGACAATAACGGATTAAATTAATATCATTATTTGAAATGCCAAAATACCACATGTAATTAATAACGTACCGATCTCGGGCGCTCGTAAGGTTCGTCTTTACGCGTAACCGACTCCCGAACCCAAATATTTTAAAAAATAAATCTCTGGTTTGTTTTATGGTGTCTGGCCTACCAAAGTAGCCGGTGGTGACTCCGAATTATTTTAAAATTAAACGTTTTTAACACGACTTTGATCTCCAATATTTTCAATATTTTAAAATTCAAATAATATACTTTTTTAATAAATTTTGGTTTTATAATTAATAATTAAAAGTGGTAAAAATTCGACTTTTCATATTCATTCGCCAAACTATTTTTTACATATTTTCGGTTTTAAAATGATCGCGACAATGTTTTTTTACGTTAAAATGTTCAATATATATTATTTTACAATATGTTTTTATTGTACAGTTCCATTCATGCCTATCATATTTTCTTTTACTTTAAATAGTGTTTTTTCATTGGTTACATCTATTCGTCCTATTTGATTACATGTTAGGCGTAGTTTATTAGTGTGATTTCGTTAATTAAAAGTGGACTTGACTAGTACTAAACATATTGATAGTGGTCATTAGGTCCAATTTTAAATAATGGAATTCTTAGGTTTTGGTTTTTTATATGTATCACGTTAAAGTTGAGTTTATTTTATTCTCTTTTGGTTTTTAATATTGGATGTTTTTTTTTTTATTTTGATTCTATGTGTGTTTTTCATTAATCTCTTTATTCAGGATTAAGCGTGATCAATATCAATCGAAGTGGTGATGGATTGTTCGACTTATTCTCGAATAATGAGACCTTTAAAATTTACTCACATGTATAATCAAATTTTATTTTAATCACCACTTTAATTTAAAAAAATTAATATTAATAAAACGGTAATTATTTTCAAAGTGATATGCTTAGATGATGTAAAGTACTAAACCTTGCTATCCGTAATCGAATCCTGAATCTATTTTTATCTATTGCTCATCATGCGCAATTGTTTATGGTTACTAATATATAAATGTTCCTTACTTCAACATATACAAAAACATTATGAAAGTATACCACTAAACCAGTAAGACATAATTTCGTCATAATGATGCGTAATTGTCTCTTTATTGGACCTTGCTTGAGGGGAAGAAGCAGGTAAAATTAAGAAAGAATGCAACTCATCTTTGATTCTATTACAGTCATAATTTCGTAGAGGAAGAGAAAATGATTCAAACTAATTCATAAACAATCTAAATTGATTTAATTTTAAGATATAAACAATTTTTAAGCAAATTAAATTTTAATTATATTTAATTATAGTTTTCTATGGGTTCAATATCATATATAGTTTAAATATATGACTCAAATCTCACAAAAATCAATTTCTCTGCTAATAACTTTATTTAAACTCAACAAATATCCAACGTCGGGATAGTCTGTCGAGTTAAAAAATTATTTAAAGATGTTATTTATTAGGGTTAATTACTGTGGAGGTCATGTTTATTTGTACCCAGTACAAATTTAGCCATTGATATTGAAAATCAACCAGTATGGTCACATACGTTTTCGGGCTGTAAACATATGATCACTCTGACGTTAAAAGTCGTGAAGGATTAACGAAAAGATGATTTGGCACAATAAAAAAAGGGTAAATTATCTAAATAGTCACTAAATAATTAACTTATTTTTATTTTATTTTTAATTTAACCATTAAAATTTAAATTTTTATAATTTCACCATCTTCTTAAAAAACACTTATTTCTCTAAAAGTTATTATGATGCAGGAAGGACTTGTGCAGATGTCACTTCTTTCATATTTGGTTGCAAAGATAGTTACTGAGTATCGAATCTCCCCCGACATTAAGCACTACGGGTGCTTGATTGACATGTTGGGTAGGACAGGAAGATTGGAAGAAGCTGAAAAGAATGCTCTAGAGATTCCTTGTGAGATATCAAATGAAGTGGTGTGAAGAATACTGTTGGGTGCATGTAGCTTTTACGGTAATGTCGAGATCGGCGAAAGGGTGATATTGAAGATAGTGGAGATCGAAAAGAAATACGGAGGCGACTACGTTCTTATGTCGAATATACTAGCGGGTGCCGGAAGGTTTGCAGATGCTGAGAACTTGAGGGCACTGATGGTGGGGAGGAATGCCATCAAAGTTGTTGGCTCTAGTTTGACCTGATACCTTGGTGTTAATTCCAATTTCAACCTATATGAATTTGAGAAAAAAAAACACCAGTCCAATTTTATTGGAACATGACAACACTTCATAAATTTCTAGAAATAAAAATAAAAATATTTTTTAATAAAAAGGGCAGTCTGAAACTCCCTTTATTTTTGCAAAATCTTAGAGATAATACCACGTGTGGAAAAATTGACTAATTATATGCATCTCCAGACCACCATGAAAACAGGCCAACACTTATTCCAATTACAAAAACAACATAAACGGTTAGATTCAACTCAAGACAGAACAAATAAAAGATCAAAGTCAATCGTCGGAGCTTAAAATAACCAAGAAAAAACTGGTAAAAGTGTTGATGATTATACGAACACGAAAATTGGCAAAGCCAATAAAACAAACAAAAAAAAAGGCAAGCACTTTTAAAGAATAAGACAGGCATAGACACATCAAAATCTCTTCTTTTTTATATTGAATTTTAGTTTTGTTGTTTAGTAAAAGGGACAGGGTTCAACTCTCATATCTGGGTTTTGGTTTGTCTGTAAGAAAAACAACAGAAAAATTAAACAATGGCAAAGGTTTTGGGGAAAGCAAATCTTTTTTCAGCTTGTGACTATACCAGAAGAAGAATCAGTAAGGTGGAGGTTCTTTGTATTTTAAGAGAATTCTTGGGTTTTGTTGTAAAACAAATAGATTTAATTCTTTGAATATGAAATCTATGGCTTTGAGGTGTGACTTTAATGGACAAAGCGTAGTCTATTTGGAGAGAAAAATTGTGAACAAGAGAAGGTTTATGTAACACTTTTAAAAAATGAAAATAAATAAAAATAATAAATAGAAAAAACCATACCATATTGGAACCCATATCAGATCTGGAACCTTCTTTTTTTTCAAACCTTTTTTCCCTCACTTACCCTATCTCCGAACCAACCCCGATCTTCGTCACCAGCTGTTCGTGGCCTCCACCGCCGGCACCATCAGAGTCGTCGGACTCCTCCGATACGAACCCCTTAACCACGTGCCAAACCATCGCTGCCTTCGCCGCGAATCTAAGCTCAAAGCTTCGCCAGATCTAGGGTTCAAACCCTTCGGTTATTTGCTTTTTCCAGACGCGATCGACATCGATTCGGCGCGTCGCCGGTTCCCTTTTTTTCCTCGTTGAAGGCCAAACAAAACCCCTCCAAAATCGTGTTCGTTCGTCGCCGGTAAGGTCTTCGTGTTTGTTCCTCATTCCTCGTTGACCTTGACTTGTGTTTGAAAGTTTTCCTAATATTCGGGTTGTTTTCTATGTTTGTTGGCCTGAAGTTGAGTGTTTTTGGTTGAATTAGAGGGAAATCTGGTTTCGGAAGTGTTTTCCGATTGATTTTGGGTCGCGCGTGTCCTTCACGCGCCGTTGTAGGCGATTCTCGGCCACCGTGGATGGTGACCGATCCAAACCGGTCAAAACCGGTCCAACCCGAACTGGTCAACCCGAGTTGACCCATTGACCGACCCTACCCATTGACCCGACTCGTTGACCAACCTGTTGACCTTGACTTGTGACGTCAGCATTGACTGCTGACGTGGCTACTAACATGGATGCTGACATGGATGCTGACTTTAGTGTTGACCTTGCTGACGTCAGTGTTGACTTTGACCCAAAAAGTCAAAATTTTCAAAAACTCCTATTTTATGTTATTCGACGTCCCGAGTTTATCCGTGAAGTCCATTTTTCGAAATTCGAATCCGAAAGCCTCCAAATTGGACTTTTAAGTCTCGAGTCAAACTTTTCTTCTAGGTTAAGTTAAATCCAGAGTTTTATTTAAAGTCTAATATCGATAAATGTTTGTTTGTAGGATCTCATAGTTCTCCCGATCGTGTAGCGACCCAGCCCAACTCCTCCCGTTTTAACCGATCCCGAGATCCGATCATGACCCGTATGTTTCTAATACCCAGTGAATAGTCAATTCAGTATTTAACTCTAGTATTAATAAAAATTCTATCTTGTATTTTTAGGGTCCAGTACTGCTATAGAGCGAGGCTTGAACGCCCAGTAGACCACCTGTCTGTTCCTGCCATTTGAGGTGTGTTCCTTGTGTGCTATATAACTGTATGTTACTGTTTTACGTTTTAAAAGAACCAAACATGTGCACATGATTGTTTTCCTGGATTTACCTAGATATTTATTTTAAATCTTAAGAATGATCATTTTATGTTTTTACTGTATGCCTGATATATTTCCTGTATGATATCTCCTGATTAATGTATACATGTTGTCTGATAAATTTTTTATACTATTATCATGATTCCTACCATTATTACATACTTTTCATTTTAGAATTGGGATGATGTGGAGTGTCTAATATTCGGTTCAGCCTTGATGCAGCTGGTAATACCGCCTATTTACGGTTCCTAGCTTCGGTTAGGGTAATTTGCCTGTTATCGATTCTCGTGCTTTAGTCGGGGTAATTCCGCCTATTCCTTAAGGTAATTCCTTAGGTCGGTACCTTCGCCTTAATAGGCTTAGGTTAATGCCTGTATCAGATACTGTTCTGGGGAACTGTATCCAAGAGTTCGGTTGGAGGGTAGCATAACATGCATATACATGACCTGATTTTCTGTTATTACTGTTTATTGATTTTACTCGTATTTTATTTGCACTGTTGGAACACACTGGGCTCCATAGCTCATACATGTTTTCTTCCCCTTTCAGATATTCGTAGATAGACATTCCGAATTTGGAATTTGGAGGATCTACACATTATTTGGTTACACTTTGATGTAATATTTTAAACTTTTCCAGTTTACGTTTAAGGTGACATGTGCCTATATATTTTATTATTGGTGATTTAAACGTATTATTTTTGTTATTGGTTTTGCGAATTATTTTGCGAGTAATGTTTTCTAGACACCTTGTTTTGGTGGAACTATACTTATTTTAAGTGATAATCAACATTTATCTTTATTCGTACAAGTTATTTGATTTTTCATGCAATCTGATTTATAAATAAAGAACAATGTGACCACTCTATTCAGGCTTTCCGCATAGGCCGTTTAGGGGGTTACATTTAGTTGATATCAGAGCCTTGTTTCTATGACTTTCGGACCGTGATGAGTCCTAAATAAAATGTTTTCTGTTAAACTGTTATGAATTTATATCTGTAAAGTCATGTCACCTATATTTTCTGTATTGTGTATGGTTCTCCGGTGTCAATTCTAATATCCTAAATTTTATCCTTGTAGATTTCCTGAACACTATGAGTGCCCGTAGAGCTCGCCGATCCACCCGAGGGCGTGGTCGAGCGACCGGTTTTACTGATCCTGTAGAGGAACCTATTAGTGATCCTCCACCCATCATTCCTCCGGACCCACCTGTTCCCACAAGTTTTACTGCTGCTGTAGTGACTGATGAGACCCTTAGTAGACAGTTCCTTCAGTTGTTACAAGGAGCTGTTAGAGCTTCGGGTGCGATTCTAGATACTTCTATCTCTCAGATACTTATCTCGAATGGAGTGAGAACCTTTTCTAAATCATTGATTGGTGCACCTTCAAATGTAGAGACCTGGTTGTATGATACAGAGAGACGGATGGATCAGCTGGGTTTGGAGCCAGCTAAGAGATATCTAGGAGCTATATCTATGCTTGATGGTGGTACCCACATCTGGTGCGAGTCTGTGGTTAGTAGTATATCCTCCGACAGGCTAATGATAAGTGTTCAACTCACTATCATATTTTACACCTTTTATGGGCATTAGTCATCAAATCTACACCTACTTGGACCAATGCATATACTTAATGTGATATATTTAGAGGTTATGCTTATAAAGATGATATTTACAGAAAAAGCAAGTTTTACTGCATTTTTACATCTGTGCAGGAAAAACTATTGCCGCGGCAGCAACGTGGCCGAGGCAGGACCTGATGCCGAGGCAGCAGTTGAAAGACAAGTAGCGATATTGTAGGCGACTTGAAGAGAAAAATGAGCTGGACGTTTCTGGACAAGCAGCGCATGAATCGGAACTGGGTAGCACATGGAAAGTCCAAGTCAAAGGCCACACGGAAACAAATCCTAGTTGGAGTAAACTTGGAAATATTTTATTTATGGACTTGACTTGTGTCCTACTCCAAGTTATACTCCTACATAGGAAAGGTTTGCCCTAGACCAAGCCTATATAAGACCTAGCCGTCCAAGAAGAGAAGAGGAGAGTTTTCGGCAAAAAGAGCTTAGACCTAGCCGACTTCATCTTTTAGAGTTTTCTTTTCTTTACATTATGTTTTAATTTTCTCTAGGCTTAGGCGAAGGTTGTAGTGTATTAGTGTAAGGAGATTGAACCTTGTTTCTTGTTTCAATGCAATAAAGTATCGAAGTTTACTTATTCTTTGTCATTCTTTGTTCTTGCATCCAAGCTCGAGAGAGAAGTTTGCAAGTAATCCATTTATCTAATATCGAGAGAGTTAGATTCAAAAAAGAAATAAGTACGATGTTTCAATAGGGAAACACTAACTCGGCCTAGAGATAGGTTAAGAGTTTCAGCGGCTAAGAGAAGTGTGGGATTGGTTGGTGATTACAATTGATTCACGCCGAGAGGTATCATCAAGGACTGGTCCTCAATAGTACTTCAACTTAGAGATAAGCGGAGGCATCAAAGGACACTTTGCCGAACTTTGGTAAAGTCCATCCAAGAGCAAGAGATTGTCGCGGCGAAAAAGCAACATCGTTGTCAAGGCAGTAATCTGCAGTACTGTCGAGGCAGTGTTGTGCAATTGCATTGGACAGAGACAAGTCAATTGAATCCACTATATAAGACAACTGGATCCTAGCCACTTTCTTTATCTAATTTTATCTTTTTATTTAGTTTCATCAAACCCTAATTTACTTGTGTCTTTATTTTATTTCTTTTTACAGAGCAAGAAGACAAAGAGGGTAAATTAAGTAGACCAATCCCTGTGGAGACGATATCTGATATACTTATCACTTTATTACTTGCGACGTGTTCACTTGCACTAATTGCGCACTTTTGACACGCAACAGCTGACATGGGACTTTTTCAAGGAACGATTCAAGAACCGTTATCTGGGTGATCGGTACATGAGAGAGAGGCGTCAGGCCTTTAGAGACTTAGTACAAGGTACTATGACAGTGCTGAGTATGAGCTTCAGTTTTTAGATATGATGAGATATGGTGCTGGGATAGTGGCAACAAAGAAGGATAAATGTGATAAGTTCCTAGAGGGTCTCCGCATTGGTATCCGAGACCGGATAGCCATGCATCATGATGTGATTTTCGAGGACCTGATGAATTGGGCAAAGATTGTTGAGGACTTAGAGAAGCTTTCTGATAGTCAGGCTATGAGGGATCATGACCGAGAGCGGGGCAGAGATAGAGACCGTAGGAAGGACCGTGGTCGATCTGGGGGACATTTTAGCCATGACGAGTCTTTTAGTCGCCCTGATAAGAGGGCTCGATCTGCATTGAGTTAGATAGGTGATTCCTATCATCAGCCTTCGACACCTCAGGACTCTTCTATTAGCTGGGGTGGTTCTTCTAGGATCCCATCTGTACCTGCCTGTGACTTTTGTGGCAACATGCATAGAGACGAGTGTAGGAAGAAGACTGGAGCTTGTTTTCGGTGTGGATCTTTCGAGTATTTTCTGAGGGACTGCCCTCATCCACCATCCGTTAGTCGACCATCGACTCAGACTCCTATGCGCTCTTAGACACCTTCTAGATCTCAGACATCCGTACAGACACCCGCTTCGGGACGATCTCAAGGTAGAGCTTTTGGGTCTACTGTTAGATCTGATACCAGGAGTCGAGGCCACCATGGTGGTGGTTTATCTGTTTCTAAGGTTCGATAGCCAGCACTAGTTTATGCCACCAAACGTAGGGATGACCGAGACAAGCCTGATGTTATCGCAAGTACCTTTACCATCTTTTCTGTTCTGTACTTTGAATTGCTTGACAATGGCTCTACTCACTCTTACATATCTAAGTCAGTATTCGGACACCCTTCGATCTCAATTGAGAACACTGAGAGTGTTTTTACCGTTACGAGCCTAGTGGGGAAATTCTTATTAGTGGATAAGGTTTTCAGGAGATGTCCCCTTGTTGTGGAAAGGGAGGTGTTTCTGTAGGATCTCATAGAACTTCCTTTAGAGGAGTTCGATCTAATTTTGGGATGGATTGGTTAATCGAACATCATGTCATTCTGGACTGTGAGACAAAAAAGGCTACCTTAAAGACTCTGGATGGGCGGTCTGTAGTTTTGGTTGGTGAACGACGAGGTTATATGTCCAATGTGATATCAGTTTTGTCTGCTAACAGGATGATCCGGAAAGAGGCCTTTATTGCCTGTTTCCTTAACACAAATGGGTCTCTATCTAGGATCGATGAAATTCGCACAGTTTGTGAATTTCCAGATGTTTTTCCAGAGGAGCTGTCTCGTCTTCCTCTAGATAGGGAGGTTGAGTTTGAGATTGAGACTTATCCCGGATCAGCACCAGTTTCTATGGCTCTGTACCGTATGGCTCCGAAGGAGTTAAAGGAGTTGAAGGTTCAATTACAAGAACTGCTTGACAAAGGGTTCATCCGGCCTAGCTCTTCACCATGGGGAGCTCCATTTATCTTTGTTAAGAAGAAGGATGGTTCTCTTCGGTTGTACATCGATTACCGAAAGCTAAATAAGCTGGCCGTGAAAAATAAGGGCTCGTTTCGGGGAGCTACAGTTTTCTCGAAGATTGATCTTCGATCTGGGTATTACCAGTTAAAGGTTAAGGGCTCTGATGTTGCTAAGACTGCTTTCCGCACCCTGTATGGTCACTATGAGTTCTTAGTGATGCCTTTCGGTTTAACCAATGCCCCTGCAGCTTTTATGGATATGATGAACCATATCTTCCGGCCCTACATAGACCAATTTGTTGTGGTGTTTATTGAAGATATCTTGGTTTACTCTCGCTCAGAGGAAGAGCATATGGGGCATCTGAAAGGTGTGATGCAGACTCTCAGGGAGCATCAGTTGTATGCCAAGCTAATAAATGCGAATTTTGGCTTAATGAGGTGACGTTTCTAGGGCATGTTGTTTGAGCTAGAGGTATCTAGATGGACCCGAGTAAAATTTATGCAATCACTAGTTGGAACCCTCCTAAGAATGTGTCTGAGATTCGTAGTTTTCTAGGCTTAGCTGGGTATTATCGATGCTTTATCGAGGGTTTTTCCATTATAGTTGCCCCTTTGACGAAGCTTTTGAGGAAGGATGTTCCGTTTGTCTGGTCTGATGCCCAGTAGTCTAGTTTTGATCAGTTGAAATCAGTTTTAACCCAAGCTCCAGTTTTAACCCAACCTGAGTCAAGGAAGGACTTTACAGTTAATAGTGATGCTTCGCATTCTAGTCTTGGTTGTTTTCTGATGCAGGAAGGTAAGGTGATCGCTTATGCGTCACGCTAGTTGAGACCACACGAGCTTAATTATCCTACTCATGATCTTGAGCTTGCAGATGTAGTTTTCGCTCTAAATATCTGGAGAGACACTATCTCTACGGAGAGAAGAGTTATATCTTTACCGATCATAAGAGCTTGAAGTACCTCCTTACCTAGAAGGAGCTTAATCTGAGACATCGTCGTTGGTTGGAGCTTCTTAAGGACTACGATTGTGAGATTGAGTATCATCCGGGAAAAGCCAATGTTGTGGCGGATGCTTTGAGTCGTAAGACCATATCAGACCTGAGATCCTTGTTCGCCAGGATGAGTATATATGATGATGGTAGCCTATTGGCTGAGTTAAGGGTTAAACCGACTTTGGCTGAATAGATTAGGGCCAAACAGCGGTTAGTTGACTCCTTGCTTCCTGTTATACAACAAGTTGAGCAAGGATCCACTTCTATTTACTCTTTTGATCTGGATGGAGTCCTTTGTTTTAATGGTCGTTACTGTGCACCCAACGATCCCGAGTTGAGACAGACCATTCTCAGTGAGGCTCATAGTAGTCCTTATGTTATGCATCCTGGAGGAGATAAAATGTATCAGAATCTGAAACAGAGATACCGTTGGGTAGGTATGAAAAAGGATATCTTAGATTATGTATCCAGATGTTTGACTTGTCAGTAGGTGAAAGCAGAACATCAACATCCCTCTGGTCTTTTACAACCTATCAAAACTCCCGAATGGAAGTGGGAACGTATCACGATGGAATTTGTTACCGGTTTGCCCTTGACCCCCTCTAGGAAGGATTCTGTCTGGGTTGTTATTGATAGACTCACAAAGTCAGCTCACTTTATTCCTATTCGGATCACCTATTCTCTGGAGAAGCTGGCTAGATTGTATACTTATGAGATTGTCAAACTACATGGCGTACCCTTATCTATCATCTCTGACCGAGATCCGAGGTTTACTTCCCGTTTCTGGACAACTTTACAGTCTGCTTTGGGTACTCGTCTGAATTTCAGTACGTCTTTTCATCCTCAGATAGATGGTTAGTCTGAGAGAGTGATACAGATCCTGGAGGATATGTTACGGGGTTGTGTTCTAGACTTCTGGGGTAGTTGGGAAGACTTCTTGCCTTTGGCAGAGTTTGCCTATAATAACAGTTACCAGGCTAGCATTCGTGTGGCACCTTACGAGGCCTTATATGGACGTAAGTGTCGTACTCCTATCTATTGGACTGAGTTGTATGATCGGAAAATTCTGGGTTCCGAGTTAATTCAGGAAACTGAAGAGACTGTCAAATTAATCCGAGATCGTCTGAAGGAAGCTTTTACCAAACAAAAATCTTATGCTGATCGGAGGAGGAAGATATCGAGTTTGAGGTTGGTGATCAGGTTTTCCTAAAAGTCTCTCCATGGAAGAAAGTTCTGAGATTTGGGCGTAAGGGCAAGTTGAGCCCAAGATATATTGGACCATACCGTATTCTGAAAAGAGTTGGGCCTGTTGCATATCAGCTTAAGTTACCTCCTCAGCTTAGTCGTATCCATGATGTGTTTCATGTATCCATGTTGAGACAGTACCATCCGGATCCGATTCATATTATTCAGGTTCAGGATGTTGAGTTCGTCCAGACTTGTCTTATGAGGAGGAACCCGTTCAGATCCTGGAGTTTAATGAAAGAGTTCGGCGAAGAAGGCGTATCCCTATGGTTAAAATTCAGTGGAGGAATCGTAACCCTTCTGAGGCCACTTGGGAGATCGAGGAATCTAAGAGGGAGTAGTTCCCCGCATCTGTTCAGTTCAGGTAAATTTCAGGGACGAAATTTCTTTTTAGGGGGGAGAGTTGTAACACTTTTAAAAATGGAAATAAATAAAAATAATAAATACGAAATAATAATAAATAAAAAAAACCATACCATATTGGAACCTATATCAGATTTGGAACCTTCCTTTTTTCGAACCCTTTTTCCCTCACCTACCCCATCTCCGATCCAACCCCGATCTCCGTCACCGGCCGTTCGTGGCCTTCAATGCCGACACCATCATAGTCATCGGACTCCACTGATCCGAACACCCTTAACAATGCGCCGAACCACCGCTGCCTTCGCCGCGAATCGAAGCTCGAAGCTTCGCCAGATCTAGGGTTCAAACCCTTCGGTTGTTTGCTTTTTTCGGCCGCGATCGACACCGATTCGGCGCGTCGCTAGTTCCCCTGTGTTTCTCGTTGAAGGCCGAACAAAACCCCTCCAAAATCGTGTTCGTTCGTCACCGGTAAGGTCTTCGTCGGAGATCATCTCTGTTTCGATATGTTTGAAAATTTTCCTAATATTCGGGTTGTTTTCTGTGTTTGTTGGCCTAAAGTTGAGTGTTTTTGGTTGAATAAGAGGGAAATCTGGTTTCGGAAGTGTTTTCCGATCGATTTTTGGCCGCGCGTGGCCTTCACGCGCCACCGGAGGCGATTCCCGGCCACCGTGGATGGTGGCCGGTCAGAAATGGTCCTGAACCGGACCAAACCGGTCTAACCCGAACCGGTCAACCCGAGTTGACCCATTGACTGACCCGACCCGTTGACCAACCTGACCCGTTGACCGACCTGACCCGTTAACCCGACCCGTTGACTGACCCGACCCATTAACCAACCCGTTGACCTTGACCTATGACGTCAGCATTGACAGCTGACGTGGCTGTTGACGTGGCAGCTGACGTCAACGTTGACTTTGACCCAAAAAGTCAAAATTTTCAAAAACTCCTATTTTATGTTTTTCGACGTCCTGAATCCATCCATGAAGTCTTTTTTTCGAAATTCGAATCCGAAAGCCTCCAAATTGGACTTTTTAAGTCTCGAGTCAAACTTTTCTTCTATGTTAAATTAAATCTAGAGTTTTATTTAAAGTCTAATATTGATACCTGTTTGTTTGTAGGATCTCATAGTTCTCCCGATCATGTAGCGACCCATCCCAGCTTCTCCTGTTTTGACCGATCCCGAGATTCGATCGTGACCCGTATGTTTCTAATACTTAGTGAATAGTCAATTTAGTATTTAACTCTAGTATTAATAAAAATTTTATCTTGTATTTTTAGGGTCCAATACTGTTACAGAGCGAAGCTCGAACGCCCAGTAGACCACCTGTCTGTTCCTACCATTTGAGGTGTGTTCCTTGTGTGCTATATAACTTTATGTTACAATTTTACGTTTTAAAAGAACCAAGCATGTGCACATGATTGTTTTCCTGGATTTACGTAGATATTTATTTTAAATATTAAGAATGATTATTTTATGTTTTTACTGTATGCCTGATATATGTCCTGTATGATATCTCCTGACTGATGTATACATGTTGCTTGATAATTTTTTGATACTATTATCATGATTCTTGCCATTATTACATACCTTTCATTTTAGAATTGGAATGATGTGTAGTGTCTAATATTCGGTTCAGCCTTGATCCAGCTGGTAATACCGCCTGTTTATAGTTCCTAGCTTCGGTTAGGGTAATTCCGCCTGTTCCCTAAGGTAATTCCTTAGGTCGGTACCTTCGCCTTAATGGGCTTAGGTTAATGCCTGTATCAAATACTGTTCTGGGGAACTATATCCAGGAGTTCGGTTGGAGGGTAGCATAACATGCATATACATGACCTGATTTTCTGTTATTACTGTTTGTTGATTTTACTCGTATTTTATTTGCATTGTTGGAACACACTGGGCTCCATAGCTCATACATGTTTTCTTCCCCTTTCAGATATCCATAGATAGACATCCCGGATTTGGCATTTAGAGGATCTACACATTATTTGGTTACACTTTGATGTAATATTTTAAACTTTTCCAGTTTACGTTTAAGGTGACATGTGCCTATATATTTTATTATTGGTGATTTAAACGTATTATTTTTGTTATTGGTTTACGAATTATTTTGCGAACAATGTTTTCTAGACACCTTGTTTTGGTGGCACTATACATATTTTAAGTGATAATCAACATTTATCTTTATTTGTACAAGTTATTTGATTTTTCATGCAATCTGATTTATAAATAAAGAACAATGTGACCACTCTAGTCGTGCTTTTCGCATAGGCCGGTTTAGGAGGTTACAGTTTCATCAAGTTTCCATTAAAGCACAGATTGGTTTAATTTACTTTATTGTTCTTTTCTAAATCTTGTAGATGTTTCCTGTATCATAAAATCTTTTAGAGAAATAAGTGTTTTTTAAGAAGATGGTAAAATTATAAAAAATTAAATTTAATGGTTAAATTAAAGATAAAATAAAAATAAGATAATTATTTAGTGACTATTTAGGTAATTTACCCTTTTTTTATTGTGCCAAATCATCTTTCCGTTAACACTTTACGACATTTAACGTCGGAGTGACCATAAGTTTACAGCCCGAAAACGTACATGACCATACTGATTGATTTTCAAAATCAGTGACTAAATTTGTACTGAGGACAAACAAAAATGACCTCCGTAGTAATTAACCCTATTTATTAACGGTATTTAAAAAGTTTAATTATTTACCCCAAATGTTATTTTATCTAAAAAATTGTTTCATATAGTTTTATTTTTTTATATAAATTACGTAAAAAAATTTTAAAAATTTAAAGTTCGAAAGACACCATCCTCGCACGCTGCTTCGTCATGGATGATAGCCCAAGCAAAGGATCTAACAATTAAGATTGAATAAAACTCGAATTAATTTAAAAAAATTGAATAATTTAATTCAATTCGATGTAAAAATACTCAACTCGTTTTGATTTGACTCAAAATTTCATAATCTCGACTCAAGTCGAAAAAATTTCAAAAAAGTGACTTATAAAATAGAAATTCAACTAACTCGAATAACTTAAAAATTTTTTAGTAATTAAAGGATTTATTTGTAAGTTCGAGACGAATCCTTAAAATTTTTATAATATATATAACTATATATAAAAATATAAAACAATTGCCGGAAAAAATATAAAGAAATATATATATTATATGATTAGCAAAAATCGTTTAAATTAAACTAAATTGTATTGTAATATAATAAATAATTACTATTAAATTTTTATAAGAACTCAAAAACTCGACTCGAAAATATTTTAAATGAAAGTTAAAATAATAAAATTAAACTTGTAACTTGAATAACTCGAAATTTTTTATTCGACTCGATCGAACGCTCACCCTAACCAAAATATTTCCCTCTAATTCATCCGAAACTTTAAACAGAACTAATTGAAACTAACTCAAGGCTTATTATTTATAACTTCATCATAGTTTTGCACTGTGTTTTCTTTACATCTCTGTCTTGAGCAGCAGAAAGGTGATGAGACCCGGACGTCGTTCAGTTCCAATATTGCCGGTGGGAAACTGTGAGGAGATGGACCAAAGGGTTTCTCGCTTTCGAATGTTTCCATTGGCACAAAAGTGGGTTCACGCTATCCCATTCATCGTCTTCTTCTGCTTTTTCATTCTTCGGTGCTTATCTTGTCCGGTTCAAGTATGTAATATATATCAGTTCTTTAATCTTTGTTTTATTGAGAAACCAATGAACCTTGAAGAGAAGTGAAAGACGTGATGATGAACCTTGTGAGAAAACACACATGGAAATAAAATCAGTTTTTTATTGAAATTGTTATAAAAAGTGGATAATCCAAAAATAAATAAATAATAATAAAATAAAAAAAATTATTATTATTTAAATAAATATAAAAAAAATATAAAATAATATGAGATATTTAAATTAAACTGATTTAACCGATGTTGAGGTCTGCACGAATGCAATTTCTATAAGATATATTTTTGGTCACTTTTATGATAGTTGAGTTCGTTGGTCGTCTGTACCAAAGGATACACCAACAAAAAGATCTTTGACAAAAGTACAAATTGTAGAGATCTTGAACTTGTAGCCTTGACTTAGCTAACCACCGAAATAAAGAAACAAGAGAGAAAAAAAAGGAATTTTCAATGTTTTTAAAACAAAGAATTTCATTAATATTTATAGGAAAAATTAGGTTAAACATATGAGAGGTATATTCTAAATTTAATTCGAATATTATCATGAATAGTCAGCTTTATCGATTTAATACTCGTATTTAAAGAGAACTCAAATTCTTTTTTAATATTAGAAAAGATAAACAATTTAAGAAAAATTTACTTGCAACAGATAAAACATCCACAGGCACACAAAGAGTCCAACCAATCCAAACATTAAGTTCTACCAACATCATGTAGGTTTTTTTACCCCCTAAGCACAAAGTCATCTTAAGTCATTCAATGATAATAATGTGGATAAATGTATATAAATACTTTCCACTTCATTTATCCCATCCATGTGGGATAATGAGGTTCATTATTCCGTACTCTATTTACAACATTTTTACTTTGAGCATCAACTTCTCATTCTTCACTCAATCATTTTGAACATATGAGATATCTTCGACGTAAAGATCTCATGAAATAGAATAAGAGCTGATAATTTTTTTATTTGAATCTTCATATTTACTATTCTAAAATATGGATCAAAGTTGATCATTTCTCACTATTTTTTTCAACATAGAAAATTAAAGAGATGGATTAATTTAAATACAATGAATGGGTAATTATAACTTAAATTACAACAAATTTTAATAATATAACTAACTCTAAAAACAAACTAATCAAATAAAGAATAAGTAGTCATTAATCTAACATTAACACTACTTCTTTAAGCTTTTGAATTTCTTCAATCTCATGAGTTGATTCTTCAAAAGACACACTAAGTATCAACTAAATAGATCAATTTACCAACTAACGTAACAATAAAACAACATCCTTGAACACCAAGAATCACCCTATTTTCTTCTCTTGTAGAACTTTTTTAATATTCTTTATTGAGTTGAAATTGAGTCCATGAGATAATTTAGTCAGTTGGTTTAGAAAGTTGAAGAGTTGTTCTTCATCTTTTTTTCACCATGCACAATATTATTTATATTTACTTGAATAAAACAAAAAACACAAGCCATTTGAGATAGTACCCGAGGAGGAAAATCAAATATATCCAAATTTATTTTTACTGGAACAAATACTTCATAACGTACATCTATATTTTAGTTTACTGTTATAAAGAAGCTTTCTTCATCTTTCTACCTTCTATTCCTTCTTCAATGACCCATCATATAATTTTTTTATTCTTACAACAACATTGAACTGTTGTTTGACTAATCATCACAACTCTATAGTCAACTTCAACTAGTTTTCATCTTCACTCAATGTATTACAATATAAAAGCAGTTTCTGATAACAACCAAGACAACAATTTCAACAATAACCAAGTTACAAAATTCTAAGAGAAACTAAATTTTTTATTCAAATTTATATGCAACAATTAAACCTTCAACATTCATTATTCAAGAGCAAAATCCAGCATGTGACTCAAAGTAAAGAAATACATCATATAACAACCTCAATTATTAGTTTACTTTCAATTTTAACAATTTTAACTATACTAGAATGGATCAAAACTACTTACTCATTTGTAAAAAACATTGAAACACTAAATTTGTTTATCTAATACCGAAGGCTAAATATGAAAACAAAGAACGTGTCCATCCTCTTCTAAGTATCAATTATTCCCAAACCTTATCAAGCTTCAGTAAAAACAAATGAATAAAGACCATATACATAATACGTAGGAAATAAAATGACATCTTTTAACCTCTTGAAAACAAGTTTTTCATCCACGATCCATTAACAAAGCATTCTCGAATAAAGTCTCGTAAGAGAACAAATTTGACTGAAGAATTTTTCACACAATTTGCACGTGAATTCATTTTGACCATTTCGCCCAACAACATTCCCAACAATAATTTTCAGTCAGTAACATTCTGTTTCATAAAAAAATGGCTCAAGATACTAAGAAACTCAGATACATTAAATAATATTCTAGTTTATGAGGGATTTTATAGCTTTGATCACGTCCTCGTCTGATTCAAGAAACACAGAAAACAATGGAGTTTGGTTTGGTTTTGGATCCTTGATTTTCTCCCTTTTTCTTTCTTTATGAAGAATTTGTTCTTATGCAATCATTGATGGTAAAAACGATAAAGTTTGTTTCTTTTTCGATTGCTGAATTTTCTTCTTTGATTTATTTTATTCTAGAAAAATAGATTTTTGTTTAACAATTTTTGTAGTAGAGTCAACTTTGACAGGGAAGATAAAAATTTGATGAACAGGAAGCAACCAAATCGACCAACCAAACGAACAACAATAGAACTAGAATAGTATAAAAAAATCCGATATTAAGATTAGCAATTAAGAGCAGACGAAAATAGAGAAACACACAATCTAAAAGAAACCAAAATTAGGTATGATGAAAGCAGTTTACAACAACAACGGAAGAAAATTGGCGTTAAGATCGTTGATGGTGAATAAAAAAAATGCGATTGAGAATTTCAACTCAGAAAAAAAAAACACTCAGATTTAAAAGGTAAAAATATCAGGAATAAAGATAGAGATAATAATGAATTGAGACTGAAATTAGAATTGGGAGAGAAAAATAGTTTCAAAAAATAAATTATTTAAGTATAATGAAAACAAGAGCACTTTAGACAAGTTAAACGATGACGTTTTGAAGGTAAAACTACTAGATATGGAAGGACATGCTCACATGCAAAATAAAAGAACATGTTGGACTATTAAGACAACTGTTAATTTATATTAGTATTTTTATTTATTTTAATATATAGATTTAGAGGTTGTTTTGGAACAGTATTGATGAAATACAATCTAAAATTCTATTTTTTCTCTTTGAATTCTCTGCTCTACTCTTTTTTTCTTTTTCACTTTTCTTATCTTTTGGGAATCTTTTGTGATAATTGGTATCTCAGAGCCAGGTTTTTCACATCAACAGTCAAGCTAAAAAAACTTAAGAAGAATCAAGACATGCTAAAATTGGTCACTGATGTAGCTATTGTTCCTGAATAAAAAAAGAAGAAACAGTTCTAAAGGAGTGGGAAGTCCAATGAGCTTAATTTAAATATCGAATGAAGATGATCAAATCGAAACTGAATGAGAACAACTCTAGGTTGGCCAACAACAATAAGCACCTAGAAGAAATAGTCAAAATATTAGTAGCTAAAGAGGAAGAAAAAAGCGTTGCACAAAATTCATCCTTAGAAAACTAGTAAATATAGTTAATCCTTAAAAAAAAAAAAAGAAAGATGTACAGATTAATGTCATTGATGATAGGGAGAAACCTTCCTTAAAAACCAATGAACCAAAAATTTTAGTTGTTAAACTTAGTATTTATTTGGGAGACTCATATGCTCAAAATGGATTTGAGAGACATGAGATGTATACATATAATAGTTAAGGTAATAAAAAATGGTACTTTCGTTCTTAGACTTACGACTGAATTACAAATATTTAATAAGGAAAATCCTAAAAATTGAGTTAGAAAGTGTTAAAAAGTACTTTTATATGTTTTCGGTCCTAAAAAATTAGAAGACTATCAAGAGAAGTTCGAGGAATTGAAACCATTCACGATTCATAACAATCACAAACTTAAGGAAAACTATTTTGTGTCTAGCTTTGTGAATGGACTTAAAGAGGAGCTAATACCTAAAGTGAGAGTGTTGAGACCACAAACAATAAATGATGTATACAGGCAGGCCAAGTTGTATGAACTGGAAATGAAGATAGAAACAAAGAAACAAAAGGACAACAAAAAAAAACACTTATGTTACCCCTAATCCTCCTAGGAAGCCTTTCATACTCCAATCAAGACAAAAGTTCACAACCAAAACTAAAAACAATCACTGTTAGAATACATGAGAACTAACAATCTGTGTTTTAGATGTGGAAAAAATTCATTTCAGGGTACCAATGTAAACCAAAACAGTTAAATTGTATGAAGGAAATTAAAGAAGAAGATGAGAAAAAACAAAATATGCTAGAGACAACATGGATAGAAACATGAAAAATTTTGATCAATGCCTTAATTAAAAATATCGAATTTAACACTTTAAAGATATAAGAATTGATTAAAGGGATACCCTTAAGCATATTGGTTGATAGTGACAACACTCATAGTTTTTTTCATTCCTAGATAAAAAAAAAGAAGGGAGAAAAGTGATACAGACTAATACTTTAGTTATTATAGTGGCTAGTGGAGAAAAGCTATTAAGCACAAACAAGAGTAATATATTGAGCTTGAAAATAAAAGACTAATCTTTTGGCCTTGACTTTAGAGTACTACAAATGGGAAGAACGTATATGGTTTGGAAACTAGATTGGATGAAAATGTATAAATCCAATTACCTAACACTTTAATAAAATGACTTTAAAATTTATGAAAGAAAGACAAGAAGTGGTGCTGCAAGGAGGGAATAAAACTTTTTCAATAAAATTATTTTTGAGAAAAAATTACAAAAATTTGCTAAGAAGGATCCTAACATGATAAAAAAAATTATCTAATGAGTATAAAGAATTTGAGAACTATTATTTCTGAAGAATTATAGCCATTGTTGGAGGAGTACAAAGATATATTGGAACAACCTCAAAGACGGTCTCTATCCAAAAGTCATGATCATGCTATCATACTCAAGTCTGATATTTAACTAGTAAACTTAAAACCTTATAGGTGCCCTCTCCATCAAAAGAAGAAATGGAAAAACAAATTAATCTAATGTTGATAACTTTTGTGATCCAAACCGGTAGAAGTCCATTTGTTTCTAATGTTTATTGGTTAGAAAAAAGATGGAAAGAGATTTTGTATTTAATTTAATTCTATGATTGTTAAAAATAAGTTTTTTATATTAGTTTTAGAAGATTTGAGAGATGAATTATCAGGAGCTATATGATTTTTAAGGTTGATTTGAGATCAACTATTGGCAAATAAGGATCAAGAAAGATAATATCCAAAAAACTACATTAAGAACCCATCATGGATACTTTGAGTTCAAGGTGATGTTCTTTAGGTTGACCAATAGCTCTACCACTTTTCAATGCTTGATCAATGAGATATTTCAGTCTTACTTAAGGAAGTTTATCCTTGTATTTTTTTTATGATATTCTAGTGTACAGTGTAAATATAGTGGATCACAAGGAGAATTTGAAGAAAGTGTTAAAAATACTGAAGCAACACCACCTTTTTGCTAAAAGGAGTAAATGTTTTTTGGTAGAGGCGAATAGAATATTTACGTTATATTATTTTAGAAGAAAGTATCTCAATAGATTTTTAAAGATAGAAACTATCTAGAAGTGAACATTATATAAGAATCTTAAATCTTTAAGGGGTTGTTAGATTTGACTGGTTATTATATAAAGTTCATTAGATGTTTTGGAGAGAATAGTAGGCCTTTGACTAACATGTTAAAAAAGACTGTTTTAAATGGACTTAAAAAGTCAAGGGAGCTTTCAACATACTAAAGAAAGTTGTGTGCCAAGTTCCAATATTAGTTTTACTTAGTTTCACTAAATCCTTTCAGCTAGAGACAAATGCAAGTTCAAAAGGAGTTGAAGTTGTTTTATCACAAGAAGGAAGACCAATTACATTCTTAAGTAAAGCTCTAGGATCTTTTATAATTAAGACAGATTATGAACCTTTGAAACACCTTTTAGAAAAAAATTAACAATTATAATTCAAAACAAAAGGTTGTCTAAATTGCTGAGTTTCGACTATAAGATTCAGTCCAGAAAAAGAAAATCAAATATTGTAACAAATGTCTTATCTAGACAATATAAACAAGAAGCTAACTTGTTACAAATATCAACTAATGAGATTATTCTTATATGGGCCAAGAAGTGAAATCTAGTTATATAGAGGATGAACTTGCCTAGAAAAGATTCTTGATCTCTTCATCAATGTAGATGGAGATACAAACTGAATTTTAATAAAAAATATTCTTAAATTTAAAGGAAGATTTTATATAGACTGTCAAGGACCCCTAAAATAAATTTTAATCTACTCTTTATATGACTCCTAAGAGGGCACTCTAAAATTTAAGGAACATATCAAATAATTAAATCTTATTTTTACTGGTCAAGATTGTAATCTATGATTAAGGCTCGTGTGCAAGAATGTGAAGTCTATTAGAGAGCAAAGGGTGAAAATGTCACTAAATCAGGTTAAGTACAACTAATACTTATTCTACAACAAGCATGGGAAGTCATTTCATAGATTTTGTTGAAGGGTTACCACCTTTCCTAAAATACAATTGTGTTTTGATAATCATTAATAAATTTATCAAATATTAGTAGATTTTTATATTGCATCGGAGGTAACCAAAGTTTATTTGGATAAAGATTACAAATTACATGGTCAACTAAGGATTATCATTTCAGTTACGGATATGACTTTTACAAGTTTTTTCTAGAAGTAATTAATGAAGAGGCTTGGGATAACAATCTTATTCAACATTGCTTATTATCTTAAAATAGATGATCAAACATAAAGATTGAACCAATGTCAACAGTATTTAAGAAACATATGTTTTTTTAAGGCCATAAATTAAAAAAATTGACTACCTCAAGTTGAGTGGTGATACAACATCAACTTTCATATGACACCCTTTGAGTTTTTATTTGGATATAAACATCGTATGGGAGATTGGGGTCAATCTACTATGATACATAATGTGTAAGAAATTATACAACATAGATAGTATCTCAATAATTTTTTAAAGGAACAACTACAAAATGCTATCAACAAGATAATACAATATACTGATAGAAACATGAGTAATAAAATCTTTAAAGTGGGAGACTATGTGTAACTGAAAATGTAACCATACAGACAATCTTCTTTGATCTTAAAAAGAATGTAAATTTGACAACACGATACTATGATCCCTACAAAATTAAAAAAAAACAACATAAAGTCAATAGCTTACCAATTGAAGTTCCCTGTTACCACGAGAATTCATCTTGTTTTTTATATAAGTTTAACAAAGACGTAAATAGGGCAAAGATATATTTTCTTAATCGATCCATCCGAGGTTACCTATCAATGTCGCAAAAACGGTCCGAGAGACTTAAACCGAGGCTCTGATACCAATAAATGTAACCCCCTCGACCCGGCCTAGTCACAAGGCCGACCCGAGCTGGCTACACGGGGATTACCGAAGCCAAGTCCGAAGACCCGACTCCAATAACCAACCCTAGAAAGCCTTTTCGAGCCCAAACGACCAACGTATCTGCAGAAGGGCTTTAAACCAACCTTATTAGGCTTGCCGAAAGTCCGAAGGCTCAAAACGACATTGGCATATTGGTATGAGGTGAAACCGAAAGCCCCTGCATCTAGATGAATTTTAAAGCACAAACATCTAAGGATTGACCCAACAACCACATACAAGCATACTTAACATGCATAAGGCATTATAGAACTCAAGGATTAGGTTACACATGCTTGAAACTCATACACATCCATTCGAATCCTGCTCAGGCAACAAGACATAGATTCATACATAAAAGAGTTCAAACAACATCAAAGATAATATCCACATAACCATAACTTCAAAACATAAATAAACATGATAACTTAAAGTAATCATGGCGAATATAAACCATGCATGAAATCATCCAAAACATAAGTCAACATAGGAGTCAAAAAACGCTCCTAAACAACATAGCATATCCCATTGCTAGCTAATACATTACTGCAACTAAATCATACTTGGGCTAAAGATCAACACGCTTGGACGCCCTTCCTCACACCGTGCTAACTCTCGAGCTAACGATCTGCATTGTCGGAAAACGAGAGCGTAAGCATAAATGCTTAGTGAGCAGAACTAAAAAAACATAACTACGACAATGCAGGGTTCAAGCTTTAATTGAAAATAGACTAGCATCATTTCGTACATCTTACATCATAACATCTTACAACTTACGAGAGCAATCAAAGTTCACAACATAACATAAAAACACATATTCATAGCAATTAAGATAAGTATGTTGGGAAACTCGGTTATTATACTAGGATATGCGGAAACGTCTTACACGCATACGAATTTATCTGACACGGTCGAATTTATCTTACACGTATACGAATTTTGTCTAACACGACCGAATTTATCTGACACGTATGTGAATTTTGTCTCATAGTGCACTATTCTTACATCCTATTGGTCGACCAATTATACCCGGTATGACTCAATGAATGCCAGCATCATTACCATAATATTATCTTACAAATCTTACATCTTACACCTCTGACCGGTCTTACATAGCCACCCGGCTATATTTCTTACCATACTCGAGTGGTCTTACTTACCACTTACAAGCATAACCTGCAACATCTTACAAATATCTCACATGGCATATTAACATGTCATTAATCAATAGACAATCAATACAACTCAACATAACAATTAACATGCCATCGACAATAATTAAACACAACATGCTTTCCAATTTTTACCATCTAACAAGCATACAAGGTAAGTAAAAATGGGTAAATCTTACTCGTGAGTTTGGATTAGCTTATCAAGTTTAATCCAAACTCCCAAAATCTTCCTTGAACCAAAACTAAGTTCAAAACATTTTTCCACTCACCACACAACTCTAACGGTAGCCAAATCGAGCCCCGAACCTTTCGGATTTGGACTCGAATCACCCGAAACCAAATGTGCTATTTCAAACCAACCAAAATTAAAGTATTAACCTCATAATCAACCACAAAATTACTGTTTTACATTAGCTCACAAATCCACAATATTTTCTCAACAATTCAAAGCCATTTTCATCCCAAATATTCTCATTTTCATACTTAAGCAAAGCACAACCATTACCTTTCAATTTAAACACCTAAAACACTTCAAAACATGTCCAAAACATCACTCATATATAGTATAACTATCAGCCATTCATTTCCACACTAAAACACCCCCAAAACACTCACTTTCCACCTTCAAAAATTACCTACTGCAACCACTTCGGGAATTCCATCATCTACCTCATTTAACTAGTCAAAATCCATCCTTTAACATTCTAAAAACGCCTACCAAGATTATATATCTCCAGCCCTTTATTTTCAACAAAACCCAACCAAAAACTCAAGTTTTCAACCTCCAAAAATACCCATAACAAACCATTTCGGGAAAACCATTAAAAACCCAACTTTTAAACATATTTTTGCACCAAAAGAAGTTTAAAAACACCCTTTTTAATACCCATTTAAAATTCATCCGAAAATTCCTTTTCAAAACACATTTCCAACATGTAACTAAAATCTCAAGGTATAAAAACAAAATCCATGCTATAATAATGTGAAGAACAAGAAAACTAAGTTAAAGAATGATTTACCTTTTCAAAATCACTCCTATGAAGAAGAAACCTTGTTCTTGTAATGGGGAAAACCTTTTGGAAAAGATGAAGAGTAAAAAGAAAGGTGTCTCCTTTTTGAATGAAAACCCTTTTTTTTGTTAAATTTTATGTCTTCCATGGGTGTTTTGGGGGAAATCACATAAGTGGTCCCCCCATTACCCCTCTTTTCTTTCAAAACCCTTTTTTAAATCATTTTTACTTTAAATGGGTCCTAAAACATAAATTTTGAAAAACCAATTTGAAATTATATCCGGTCTAAACTCCTAGACCCAAAACCGGGATGTTACAACTCTCCCCTACTTAAGGAATTTCGTCCCCGAAATTCTTACCTGACTGAAAAAGATACGAAAATTGTTTCTCCATATCCTATTTTCTCTCCCAAGTGGCTTCTTCCACCCCTCGGCGTCGCCATTTCACTTTGACCAACTCAATAGATCTACCACGTAACACTTTGCTATTCGAGGCTAAAATCTCAACTGGTTCTTCGTCATAGGTCAAATCTGAATTCAACACAATCTCTTCCACTGGCATAACATGAGACGGATCTGATCTATACTTTCGAAGCATCGACACGTGAAACACATCATGAATCTTTTCTAACTCCGGCGGCAAACGCAATTGATAAGCAATAGTACCAATCCGTTTCACAATCTCATACGGTCCAATATACCTCGGACTCAACTTACCCTTCCTACCGAATCTCATCACCTTTTTCCAAGGCGAAACTTTCAAGAACACTCTATCACCCACGGTGTATTCTATTTCTTTTCGTTTCGAATCCGCATATGATTTCTGCTTATCTAGCTGCCTTTAACTGATCACAAATCAACTTCACTTTCTCGGTAGTCCCCTTAAGCATATCTGGCATTGATATCAATTTCTGACCTGCTTCGGCCCAACAAATCGGAGTTCTGCACTTTCTGCCATACAAAGCCTCATACGGAGCCATCTGAATGTTCGACTGATAACTGTTGTTGTACGCAAACTCAACTAACGGCAAGTGTTTCTCCCAAGTACCCTGAAAATCAATGATGCAACAACGTAACATATCCTCAAGAATCTGAATAACTCTCTCTGACTGCCCATCTGACTGAGGATGATACGAAGTACTGAAATTCAAACGGCTACCCAAAGCACTGTGCAAACACTCCCAAAATCTGGCTGTAAATCTTGAATCTCTATTAGACACAATCGATTTCGGCACACCATGAAGTCTCACAATCTCGCTGATGTACAAATCTGCCAACTTATCTAACGAGTAAGTTGTGTGAACAACAATAAAGTGAGCACACTTCGTGAAGCAACCAACTATAACCCAAACTGAGTTCTTCTTTGAAGGAGTCAAAGGTAAACCTGATACAAAATCCGTGGTGATATTTTCCCATTTCCATTCCGGAATCTTCAATGGTTGTAACAAACCAGACGGAAACTGATGTTCTGCCTTAACTCTCTGACAAACCATACACTTACCACATAGTCGGAAACATCTCTCTTTAGACCAATCTAGAAGTACTCATCCTTCAAACCACGGTACATCTTCTTACTACCCGAATGCATAACAAAAGGACTACTGTGCGCTTCGGTCAGAATCATACGTCTCAAATCACTATCATTCGGTACAACTACTTTATCTCTGAAACACAATACGCCATCATCTCTGAAACTGTACTCTGTAGGTCTTCCTTCAGCTACATCTTGCACGTGAGGTGCCAAAGATCTATCTGACAACTGTTTCTCTCTGATCAATTGACCCAAAGTAGGTCTAACTTGAAGCTCGGCTACCAAGCCACCATCACCTGATAAGCTCAATCTAGCAAACATAGCTCTTAACTCAACAACTACCTTCCTACTCAAAGCATCTGTCACTATATTGGCTTTACCCGGATGATACTCAATCTTGAGGTCATAATATTTCAATAACTCGATCCATCTGCGTTGTCTCAGATTCAACTCTCTTTGTGTCATCAGATACTTCAAACTCTTGTGATCTGTGCACACTGTGCATCTCTCACCATACAAGTAATGTCTCCAAATCTTCAAGGCAAACACAACTGCGGCTAGCTCTATATCATGGGTCGGATAATTGCGCTCATGGTTCTTCAACTGTCTCAAAGCATAAGCTATAACTCTCCCATCTTGCATAAGCACACAACCTAGCCCTATATACGAAGCATCACTATAGATCACATACTCTTTCCCTGACACTGGCTGTATCAAAATCGGCGCATATGTCAAAACTTCTTTCAGTTTCTCAAAGGCTTGTTGTCTTGCATCTGACCACTCAAACTGAATATTCTTCTGAAGCAACTTAGTCAAAGGAGCAGCTATCTTTGAAAATCCATTCACAAACCTCCTATAGTAACTTGCTAAGCCTAGGAAACTACGAATCTTTGTGACATACTTCGGTTGCTTCCAACTCACAATCGCTTCTATCTTCTTATGATCTACTTTAATTCCCTCAACTTACACTACATGTCCTAAGAAAATAACTTCTCTAATCCAGAACTCACACTTGCTTAACTTGGCATACAACCGGTGATCCAACAAAGTCTGCAATACTAACCTCAAGTGTCTGTCATGATCTTCCTCAGTACGTGAGTACACCAATATGTCATCAATGAACACAACCACAAACTGATCCAAGTCCTCTCGAAAAATTCTATTCATCATGTCCATGAAAGCAACTGGTGCATTAGTCAACCCGAAAGGCATAACCAGAAACTCATAGTGACCATACCTTGTACGGAAAGCTGTCTTCGGCACATCAACTTCTTTCACCTTCAACTGATAGTACCCTGATCTCAAGTCTATCTTGGAAAACAAAGTAGCACCTCTAAGTTGATCAAACATATCATCAATTCTCGGTAGCGGATACTTGTTCTTCACTGTCAACTGATTCAATTGTCTATAGTCGATGCACATCCTCATACTACCGTCTTTCTTCTTCACAAACAATACGGGTGCGCCCCAAGGCGAAGAACTCGGTCGGATAAAACCTCTATCTGATAGTTCTTGCAACTGAGTCTTCAACTCTTTTAGTTCTTTCGATGCCATACGATACAGAGCAATCAAAATAGGAGCAGAATCTGAGTACGTCTCTATGGCAAACTCAACCTCTCTGTCAGGTGGCAAACCAGGCAACTCTTCTGGAAACACACTTGGAAAATCACACACCGTCCTGATATCTTGCGGTCTAACTTCATTCATGTTCGGGTTCATCACATATGCTAGGTATGCCTCATATCCCAACTCAACTAACCTCTGAGCCTCTAGAGCCGAAACAGCATTCGATAAGAACTTCACGTTCTCACATACTACCACAATCTCATGATCATTTGCAAGCTTCAAATAAACTCTCTTGGTCTCGAAGTCTATCTAGCTCTATACTCTGTCAGCCAATCCATACCCAAAATAACATCAAAACCTTATAATGGCAATTCCATCATATCAACTGGGAACACATACCCCTGAACCATCAACGGACATCGTCTGTACATATTTCTAACCACTACGGTATCTCCGAAGGAACTAGTAACACTAACACCTATATCTAGTGTCTAACAAGGTATATCCAACATCCTAGCATGCTCACTCAAAATATATGAATGCGTAGACCCAGAGTCAATCAAGGAAAGCAAACTCAAAGATTGTATCGAGAAATTACCTACGATCACATCGATGTCGTTCTGTCCCTCTCGCTGAGCATAAACCCTAGCCAGCCCACCATCCTTTGGCTGAACAGCAACCACATGAGCCACGTTCCGTTGACCATCATTCCTCAGCTAAAAATTTCCTCGACCGCGCCCACGGCCTCGATGATAATCAATAGCTCTGGCGGGAGACTAAACCTGAATCGGTGCACCTCTAGCTAAATTCGAGCAATTACGCCTCAAATGTTCTCGAGATCCGCAGTTCCAACACTCACCTGGTACACCCCAGCACTCTCCAGCGTGGTGCCTACAACATCTAGCACACACGGGAGCATGAGCAACAGCTCTTTGGCCCTGATGGCCTCGACCTGAGTTTCCACGCCCATGATCAAAATGATGCCTAGTGTCCCTGTGCCTCTTGACATCACCTCTATCAAAACCCACAAACCTCTTCCCAGAACTAGACCCTCTGACTCGTTTGGTCAGACCCAAACTGTGCTCTATGTCCTTGGCCCTAGCAACCAAGACATCAAAATCTGTATAGTCAGTAGCTAACATATACCTCTTCACTTCTTCATTCAGAACATATCGAAAGCGGTCACATCGTTCCCTTTCGGTAGGAACTATCTCTGGTGCATACTGACTCAGTCTAACAAACTGGATCTCATAATCTGTCACAGACATACCACCCTGAAGTAAGGCCATAAATTCCCTCTTTTTCTCATCAATATTGCGAGGACCTAGATACTTCTTGCGGAAGGCGGACTCGAAGAACACCCAAGAAATCTCATCGTCTGACACACTCGTAGTAATGGTGACCCACCAGGTGTAGACATCACCCTGAAGCAAAGAAACAACACAACCTAGTCTGCGCGCTCCAGTACATCCCATTTGTGTCAAGATACAGATGGTCTTATCAAACCAGGCCTCTGATCTCTCGGGTGATAACCCTTGAAACTCATCTCCACCCAAACTATGGAGTCTCTCTAGTGGCAACCCAGTACCCTTACCCTAAGGTGGTGCTGCAGCTTGTTCCCCAGCTAAGGCTGCCTGAAAAGCTTTGGTTATAGCCTGAACCAACGGGGTCATATCTATACCGGCCGGACCTTGGCTAACCTGAGGCCCAGTGCCTCCAACATTCCCTCCACCGCCCTCCTGAGGAGGTGGCACATCCTCTACATATATATTCTGGACACTCTCAATATCCTCTAATACATGTCCGTCCTCAATAATAGCCTCAGGCTCTACAGCCCTAGCCCTAGGCCTGCCCCTCCGCCTCAACATACCGAGCAAGGGAGATAACAACTACAAACAACATAAACATACAAGATTGAGTGAGTTAGCAAAGGCGAGGGTCCAAGGTGCTCAAGTACTCCTTTACTAAAAATCATTTTCCAATAATGTAATATTAGCAATGGGATCCGACAGCTATGTTTTTTTACACGATAAACAACTCATCATAAACTTTCAAACACCATACAATGCAACCAACAATCAACATGACATATACAATCATCGTGCAAGGCAAACACCGAGATTTTACAAACAAAAGCTGTAAACTTACCTCACTTACCTATCATTGTTGCAAAAACGGTCCGAGAGACTTAAACAGAGGCTCTGATACCAACAAATGTAACCCCCTCGACCCGGCCTAGTCACAAGGCCGACCCGAGCTGGCTACACGGGGATTATCGAAGCCAAGTCCGAAGACCCGACTCCAATAACCAACCCTAGAAAGCCTTTTCGAGCCCAAACGACCAACGTATCTGCAGAAGGGCTTTAAACCAACCTTATTAGGCTTGCCGAAAGTCCGAAGGCTCAAAACGACATTGGCATATTGGTACGAGGTGAAACCGAAAGCCCCTGCATCTAGATGAATTTTAAAGCACAAACATCTAAGGATTGACCCAACAACCACATACAAGCATACTTAACATGCATAAGGCATTATAGAACTCAAGGATTAGGTTACACATGCTTGAAACTCATACACATCCATTCGAATCCTGCTCAGGCAACAAGACATAGATTCATACATAAAAGAGTTCAAACAACATAAAAGATAATATCCATATAACCATAACTTCAAAACATAAATAAACATGGTAACTTAAAGTAACCATGGCGAATATAAACCATGCATGAAATCATCCAAAACATAAGTCAACATAGGAGTCAAACAACGCTCCTAAGCAACATAGCATATCCCATTGCTAGCTAATACATTACTGCAACTAAATCATACTTGAGCTAAAGAGCAACACGCTTGGACACCCTTCCTCGCACCGTGCTAACTCCCGAGCTAACGATCTGCATTGTCGGAAAACGAGAGCGTAAGCATAAATGCTTAGTGAGCAGAACTAAAAAAACGTAACTACGACAATGCAGGGTTCAAGCTTTAATTGAAAATAGACTAGCATCATTTCGTACATCTTACATCATAGCATCTTACAACTTAAGAGAGCAATCAAAGTTCACAACATAACATAAAAACACATATTCATGGCAATTAAGATAAGTATGTTAGCAAACTCGGTTATTATACACGGATATACGGAAACGTCTTACACGCATACGAATTTATCTGACACGGTCGAATTTATCTTACACGTATACGAATTTTGTCTGACACGACCGAATTTATCTGACATGTATGCGAATTTTGTCTCATAGTGCACTATTCTTACATCTTATTGGTCGACCAATTAAACACGGTATGACTCAATGAATGCCAACATCATTACCATAATATTATCTTACAAATCTTACATCTTACACCTCTGACCGGTCTTACATAGCCACCCGGCTATATTTCTTACCATACTCGAGTGGTCTTACTTACCACTTACAAGCATAACCTGCAACATCTTACAAATATCTCACATGGCATATTAACATGTCATTAATCAATAGACAATCAACACAACTCAACAAAACAATTAACATGCTATCGACAACAATTAAACACAACATGCTTTCCAATTTTTACCATCTAACAAGCATACAAGGTAAGTAAAAATGGGTAAATCTTACTCTTGAGTTTGGATTAGCTTGTCAAGTTTAACCCAAACTCCCAAAATCTTCCTTGAACCAAAACCAAGTTCAAAACATTTTTCCACTCACCACACAACTCTAACGGTAGCCAAATCGAGCCCCGAACCTTCCGGATTTGGACTCGAATCACCCGAAACCAAATGTGCTGTTTCAAACCAACCAAAATTAAAGTATTAACCTCATAATCAACCACAAAATCACTGTTTTACATCAGCTCACAAATCCATAATATTTTCTCAACAATTCAAAGCCAATTTCATCCCAAATATTCTCATTTTCGTACTTAAGCAAAGCACGACCATTACCTTTCAATTTAAACACCTAAAACACTTCAAAACATGTCCAAAACATCACTCATATATAGTATAACTATGAGCCCTTCATTTCCACACTAAAACACCCCAAAAACACTCATTTTCCACCTTCAAAAATTACCTACTGCAACCACTTCGAGAATTCCATCATCTACCTCATTTAACTACTCAAAATCCATTCTTTAACATTCTAAAAACACCTACCAAGATTATATACCTCCAGCCCTTTATTTTCAACAAAACCCTACCAAAAACTCAAGTTTTCAACCTCCAAAAATACTCATAACAAACCATTTCGGGAATGCCATTAAAAATCCAACTTTTAAACATATTTTGGCACCAAAAGAAGTTTAAAAACACCCTTTTTAATACCCATTTAAAACCCATCCAAAAATTCCTTTTCAAAATCCATTTCCAACATGTAACTAAAATCTCAAGGTATAAAAACAAAATCCATGCTAGTGAAGAACAAGAAAACTAAGTTAAAGAATGATTTACCTTTTCAAAATCACTCCTATGAAGAAGAAACCTTGTTCTTGTAATGAGGAAAACTTTTTGGAAAAGATGAAGAGTAAAAAGAAAGGTGTCTCCTTTTTGAATGAAAACCCCTTTTTTTTGTTAAATTTTATGTCTTCCATGGGTATTTTGGGGGAAATCACATAAGTGGTCCCCCCATTACCCCTCTTTTCTTTCAAAACCCTTTTTTAAATCATTTTTACTTTAAATGGGTCCTAAAACATAAATTTTGAAAAACTAATTTGAAATTATATCCGGTCTAAACTCCTAGACCCAAAACCGGGATGTTACAAAGGAAGAACCAAGCTGTAACACAATTTCTTATTCAGTTGACCAATCTAGGGAAGTAGGAGACAACATGGAAAGATTATACGATGTTGAAATCTTAAATTTTAGATTTTGATCCTTGGGGACAAGGATCCGATCAAGGAAGGTTATTGTCAGGAATGAAGATGGAGATGAGAATGAATTGAGATTGAAATTATAATTGGGAGGAAGAAGTAATTTTGAAAAGAGTTTTTTTGAGTATAATGAAAACATGAGCGTTTTAGATAAGGAAAACGATGACGTTTTGAAGGCAAAACAACTAGATATGAAAGGACGTGTCACACACAGGATAAAGGAAGAAAATCGTTGGATTGTTAGGACAACTATCAATTTATTTTTTATTTGGTATTTATGTTTATTTCAATATATAGAGCTGAAGGTTGTTTAGGAGTGATATTGATGAAATACAATTTGAAATTCTCTTTTCTATCTTTGAATTCTCTATTCTATTTTTTTTTTTTTAATTTTTCTAATCTTTTGGGAATCCTTTGTAACAAAATATAAAGAAGAAAAATCACTAAAATCTATGATGATTGATACCATATTAAAAAATCAATGAACCTTGAAGAGAAGTGAAAGACGTAATGATTATTAATCATGTAAGAAAGCACAAATAAAAATATAATCTGTTTTTTTACTGAAACAGAAAACTAAAGGGATGGATTCAATTTAATACAATAAATGGGTATTTATAACCCAAATTACAACAAACTATAATAATCTAACCGAATCTAATAGCAAACAACCAATTAATAATTAATTAGCCATTAGTCTAACAAGTTTTACCCTCAAAATCAAAGAAATAATTAAATTACTTCACAAGAAACGAAGAACCATTTGATTGAATTTCTGATGGTAGTGAAATAGCTTATGAGTTTTGTTTGGTTCCCGAGAAAGCAGTGATAAAAAATAGATAGATATAATGAGGTGGAAATATAAGTGTTGTTGATTTGTTTGAACTGAAAATTACACATGTAGAGAAAACAACATGAACATCCAATGTATCAGACTCGTTTCAATGATTTACTGACTGTGAGTTTTTTGTTTCTTTGTTTTCTCTGAGCTTGTTGGAACAATTCCAGATTTTCCCAGCTTTACATCCGGAGCGAGTGAGTGACTCGTTTCATTTATGCCTTTGGCCATGGGTAAAAAACAAGACTAGAAAAATCCTTTAAAAAATGGACTATGATGATTGCTTTTTCGATATTTTTAACTCACTGATTTCACCCGCTCTGCAATTTCCTACTGATATAATCATTGAGTTGTTTCTTTCTGATGGAAGAACTCTGCAACAATCCCTCCTTGGTGACTGAAAAAAAAGAATACAGAGTTCGTGTTAGTGATAGGCAGATAACATTCATAGTTTTTGTTTAGTCTAATGTTTGTTTTAGTCCCTATATTATTAAAAAACATAACTTGTTCTTTTTATCTTTATAACATTAGTAGTAGTTCCAAATTGATAATAGTACTAAGTACTAAACAATGACGAAAGTGGATTTTTTCCCTTAACTAACATTATAAAGGTAGAAAGATCAAAATAGGGATGAAATCATGATGAAACATTAAAGTAAATATAAATGAAATTGCATTAAAATGAGGGTCAATGTATAATTGAAATAAATAAAAAATAGAGGTGAGAGTTTATTTTGTCCAATTTTAAAATTAACATGAACCTAAGAAGTATTTTTTAAAAAAGGGTTAAGGATTAATTTGCATATTTTTAAAATTGACTAGGATCTAATAGGTATTTTAAAAAAAATTGAGGAGCAAAACATAATTTGCCTAATTCTCAAACTAATAGAGACTTAACAGGTAATTGAACTAAAATAGCTGAGAGGAAGCCCTTCCCACCCAAAGTATAATTTCATGACCTGATCAAATTATGATGAAGCCTGTTAATGAGCACAATTACAAGTATAATTAATTTAAACCAACAATTAATAAAAAGAAAAATCAAATTATAAAAACTTGAGAAAAATATTAAATTCTAAAAGTAAATGAATTAAAACTTAGACCCTTTTGCTTTGGTAGGTTTGCTATGGTACGTAAAGAGAGACGTTATTGTACCTTTTGCCATCGTTGATCGTCCCGTTTTTTTAGGATAACAACGGAATTGAGTTTCTCTGGGGAGGGTATTCTCCAACGACAGTGGCTCTTCTTAATTTTATGACGGTAATAAATACCGATCGTTTGTCTTCTCGCACGATCAAACTTAACCTTTCTCATGTAGAAAATGAAGGAACTTTGGCAAGGGTGCCTTTCAACAGGCCTGGTGTTGAATGCATAAGCAGTGTAATCGGCTCTCTTGTACCAATTAAGAAAAGTTCTAGATGGCATCTCAAGCTCTCTAGGAGACATCACTCCCCTCAAGATCTGAACCACATAGCCCCAAGAGACCGAGATCGACCAATACCGTGTCGGATCGTAGCATATCGATTGTTGCATCAGACTGGCCGAGTCCTCTTTGGCAGCTTCGAGCAGGTGTTGGATTGCTTTGGCTCGTTTCATCCCGGGGAAGATAGGTTTTACAACATCTAGGTGGTGAAGTGATACCAATGGAGTCACTGGGTGGGCTCCCAAGAGGCCTACCAAATCTCCATACACATCATACTGTAGAGAAACAAGGCTTAAAACAATCTACCCTCCCTTCCAAATTCTAGGATGACATCAAATCATATGTTTTCAACTTTCAAATCATATGTTTCATATACTTTAATGTTGTATAATTTTATCATCCTATAATTAGGATTATTAAAAACAGGGATCCGAAGCTCAAAATAATTATTTTCAGAAGTTTAGGTAATGGTCACAATTTAGATCAAATTATGTTTTTGACTCTTTATTTTGTTTAAATTTGAGAGTAGTCCATATACTTAAATTAGGGTGCTCTTAAAGGAAAAAAAAAATCACATCAACACTTTAATTTTAATATTTAATGGTGAGTTTTTGGACTAATTAATGATTTTATAATGGTAAAGGAATAAAAGTATGTCTAATTAAGGTATATTAACTAAATTTCAAATTTGTGTGTATTAAAAAGAACAAAACCATGATGTGACTAAACTGTGTATGTGATTTAGACTAAGGTTAAGATGTATCACAAAGGATTAGATTATGTGAAAAATATAATATGAGGATTAAATAGAAATGTTGTGTACACCATAGAGATCAAAACCATACGTTTACCGACATCCATTCAAGAAGTAATGGTATTACCTGATGGAAACCAAGTTCCCTAGTGAGTGGCACTCCAAGCTCCGCCATGCACGCCTGAATCCTATCATCACTGCCGTACAATCCAGGATATCGTTCGATGCACTTATCTTGCATCTTGGATAGTTCTTTGGCCAAGGGATAGCTGATTGCAAACCCACCCCCACCATACGCCATAGCATACGAAAATAATATGTTCTGAATATGGCTCTCCGATGCACTCCCGACGTAGTAAAACTGTGTGTGATCATATTTCGAGAGCACCCTTACCAGATTGTTCACAATAAACACCGTATCGTCATCCCCCATCACGAACCACCTGATATCCTTTATCCCGAGCTTAAGTGTCTCAGAAACAACACGCGTTATCCTCAATGCCGATCGAGAACCCTGCATGTTTGTGTACTTGAACCTCGAAGTATCTTGGGAGACCCTAATCTGGGGCAACTTTTCATTCCTATAGGTCTTCACTTTCTTGTCCACCCACACTACTCCCCTAGTCTCATTCGGCCTCCACCATGCTTTGATGTACTCTTTTCGTGCCTCCCACAAGTTTGATGAAGCCGCTATCCCGAACATTATATGTTTGAGCTCAGTGTCATGTTCGACGATTTCTATTGGCGCCGACTTTGTTTCTTCCTGTAACGGCACGACGACCTTTGAAGTCGAAGGTGAAGAATTGGTGGTGGAGGAATCGTTTGAGGAGGACGAATCAAGTTTGTCGGAGAGATTTTGGTAGCTTTTGTTACCGTCAGATTTGGTCAACAAGAGGTTTGAGTATAGGATGTAGAGTAAAATCATGGCGATGAACAAATACATGACTGAGAGTTTATAGCAGTGTTGTGGGGTGCGTTGCTGGGGAGAGGTCATTTGTTCTTAAAATTGTGATTGGTTTTTTGCTTCTTGCATTCGTCGTCCTTGTTGTTGTTTGATGTGATGTTTATGTTTTCCTTGTGTTTCGGTGGAAGGCTTGATTATAGAAGTTAGGTTGGACTGAGGATTGTTCGGATCTAGAGAGACTAATTTCCCTTTTTCCTTCTATTTTTGTTTCTAATGTATCAATTTTATAGCAAAAATATAGTACAAGTTCCATCAATTTTCATTCTTTTCATTCTCGTCTTTATATTATATTTTAATGTTATTTCATAACCTAATTCAACAACAACCCAAAATTCCTTTCAATGTTCTTAGTTTATTTTTTTTAAACCAAACTAAATTTTAAAACAAAAATATTTAAAACGATTCATAAAACGTTGTCCGTAGGCTTTAAAATGTAACGTTGCCCATGTAGTTGTACCCTCAAAAGGACCTTAATTTAATTAAGGGCAAACTATTTCAATGATCACTTAATTAATTAAGGATATTTATTTTAACCATCCAACTAATTAAGGATACTTATTTTAACCACCCAACTAACGAACTCGTCAATCAGGTCACTCAATTTTTAAACTCTACCTATTTGTGTCAACGTCGTTAAAATTCTAACAAAGAAGGTTAACGACAGTGATGTGTCTGTTAAATAAAATCTATAAAATTACACATTTAATCCTTATAATTATTTATTATTTTAATTTAATCTTAATTTTAAATTAATAAAGACTTTGAGGCTACGAGGGTTTTAAACCCAAGTTGAAAGAACAGAGAACAAACATCCTAATCATTGGGTCAAGCATTTATTCAAGCAATGATATTGTAACATAATATATTTAAAATATACCATTTGAAAAATAGAATAGAGTAAATATAATGTAAGGGGTTCGAATCTAATTTTAATAAAAAATAAAAACAATATTTGATATTAAATATACGAATAAAAATATTTGGATATTCGGATAAGTATATTGATATTAAATGTATGAAAAAAATATTTATAGAAAAATCATAAATATTCAAATATTTGGATTTAAAAATATTTGGATTTTCAATATTCGAATAAAAAATATTTGGATATTAGAATAAAAATCATAAAAATTTTCATTCAAACATCCAAATAAAAATCATAAAGTATTCAAATATTTTAATTTGAATATTTATTATACGAATATTTTTATTCGTATCTTTATTATCCTAATATTTTTATTCGAATATCTAAATATTTTTATTTAAATATCTAAAATCAAAATATTTTTATTCAAATATTTGAACATTTATGATTTTTATTTGAATATTTATTATACAAATATTTTTATTTTTATATTTAATATAAAAAAACTGAATATCCAAATATTTTTATTCATATATTTAATATCAAGTATTGTTTTTAATTTTTTTATTAAAATTAGATTTAAACCCCTTACATTATATTTACTCTATTTTATTTTTTCAAAGGTATATTTTAAATATATTATGTTACAATATCATTACATGTATGAAGGCTTGGCCTAATGGTTAGGATGTTTGTTCTTCATCCTTTCAACTCGGATTTAAAACCTCATAACCTCAAAGTTTTCATTTTATTTCTTTATTTCTTTCTCACCAACTAGGTGGTGTAATGACTCGGTAATTTTCCAGCGCTACATGCAAGCTATATTCTCTGATATTGTTGAGGACTCTCTTGAAATATTCATGGATGATTTCTCCGTTTTTGGAGACAATTTTAAAATTTTTCTTGGCAATCTCGCGAAGGTCCTAAAGTGATGTGAAGAAATTGACCTTGTACTGAATTGGGAGAAATGACACTTTATGGTGATTGAAGGCATAATATTGGGCCATAAAATTTCACACAAAGTCATTAAGGCGGAAAAAACTAAAATGGAAGTGATTGAGAAGCTGTCACCACCAACATCTGTCAAGGGCATCAGAAGTTTCCTCGAACATGCAAGATTCTAGAGGAGATTCATTAAGGGTTTCTCTAAGATCTCCAAGCCCTTATGCATGTTGCTGCAACAAAATCAACCTTTTATGTTTGATAAAAAATGTCATGGCGCATTCACAAATCTGAAGCAAAGCCTCATCACCGCACCTATTGTTGTTCCCCCGGATTGGATATTGTCGTTCGAGCCGATGTTCGATGCTAGTGATTATGTCGTAGGAGCAGTCTTGGGGCAGCGTCGAGGTAAGATTTTTTTATGTTATTTATTATGCTAGTCAAAGATTGAATGATGCACAACTTAATTACACTACCACAGAAAAAGAGCTACTTGTCGTGGTATTTGCATTTGATAAGTTTAGGGCATACTTGATAGGCATTATAGTTATTGTTCACACTGATCACTCAGATATTAAATATTTAGTGACAAAAAAGGATGTCAAACCTAGACTCATTAGATGGATCTTACTTGTGCAACAATTTAATTTAGAGGTGGTAGATAAGAAAGGCACCGGAAATCAAGTTATTGATTATCTATCTAGGCTAGAAGTTAACCAGGAAAGTCATGACAAAATGGAAATTGATGATGAATTCCTTGACGAGAAAATTCTTTATTCCACGACAATTCCATGGTACGCTGACCTTGTTAATTTTCTTGTTTGTGATGTTTTGCCTTTTGACATGACAAGACAGAGAAGGAAGAAGTTTAGGCATGACGCGCGGTTCTATTTTTGGCATGAGCCATACCTGTTCAAGGGTTGTGTCGATCAAATTATTCGAAGATGTGTACCTGAAGAGGAGCAAAGAGATATTTTATATCATTGTCACACAGGCCCTTGTGGAGGTCACTTCAATCAGGTTTTTATTGTCCTACCTTGTTCAAATATTCCCAGGCATTTTACAGAGCCTGCGACAGATGTCAAAGGACTGGGAACATCTCCAGATGTCATGAAATGCAACGAAAAAGTATTTTGGAGATTGATCTATTTAATGTATGGGGCATAGACTTCACGGGACCTTTCCCAAACTCATTTGGAGGCTTATATATCTTATTGGCAGTGTACTATGTGTCCAAGTGGGTTAAAGCAATTGCGACGCCTAGGAACGACTCTAAGACTGTACTTAAGTTCCTTCATAATTATATTTTTACGATGTTTTACGCGTCAAGAGCAATCATCAACGATGAAGGCACTCACTTTGACAAGTTAATTGCCCAGGAATTACAAAGATACGGGGTAAGACACAAGATTACCACGGTATATCACCCTTAGACCAATCGGCAAGCCGAGGTCTCAAATCGAGAAATTAAGTAAATTATGTAGAAGGTGGTGAATCCGAGGAGGAAGGATTAGTCACCGAAGCTTGATGAAGCGTTATGGACATACCGTACTGCATTCAAAACCCCATTGGAAATGTTTCCATTTAAACTAGTCTATGGCAAAGCATGTCACCTCTCAGTCGAATTAGAGCACAAAGCTTATTGGGCAATTAAGAAGCTCAATTTTGATGCTCAACTAGCTGGAGAAAGAAGGCTCTTAGAGTTGAATGAGATGAAAGAATTCAGAGCCCAAGCATATGAAAATGCCAAACTCTACAAAGAGAAAACCAAGAGATGACACGACCAGACGGTTTTGCCACGTCATTTTCAAGTTGGTTAAAAATTGCTCCTATTCAACTTGTTAGGTGTTATAATTTACTATTTTAGTCCCTTTTTTTACTCATGTTTATTGCTTTACTTAAGCATTTAATTAGTTCCATTTTCATATTTTCATGCATTTTCATTAGTTGTCACCTTATGTCTTTACTTGGTTACTTTTGGTTAATTTCGGTGGAAAAAGATGCTGCTTTGGTTTGTTTCTTTATTTTGCAGAAGGAAATCCTTGGTGGAGATCTATCTATGGAAAGAGAATATGGAAGATGAAGTCAATGAAGAAAAACATGGAAAACTTTGATGATTGGACAAACAAGGAAACAAGAGATTTGAATAATATATATTTTGGATATAATCTTTCATAATTATTTCCAATTGTATATTATTCCATCTTCAAAGATTATCCCATCTTCCAATTGTATAATCTTTCTTAATTATTTCCAATTGTATATTATTCCATATAATGAGCTGGTCGATCACCACCAGAGAGAGACGGGAATGTGAGTTTGAAGAGACAAAGTGGTGTCGACATCTTCTTTAGTTCTTCATCTTGTTTTATTTTTAGTGATGAGAGGAATGTTTATTGGAAACGTTTGCCCAGCCATGAACTAATTTTAGTTGGCTCGGGTTATTCTTATGTTATGAATATTTAGTTTGATTTTTATCAAGTGTTTGGCGTGTTCTAAATTGAGGTGTACCTACTCTTGGCAATTAAATTTGTTTATGAGAGAATCGGGAGAGGACTCGATAAACTATTTATTTATCCAAATTCGGGAGGATTGGATTCACGGAACGAGTAGGTATGGTTCGATCCAAGTGCGAAAGAACTAATCCGGCTTAGGGATAAGTGCAGGATTTCAACGGCTAAGAGAAGCTACGCTTTGCCGAACCTCAAGGATAGTCGCTCAAATTGCCCAGGCAATTCCGTCGTCGCCATTGCCTAAACAATCTTCGAACTGACAACTCGGAGAAATGCCATAAGCAATCGATTGAACCCAATTGCCGGAGCAAGTTGTGTGGTGCGAGCACCCATTCACGAAGAATGAATCATTCGACAGTTATTCATAATTGGGAATAACCCGACCTCATTTCTTTATCATTATCTCAATTACTTTATTTGCTCATTTATTGCTTAATTTTATTCCAATACAACCTTCTAAACAAATTGTGTTTTTCTTATTATAGTGCAAGAGATTAAATTCCATAAGGCGCACCAATCCCTGTGGATTCGATACTTTTATACTATAACTTGAACGTGTACACTTGCACGCAATCGCGAAGTACTTTTACACACAACACAACTTAGGGCTAAAACTCTTTCTTGGGAAATTGAGATCAAGGTTGTTTGGGCCATTCGTAGTGCACCATGTTTATCCCTACGGAGCAGTAGACATCAAGAATATTGATGATGGGATAATTTTTAAGGTCAATGGTCAGCGTCTGAAGATTTACACTGGAACCCCTGTGATGCGTGACAAACCTACCTCATATATTCAGGACACCTGACATTCTGAAATTTCATGGCATTTCCAGTTTACTACTGTAAATAAATAAGTTGTTTTTAGCAAATTGTATATGTTTTATTTCACTAAGTCTTTATCGTATCTTTGTTTTTTTAGGTTTAATATCATGGCATGAAACTGATAGTTGAGAAGGGACAAGGGAATAAGTTATAAATCCCTAAGTTTTGAGTTTTGGGCGGCAAAATGAAAAAGAAGGGGAAATTTTTATTATTTTTAATTATTTCGCTCTCCGCTTTAATCACTCTCATGATTACACTAAACCCCTTCCACACGTTTTTCATTCTCCATCCCACTAACATTTAATATTTTCCCTTTATTCTTTTCTCTTTCATTACTCATTCACCTTCTTCTTCTCCTCCATTTTCCTTTCTTAGCCGAGAAAACCCTATTTTCAAAGCTTCAAACTTTTTCTTCTTTTTCTTACCTTTTCTCAGAAAAAAAATGGTGAGATCATGATCGCCTGGTTATGCTCAACCACCTTCTGGGGATTTCATCGACAACGAGGCAGAGGAAAGGTTTAAACTCTTGAAAAATCGAAAGCTCCTCTTTGAGCTTAGTTTTGTGTTCTTCGGGGAGACTCTCGGGATAGAGGTAACAGATGTGGTGAAGCATCACCATTGGAAAAAATTTACTTCTCATCCAGGCACCAATAATGCAATTATTGTGAGGGAATTTTACGCTAATATCCATAGCTCAGAGCAAAAATCTGTTTATGTCCATGGAAAAATATTCACTTCTCAATCACAGCCCTTAACCGATTCTTCAAGATTCCACAAGAAGTGGACCGACACACGAAGCAGGAAAAGGCCGAATACGAGACCTATCAGGGCGTAAAGGAAGACCTCTGTGTGATCGATACTGAGTGGAACGGTCAGCAATCAAGTCGAAGGTCTATCAACCGAGAAAGACTCCTCCCACATGCAAGGTTGTGGAACCACTTTTTAAGGCACAAGCTCATGACAACCTCCTATCACACCACTGTAAGCCTGTATCGATTGATGATCCTCCATTCCATTCTTTATGGATGCCCTATGGATATAGGAAAAATCATAGTTCAAGAGACCCAAGCATGCCTCAATAGACCGAGAAGCCCTCTTATTTTTCCCAATCTCATCACGATACATTGCTGCAAGAAAGAAGTCCCGGAGCACGAATATGATGAGATCTTAGAAGGAGTGAAAGGTATCACTGTTGAGAAGGTGTCCGTTTTGATAGGTAGTGTTAAAGAGCAACTGGAAACTTCGCAAGCTACAACTTTCCAAGGAAAAACCACGACATAATGGGACTATGTGCTAGAGTCTTCTAGAAATGTCACAATAAGGCTGGAAAACTTAACTAGAGACATGCGTGAATTCTTTGGTTACACAAAGAAAAGAGATAAAGTGATCCAAGCCTACCTGGGTGAGTTGTTCCCCCATCTGATTCACGAGTTCCCATGGTTCTTAGAGTCCATTTTGCCAACTTCTACAAATGCCTCGACATTTCATGCTGCTTCACCTACTACAAGACAAGATGCACCCGATCTCAATAAGGAATCGACTCCAACTGAGCCTTCTGAAAAAGCCCAACCAGAGGAACCTTAATTAGTGAAACTAGCTCCGAACACTCTAGGTATTGCACCTAAACAAAAAAACGAAAGATGCCATGGCATTTTCGGATGAGCAAGACCAGTCTCCACCATCTCAACAGAACACACCTACTGCAACAGACTATGAACCAAGTTTTATCTCATCTCTGTTCAAATATCTTCCATCTGATGAACCTGACAAGCCCCACGAAGAAGCACAGCCAGAAACAAAACCAGAACAACCAAAGATGCCCTCGCCACCAAAGAAGTCCAAATGTCGATTGAAGGTTTTGGCAGGACTACAAGTGAGCCCGCCTGTTGTTGTTGACAAGCCACGACCATGAGAGGATGATGATTCAGACCGTGAACTTAGCTCTCACACGTTGAAGAAAAGAGTTATCCACCGCACTATCGCCACTATATCAGCACCAACAGCATGAGCCAAGGTACCTTGCATTCATTGCATTTAGCATTTCATATAGATTAGTTTTCTAGTTAGTTCCCTAATTCATTTTCATTTGCACGATAGTTGTAGTTTAAGAACTATGTCATGACAAATTAGTAAGCTTTTAGGATAGGTTTATTAGATTAAAGTTAATGATGCCCGATGATGATATTTTTTATGTTAAATGCTTGAATTGAATATACATGACTTGGGATTTGGATAAAATCTTCTTTAGGACTTGGTTGTTTGTGTTTATTTTATTGTTACACGAGTGTAAGTTCACTATGCATAGGAAAGTTTGAAATTTTTTATAGAATGGAAACTTGATTAACTTGGCATGTTTTAATGTTAATAAATTTAAAGTTTGAACTCCCGTTAGTTTAGTTAATGAAAGTGTGAATAAATGCTTTGGCATAACTATAGAGGGATACTCCGCTATGCCATGACATAACCATATGCATGAGTAGGGATGGCAATGGATCTTGGACTCGACCCGAATCCGTAGATCCAGATCCGTTTTATAGGGTCTGGATCTTAAAATTTTAGATCCGATGGATCTGGTTCGGATCTGGATCTTTTAATTAAAATACGGATCTAGATCCAAATCTAAACTAAGACTCGAAACTGGATCCATTTACCCGTTTATAAAAAAATCTATTTTTAGTTTTAAAATATAAATAATAACATAATAAGTTTTAAAACATATATAAAAATATAAAATAAGGAAAGAAGTTCAAAAGTCAAAAAACTGATTTCAGGATTGATTTTTATACCCATTTTTTCTTAATTACAATTATTTTGAGAGATTACGCTAAACCCATTAGATAGTCAGAACTCAGAAGATTTTTGTTATTTTAAGGTATGAAGTTTTGATTCTCGATGATAAATAAAATTATTATTTTTCTTGCATTTGTTTATTTGTTCACTATTATAAACTTTTGTTATTGTAACTTTTTTACATCATATTCATTATTATTGGTTTGCTGATTTTTCAGAGATTATGGATGAACAATCGAATGTTAATGAGATTACTCTCGAATCTAGTCATCCTATTGAAAAATCATTTCCAGTACCTGAATCAAATGAGAAAAAAGGAACTTCTGAGAGGCTTGTTGAAGTTGAAAATGTTCCTGAGAAAGAAAAGGTATCAAGTAGTGATGTTAAAACAAGTAAGAAACTAATTTTTGAAGCATGGAAATATTTGGACTTGGTTATGGAGAATGGTATACAAAAGACAAAATGTAAGAGTTGTAAAAAAATACTCTCTTACAATGGAAGTAGTGGAACTTCACATTTGCTCAAACACGCCAAAAAAACATGCACAAAAAGGCATTTGAACCTTGCCGCTGGTCAATCACAATTGAAAGTTAAAACTCAAGAAGATGGATCTGCAACTCTGGCACTGAAGGAAAAGCAAAATAAAATAATTTTTGATCAAGAAATTTCAAGGAGAGATTTGGTTAGAATGGTAGTAATACATGACTATCCTTTGTCAATTGTGGATCATATCGGTTTTAGGATCTTCGTCAAGAATTTGAATGACAACTTCAAGATTATTTCAAGGAACACATTGAGGAGCGATGTGCTGAAATTATACAACATCGAGAGAAATTCTCTTAAGGTTTTGTTGGAACATAGAGGGTAGAGTAGCAATAACAACCGATATGTGGACTGCCTCCAATAAAAAAAAGGGTATATGGTCGTGACATTGCATTTCATTGATCAGCAATGGATTTTGCATAACAGAACGTTGAGGTAATTATTTATTTGGTTAATTTAATTTTAATATTTAAATGATATAATGGTTATATTGTGTGGATAATATATAATTGCTTAGTAGCTTTTAAGTTTATCTAAAATATTTAGTGTGTCGATTCTATTATGGACATAGTGAACTTACGGTGTGTTTGTGTTAGTATAATGGTCAATAATTAGTATAATTTTTGTGTTTTGATTCTATTTTAAACGTGCTTTTATATTTCTGTATTGATTTTATGTAGGTTTCGTTTTGTGCCATGTCCTCACATGAAAAAGGTTATTGCCAAGATCCTAATGGATTGTTTGTCTCAATATTCATTGGAAAATAAAATTTCTTCTGTGGTTGTTGATAATTATACCACAAATGATGCAATGATCAATGTCCTGATGGATAAGTTGGAAAGTAATTGTTTGTTGTTAGGTGGAGATTTTTTGCATATTTTAAACTTGATTGTGAAAGATGGTTTAGAAGTTATTGATCCTGCAATTATCAGAGTTTGAGAGTGTATTGCATTTTGGATGTCTACCCCTAAAAGAATTGAAAAATTTGAGGAGGCTTGACGTCTTTTAAATGTGACTAAAGTTAAAAGGGTGGGCCTTGATTGCAAAACTAGGTGGAACTCTACTTACTTGATGCTTGAATCTAGTTTGCCTTTTAAAGATGTTTTTAATAAGTTGAAACATCTAAATAAAAGGTTGAAATTTGTTACTCCCAGTGATCATGATTGGAGTATGGCTACTCTTGTTTGTCAAAAGTTGGAAATTTTCTACAAGGCCACTAAAGTTTTCTTTGTTAGAAATCATCCAACTGCGAATTTATTTTTTCGAACTGTGTGTGAGATTAGACTTTCTTTAAGTAGTTGGTGCAAAGTGGAAATATTGAAGTTATTAGGATAATGGCTAAGAGTATGGTAGAAAAGTTTGACAAATATTGGTCACATATTAATGGTATTTTAGCTATTGTTGCGATTTTAGATCCAAGAAACAAAATGGATTGTGTCGCTCATTATTTTAGAAAATTATATGGATATGCTGCTAATGGTGAATTGAAAAGGGTGAGGAAGACTCTTGATAACCTTGTCCTTGAGTATCAAAATAAAAGCAATCATATGAATGAAAAGTCACCATTAAGTGGAGGATTAGATGAGTATAGTGACGAGGATGATTTTACTAGATCAAAGAGACAAAAAAACTAGAACGGTGCCTTTGAGGGGTGAGGTTGATCAATACTTGAAGAGTCCTACTTTGCCCGAGGATAATGAATTTAATGTTCTCATTTGGTGGAAAAGAGACCGAAGTTATCTATCGCGTGTCAAAAGTGCGCGTTTAGTGCAAGTGGACACATCGCAAGTAATAAGTGATAAGTATTTATCGGATTATCGTCTCCACAAGGATTGGTATACTTAATATGGCTTCTTCGTCTTCTTGTTCTGTAAAAAGAAATAAAATAAAACACAAGTGATTTGGGTTTGGATGAAACTAAATAAATTGAAAGAAAACAACTAAGTAAAAGAATGAGAGTTGATTAATAGAGAGAGGTCAGGATCCAGTTGCGTTGTATTATAGATTTGATTGACTTGTCTCTGCCCAATGCAATTGTATATCACTGCCTCGGCAGCACTGCAGATTACTGTCTTGGCAGCGACGATACTGTCCGCCGCGGCAATCCCTTGCTCGTGGGTGAACTTTACCAAAGTTCGACAAAGTGTCCTTAAATGACTCCGCTTATCCCTAAGTCGAAGTACTGTTGATGACTAGTCCTTGATGATACCTCCCGGCGTGAATCAATTATAGTCACCAACCAATCTCACACTTCTTTTAGCCGCTGAAACTCTTAACCTATCCCTAGGCCGAGTTAGTATTTCGCGATTGAAACACTATACTTACCCCTTTCGTGAATCTAACTCTACCGAGTGTAGATAAATGGATTACTCACAAACTTCTCTCCCGAGCTTGAATGCAAGAACAAAGAATGGCAAAGGATAAGCAAACCTTGATAGTTTTATTGCATTGAAACAAAGACAAAGTACAATCTCCTCTCACAAATACTAAACAACCTTCACCTAAACCCTAAGAAAGCTTAGAACATAATTTGAGAGAAAGAGAACATTGAATCTTAGGGAAAACTCTCTATGAATCGGCTCTCTCCTTGTATCCCTAATACATTAGACGGCTAGGTCTTATATAGGCTTGGCCTAGGGCAAACCTTTCCTAAGTAGAATATAACTTGGAGTAGGGAACAAGTCATGTACATAAATAAAATATTTCCAAGTTTAATTCAACTAAGAGGCTTTCCCGTGTGGCCTTGTCTTGGGCTCTTCCTTGTGCTAACCAACTCCGATCCATATGCTTTATGTCCAGAAACGTCCCTTGGATTTTTCTCTTCCAATCGCCTACAGTATTGCTTTTTGTCTCTCAGCTGCTACCTCGGCATCAGGTTCTGCCTCGGCCATGTTGCTGCCGCGGCACTTATTTCTCCTGCACAGATATAAAAATGCAGTAAAACTTACCTTTTCTGTAAATATCATCTTCAATAGCATAACTTCTAAATATATCACATTAATTACATGCATTGGTCTGAGTGGGTGTAAATTTGGTGATTAATGCCCATAAAAGGTGTAAAAAGTGATAGTGAGTTGAGCACTTATCACACCCCCAAACTCGAACTATTGCTTGTCCTCAAGCAATGCAAGCCATCAATTTGCCAAACTTTATTGTCTCTTGGTCTTACGTTTCCATCTATTCTCCCCACCATAACTATGCCTATTCTTTAGACTTAACCTTTCGGCTACCCAAGGGTTTACCTAGAAACAAACTATAACATTTGGTGAGTGTGTGCATTTTTGTGGACAAGTTTGATTAAAGGCTTTCTTAGATAAACTCTAAGTTCAAGACAAGTAGAATTGGGTTGTGTTCTCTTCTTTTTTTCTTAAACAACCAATTCTTGAGCCAATTTCGGGCACCTCAAGGATTGTGTTCTTCTCTTCACTAATTCCTTATTTTTTTTGATATTCCTCATAGCATACTAGAGCCAATTTCGGGAACCTCTAGCATGAAGAAGAGTATTTCCTAGAGCCGGTGATAGGCACCTCTAGTTACTTTCCCAAACATCTAAATCTTTATCACCTAAGTTCATTAAAAGAACTCCTATAATCCAACAAGTCCCAAAAAGTGTTTAAAAATTCATCTTATAGTAAGCTTCTAAGTTTTCATCCTTAAGTATCCTAAGGTTAAACCTTCTTAACAGGACCTAATCATGGTAAGGAGAAAGATTTCTATAGCCTTAAAGAATAAACTAAGGCAATACTGATGATAAGTAGTGCAAAAGTATAGGCAATTGATTCAAGTAAGGCGAGGAGCATAAAAAAATTTAATAAAATTCACTTAAATACTCCCTTTTCTTGGCATGGCCTCGGCAGTAGATTGCTGCCTCGGCAGTGGATCTGCACCCCCAAACTCAAACCAAGCATTGTCCTCAATGCTTTATATTAGAAGAGAATAGTTGACAACAAAAAATATTTAAGAAATATGCAGCATATCTAGAAACAAACAACAATTAAAATTGAATATATGAAACATTTAAAGAGACTCCAAAGAGCTGCTGGTAACAATTTTTCTACTGGGTCGTGCTACTGATTGCTTCGTTCTTGGTGAGGGCGATGGCTGAGCTTTTGCTTGCCGGGGCGGTTGGACTTTTGTGGGAGGTGTCCATTGCATTGGAGCATCTACTTCGTCTCTGTGCTTATTGTCAAAAACAAAATGTAATCAACAAGTAAGTATTAAATAACCTAAAATAAAAGCGAAATTAAAATTATTCCTAAAAATTGCAGTACAATAAAATGGGAGATCGAAACATTAAGTCTCCATAGGAGTGCGTGCAAATGCATCTCCTAAGGTGATAGTCTCCATAGTCTTTATGTCATGTGGCCCAGAATAGTGCTTCAAACGTTGGCCATTCACTTTGAATTCATGCCCATCCTTTAGTGATTTGATCGTTACTGCTCCATGTGGGAAAACTCGAACAACTTCAAATAGGCCTGACCATTTGGATTTGAGTTTTCCTGGAAACAGTTTGAGCCTGGAGTTGAAAAGGAGAACGTGCTGCCCCGGCAGGAACTGCCTAGGCAGTAACTTACGGTCATGCCATCTTTTAGTTTTCTCTTTATAGATCTTGGCATTCTCATAGGCTGTTGTTCGAAATTTTTCTATCTCATTAAGGTCTAGCAGTCTTTTCTGGCCAGCTTTTTCCCACTCCATGTTTAAGTTATTTACTGCCTAGTAGGCTTTATGCTCAATTTCTAAAGGTAAGTGGCAAGCTTTCCAAAATACAAGCCTATATGGAGATGTTCCTAATGGGGTTTTGAAGGCTGTCCTATAGGCCCATAAAGCATCGTCTAAACGATAAGACCAATCCTTTCGAGATGGATTTACCACCTTTTCAAGGATTTGTTTTAATTCCTTGTTTGATATTTCAACTTGTCCATTTGTCTGTGGGTGGTAGGCTGTAGCAAGTCTGTGGGTGATTCCGAGTTTCTTTAGTGCCGCAGCAATGAGTCCGTTATCAAAGTGTTTACCTTCATCACTTATTATTGCTCTAGGGATTCCAAATCTTGTAAAAATATTTTTCTTGAGAAATTTTTGAACTGTCTTGGAATCATTGTGAGGTGTGGCAATTGCTTCGACCCACTTTGATACGTAATCCACTGCTACTAAGATGTAGAGATTGCCTTGGGATGATGGGAATGGTCCCATGAAATCTATGCCTCAAACATCAAACAGTTCCACTTCTAATATGGGTTGTAATGGCATCTCATGTCGTCTCGAGATATTGCCCGTGCGTTGGCATCGGTCATAGTTCTTGTAATAGTCGTGGGCGTCTTTGTAGAGTGTAGGCCAATAGAGGCCTGATTGTAGTACCTTTGCTGCTATTCTGTTTCCTCCAAAATGCCCATCGCAAGGTGAATCATGACAATGCTGGAGTACTGCTTTTTGTTCTTATTCTGGTACACATCTTCTTATAACCTGATCTGCACAATGTTTAAACAGAAGAGGGTCGTCCCAGAAATAATGCTTTGCATTATGCTGAAAACTCTTCTTTTCGTTATAGTTAAGGTTATAAGGGATAATACAACTAACTAAATAATTAAGAAGATCGGCATACCAGGGGGTGGATGTTACTGCAGCAAGGTCTTCTGTTAATGTTGCAGAGATGTATTCAGATAATGCCGCGGCAGCATAGTTGTATACTGTTGTAGTCTCTGTCTCGGCAGTATCTCTTGCAGTTGTCGCGATTTGCAATATTTGTTCATCTGGGAATGCATCTTGTATTTCTTCAAGTGAGTGGTTATTTTCTTTGCTCTCCAATCTAGAGAGGTGATCGGCCACCTGGTTTTCTGTACCTTTTCGATCTTTGATTTCAACATCAAATTCTTGTAGAAGAAGGATCCATCTAATCAGTCTAGGCTTGGCATCCTTCTTTGAGAATAGGTATTTAATTGCCGAATGGTCAGTGTGGACAGTAACCTTTGTTCCGATAAGATATGATCGGAATTTGTCAAAAGCAAATACTATGGCTAGTAATTCTTTTTCTGTTGTGGTGTAATTGATTTGGGCATCATTAAGCGTTTTACTAGCATAGTAGATCACATGGAACAGGTTGTTCTTTCTCTACCCAAGTCCTGCCCCGACAGCATGATCACTAGCATCACACATCAATTCAAATGGCAAGGACCAATCTGGTGGGATCACTATCGGTGAAGTGATTAGCTTCTCCTTGAGGGCTTCGAATGCTTCAGTGCATTCCTCATTGAATTCAAATTTCCTATCTTGTTCAAGCAAGTTGCAAAGAGGTTTAGAAATTTTGGAAAAATTAGAAATAAACCTTCTATAAAAACCTACATGGCCCAAGAAGCTTCGAACTCCTTTCACAGAAATTGGTGGAGGTAAATTCTTGATCACATCGATCTTAGCTTTATCAACTTCAATTCCTTGTGATGATATTTTATGGCCCAATAATATGCCTTCATTTACCATAAAGTGGAATTTTTCCCAATTTAGGACTAGATTGGATTCCTCACATCTTTGCAGCACTTTTTCTAGATTGCCGAGGTAGTGATCAAAGCTATCTCCAAAGACTGAAAAATCATCCATGAATATCTCTAGGAAGTCCTCTATCATGTCAGAAAAAATTGCCATCATGCATCTCTAGAAGGTTGTCGGGGCATTGCAAAGGCCGAACGACATCCTTCTAAATGCATAAGTTTCATATGGGCAGGTGAATGTGGTTTTTGCCTGGTCTTCTGGATCAATAGCAATTTGATTGTATCCTGAATAACCATCAAGAAAACAATAATAAAGTTTACCAGCAAGTCTATCAAGCATTTCATCAATAAATGGTAAAGGAAAGTGATCCTTCTTCGTTGCCTTATTCAACTTGCGATAATCCATACAAACCCTCCAACCGGTCACAGTCCTGGTTGGGATTAGTTTGTTGTTCTCGTTGGTTATGACAGTCATACCACATTTCTTAGGTACACATTGTACTAGGCTTACCCATGCACTGTCAGAGATGGGATAGATAATTCCTGCATCAAGCCACTTGATTATTTCCTTACGTACTACCTCTTTCATAGCGTGGTTAAGTCTTCTTTGAGCTTGAACAGTGGGTTTATGTTCTTCCTCTAAAAGGATTTTATGTATACATACTGCTGGGCTTATTCCCTTCAAATCATCAATTGACCACCCAATTGCCTTTTTTTGCTGCTGCAATATCGCTATCAGGGTTTGTTCCTGTTCTGGCAGCAACTTAGAAGAAATAATTATAGGCATCGTGTGGTTGTCTACCAAATAAGCATATTCTAATTTTTTCGGTAAGGGTTTTAATTCCGTAACCAGGGGTTCTTTACTTACAGATTGTTCATTCTTACCTGTATAATCTAAAGGTTCGAAATACTTACCTGGGAGGTGTGCTATCCAGTTAGCTTCCTCATTCTCTACTTTTTCAACACTGTTCAAAGTGCTGCTGTAACAGTCATCCAAATCACTGCCGAGGCACACCTGTGACATGTCATTAAGATCACTGTCGAGGCAGTGGTTGCTGAGACAAGGTATTATACGATCTTCATCTGAATTATGCAGCATCTAACATTCTTCTTCCAGCTCATCATGCCTTTTCATTAATTGAAACACATTTAAGTTGACTTGTTGATCATTAATTCTCATTGTCAACTCTCCTTTTTCCACATCAATTAAGGTGCGTCCAATTGCAAGAAAGGGTCTCCCCAAGATGATCGGTGCATTATCATCTGCTTCACAATCAAGGACAAGAAAATCAGCAGAAAAAATAAATTTATCAACTCTTACCAGTATCTCCTCGATTTTGCCTTCGGGTTGCACATATGATTGATCCGCAAGTTGGAGTATAACTGTTGTAGGTTTTGCCCTTCCTATTCCGAGCTTTTGGAAGACAGATTTGGGCATTAGATTGATACTTGCTCCAAGTTCGCATAGGGCCTTACCTTCATAATTGTTACCTATCGCACAAGGTATGATAAAGCATCCAGGATCCTTTAATTTTGGTGGCATGCGATTGTGTAGCATTGCCATGCATCCCTCGGTAGCAGCCACTGTTTCGAACTCACCTAGTCGTTTTCTCTTAGACACAATGTCTTTTAAGAACTTGGCATAGTTAGGCATTTGTTTAATTGCCTCTACGAATGGTAAGTTAATGTGGACTTGCTTTAAAATATCAAGGAATTTCTTGAATTGCTAGTCCTTTTTTTGCTTTTTCAATCTTTTTGGGAAAGGTGGTGGTGGTCTCATCTCGTCTAGGGTTTCTTTAGTTTGGAATTTAATACCTGACACCATTGGGGTTGTTGTTGTCTCGACAGACTGTTCAGGAGCTGTAACGCTTTTTGCCGGGGCAGTGTTATCAGGATCAGTTTGCTCAGCCTCTTCTTTTGCTCGGTCTGGTGATGGACTTTGGCTTGCTGGAATCTTTTCCTTCAGCTGTAGACCACTCCTGGTAGTGATTGCTTTACACTGTTCATGGCTCATTACCTTAGCAACTTCAGTATTGCTAGGTAGTCCTCCTTGTGGTCTAGTGTTTATATTTTGAGCAAATTGCCCAACCTGAGTTTCTAAAGTTTTAATTGTCGCTTATTGATTCTGCAACCTCATCTCAGTCCTATTCATGAAAGCATCTGTCCTTTTGATGAAATTACTGTTCTCTGCCATGTATGATTCTGTTTTCATCATAAAGGCTTTGAGAGTGTTCTCCAACGAACTTACCGATTGCTGCTGCATCTGCTGTTGCGGCATTGGTTGCTGGACCTGCGGCGGCGGCAGATGTTGCATTGGTTGCTAGAATCCTGAGGGTTGGGTGGTTGGGTTTAAGGCATTGTTAGGATTGCTCCATGACAGGTTTGGATGCCTCTTCCATGAGGGATTGTATGTGTTGGACATCATATTGGTTCGGTTGTAATTTCCAGCATACATACCGGTTTCTTGATTCATACAATCAGAGGAATTGTGGTTACCTCCACATAAATCACAAAAAGAATCAATCACCTTAACCTCACGGGTATTTTGTTGTAGTTGCAAATTTTGCATCATCTTTGTAAGAGAGGCCAATTGTGCTGCCACTGAATTTGATGTGTCTAACTCATTCACTGTGGCTTGGCGTCTTACTCCTCCTCGCCTAGATGTAGGGAATTGAAAATCGTTCTTTGCGAGTTTGTTTAATATCTCAATAGCTTCCTCAGGTGCTTTATCAAGGAGTGTTCCGTTCGCCGAGGCATCTAACATCATCCTTGTCGGGGCATTTGTGGCATTATAGAACATGGTCACTTGTGTCTATAGGGGAAATCCATGCAAAGGACACTTGTGCAATAACTCCCTGTAGCGCTCCCATGCCTCGTACATAGGTTCGTCATCTGCCTGTCGAAAAGAAGTGATTTCATTACGAATTCTATCATATAAATTTGTAGAATTAAAGCGTGTAATAAAATCACGACAGAGTTCACTCCAAGATCCAATAGATCCTGCTGGAATGCTATTTAACCAGGATTTCGCCCTATCCCTCAGTGAATAGGGGAATAGATTCAATCTCAAGACATCTTCATGGACTCCTTGGATTTTAAAGGAATTGCATTTCTCCATGAAGGACTTGAGATGCTGCCTTGCATCTTCAGTTACAGACCCACCAAATTGTCCAATAGTGTTAAGCATATTGAACATGACAGGTTTCAGTTCAAAGTGGGTTGCTTCTATCTCTAGTGTAACTACTCCTGGGTTTAATCCATTTAAATCCTCTTCCAGGAAGTCTCTGACAGTGAGCTGCCGCGGCCCTGGTGGTGACGGTAGACCTCCATTGCCGGCAGGTAAGTTTTGTCCTGCCGGGTGATCTGCCATAAATTCTTAGATTTGTCTCCTCAACCTTTGCCTTATACATTCGTTCTTTGGGTCTAACTCGTACAAAGGGTTGGTTGGGTTGGCCTTGGTCATACACCAAGAAAAACAAGGGTAAAAATAAAAAGAAACAGAAAAGAAACAAGAAAATAAAGAAAACAAAATTTAGTTGTCAATCCCCGGCAACGTCGCCAAAAATTGTCGCGTGTCAAAAGTGCGTGTTTAGTGCAAGTGGACACATCGCAAGTAATAAGTGATAAGTATTTATCGGATTATCATCTCCACAGGATTGGTATACTTAATATGTCTTCTTCGTCTTCTTGTTCTGTAAAAAGAAATAAAATAAAACACAAGTGATTTGGGTTTGGATGAAACTAAATAAATTGAAATAAAACAGCTAAGTAAGAGAATGAGAGTTGAATAATAGAGAGAGAGGTTAGGATCCAGTTGCGTTGTATTGTGGATTTTATTGACTTGTCTCTGCCCAATGCAATTGTATATCACTGCCTCGGAAGCACTGCAGATTACTGTCTTGGCAGCGACGATACTGTCCGCCGCGGCAATCCCTTGCTCATGGGTGGACTTTACCAAAGTTCGACAAAGTGTCCTTAAATGACTCCGCTTATCCCTAAGTCGAAGTACTGTTGATGACTAGTCCTTGATGATACCTCTTGGCGTGAATCAATTATACTCACCAACCAATCTCACACTTCTTTTAGCCGCTGAAACTCTTAACCTATCCCTAGGCCGAGTTAGTATTTCGCGATTGAAACATTGTACTTACCCCTTTCGTGAATCTAACTCTACCGAGTGTAGATAAATGGATTACTCACAAACTTCTCTCCCGAGCTTAAATGCAAGAACAAAGAATGGCAAAGGATAAGCAAACCTTGATATTTTTATTGCATTGAAACAAAGACAAAGTACAATCTTCTCTCACAAATACTAAACAACTTTCACCTAAACCCTAAGAAAGCTTAGAACATAATTTGAGAGAAAGGGAACATTGAATCTTAGGGAAAACTTTCTATGAATCGGCTCTCTCCTTGTATCCCTAATACATTAGACGGCTAGGTCTTATATAGGCTTGGCCTAGGGCAAACCTTTCCTAAGTAGAATATAACTTGGAGTAGGGAACAAGTCATGTACATAAATAAAATATTTCCAAGTTTAATTCAACTAAGAGGCTTTCCCGTGTGGCCTTGTCTTGGGCTTTTCCTCGTGCTAACCAGCTCCGATCCATATGTTTTATGTCCAGAAACGTCCCTTGGATTTTTCTCTTCCAATCGCCTACAGTATTGCTTTTTGTCTCTCAGCTGCTGCCTCGGCATCAGGTTCTGCCTCGGCCATGTTGCTGCCGCGGCACTTGTTTCTCCTGCACAGATGTAAAAATGTAGTAAAACTTGTCTTTTCTGTAAATATCATCTTCAATAGCATAACTTCTAAATATATCACATTAAGTACATGCATTGGTCCGAGTGGGTGTAAATTTGGTGATTAATGCCCATAAAAGGTGTAAAAAGTGATAGTGAGTTGAGCACTTATCATTATCCAACTTTGCAAAAAATTGCCAAGGATATTCTTGCAATTCTGGTCTCTTCGGTTGCTTCGGAAAGTGTATTGAGCATGGGTGGAAGAGTGATTAGTGCTCACCATTCTAGGCTTCATTCTCAGACTGTGGAGGCTTTAATGTGCTTGCAAAATTGGATGGTATAAGATATCAAAGGTAATTTTGTACTTATTAGTAGTTATATTTTTTTTTATTTGTTTTAATTTTATATTTTATATTATTCTGTAATATAATTTTTATTTATTTATGAAAAAGATATTTTTGAAGGAACACATGCTTGTTCTACTATTAATGAAGATTGTGATGAAGATATGGAACTCGTGGATATCATTGACATGGTACATAAAAAAAGTTATTATTTTCATAAATATTATTTTCATAAAATATTTTTTTCACTTTTGTTGGTTGTTTCTTGTTTGTTTTAGGATGTTGATGATTTAAGTAGTGATGAAGATTAACATTTTAAGGAGGTGAAGTGTGGTATTCGACTTGCGACAGTGGAATGCTTCCTAATCTATATTTTTTTTAATGTTTGTGTTATTTAGAAGACATTTGCGTATTTGTGTTGGAGTTTTTTTGAGACTTTAGTTTATCTTTTTTATTATTATGTTACTAATTGTACTAAAACTATTTTCTTTATTGGAGTTGTGACGTAAAATTAATCAATGATAGTTTTATTACGTTAAAAAATAGGTCGAATGATCGCTTTTTATTAGATCCGTTTTGGACCCGTTTTGTACCCAGATCCGTAAGATCAATTGGATCTGGATTTGGATCTTAATTTTCTAGACCCAAGGATCTGGGGCGAATTTGGATCCATAATATAAAAATGAATCTGGATCTGGACCCAACTAGATCCGGTCCAGATCCGGCCCGTTGCCATCCCTACATATGAGTTAATGAAAGAGGCACAGGGTGACATTGCACTTTTACCTTGTCATGGCATTGTCTGGATACTACGTTTCAATAAATGGTAGCTATAGCATGAATATAAGGTAGTTTGGCAAGCTGGATCCCCTCGTATCAGTTTTTAAAAAAATATACATATTAGGGGAGTATTGAAGTTTTGCTTAAACAAGTGACCTAAGAGAAAGGGAAGACCTTTGGATCTGATTTTGAGACACAAAACGCAAGCAAGAGGTGACAGAAAGCTTTCACCTTTTTTCCTCCAACCACCGTCCGAAGGGTTCCTCCATTGATCGAGCTTTAAGGGACTAGCGTGCTAGGCACCCGAGAAGGGCTAGCACGCTAAAGTGTCTCCATGGTGGTCGAAGAGCCGGCGATAGCGCACACCAAGGGTGTCTTCTAACCTTTCCTTTTGCTTTATTTCTTATGTTTGAGAAGTTGTTGTGGATGATATGTTTTAAACACTTTCACACCATTATGTTTAAGTTTTATTTGGTGGATGCTTTTGTAGATGATTTAACTTTATTTCTTATGAATATATTAACATGCTATGTGTTTGTTTATTTTCTTTGCTCATTGTTTTAAATTATATAAGCTTGTAAGAGGCATGAGAGTGTCCCTTGTTTAGGTATAGTGCTAGGTGTTCGAGAGAAACTTAGCCATAGATCCTTAGTGTTCGAGAGAAACTAAGGGAGGATCGACTTGAGCAATGGGTTCTAGACTGCAAATAGAGCCTAATCTGACCTTAGGTGCTCAAGAGAGACTTAAGTGAGGGTTTCAACGACTATAAGGAATTTGCTTTGTCAATAGGCTAGATGTCACTACTGAGACCGAGAGGAGATATCATAGCATATTAGACTATCAGGTTCCTTTGACTCGAGAGAGCGGGAGCATGTTAGAAAACTTTGTCGATTGAATAGGCCATATAGCATCTAGTTGTTCAAATGAGTGAGTTTAAGAAATCCATAAGAAGTCCATCATTCATTCCCAGTAGAGCTTATCAATCGAGGATTATTAATCATATTGCTTACTCGTGTTCTATCATTTCGCTTTTGCCTTGGCATTTAAAAAGTGTTTCCTATACTTATTTATTCACTTGCAATCTCATTTCCATACTTCTCACACTGCTATCATACTACCACTCTACCATCCTATTACATTTCATTTTGCCTTGACAATTTTAATTGCTTGCTTGCATTACCAATTTCATACTTCATTAAATAGGGACCTAAATGTAAAACACATAAATTCTAGGGACTATAATCGACTTTACTTATCCAATATGAAATTAGGTTGTTTACATGCATCACGGTGTTATTTCAACTCAAAATGATGTTCATAGCGTCTCTATTCGAATACAAGAAGATAACCGGCACCACACGAAAATCCAACACTTTAAATTCTCCCATTTGGGTCAAGGGTATCGATACCTATAAGCATGGTATCGATACCATGACGTGGCAATGGCTGAATGAGCCTTCAATAGCCAGAGGTATTGATACTGCCCTGGACAGTATCGATACCATGGAGACCAATGAGCATTTGGCTTCGAACCATGGTTCGATGCTGTCATTTTTGCCTTGGAGTATCGATACTAGAGTAGGGAGTTTCGATACCCCTGTGCGCAGATCACAAATTTGGGCAATTCAAGTTGATTTAATTCCATCCTAACATATCCATAATCATTAGTAACTAAATGCACAATTCCTAGACACATTAAGAACTTCAAACACTCATTTATAATCATCATAAAGTCCACCAAACCTATAGGCATGCTCCCTAAAGATTGATTCAAACCATAGATCATACTCAACCAAACATGCTTCTAAGAAATTCATCAACATAAGGCACACCCAAAACAACAAGCTATGCATATTAAGAAGTGTCTTTTATAATTCATTAACAAACACAAAACACGCTCTTAGAGGAACCGGTTTACACAATGCCAAGCTCCTTTTATTTGCCAAAGCATACCAAAATATAAGACTTCTTCCCCTTAAATCCTCTTGCCCCAAATGATTGTCCGGAAGCCTTTATTTCTCTGCATGGATGAGAAAAGAGAGCTTAAGCAAAACATGCTTAGTGAGGTAGCTCTAACAAGACCATCAATGCATTAATTAAAACCATATTTAAATCATAGCTTGAAATACTTTTACTAATACCAAACATGCTTTACCATAATCATTATCACGTTCATAATACCAAAACATTTCCTTGAGTATGCATGGCAATATCAAATCATTTCATGTATGCATAGCAATATCTAATCATTTCATGTATGCATATTGTCTTTCTAGTGATCACTTGTTGTGAACCTTAAGCTCACCGAATACGCGGATTCATTGTTTTGTTTTAGAGACCCTTAGTCCTGTCATGACACAAAGTCACCCTTGACATGACACAAAATCACCCTCATCAAGCTCTACCATGCACGGTTAGATACAAAGTCACCCTTGTTACGTGTAGGCGGCTCTACCATGCACGGTTAGACACAAAGTCACCCTCGTTACGTGTAGGCATTTTCTTTAATTTCATAATCTTTATAGTGCACTCAACCCTAAAGACATGTCATTTGTATTCGTATCTAAAGTTAGTGTCACTAAGACAATATCAATTCCAATCATGCATGTTAACTTGCTGCCCATAATGCATTCATAATATGTTCATCATTTCAATCAAAATCATGCTCCACGGCTTTATCAAATGTAGGGTAAATAACCATAAACCATTCCAAATCATTTCCGTGCTTCCATAAATCATGAATGTCTTTATAAACCATGCATTTCCAGTAATTAACACATGCATGCATCATTATAAAATCCGAGTTATGCATTCCCAAAATTTCTTTAAAATCACCTATTTCTGAGCCATCATCAAATAGCCGATACTTAGGAAAATGAAACAAAACCTTTGAAACACTTACTCTTGAAATATGGAAAGTTTTCACAATATTCCATAGTCCCCAAAACAGAACCGAACCATTGCGAAACACTTTAAATCCAAAATCACTCACCGACAAGCAAAACGAGCCTTCGTCGATGCTCCAACGGCAATGTCAACGCACCAACCACTTATGCGACCTCTTGCACCTCCTTTACAACATTAAAAACAGAGCATATACACATCAAAACATGCTCAACACAACAGCCATATCGAACCTCCACAAAACTACAAAAAACTAAACCGAAAAGACCGAAAACTAAGTCGAAAAACATCTAAAACAACTCCAGACCCTACCCTATCGAATCTAACACCTAAACCACCTCAAATATGAACCAAAAACACTCTCAAACCATCCTTATACCTCCAGAAAAAGCAGAGCACCTAAAACAGCTCATAAAACAACCGAAAACCACCTTAAAACATCACCGATTCAATTATTCGGGGATTAAAATTATGCTCCATCAATTCAAGACTCAATTAATCATCAAATTAAGTTTAATTCCATAAGAAATCATCCTAATTACAGCCTTGAATTAGATCTAACCTAATTTCTTAAAAATTCCCCAAAAACATCAAAATCTTGAATTAAAACATGTAATCAAGTTTAGATTATTGATTTGTAAGCCAAATGCTTGGGAATATCAAATAAAGAACCTTAGAAATGAAGAGAAATCAGAATTTTACCTTGAGATCAAACCACCAAAAAGGTGTGAATTCTTCTCTTGATTTTCCTTGAAAATGGATGATGATCTTGTAAAATATATGAGTAGGTTTTGTAGAGAATGAAATGAGGAGTAAAATGGGACAAATCTTGATGAAAATGGAGAAGAATTCAGCAAGTAATTGAAGAAATCTTGGAGAGAAAATGGAGAGAAAAGTTGAGAGAAAAGATGAGAAAAAGATAAGAAAATAGGAAGTTGAAAAAGAAAATAAAATTACCCACTAATTAAAAACAAATTTTTGGTGGATAATCTCTAATTAAAAATAATTTGGGTTAATGGCCCTCTAAGGATTATAAGCTTTGGTTTACTTTCCAATTTAGTCACTAAAAATCTCAAATTCCCGAAAATTACAATTTAACCCCTAAACTTTCCGAAATTTACAATTTAGTCACTAATGTGATAATTAAGCTTAATTAAATCCAATTAAAACTCAAATAACATTCCTTTAACTAAAAGAATACCAATTTAACATTTTTAAACCTTTCTACACATTTATCATTTATCTGATTAAAATATTATTATTTTAAATTTCCCGGAATTAATGAATCGAAGAATCCGATTCAATCCGAATCGAATCCTCCTTAACCAACACTCAAACTACTAGCCCCAAAACCGGGATGTTACATGCCATATCATTTTCACCACTATACCTTCACCACATTCCACTATACATTCACAACATTTGCCACTTTATTCTAATTTGTCTATACTAGTTTACTTATTTTCCTTTTAGTTAGTGACTCTTTTTGCCTTTACAAAGTTGACTTGAACTTTTCTCCTGATCCTCGTGGGAACGATACCCACTCACCCTTTATTACTTGCATGACTGTGTATACTTGCACATATTTTCGTGTAATTTATAGCACTACACAATGCGGACCAGGTAGTAATATAGTAACCATATTTTTACGAATAGAAATTTCATTGTGCCCCTACACTAAAAATTATGTTTAAAGATTAAGATTATGGTTTAAGATTATAGTGTAGGGAAATAAGTATAGAATGAATTTTTAAGTTTTAAGATTTATTATTTAAGATTTTAAATTAAAATTTAATATTTTTAATATTAGGGTATGAAAAAGTCATTCATCACGTCAGTTGCCTATCTGTGTGTCTAGTTGGTAACGATACACTGTTTTCTCAACCTAACATTGTAGACATGAACACAAAATGTGAAACAAACATGGAACAAATAGACGAATGTCTAAAAAACAAATTTAATCATTTCATTTTTTATTCATGATGAAGCATGTTTCTTTGATGTTGTGAACTTGTGATCAAGTCAGAACTCTTGGCGATAATATCTTTTTTTAACTTGTAGAATAATTTTTTTAAAATTTTAATTTGTTAGTATAGATTTTATATTTTAAATTATATTTTTTTTCGTTATCATTTTTGTTAGAAATAACTCTATAAATTGAACATTTCATATTGAATAAAACCATACTCTCACACAATCTTTTTTGTTTCTCTTTGTTATTCTTTTTCGTACACTTCAAAAACCAAAAATTAGTATTAGAGCTCTTTATCTTGAGGTACCTATAAAAAATAAAAGAGAAGTTTTACAATGATACTAGCAGTCTTCAATGGACAAAATTACAAAACCTAATCTATTAAGATGAGTGTTCACATGCAAGCTTTTGACGTCTGGGCTACGGTGGAAGAGGATTATGAAATTACTTCACTTCCAGCGAATCCAACGATGACTCAAATGTAGAATCATAGAGGGAAAAAGATAAGTAAGGCTAAAGTCAAGTCATATCTATTTTCTAGGGATTCCTCATCAATTTTAACGAAAATAATGCACTTCAGTTCAGTTGTAGAAATCTAAGAGTATCTTAAAGAACAATATAAAGAAAATGAAAGAACGAAGAACATGAAGTAATGAATTTAGTTCATAAATTTGAAATGAAAAAATAAAAGAGTTCGAGTTAATAAAAGATTATACAGAAGAACTTGTCAAAATTGCAGACAAGGTAAGAATGTTAGTAAAAAGTATCTTAGAAAAATTATTGAAAAAATTCTGGTTACATTTTCTAAAAAGTTTGAACCTAAAATATCTTCATTGGAGAATACTAAAGATTTTTTCAGTATTACTTTCAAAAAACTTTTAATATTATTACAAACTTCAGAAACTAGAAGACACATGAGGTAAGAGAATTTCATAGAAGGAACATTTCAAGCCTATATATATAAGAAGCTTCCAAACAACAACAAGTAAATAAATAGATCATATCCACATGTCCTCACTGTAAAAAAAATAATAATCAACCTCAACAAAAATGTTGATAGAAACCAGATGTGAACTACAACAAATGTGATAGACAATGACATGTGAAAAGATATGTAGAACTCAGTTATAGCAAGATGTGACCAATATTACAGTTGAACAATGCGAGGAAGATGATGAACTCTTTATTATATCTTGTTTTGTAAATAAAATACTCTTAAGAATTGTCTTGTCGATAGTGGTTACACAAATCACGTGACATATGATCAAGATCTCTTTATGAAACCTGATAACATAATTATTTATAAAGTTAAAATTACAAAGTCAGTATATCCAAATAAGAGGCAAAAGAACAATAACTATACAAAACCAAATAGACTTGAAGCTCATTTTTTATGTTTTATTTGTGCTTAACAATAATAAAAAAATTTGAAGTGTCAGATTTAAAATAGGTTTGAAAATGGATTTAAAATAGGCTTGAAGCTCATTATCAAAAAAAGATTTAAAATCTTATTTGAAGATAAACATTGCTGGATTAAAGATGTAGAAGGTACAACGATATTAAACATAAATGAAAGGTAAAAGTTTTGCCTTAGATATAACAAATGATGAGCAAGTTGAGTTTTTTTTCAAGATAAAGATTAAATTTGGACGAAAAAGGCTAAAAGTTAAATCTTCTAAGTGAAGTAGAAATGTTAAAAATATTACTTAGAATTTATTAAATATCAAATCAAAGATATAAGGTTGGAGTGAAATCTTTTTTAAAGTTTAAATTTTAATTTATTAGCATAGATTTCAAATTATTTTTTTTGTTATCTTTTTATTAAAAATAATTCTATAAATTGAACCTTTTATATTAAATAACATCATACTCTCACACAACCTTTTTTGTTTCTCTTTATTATTCTTTTTCATATATTTCAAAATCAACAATAGATCGTGCTAAAACATATAGCAAAAAATGTTAATTTCCAACTTCTCATTGTTTAAATCCGTTTCGATTTGACTCGACTTAATTATAGATTAGATTCATACTACGTTACAGCCATTTTTTATTTATTTCAAGCTTGCTACACAGACACATACATAAGCAATCCTTGATCACAATGTAGTTAAGAGGATACACAATAATTAAAACATGGTAAATGGCAATTGTTTTCAACATCTATTTCAGAAACACATTATGGGAGATGATAGAACAACGCTGTCGATTCGCCAAAATTTAAATATCACTCCTGCTAGGCTTGTCCGAAGCAAAATAAACCTGGAAAAGCAAAGAGAAATGTAAACAAAAGTTAAGGCAATCATGTTGTTTAGATGCTAACTAATGAAATGAATCTGATATTCACCGCATCTGAAGCAGCTGGAATCCAGTCGTTGGTTGCTGGGTTTCCCTTACAAGAGGCATGGAAACTGGTATCTGAATCTGGTTCCAAACTGAAGCTTCTGCCATTTGTGTCGTCTACCTTGATGAAACCTGATCCTGTCTGAAACACAAACCCACCATCATTCATAACATTATTTATTTATTTATTTATTTATTATATTTGAAAGAGAACAGAAACAACAACACTTAAATTGTTATGGAAGATTTCATTGTACCGTGTGGTGTTGTTTGTCAACGCAGTTGAGATCTTTATAGTATTCAGTCTCCACAAATTCCTCTCCCACTTCACTTCCATTGTAGACTATTTTCTGGTTTCAAATCTCAGAGGGAAACAACAAAATCAAACAACCAGAGAAAAACTATAGAAAAATGATATTTTTCTAGTTTTTAACTTGTAAGAAAGGGGGAAAACTGACCTGGGGATCATTCTCCAGACGCTGAAACTCGACGTATTCAGGGATATCACCGGTGGTAACAGCGTCGACGTACTTGGAAGAATACTCGCTTCGTTGAGGCTTGGTGTGGCGTTTAGGAGCTTTGTCATCGAAGTATTCCCTGGTCTGCTCCTGTATTTTAGCCTCTTCCTCCACTGACAAATGCACATCACTCCTATTAGGTCTCCTACAACACTCCATTTTTGTTTCCTTTCTTGTTTTCAAGAGCTTGCTCGAACTTTATAGGCAATGGAAAAGAAATATTTGTTTATTTTATATATATTGAAAAGCGAAAAGAGATATTTGTTAGCTTAGATATTTTCTGAATACAAAATATCAACCACCCTTTGTCTCTTAAAATATCTTATCCGTTCAATTAGATTTGGTCCAAAGTAGGTGGCATCTATCACGTGTATTTTTTTTTTTCAAACCTAAACGTGTTGTGACTTTTGAATTCAACAAATAGTATAAAAAATTAAATTACATTTATCTTAAAAATTCAGGTTTAATTAATTTGACTATAAAAAGTATGTGTATTCTCATCATCCGATTAGAGTATAATAAATTTTATTAAATATAAAATAAAATAAATTTAAAATTAGAGTAAATTTATTCAATTAGATGATGATACATGTAATTATCTGATAAATGTCATGACATGTGTCTTTATTTTATTAGTTGATTAATTTTATTTAATTAAATTAAATTTAAAATCAAATTAATATAATAAGTATCCAATAGAGATCAAGTGTGTTATTATACAATTTTTTATTAACTATCATGTCACCTCTTCCATTAGATTTTTAACAATTAGTAGTCAAACTAGTAGCACTTTAAAAATTTAGTGTTCTGATTAATAAATTTCTTAATTGGATTACTAAAATAGGAACAATCCCATAGAATAACCTATGTAGTTGATCCATTTTTATATATGTACCTAAAGTATTTTATGACTAAAATAGATGTCTAACATTTTATTTCGTGATTCTTTTAAAGTTTTTTTTCGTGAAATACATTAAAAAGTTATGTTATCTAATAAAAACATGATATGTTACATAATTTTATTACTTTCTTTCATTTTTATTTTTAAAAATATAAAAAAATATAAAAAAAACTATAAAATTTTTAGTTTTTTAAAAATTCAATCCCTAACCTAAATTACTAAACACTTTATTTTTTTCTTCTGATTCAATGATTACCATTCACTCTTTCTTTCACCGACCTTCTATATCCAATAACCCAAATCCCTAACTATAAACGTTTTTCACACTCTTAAACATGCTGATGATTTAGAGAATGCAAGGTCATTCAAGCAACCACCGAATTCAATTTTGGAGTAAAATAAGATATCATTTCAAATTGCCTTGACAATTAAAATGTCAAACATGATGGAATCGAAGAACGAAATGAAGAAGAACAACGAGAAGCAAATTGGATAGGTAGTCGTCCAGGTATGTACTTCAAACCAATTGATTATTTAGGTAAAGGAGGTAAGATCGAAAAACCATCTATTGATCAATATTCAATTCTTGAATTCAAATCATTTATAGGGCAAATGAAATATACTTATTTGAGAATTAATGATACATTGCCCGTAAGAATTTCTTCTAAGTTGCAGCCCAAATAGGAAATGCAATTGACCGACATGTTGAAAAGGCACAAGAAGGCCATAGGATGGATAATTGTTGATTTAAAGGAAATTATTCTGGCAGCATGCATGCACAAAATCCTTTTGGAGAAAAATAATAAGCCATAAATTGAGGCACAAAGGAGGCTTAACCCGACTATGAAGGAGGTTGTCATGAAAGAGATCATCAAATGGCTTGATGCCATAATCATATATCCTATATCAGATAGTAAACGGGTGTAAAACTAAAATTGATATTGATATAACATTTATGTTCAAGGACTATTTTTGTAATAAATTTTTAAGTTCCTAAGTCAAACATTAAGATTCAAGTCAAACCAAGAACATTAAAATATTTTTCTAAGTGTTTTCTATACGAGCGTTTCGATACCGATAGAACTGGTATCGATACTGCCCTTCATTTTTTCAAAGATTTATTCTTGAGACTTAGAACAAGTATCCATACACGTTTCGATACCGAAACCACGCTGCCAACAATTGTTTCGAACCAAGTATCGAAACAGGCTTTAATTTTTAAATATTTTAAAATTATGACTCAACGTTTCGATACTAGTATCGATACCCTTAAAAATCCTTATCTTCGATACACTCAAAGATGAGCATTTATAGCATTAGGAGCTACAAAAGAATTTCATGGGATAAGGTATGCACTTATGAGAGAGAGCCTTTAAATTACTAAGGTTATCAATTTTTCTTACCCAGAGTTGGTTTACGACTAAGAGCATCCACAACTACATTTGCATTGCTAGAATGATAGTCAATAACCATATCGTAGTCTTTTAATAGTTCCATCCATCTTATTTGTCTCAGATTAAGGTCCTTTTGAGTTAGAAGATACTTGAGGCTTTTATGATCTGTGAATAAGTAGCACTTTTCACCAAATAGGTAATGCCTCCAAATTTTGAGTGCAAATACAATTGCAGCAAGTTCAAGGTCATGAGTAGGGTAGTTGAGCTCGTGAGGCTTCAACTGACGTGAGGCATAAGTCACCACATTCCCTTCTTTCATTAGGACACACCCAAGTCCTAAATGAGATGCATCATTGTACACAGTGAACTCTTTTCCTAACTCTGGTTGAATAAGAACCGGGGCATGAGTAAGAGCTTGCTTAAGTTGATCAAAGATCCTTTGTTGCTTCTCCGACCATTCATAAGGTTCATCTTTTCGAACTAGTTTAGTTAAGGGTGCAACAATATACGAGAACCCCTTGACAAAGCATCTATAATATTCGGCTAAACCGAGAAAACTTCTGATCTCACTAATGTTCCTTGGAGGGCTCCAATCAGGAATGGTTTGGATCTTTTTGGCATCCACTTGGATTCTTTTTTTCGAGATAACATGGCCAAGGAATGAGACTTCTGACAACCATAATTCACATTTAGAGAACTTTGCATACAATTGATGTTCTCGGAGAGTTTGCAAGACAATTCGGAGGTGTTCTGCATGTTCCTCCTTATTACGGGAATAGACAAGTATGTCATCAACGAAGAAAACAACAAACTTATCGAGATAAGGTTTTAAAATTCAATTCTCGAGGTCCATGAATGCAGCCGGAGCATTTGTTAGCCCAAATGGCATCACAAGGAACTCAAAGTGACCGTAACGAGTTCGAAAGACTGTCTTAGGTACATCCTCTTCTTTTACTTTCATCTGATAGTACCCCGATCGTAGGTCAATCTTTGAAAACAATGAAGCATCCTTAAGCTGATCAAATAAATCTTCAATCCTTGGCAAAGGGTATTTGTTTTTGATAGTGAGCTTATTTAGTTGCCTATAATCAATACAAAGTCTAATCGTTCCATCTTTCTTCTTCACGAACAAGACCGGAGCACTCCAGGTAGACGAGCTAGGTCGGATGAAACCTTTATCTTGCAATTACTTAAGATGTTTCTTTAATTCCTTAAGCTGAATAGGTGTCATTCTATAGGGAGTGATGGACACTGGATCTGTCCCAGGATGGACTTCGATTCTAAATTCTACTTCTCTAGTTAGAGGAAGACCAGGGAGTTCCTCGGGAAAAATATCAGTAAATTCAGATACAATAGGGATAGATGGTAATCCAAAATCGTATTCGTCACGTAAAACCATAGCAGCAAACATTGATGTAGGTTTCTTGTCAATAAGCAAGATAGACTCTTTTTCTAAGCCCCGAAGATAAAGCCTCTTATTTTGACAATCAATCCAAGCTTCATGTTTTGCTAACCAGCCTAACCCTAATACTAGATCAAATTCACATATAGGTAGTACAAACAAATCGATTGGAAAGGGTATGCTTTGAATAGTGATGGGAGAGTCTTTACTCACTAGGTTAATATTCATTAAGCCCCTATTGGATTTGATACTACCAAACTGATAGCAATTAGTTTAGGCTTCAAAATCACTTTCACAAGCATAGCAGAACATATAAATGAATATGTCGATCCGAAATCAATCAAAGCATATGCATGACTTGTATTTAACTCAATCATACCTACAATTACATCGGGAGATTCTTCCTCATCTTTTCCTCGAATATGATAGATCCGAGCAGGAGCCCGAGATTCCTGATAAGTATGGGCATTAGAATAGCTTCCCTTGCCTTTTCCCGGATTCCCAGACCGAGCTTGTTTAGGGCCTTTATTACGGTTGGATGGTGTAGAGCTTAAATGAATAGGAGGCCGATCTAAAGCTTTATCACCATTTAGAGGGTAGTCTCTGATATAGTGGTCATCCCCACCACATGCAAAGCACAATTTAGACTGGATTCTACACTGGCCTCGGTGGAGCTTCTGGCAAAACTTGCAAGGAGAAATCTTCTCTAAACTTTCCGTTCTATTTACTGATATACCTAGAAATGCAAGTTTATCCACTGATCAGTGTCTCGGTGTGAAATTTCCTCTAAGAGATAAGGTGTTGGTCGATGAACTTTCCTTGTAATTTTTAGCCTTCTTGGATTTCCAATGAGATTTATCATCTCGTTTCTGTTTCTTGCCACTTTGATTTCCACCCTTTCTCTTTTCTGTGGCTTTCATCTTAGCCTCGTTGCAATGGTTCTATTCACCAAATTTTGGAAATCTGTGATCTCAAGGGCTATGAAAATGGGACATAGTTCATCATTCAAACCGTCGAAGAGCTTTCGACACTTCTCTTCTTCCGTCTTTTTGTATTCCGAGCCATATTTACAATACTTACAAAATTCAACCATATATTGTTCAATTGTCCGATTAACTTGCTTGAGATAAAAGAAACGTCTTCTGCGTTCATCCAAATACTGCTCACTTATATATTTCTTCTTGAAATCTTCAACAAAGGATTTCCATGTGATCGCTTCAACTGGAGCAGTCAAAATAGTGGTTTCCCACCAGCTCAAAGCTTCATCTTCCAGAAGAGCTATAGCACACTCCAATTTATGCTCATCCAAGCATTGCAGTTGTTTGGTTAGAATTTGATTAATTTGTTCTAACCAATACTCAGTATCTTCCGACTTCTCTTCGTTAACACCAACAAAAGTATAAGCTCGATATTGAGCTAGCTTATCTATTGGAGCTCTGCTCAGTGTAGCAATAGTAGGAGCATGACGGTCTTGCTTAAGATTCACTATAAGCTGATCGAAAATCTCCTTCATGCTGAGGAAACATTCCTGTTTGACATTCTGAATAAATGGAGCTTGTGGTTGGGGAGCAGCGGGGGGTGGGGTAGGTGGAGCTTGTTGTGGAGGGTTCTAACTCATCTCCACTCTATCACCATCAGTAGAAGAGCCTACAGGACTCTGATTATCCTGAAAAAGTCTTGTATCGGACATGCTAAGATTGGTAAACAAGGGAGAAGTTAGATTAAGCAAGAATACAAGCAAGTATAATATACAACTCCTAGGCGGCATAGTTTGATTCTATATGATGCATGACATACAATCAGTCCTAGAATCATATTCCTAAGCTTTGATACCACAACATGTAAAACCCCTTCACCGGGTTAGGAGAAAGGAGTATTACAACATCATACTTATCAAAGTTATTATCTAACTTGATACATTTTACACATTGATAAGTGCTCAACACGCTATCACATTTTACTCCTTTTATGGGCATTAATCACCAAATATATACCCACTCGGACCAATGCATGTGCTTAATGTGATATATTTAGAAGTTATGCTCATATAAATAATATTTACAGAAAAAGGCACGTTTTACTGCGTTTTCATATCTGTGCAAGAGAACTAGTGCCGCGGCAGCGACAAGGCTGAGGCAAGACCTGATGCCGAGGCAGCTGCAGAAAGACAGGAAGTAAGACTATAGGCGATGGAAAGATAAAAATCCAAGGAACGTGTCTGGACTTGAAGCCCATGGATCGGAGCTGGCTAGCACAAAGAAAAGCCTGAAGGAAGACCACGCGGGAAAGCCTCCTTAGCCGAATTAAACTTGGAAATATTTTTATTATTATGTACTTGACTTGTTCCCTACTCCAAGTTGTATTCTACTTAGGAAAGGTTTGCCCTAGGTCTAGCCTATATAAAGACCTAGCCACCCAATGTATGAAACACGGAATACCTAGGGAGAGAGCCGATTTCTATTATTGCCTTCTTCCTCTCCATTATGTTCTAAACCTTCTTAGGGATTAGGTGAAGGTTGTCGAGTATATGTGAGAGGAGATTGTACTTTGTCTTTGATTCAATGCAATAAAGTTATCAAGGCTTGCTTATCGTTTGTTATTCCTTGTTCTCACAATTGAGCTCGGGAGAGGATATTGTGAGTAATCCATTTATCTAAGCTCGGGAGAGTTAGATTCATGAAAGGGGTAAGTACGGTGTTTCAATCGCGAAATACTAACTTGGCCTAGGGATAGGTTAAGAGTTTCAGCGGCTAAAAGAAGTGTGAGATTGGTTGGTGAGTATAATTAGTTCACGCCGGGAGGTATCATCAAGGACTACTCATCAACAGCACTCTGACTTAGGGATAAGCGGAGTCATTCAAGGACACTTTGCCGAACTTTGGTAAGGTCTGCCCACGAGCAAGGGATTGCCGCGGCAGACAGTATTGTCGCTGCCAAGGTAGTAATCTGCAGTGCTGCCGAGGCAGTGATATACGATTGCATTGGACAGAGACAAGTCAATCAACTCCACAATACGACGCAACTGGATCCTAGCCCATCTCTCTCTATCATTCCAACTCTTTACTTTTATTTAGTTATTTTAGTTTAGATAAATCAACTCAATTCACTTGTGTCTTTACTTTTCTACAGAACAAGAAGACAAAGAAGACATATTAAGTATACTAGTCCCTGTGGAGACGATAATCCGATAAAATACTTATCACTTATTACTTTTGATGTGTCCACTTGCACTAAACGCGCACTTTTGACACGCGACAAGTTTTTGGCGTCGTTGCTGGGGACTGGCAACTAAATTTTGTTTTCTTTATTTTCTTGTTTATTTTTATTTTTATTTTTATTTTACTTTTGTTTTTCGTGGTGTATGACCAGGGTCAATCCAACCAACCATTTGTACGAGTTAGATCTAGAGATCGAAAGAACAAGGCAAAGGTTGAGGAGACAGATCCAAGGAGCCATGGTAGATCACCCGGCAGGACAAAACTTACCTTCCGGCAATGGAGGACTTCCGCCGCCACCTGGGCCGCGACAGCTCACTGTCAGAGGCTTCCTGGAATAGGACTTAAACGGATTAAACCCAGGAGTCATTACACCGGAAATAGAAGCAGCCCACTTTGAACTTAAACCTATGATGTTCAATATGTTAAATACAATTGTACAATTTGGTGGGTCTGCAACTAAAGACGCAAGGCAACACCTCAAATCCTTCATGGAAATCTGCAACTCTTTCAAAATCCAAGGAGTCCATGAAGATTTCTTGCGATTAAAGCTATTCCCCTATTCACTGAGGGATAGGGAGAAAGCTTGGTTAAATAGCATTCCAGCAGGATCTATCGGTTCCTGGAGTGAACTTTGTCGTGATTTTATTACCCGTTTTAATCCTAGAAACTTATATGATAGAATTCGTAATGAAATCACTTCTTTTCGACAGGCAGATGACGAACCAATATTCGAGGCATGGGAGCGCTACAGAGATTTAGTGCACAAGTGTCCTTTGCATGGATTCCCCCTATGGACACAGGTGACTATGTTCTACAATGCCACGAATGCCCCGACAAGAATGATGTTAGATTCCTCGGCAAACGGAACACTCCTGGACAAAGCACCTGTGGAAGCTATTGAAATATTGAATAAACTCGCAAAGAATGACTTTCAGTTTCCTACATCTAGGCGAGGAGGAGTAAGACGCCAAGCCACGGTAAATGAATTAGACTCATCGAATTCAGTGGCAGCACAATTGGCCTCTCTTACCAAGATGGTGCAAAACTTACAGTTACAACAAAATACCCGTGAGGTCAAGGTAATTGATTCATATTGTGACTTATGTGGAGGTAACCACAGTTCCTCTGATTGCTTGAATCAAGAAACCTGTATGTATGTTGGGAACTACAACCACAACAATATGATGTCCAACACATACAACCCCTCATGGAAGAGGCATCCAAACCTATCATGGAGCAACCCTAACAATGCCTTAAACCCAATCACCCAACCTTCAGTATTTCAGCAACCGATGCCGCAGTAGCAAGCCCAACAGTCAATGCCGCCGCCGCAGATACAGCAACAACCGGTAAGTTCATTAAAGAATACGCTAAAGGCCTTCATGATGAAAACTAAGTCATACATGGCAGAGAATAGTAATTTCATCAAGAGGACAGATGCCTTCATGAATAGAACTGAGATGAGGTTGCAAAATCAAGAAGCGACCATAAAAACGCTGGAAACTCAGGTTGGGCAGTTTGCTCAAAGCATAAACACAAGACCACAAGGAGGACTACCTAGCAATACTGAAGTTACTAAGTTAATGGGCCATGAACAGTGCAAAGCAATCACTACTAGGAGTGGTCTAAAGCTGAAGGAAAAGGTCCCAGAGAGCCAAATTCAATCAGCGGATCAAGCAAAAGAAGAGGCTGAGCAAACTGAAGCTGACAACACTGCCACGGCAGAAAGCACTACAGCTCCTGAGCAGCCTGCCGAGGCAGCAACAACTCCAGTGGTGCCAGGTATTAAATTTCAAACTAAAGAAACCCTGGGTGAGATGAGACCACCACCACCTTTCCCACAAAGGTTGAAAAAGCAAAAACAGGACCAGCAATTTAAGAAGTTCCTCGACATCTTGAAGCAAGTCCACATCAACATACCTTTCGTTGAAGCTATTGAACAAATGCCTAACTATGCCAAGTTCCTAAAAGACATGGTGTCAAAGAGGAAACGAATAGGTGAGTTCGAGACAGTGGCTGCTACCGAGGGATTTATGGCAATGCTGCATAACCGCATGCCACCAAAGTTAAAGGATCCTGGTTGCTTCATCATACCTTGTGCGATAGGTAAGAGTTATGAAGGTAAGGCCCTATGCGACCTTGGAGCAAGCATAAATCTCATGCCCAAATCAGTCTTTCAAAAGCTTGGAATTGGAAGGGCGAAACCTACAACCGTTATGCTCCAACTGGCGGATCGATCCTATGTGCAACCTGAAGGCAAAATCGAGGACATACTGGTAAGAGTAGATAAGTTTATTTTTCCTGCTGACTTTCTTGTCCTTGATTGTGAAGCAGATGACAATGCACCGATCATCCTTGGGAGACCATTCCTTGCAACTGGACGCACCCTAATTGACGTGGAAAAAGGAGAACTAACAATGAGAATCAATGATCAAGAAATCAAATTAAATGTGTGTCAATTGATGAAGAGACATGACGAACTAGAAGAAGAATGTCAGATGTTGAACGACACAGATGAAGATCACACAATACCTTGTCTTAGCAACAACTGCCTCGGCAGTGATCTCCATGACATACCGCAGGTATGCCTCGGCAGTGTTATGGATGACTGTTACAGCAGTACTTTGAACAGTACTGAGACAACCGAGAAGGAGGAAGCTAATTGGACAGCACATCTTCCAGGTAAGTACTTCGAACCATTAGAGTATAAAGGGAAAAATGAACAATCTATAAATAAAGAACCGTTGGTCACAGATTTAAAACCCTTACCAGAAAAACTAAAATATGCTTATTTGGGAGATAACCACACGATGCCGGTAATTATTTCCTCTAAATTGTTGCCAGAACAGGAACAGACCTTAATAGCAATGCTGCGGCAGCACAAAAAGGCAATTGGGTGGTCAATTGATGATCTGAAAGGAATAAGTCCAGCAGTATGTATGCATAAAATCCTTTTAGAAGAAGACCATAAGCCCACTATTGAAGCTCAAAGGAGACTTAATCACGCTATGAAGGAGGTAGTATGTAAGGAAATAATCAAGTGGCTTGATGTAGGAATTATCTATCCTATCTCTGACAGTGCATGGGTAAGTGTCGCGTGTCAAAAGTGCGAGTTTAGTGCAAGCGGACACATCGCAAGTAATAAGTGATAAGTATATTATCGAGTTATCGTCTCCTCAGGGACTAGTATACTCAATATGCCTTTTTTATCTTCTTGCTCTGTAGAAAAATAAAAACACAAGTGAATGGGTGTGATTTATTTAAACTAAGGTAATTGAATAAAAATAAAAGGGTCGAAATATTAGAGAGAAAGATGGGCCAGGATCCAGTTATATTGTATTGTGGACTTGATTGACTTGTCTTTATCCAATGCAATCGTATATCTCTGCCTCGGCAGCACTGCAGTTTACTGCCTGGGCAGTGATAACGTTGTCTGCCGCGGCAATCCCTTGCTTGTGGGCAGACCTTACCAAAGTTCGGCAAAGTGTCCTTGAATGACTCCGCTTATCCCTAAGTCAGAGTGTTGTTGATGACTAGTCCTTGATGATACCTCCCAGCGTGAACCAATTATACTCACCAACCAATCTCACACTTCTTTTAGCCGCTGAAACTCTTAACCTATCCCTAGGCCGAGTTAGTATTTCGCGATTGAAACACCGTACTTACCCCTTTCGTGAATCTAACTCTCCCGAGCTTAGATAAATGGATTACTCACAAACTTCCCTCCCGGGCATGAATGCGAGAACAAGAAATAACACAAGATAAGCAAACATTGATAATTCTTATTGCATTGAATGAAATATAAAGTACAATCTCCTCTGACAAATACTCCACAACCTTCACCTAAACCCTATGAAGGTTTTAGAACATGATGGAGAGGAAAGAAACAAGAGTAGAAGTCGGCTCTCCCTAGGTATTTTGATATTTGATACATTGGGTGGCTAGGTCTTTATATAGGTTAGACCTAGGGCAAACCTTTCCTAAGTAGAATACAACTTGGAGTAGGGAACAAGTCAAGTACATAATAATATTATATTTCCAAGTTTGAATTCGGCTAAGGGGGCTTTCCCGCGTGGTCTTCCTTTGGGCTTTTCCTTGTGCTAGCCAGCTCCGAATCATGGGCTTCAAGTCCAGACACGTTACTTGGATTTTTGTCTTTCCATCGCCTATCACTTTGCTTCCTGTCTTCCTGCTGCTGCCTCGGCCTTGTCGCTGCCGCGGCAATGGTTTTCCTGCATAGATATGAAAACGCAGTAAAACGTGTCTTTTTCTATAAATATTATCTATGTAAGTATAACTTCTAAATATATCACATTAAGCACATGCATTGGTTCAAGTGGGTGAATATTTGGTGATAAATGCCGATAAAAGGAGTACAAAGTGATAGTGTGTTGAGCACTTATCAGTAAGCCCGGTACAATGTGTACCTAAGAAAGGTGGTATGACCGTCATAACCAACAAAAACAACGAACTGATACCAACCAGGACTGTGACCGGTTGGAGGGTTTGCATGGATTATCGCAAGTTGAATAAGGCAACGAAGAAGGATCACTTCCCTTTACCCTTCATTGATGAAATGCTAGATAGACTTGTTGGTAAACCTTATTACTGTTTTCTTGATGGTTATTCAGGATACAATCAAATTGTCATTTATCCAGAAGACCAAGCAAAAACCACTTTCACTTGCCCATACGGCACTTATGCATTTAGAAGGATGCCGTTCGGCCTTTGCAATACCCTGGCAATTTTCCAGAGATGCATGATGGCAATTTTTTTTGACATGATAGAGGACTTCTTGGAGATATTCATGGATGATTTCTCAGTCTTTGTAGATAGCTTTGATCACTGCCTCGGCAATCTCGAAAAAGTGCTGCAAAGATGTGAGGAATCCAATCTAGTCCTAAACTGGGAAAAATGTCATTTTATGGTAAATGAAGGTATCGTATTGTGCCCCAAAATATCATCAAAAGGAATAGAAGTGGGTAAAGCCAAGATAGATGTGATAAAGAATTTACCTCCACCAATTTCTGTAAAAGGGGTTCGAAGCTTCTTGGGCCATGCAGGTTTTTATAGACGGTTTATTTCTAATTTCTCCAAAATTTCTAAACCTCTTTGCAACTTGCTTGAACAAGATAGGAAATTCGAATTTAATGAGGAATTTACTGAAGCATTCGAGACTCTCAAGGAGAAGCTAATCACTGCACCAATAGTAATCCCACCGGATTGGTCATTGCCATTTGAATTGATGTGTGATGCTAGTGATCATGTTGTCGGGGTAGCACTCGGGCAAAGGAAGAATAATTTGTTCCATGTGATCTACTATGCCAGTAAAACGCTCAATGATGCACAAATCAACTACACCACAACAGAAAAAGAATTACTAGCAGTGGTATTTGCCTTTGACAAGTTTCGATCATATCTTATCGGAACAAGGTCACTGTCCACACTGATCATTCGGCAATTAAATGCCTCTTCTCAAAGAAGGATGCCAAGCCTAGACTAATTAGATGGATCATTCTTTTACAAGAATTTGATGTTGAAATCAAAGACCGCAAGAGTACGGAAAACCAAGTGGCCGATCATCTTTCTAGACTGGAGAACAAAGACAATACCCACTCACTTGAAGAAATACAAGATGAATTTCCAGATGAACAAATACTGCAAATTGTTACAACTGCAAGGTATACTGTCGAGACAGAGGCCACAGTAGTATACAACCGCGCTACCGCGGCATTGTCTGAATACATCTCCGCAACATTGACAGAAGACCTTGCCGCAGTAACATCCACCCCCTGGTATGCTGATCTTGTTAATTATCTAGTTAGTGGTATTATCCCTTATAACCTTAACCATAACGAAAAGAAGAGGTTTCAGCATAATGCAAAGCATTATTTCTGGGACGACCCTCTTCTGTTTAAGCATTGTGCAGATCAGGTTATAAGAAGATGTGTGCCAGAGGAGGAACAGAAAGTAGTCCTCCAGCACTGTCATGACTTACCTTGCGGTGGGCATTTTGGAGGAAATAGAACAACAGCAAAGGTACCGCAATCTGTCCTCTACTGGCCCACACTCTACAAAGATGCCCACGACTATTACAAGAACTGTGACCGCTGCCAACGTACGAGCAATATTTCAAGGCGACATGAGATGCCCTTACAACCCATACTGGAAGTGGAGCTGTTCGATGTTTGGGGCATAGATTTCATGGGGCCCTTTCCATCATCTCAAGGAAACCTTTATATCTTAGTGGCAGTGGATTACGTATCAAAGTGGGTTGAAGCAATCGCCACACCTCACAATGATTCCAAGACAGTTCAAAGATTTCTCAAGAAAAATATTTTTACAAGGTTTGGAATCCCTAGAGCAATAATAAGTGACAAAGGAAAACACTTTGATAACAGACTTATTGCCGCGGCACTAAAGAAACTCGACATCACCCACAAGCTCGATACGGCATATCATCCACAGACAAATGGGCAAGCTGAAATATCCAACAAGGAATTAAAACAGATCCTTTAAAAGGTGGTAAATCCATCTAGAAAGGATTGGTCTTATCGTCTCGATGATGCCTTATGGGCCTACAGGACAACATTCAAAACCCCATTAGGAACATCTCCATATAAGCTTGTGTTCGGGAAAGCTTGTCATTTGCTTGTAGAAATCGAGCATAAAGCATATTGGGCAGTAAAGAACTTAAATATGGATTGGGAAAAAGCCGGAAAGAAAAGACTGTTAGATCTCAATGAGATAGAAGAATTTCGAACAACAACCTATGAGAATGCCAATATCTACAAAGAGAAAACAAAGAGATGGCATGACCGAAAGTTACTGCCGAGGCAGTTCCTGCCGGGGCAGCACGTTCTCCTTTTTAACTCCAGGCTTAGACTGTTCCCAGGAAAACTCAAATCCAGATGATCAGGTCCATTCGAAGTCGTTCGAGTTTTCCCACATGGAGCCGTATCGATCAAATCACCAAAAGATGGCGATGAATTCAAAGTGAATGGCCAACGCTTGAAGCATTATTCTGGGCCACACGATATAAAAACTATGGAGACCATCACCTTAGAAGATGCCTTCGCACGCCCTCCTATGAAGAATTAATGCCGCGACCTTCTTTTTCTCTTCGCAATTTCTAGGAATAATTTTAATTTAACTTTTATTTTAGGATATTTAATTGTTGATTTTCTTTTGTTTTCCTTAGCATAGAGACAAAGTGAAGGCAAGCGAAAGCGCAACCATTGCCTTCACCAAGGACAAAGCATTCGACAGCTAGGCCGAGGAGGAAAATTGTTACAAGCAGCTCTTCGGAGTCGCTTTAAAATCTTTGTCCTTAAATCAATATTACTTGCTTTTGCTGTCTTTATTTGTTGTTTATTATATTCATATTTTGTTTTGCCGCGTATTTCTTCAAATATAAAGCATTGAGGACAATGCTTGGTTTGAATTTGGGGGTGCAGATTCACTGCCAAGACAACAATCTACTGTCGCGGCCTTGCCAAAAAGGGAGTATTCCAGTGATTTTTTTTAAAATTTTTATGCTCCCCACCTTACTTGAATTAACTGCCTACACTTTTGCACTGCTTATCATCAGTATTGCCTTATTTTATTCTTTAAGGCTATAGAAATCTTTCTCCTTACCATGATTAGGTTCTGTTAAGAGGGTTTAACCTTAGGATACTTAAGGAAGAAAACTTATAAGCTTACTATAGGAAGAACTTTCAACACTTTTGGGACTTGTTGGATTATAGGATTTCTTTTAATGAACTTAGGTGATAAAGACTTAGATTTTTGAAAAGTAACTAGAGGTGCCTACCACCGACTCTAGAAAGTCTCTTCTTCATGCTAGAGGTGCCCGAAATTGGCTCTATTATGTTTTAAGGAATATTGAAAAGAAAGAAGGAATTTAGTGAAAAGAAAAACACAAGTCTTTGAGGTGCCCGAAATTAGCTCAAGATTTGATGTTTGATAAGAAGAGAACACTTAACCAAATTCTACTTGTCTTGAACTTAGAGTTTGTTTAAGAAAGCCTTTAATCAAACTTGTCCAAAAAAACGCACACACTCACAATTCTTATAGTTTGTTTCTAGGTAAACCCTTGGGTAACCGAATGGTTAAGGCTTAAGAATAAACCTAGCTATGGTGGGGAGAATAGATGGACATGTAAGACCAAGAAAGAGTAGAGTTTGGCAAATTGATGGTTTGCATTGCTTGAGGACAAGCAATAGTTCGAGTTTGGGGGTGTGATAAGTGCTCAACACACTATCACTTTTTACTCCTTTTATGGGCATTAATCACCAAATATACACCCACTCGGACCAATGCATGTACTTAATGTGATATATTTAGAAGTTATGCTCATATAAATAATATTTACAGAAAAATGCACGTTTTACCGCATTTTCATATCTGTGCAGGAGAACCAGTGCCGCGGCAGCGACAAGGCTGAGGCAGGACCTGATGCTGAGGCAGCAGCAGAAAGACAGGAAGCAAGACTATAGGCGATGGAAAGATAAAAATCCAAGGAACGTGTCTGGACTTGAAGCCCATGGATCGAAGCTGGCTAGCACAAGGAAAAGCCCGAAGGAAGACCACGCGGGAAAGCCTCCTTAGCCGAATTAAACTTGGAAATATTATTATTATTATGTACTTGACTTGTTCCCTACTCCAAGTTGTATTCTACTTAGGAAAGGTTTGCCCTAGGTCTAGCCTATATAAAGACCTAGCCACCCAATGTATGAAACACTGAATACCTAGGGAGAGAGCCGATTCCTATTCTTGCCTTCTTCCTCTCCATTATGTTCTAAACCTTCTTAGGGATTAGGTGAAGGTTGTCGAGTATATGTGAGAGGAGATTGTACTTTGTCTTTCATTCAATGCAATAAAGTTATTAAGGTTTGCTTATCCTTTGTTATTCCTTGTTCTCACAATTGAGCCCGGGAGAGGATATTGTGAGTAATACATTTGTCTAAGCTCGGGAGAGTTAGATTCACGAAAGGGGTAAGTATGGTGTTTCAATCGCGAAATACTAACTCGGCCTAGGAATAGGTTATGAGTTTCAGCGGCTAAAAGAAGTGTGAGATTGGTTGGTGAGTATAATTGGTTCACGCCGGGAGGTATCATCAAGGACTAGTCATCAACAACACTCTGACTTAGGGATAAGCGGAGTCATTCAAGGACACTTTGCCGAACTTTGGTAAGGTCTGCCCACGAGCAAGGGATTGCCGCGACAGACAGTATTGTCGCTGCCAAGGCAGTAATCTGCAGTGCTGTCGAGGCAGTGATATACGATTGCATTGGACAGAGACAAGTCAATCAACTCCACAATACGACGCAACTGGATCCTAGCCCATCTCTCTCTATCATTCCAACTCTTTACTTTTATTTAGTTATTTTAGTTTAGATAAATCAACTCAATTCACTTGTGTCTTTACTTTTCTACAGAACAAGAAGACAAAGAAGACATATTAAGTATACTAGTCCCTGTGGAGACGATAATCCGATAAAATACTTATCACTTATTACTTTCGATGTGTCCACTTGCACTAAACGCGCACTTTTGATACGCGACACACATCTTATAATCAACATTCTTTTAACTTGTATATAAATATCAAAACATAACAAATCTCATGGCCAATTCAAACTTTTAACATGTATCTTGATTTACTATCTAACCTTATCGCTTATGACTCAAATAAGTTCAAATTATTTTCAACTTACACTAAACATGTGAATCCCTTTCAAACAATTTCAAACATGTTGAGAAATGCTCAACTCACTATCACTTTTTACACCTTTTATGGGCATTAATCATCAGATCTACACCTACTTGGACCAATGCATATACTTAATGTGATATATTTAGAGGTTATGCTTATAAAGATGATATTTACAGAAAAGGCAAGTTTACTGCAATTTTACATCTGTACAGGAAGAAGTATTGTCGTGGCAGCAAACTGAGGCCGAGGCAGCAGAAGACAAGTGACGATATTGTGGGCAAGATGAGGAGAAAAATGAGGAGAACATTGCTGGACAAGAAGCCTAAGGATCGAAGCTGAATAGCACGAGGAAAGCCCAACAAGTGTGAGGAAAGCTAAAAGAAGTGTTTCACGAAAGATTCACGAAAGGGGTAAGTAATCCATTTATCTAGACTCGGGAGAGTTAGATTCACGAAAGGGGTAAGTAATCCATTTATCTAGACTCGGGAGAGTTAGATTCACGAAAGGGGTAAGTACGGTGTTTCAATCGCGAAATACTAACTCGGCCTAGGGATAAGTTAAGAGTTTCAGCGGCTAAAAGAAGTGTGAGATTGGTTGGTGAGTATAATTGATTCACGCCGGGAGGTATCATCAAGGACTAGTCATCAACAGTACTTCGACTTAGGGATAAGCAGAGTCATCCAAGGACACTTTGCCGAACTTTGGTAAAGTTTGCCCACGAGCAAGGGATTGCCGCGGCAGACGGTATTATCGTTGCCCAGGTAGTAAACTGCAGTTCTGCCGAGGCAGTGATATACAATTGCATGGGGCAAAGACAAGTCAATCAAATCCACAATACAACGCAACTGGATCCTGACCTCTCTCTCTATTAATCAAATCTCATTTTTTTACTTAGTTGTTTTATTTCAATTTATTTATTTTCATCCAAACCCAAATTACTTGTGTTTTTATTTCTTTCTACAGAACAAGAAGACGAAGAAGACATATTAAGTATACCAATCCCTGAGGAGACGATACACGATAATACTTATCACTTTATTACTTGCGATGTGTCCACTTGCACTAATCACACACTTTTGACACTCGAAAATGCTTATCCTTAATTACATTAACATATAATATATGATATCTAATCTAACGTCAAAATAATTTGACACTTCATTATCATTCTTTCATATCAATTTCTATCATGCAATTCAAATTCAATTATAACACCAATAATAATTCAATCTAGCATATTTTGTCCGTGGCATACAAATCACCAAGCAAATAAAAATAAGCTAAAACAAACCATACATAACATGTTAATCATATATATAGACCATGCTCAGCCTTACAAAATATATGTACAAACCATACTAGCAACTCAAAAATACATGATGACTAATAATATATACATGAACTAGCCACCATTGATGGAGGCTAGAAAGTCCTGCTTTTATGATGAAGCATTCGTCCTTCTACCTTTTGTCAGATTGTAGTATTTAAGATGTTGAACCCAAAGGGATTGACTTTACTTACGCAATTTATTTTTCCTGTATAATGAAAAGGTAAAGACACAGATAATTGAGTTGGATTATAACCAAGGAAACTAATTAAAGCGATAAAGATAAATGATCAAGAAATCAAGGATGGAAAAGTGGGGTAGGTTAGAGTGCTTCGTAGTGTGGGTTCAATTGACTTGTTTCTGTCCAATGCAATCGCACAACACTGCCTCGGCAGTACTGCAGATTACTGCCTCGACATCGATGATGCTAGTCCGCCGCGACAATCTCTTGCTCTTAGGTAGACTTTACCAAAGTTCGGCAAAGTGTCCTTTGATGACTCCGCTTATCTCTAAGTCTAAGTACTGTTGATGACCAGTCCTTGATGACACCTCTCGGCGTGAATCAATTATAATCACCAACCAATCCCACAATTCTTTTAGCCGCTGAAACTCTTAACCTATCTCTAGGCCGAGTTAGTGTTTCTCGATTAAAATACCGTACTTATTCTTTTCGTGAATCTAACTCTCTCGATATTAGATAAATGTATTTCTCACAAACTTCTCTCTCGAGTTTGTATGCAAGAACAAGGAATGGCAAAGAATAAGCAAACCTTGATATTTTATTGCATTGAAACAAGAAACAAAAGTACAATTTTCTTCCACAACTACTCCACAAACTAACCTAAACCCCAAGGGGACGATGGAGGAATTAGGGTTTTTCTATGAACACTTGATTTCGAGATCCCCCCTCTCTACATAGGCTATGATTTATATAGGCTTGGCCTAGGGCAAACCTTTTCCAAATTAGGAATACAACTTGGAGTAAAACACAAGTTAAGTACATAAATAAAAAGATATTTATTTTATTTCCTAGTTTATTCCTATAAGGATTCTTTTCCTGCGTGGCCTTTGACCTTGACTTTCCGTGTGTTCCTCAGCTCCGATTTCTATACTGCTTGTCTTAAAACGTCCACCTTATTTTTCTCTTTAGATCGCCTATCATATCAACTTTTATCTTCCAGGTGCTGCCGCGGCCTCCGATGCTGTCGCGGCCTTCAAGTGCGGCCGAGGCGTGTACTAATTTGCATTCCAGCTTTGGTTTCCAGCATCCATCATGTTATCTGGCATTACCTATGTGGTAGTTTCCTGTCTAAGAGAAGAAACCATTAACCACACCTGTTTTATGCCAAATAATAGATAAATTTATAATTTAAGTGTTAAGATGCTAAAAAGTGGAAAATAACCAGAAATATCTTTTATCGCCTTTAAGTCTGTCTTTATTAGCAATAAAAGAGTGGGAAAATGATATAAAAATAAGGAATTTTGGTCACTCATCACACCCCCAAACTCGAACTATTGCTTTTCCACAAGCAATGCAAAAGATAGATTTTCAAGTAAGGAATTTTAAAGTAATATACCGTCCTGCCTGCCGCGGCAGAATTCCTTTCTTGACTCGGCCTCTTCTAGGTTCTAGGAATTCCTCGGAATTGGACTATGAGTCTTGGTGAGTGTGTGCGTAGCTGTGTCAAAGTTGATTATATAGGTTATAATCCTTTTTCTAGCTCAAGACTTCCGACTAAGATTTTTCTTCAATTATTTTTCTTTCCTTTTCCCTGTTTGGTATATAAATAAATATTGCTATATACTTATACTGCTTGAGCCAGTTTTTGGGCACCTCAAGTGTTAACTACTCTTACTAGAGCCAATTTTGGGCACCTCTAGTAAGTGGGAAAAAGGTTGAGTCCTAGAGCCAGTGATGGGCACCTCTAAGAACTATACTAGAGCCGGTGATAGTCACCTCTAGTTAAAATCTAAGCCTAAGTCCTTATTGCTTTTCAAAGAAAAGAACTTCTAAAATCAACTAAGACTAGCAGTGTTTATGTGATTTCAGGCTCATAGTCTAATCCTAAGTACTAATCCTAAGAGACCTTTCCGAATTCAAGTCTGGTGAATGGTGCATACTACTACGGCGGCTGGAGAATATATTGCTGTCGAGGCAGTTTCAATAAAATTCAGCAGACTTAAAAAAAATTTGCATAAAACTGTAATTGTTGTAAAGACAAAATTTAAGGCATTAGTAGGATAATCCGAATAATTTCCATACATGACAGATATTTTTATAAGGCAGAAAATTGGATCAATACTCCCCCAAACTCGAGGGATGCATTGTCCTCAATGCATGTATCTGAGCATAAGGCAACAATAAAAGACAAGATAAAAATTAAGAGACAAGGAAAAGATAAACCAATATTTATATTTCACGTCTTGGCCTCTTTTGTATCCTGAGGGTCATACGTTTGTGTGGAGTTTGTTGAGAAAGAAACTAAAAACTGCATTGGAAAACAATAATGAAGAAGTATGAAATAAAACAGGGGCGATGAAGTTCAATAACAACAAACCCACCGTCACTTGCGTTTGGGCGGTCAGCCGCGTTGGCCGCATCTTAGGTGGGACGGTAGATTTGATTTTTGGAATGTTTTATGTGCTTCATGGCTTCTCCTTCTTGAATTTCCTTACTAAGATAAAACAAATAACTCAAACATAATTAAACTTATTTCCTAAAAAAAATAACTAAAAAATAATTAAACTAATTTCCTAAGATAGTAGTGCAAGAAAAATAAAAAGGAAAGTTTGAATCGCCAATCCACGACAAAGGCGCCAAATCTGATGGAGGCTAGAAAGTCCTGCTTTTATGATGAAGCATTCGTCCTTCCGCCTTTTGTCAGATTGTAGTATTTAAGATGTCGAACCCACAGGGATTGGCTTTACTTACGCAATTTATTTCTCCTGCACAATGAAAAGGTAAAGACACAGATAATTGAGTTGGATTATAACTAAGGAAACTAATTAAAGCGATAAAGATAAATGATCAAGAAATCAAGGATGGAAAAGTGGGGTAGGTTAGAGTGCTTCGTAGTGTGGGTTCAATTGACTTGTTTCTGTCCAATGCAATCGCACAACACTGCCTCGGCAGTACTGCAGATTACTGCCTCGACAGCGGTGATGCTAGTCCGCCGCGGCAATCTCTTGCTCTTGGTAGACTTTACCAAAGTTCGGCAAAGTGGCCTTTGATGACTCTGCTTATCTCTATGTCGAAGTACTGTTGATGACCAGTCCTTGCTGATACCTCTCGGCGTGAATCAATTATAATCACCAACCAATCGCACAACTCTTTTAGCCGCTGAAACTCTTAACCTATCTCTAGGCCGAGTTAGTGTTTCCCGATTGAAACACCGTATTTATTCCTTTCGTGAATCTAACTCTCTCGATATTAGATAAATGGATTTCTCAAAAACTTCTCTCTCGAGCTTGTATGCAAGAACAAGGAATGACAAAGAATAAGCAAACCTTGATATTTTATTGCATTGAAACAAGAAACAAAAGTACAATTTTCTTCCACAACTACTCCACAAACTAACCTAAACCCCAAGGGGGTGATGGAGGAATTAGGGTTTTTCTATGAAGACTTGATTTCAAGATCCCCCCTTTCTACATAGGCTATGGTTTATATAGGCTTGGCCTAGGGCAAACCTTTCCAAAGTAGGAATACAACTTGGAGTAAAACACAAGTTAAGTACATAAATAAAAGATATTTTATTTCCTAGTTTATTCCTATAAGGATTCTTTTCCTGCGTGGCCTTTGACCTTGACTTTTCGTGTGTTCCTCAGCTCTGATTTCTATGTTGCTTGTCTTAAAACGTCCACCTTATTTTTCTCTTCAGATCGCCTATCATATCAACTTTTATGTTCCAGGTGCTGCCGCGGCCTCCGATGTTGTCGCGCTCCCGAGGCCTTCAAGTGCTGCCGAAGGGGGTACTAATCTGCGTTCCAACATTGGTTTCCAGCATTCATCATGCTATCTGGCATTACCTATGTGGTAGTTTCCTGTCTAAGAGAAGAAACCATTAACCGTACCTGTTTTATGCCAAATAATAGATAAATTTATAATTTAAGTGTTAAGATACTGAAAAGTGGAAAATAACCAGAAATATCTATTATCGCCTTTAAGTATGTCTTTATTAGCAACATGTTAAGATGTATTTTCACCCAAGGTGACAGCAACATCGGACTATAAGGTACCTTCAATACCAATAATGTTAAGGTATATTTACATCAAAGATGTCAGTTACACCAGACTATTATGTTAGAGTATTCCCAAAGACCAATCATATGATGATTGTAAGGATACTTTTATTTACCAATTTTATTGAATAAAGGCATTGCCATTGTTGTTTTCAGATATATGTGTCAATGTATAACAGAAACTGAGAAACAATAAGTTCCATATAATAATATATGTATTATTATTAAAAGATCCTTAGTCAAGTAATATTCTAGGTATGGACAATAATAATACGCTTTAGACTAACATGTGATTAATTGATGACAATGAGTTGTCATTTACATAGAGATGTCAAAATTAATACATGAATATATTAGTAGAGAATAATATATTAGATTGACCCACTATGAGCATATATCTTGGATTATTATGTGACAGTCACGATATTGCTCATAGTGACAACTATATGTATGACCCTTAGACTTGAGATTATTACTATCTCAACATATGTTGTTTTATGTTTTGATGCAGTTAAACGTGTCTCGTAATTAGTTACACTATAAAAACTGACATTGGACATATTACAATGTATGTAGTGAGATGTGAATGATCAAGACAGGATTTGTCCTTCCTACATAATAGGAAAATATATTAAAGGCCACTTGATTGAGTGAGACTAGAAATGCATGGCCATGCTTGAATACGTTGATATGAGATATCAAAAATTATTCATTAAAAGTAGTCCACTCTAGATATCAAGAAACATTAAAATAGGCTATACAAGTGTGACTATTCATTCAGGGTTTCTTTAGTTTGAAATTTGATACCTGGCACCACTGGAGTTGTTGCTGCCTTGGCAGGCTGCTCAGGAGCTGAAGTGCTTTCTGTCGGGGCAGTGTTGTTAGCTTCAGTTTAATCAGCCTCTTCTCTTGTTTGATCTGCTGATTGGGTTTGGCTCTCTGGGATCTTCTCCTTCAATTGTAGACCACTCCTAGTAGTGATTGCCTTACACTGTTCATGGTTTATTACCTTAGCAACTTCAGTATTGCTAGGTAGGCCTCCTTGTGGTCTAGTGTTTATGCATTGAGCAAACTGCCCAACCTGAGTTTCCAGCGTTTTTATGGCCGCTTCTTGATTTTGCAACCTCATCTCAGTCCTATTCATGAAGGCATTTGTCCTCTTGATGAAATTACTATTTTCTGCCATGTATGACTCAGTTTTCATCATGAAGGCCTTTAGCGTGTTTTCCAATGAACTTACCGGTTGCTGCTGCATCTGCTGCTATGGTATCGGCTGTTGGACTTGCTACGGCGACATCGGTTGCTGAAATCCCGAAGGTTGGGTGATTGGGTTTAAGGCATTGTTTGGGTTACACCATGATAAGTTTGGATGCCTCTTCCATGAGGGTTTGTATGTGTTGGACATCACATTGTTGCGGTTGTAGTTCCCAACATACATACCAGTTTCTTGATTCATGCAGTCAACGACACTGTGGTTTCCTCCACATAAGTCACAGTATGAATCAATTACCTTGACCTCACGGGTATTGTGTTGTAACTGTAGGTTTTGCACCATCTTGGTAAGAGAGGCCAATTGTGCTGCCACTGAACTTGATGAATCTAATTCATTTACCGTGGCTTGGCGTCTTACTCCTCCTCGCCTAGATGTAGGAAACTGAAAGTCATTCTTTGCGAGTTTGTTCAGTATTTCAATAGCTTCCTCAGGTGCTTTGTCCAGGAGTGTTCCGTTTGCCGAGGCATCTAACATCATCCTTGTCGGGGCATTCGTGGCATTGTAAAACATTGTCACTTGTGTCCATAGGGGAAATCCATGCAAAGGACACTTGTGCAATAGCTCTCTGTAGCATTCCCATGCCTCGTACATTGGTTCATCTTCAGCCTGTCGAAAAGAAGTGATTTCATTACGGATTCTATCATATAGATTAGTAGGATTAAAGCGAGTAATGAAATCATGGCAAAGTTCACTCCAAGATCCAATAGATCCTGTTGGAATGCTATTTAACCAAGCTTTCGCCCTATCCCTCAGTGAATAGGGGAATAGCTTTAATCGCAAGACATCTTCATGGACTCCTTGGATTTTAAAAGAGTTGCAGATTTCCATGAAGGATTTGAGGTGCTGTCTTACGTCTTCAATTGCAGACCCACCAAATTGTCCAATTGTATTTAACATATTGAACATAACGGGTTTGAGTTCAAAATGAGTTGCTTCAATCTCAGGTGTAACGACTCCTGGGTTTAATCCGTTTAAGTCCTCTTCCAGGAAGTCCCTGACAGTGAGCTGCCACGGCCCATGTGGCGGCTGAAGTACTGCATTGCCGGCAGGTAAATTTTGTCCTGCCGGGTGTTCTGCCATGGCTCCTTGGATTTGTCTCCTCAACCTTTGCCTTGTTCTTTCGATCTCTGGATCTAATTCGTACAAGGGGTTGGTTGGATTGGCCCTGATCATACACCAAGAAAAACAAAAGTAAAATAAAAATAAAAATAAACAAGAAAATAAAGAAAACAAAATTTAGTTGTCAGTCCCTGGCAACTGCGCCAAAAACTTGTCGCGTGTCAAATGTGCACGTTCAGTGCAAGTGGACACATCGCAAGTAATAAGTGATAAGTATATTATCGAGTTATCGTCTCCTTAGGGACCAGTATACTTAATATGCTTTCTTCACCTCCTTGTTCTGTAGAAAGATAAAAACACAAATAAGTTGATTTGATTTGTCTAAACTAAAATAACTAAAATAAAAGTAAAGGATTTAAATAGTAGAGAGAGATGGGCTAGGATCCAGTTGCGTCGTATTGTGGAGTTGATTGACTTGTCTCTGTCCAATGCAATCGTATATCACTGCCTCGGCAGCACTGCAGTTTACTACCTGGGCAACGATAATACCGTCTGTCGCGGCAATCCCTTGCTCGTGGGCAGACTTTACCAAAGTTCGGCAAAGTATCCTTGAATGACTCCGCTTATCCCTAAGTCAGAGTGCTGTTGATGACTAGTCCTTGATGATACCTCCCGATGTGAACCAATTATACTCACCAACCAATCTCACACTTCTTTTAGCCGCTGAAACTCTTAACCTATCACTAGGCCGAGTTAGTATTTCGCAATTGAAACACCGTACTTATCCCTTTCGTGAATCTAACTCTCCCGAGCTTAGATAAATGGATGATTCACAATATCCTCTCCCGAGCTCAATTGTGAAAGCATAGAATAACAAAGGATAAGCAAACCTTGATAACTTTATTGCATTGAATGAAAGACAAAGTACAATCTCCTCTCACAAATACTCTACAACCTTCACCTAATCCCTAAGAAGGTTTAGAACATGATGGAGAGGAAAGAAACAAGAGTAGAAGTCGACTCTCTCCCTAGGTATTTCGTGTCTAATACATTGGGTGGCTAGGTCCTTATATAGGCTAGACCTAGGGCAAACCTTTCCTAAGTAGAATACAACTTGGAGTAGGGAACAAGTCAAGTACATAAAAATAATAATATATTTCCAAGTTTATATTCGGCTAAGGGGCTTTCCCGCGTGGTCTTCCTTTGGGCTTTTCCTTGTGCTAGCCAGCTCCGATTCATGGGCTTCAAGTCCAGACACGTTCCTTGGATTTTTGTCTTTCCATCGCCTATACTTTTGCTTCCTGTCTTTCTGCTGCTGCCTCGGCATCAGGTCCTGCCTCGGCCTTGTCTCTGCCGCGGCACTAGTTCTCCTGCACAGATATGAAAACGCAGTAAAACGTGCCTTTTTCTATAAATATTATCTATATGAGTATAACTTCTAAATATGTCACATTAAGAGCATGCATTGGTCCGAGTGGGTGTATATTTGATAATTAATGCCCATAAAAGGAGTAAAAAGTGATAGTGTGTTGAGCACTTATCACACCTCAAGTCCTTCATGGAAATTTGCAACTCTTTCAAAATCCAAGGAGTCCATGAAGATGTCTTGCGATTAAAGCTATTCCCCTATTCACTGAGGGATAGGGCGAAAGCTTGGTTAAATAGAATTCCAGCAGGATCTATTGGTTCCTGGAGTGAACTTTACCGTGATTTTATTAACCGTTTTAATCCTACAAACTTATATGATAGAATTCGTAATGAAATCACTTCTTTTCGACAGGCAGATGACGAACCAATGTAAGAGGCATGGGAGCGCTACAGTTGTCCTTTGCATGGATTCCCCCTATGGACACAAGTGACAATGTTCTACAATGCCACGAATGCCCTGACAAGAATGATGTTAGATGCCTCGGCAAACGGAACACTCCTGGACAAAGCACCTGAGGAAGTTATTGAAATATTGAATAAACTCGCAAAGAATGACTTTCAGTTTCCTACATCTAGGCGAGGAGGAGTAAGACGCCAAGCCACGGTAAATGAATTAGACACATCAAGTTCAGTGGCAGCACAATTGGCCTCTCTTACCAAGATGGTGCAAAACTTACAGTTACAACAAAATACCCGTGAGGTCAAGGTAATTGATTCCTACTGTGACTTATGTGGAGGTAACCACAGTTCCTCTGATTGCATGAATCAAGAAACCGGTATGTATGTTGGGAACTACAACCACAACAATATGATGTCCAACACATACAACCCCTCATGGAAGAGGCATCCAAACCTACCATGGAGCAACCCTAACAATGCCTTAAACCAAATCTCCCAACCTTCGGGATTTCAGCAACCGATGTCGCCGCCGCAGATGCAGCAGCAACCGGTAAGTTCATTGGAGAATACGCTAAAGACCTTCATGATGAAAACTGAGTCATACATGGCAGAGAATAGTAATTTCATCAAGAGGACAGATGACTTCATGAATAGAACTGAGATGAGATTGCAAAATCAAGAGGCAGCCATTAAAACGCTGGAAACTTAGGTTGGGTAGTTTGCTCAAAGCATCAATACTAGACCATAAGGAGGACTACCTAGCAATACTGAAGTTGCTAAGGTAATGGGCCATGAACAGTGCAAAGCAATCACTACTAGGAGTGGTCTACAGCTGAAGGAAAAGATCCCAGAGAGCCAAATTCAATCAGCAGATCGAGCAAGAGAAGAGGCTGAGCAAACTGAAGCTGATAACACTGCCCCGACAGAAAGCATTGCAGCTCCTGAGCAACCTGCCGAGGCAGCAACAACTCCAGTGGTTCCAGGTATCAAATTTCAAACTAAAGAAACCCTGGACGAGATGAGACCACCACCACCTTTCCCACAAAGGTTGAAAAAGCAAAAATAGGACCAACAATTCAAGAAGTTCCTCGACATCTTGAAGCAAGTCCACATCAACATACCATTCGTTGAAGCTATTGAACAAATGCCTAACTATGCCAAGTTCCAAAAGGACATGGTGTCAAAGAGGAAACAAATAGGTGAGTTTGAGACAGTGGCTGCTACCGAGGGATGCATGGCAATGCTGCATAACCGCATGCCACCAAAGTTAAAAGATCCTGGTTGCTTTATCATACCTTGTGCGATAGGTAATAATTATGAAGGTAAGGCCTTATGCGACCTTGGAGCAAGCATAAATCTCATGCCGAAATCAATCTTTCAAAAGCTTGGAATTGGAAGGGCAAAACCTACAACAGTTATGCTCTAACTAGCGGATCGATCCTATGTGCAACTTGAAGGCAAAATCGAGGACATACAGATAAGAGTAGATAAGTTTATTTTTCCAGCTGACTTTCTTGTCCTTGATTGTGAAGCAGATGACAATGCACCTATCATCCTTGGGAGACCTTTCCTTGCAACTGGACGCACCCTAATTGACGTGGAAAAAGGAGAACTAACAATGAGAATCAATGATCAAGAAATCAAATTAAATGTGCGTCAATTGATGAAAAGACATGACGAACTAGAAGAAGAATGTCAGATGCTGGATGACACAGATGATGATCACACAATACCTTGTCTTAGCAACAACGGCCTCGGTAGTGATCTCCATGACATACCCCAGGTATGCCTCGGCAGTGATATGGATGACTGTTACAGCAGTACTTTGAACAGTGCTGAGACAACCGAGAAGAAGGAAGCTAATTGGACAGCACATCTTCCAGGTAAGTACTTTGAACCATTAGAGTATAAAGGGAAGAATGAACAATCTGTAAATAAAGAACCGTTGGTCACAGAATTAAAACCCTTACCAGAAAAACTAAAATATGCTTATTTGGGAGATAACCACACGATACCGGTAATTATATCTTCTAAGTTGTTGCCAGAACAGGAACAGACCTTAATAGCAATGCTGCGGCAGCACAAAAAGGCAATTGGGTGGTCAATTGATGATCTGAAATGAATAAGTCCAGTAGTATGTATGCATAAAATCCTCTTAGAAGAAGACCATAAGCCCACTGTTGAAGCTCAAAGGAGACTTAATCACGCTATGAAGGAGGTAGTACGTAAGGAAATAATCAAGTGGCTTGATGCATGAATTATTATCCTATCTCTGACAGTGCATGGGTAAGCCCGGTACAATGTGTACCTAAGAAAGGTGGTATGACCGTCATAACCAACGAGAACAACGAACTGATACCAACCAGGATTGTGACCGGTTGGAGGGTTTATATAGATTATCGCATGTTGAATAAGGCAACAAAGAAGGATCACTTCCCTTTACCCTTCATTGATGAAATTCTTGATAGACTTGCTGGTAAACCTTACTACTGTTTTCTTGATGGTTATTCAGGATACAATCAAATTGCCATTGATCCAGAAGATCAAGCAAAAACCACTTTCACTTGCCCATATGGAACTTATGCATTTAGAAGGATGCCGTTCGACCTTTGCAATGCCCCGACAACTTTCTAGAGATGCATGATGGCAATTTTTTCTGACATGATAGAGGACTTCTTAGAGATATTCATGGATGATTTTTCAGTCTTTGGAGACAACTTTGATCACTGCCTCGGCAATCTCAAAAAAGTGTTGCAAAGATGTGAGGAATCCAATCTTGTCCTAAAATGGGAAAAATGTCATTTTATGGTAAATGAGGGTATCATATTGGGCAACAAAATATCATCACAAGGAATAGAAGTGGATAAAGCAAAGATAGATGTGATAAACAAAATATCATCACAAGGAGTTCGAAGCTTCTTGGGCCATGCAGGTTTCTATAGACGGTTTATTTCTAATTTCTCCAAAATTTCAAAACCTTTTTGCAACTTGCTTGAACAAGATAGGAAATTCGAATTTAATGAGGAATGCACTGAAGCATTCGAGACTCTCAAGGAGAAGCTAATCACTGCACCAATAGTAATCCCACCGGATTGGTCGTTGCCATTTGAATTGATGTGTGATGCTAGTGATCATGCTGTCGGGGCAACACTCGGGCAGAGGAAGAATAATTTGTTCCATGTGATCTACTATGCCAGTAAAATGCTCAATGATGCACAAATCAACTACACCATAACAGAAAAAGAATTACTAGCAGTGGTATTTGCCTTTGACAAGTTTCGATCATATCTCATTGGAACAAAGGTCACTGTCCACACTGATCATTCGGCAATTAAATACCTCTTCTCAAAGAAGGATGCCAAGCCTAGACTGATTAGATGGATCCTTCTTTTACAAGAATTTGATGTTGAAATCAAAGACCGCAAAGGTACAGAAAACCAAGTGGCCGATCAACTTTCTAGACTGGAAAACAAGGACAATACCCACTCACTTGAAGATATACAAGATGAATTTCTAGATGAACAAATATTGCAAATTGTTACAACTGCAAGGGATACTGCCGAGACAAAGGCCGCAGCAATATAGAACCATGCTGCCGCAGCATTGTCTGAATACATCTCCGCAGCATTGACAGAAGACCTTGTCGCAGTAACATCCACCCCCTGGTATGCTGATCTTGTTAATTATCTAGTTAGTGGTATTATCCCTTATAACCTTAACCATAACGAAAAGATGAGGTTTCAGCATAATGCAAAGCATTATTTCTGGGACGACCCTCTTCTGTTTAAGCATTGTGCAGATCAGGTTATAAGAAGATGTGTGCCAGAGGAAGAACAGAAAGCAGTACTCCAGCACTGTCATGACTCACCTTGCGGTGGGCATTTTGGAGGAAATAGAACAGCAGCAAAGGTACTACAATCTGGCCTCTACTGGCCCACACTCTACAAAGATGCCCACGACTCTTACAAGAACTGTGACCGCTGCCAACGCACGGGCAATATTTCAAGACGACATGAGATGCCATTACAACCCATACTGGAAGTGGAGCTGTTCGATGTGTGGGGCATAGATTTCATGGGGCCCTTTCCATCATCCCAAGGAAACCTTTATATCTTAATGGCAGTGGATTATGTATGAAAGTGGGTCGAAGCAATCGCCACACCTCACAATGATTCTAAGACAGTTCAAAGATTCCTCAAGAAAAACATTTTTACAAAATTTGGAATCCCTAGAGCAATAATAAGTGATGAAGGTAAGCACTTTGATAACAGACTCATTGCCGCGGCACTAAAGAAACTCAGCATCACACACAAGCTCGCTACGGCATATCATCCACAGACAAATGGGAAAGCTGAAATTTCCATTAAGGACTAAAACAGATCCTTGAAAAGGTGGTAAATCCATCTAGAAAGGATTGGTCTTATCGTCTTGATGATGCTTTATGGGCCTACAAGACAACATTCAAAACCCCATTAGGAACATCCCCATATAATCTTGTGTTCGAGAAAGCTTGTCATTTGCCTGTAGAAATCGAGCATAAAGCATATTGGGCAGTAAAGAACTTAAATATGGACTGGGAAAAAGCTGGACAGAAAAGACTGTTAGATCTCAATGAGATAGAAAAATTCCGAACAACAGCATATGAGAATGCCAAGATCTACAAAGAGAAAATAAAGAGATGGCATGACCGAAAGTTACTACCGAGGTAGTTCCTGCTGGGGCAGCACGTTCTCCTTTTTAACTCCGGGCTGAGACTGTTCCCAGGAAAACTCAAATCCAGATGGTCAGGTCCATTCGAGGTCGTTCGAGTTTTCCCCCATGGAGCCGTAACGATCAAATCACCAAAAGATGGCCATGAATTCAAAGTGAATGGCCAACGCTTGAAGCACTATTCTGGGCCACATAACATAAAAACTATGGAAACCATCACCTTAGAAGATGCCCTCGCACGCCCTCCTATGAATAATTACTGCCGCGACCTTCTATCCTTTCTTTTACGCAATTTATAGGAATAATTTCTTTTAACTTTTATTTTAGGACATTTAATATATACTTGTTGTTTTTCTTTTGTTTTTATTAGGACAAAGACAAGGTAGAGGCACCAATGCAACGGACACCGCCCACACGAGTTCAACCGCCCCGGCAAGCAAAAGCGCAACCATCACCTTCACCAAGGACAAAGCATTCGGCAGCAAGGCCGAGGAGGAAAATTGTTACAAGCAGCTCTTCGGAGTCGCTTTAAAATCTTTGTTCTTACTTCAATATTACTTGTTTTTGCTTTCCTTTTTTGCTGTTTATTATATTCATATTTTGTTTTGCCGCGTGTTTCTTCAAATATAAAGCATTGAGGACAATGCTTGGTTTGAGTTTGGGGGTGCAGATTCTCTGCCAAGGCAACAATCTACTACCGCGACCTTGCCAAAAAGGGAGTATACTAGTGATTTTTTTTTAATTTTTCATGCTCCCCGCCTTACTTGAATTAACTGCCTACACTTTTGCACTGCTTATCATCAGTATTGCCTTAGTTTATTCTTTAAGGCTATAGAAATCTTTCTCCTTACCATGATTAGGGCCTGTTAAGAAGGTTTAACCTTAGGATACTTAAGGAGGAAAACTTAGAAGCTTACTATAAGAAGAACTTTAAACACTTTTGGGACTTGTTGGATTATAGGAGTTCTTTTAATGAAATTAGGTGATAAAGACTTAGATTTTGGAAAAGTAACTAGAGGTGCCTACCACCGGCTCTAGAAAGTCTCTTCTTCATGCTAGAGGTGCCCGAAATTCGCTCTAGTATGTTTTAAGGAATATTAAAAAGAAAGAAGGAATTTATTGAAAAGAAAAACACAACTCTTCGAGGTGCCCGAAATTGGCTCAAGATTTGGTGTTTGAAAAGAACAGAACACTTAACCAATTTCTACTTGTCTTGAACCTAGAGTTTGTCTAAGAAAGCCTTTAATCAACTCGTCCATAAAAACGCACACACTCACAATTCTTATAGTTTGTTTCTAGGAAAACCCTTGGGCAACCGAATGGTTAAGGCTTAAGAATAGGCCTAGTTATGGTGGGGAGAATAGATGGACATGTAAGACCAAGAGAGAGTAGAGTTCGGCAAATTGATGGTTTGCATTGCTTCAGGACAAGCAATAGTTTGAGTTTGGGGGTGTGATAAGTGCTCAACACACTATCACTTTTTACTCCTTTTATGGGCATTAATCACCGAATATACACCCACTCGGACCAATGCATGTGCTTAATGTGATATATTTAGAAGTTATACTCATATAGATAATATTTACAGAAAAAGGCACGTTTTACTGCATTTTCATATTTGTGCAGGAGAACCAGTGCCGCGGCAGGACCTGATGCCGAGGCAGCAGCAAAAAGACAGGAAGCAAGACTGTAGGCGATGGAAAGATCAAAATGCAAGGAACGTGTCTGGACTCAAAGCCCATGAATCGGAGCTGACTAGCATGAGGAAAAGCCCAAGAAAAGACCACGCGGGAAAGCCCCCTTAGCCGAATCAAACTTGGAAATATTTTAATTATGTACTTGACTTGTTCCCTACTCCAAGTTGTATTCTACTTAGGAAAGGTTTGCCCTAGGTCTAGCCTATATAAAGACCTAGCCACCCAATTTATTAGAGACGGAATACCTAGGGGAGAGAGCCGATCTTTATACTTGTCTTCTTCCTCTCCATTATGTTCTAAACCTTCTTAGCGATTAGGTAAAGGTTGTCGAGTATATGTGAGAGGAGATTGTACTTTGTCTTTGATTCAATGCAATAAAATTATCAAGGTTTGCTTATCCTTTGATATTCCTTGTTCTTGCATTCGACCTCGGGAGAGGAGAGTGTGAGTCATCCATTTATCTAAGCTCGGGAGAGTTAGATTCACGAAAGGGATAAGTACGGTGTTTCAATCGCGAAATACTAACTCGGCCTAGGGATAGGTTAAGAGTTTCAGCGGGTAAAAGAAGTGTGAGATTGGTTGGTGAGTATAATTGGTTCACGCCGGGAGGTATCATCAAGGACTAGTCATCAACAGCACTCTGACTTAGGGATAAGCAGAGTCATCCAAGGACACTTTGCCGAACTTTGGTAAAGTCTATCCACGAGCAAGGGATTGCCGCGGCAGACAGTATTGTCGCTGCTGAGGCAGTAAACTGCAGTCCTGCCGAGGCAGTGATATACGATTGCATTGAGTAGAGACAAGTCAATCAAATCCACAATACAACGCAACTGGATCCTGACCCATCTCTCTCTATTATTCCAACTCTTTATTTTTATTTAATTATTTTAGTTTAGATAAACCAACTCAATTCACTTGTGTTTTTACTTTTCTACAGAACAAGAAGGTGAAGAAAGCATATTAAGTCTACCAGTCCCTGAGGAGACGATAATCCAATAATTACTTATCACTTATTACTTTCGATGTGTCCACTTGCACTAAACGCGCACTTTTGACACGCGACATAAACGTACATGGATCACTAAAAAGACCGTCGTAATTTTGTTCCGCTGCGCCATGGGGTGTGCCGGCGGTCCCAACATGTTATACTAACCTCTAGACTATAGGCATGCCTTACTACCTAAGACCTACTAACATTCAAGGACTTATAAGATCTTTTTATCCTTTCCATTTGTAATCTTTATAAACATACTTATCAAATCAGTTTCTTATGAAGTCATCATGTTATTATATCAATTATATACATGTGACACACCAAGCAGGCTATCCATTTCAATCACAATCCAAAACAGCTTATAACAACAGTTTCACATAAGACATATAACATGCTATATATCACTTATTTTATAATAGCCCATTCTTCTCCTTATTATCTTAATTACCAATAAGTATTAAATCCAATTCATGTTAATTTTTTATATCAAGTGAACAAGCATACATACTGAATGGTTAGAAGCTAACTGGCCCTTTGTTTTTCCTCTTGACATGCTCTATCCTCTTCTCCTCTTCATTATCCACTTCTTTATAACCCTCTAAAAATTCATATACAAACATATAACAATTATTAGAACACATTCAAATCACATATTCCATGCATTTCAAGTTTAATGCCACAAAATAGTGAAGCTGTCTAACATGGTTGTTTTTACAATGCTCACTAATTCATTCATAACTTTTGATTCACATATCTGAATTTTGATTATTTTATATCATTTTAAAGCTAAAGAAATTATATATAATTTCATGTAAGTCTTGTATTTTATTTCTTAATCAATTAATACGGTTTTTTTTTACTTCTTTACATGTGTTCCAGTTTCAAGACAGTTTTGGAGTACCTCACTTGATCCATTTCCAGATTTTAGCTTACAACTCCAAATGTTATTTCGTTTTCTCCTCGTGAAATTAGACATATCAAGGATTATTTCATATAAATTTCAGATCTTAATTCCAACTAAACTATTTATGGTGAATTTTAAAAGTTATTGTCCAAACAGAACATTCTGGATAGATTATACTTGTTTACATTCTAAGCTTCCAATTTTATGTGTATCAGGTTTTAACATGCTAATAAAGCCTACCAAAGATTAGAATAAGACATTTCACATACCTAAGCATATTCATATATTTTTAAATAACAAAAGTAGTTCATTCCCCAAGTTTATGTGTATACTAAGACAAGGCAACAACATTAAATATTCATGTTCCTTATTAAAACAGTTTATAATCTCATAGCCATTCAATATACATACGGACACTAGATGATATCTTCCATTTGATCATGTCATTATATCATCTAATCATAGTATTTGAATGAAAATATTTTATTACATGGTTTCAATTTAATCCATCTATTCAACAATATTTCTCTGTCTTTAATGCCAGCCAAACAATCCTTGGTTACAATTAGGCAAAACAGTACTATAAAAGCACCAAATTTATCCCAATTTTATATAATATTCCTACACACCTAGGTCAATTTAATTCATTTACCAATGATAAAAAATGAGCGATTCCCATTAAATTTTTCAACATTTTAACTCAACCTACATACATGTTCTTATATACTAATTCCCTAATTTCTAGAAATCTTCCAGCATTGTACTTTGTTTCTATGAATTTCAATATACATTTCTTGCTTTAAAACAGTTTTGTTTCAGCCTATCATCAATCAAAACAATTTTCAATTTCTTAATCTAACCCTATAACATCTTATGAATTGTTTAGTAGAATTTCCAGAATTCAAATTCATCTAAAGGCTCAATTGAAATTATCTTCATAATAAGTTATCATTAAAGCCCCTAATTCCAACCAAAACAAATAATAATTTCCCAACAGACAGTCTAATCAGCAACACTAATATAACCACATTCTTATCTTGAATTAAAGAGATAAAAATGGATAACTTACATTTATTAGCATGCAAGCATGATTCAAACATCAAAATAATTACTCCCTTCTAGTAGAATGCACAATCGGAGCCCCCCTTTTTCCTTTCTCTTTGATATATATTATTTTTTCGGTAATGGCTTATTATAGAAGATGAAGTATTTTTTTCCACTAATATCTTGTTTTATTTCTTGTTATTATTTTCTTATTTTGTTTTAATGAATTAAAAAAATTCTACTACTAATAAGACATGTCTAAGCCTGTTAATTGGGTTGATTGCCATGTGTAATGGCACATTATATCCTTCCATTTAGCATGCAATCATGCAATTTTCTTTTGGTTGCAATTTGGTACTCTTCAAATTGGTCACTAAATTTTCAATTTATTCAATTTAGCCACTAATTCCAAGACTTCTTTAAGCTTTAGTTAAATTGATTTCATGCTTAACTTCTAGGGTAGGTTTAAGGTATTAAAAAACTATTTCCTGTAACACCCTGAATTTTTCCCCTAATTCAGAAATTATATTTGTTAAATCCTAATTTGATAACCCTAATAATTTGAGAATTAGTTTATGAAATCAGTGACCTCTTTGTTTAAAAAGTAAAATTATGAGTCTGTTTTGCATAATTTAATTAATTTGAAGGACCTGTCTTGTAATTAGCCCTTTTCTTTTATAATTAAAAGAAAACTTTCGGCAGATTTGGGTTTGGAAACCCTCTCCAGCCGCCTTCTCTTCTCTGCCTCTCTCCCTCTCTCACGTTTCCATGCTTTTCAACCTCTCCCTTTTGGTTCATCGACCTTCCTCTTTCTAGATTTGTTTGGCTGGCACCGGAGTCGATAATAATCTTGATCGAACCGTCCTTCTCTTCTTCATTCTCTGTTGTGGTGAAAGCGTGTAAGAACCGTTCGGTTCTGTTGTTATTGTTGTTTCCTTTGAGCATCGACTGATCTAAGTCTCGTTCTCACCATCACCGTGGTTCGAGAAACGTTAGGCCAGTGGGTTTTCTCCCTTGCATTGGCAGTTCTGTTCATGTCTGTTTTTCGTTGGTTGCCTTTGGGTGAGTAAAGTTTGCTCTTTAGTAATGTTTTTGGTTTAAAGATTATTATGGGTTTAGTTTTGTTGATTTCTGTTGTGGTTATGTTTTAGATTTATTGGTTTCCTTTGTTTTCGGTGTCATTACCGTTCTTGTCGGGTTGCCGGAGAGTGGTTGCCGCCATCATCTTTATCACCGGTGAGTTCTTCTGTCGCCAATTTCCTTGTCGCCGGTGGGTTCTGCCATTAGTCTTGGTGATGATGCTGATGCATCTTTTTAGGGTTTGGTTCATGGGTTGAGAGGTTGGGTTGCAGTTTTGGGTGTTGGATTGAGGTGGCGTTGGGCCGAATGATTGGGTTGTAGTGGATGTGGGTTATTTTGTGTGTGAGTGTGGGATAGTGATTGTAGTTTTGGTTGTTTATGTTAGTGAGCTTGAGTGTGGTGGGCTTATGTTTAGAGGTGGTTTGGGTAAGCCTAAACTTTCAATTTTGGTTTTTGACCCGTATGATCATATGGATTGAACCGAACTAGATAGTGACCCAAACCCAAACTTTGACCATATTCGAGTTTGACTGTTTGACCTGGGTTTTGACTGATTTGACTTTGTTGACCAAGCTTGACTTTGACCAGACCTTTGACCAAGTTTGACCAGCTTTGACTTTTGACCTTTGACCATTCAAAGTTTGACTTTGACTTCTAAGTTGACCAGAGTTAACTTTTGACCAGTCAAGTCAAAGTTGACTTTGACCAGTTGACTTTTACTTTGACCAGGGTTGACTTTGACCAAAGTTGACTTTTTCGGAAAACCTTCTTCTTGACCTTTTTCGATGTCCTGAGTCTAAATCCGCTGTCCGTTTTGTCAAATTCAAACCCGAAAGACCTATTTCTAATGTTTTTCATCTAAACTGTTCTCGGAGTCTAAAAAGTTGGTTTTAAGGAATCTAATTCAGAAAATTCTTCCGTTCAGGTGTTAACGTTCCTGAAGCCTCTGGTGCACCTCCTATTGTTCAGATCGATCGGGCACGTTCTTCGAGACCGTTATGTGAGTAAGCCTTGGATCAGAGTTTGTTTTTAGTTAGTCGTTTAGAATTAGTAATAAATAGTAATTATGTTATTTTACCTCGTAGATCCTGTTTCAGCTAGACCGGATCGCGAGACGCGTCCATCTCAGAGTTAGAGCTTCAGTTGCTTAAGGTGTGTCTCTTCCTGTGCTACATGTTTCTGTGCTTACACTGTTTTATGATATATATATTCTGTGTGTAATTCTGAAACATTATCTGTATACTACGTGGTTGTATTTGTGAGATTGTTATCTGTTCATACATGATATCATCATGCATGACATGTGCATTCTGTTTTCAAATCAAATATACAATTTTCTGAAAAATTATTACTCGTAAGAGTTCTAATTTCTGATTTTTGATTTTACAAATCATATCATGCTCTGTCATCGAAAATATTTTCTGGATATAAAATCAGTAACGGGAGGGAAACCTCCACTCTGGCGAGGGAAACCTCCACTTTGGCGAGGATAATCCTCCACTCTGTATGTTTTCTGATATCGGGCCCTCTGATTTTCTGGCATGCATCATTCATCATAGCATCATGCTTCCGATTTTATTGAACTCAGAAATACTTTTAGAAATTTTTCAGAAATATAAAGCATGTTTTGTTTGTGACTGTTTGCACTTTAGAGACACACTAAGCTCTTCAGCTTACACCCCTTTAGTCTGCTTTTCAGATTCTCAGACCAGTTTAGGCGAACCGGTATTTGGAGCATCTCGCACATTATTCAGATATTTTATTAATCAGTATGATCCTTTAATTATTTTAGTTTAATGTTTTAATCTGTTATGGAACATGTTATATTTTCGGATTGTAAGATGTTTTTACTTGGATGCATGTTTTATGAAATTATTTCAGATATTTTATAAGATATTCAAACTTTGTTTTGAACAATTGAATTTGTATAACTAAAATCCCTAATTCGTTTTCCCAATTTGTCAAAGTAACCCTAATTTTGAAATTATTTAACCTAAATTACTTACTTGAGGGGAAAGTTTTAGTAACTTGATTCCTAAGTTTCGATCTAAGAAATTAGGTCAGAATTGGGGGTTACATTTCCGATGTAAAAGAAGAAAAAATTCTTTGAAAAAAACAAATTTGGAACTTGTAGAAAAGGTTGTTGGTTTGAAAGATAATTTAAAATTTTTTCAAAAAGAAAATGTTGATTTAAACAACCTTATTTTTAGCTTGAGTGAGGATCACCACAAGATGGTGAATGATCTTAAAGAACAAATAAAAGTGATTGGTAGTTCTAATTTTGAAAAAGGAAGTACTTCAAAACCCAACCATATGAAAAAGAATTTTCATAACCACAAACAAAGAAATTTTCAAAGGCGTGCTAGGCATAAGAGGATTAAGAGTGTATGGGTTCCTAAGGAACTTGTTATTTCTAATAATATTCTTGTCATTGCATCTTGGATTCCTAAGGGAACCAAACTTTTGGGAACTAACTCTCATGGACCCAAATTTATTTGGGTACCAAAAATAAAAAACCAAATCTTTGTTTGTAGGTTGAGCATTGCTTCAAGGCCAAAGCTTCAAGTCAAAACATGTGGTACCTTGATAGTGGATGCTCAAGGCTTATGACCGGAGACAAGGGACAATTTAAGGATTTAGAGCTCAAAAGTGGTGGAGTAGTGACTTTCGGTGACAACTCCAAAGGTCAAATTGAGGGTATTGGCTCTATTGTTAATCACTCCTTTAATGTAACATACTAAATTTGGGTCTAGAAGTTTTAGTGATGTTTAGGGAGGTTTGATTCGGGTCGAATCGGATTTCTTCGGTTCATTAATTTTAGGTAATTAAAATATTAATATTTTAATTGGGTGAATAGTAAATTTCTAGAAAAGTTTTAAAAATGTTTAAATAATTTTTTAAGGCTAATGGAATGTTAATTGAGTCTTAATTTCGTTTGATTAAGCTTAATTACTATTTTAGTGACTAAAATGTAAAATTTGGAAAGTTAGTGGAAAATTTGTAATTTTTCGAAAAATTGGGTTTTTGTGACTAAATTGAAAAGTTAGCCAAAGCTTAGAATTCTTAGAGGGCCATTAACACAAAATTTTTTAATTAGATATCTTTCACCAAAATTGGTTTTAATTGACGGTTAATCACATTTTCCTATTTCACTTGATTTTCTCACCATTTTCACTCTAATTTTCTCTCCATGCTTTCCCAAATCCTTTGCTAAATTCTTCTCCGCTTTTATCAAGATTTATCTCATTTTAATCATCATTTCATCCTCATCAAAACCTCTCAATTTGTTTTACAAAATCCAAAGTCAATTTCAAGAAAAATCAAGAGAAGAATTCACGTCAATTTTGGTGGAAGCATCTCAAAGGTAATTTTATGTTTCCTTTTCAATTCCAAGGTTCTTTATTTGATATTCCCAAGATATTGGCTTACTAATCATTAATCTTAACTTGATTTTATGTTTTAATTCAAAATTTTGGAGTTTTACTAGAATTCAAGAAAATACATTAGATCTTGATTAAGATTGTAATTAGGACGATTTTCTATGAAATTATACTTATTTGGATGGTTAAATGAGTCTTGTAATGATTTCATATAGTTTTAATCTCGGAATAAATGAATCAGTGTTGTTAGAAGTGGTTTTTGGGTGGTTTTATGGGTTGTTTTTGATGCTCTGTTTTTGTTGGAGGTATAAGGAAGGTTTGAAGGTGTTTTTAGTTCATATTTGATGAGGTTTAAGAGTTTGATTCTTAAGGTTTGTGGCTGGAGTAGTTTTTGGACGTTTTGGCTTAGTTTTTGTCTTTTTCGGCTTGGTTTTCCGTAGAGTTAGTGGAGGTTTAGTGTTGTTGCTGTGTTGAGCATATTTTAATGTGTATATGCTCTATTTTAGTGATGTAGATGAAGTGCAATAAGGCTCATGAGTGATTGGTACGTTGGCGTTACCGTTGGAGAATCGACGAAGGCTAGTTTTGCTTGTCGGTGAGTGAATTTAGGTTTAAAGCGATTCGCAAACGTTTGGTTCTGTTTTGGGAATTATGGAATAGTGTAAAAGCTTTCCATAGTTCAATAGTAAGTGATTTCTATGGTTTTGGAAGCATTTCCTAAGTTTTGACTATATTGTAATAGCCTTGTGGAAGAGGTTTTCATAGAAATATAGTGAATGCATAAGTTGGATTTTAAAATGATGCATGAATGTGTTAGTTGTTGTAAATGCATGGTTTAGAATGATATTCATGGCTTTTGAAAGCATGGGAATGATTTGGAACAAAATGTGGTTAATTGCCTTACTTTTGATTAAGTCGTTGAGCATGATTTTAGTTCATTTGATGAACATATTTTGAATGCATTGTGAAACAATAAGTTAACATGCATGATCGGAATGATATTGACTTAGTGACACTAACTATAGTTACGAATACAAATTACATGTCATTAGGATAAAGTTAACTATAAAGATTATGAATATATTAATGTTGCCTACACGTATACAAGGGTGACTTTGTGTCCGACCGTGCGTGTAGAGCTTGCCTATATGTAAAAAAGGGTGACATTGTGTCCGATCGTGCATATAGTTGACCCATACGTAAACAAGGGTGACTTTGTGTCCGACCGTACGTAGTGGGGGTAACATGTATACAAGGGTGACTATGTGTCCAACCGATGCATGTTGAGACCGAACATCTCTAATTGTGGTAAAAGGAATTCGTGTATTCGGTGAGCTTAAGGTTCACAACAAGTTGTCACTTAAACTCCAATATGCATGATTCATGAATTGGTTTGAGTATGACTATGAGTATGATTTTTCTAAGCATGTTTTAACTTAGCACAAATGTTACATGTTATGGTTTTAAATTGGTTTTAAATGTTGCATTGATGATCATGTTTTTAGAGCTACCTCACTAAGCATGTTTTGCTTAAGCTCTCCTTTCATCCTTGAATAGAAATAAAGACTTTCGGGATAACATTTGGAGCATGTGGTTCAAGGGGATAAATCTTACTCATTTTTGGTATGATTTGACAAAAAAAAATAAGACTTGGCAATGTGTAACTTTCCTTAGGGAGGTTGTTTTGAATTAGCAAAAGAGTTGTAAAAGTGACCTATATAAACTTGTTTCCTTGTTTTATTGGATAGATTGGTATGTTATTGTGTTTGCTTGAGATATGCTTATTCTTGTATGGTTATGAATGTTATAAAAAAGTTGGAAAGCATGGTTATAGGAGTTACGGGGTCTATGATGGTTTCAATTGGTTGTCTAAGTTGCTCTCGGTGCCTAGGAACTATGCATATAGTTGATGTTGACCAATGGTTGTGTCTTGAATGAGTTAAATCTACTTAAAAGGGCTAGTTTTATGTTTTGGGGCATAGAGGTATCGAAACTGTTATGATTGGTATCGATACCGAGGCCAAACAAGCCTAGGTTTCGAAACCTTGAGGTTCAGTTTCGATACCTGAACCTCATTGGGCGATAAAGTTTCGAAACTATCAAGGGCAAATTTGAAACCTTTGTCTTTTGGTAGTTAATATCGTTGGTTCCATGTCAATGTTTCGATATAGGGCCTAGCTGTATTGATACTCCAGGTCGGATTAGGGGTTGTTAGCTACCATAATTGTATATTATTCCCGAATATCTTTTTATGTTCAATTAGGGTTGCTACGAGTGTTATTTTAGTTTCAAATTTCACCTTTATGCTTGAACTTGACTTAATTTCAAGTTGTCTAACTTAAATTGGATGTAGTCCTTAGAAATTAAAAGTTTTACATTTTGGTCCCTATTTAGTGTTGCATGTAATTGGTGATGATAGAATGCTTCGTTTGGTTTGAAAGTTGCCATAAGCGCTCTTTGTATGTTTAATTGAACTTCGATGGAATGAATTTCGACCATGCCATTAGAATATTAAATATTCACATTTTTGTCCTTAAATTACTCATGTGTTAACCGAGTTCTCGATTGTGGTTGGATTACTTCCGTTCTTGTTCGGAATGAAATTGACACAAGTAGGAACTGAATTATGCCTTTAGATAAAAAAGTATAACGTTTTTAGGGTTGTTTATCGGATCGGGCCTTCACGGGTTTGGTTCGGTATTCCCCGTGTAATCCGTTAGAGCCGATTCCGTCTAGGCTGGGCTAAGGGGGATAAGGGTGTTGGCTCTATTGGTAATCACTCCTCTATTCTCATTGAAAATGTCTTACTTGTTAAAGGTCTTAAGCAAAATTTATTGAGCATTAGTCAACTTTGTGATAAAGGGTTCTATGTTTCTTTTGATAGATGTGGTTGTAAAATTATAGACATAGAATTAAATAAAACAATGTTCAATGGTCATCGCATAAAAAATATCTATATGGTGCATTTAGATGACATAAATCTTTCTTATGCATGCTTAGTTGCTAGTGATTAAAAATGATTCATGGTTATGACATAGGAAACTAGGACATGCTAGCATAAGTGTTTTAGAAAAATTAGTTTCCCAAAATCTAGTTAGAGATTTACCTAAGCTTAAGTTTTCTTTAGACAAAATTTGTGATGCATGTGCTAAAGGTAAACAAAAATAAGTTTCTTTTAGGTCCATTAAGGAGGTTTCAACTAGTAGAGTATTACAATTGATTCATATGGATCTTTTTGGTCCAATTAGGACTACTAGCTTAGATGGGAAATCATATGCATTTGTCATTGTTGATGATTTTTCTAGATACACTTGGGTTCTATTTTTAAGTTCGAAAGATGAAGCTTTAGAAAAGTTCATCACATTTTCAAATATTTCTCAAAATGATCTTGATCAAAGAATTTCTCATATTAGAAGTGATCATGAAACCAAATTTCAAAATTTAGGTTTTGAGAATTTTTCTAATGAAAATGGGATTAGCAACAATTTTTCGGCTCCTCGCACTCCTTAACAAAATGGGGTAGTTGAGAGGAAAAATAGAACTTTAGAAGAAATGGCTAGGACCATGCTTTGTGAAAACAATTTACCTAAGTATTTTTGGGCGGAAGCCACAAACACATCTTGTTATATTATTAATCGTGTAATAATTAGGCCAATTTTAAAGAAAACTCCTTATGAGATTTTAAAATCCAAAAAGCCTAACATTAGCTATTATCACCCTTTTGGGTGCAGGTGCTTTGTTTTAAAAAAATAGAAAAGACAATTCAGGTAAATTTTATGTAAAAAGTGATGAAGCTATTTTTCTTGGATATTCTCAACATTCAAAGGCTTATAGAGTTCTTAACAAAAGAACCTTATTTGTCTCTAGTAGTTGCTATCCATTGCTTGAGGACAAGCAATAGCTTAAGTTTGGGGGTGTGATAACTCCGCAAAAAGGGTATATTTAGAGTCCTTTTACTTAAGTTATTTATTTTCTTTAAGCACATTTAGGATCATTTAGATGCATTTAGGATCATAACATCGCATTTGGTGGTTGTTATTGTCTTGCCATTTATGGTGCGGAAATAGGTGCTATATTACGGGAAAGGTCGTGCTTTTGGTCGATGTTGTGCAGGTAAAGCAAAGTGGGAAGTAAGGGAAATTTGTCATGGCATTCGCAGAAGGTTAGCGATGGGAAAATGCCATGGCAAATCTAGAGGACTCTTGTGCTGAGCTAAACGATAAGAAAATATTTTGAGAAGAGTGTTAGCTGGTGCCATTACAGCCTGACCACTGCCAATACAAGCTGGCCATAGCTACCACTGTAGGGGACCATAGCCACCTCATTAGGGGACCACTGCCACCATGCCAAATATTCGCAGAAGGATAACAATGGGAAAATGCCATGGCAATTCTGGATACCTCCTGTGCTGCACTACAAGACAAGAAGATATTTTTAGAGGGAGGAGTGCCAGCTGGTGCCACTACAGCCTGGCGACAACCAACACGGTAGGGGACCACAGCCAATATTGCCTGCTTGCGAGCCACCTCAATAGGGGACCACTGTCACCACTGCCAGCCCTACAGAAATACCATCACGTGAACGAGGGCAAAAATGGATTTTCTAGCAAACCCTAAGGTTTTCACCCCCCATTTGATAAGGCATGGTGACCTTATAAAAGAGCAACCTTTCTCCTTGGAAAAGGAGGACCTTTGGAGTAGATTTTGAGGCACAATAAGAGAAAAGAGCGGCGGAGGAAAGCTCTCACCTTTATTCCCCAACTGCCGTCCGAAGGGACCTCCGTTGATCGAGCTTGAAGGGAGTGGCGTGCTAGGCACCCGAGATGGGCTAGCACGCTAAGGGGTCCATGGTGGTCGAAGAGCCAGCGGTGGCGCGGACCGAGGGTGTCTAACAACCTTTCCCTTTGCTTTATTTTTATTTTATATATTTGAGAGGTTTACGTGGATGATTTAAGGATGGTATTAGTGGTTAATATTTGTTCTTAAACTCGTTCACCCACCATGTGTTAGCTTTATTGGGTGGATGCTTTTGTGGATGATTATCTTTTGCTCTTTATTAATATATAGACTTCTATGTGTTTGTGTATTTGCTTTACTCATTGTTGATAATCATTTAAGTATTGTAAGAGGCATGAAAGTGTCCCGTGTTTAGGTGCATGCTAGAGCACTAGAAAGAGGCGTAGCTATAGATCCTTAGATCATCCGAAAGGAGCTAAGGGAGGATCTACGTGAGCAATGGGTTCTAGACTGCAAATAGAGCCTAGTTGGATCCTAGAGCACTCAAAAGAGGCTGATGAGTACCTAAAAGTCCTCATCTTTTATATCATTTTCCCATTCGATGACTACTAATAAAGACAGATTTAATGGCAATAATGGATAATTCTGCTTATTTTCCATATTTCAGCATCCCAATACTTAATTCATGAATTTATCTATTATTTGACATAAAACAAGTACGGTTAATGGTTTCTTCTCTTAGACAGGAAACTACCACATAGGTAATGCCAGATAGCATGGTGGATGCTTGAAACCAAAGCTGGAATGCAGATTAGTACCCACCTCCACATCACTTGAAGGCCTCGACAGCACTTGAAGGCCGCGGCAGCATCGGAGGCCGCGGCAGCACCTGGAACATAAAAGTTGATATGATAGGCGATCTGAAGAGAAAAATAAGGTGAACGTTTTAAGACAAGCAACATAGAAATCGGAGCTGAGGAACACACGAAAACTCAAGGTCAAAGGCCACGCGGGAAAAGAATCCTTATAGGAATAAACTAGGAAATAAAATAAATATCTTTTATTTATATACTTAACTTGCGTTTTACTCCAAGTTGTATTCCTACTTTGGAAAGGTTTGCCCTGGGCCAAGCCTATATAAACCATAGCCTATGTAGAGAGGAGGGGATCTCGAAATCAAGTATTCATAGAAAACCCTAAACTCCTCCATCGCCCCCTTGGGGTTTAGGTTAGTTTGTGGAGTAGTTGTGGAAGAAGATTGACTTTTTTTTCTTGTTTCAACGCAATAAAATATCAAGGTTTGCTTATCCTTTACCATTCTTTGTTCTTGCATTCAAGCTCGAGAGAGAAGTTTGTAAGTAATCTATTTATCTAGACTCGGGAGAGTTAGACTCACGAAAGGGATATGTACGGTATTTCAATCGCGAAATACTAACTCGGCCTAGGGATAGGTTAAGAGTTTCAGTGGCTAAAAGAAGTGTGGGATTGATTGATGATTATAATTGATTCACGCCGAGAGGTATCATCAAGGATTGATCACCAACAGTACTTCGACTTAGGGATAAGCGAAGTCATCAAAGGATACTTTGCTGAACGTTGATATAGTCCACCCAAGAGCAAGGGATTGCCGCGGCGGACAAGTATCATTGCTGCCAAGGCAGTAATCTACAGTACTGCCGAGGCAGTGATGTACAATTACATTGGACAGAAACAAGTCAATTGAACTCACACTACGAAGCACTCTAACCTACCCCACTTTTCCATCCTTGATTTCTTGATCATTTATCTTTATTGCTTTAATTAGTTTCCTTAGTTATAATCCAACTCAATTTTCTGTGTTTTTACTTTTCCATTGTGCAGGAAGAACAATTTGCGTAAGTAAAGTCAATCCTCGTGGGTTCGACATCTTAAATACTACAATCTGACAAAGGTGGATGGACGAATGCTTCATCATAAAAGCAGAACTTTGTAGCCTCCATCAGATTTGGCGCCGTTGCTGGGGATTGAAAATTCCAACTTTCCTTTTTATTTTTCTTGCACTACTATCTTAGAAAATTAGTTTAATTATTTTTGAGTTATTTGTTTTAGGAAATAAGTTTAATTATGTTTGAGTTATTTTTTTTATCTTAGGAAGGAAATTCAAGAAGGAGAAGCCATGAAGCACATAAAACAGTCCAAAAATCAAATCCACCATCCCACCTAAGACGCGGCCAAGGTGGTTGGCCGCCCAAATGCAAGTAACGGCGGGTTTGTTTTTATCGAACTTCATCTCCCCTGTTTTATTTCATACTTCTTCATTATTGTTTTCCAGCACAGTTTTTAGTTTCTTTCTCAACAAACTCCACACAAACTGATGACCCTCAAGATACAGAAGAGGCCAAGATGCAACATATACAAATTGGTTTATCTTTTCCTTGTCTCTTAATTTTTTCTTGTCTTTTATTGTTGCCATACGTTCAGATGCATGCATTGAGGACAATGCATCCCTCGAGTTTGGGGGAGTATTGATCCAATTTTCTGCCTTATAAAAATATCTGCCATATATGAAAATTATTCGGATTATCCTACTATTGCCTTAAATTTTGTCTTTACAACAATTACAGTTTTATATAAAAAAAAAATTTAAGTCTGCGGAATTTTATTGAAACTACCTCGGCAGCAATATATTCTCCAGCCGCCGCAGCAGTATGCACCATTCACCAGACTTGAATTCGGAAAGGTCTCTTAGGATCAGTACTTAGGATTAGACTATGATCTTGAAATCTCATAAACACTGCTAGTCTTAGTTGATTTTAGAAGTTATTTTCTTTGAAAAGCAATAAGGACTTAGGCTTAGATTTTAACTAGAGGTGCCTATCACTGGCTATAGTATAGTTCTTAGAGGTGCCCATCACTGGGTCTAGGACTCAACCCTTTTACCACTTACTAAAGGTGCCCGAAATTGGCTCTAGTAAGAGTAGTTAACACTTGAGGTGCCCGAAAACTGGCTCAAGCAGTATAAGTATATAGCAATATATATATTTATATACCAAATAGGGAAAAAGGAAAGTGTCGCGTGTCAAAAGTGCGAAATTAGTGCAAGTGAACACATCGTAAGTAATAAAGTGATAAGTATTATCGTGTATCGTCTCCACGGGGATTGGTATACTTAATATGCCTTCTTCGTCTTCTTGTTCTGTAAAAAGGAAAAAACACAGGTAATTGTGGTTTCGATAAAACTAATTAAATTGAAATATAGAAAACTAAGAGTAAAGATGAAGTCTGATTAATAGAGAGAGGTTAGGATGCAGTTGCGTTGTATTGCGGAATTGATTGACTTATCTCTATCCAATGCAATTGTATATCACTGCCTCGGCAGTATTATAGATTATTGCCTTGGCAGCGACGATACTGTCCCCCGCGGCAATCCCTTGCTCGTGGTTGGACTTTACCAAAGTTTGGCAAAGTGTCCTTGGATGAAACCGCTTATCCCTAAGTCGAAGTACTGTTGATGACTAGTCCTTGATGATACCTCCCGGCGTGAATCAATTATACTCACCAACCAATCTCACACTTCTTTTAGCCGCTGAAACTCTTAACCTATCCCTAGGCCGAGTTAGTATTTCAGGATTGAAACACCGTACTTATCCCTTTCGTGAATCTAACTCTCCCGAGTCTAGATAAAGGGATTAATCACAAACTTCTCTCCCGAGCTTGAATGCAAGAACAAAGAATGGCAAAGGATAAGCAAACCTTGATAGTTTTATTGCATTGAAACAAAGACAAAGTACAATCTCCTCTCACAAATACTTAACAACCTTCACCTAAACCCTAAGAAAGCTTAGAACATAATTTGAGAGAAAGAAAACATTGAATCTTAGGGTAAACTCTCTATGAATCGGCTCTCTTAGTACATTGGACGGCTAGGTCTTATATAGGCTTGGCCTAGGGCAAACCTTTCCTAAGTAGAATATAACTTGGAGTAGGGAACAAGTCATGTACATAAATAAAATATTTCCAAGTTTAATTCAACTAAGAGGCTTTCCCGCGTGGCCTTGTCTTGGGCATTTCCTCATGCTAACCAGCTCCGATCCATGTGCTTCATGTCCAGAAACGTCCCTTGGATTTTTCTCTTCCGATCGCCTACAGTATTGCTTCCTGGCTCTCAGCTGCTACCTCGGCCATGTTGCTGCCGCGACACTTGTTTCTCCTGCACAGATATAAAAATGCAGTAAAACTTGTCTTTTTTGTAATATTATCTTTATAAGCATAACTTTTAAATATATCACATTAAGTATATGTTTTGTCTCGAGTGGGTGTAAATTTAGTGATTAATGCCCATAAAAGGTGTAAAAAGTGATAGTGAGTTGAGCACTTATCAGAAAGAAAAATAATTGAAGAAAAATCTTAGTCATAAGTTTTGAGCTAGAAAAAGGATTAGAACTTAGAAAATCAACTTTGACACAGCTATGCACACACACACCAAGACTCATAGTCCAGTTCCAAGGAATTCCTAGAACCTAGAAGAGGAGAAGCAATAGTTCGAGTTTGGGGGTAGGGGTGGGCAAAATTTGAATCGACTCGAAAAAACCGATTTTTTTTTTCAAATTTCGAGTTATTCGAGTCGAATTATTCGAGTTATTCGAGTTATTCGAGTCACTCGAATAACTCGGATGAATTTCGGTTTCGAGTCGAGTTTGATTTTTGAAAGTTTGAATAACCGAAAAACCGAATTTGAAAAACTACGTCGTTTTACTTTAAGTTTCATTCTGTCAAGTGATTCCCCTAAAAAGTAAAAACAAAAGTCTGAAAAACTAATAATCCCTCTTTGGTCTTTCCAACGTAAAATCCCCAATGTTCTAAACCTAAAATTTGAAATAGGTTTGCTTGAACGATTCAGAGAACTACTCGGTGTTTGGCTTCCTGTCGGACGTCAGCCGCTTAGGTTGTCGTTGGTCGCTCATCGCTTATCTTGTTGTCGCCTGTCAGTATCGGTTGCTTGGCTTGCTGTATTATTGAAAAAATTCAGAGGTAAATTGGTTTGCTTGGCTTCACTTGAGATTTTAAAATTATAATTTTATTTGGGTTTATGAAATAGGAATTTATTTGCAGCAAATAGAGAATTTATTTGCTACTGAGAAAGGAATTCGGTTTCTCTACCTGCGTATGTCCATGTCCTTAATTCTCCATGACTCTTCTTCCCTCGGTCTGCTCCCACTCTGACCGTTGTATGCTTCTGTTTTCGCATACTGTATCCTAAGCAGTGCTACAGGTTGTTGTTGATCGCTCATCGTTTAGCTTGCTATCAGTGTCGGTTGCTTGGCTTGCTGTATCATTGCAGAAATTTAAAGGTAAATTGACTTGCTTGGCTTCACTTGAGATTTTAAAATTATAAAATTTTTTGGCTTGTGTTTGGCTTCACTTGAGATGTTGCTGAAATTTTTTGGCTTCACTTAACATAATAACGATTTGGCCTGTAATTTTTTTTGGCTTGTGTTTGGCTTCCAAATAATAACGATTTTATTGAAATTGTGTTCGGCTTCACTTAGCAAATAGCAACAAGCTTTACAAGGTTTATGCTTATCTTCTATCTATAAATGTAGGTAGTTTAACATGAGATGGTATAATATATTTAACCACGTGGTGCACATCGTACAATTAATTTAATATGCATGTTCAAAACTAACAGTGATAATCTTTATTTGGTTTATCTTTCCGGTGACATTTCGTGGTATGGTTAATTTTATGTGCTATTTCACCTTCAATGCTTATTTTACAAGGATGCTAATGTTAAATTATTATATTTGATATTGTAGATGAGTGGATCACAAGGAACTCAAAGCTCACAAAGTTCTTCTCCTTGTAAACTCAGTGATCCCAAAAGTAATAAAATTGTCCGAAAGAAACAACAACCAAGAGCATCATGTTGGAAGCATTTCACTAAATTTGTAGCAGAAGATGGGGTGAATAGGGCAAGATGCATTCATTGTGATAATACTTACTCTATGGATACCGGGGTTCTACAACCAATCTGAATAATCATTTGAAGACATGCTTGAAGAAACCTCAAGGCAATACTGTAGATCTTAAACAAACGGAATTAGCATTTGTTAAGACTACAACTGACCCAGAAAGTGAGATGACAACTTTTTCAACATGGAAGTTCGATGAAAATACTATTAAAAAGGCATTGATTCACATGATAATCGTGGATGAGATACCTTTCCGAATTGTAGAGGGAGAAGGCTTCAAGTTATTTCTTTCTGTTTCATGCCCAAGATTCTATCTTCCATCTCGTTACACTGTTAGAAGAGATTGTCTAGATTTATTTAGCTCTATGAAAAAACTAATGAAGACTTCTTTTGGTAAAGATACAAGTAGAATTTGTTTGACAACAGATACTTGGACTTCACTGCAAAGGGTATCGTATATGGTTCTAACAGCACATTGGATAGATGATGAATGGATGTTGCAAAAAAGAATCATCAATTTTTGTCCGATATCTGCTCATAGAGGTGAAAGCATAGGTCAAGCTCTTGAAAAGTGTATTCGAGATTGGGGGATTGAGAGGATCTTCACTATTATAGTGGATAATGCATCTGCTAATAGTGTTGGTATTGAATATTTGAGAAGGAAATTGAACCACCGAAATACTTGTATTGCAAATGGGAAATATATGCATACAAGATGTGTTGCACACATTATTAATCTCATTGTTCAAGAAGGTGTAAAGTTTGCTTCTATGTCTGTTGATCGGGTTAGAGCTGCTGTGAGATACATAAGAGCATCACCATCAAGGATGAAAAAATTCTACAGTCGGGCCAAAGAAGAAATGATAGATACTAATGCTCGTTTGTGTTTAGATGTACCTACTAGATGGAACTCAACATATATGATGTTAAAGGTTGCTGAAAAATATGAGCGTGCATTTGATTCATATGCTCGTGATGATCATAGTTTTTTTCTGGACCTCACAGCGGGAGATGGAGTCCCGACATTTGATGATTGGGAAAATGTTCGAAGAATTGCAAAAGTTTTAGAGCCCTTTTACGATCTTACATTAAAGGTATCTGGATCATTGCATGTCACCTCTCATTTCTTTTTTGAGACGTTGATGGATATACATTGTTTATTGAATGAATGGACAAATTGTGGAGATTTAGACATAGTATCCATGGCTTTCAAGATGAGAAACAAGTACAATAAGTATTGGGGTGATCCAAAAAACATCAACTTTCTAGTTTATTTGGTGATAATCCTAGATCCGCGACGTAAAATGGGTTTTGTCCAATTTGGGGTATCCTTGCTTTTCCCTAGTGTTGAGAATGAGGTTGTGAACATGATTGAAAAAGAATTGCGATTTTTGTTTGATGAATACTCTTCTATTGCCGGAAAAGTTGGGCTCCATGAAGGTCAATCAAGTATTCCAACAAAAGTTTCTAAACCTATGGAGTCAAATCAATCAAAGACGAGTTTGGCCGTGCAACAATACCTGTTGAAGAAGCAACATGTTGGTTTGAAAAATAAATCTGAGTTGGACAAATATTTGGCTGAGGAAGACACAAACAACACAAATTCATTCAATATATTGTTGTGGTGGAAATTGAATAGTCCACGATATCCTGTTCTTGCACAAATGGCTCGAGATGTTTTCTCTATTCCTATCTCGACAGTTGCCTCAGAAAGTGCATTCAGTACAGGTGGACGTGTTCTAGATGGTTTTAGAAGCTCGTTAACTCCGACGATGGTGGAAGCTTTGATTTGCACTCAAGATTGGCTTCGAAAGCATAAAGATTCTATTAATCTTGACGAATATGTTGCGGAACTTCAAGACATGGAAGATGGTAATATTAATTTTGATTAATATATTTATAAAGTTATTTATAATTTAACTAATATATTTATTTTTAAATTTGTTAGATTTACTAAAAGTACCGGAAAATCAAGAAGGATTTTTGAAGTTGCCGACAGTACATGAAGAAGAAGATGCTTAAGGTATCTAAAAACTCAAAAGAAAAAAGTTTGTTATAATTTGTTTTTGTATTGTTTACACTTAATTTTTTTTTATAATCTATAATAATGAAACTATGACCTTTTAATGTATGTCTTCTAAGCTTTCTTCTTTATTCATGTTATTATATTAATAAGTGATTTATTTTATATATGTTAAATTAAAATAACATCATTTATATGATTTTCTTATATTGCAGGTGATTGGATTGATGTTTTACTTTTCGGAAGACTATTTTTACATTTTACTTTAATTAGTGTTTTTTGATGTAGAACTATTTTAGTATGGATTATTGTCGCTTTTATTTTTCATTAGTTTAGGATATTGTATCATCTTTTGTTGTTGTTGGATTTCTTAAACTCTAATGTATTCTTACTCGGTTTAGTTATTAATATATTCTGGAGCACTCTTTTCCTCGTTTCGTTATCTTGAGTCTTGCTACGGCTTGACTTGGATAAGAAAGAGGTTTTTAATGAGGCTCATAGTTTAATAAAATAGCATGTTTTTATCTATAAAAAATTACTATGAATAAAATAAATAATTTTTATGATATTATTTATGTATGCAAAAAAAGAATATATTCGAAACTCGACTCGATTCGACTCGACTCGAAAATTTTTCAAATAAAGTTTGAATGATAAAATAGGACTTGTCAACTCGAATAACTCGAAATTTTTTGACTCGACTCGACTAGACTCGATCGAATACCCAGCCCTATTTGGGGGTGTGATGAGTACCTAAAAGTCCTCATCTTTTATATCATTTTCCCATTCGATGACTACTAATAAAGACAGATTTAATGGCAATAATGGATAATTCTACTTATTTTCCATATTTCAGCATCCCAATACTTAATTCATGAATTTATCTATTATTTGACATAAAACAGGTACGGTTAATGGTTTCTTCTCTTAGACAGGAAACTACCACATAGGTAATACCAGATAACATGATGGATGCTTGAAACCAAAGCTGGAATGCAGAATAGTACTCGCCTCGACAACACTTGAAGGCCTCGGCAGCACTTGAAGGCTACGACAGCATCGGAGGCCGCGGCAGCACCTGGAACATAAAAGTTGATATGATAGGCGATCTGAAGAGAAAAATAAGGTGAACGTTTTAAGACAAGTAGCATAGAAATCGGAGCTGAGCAACACACGGAAAGTCAAGGTCAAAGGCCACGCGGGAAAAGAATCCTTATAGGAATAAACTAGGAAATAAAATAAATATCTTTTATTTATGTACTTAACTTGTGTTTTACTCCAAGTTGTATTCCTACTTTGGAAAGGTTTGCCCTAGGCCAATCCTATATAAACCATAGTCTATGTAGAGAGGAGGGGATCTGGAAATCAAGTGTTCATAGAAAACCGTAAACTCCTTCATCGCCCCCTTGGGGTTTAGGTTAGTTTGTGGAGTAGTTGTGGAAGAAGATTGACTTTTTTTTCTTGTTTCAATGCAATAAAATATCAAGGTTTTCTTATCCTTTGCCATTCTTTGTTCTTGCATTCAAGCTCAGGAGAGAAGTTTGTAGGTAATCTATTTATCTAGACTCGGGAGAGTTAGATTCACGAAAGGGATAAGTACGGTATTTCAATCGCGAAATACTAACTCGGCCTAGGGATAGGTTAAGAGTTTCAGCGGCTAAAATAAGTGTGGGATTGGTTGATGATTATAATTGATTCACACCGGGAGGTATCATCAAGTATTGATCACCAACAGTACTTCGACTTAGGGATAAGCGGAGTCATCAAAGGATACTTTGCTGAACGTTGATATAGTCCACCCAAGAGCAAGGGATTGCCGCGGCGGACAAGTATCGTTGCTGCCAAGGCAGTAATCTGCAGTACTGCCGAGGTAGTGATGTACAATTGCATTGGACAGAAACAAGTCAATTGAACTCACACTACGAAGCACTCTAACCTACCCCACTTTTCCATCCTTGATTTCTTGATCATTTATCTTTATTGCTTTAATTAGTTTCCTTAGTTATAATACAACTCAATTATCTGTGTTTTTACTTTTCCATTGTGAAGGAAGAATAAATTGCGTAAGTAAAGCCAATCCTCGTGGGTTCGACATCTTAAATACTACAATCTGATGAAGGTGGATGGACGAATGCTTCATCATAAAAGTAGGACTTTCTAGCCTCCATCAGATTTGGCGTAGTTGCCGGGGATTGGCAATTCCAACTTTCCTTTTTATTTTTCTTGCACTACTATCTTAGAAAATTAGTTTAAGTATTTTTGAGTTATTTGTTTTAGGAAATAAGTTTAATTATGTTTGAGTTATTTGTTTTATCTTAGGAAGGAAATTCAAGAAGGAGAAGCCATGAAGCACATAAAACAGTCCAAAAATCAAATCCACCATCCCACCTAAGACGCGGCCAAGGTGGCTGGCCGCCCAAATGCAAATGACGGCAGGTTTGTTGTTATCGAACTTCATCTCCCCTGTTTTATTTCATACTTCTTCACTATTGTTTTCGAGCGCAGTTTTTAGTTTCTTTCTCAACAAACTCCACACAAACTAATGACCCTCAAGATACAGAAGAGGCCAAGATGCAACATATACAAATTGGTTTATCTTTTCCTTATCTCTTAATTTTTTCTTGTCTTTTATTGTTGTCATACGTTCAGATGCATGCAATATATTGTCCAGCCGCAGCAGCAGTATGCACCATTCACCAGACTTGAATTCAGAAAGGTCTCTTAGGATTATTACTTAGGATTAGACTATGAGCCTGAAATCACATAAACACTGCTAGTCTTAGTTAATTTTAGAAGTTCTTTTCTTTGAAAAGCAATAAGGACTTAGGATTAGATTTTAACTAGAGGTGCCTATCATCGGCTCTAGTATAGTTCTTAGAGGTGCCCATCACTGGCTCTAAGACTCAACCTTTTCCCACTTACTAGAGGTGCCCGAAATTTGCTCTAGTAAGAGTAGTTAACACTTGAGGTGCCCGAAAACTGGCTCAAGCAGTATAAGTATATAGCAATATATATTTATGTACCAAACAGGTAAAAAGGAAAGAAAAATTCCTTACCTAAAAATCTATCTTCTGCATTGCTTGAGGACAAGCAATAGTTCGAGTTTGGGGGTGTGATGAGTACCTAAAAGTCCTCATCTTTTATATCATTTTCCCATTCGATGATTACTAATAAAGACAAATTTAATAGCAATAATGGATAATTCTGCTTATTTTCCATATTTCAGCATCCCAATACTTAATTCATGAATTTATCTATTATTTGGCATAAAACAAGTACGGTTAATGGTTTCTTCTCTTAGACAGGAAACTACCACATAGGTAATGCCAGATAACATGGTGGATGCTTGAAACCAAAGCTGGAATGCAGATTAGTATCCACCTCGGCAGCCCTTGAAGGCCGCGGCAGCATCGGAGGCCGCGGCAGCACTTGGAACATAAAAGTTGATATGATAGGCGATCTAAAGAGAAAAATAAGGTGAACGTTTTAAGACAAGCAGCATAGAAATCGGAGCTGAGGAACACACGGAAAGTCAAGGTCAAAGGCCGCGCGGGAAAAGAATCCTTATAGGAATAAACTAGGAAATAAAATAAATATCTTTTATTTGTGTACTTAACTTGTGTTTTACTCCAAGTTGTATTCCTACTTTGGAAACGTTTGCCCTAGGCCAAGCCTATATAAACCATAGCCTATGTAGAGAGGTGGGGATCTCGAAATCAAGTGTTCATAGAAAACCCTAAACTCCTCCATCGCCCCCTTGGGGTTTAGGTTAGTTTGTGGAGTAGTTGTGGAAGAAGATTGACTTTTTTTTCTTGTTTCAATGCAATAAAATATCAAGGTTTTCTTATCCTTTGCCATTCTTTGTTCTTGCATTCAAGCTCGGGAGAGAAGTTTGTAAGTAATCTATTTATCTAGACTCGGGAGAGTTAGATTCACGAAAGGGGTAAGTACGGTATTTCAATCACGAAATACTAACTCGGCCTAGGGATAGGTTAAGAGTTTCAGCGGCTAAAAGAAGTGTGAGATTGGTTGATGATTATAATTGATTCACGCCGGGAGGTATCATCAAGGATTGATCACCAACAGTACTTCGACTTAGGGATAAGCAGAGTTATCAAAGGACACTTTGCCGAACGTTGATAAAGTCCACCCAAGAGCAAGGGATTGCCGCGGTGGACAAGTATCGTTGCTGCCAAGGCAGTAATCTGCAGTACTGCCAAGGCAGTGATGTACAATTGCATTGGACAGAAACAAGTCAATTGAACTCACACTACGAAGCACTCTAACCTACCCCACTTTTCTATCCTTGATTTCTTGATCATTTATCTTTATTGCTTTAATTAGTTTCCTTAGTTATAATCCAACTCAATTATCTGTGTTCTTACTTTTCCATTATGCAGGAAGAATAAATTACGTAAGTAAAGCCAATCCTCGTGGGTTCGACATCTTAAATACTATAATCTGACAAAGGTGGATGGACGAATGCTTCATCATAAAAGCAAAACTTTCTAGCCTCCATCAGAGGCGTAGGTGAAGGCTTCAACGACTAAAAGGAGTGTGCTTTATCGATAGACTAGTGCTACTCGAGTGACACGAGATGCCATGGCATTTTAGTTTGTTAGGTTCCTATGACTCGAATGAGCGGGAACACTTTAGAAACCTCTATCGTGTAGATGTACACCATATTTGCTATATGTTCGTAGGAGTAAGGTTAAGAAGTCCATAGAAACCTCCATCAATCATTCCCAGTAAGGCTCATCAATTGAGGATCATTACGACATATTGCTCACCTGTGTTCTCTTATCTTGCTTTTGCCTTGGCATTTAAAAAGTGTTCCTTTGTTTCCTCTATTTATTTGTAATCACATTATCATACTCTTCACACACCACATCCATATATCTATCGTGCCACCATCATCCATTTCATTTTGCCTTGACATATTTTGGTTGCTTGCATTCTAAAATTGTCATAGCATTTTACCATAGCACTGCACCGTACATATTCACTTCCATTTGTTTATATCGTTTTATTTATTTTCCTTTTTTTTAGTGACACCTTTTTGCCTTGACAAATTTGACTACACACTTTATCCCGATCCTCGTGGGAACGATACTCACTCACCCTTTATTACTTGTACGACTGTTTATACTTGCACATATGTGATCCGCATAATTTATAGTAGCACAGGCCGATCACCAAAACTATACCTCTAAAATGTGATAACACTAGTGTTATATGTCTTACTAAGAACCCCATTCAACATTCTAGAACTAAACACATAGAAATTAGACATCACTTGATTAGAGATCACGTGTCTAAAAATGATGTTGTTGTAGAGTTTGTTGACACCTTAAATCAATTAGCGGACATCTTTACCAATCCTTTAGACAAATAGCGTTTTTGGACCCTTAGGAGAGAGTTAGGTCTAATAAGCTTAAGTTGACCCTTTATGTGTTAGTTTTGTGCAAAATATGCTTGAATCTTGATTGAAATCATATCTATGTTTTTATACATCTTATTACTTCTATGCATGTTGCTAGGGGGAGTATGAACTTGTTCATGCATTTTAATCATGTCATAACATCATATGTATGCTTCTAGGGACTTTAGAGACTCATTTATAGTACTTTAGAAGCCTAAAATGTAAAGCCTAGCTAAGGGGTATCGAAACAGTTAATCTCGGTTTCGATACCTATTCTTCATCTTCATCTTAGAACGTTTCTGGGTAGCCTGGTATCGAAACGCCCAAAATGCGTTTCGATACAGCTGGTTTCTATACGGGATGAAAGTGTTTCAGAACACCTTGTTTCGAAACGCCCATAAGGGTGTATCGAAACACGCGGCGGCAGATTAGGTTTAAAATACCCCAAATCTTATTTTTACTCGAATCATAACTCTTAAAAACTCCTCTCTTAATCCTATCCGAAACCCTCCTTATAAAAAACCTCTATTCATCAACTTTTGCCGCAAAATCAAACGTTTTTGTTGAGGGATTTTCAACAAATCATCAAGGTTAATGACATATCAAATTTTGGTGCTTCAAAAACCATCAATTTCATCCTAAACAATATTTAAGGTAATTTCGAAAAACCTATTTTTCGTTGAATTTTATGATGTTAAAATTTAGGTTTTGAACATATTATGATTGCTTAGTTTATGGGTTTTCAAAATTCTATAATTTTTTTTTTCAAAATCAAATTTTTTTCACTAGAATATAAATTATTTTCATTGTATTTTTTAACTGGTTTTTCTAGTTCTTTTAACTTTTTCAAAAACCCTTGAATTATTGATTAATAGAATTGAATAAGATTTATTCAACATATATGTTTTTAAGTGCCTCAAACTAATCCTTAATCGTTTTAATCATTAGATTATGACACCTAAAAAGCGTCAACGTATCGAGGGAGATAGTTCATCGAGCGTCGTTGTCCATTCCCAGACTGATCTTCAAGTGGTCTATGAAATTTGTTTGGAAGAACACTCCAAGATTGAAAACTTCCAACAATTTCGCAACCATAAGCTCAAAAAGGAACGTTGCATGGATGTGAGCTTCATGAATTCTGTGAAATTTCTATCCCGCTACCTTCAACTCCTTCAAGATTGGAAGTTCATGATTTCCTTCCATCCACCGGCAAGTTTTACCCTTGTCCTTATTTTTTATGCTAATGTTATTTGCATTTATTCTTACCTCATGGGACGAAGCTTTCGGATCGATGTTCAAACACTTGTTGATGTTTTTGGACTTGAGGACGAGGAGATTGAGGATGAGAATTCGCTTGACACCTTTACGGTTTTCGTCATGAACCTCGACGTCCATGATCGTTTCTTTCACCTTATCATCTCTTGGTGGATTCATCCATCAAATGGAAAGTACTCATGGATTTGTCAAGTTGACGGATTTTGGATAAATTGCTTCCATTAAGCCCGAGAATCCAATCTTCCTCAAATCATCTTTACTGATCTGGTGTGGCAAAAAAAACCGTAGCACTCATTTGGTTCGATCATTCTCATATGATTTTGTACTCAACTCCATATTAGTGCATTTGGGAATGGATTGTTTATACGAACTCATAGAGTCTGTCAAAGAACTGATCGACAAAACTTCTCTCAACCTCTCCCATTTCCAATACATTAATGGCGAACGGGTTCATGGTGAGTCACCTCCTCCTCCACCACCAGTTGATCCGGAGCCTATCCAGCAAGTGTCTCCTAATGTTGAGAAGATGACATTTCTCACATCTATGTTTGAAGGCTTGGATGCTCGGTTTGATTCTATGCATAATCACTTCAACTCTCGCTTCGATGCTATGTACATGAGGTTGACGAGTTTGGAGAATCAAAACCTTTCCATGAGACTCACTCTTAAAGCTCTTATGGATCAATGGCGTCTTTACAATTCTCCTAGCAACAACGACGACGATAATGGTGAAGATGGTGAGGATGGTGAGGACGGTGGTGATGGAGAAGACGAGTGATCTTAGCTTACCTAGTCTTGCTATGGCTTTTTAGGACTAATTTTGTTTTTCTTTAGGTTTAAGTTGCATTTCATTTTCATATTAAGACATATGCACCAATGCTATTTCTTTTGTTATGCTTTGACATTTGTGTTGGATTTTAATTTTATTAATGCTATGGTTTGTTTGGAATTAAATTTCTTGCTTGCTTGTAATTTTGTACACCTTATCTTGCATTGATTTTAATCTAACAAAAAGGGGGAGAAAATTCAAAAGTCTTTAAAACAAATTTTAACAGCTATGCAAAAATAAAGGGGAGCTTTAAACATAAAATTTTGGTTTTAAACTTAAAAATTTATTTTGGTTTTGTTATATCAAAAAGGGAGAGATTGTAAAACTAAAATTGATTTTGATATAATAAATATGTTTGAGGACTATTTTGAAATAAATTTTTAAGTCCCTAAATCAAAAACTAAACTTTAAGTCAAACCAATAACACCAAAAATATTTTTCTAAGTGTTTTACTCTAGGCGTTTCGATACCATTCAAACTGGTATCGATACCGAACTTTCTTTTTCGAAGAATGTTCTTGAGTTTTAACACCCGTTTCGAAATATGTTCCGATACCGGAATGAATCTGCCAAGAAGTGTTTCGAACCATGTATCGAAACCATGCTTTAATATTTAAAATATTTTAAATAATGACAAGGCATTCTGATACCCATTTTGATACTCTTGAAAATCCCCAACGGCTCTCTAAGTTTTAAATGTTTTTGACCGTTGGTGACAGTTGAGCTTTAAATATTAGTTGACACGTTTCGATACCCGTTTCGATATCTTGGGTCACAGTCTACTCTCCGTATCGATATCGGTTTTGATACACCCCTTAATAAATGTATGCCTCTTTTTTCTTTTGTACTGTTTCAAAACAGCTAGCCCGTGTTTCGATAACAGATGTTGCAAAAGTGCATTTATGGTTGGAAGAGAAGCTCCAAAGTCTATAATTACAATCCCAACAACCCCAACGGTTAGAATTCAATGAGGAGGTATAAAATGAAGCATTTCAAGCAACATTAACAACTATTGAACCTCAAGAAAACATCCAAGCATTCCAATCCAAGTCCAAGCACTTCATTGCAAATCTTTGTCTCCCAACTCTTGCATTTCAATTCATTTCTTTGTAATTGAGTTTAGGGAGTGTTATTCTGTAATTGGGCCAAATTATTCTTGTGAGAGAAACCAAATTGCCTATTTCTTATCTCTTGTAATCTCTTGTGAGGTTTAAGTTAATTTTGGGTAGAAAATTGGCTTGTTGTAAAGGTTAGCCATGAAACCTTAAAAGGTAGAATTCATTAGTGAATTGGTTAGAAAATCCTTAATGGGAGCTAAGGTAGTTGATGTAGAGCTTGTTTTGAAGCTTGAACCACTATAAATCTTGTGTCTCAATTTTTCCAATCTCCACCAAATCTTCCCACCAAATTTTTTAATTATCAATTCACCCCCTCTTGACCAAATTCATTGTGTGATCAATTCAACAGGCTTCTTATGTTTTTTTCAGAGACTTTTAGCTCTCATTTTTTCGGTTTTGAACAAAATGGGAAAATAATGAACTAGATGGTCATTTTTTGCCTATATTTTCATATATATATATATATATGCCGTTAAAAACGACGTTGTTTTACCCTTATTTTGACCTGCGTGATGACCCGAATCTAGGGAAGGATCCGCACATTTTGGGTTTTAGGTTAATCATGGCTTTAGTCCCTCGTTTTCATCACCATTTCGATTTGAAGCATGGTTTAATCTCCCTTTTGGTCTCCTGAATCTGTTTCGATGTTCCAATTCTATCCTTTTAATTATGTTTTTATTCTGATTTTTAAATTTCATATCTTTCGCATTTCCATCCTTAATATTGTTTTATTTATTTTCCAGTTCCATATATTATAATATATTTATTATGTTTAAATACTATACGTTATTTTATATCTTATGTAAATATAAACTTTATGTTATATCTATACATTATATCATATTATATGTATTATGTTGGTATTATATATATTAATTTATTTTATGTACGGATTTTCATATTGTATGTATATGATATTTTATATTGTTATTCATAATATATATATGTTTCTTATTTTATTTATTTTGTTTACATATAGTTGACATATGTTCTTCACTTTATTTATTTACACATTTGTTCATATATTCTTTACTTAATTTATTTATTCTTTATTCGATTTATTTACTTATTTATTTAAACATTGGCCTTACGGTGACCGATATTGAGGAAGGATATGTATTATTCACGACTCATTTTACGTAAATATCTAACATCTAACATTTACTTTCTCGTATTTAATTTTTTCACAATTTAATTTCCTAATATTTATTTTTTCTTAATTTAATTTATGCACTTTGCTTTCCGTATTTGTTTATTTACTTGTAAATATTTGTACATATTTGTTTTCTTATGAAACCCTAATTTAATATAATAACAAATGTGTATCTCAATATTCGGTTGTAAGTGAGGCCGATATCAGGCGTAATGGTGACGGTTCGTACGCTTACCTTCGAATATTGATGTCTTGAAAATCAGTTGCATTCTTAAATGGAAAATAAATTGATAAAAATGTGAACTTGCAAATTTTCAATTTAGGAAATTATATTCGATTAAGTACTAATTTTTTGGTGGTATGGGGTATTAATTATATCCCATTTGTAATCCACTCCAAAATCCATCTTTTAGAATCTCTGGTTTTACAGTGTTCGGCCTACCAAGTGGCCAGAATTCTTGATTTCTCTCAATTCGAAAATCCAGGATTTGAATTGATGTCCTTTCTTTGATTCCTCCTGAATTGCATTGATTTATCATAAAGATTTCATTTCAATTAGAATTTGGTTATTCACCATGTACGAAGATCCCCGTTAAGCATCCATGGATGAATGGTTAAAGCGCCCCAACTCATAATTGACGAATTTGTAAGTTCAATTCCTATTGGGTGCACGCTAATGGGACCCTCCAATAAGTCTATTGGAATTGGATCTGTATTAATGAAATCTCATCTATACATAATGAATTCGTGTTGTATATTCATATCATAACATATGAACAGTAAGAACTAGCATTCTTATTGAGACTCGAAGTCATAGGGAAGAAAATAAATTTATGACGGTGACAACTCTAGTCTTTTTCAAAATAAATTTCAATTTTTTGTTTCAAAAAATAATCCCTAATTTTCACTTTAAAACCCTAACTTTTAAATAAGACCTCAATATTTAAATCTCAATTTTCTAAATTGAACCCTATTTTTTTAATAAAATCCACATATTCATTAATTTTTCAAAATAAAACAAATCCTCAATTTTGTATCCTAATTTTAAAACCTATCTCAAATTCCTAAGTTTTCAAATGATTCTTAATTTTCACAAACAAATAAATTTTTAATGACCCCATCCATAAATTCCCGAGTCTGTAAACATTCTCCATTTTCATAATAACAAAAAAATAGATTATTTTAACGACCCGATTTTTACCTCATTTCAATCATTTTTGTATATTAATATTTTTAGAGTCGTTACATGTAGCAAGATGGAAGAAATTGACTAAGCCTGACATGTTCCTATATAAACATGGTGAAGCTGAAACTGATGCCAACACACCCCATCGAAGGATAAAAATGCTGAAAGTAGCAAGATGAAGAAAATTGACTAAGCCTTACATATTCCTGTATAAACAAGAAAAAGGGGAGGAAAACAAAACAAGAGGCAATTTAAATGTCCATTGTAATCCATTCTCGCGAATGGTCAAGGAATTAAATCCTTGGTACAAAAGGATTGTACCTAGAAGAATGGTACAACTAGACTAGAGCAAACGATTATTGGTAAAGGCAAGTCAAATCCATTAATCTCTATGTATTTGAAAAAAAAATATTGATAAGGACTATTCAAACGTCCATTGAAATTCATTTTCACGAATGGTTAAAGGAATAAAGGAAATCCAAAATCATAATTGGTATCAACTGATTGTGTACACAGATGAATGGTACAACTATCCCAGAGCAAACGGCTAACAATAAAGGCGAGTCAAATTTGTTAATCCTTGTGCATTTGGAAGAAATGAATTGATAAGGACCATTCAAATGTTCGTTGAAATCCATTTTCACGAATGGTCAGGGGATTAAAATCTTAAAGGATGTCCAATATCATAATTAGTATCAGCTAATTGTACCAAGAGGAATGATACAACTAGCCCAGAGCAAATAAATACCGGTAAAGGCAAATCAAATCCATTGATCCTTGTGGAGCTGAAAAAAATACAACTGAACCAAGATCAATGCTTCTGTGTTAGTGTTACAACGAAATCAAATGTCAGAACTCATTCCCTCTTCGTTATTGCATTCAAATCCAATACCCGAACCCTCAGATTTGCGGATCTTGCCTCTTCACCAGTGTTGCAGCTAAGTCAAATTTTCTCTAGAGGTGGTATCATCATTAGTGGCGTTGCAAACCAAGCATATTTTGTCTTATAAAATCGGCAATCCAATACGAGCTCCCCCAACAGATCCTCCATTCTGAAGATATTATTGACAATGGAGGTATAATATATCAAGTCAAGCTTTAGAAGAAGCGATGGCCAAAGAAGAACCCCTAAATCATACCAGATATAATGAGTTATTATTTATCTTTTCTTCATTATCGTTACACAACAATAAACAAAGAAAGGCAACTTTCATAACTCATTTTAACACTAGACCTATTTATAAAACCCAATGTAACCCCCTCAACCCGGTCTAAACGCCACCCGACTTGAGCGAGCTACACGGGGAATACCGAGGCTAATCCAGAGACACGCCTCGATAAATAACCCTAAAAAAATTTCTCCTTTATATTTTCTAATTGTATTAATTAGATCCTACATTTTCATGCAAGGACCGAGTTCAATTGCAGCGGAAACTAATGAGAAACGAGTCATAATTTAAATGAACAAGTTTTAGGGACCTAATTGTAAATTTCCAAAAAAATCATAGTGTTTTTGCCTAGGTATAGATATCCTTTGAACAAATATCGAAACCTCGTGTCCAAAAATAGCTATTTTCTAGTTTTCAAGTCTAAAACGTAAACAAGAGTATACTAGGTGAATTTAATAACCTATAGGGCATAAATCACATAATTAAACAAGATTTCTAGATGATTAGAATCCTAGTTCCATGCTCTCAATACAATTGAAACCAATATTCAACAAATTCATAATTTAACATGCTTAGGCACAATCTATGTATGAATCAAATCCAAAAGAATTCATTAACCTAAAAGCAAATATATCAATGTGTAAGATTCAATATTCAAATAACCGACTTTTATGTAATAAGGTTCTTCTTCACCATTGCTTCCTAAACTACATAAGGTTCAAAATATAAAAGCAACGTACTTGAGCTATAACATGAATTAAAAAGAAGTAAGAGTTTTCTTTTCTTTTCAGATGACCAAATCACTTCTTGTCTGCATTACAAGGAAAAGAGAGAGGTTAAGCTTACGCTTAGTGAGTAAATTATAAAACAATTTAACTACTTGTAATGCAGCCCATATTATACGGAAAAACATTTTAAAAACAAGTCATGCTCAAGAAAACCATTTGTGACTATTACGTCACTAAGATATTCAAAAATCTACAAGTGTTTATCACTTGTCACATGCCACAAAACAAGTCTTGCATGCTTAACAAGCAATGCTTCAAAACCTTTGAGCTCTTTTATAAAACACATGCAATTTACAAATTGCATAAATATCAATAAAATGTTTACACTTGCGTTTCTCACATGTTGGTTAAGTGACACGAATGGAGTTTCCTCCAAACGTTTGGATAAACGGACAAAAATGCGAATGACATCGTACACCAATTCACACAGATTGACTATCAAAATCTAAATATCCCACCTTGGTGTCTGGGATAGTTCGCCATACCCGAATGTGATAAGGTAACAGATATATCACACAACACTAGGCTAACCTCTAATGCATCACTCAAGGAATTTATACACGTACGCATTTTAATTTATAGTGCACCCACATCCTATTGATCGATCAACTTATCCCAGTCTCATCACTTAATATCCAACACAAAACAAAACCAGATGCAATTTTAGATTAAAAACAGTAGAAAAAACACATGAATTCCTTTATTTCATGCACAATGTGCATAAACTGATAAAAAATCATATTTTACTTATTTTGAACACAAAACCGAGGAATCATTAAAACCAATGTAAAAACAGTCACATGAGCATTTGTTCACATGCATAAATACATATGCATAATTATTTAACGAGCATGACTAACGCATAGAAAAATAGCATAATATGAGAAAACCGATTTACGAGAGCAAATGAAAAACTTACTCCGGAGTATAGGGAGGTTTCTCAAACCTTCCCTACACTCCCAGCATTTTGAAAACGAAGTTAAAACACTGTCGAAGCAGCTCACTCTCAAATTCACTAACCGATAACTGAAACTTGCTCGACAAGTCACCCGAAAACACGATTCGACCTTCCGATCTTCCTCAAACTTGTTCCTCTACATCTTGACCTAATTAAATCATAAAAACCAAAGGGTTTAATTCATTATAACACACCCAAACATCCCTCATGTCGGACTAATACACGGCAATCCCTAAAAACACCATAAAACCTAACCGAAACTCATAGAAAACCTCTCTAAACACCCCTAAACCGTATGTCCGGGATTAGATACTTAAAATTCATATCAATTACATAAAAAAACTTCAAGATTGATGTATTTAGGCATCAAAAACAGCCATGGAAAACCCTTGAACGAAAATAAATAAAACAATGAATTTTTTTCAAGAAAACCGGTTTTATTGGTTCAAGACTTTAAAGATGGTTTCAATCATGCAAGAACTTATAAGTTTCAATAAAGAACTTTAGGTTTCAAAAGTTTGAATGATTCTCACCTCCAAAATTGATCCCACCCTTTCAAAGGTTTAAAAACTAGAAAACTCGTAGAAAAACGAAGAGATTTTGATGAAGAAAAATATAGGAAAATAAACCAACGAAATTTTATTAAAAAGAAAGGATAATTACCTTGAAAAGATGATGACGAGGCTGTCTTGGATAAGAAGAAACCGAAATTTAAAGAAGGGATATTTTAAAAAGTGAATTTTTGGGTTTTGGATCAAAATTTGAGAATTTTGATTACTTAGGTTAAGACAAGGGATTAAATATTGTTTATATAGTCTCTTGGAAGGTTTAGATAAACTAGGATTAGGATTATATCAAATTACCTTAAAGATCGAAAATTTTGGCTTAGTTTATAAAATTGTCCTCAAGTTTTCAATTTTTACAAAATAGTCACTAATTTCAAAATCTTAGGGTTTCAAGGGTAAATTTTCAAAATTGAGTTGAATAAAGTCAAATATATATTTAATAAATATTTTAGTATATTTTTCATATTTTAGTTCGACCAAAAATCAATTTTTAAGAATTTTAATCTCGAACTAGGTTTAACCAGCTAAATCGGCCCATAAACTTCTAGGCCCAATTTTGAGGCGTTACACCCAACCCAACTACAATACACACCAAGCCATTAAAGCCCACTATACAACATCCAAATGACCCATAACCCATTACCTAGATGAAACCGTAACCCTAAGATCCAAACCAAACCCTAACCATACCCTAACCATCCCTAGTGTGTTCCCAACGCCTTATCTTCTCTGTTATTACCAGATCAATGCGTGTGGTTGCCACACGCAGTGTTTGGCCTATTGCGTGGCAGCCACGCGCTCCACTATTGGTTCTTTATGCTGGCCACTACCCAACTCGTCTGTAGCCACCTCCCCATCGCTTTATCTGCAAAAGAAAAAGAAGACTTAATTAAATCTGGAAAAGCAGATTCAGAAAATATTTTTATCTTTTTATATTGTAATTTGGGTTATAAATACCCAAACAATCCCTTGTAATCGGGTTACGAGATTTATGGAATAGAAAAGAAAAATTCAAAACATTATCGAAAGCTAAAAACATCACCATATCAGATCCAAATTGAAAAAGAGAGATCAGAAGTAAATCATAAAAAAATAAAAAATTAAGATGGAAGAGTGAAATCGTGTACTTATCTTGTAGATCTTTGCTCGTACAACCACCTTTTCGGAAATCCAAAACCAGAATCGGACTCCCCACGTCGAAACAAGTCGAAATGGCTCCTCCTTTCTAATTTTTGACGAATTGGCACGGGGGCCAGTGACTGTATACCGAGGCGGTGATGGCAACCGATAACCTACTTTCGACCGATTAAGAGGTAGGGTTGAGAGCATCAATCCACTCCTCTGTTTCCTTTAAAACAAATAACAAACAAGTGTTTTGTGAGCAAAATACACATATATATGTGTCCAAATACAACGTCGTTTGGGGCATTGCTATTCAACCCCAAAATAACGTTTTTTCAATATTGGAGCCCTAGAACCAAATCTGATCTTGGACCCGACCCGCATTCTTACCTAGGAAAAAGGAGAAATCATGCTAGTGGTTCTTGAACTTTCTTATCCTTACATTGTGTCATCCAATTTTGGTTTCCTTCAAATTTAGTCCCTTTTAATATTATTTTGGTTGTATAATTTGCGTTTTCTCGCATTTTAGTCACCAATTTTGCTAATTTTTCTCTATAATTTTATTTTTATTTAATTTTGGCTTACTATTGTTATTACATAATATATTATTATTATTATTTATTTTGGCTCACTAGCATAGCCTAAAGTTCACATAACACTTGCAATTACAAATTGAAAGCATAAATTTATATTGGTGCTAGTGATCCGATTTGTACTACTCTAAATCGTTAGGATAAACGGGGAACCACATGTTAGTACTACTCCTAGAGAATGTGCATGTTGATACTACTCTCAACATGAATTATCTCACCTTGGTGTCCGGTGACATTACTACTCCTATCAACCCGGATGTGATATTACTACTCCTATCACACAATATTAGACTAAAAACCAAAATGCAACACACAAGGAATTTAAACACGCACGACTTTTGAATATTTATAGTGAACTCTAAACCCTATTGATCGATCAAATTATCCCATAAGGTTCATCACTTAACTAGAAAATATATTATCAATAACCAATGCTCATCTTAATTCAAAACAGAATTAAATACATGTACATGCATCCCATTATTTCAAGTTTCAAAACATAAACCGATAAAACCACATTTATCTCCATTTTTAAAATAAAACCATGGGAGCATCAATTGTATATCAAAACCATTATAAAACAGTAACATGAGCATTAAATCATCATGCATAAACATTTATACAAAATCAACACTAAGCATGACAAAGTTCATAGTAAAACCATAGAGTAATATGGGAACCTTTGCAAAAATTTAAAATTTTACTTACTTCCGAGTATAGGAAGGTTTACAAACCTTCTCTACACTCCCAAACCTCTGAAAATAAGTTTAAAACACTGCCGAAGCAGCTACTCTCATAAACCACTCACTAAGACCCGATTACTTGCGCAACAAGCCACCAAACCAAATTGAAACTCTATCAAATGTCATCACCCAATTGTTGTCCTGTTTCAAGAATTAAAAACTAAGGATTTAGTGCTTCTAACCGCGCAAAATGAACTCGACCTAAAATGCAAGCGAATTGAAATGAACCCGACCTGAAATGAATCTACCAATTATCTGATTTTGACCCAAATTGTTTGAATCTGACCTGAAATAAACTCGACCTGAAATGAACCCGACCTGAAATGAACCTGAAAATTATCTGAGCTTGACCCAAACTGTTTGAATCCGACCTGAAATAAACTTGACCTGAAATGAAGCCGAAATGAAATAGACCCAACCTGAAACTGACCAACACCCGACCCAAATTGACTTGTTGATTCATGTGTTTCATTGACCTTTAGGTAAAATTATGCATTTAGATTTTGTTGAGCACGATTAGACTTGAAACCAGAGTAATCTGCACTTTCTGGGTAGAGGGTTTTGATACCACCTCAAAGGGTATCGATACCCAGGCAAAAACATGAACGATTTCTGGAAAATTAATCCTGGGTATTGAAACCACATGAATTGGTTTCAAAACCGTAATGTAAATTTCAACAGGCATATTGATACGCTCATCCCAAGTTTTGGAACAAAGTTTTACAGTTTCAAATCATATCACAACGGGGGTCTAACCATATCGTAACACGAGCTTGTCACGCGGGTCATCGCTTGAGAAATCGAAGGCGTATCGAAACACTTGAGCATCATTTTGATACCTGTTTCATTTTCAAAGTTACCGAAATAGTGCCGAGGGGTTTCTATTCCCCTGGTAGTTAATGTCATTAAGAGCTTAAACAAACTTTGAAACTTCACATTTTAGTCCCCAAACTTAGGGATTGCAATTAGTTGACTTGTAGATATCGTTTTAAACAAAAAATTTATTTGCAAGCATGAAATATACTTAATTGAGGATTGATAACTTAAATTTCGTAATTAGTCATTAAAATTTTGGAATATTACAATTAATTCCATAAAACTTGTTCGATTAAAATAAGACTCGTTTCTCATTAGATTTCACTGCAACTTGAACATAGTCCTTGCATTAATACGTAGGATCTAATTAAAGCATCTAGAAAAGATGAAATTGATATAAGAAAAAAAGTAGCAGTAAATCTTAGGATTGTTTATCAAGGCGAGTCTCTAGATTAGCCTCGATATTCCCCGTGTAGCTCGGTCGAGTCCGTTGGCATCTAGACCGGGTCGAGGGGGTTACATTAACCGCCATTGATCAATATTTGTTGGTCTTTGTCAATAAGAACATTAGTGTATGCCTCGAAAAGAAAAACTTCCACCTCTTGTAATAATAGTTTTTTCTTTTTGTCAAAGGTCATGGCCTAAAGCATCTTTTAAATGAATCAATGTCGGTTCCACCTAAGCTTGTTCTCTCCTCAACTTGTGAAATGATACCAAATTTGATTTACTTGTCTTTCTGCAAATGAGATAGCTCTCTGGCGTCTTGGTTTCTCTCCTCCATGATCCTTGGTGTTTACTCAGTTGGTTAGAGCTGAAATGACTCCCGCAATATAGAGTGTCGTTCGTCGTCTATATGTTCAGAAGTCCACCATAAAGATTATGAACCTGAACTATCGTTTACGATCCATCAAAAAAGACTCTATGTCGATGCGAACATATGTTACATAGATTAAGGAGATCTATGACTTTCTTGCGGTTTATGGTAGCAAGATTTTTGAGATTGAACAGATTGTTATGATTCTAAATGGTCTTTCACGTGAATAAGAACCATTTATCATAGTCATCACTGCTGGTCGTAAGCCTTTCACTCTTGATGTAGCGATTTCGTTCCTCATTGATGATAAATCTCGTATATCTAATCTTGTTTGTCTCCTATTTGTGATTAATTACCTATATCATAGAGATTCCTTATACCCTTCTCGATTTGAGCAAGCTTTTGCTGCCAATTCTAGGAATAATTCTCTCTCCAACAAAAATCATGGCCGACCCAGATCTCAATGCAAAATATATGGCAAATTAGGTCATTTGGTCACTAAGTGTTGCCATCGCTTTGAACAGAATTACAAGGGTTCTGCACATCGCTCATCATCTAACTTTGAGTCTTAGTCTCCATTTTATAATTTGAAATCAGATCCTCCTACTAATCTTTGCAATTACTCCCCCGAGTGTGGTTACAACCCATTTGTTTTGAAGCATGTAGGTGTCTTATATGACACTGTGAACATTGGAAATCCTATGGAACCTCAATTGAACAACTTGAATGGTCTTGGTAATTGTTCTGATAACAAGTGGTATTTCGATTCGGGTGCTACACACCATGTTACTTGCGAGAAACAACATATGCAAGGTGCTCGCTAGTTTAATGGTAAGGATCATGTTTCCTTGGTAATGAAACAAGATTAGCTATCTCTAACATAGGAAACTCTAGTCTCTATTCCTCTTATAGAAGTCTATTATTGAAGAATCTTCTGTGTGTCCTTGATATCATTAAAAATCTTGTATTTGTCTTCAAATTTACGTAAGATAATTATGTTTATCTTGAATTTCATTCGGATATCTATTTTGTGAAGAATGAACGTTCCTTGATGGTGTTGCTTGAGGGTGAGCAACGTGATGGTCTATACTATTTTGAGCATACACCTCTATGGCTTTTATCATGAACACAACAACCACATCTGCTTTAGGAACTGAAGGTTCTTATTCCTTGTGGCATAGGCGACTAGGACATCTTGCCCCTTTTTTTCGTTCATTTAGCCCTTAATAAACAACTGACATCAATACATTTATAATTTTGTATAGCTTTTTAATTACGCAAAAGTCATCGTCTACCTTTTTCACATCTACTATTGTGTATACTATTCCCTTTGAATAGGTCGAAATCGATTTTTGGGTTTAACCCATGTTATGTCCTTAGATTACAGATATTATGTCTCCTTTATTGATATGTTTAGTAGAAATTATTGGGTGTATCTTTTACGTAGTAAAACTGAAGTTACACAAGCTTTTGGTTTGTTCAATTCTCTTATTAATACTCAATTTACTTTCAAGATCCTAGCTATACAAACTGATGGAGGAGGTGAGTTCCAATCTTGGAACACACACTAGCAAAAATAGGCATCAGACAGAGTTACATGTCTCCGTATATCGCAACAAAATGGAGTGGTCGAGATGAGACATCATCATATTATGGAAATGACTCTCACTCTACTTGCTCAAGCATCAATACCTTTCTAGTTTTGGTTATTTGTCGTTCTCACTGCAGTCTACCTTATCAACAGATTATCCTCTATTGTATTAGGTAGTCGTTCCCTTTATTAAATATTCTATGAGAAAGAACTAAACTATAATTTCTTGAAAGATTCTTGGGTGCCAATGCTTTCTCTTCATCAAGCCCTTCAACCAGCACAAGGTAGAATATCACTCCTACCCCTGTGTGTTTATTGGATATTTTCCCAAATACCATGGTTATCAATTTCTGGACTTAATCAAATGGAAGATCTTTATTTGTCGTCATGTTCGGTTCAATGTGATGATATTTTCCTTTTGCAACAACACTAATGGTTCTTCTTTATAGCCTACTCTTGAGCAAGTTGTTCTATCATTTCCTCGGTCCTATTGATTGGCTTTCATTGATGCTCTTTCTTCTTCATCAACCCCCAATTCTAGGCCTATAGATTTCACATCTAATGTTGTTGGTACAACATCCAATAATGTTGCAACTAACAAGGACGGTTCTACGCCCAATCATCAAATCTCCAAATTTGTTGCTTAGTCACAGTCCATTCCCAACACTCCATCAAAGCTACCTACAACTGTTTCAACTAATGTTATGGCTCTGGTACCATAATTCCCTAAAAATCCACTAGGGTTCCCTATGAGGGCATTTACAATTCAACCAACAACCAACAGTAAAGGTTTACTTTACTCCACAATTCGGCTAGCATCTACTACTAAGGCACCTACCATTGTTTGACCCTTAGAAAACTGAAACCAATAACCAACAAGGAATGGTCACTAGAAGTAAAACATGTATTTTCAAACCTAAGTTAATTCACCTTATTCTTGAAAATAATGTTGAATATACTTCAGTCTCTATACAAGAGGCCATACAACATCCTCGGTGGCTTAAAGCTATAAATGTTGACTACAATGCATTGCTCACTAACTCTAATTGGGAATTGAATACTTTTTTTACTGATAGAAAAATAATAGGTTGCAAATGAATTTTTAAAGTAAAATAAAATATTGAAGGTACAATTAATATTTAGTCTAGTTATACATTTCTTTAATGTTAATATACTTCTCTCTGTGGTTGTTCATAATGACTGGCAGGTACATCAACTAGACGTAAAATGTAACACCCCCTTCCCGGCATGGTAGAGAATCGGTTTGGAAGATGCTATGGTCAAAAGTTTTAGTGGTTCGATGTATTATCCGGTACTTCAATTCAACTTAGGATACTATTATTCTGTATTTTATAATCTTAGTTCGATATGAGGTAGGAGGGATCGTATTCATTTCCGTATCAATTTGAAACTTTTACACCTTTAGTGCTTTAAGCATAAATTTCGATAACCGTAGGCTAAATTTCAAGAATATAACCACCTATATTGAAACACCTATTGGTCGTATCGATACAGTATTCTTAGGGTTGTTAAATCATTTATTCTAAGGATTCGTTTCGGTACAACATAGAGCTATATCGGAACGCCTTAACCGAATACAAGTTAACCAACTTGACTAGTTTCAATGTATTAAAACGTCCAAATATCCTTCTAATACCCATGATAGGGAAAACATAATTACCTGTGGAGGTAACTTGAGTTACTAAGGAAATGTAATTACCTATGGAGGTAACTGATGTTACTAAGGGAAAAGTAATTACCTATGGAGGTAACCTATGATAAATGAGAGACAACTAATTACCTATAGAGGTAATTAGTGTTTCTATGAATAATGTAATTACCTAAAGAGATAACATGAATTACTAAGGGAAAAATAATTACCTATAGAGGTAACTGCTATTGGACGATACCATGTTGATTATTCAATAGAAATTATAATTACCATATTCTAATATCATCCCAAAATTTAGGTCATTCTGAGTTTATTTACTAGGTTTTTACCCTTTTAGTCTCAAGTACGTACCGTTAGCCATTTATGCCATTTAAATCAGGGGACATTTTGCCTAATTAGAGTCTAGGCATAGAATACACATTATCATCACATGAAGGTACATAGATAGGAATCAACAAGACACTTTACCGCCATTTTAGGAGTATATTCAAAATAGGCTTACTTTACAACTATATGTGACTTGCCAATGCCTTGTAGAAAGGATCCATTTCTTCTCTAATGACTCTAACCTGAAATAGCATGAAATTGAATACGTTAGGCATACATTGCCTAGTGAGGTATTCAATAACAACATCAATGTATAGAATGCATATAAATAACATGCTCTTATGTCATAACTTCAAATTAGGTCAATTTTCAATGATTCTTGATAATAACTGATAAGTGCTCAACACACTATCACTTTCTACTCCTTTTATCAGCATTTACCACCAAATATTCACCCACTTGAACCAATGCATATGCTTAATGTGATATATTTAGAAGTTATACTTAAATAGATACTATTTATAGATAAAGGCACGTTTTACTGCGTTTTCATATCGGTGCAGGAGAACCAGTGCCGCGGCAGGGACATGGCCGAGGCAGGACCTGATGCCGAGGCAGCAGATTGAAGACAGGAAGCAAAGTGATAGGCGATGGAAAGACAAAAATCCAAGGAACGTGTCTGGACTTGAAGCCCATGAATCGGAGCTGGCTAGCACAAGGAAAAGCCCAAAGGAAGACCACGCGGGAAAGCCCCCTTAGCCGAATTCAAACTTGGAAATATATTATTATGTACTTGACTTGTTCCCTACTGCAAGTTGTATTCTACTTAGGAAAAGTTTGCCCTAGGTCTAGCCTATATAAAGACCTAGCCACCCAATGTAATAGATATCGAAATACCTAGGGAGAGCCAACGTCTACTCTTGCTTCTTTCCTCTCCATCATGTTCTAAAACCTTCATAGGGTTTAGGTGAAGGTTGTGGAGTATTTGTGAGAGGAGATTGTACTTTATCTTTCATTCAATGCAATAAAGATTATCAAGGTTTGCTTATCCTTTGTTGTTCGTTGTTCTTGCATTCAAGCCCGGGAGGGAAGTATGTAAGTGATCCATTTATCTAAGCTCGGGAGAGTTAGATTCACGAAAGGGGTAAGTACGGTGTTTCAATCGCGAAATACTAACTCGGCCTAGGGATAGGTTAAGAGTTTCAGCGGCTAAAAGAAGTGTGAGATTGGTTGGTGAGTATAATTGGTTCACGCCGGGAGGTATCATCAAGGACTAGTCATCAACAGCACTCTGACTTAGGGATAAGCGGAGTCATTCAAGGACACTTTGCCGAACTTTGGTAAAGTCTGCCCACAAGCAAGGGATTGCCGCGGCGGACAGTGTTATCGCTGCCCAGGCAGTAAACTGTAGTGCTGACGAGGCAGAGATATGCGATTGCATTGGATAAAGACAAGTCAATCAAGTCCACAATACAATACAACTGGATCCTGGCCCATCTCTCTCTAATATTTCGAATCTTTTATTGTTATTCAATTAATTTAGTTTAATAAATCGCACCCTTTCACTTGTGTTTTTATTTTTCTACAGAGCAAGAAGATAAAGAAAGCATATTAAGTATACCGGTCCCTGAGGAGACGATAACTCGATAAATACTTATCACTTATTACTTGCGATGTGTCCACTTGCACTGAACGCGCACTTTTGACACGCGACAAGTTTTTGGCGCCGTTGTCGGGGACTGGCAACTAAATTTTGTTTTCCTTATTTTCTTGTTTCTTTTTATTTTTATTTTTATTTTACTTTTGTTTTTCTTGGTGTATGACCAGGGCCAATCCAACCAACCCCTTATACGAGTTAGATCCTGAGATTGAAAGAACAGGGCTAAGGTTGAGGAGACAAATCCGAGGAGTCATGGCAGAGGTTCAGGCAGGACAAAACATACCTGCCGAAAATGAAGGTCTACCGTCGCCACCTGGGCCGCGGCAGCTGACTGTCAGAGATTTCTTGGAGGAGGACCTAAATGGACTAAACCCAGGAGTCGTTACACCCGAGATTGAAGCAACCCATTTTGAACTTAAACCTGTTATGTTCAATATGTTAAACACAATTGGACAATTTGGTGGGTCTGCAACTGAAGACGCAAGACAACATCTCAAATCTTTCATGGAAATCTGCAACTCTTTCAAAATCCAAGGAGTCCATGAAGATGTCTTGCGATTAAAGCTATTCCCCTTTTCACTGAGGGATAGGGCGAAAGCTTGGTTGAATAGCATTCTAGCGGGATCTATTGGATCCTGGAGTGAATTATGTCGTGATTTCATTACTCGTTTTAATCCTACTAATCTATATGATAGAATTCGTAATGAAATTACTTCTTTCCGACAGGCTGAAGACGAACCAATGTACGAGGCATGGGAACGCTACAGAGAGCTATTGCACAAGTGTCCACTGCATGGATTTCCCTTATGGACACAAGTGACAATGTTTTACAACGCCACGAATGCCCCGGCAAGGATGATGTTGGATGCCTCGGCAAACGGCACACTCCTTGACAAGGCACCCGAGGAAGCTATCGAAATTTTGAATAAACTCGCAAGGAATGACTTCCAGTTTCCCACATCTAGGTGAGGAGGAGTAAGACGCCAAGCCACGGTAAACGAATTAGATTCATCAAGCTCAGTGGCAGCACAATTGGCCTCTCTTACCAAGATGGTGCAAAACCTACAATTACAAAACAATACCCGTGAGGTCAAGGTAATTGATTTATGTGGAGGTAACCACAGTTCTGTTGATTGCATGAATCAAGAAACCGGTATGTATGTTGGGAACTACAACCGTAACAATGTGATGTCCAACACGTACAACCCCTCATGGAAGAGGCATCCAAACTTATCCTGGAGTAACCCAAATAATGCCTTAAACCCAATCACCCAACCACCGGGATTTCAGCAACCAATGCCACAGCAGCAAGTCCAACAACCGATGCCGCCGCAGCAGATGCAGCAGCAACCGGTCAATTCATTGGAAAACACGCTAAAGGCCTTCATGATGAAAACCGGGTCATACATGGCGGAAAATAGTAATTTCATCAAGATGACCGACGCCTTCATGAATAGGACTGATATGAGGCTACAAAATCAAGAAGCGAACATAAAAACTCTGGAAACTCAGGTTGGGCAGTTTGCTCAATGTATAAACACTAGACCACAAGGAGGCCTACTTAGCAATACTGAGGTTGCTAAGGTACTAAGCCATGAACAGTGCAAGGCAATTACTACCAAGAGTGGTCTACAGTTGAAAGAGAAGATCCCAGAGAATTGAACCCAACCGGCGGATCAATCAAGAGAAGAGGCTGAGCAAACTGAGACTGACAACACTGCCCCGGCAACAAGCACTGCAGCACCTGAGCAGTCTGCCGAGGCAGCAAAAATTCCAGTGTTGCCAAGTATACGATTCCAAACTAAAGAAAGCCTGGACGAGATGAGACCACCACCACCTTTCCCGCAAAGGTTGAAGAAACAAAAACAGGATCAACAGTTCAAGAAGTTCCTCGATATCTTGAAGCAAGTCCACATCAACATACCATTCGTTGAGGCCATTGAACAAATGCCCAATTATGCCAAGTTCTTAAAGGATATGGTATCAAAGAGAAAACGAATAGGTGAGTTTGAGACAGTGGCTGCCACCGAGGGATGCATGGCAATGCTGCATAACCGCATGCCACCAAAGCTAAAAGATCCTGGTTGTTTCACTATACCTTGTGCGATAGGAAAGAGTTATGAAGGAAAGGCCCTACGCGACCTTGGAGCAAGTATAAACCTCATGCCTAAATCAGTCTTCCAAAAGCTTGGAATTGGAAGGCCGAAGCCTACAACAGTGATGCTCCAACTCGCGGATAGATCCTATGTGCAACCTGAACGAAAAATCGAGGACATACTGGTAAGAGTTGATAAGTTTATTTTTCCTACTGATTTCCTTGTCCTTGATTGTGAAGCAGATGACAACGCACCGATCATCCTTGGGAGACCCTTCCTAGAAACTGGATGTACATTGATTGACGTGGAAAAAGGAGAGTTGACTATGCGGGTCAATGACCAACAAGTCAAACTAAACGCATTCCACAACTTAAAGAGGTATGACGATCCAGAGGAATGCAAAGCCATCCGCACAGTAGACAATAAGATATCCTGCCTGGGCAGTCTGCTCGGCAGGATATTCGGCAAAAAAATCAAGCCCAAGATGGATGGACAGACAACACCAAGGAACGGCCCAAAACCGATACAAAATTTGGGCCTAAGGGAGAATAAATTTGGGAGATGCATTCGCATGCTCTCCACCAGTAACCTAGCCTCTCCTTTTTTCTTTTCTATATTATATTAAGGTTACTAGTTTTTTTTCTAATTATTTTTTGCTTTCAGTATTTTTCTTTTGTGTGTTTAAATTTTTATTCAGGAATAAAAAGCAAAGATAAGGGAAAAATAGTTCACAGCAGGAACTCTACCGAGGCAGTATAACAGTGTCAGAGCCGCAGCAGTCCCAACGGGCAGAAAAGTGTAACGGCTAGTCAGCCGAGATCCTTGTCGCAGCAGAAAAGGAAACGGCAGAAGAAGGAAACGGTTACAACGGCTAGTGATCTCAACGGTCACAAGGCCGAGGCCTATATAAGAAACTCCTTCCTCTTGAACTATTCACTCTTACTTTCTTGCTTTCTTTAGTATTCTTAACAATCCCTCTCTCAATTACTCTCTGCATACTAATCCCTTCTGATTTTCCAGTTTCTCTTCAAGAAAACCTCCAAGAACTAAACTTTCTCTTTCTTGATGGCAACTTACAAAAGATTCGCCCCAGCCAACGTTGAAGAACGATTCAATCGATCTTTCATCGCAAGGCAACTATGGGAAGAACAAGGGTTCCAGCACGCGGACGAAGAGAATTATGGTATCGAACACTACTTGTTCGACAGAATCAAGTACCAAAATTGGGAAGTATTCTGTTTGCAACCTGCCCAGGCAAACGCCATAATAGTACGGGAGTTCTACGCTCATGGGCCCAGCAAAGACTCTCTCTTTGTTCACTGCCGTGGCAAGCCAATGCAACTTGATGCCGAGACAATCAACAGCTTCTACGGCCTCACCCCAAACAGCAATCTCCATACGGACTTCTTCGAAGATATCACTGTCGAGGACTATGAACTGATCAAAGACGATCTTTGTTACGCAAACACTCCATGGGAAACCGGTACCCATCGGGGTTCCGTAACAAGACAAAGTTTGAAGCCGGAGGCCAAGATGTGGAACACCTTCGTCAAACGACGCCTCATCCCAACATCACATAATAGCACGGTGGATCGCAAGAGATTGGTGCTTATCCAATCCATCATCAATAAAAGGACCATCAACGTTGGAGAAATTATCCTACGGGAGATTCACGAGTGCAGTAAGAAAGATCGAGGACCATTGTATTTCCCTTGCTTGATTACGGGTTTTTGTGTTTCTGCAGGTGTGCCTATTGAAGAAACCGATGAATACACACCTCCAAGAAAAGGATGGACCAGGGAATTCTGCCACAAAGTCATGCAGATAACATAAGCAGAACCTGTCCTGGCAACACCGCAGCAGTTCACTGCCGATACTGCTGTCGGGGTCCAGTACATGGCAGATATGCCTGGTACTGCCCATACCTCTGTCGCAGCAGACCCGTATCAAGAAATCTTGCAGCGCATGGCCGCGATGGATCTTCGACAACAACGGTACATGGAGTACCAACGGGACTTCAATGGAACGCTCGCCCAAATGATGATGCACGCATTTCCGGACCAAGGCGTACAATTCCCGGAGTTCCTTAGCAATATGTTCGTTACTGCCGCACCCTACACCGAGACTACACCAGCCCCAGGAGGACCGCGATCGTTCTTCCATCCGGACCCTCAGCCCCAATACCAGGCTGCTGGACCATCTAGGCCAGCAGATTCTATCGCGGCCTCATCTGTCAACCGAAGGCCATCCAAGCGGAGAGCCGTTTTCAGCACTCCACCAAGATCGCCAATTATAATGGGCAGTCTATCCGCCGAGATAGATGCTTATGTACACCAAGGCTCTACTGCCGCCGGCCCAAGCACACACCACACCGGAGGAGCCACTGCGATGGGAGGAGGAACGGACGTGATGATAACCGAAGAGATGGCGGATGTTGAAGAAGGAGAAGAAGTAGAAGCCCCGATGCATAGGACCCCACCCACTCGAGTCCAGCCGACGAGGCAAGCAAAGGCGCAACCATCGCCCTCCCCAAGGACAAAGCACATGGTATCTCGGCAACGAAGAAAAATTGTTACGAGCAGCTCTTCGGAGTCACTCTAAAATTCTTTGTCCTTTATTTCAATATTCAATTGCTTTTACTATCTTTCCTTGCTGCATATAATTCATATTCTGTTTTGCTGTTTATTCCTTCCAAATATAAAGCATTGAGGACAATGCTTGGTTTGAGTTTGGGGGTGCAGATTTACTGCCAAGGCAGCAATCTACTGTCGCGGCCTTGCCAAAAAAGGGAGTATTCCAGTGAAATTTTTTTAATTTTTATGCTCCCCGCCTTACTTGAATTAACTGCCTACACTCTTGCACTGCTCATCATCAGTATTGCCTTAGTTTATTCTTTAAGGCTATAGAAATCTTTCTCCTTACCATGTTTAGGTTCTGTCAAGAGGGCTTAACCTTAGGATGCTTAAGGATGAAAACTTAGAAGCTTACTATAGGAAGAACTTTAAACACTTTTGGGACTTGTGGATTATAGGAATTCTTTTAATGAACTTAGGTGATAAAGACTTAGATTTTTGGAAAAATAACTAGAGGTGCCTACCACCGGCTCTAGAAAATCTCTTCTTCATGCTAGAGGTGCCCGAAATTGGCTCTAGTATGTATTAAGGAATATTAAAAAGAAAAAGACAAAAAGATTTTTAGTAAAAACACAAGTCTTTGAGGTGCCCGAAACCGGCTCAATATTTGGGGTTTGAAAAAGAAGGGAACACTTAAACCAATGTCTATTTGTCTTGAACTTAAAGTTTATCTAAGAAAGCCTTTAATCAACTTGTCCACAGAAATGCACACACTCACAATCCTATAGCTTGTTTTTGGGTAAATTCTTAGGTAGCCGAATGGTCAAGCTTAAAGATAGGCCTAGCTATGGTGGGGAGTATAGATGGACATGTAAGACCAAGAGAGATTAAAGTTCGGCAAATTGATGGTTTGCATTGCTTGAGGACAAGCAATAGTTTGAGTTTGGGGGTGTGATAAGTGCTCAACACACTTATCACTTTCTACTCCTTTTATCGGCATTTACCACCAAATATTCACCCACTTGAACCAATGCATATGCTTAATGTGATATATTTAGAAGTTATACTTAAATAGATACTATTTATAGAAAAATGCACGTTTTACTGCGTTTTCATATCGGTGCAAGAGAACCAGTGCCGCGGCAGGGACATGGCCGCGGCAGGACCTGATGCCGAGGCAGCAGCAGGAAGACAAGAAGCAAAGTGATAGGTGATGGAAAGACAAAAATCCAAGGAACGTGTCTGGACTTGAAGCCCATGAATCGGAGCTGGCTAGCACAAGGAAAAGCCCAAAGGAAGACCACGCGGGAAAGCCCCCTTAGCCGAATTCAAACTTGGAAATATATTATTATGTACTTGACTTGTTCCCTACTGCAAGTTGTATTCTACTTAGGAAAAGTTTGCCCTAGGTCTAGCCTATATAAAGACCTAGCCACCCAATGTAATAGATATCGAAATACCTAGGGAGAGCCGACGTCTACTCTTGCTTCTTTCCTCTCCATCATGTTCTAAAACCTTCATAGGGTTTAGGTGAAGGTTGTGGAGTATTTGTGAGAGGAGATTGTACTTTATCTTTCATTCAATGCAATAAAGATTATCAATGTTTGCTTATCCTTTGTTATTCGTTGTTCTTGCATTCAAGCCCGGGAGGGAAGTCTGTAAGTGATCCATTTATCTAAGCTCGGGAGAGCTAGATTCACGAAAGGGGTAAGTACGGTGTTTCAATCGCGAAATACTAACTCGGCCTAGGGATAGGTTAAGAGTTTCAGCGGCTAAAAGAAGTGTGAGATTGGTTGGTGAGTATAATTGGTTCACGCCGGGAGGAATCATCAAGGACTAGTCATCAACAGCACTCTGACTTAGGGATAAGCGGAGTCATTCAAGGACACTTTGCCGAACTTTGGTAAAGTCTGCCCACGAGCAAGGGATTGCCGCGACGGACAGCGTTATCGCTGCCCAGGCAGTAAACTGCAGTGCTGCCAAGGCAGAGATATGCGATTGCATTGGATAAAGACAAGTCAATCAAGTCCACAATACAATACAACTGGATCCTGGCCCATATCTCTCTCTAATATTTCGAATCTTTTATTGTTATTCAATTAATTTAGTTTAATAAATCACACCCTTTCACTTGTGTTTTATTTTTCTACAGAGCAAGAAGATAAAGAAAGCATATTAAGTATACCGGTCCCTGAGGAGACGATAACTCGATAAATACTTATCACTTATTACTTGCGATGTGTCCACTTGCACTGAACGCGCACTTTTGACACGCGACAATAACTCAATATTCAATATCAATGCATCAATGATTTATATTCCATAATAATGAAATCAATAAATCATTATAAACCCTTGGATTGATCAAGATAGTGGATACACGAATTTCCTACGCCTCGCCAATACGATGAATGGTCTAATCCTTCTGCCTCGCCAAAATGACCAATACACAATCATCCCTATGCCTCGCCAAATATAGGTCGTAATCCAATGACCGTAATCCAACCGTACTGTTGGGCTTGAAGGTGCTCGATGAATAACCGATATAGCTTGCCAAGTGATGGAGAATTGGTAATTTGGGTGTTTGTTGTGGAAGCAATGAAAGTAGACAATGAACACAAGGATTTATAGTGGTTCAATCTTCGAACAAGCACCTACATCCACTACCTTAGCTTCTCACTAAGGATTTCCCAAATTCACTAAGAATCTCTTCCATTTGAGGGAAAAGGGCTAACCTTACAAATCTTGATTCAAACCTGAATCAAGCATCCAAAGTTCACAACCCGAACTTTGGGAATCCTCTCAAAAAAGAGATAAACTTAAGAAAACTTTGATAATCCTTCTAACAAGGCTAATGTTTGCAATCTAAGCACTCACCCAATCCTAATACACTTGAGCATACATTGACAATTGAGCTCACAAGTGTTTTGTCTACCCAAAGATTGGAATTTTGCTCTATGACAATTTTCTCATCATAATGTTGTTACAATTGAAGCATTAGTCTTCTCTTGATGCTTGAGGCTTGTTTTTATCATCCCAAATGAGGTTCTAGCCATTGGTGACCGTTAGGATTGATTTAGAGCCGTTTGGAGCTGATTTCGAGGCTTATTTCTGCTTCTGGTACAGGTGGTATCGAAACGCCTAAAAGAGTTATCGATACCTTTGTTTGGGAAATAGCCGTTGAACCTGCATTTAAGAACCGATATCGAAACGGGTTTCGATACTACTCCTAGCTGTTAGGGGTTTCATAAAATCGTTTATGACCGTTGGGGGAGTATCGAAACAGGTATCGAAACCAAACCTCAAAGTAGCAAAATGGTATCGAAACTGATATCGAAACACATGTACAATTTTGCCTTTGAAAACATGGTTGTATCGAAACACCTAGAAGGTTTATCGAAACGCCTGAGTTAAAAACACTTCTTTGGTTTCTTTAAATCATTTAAAACACCTTTAAAATCTCTCAAAAACCTTTTAAATATATTTTCAAGTTGTTTGGACATAAGAACCATTTTTAAAGTCTTTGTAAGTTAGTCCAAAACTATTTTTTAATTATTATATCAAAACATTAGTTCTACACGTACCAATGAGCTCATAAATACTATGGCATACCAATTGTTTCTATTTTCCACTCGAATCCAAGTTCCAATACATTTAGGCCAATAGATAATTCCAATGACATTATCCATAGTTCTAATAAATCAATAACAATGATTTTGACCCTTAGGTCAATGTCGGAAAGTCCAATGATCCATATAACATGCTTGGCCCTTTTCCATATAATAAATGTAATGGTGAACATCATCAATGTTTCAATGACATATTCAATGATCAATATTTCAATGATACAATGCAAAAATGATCTAATGAATATCAATATGTTAAAGGAAGCATACCATAGCTTACCAGAATACCCTACATGGGTCCAATGCCATATCCTTGTCATGGTCATGATTCGTGTAAATAATAAATGATATAATGAAATGGGAAAAGCATCTAGCTTTTTCTCATGACCCAACTAACTCACCTCGACACAAAGAGCCTTCACGGTTCTTAAATGACAACTTTTTTGCCCTTAGCTTGAATAGGGATTGATGATGAATCCTTATTGCAAACTTAAAAAAACTAGTTTCTTATTCGTATAGTATACCAAAAGTAATTATTTACACTCATATAAGCTTATATATAAGATTTAGGTAACCTCTACATATAACCGAATATTTGAACTGTTTACTTATACAGGTAACTGAATACATGAATTGTTTAACTATACAGGTAACTACATGTAACAAACGAACTGAATAATTAAATTATTTATCGATACAGGTAACTACACATAACAGTCCTTTACGACTTTAACTAGACATATCCCTGGAAATTGTTACTAATATATTTAACAACATAAGTTCGATTTTTTGAGCTTAAATAAGCCTTCAAACAATACAAATTCGATGGATTAAGCTTAAAATACATGTTTCTTAACATCAACCTTTCAAGAACTCTTCCTGGAATTAAACATAATTCTTCCATGGAATTTAACAACAAATAGAGGGGTTTAACTCACCACTCTTAAGGCTTTAATTTGGCATCTTGAAATCAACCAAATACCAAAGATGAGATTGAGGTGCTTGCTTGCTCTAGGAAGAACACAACAATTGAGGTGCTTGCTTCTAGCTTAGAAATTTTGATGGAAAGAAATGATGGATTTTCTTAAAACTTTCCTTGGTTGTTTGTTCAATCCTCTTTTTATCCTCCTATACCAAGCTTATCGAGAGTTTGGGAGGCCATGTGATTACCTCCAATAGGACAAATCACATGATTTCCTTCAAGATAAGGAAATCAATATTATAACTTTCTTTAACTTGTCTTTTCTTCCTTTCTTTTCTTTATTTAGATGTCATGATTTCATGACAGGATTGAGGCTAAACCTACGTGAATTCAGCCACCCTAGGAGGTGACTAACACCTCAAAAAGGGTTAATTATGAGGACGGTCCCTCAACTTTTCAAAGTTTGCACTTTTTTCCTCGAACTTTCAATTCTTACAATTTAGGAACAACTCAACATCCTAATTACCTAAATAGGTAACCAGCCTATGTAACTATTTAATTGCTAATTATCCATCAATAATCACTAAATATATTTTATTCTTTCCAATTAGATTCTTATGCCAAAATTAGACTTAACTAAAATTTCGTTATTTAATTATTGAATTTAAAAAGGGTTCAATACAATATTTTTGATTTTCCGATACAAAATTACGATTATCGAAACACAATTTCAACTAGAACGATTTTCGGGGTGTTACATAAATTACGATTATCCATCGATAGTCACTAAATATCTTATTGATTTTGAAGTAACAAAAAGGGAGAGAAGAGGTTAACAACCAATTACCAAAATTTTTTAAGGCTATGTAAAAATTAAGGGGGAGTTATTTTCAAGTTAAAATTTGACTTTAAAAACTTAAAAATTGTATGTTGGTTTTGTTATATCAAGAAAGGGGAGATTGCAAAACTAAAATAGATTTTGATATAACAAATATGTTTAAGGACCTTTTTGAAACAAATTTTTAAGTCCTTAAGTCAAAAACAAAATTCCAAGTCAAACCAAGAACATTAAAATATTTTCTAAGTGTTTTCTATACAAGCATTTCGATACCGATAGAACTAGTATCGATATCGCCCTTTATTTTCAAAGAATGTTCTTGAGCTTTAGAACAAGTATCAAAACACGTTTCGATAACAAAACTACACTGCCAACAAATGTTTCAAACCATGTATCGAAACCTGATTTGATTTCAATTTTAAATATTTTTAAATAATGATGTGGCGTTTCGATACTCGTTTCGATACCCCTTAAAATCCCCAACGGCTCTTTCAAGCTTTAAATGTTTTGACCGTTGGTGGCAGTTGAGCTTTAAATGGTGGTTAACTTTTTTCGATACCGATCTTCATAGTTTACTTCCGGTATCGAAACCCGTTTCGATACACCATCAATAAATGCGCAACGTCTCTTTCTTTTTATGGACTGCTTCAAAACAGGTTGCTCGTGTTTCGAAACAGCTTGTTGTAGAGGACCATTTATGATGGAAAAATGAAGCTCCAAAGTCTCAATTTATGTTTCCTACAACCCCAACGGTTAGAAATCAATGAGAATGTATAAAATAAAGTCTTTCAAGCAGCATTAATAACTATTGAACCTCAAGCAATATCCAAGCATTCAAAATCCAACTCCAAAGCTCTTCATTGAAAATCCTTGTACCTAACTCTTGTAATCTTTATTGAAATCCTTTTTTTTATATTTTGGAGAGTGTTATTATTGTAATTGGGCAATATCTATTTGTTTGAGAGATACCAAATTTGTCTTTCTTTCATTTGTATTCCTTGGTGAGGTTTAAGTCAATTTTGGGTAGAAAATTGGCTTGTTTCTAAAGTTTAGTCCTTGAACCTAGGAAAAGGTTGAATTCATCTAGTGAATTGGTTTGAAAATCCTTAGTGGGAGCTAAGGTAGTGGATGTAGAGCTTGTTTTGAAGCTTGAACCACTATAAATCTTGTGTCCTCAATTTTCTCTATTTTTACCAAAAAATCTTCCACCAAATTTTAAAAAGTCTATTCACCCCCTCTTGGCTAATTTTATTGATTGTTAAACTCAACAGGATGTAGACACAAGTGAAGAGGAAGAACTAGAGGAATTGAATATGGTATCCGGTGTGCTTCTGTGTAGTGATATAAATGATGATGTAAACACACATATATGTGCAAGTATACACAGTCATACAAGTAATAATAGGGTGAGTGAGTATCGTTCCCAAGAGGATCTCAGGTAAAGTGCAAGGTAATTTTGTCAAGGCAAAAAGGTGTCACTAACTAAAAAGGAAAAACAAAGGAAAAGATATAAACAAGAGAAAATGGATATGTGCGGTGAGGTGTTATGTAGAAATGCTATGGCAATTCTAGAATGCAAGCAACTAAAATAAGTCACGGCAAAGTGGAATAGATGATGATGGCAGGGTAGATGTATGGAAGTGGTGTGTGGAGTGTATAGTGATTTGATTGCAAGATAACAAGTAAAGTAAAGAAAGCAGTTTGTAAATGTGGACGCAAAAGCAGGATGCAAGAACACTTTTAAACAATATGTTGTACTATCCCTCTATTGAAGAACTCTCTCGAGAATGACTGGTGGTTACTCCTATGTACTTCTTATCCTCACTCCTATGAACATAAAGCAACTACGGTGTATATTTACTCGACAGAGGTTTCTAAAGTGTTCCCGCTCTTTTGAGTCATAGGAACCTGATAAACTAAAATGCCTTGGCATCTCGTGTCACTCAAGTAGCACTAGTCTATCGATAAAGCATACTCCTTTTAGTCGTTGAAACGCTCACCTACATCTCTTCCGAGTGCTGTAGGCTTAGATTAGGCTCTATTTTCAGTCTAGAACCCATTGCTCACGTAGATCCTCCCTTAGCTCCTTTCTGATGATCTAAAGATTTATAGCTACGCCTCTTCCGAGTGCTCTAGCATGCACCTAAACACGGGACACTTCCATGCCTCTTACAATGCCTAAATGATTACCAACAATGAGCAAAGCAAATATACAAACACATAGAAGGCAATATATTAATAAAAGCAAAAGATAATCATCCACAAGTTTAACCACCTAAACAAAGCTCACATGGTGGTGCGAAATATTAAAGATATATCATCCACATAGATCTTAAACAATCAGCAATCATCCTCATCAAAATATGAAAAATAAAGTAAAAGAAGAAGGACTAGAAGACACCCTCGGTGTGCACAGGCCACCGGTTTCTTCAACCACCATGAGACGCCTTGGTGTGCTAGCCCCTTCCGGGTGCTTAGCACACCACTCCCTTCGAGCTCTATCAACGGAGGTCCCTTCGGCCAGAGTTTGGAGGAGAATGGTGGGAGCTTTCCGCTGCCGCAAAACCGCTCCAAAGGTCCTTTTTTCTGTGTTTTTGTTCCTCTAACAGGCCTCTCCTTTTATTGTAGGTCACCGTGCCTTTAAAAGGGGTGAAAAACCCTAAAGAATAATGAAAATTCCATTCTTTCCCTCTTTCACGTGATGGCATTTCTGCAGAGCTGGCAGTGGTGATAGTGGTCCCCTACTGAGGTGGCTCGCAATCAGGCAATATTGGCTGTGGTCCCCTACCAAGGTGGTTGTGGCCAGGCTGTAGTGGTCCTGGCTGGCTGTAATGGCACCAGCTGGCACTCTTATAAAAATATCTCTTTGTCGTCTAGCTCAGCATAGGAGTCCTCCAGCTTTGCCATGGCATTTTCCTATCCCTATCCTTCTGTAAATGTCATGACAAATTGCCTCGACTTCCATTTTTGCTTTACATGCACAACACAACTGAAACGAACTACCTTTCCCATAAAATAGCACCTATTACCAAATAAAAATGCCAAGGCATAACTACAAAACTATATGAAATGATATAAGCCTAAATGCAACTAAATGAACCTATATGAGCCTAAGGACATTCAATAACTTAAGTAAAAAGGCCTAAAATATAGCCTTTTTGCGGAGTTATCACACCCCCAAACTTAAGCTATTGCTTGTCCTCAAGCAATGGATAGCATGTAGCAGAGAATAAATGTCATGACAATGCTCAAGAACTAGGCAAACAGATGGTCAGAGTTTCAGCCCTCAGAAAATGTCATGGCATAAACATATAAGACTCGAGGAAATTTCAAGAACGCTACCCTAGGACAAGGTCGAATGTGAGTGTGTGTGTGCATGAGTGAGTGTATCTAATCTATGCTTAGTTAAGTTAGAAAAATTCTAAGGAATATTCACTATCCTAGCAAGCATGTTTTCTCATATTTAAGAACAATTTACTACTCCCCATACATAATATTTATATTTTTTCTATTATTATTTTTTTTACAAACAACACTTATGCATGACATACTACTACGAGAGGAGCCAGCCTGTCACACTACCTTCTACTCATGCCATAGCTGCCATTTATTTAAACGCAGTATCCAGGCAATGCCATGACAAGTTAAAAGTGTAGTGTCACCCTGTGCCTCTTTTAGTAACTCATATGCACATGGATATGCCATGGCATAGCGGAGTATCCCTCTACAAAAATGTCCAGGCATTTATTCAAAACTTTTAATACTAACTAATGGGGGTTCTCTATTAACAAGTAAATTTATTAAGACATGCAGGCTATTTAAGTTTTCATTCTATAAAAATTTCCAAGCTTCCCTAAGCATGGAAGACATACACTCGTGTAACAATAAAATAAACACAACCACCAAGTCCTAGAACAGGTTCTATCCACATCTCAAGTCATGCATATTTAATTCAAGCATTGGCCATATAAGGAATATCATCATCGGGCATCACTAACTATAATCCTATAAACTTAACCTAAAACTTGCACAAATGTCATGGCATAATTCTACAACTATTGCTATCATGCACATGCAAATGAAGTAAAGAACGAAACCTCCCCCAAACTTGAGTTAGGCATTGTCCTCAATGCAACTAATAAAATAAACTACATTAAATGTTATGCAATGCAATGAAATGAAATGAAATGAAATGAAATGAAATGAAATGAAATGAAATGTACGTACCTTGTCTATGCTGGTAGTGTTGTGGTGGCAATTCGGCGCGATGCTCTTCTCTTCAACGGGGGTGGAGTGACTTCAAGATTAGACTCATCATCTGCTCCCCGTGATCTTGATTTTTCAGCAGCTGGTGGTGGGGTTGATTGTCTCCCTGCCGACATCTTAAGACGACGTTTAGATTTCTTCCTCTTGGGAGAGGGCATTTGTGATTCCTCTTGTGGGGCTTCTGGTTGTGGTTCTTCCGGTTGTGTTGGCTAGGCGGGCGAATCTTCAAACAGTGAAGAGATAAAACTAGCTTCATGTTCCTTTGCAGCATAAGGGTCTGGTTGATCTTGTGACTGGGCTTGCTGCTCTGAAAATGCCGAGCATTCTCAGGACCTTGTTCTTGTGCAGGTGACTGAGCTTCCTGAGCTTGCTCCTCAGTTTCCGATTCCATGGGCCTAACTTCTTCGGACGGATCTGCTGGTGATGGTACCTGATTTAGATCAGCTGCAGGTGGCCTAGTCGAAGTTGGGGCAGCTGTAAATGTCGAGGCATTTCCTGATGCATTGGGCAGTATAAACTTTGGAAACGCAGGGAACTCTTGATCTAGTAGAGGAAGCATCTCTGCCAAGTAGGCTTTGATGACCTCGTCTCTCTTCTTTGTGTAAAGGAAAAATTCCTTTAGATCTTTTTACAAGTCATAAACTTTAGCCATGGCATTTTTGGATAGCTCCAACACATCATTTGTTTGGAATGGGCCTCTTCCTCTAGCAGCAGCAGCATGAGAAGCTTCCGACTGCTCTTCTATGTTGCCCATTAGAGCAATCACCTTTTCAGCAGATAAACCTTTCGTTCCTTCTAAAATTTCATCAAAATCATCTTCCGGAATGGCCTTCTTCCGACACAGTGCAGTAATCAAGTTTGGGAATATGAGGGGGCTCTTAGGTCGTTTCCAACAAGCATGCGTCTCATGCACAATTGTCCTTCCTATGTTCATTAGGCAGCCAAAGAGAATATAATGTAACAACATAAGTCTGGGTAAACTCACAGTAGTGTGATGCAAAGTGGGCATCAGCTTATATCGCATAAAGTGGTTCCACAACCGGGCGTTGGGAAACAAACACTCGCGGTTCACCATTCGTCTTGATGCTTGTTGACCGTTCCACTCGGTCTTAGGCAAACAAAGATCCTCCTCCACACCTTGATATGTTTCATAATCAGCCTCTTCTTCCTTCTTCGCGTGTCTATCCACTCCTTGAGGGATTTTGAAGAACCGATTGATAGTCGTGTTTGTGAAGTGGATGTTTTTGCCCGAACATATACATATTTTTGGTCAGGGCTGTGAATATTGGCATAAAACTCACATACCAGTGTGGCGTTGACGGAGCCTGGATGGGCAGCAAACTACTCCCAATGGTGGTGCGCCACCACATCCTTCACCTCAGAACCCAACTCGTCGGAGAGGTTGAAGACAATTTCAAAGAAAACTTTTCTATTTTTGAGAGTTTTAAACCTCTCTTCCGTCAATTCATCAACAAAAATAGCAGGAGGGGGTGGCGTGGATCCTAGGGGTCTGGTTCGTACCATCTTTAGGTTGAAAGAGAGGAGAGAAAGTATAAAAGCTTAAAGCTTTGTTAATGGTGGGGGGTGTTTTCGGCTATGGGAGGTTGGACATGAGAAAGAAGATGGAGAGTAAAGATGAAAGAGAAAATTAATAAAGGTGAAACCTTTATTTTCTTGATGGGGGTGTGGGAATAAAACGTATGGAGGGGGTTGATTGGGTGGTTTTTGTCATATTTTTAATGGGAGAGAGAGAGGTGTCGCGTGTCAAAAGTGTGCGTTTAGTGCAAGTGGACACATCGAAAGTAATAAGAGATAAGTATTTTATCGAGTTATCGTCTCTTCAGGGACCGATATACTTAATATGCTTTCTTCACCTTCTTGTTCTGTAGAAAAATAAAAACACAAGTGAATTGATTTGATTTATCTAAACTAAAATAACTAAATAAAAATAAAGAATTGAAATAATAGAGAGAGATGGGTTAGGATCCAGTTGCGTCGTATTGTGGAATTGATTAACTTGTCTCTGTCCAATGCAATAGTATATCACTGCCTCGGCAGCACTGCAGTTTACTGCCTTGGCAGCGATAATACTGTCTGCCGCAGCAATCCCTTGCTCGTGGGCAGACTTTACCAAAGTTCGGCAAAGTGTCCTTGGATGACTCCGCTTATACCTAAGTCAGAGTGTTGTTGATGACTAGTCCTTGATGATACCTCCCGACGTGAACCAATTGTACTCACCAACCAATCTCACACTTCTTTTAGCTGCTGAAACTCTTAACCTATCCCTAGGCCGAGTTAGTATTTCGCGATTGAAACACCGTACTTACCCCTTTCGTGAATCTATCTCTCCCGAGCTTAGATAAATGGATGATTCACAATATCCTCTCCCGAGCTCAATTGTGAAAACAAGGAATAACAAAGGATAAGCAAACCTTGATAACTTTATTGCATTGAATCAAAGACAAAGTACAATCTCCTCTCACAAATACTCGACAACCTTCACCTAATCCCTAAGAAGGTTTAGAACATAATGGAGAGGAAAGAAAAAAGAATAGAAATCGGCTCTCTCCCTAGGTATTCCGTATATTGTTCATTGGGTGGCTAGGTCCTTATATAGTCTAAACCTAGGGCAAACCTTTCCTAAGTAGAATACAACTTGGAGTAGGCAACAAGCCAAGTACACAATATTAATATATTTCCAAGTTTGCTTCGGCTAAGGAGGCTTTCCCGCGTGGTCTTCCTTTGGGCTTTTCCTTGTGCTAGCCAGCTCCGATCCATGGGCTTCAAGTGCAGACACGTTCCTTGGATTTTTATCTTTCCATCGCCTATAGCCTTGCATCCTGTCTTTCTGTTGCTGCCTCGGCATCAAGTCCTGCCTCGGCCTTGTCCCTGCCGCGGCACTGGTTCTCCTGCACAGATATGAAAATGCAGTAAAACGTGCCTTTTTCTGTAAATATTATCTATATGAGTATAACTTCTAAATATATCACATTAAGCACATGCATTGGTCCGAGTGGGTGTATATTTGATGATTAATACCCATAAAAGGAGTAAAGAGTGATAGTGTGTTGAGCACTTATCACACCCCCAAACTCGAACTATTGCTTGTCCTCAAGCAATGCAAAACATCAATTTGCCGAACTCTACTCTCTCTTGGTCTTACATGTTCATCTATTCTCCCCATCATAACTAGGCCTATTCTTAAGCCTTAACCATCGGTTACCCAAGGGTTTACCTAGAAACAAACTGTAGGAATTGTGAGTGTGTGCGTTTTTGTGGACAAGTTGATTAAAGGCTTTCATGGATAAACTCTAAGTTCAAGACAAATAGACATTGGTTAAGTGTGCTCTTCTTTTTCAAACCCCAAATCTTGAGCCGGTTTTGGGCACCTCAAAGACTTGTGTTTTTTATTTCACTAAACTCCTTCTTTCTTTTTGATATTCCTTAAAACATACTAGAGCCAATTTCGGGCACCTCTAGCATGAAGAAGAGACTTTCTAGAGCCGGTGGTAGGCACCTCTAGTTACTTTCCAAAAATCTAAGTCTTTATCACCTAAGTTCATTAAAAGAATTCCTATAATCCAACAAGTCCCAAAAGTGTTTAAAGTTTAAAGTTCTTCCTATAGTAAGCTTCTAAGTTTTCATCCTTAAGCATCCTAAGGTTAAGCCCTCTGAACAGAACCTAAACATGGTAAGGAGAAAGATTTCTATAGCCTTAAAGAATAAACTAAGGCAATACTGATGATGAGCAGTGCAAAAGTGTAAGCAGTAAATTCAAGTAAGGCGGGGAGCATAAAAATTTTAAAAAAAATCACTGGAATACTCCCTTTTTGTTAAGGCCGTGGCAGTAGATTGTTGCCTTGGCAGTGAATCTGCACCCCCAAACTCAAACCAACCATTGTCCTCAATGCTTTATATTTGAAGAAGTAAGCGGCAAAACAAAATATGAATATAATAAACAGCAAATAGAAACAGTAAAAGCAATGAATATTAATTAAGGACAAAGAAATTCAAAGCGACTCCGAAGAGCTGCTTGTAACAATTTTCCTCCGTGGCCTTGATGCCAAATGCTTTGTCCTTGGTGAGGGCGATGGTTGTGTCTTTGCTTGCTGGGGCGGTTGGACTCGAGTGGGTGGTGTCCGATGCATTGGAGCTTCTACCTCCTCTCCTTCTTCTACATCAGCCATCTCTTCGGTGAGCATGACGTCCGTTCCTCCTCCCATTGTTGTTGCTCCTCCGGTGTGGTGTGTACTTGGGCCGGTGGCAGTGGAGCTTTGGTGCACATAGGCATCTATCTCGGCGGATAGACTGCCCATGATAATTGGTGATCTGGGTGGTGTGCTGAAAACGGCCCTTTGCTTGGATGGCCTTCTACTGACAGACGAGGCCGCGGCAGAATCTGCTGCCCTAGATGGGCCGGCAGCCTGGTATTGGGGCTGAGGGTCCGCATGGAAGAACGACCTTGGTCCTCTCGGGGCTGGTGTAGTTTCGGTGCGGCTATGACGAACATGTTGCTTGGGAACTCCGGAAATTATGCTCCTTGGTTCGGGAAAGCGTGCAGCAACATCTGGGCTAAGGTGCCATTGAAGTCCCTTTGGTACTCCATGTACCGTTGTTGTCTAAGGTCCATTGCTGTCATCCGTTGCAAGATCTCTTGGTACGGGTCTGCTGCGGCAGAGGTGTGGGCAGTACCAGGCATGTCTGCTGTGTACTGGGCCCCGGCAGCAGTATCGGCAGTGAACTGCTACGGCGTTGCTTGGACAGGCTCTGCTTGCGTGATTTGCATGACTTTGTGGCAGAAGTCCCTGGTCCATCCTCATCTTGGGGGCGTGTATTCATCTGTTTCTTCGATGGGTACACCTGTAGAAACACATAAACCCGTAATCAAGCAAGGGAAATACAATGGTCCTCTATCTTTCTTACCGCACTCGTGAATTTCCCGAAGGATGACCTCTCCAACGTTGATGGTTCTCTTGTTGATGATGGATTGGATCAGCACCAATCTCTTGCGATCCACCGTGCTATTGTATGATGTTGGGATGAGGCGTCGTTTGACGAAGGTATTCCACATCTTGGCCTCCGGCTTTAGGCTTTGTCTTGTTACGGATCCTCTATGGGTACCGGTTTCCCATGGGGTGTTCCCATAACAAAGATCGTCTTTAATGAGTTCATAATCCTCGGCAGTGATATCTTCCAAGAATTCGGTGTGGATATCACTTTCTGGGGTGAGGCCATAGAAATTATTGATCGTCTCGGCATCGAGCTGGACAAGCCTGCCGCGGCAATGAACAAAGAGGGAGTCTTTGCTGGGCCCATGAGCGTAGAACTCTCGCACGATCGTGGCGTTCGCCTGGGCAGGTTGCAGACAAAAAATTTCCCAATTCTGGTACTTAATTCTGTCATAGAGGTAGTGCTCAATGTCGTAGTTATCTTCATCCGCATGCTGGAAACCTTGCTCTTCCCAAAGTTGCCTAGCGATGAAAGATCAGTTGAATCGATCTTCAACGTTGGCTGGGGCGAATCTTTTATATGTTGCCATCAAGATAGAGAGATGTGAGTTCTTGGAGGTTTTTCTTGAAGAGAATCTGGAGATTTTACAAGAATTAGTAGGAAGAGAGTAATGTGAGAGAGAGAATGTTATTAATACTAAAGAAAACAAGAAAGTAAGAGTGAATAGTTCAAAAGGAAGGAGTTTCTTATATAGGCCTCGGCCTTGTGACCGTTGAAGCCACTAGCCGTTTGTAACCGTTTCCTTTTCTGTCGTTTCCTTTTCTGCCGCGGCAGGAATCTCGGCAGACTAGCCGTTACACTGTTCTGCCCGTTGGGACTGCTGCGACCCTGACACTGTTTTATTGCCTCGGTAGATTTCCTGCTGTGAACTACTTTTCCCTTATTCTAGCTTATTAACCTAAGAAAAATAAAACACACGGAAAGAGAAAATACTTAAAACAAAAATAATTAGAAAAATAAAAATAAACTACTAACCCTAATATAATAATAAAGAAAAGGGGAGAGGTCATGTTACTGGTGGAGAGCATGCAAATGCATCTCCCAAAATTATTCTCTCCCTTAGGCCCAAATTGTGAATCGGTTGTGGGCCACCCCTTTTTGCTGTCTGTCCATCCACCTTGGGCTTAATCTTCTTGCCGAATAGTCTGCCGAGCAAACTGCCCAGGCAGGATATCTTATTGTCTACTGTGTGGATGGCCTTGCACTCCTCTGGATCATCATATTTTTTTAGGTTGTGGAATGCGTTGAGTTTGACTTGTTGGTCATTGACCCGCATTGTCAACTCTCCTTTTTCCACGTCAATTAATGTGCGTCCAATTGCAAGGAAAGGTCTCCCAAGGATGATCGGTGTATTGTCATCTGCTTCACAATCAAGGACAAGGAAGTCGGTAGGAAAAATAAACTTATCTACTCTTACCAGTATGTCCTCGATTTTTCCTTCGGGTTGCACATAGGATCGATCCGCGAGTTGGAGCATCACTGTTGTAGGCTTCGCCCTTCCAATTCCAAGCTTTTGAAAGACTGATTTGGGCATGAGATTGATGCTTGCTCCAAGGTCGCATAGGGCCTTACCTTCATAATCCTTACCTATCGCACAAGGTATAGTAAAGAAACCAGGATCTTTTAACTTCGATGGCATGCGGTTGTGCAGCATTGCCATGCATCCCTCGGTAGCAGCCACTGTCTCAAACTCACCTATTCGTTTCCCCTTTGACACCATGTCCTTTAGGAACTTGGCATAGTTCGGCATTTGTTCAATAGCCTCAACGAACGGTATGTTGATGTGGACTTGCTTCAAGATGTCGAGGAACTTCTTGAATTGTTGGTCCTGTTTTTGCTTTTTTAACCTTTGTGGGAAAGGTGGTGGTGGTCTCATCTCATCCAGGGTTTCTTTAGTTTGAAATTTTATACCTGGCACCACTGGAGTTGTTGCTGCCTCGGCAGGCTGCTCAGGAGCTGCAGTGCTCTCTGCCGGGGCAGTGTTGTCAGCTTTAGTTTGCTCGGCCTCTTCTCTTGCTTGATCCGCTGATTGAATTTGTCTCTCTGGGATCTTTTCCTTCAGCTGTAGACCACTCCTAGTAGTGATTGCCTTGCACTGTTCATGGCTCATTACCTTAGCAACTTCAGTATTGCTAGGTAGGCCTCCTTGTGGTCTAGTGTTTATGCATTGAGCAAACTGCCCAACCTAAGTTTCCAGCGTTTTTATGGCCGCTTCATGATTTTGCAACCTCATCTCAGTTCTATTCATGAAGGCATCTGTCCTCTTGATGAAATTGTTATTCTCTGTCATGTATGACTCAGTTTTCATCATGAAGGCCTTTAGCGTGTTCTCCAATGAACTCACCGGTTGTTGTTGCATCTGCGGCGGCGGCATCGGCTGCTGGGCTTGCAGCGGCGGCATCGGTTGCTGAAATCCCGAAGGTTGGGTGATTGGATTTAAGGCATTGTTAGGGTTACTCCATGATAGGTTTGGATGCCTCTTCCATGAGGGGTTGTATGTGTTGGACATCACATTGTTGCGGTTGTAGTTCCCAACATACATACCAGTTTCTTGATTCATGCAATCAGAGGAACTGTGGTTACCTCCACATAGGTCACAATATGAATCAATTACCTTGACCTCACGGGTATTTTGTTGTAACTGTAGGTTTTGTACCATCTTGGTAAGAGAGGCCAATTGTGCTGCCACTGAACTTGATGAATCTAATCCATTTACCGTGGCTTGGCGTCTTACTCCTCCTCGCCTAGATGTAGGAAACTGAAAGTCATTCTTTGCGAGTTTATTTAATATTTCAATAGCTTCCTCAGGTGCTTTATCCAAGAGTGTTCCGTTTGCCGAGGCATCTAACATCATCCTTGTCGGGGCATTCGTGGCATTGTAAAACATTGTCACTTGTGTCCATAGGGGAAATCCATGCAAAGGACACTTGTGCAATAGCTCCCTATAGCGTTCCCATGCCTCGTACATTGGTTCGTCTTCTGCTTGTCGAAAAGAAGTAATTTCATTACGGATTCTATCATATAAATTAGTGGGATTAAAACGAGTAATGAAATCACGGCAAAGTACACTCCAAGATCCAATAGATCTTGTTGGAATGCTATTTAACCAAGCTTTTGCCCTATCCCTCAGTGAATAGGGGAATAGCTTTAATCGCAAGACGTCTTCATGGACTCCTTGAATTTTGAAAGAGTTGCAGATTTCCATGAAGGACTTGAGGTGCTGCCTTGCGTCTTCAATTGCAGACCCACCAAATTGTCCAATTGTATTTAACATATTGAACATAACGGGTTTTAGTTCAAAATGGACTGCTTCAATCTCCGGTGTAACGACTCCTGGGTTTAATCCGTTTACGTCCTCTTCCAGGAAGTCCCTGATAGTGAGCTGCTGCGGCCCAGGTGGTGGCGGAAGTCCTCTATTGCCGGCAAGTAAATTTTGTCCTGTCGGGTGTTCTGCCATGGCTCCTTGGATCTATCTCCTCAACCTTTGGCTTGTTCTTTCGATCTCTGGATCTAATTCGTACAAGGGGTTGGTTGGATTGGCCCTGGTCATACACCAAAACAAACAAGAGTAAAATAAAAATAAAAATAAACAAGAAAATAAAGAAAACAAAATTTAGTTGCCAGTCCCTGGCAACGGCGCCAAAAACTTGTCGCGTGTCAAAAGTGCGCGTTTAGTGCAAGTGGACACATCGAAAGTAATAAGTGATAAGTATTTTATCGAGTTATCGTCTCCTCAAGGACCGGTATACTTAATATGCTTTCTTCACCTTCTTGTTCTGTAGAAAAATAAAAACACAAGTGAATTGATTTGATTTATCTAAACTAAAATAACTAAATAAAAATAAAGAATTAAAATAGTAGAGAGAGATGGGTTAGGATCCAGTTGCGTCGTATTGTGGAATTGATTGACTTGTCTCTGTCCAATGCAATCGCATATCACTGCCTCGGCAGCACTGCAGTTTACTGCCGCGGCAATCCCTTGCTCGTGGGCAGACTTTACCAAAGTTCGACAAAGTGTCCTTGGATGACTCCGCTTATCCCTAAGTCAGAGTGCTGTTGATGACTAGTCCTTGATGATACCTCCCGGCGTGAACCAATTGTACTCACCAACCAATCTCACACTTCTTTTAGCCGTTGAAACTCTTAACCTATCCTTAGGCCGAGTTAGTATTTCGCGATTGAAACACCGTACTTACCCCTTTCGTGAATCTAACTCTCCCGAGCTTAGATAAATGGATGATTCACAATATCCTCTCCCGAGCTCAATTGTGAAAACAAGGAATAACAAAGGATAAGCAAACCTTGATAACTTTATTGCATTGAATCAAAGACAAAGTACAATCTCCTCTCACAAATACTCGACAACCTTCACCTAATCCCTAAGAAGGTTTAGAACATAATGGAGAGGAAAGAAACAAGAATAGAAATCGGCTCTCTCCCTAGGTATTCCGTATATTGTTCATTGGGTGGCTAGGTCCTTATATAGGCTAGACCTAGGGCAAACCTTTCCTAAGTAGAATACAACTTGGAGTAGGGAACAAGTCAAGTACACAATATTAATATATTTCCAAGTTTGCTTCGGCTAAGGAGGCTTTCCCGCGTGGTCTTCCTTTGGGCTTTTCCTTGTGCTAGCCAGCTCCGATCCATGGGCTTCAAGTGCAGACACGTTCCTTGGATTTTTATCTTTCAATCGCCTATAGTCTTGCTTCCTGTCTTTCTGTTGCTGCCTCGGCATCAGGTCCTGCCTCGGCCTTGTCCCTGTCGCGGCACTGGTTCTCCTACACAGATATGAAAATGTAGTATGATAAGTGCCTAAAAGTCCTATTCTTTATACCAATTTCCCACTCGATTATTGCTAATAAAGGACAAATTTAATGGCAATATTGGATAATTCTGCTTATTTCCATATTTCAGCATCCCAATTCTTAATTCATGAATTTATCTATTATTTGGCATAAAGCAGGTACGGTTAATGGTTTCTTCTCTTAGACAGGAAACTACCACATAGGAAATGCCAGATAGCATGATGGATGCTGGAAGCTGAAGCTGAAATGCAGATAAGCACCTGCCTCGGCAGCACTTTAATGCCTCGGCAGCACTTTAATGCCTTGGCAGCACTTTGATACCCCGGCAGCATTTGGAACATAAATGTCGATATGATAGGCGATCTGAAGAGAAAAATAAGGTGGACGTTTTAAGACAAGAGGCATAGAAATCGAAGCTGAGGAACACACGGAAAGTCAAGGTTAAAGGCCATGCGGAAAAATAATCCTTATAGGAATAAACTAGGAAATAAAATAAATATCTTTTATTTATGTACTTAACTTGTGTTTTAATCCAAGTTGTATTCCTACTTTGGAAAGGTTTGCCCTAGGCTAAGCCTATATAAACCATAGCCTATGTAGAGAGGAGGACATCTCGAAATCAAGTGTTCATAGAAAACCCTAAACTCCTCCATCGCCCCCTTGGGGTTTAGGTTAGATTGTGGAGTAGTTGTGGAAGAAAATTGTACTTTGCTTTCTTGTTTCAATGCAATAAAATTATCAAGGTTTGCTTATCCTTTGTTATTCCTTGTTTTCACAATTGAGCTCGGGAGAGGATATTGTGAATCATCCATTTATCTAAGCTCTAGAGAGTTAGATTCACGAAACGGGTAAGTACGGTGTTTCAATCGCGAAATACTAACTCGGCCTAGGGATAAGTTAAGAGTTTCAGCGGCTAAAAGAAGTGTGAGATTGGTTGGTGAGTATAATTGGTTCACGCCGAGAGGTATCATCAAGGACTAGTCATCAACAACACTCTAACTTAGGGATAAGCGGAGTCATCCAAGGACACTTTGCCGAACTTTGGTAAAGTCCAACCACGAGCAAGGGATTGTCGCGGCGGACAAGTATCGTTGTTGCCACCGTAGTAATCTACAGTACTGCCGAGGCAGTAATGTACGATTGCATTGGACAGAAACAAGTTAATTGAACCCACACTACGAAGCACTCTAACCTGCCCCACTTTTCCATCCTTGATTTCTTGATCATTTATCTTTATTGTTTTCATTAGTTTCTTTAGTTATAATCCAACTTAATTATTTGTGTCTTTAATTTTCCATTGTGCAGGAAGAATAAATTGCGTAAGTAAAGCCAATCCCTGTGGGTTCGACATCTCAAATACTTCAATCTGACGAAAGGTGGAAGGACGAGTGCTTGTTCATAAAAGCAAGACTTTCTAGCCTCCATCAGATTTGGCGTCGTTGTCGGGGATTGGCGATTCCAACTTTCCTTTTTATTTTTCTTGCACTACTATCTTAGGAAATTAGTTTAATTATTTTTGAGTTATTTGTTTTAGGAAATAAGTTTAATTATGTTTGAGTTATTTGTTTTATCTTAGGAAGGAAATTCAAGAAGGAGAAGCCATGAAGCACAAAAAACAGTCCAAAAATCAAATCCACCGTCCCACCTAAGACGCGGTCAAGGCGGCTGGCCGCCCAAACGCAAGTGACGGCGGGTTTGTTGTTATCGAACTTCATCTCCCCTGTTTTATTTCATACTTCTTCATTATTATTTTCCAGTGCAATTTTTTTTAGTTTCTTTCTCAACAAAACTCCACACAAACTGATGACCCTCAGGATACAAAAGAGGCCAAGACGTAACATATACAAATTGGTTTATCTTTTCCTTGTCTCTTAATTTTTTCTTGTCTTTTATTGTTGCCTTACATTCAGATGCATACATTGAGGAGAATGCATCCCTCGAGTTTGGGGGGAGTATTGATCCAATCTTCTGCCTTATAAAAATATCTGCCATGTATGGAAATTATTCGGATTATCCTACTATTGCCTTAAATTTTGTCTTTACAACAATTACAGTCTTATGTAATTTTTTTTAAGTCTGCTGAATTTTATTGAAACTGTCTCGGCAGCAATATATTCTCCAGCTGTCGCAGCAGTATGCACCATTCACTAGACTGGAATTCGGAAAGGTCTCTTAGGATTAGTACTTAGGATTAGACTATGAGCCTGAAATCACATAAACACTGCTAGTCTTAGTTGATTTTAGAAGTTCTTTTCTTTGAAAAGCAATAAGGACTTAGGCATAGATTTTAACTAGAGGTGCCTATCACCGGCTCTAGTATAGTTCCTAGAGGTGCCCATCACTGGCCCTAGGACTCAACCTTTTTCCCACTTACTAGAGGTGCCCGAAATTGGCTCTAATAAGAGTAGTTAACACTTGAGGTGCCCGAAAACTGGCTCAAGCAGTATAAGTATATAGCAATATATATTTATATACCAAACAGGGAAAAAGGAAAGAAAAATAATTGAAGAAAAATCTTAGTCGGAAGTCTTGAGCTAGAAAAAGGATTAGAACTTAGAGAATCAACTTTGATACAGCTACGCACACACTCACAAAGACTCATAGTCTAGTTCCGAGGAATTCCTATAACCTAGAAGAGGCCGAGTCAAGAAAGGAATTCTGCCACGGCAGGCAGGACGGTATATTACTTTAAAATTCCTTACTTAAAAATATATCTTTTGCATTGCTTGAGGACAAGCAATAGTTCGAGTTTGGGGGTGTGATGAGTGCCTAAAAGTCCTATACTTTATACCAATTTCCCACTCGATTATTGCTAATAAAGGACAGATTTAATGGCAATATTGGATAATTCTGCTTATTTCCATATTTCAGCATCCTAATACTTAATTCATGAATTTATCTATTATTTGGCATAAAGCAGGTACGGTTAATGGTTTCTTCTCTTAGACAGGAAACTACCACATAGGAAATGCCAGATAGCATGATGGATGCTGGAAGCTGAAGCTGAAATGCAGATAAGCACCTGCCTCGGCAGCACTTTAATGCCTCGGCAGCACTTTGATGCCCCGGCAGCATTTGGAACATAAATGTCGATATGATAGGCGATCTGAAGAGAAAAATAAGGTGGACGTTTTAAGACAAGAGGCATAGAAATCGGAGTTGAGGAACACACGGAAAGTCAAGGTCAAAGGCCACGCGGAAAAATAATCCTTATAGGAATAAACTAGGAAATAAAATAAATATCTTTTATTTATGTACTTAACTTGTGTTTTACTCCAAGTTGTATTCCTACTTTGGAAAGGTTTGCCCTAGGTCAAGCCTATATAAACCATAGCCTATGTAGAGAGGAGGACATCTCGAAATCAAGTGTTCATAGAAAACCCTAAACTCCTCCATCGCCCCCTTGGGGTTTAGGTTAGATTGTGGAGTAGTTGTGGAAGAAAATTGTACTTTGCTTTCTTGTTTCAATGCAATAAAATTATCAAGGTTTGCTTATCCTTTGTTATTCCTTGTTTTCACAATTGAGCTCGGGAGAGGATATTGTGAATCATCCATTTATCTAAGCTCGAGAGAGTTAGATTCACGAAAGGGGTAAGTACGGTGTTTCAATCGCGAAATACTAACTCGGCCTAGGGATAGGTTAAGAGTTTCAGCGGCTAAAAGAAGTGTGAGATTGGTTGGTGAGTATAATTGGTTCACGCCGGGAGGTATCATCAAGGACTAGTCATCAACAGCACTCTGACTTAGGGATAAGCGGAGTCATCCAAGGACACTTTGCCGAACTTTGGTAAAGTCCAACCACGAGCAAGGGATTGCCGCGGCAGACAAGTATCGTTCCTGCCACGGCAGTAATCTGTAGTACTGCCGAGGCAGTAATGTACGATTGCATTGGACAGAAACAAGTTAATTGAACCCACACTACGAAGCACTCTAACTTGCCCCACTTTTCCATCCTTGATTTCTTTATCACTTATCTTTATTGTTTTCGTTAGTTTCTTTAGTTATAATGCAACTTAATTATTTGTGTCTTTAATTTTTCATTGTGCAGGAAGAATAAATTGCGTAAGTAAAGCCAATCCCTGTGGGTTCGACATCTTAAATGCTTCAATCTGACAAAAGGTGGAAGGACGAATGCTTCTTCATAAAAGCAAGACTTTCTAACCTCCATCACAGTAAAACGTGCCTTTTTTTGTAAATATTATCTATATGAGTATAACTTCTAAATATATCACATTAAGCACATGCATTGGTCCGAGTGGGTGTATATTTGATGATTAATACCCATAAAATGAGTAAAAAGTGATAGTGTGTTAAGCACTTATCAAGAGGGTTAGTTTTTGAAATTTAAAATAAAAGTTGAAAAACTCCCCCTTTTTGTCTTTTTGACGCCCAATACTTTCAAGGTAGGGTTCCCTACTTTTCTCCTTTTTTTCTCTTCAGCCGCTAGCCTCCAAGGGTGTATATTAACCTAAAAACATTAAAAGAAAAGATTAAAACAATTAAGCACAATAAAGCGAATAAAACAAACTTAAAAGCAATTTATTTATGAACAGGAGTAAACTGAAAATGCCATGACATTTCAGCATGTCAGGCATCTATAAGATATGAGGTAGGTTTATCCCGCATCACATGGGCTCTAGTGTAGATCTTCCAGGCGCTGGCCATTGACTTTGAAAATTCTCCCGCTATCAATGTCCTTGATGTCTACAACTCCATGGGGATACACATGGTGTATTTCAAATGGCCCAGACCACCTTGATTTAAGCTTCCCAGGGAAGAGCTTCAGCCTTGAGTTGAATAGGAGCACTTGTTGTCCCACATGAAAATATCGTGGAAAAATCGTTTGATCATGTCATCGTTTGGTTCGCTCCTTGTAGAGTTAATCTTCTTGATTGCCCAATAAGCCTTATGCTCTAGCTCGACTGGGAGGTGACATGCCTTGCCATATACTAACTTAAATGGAGACATCCCTAAGGGGTTTTTGAAAGCTGTTCGGTATGCCCACAACGCTTCATCAAGCTTTGGTGACCAATCCTTCCTTCTTGGATTCACCACTTTTTCCAAAATTTGCTTGATTTCACGGTTGGAAACCTCGGCTTGCCCAATAGTTTGGGGATGATATGCCATGGCAATTTTGTGTCGCACCCCGTATCTTTGCAATGCCTTGGCAATTAACTTGTTGTCAAAGTGAGTGCCTTCATCACTGATGATAGCCCTTGGCGTGCCAAATCTTGTGAAAATGTGCTTATGAAGAAACTTAAGCATGGTCTTTGAATCATTCCTTGGCGTCGCAATGGCTTCTACCCGCTTGGACACATAGTCCACTACCAAAAGGATATACAGGTCTCCATATGAAGATGGGAATGGTCCCATAAAGTCTATGCCCCACACGTCAAACAACTCTATCTCCAAAATATTTTGTCGTAGCATTTCATGACGTTTGGAGATATTCCCAGTTCTTTGATATTGATCGCAAGCTTGGTAAAATGCCTAGACATCTTTGAATAAAGTAGGCTAGTAAAAACATGATTAGAGTACCTTAGCAACAGTCCTCATACCTCCGAAGTGTCCATCACACGGGCATGTGTGAATGTGATGCAGAATATCTCTTTGCTCCTCTTCCGGCACACATCTTCGGATAATTTGATCAGCACAACGCTTGAACAGATACGGCTCATCCCAGAAATAGAACCGCGTGTCATGTCTGAATTTCTTCCTTCCCTAGCTAGTCATGTCAAAAGGCAAAACACCACTAACAAGAAAATTAACAAGGTCAGCATACCACAGAATTGTCGTGGCATAAAGAATTTTCTCATCAGAGAATTCATCATGTATTTCAATTTTGTCATGACATTTCAGGTTAACTTCTAGCCTAGAAAGATGAATAGCAACTTGGTTCTCGGTTCCCTTCCTATCTACCACTTCTAGGTCAAATTCTTGCAACAACAGTATCCATCTAATAAGCCTAGGTTTGGCATCCTTTTTAGTCACCTAGTACTTAATTGCTGAGTGATCGGTGTGAACAATGACCTTAGTACCTATCAAGTATGACCTAAACTTGTCAAATGCAAATACTACGACAAGTAGCTCTTTCTCTGTGGCAGTGTAGTTTAGTTGTGCATCATTTAAAGTACGGCTAGCATAATATATAACATGAAAAATTTTATCTCAATGCTGCCCCAAAACTGCTCCCATGGCATAATCGCTTGCGTCGCACATCAGCTCGAACGGTAAAGTCCAATTTGGGGGAACAAAAATTGGTGCAGTGATCAGGCTTTGCTTCAGCTCTCTGAAAGCGCCATGACATTTTTGATCGAACACAAAAGGTTGGTTCTACTGCAACAACATACACAAGGGCTTAGAGATCTTGGAGATGTCCTTGATGAATCTCCGATAGAATCTCGCGTGTCCAAGGAAACTTCTTATGCCCTTGACATTTGTTGGTGGTGATAGCTTCTCGATCACCTCGATCTTAGCTTTGTCTACCTCAATGCCTTTGTGTGAGATTTTATGACCCAACACAATACCTTCTGTCACCATGAAGTGACATTTCTCCCAATTTAGCACAAGGTCAGCTTCTTCACATCGCTTCAAGACCTTTGCTAAATTGCCAAGACATTTCTGGAAACTGTCTCCAGAAACAAGGAAGTCGTCCATGAATATCTCTAGATAATCCTCAACCATATCAAAAAAGATAACTTGCATACAACGCTGGAAAGTTGCCGGGGCATTACACAATCCAAAGGGCATCCTTTGAAAAGCATAAGTGCTATAAGGACAAGTGAAAGTGGTCTTCTCTTGGTCTTCCAGTGCTATGGCTATTCGGTTATACCCCGAATATCCATCCAAGAAACAATAGAAAGCTTTGCCCGCCAAGCGATCCAACATTTGGTCGATGAAGGGTAGAGGAAAGTGGTCCTTCTTCGTAGCCTTGTTGAGCTTGCGATAGTCCATACAAATCCTCCATCCGGTCACTACTCTCGTCGGCAATAACTCATTGTCCTCATTGCTCACCACGGTTATGCCTCCCTTCTTGGGCACACACTGAACCAGGCTTACCCATGAACTGTCCGATATTGGATAAATAACTCCAGCATCGAGCCATTTGAGAATCTCCTTCATAACAACATGCTTCATAATGGGGTTGAGTCTACGCTGTGGCTCTATGGATTAGTCATGGCATTCTTCCAGAAGTATCTTATGCATACAGATAGTAGGACTAATCCCCTTTAAATCCGCCATGGTCCATCCTATCGCTCGTTTATGCTGTGACAAAATGGCAAGTAGACTTCTCTCTTGATCAAAATTTAGATTCGCAGAAATAATAATAGGCAGGGTCTCGTCTTCACCTAGATAAGCATATTTCAGATGCTGTGGCAAAATCTTCAACTCCAACTTTGGTGCATTGAGTAACGAAGGCTTAGGATGACTGAATTCCTCGTAATCAAGAGGATCGAAGCTCAAATTGTTTCTTGCTATCAGTAGACTAGATTGGTGTTCCTCCACTGAAGATTCATTAGCTTCTTCCTCTTCTATGAGCTCTTCATACTCATCCAGTTGCACGAAATTGCTGTCTCAAAAATGATTAGCTTCTGTTGATAGCTCATAGTTTGCTTCCAAAATGCTCCGGCATTCCTCAGAATCATCTATGTACTTGAGAGAACTGTTGATGTTAATGGTTAATCTTTGATTTGCTACTCGCATTGTGAGCTCACCCTTCTCACAATCAATGAGAATGTGACCGGTTGCTAAGAAAGGTCTCCCTAAGATAATGGGTGTATTAGCATCAGCCTCACAATCAAGTATAAGGAAGTTGGCTGGAAATACGAACTTGTCCACCCTCACTATGACATCTTCAATCTTCCCCTCGGGTCTCACATGGGAACGATCGGCTAGTTGCAATATGACGGATGTGGGTCTCGCATCTCCCATGCCAAGCTTCACGAAAATCGACGTGGGCATCATATTTACTCTCGATCCAAGATCATAGAGTTCTTTCCCAACGAACTTATCTCCAATGGCACACAGAATAATGAAGCTGCCTGGATCTTTCTTCTTCGATGGTAGTTTACGCAAAGTAGAGTAATACTTTTTTGTCGTGGCAATTGTCTCGAACTTCTCCATTTTACGCTTCTTTGTAACTATCTCCTTGAGAAATTTAGCATAGGTGGGCATCTGGTCAATTGCCTTCAAGTGTGGGACATTTATATACAACTGGTCCAATTTATCCACAAACTTTTTGAACTGAATTTCGTCATTGTGCTTCTTCAGCCTCTGGGGAAAGGGTGGGGGGGGTCTAACTTCTTCCACTATTGGTGTAGGAATTGATTTTGTCGTAGCATTTCTGCTCGCTCCATCGGCAGATTCCTTTGTCAAACCTTCCTCCTGGTCCTTTTCCTCAAGAATTTGCTCAGGCATTTCTTCTTGCACAGGTTTGGGTAAGGAATACTTAGACTTCTTCCCCCAAAACTTATCTTGTTGATTAATCTGCTTGCCCCTCCTTAGTGTGACTGCGCTACATTGCACTTTACCATGTCGCTTAGTGACTTCAGTGTCACTCGGCAGACATCCAGGTTGACGCTCCTATAATGCCGTGGCAATTTGGCCAATGGCCAACTTGACTCTCTAGATTTCGCAACGAAGCATTGTGGCTCTATAGTGGAGTTCCTTGGTTCTTGATAGAAGTTGTATGCTCTTGAAGCATCGTCTTGGTACTTAGAATAAAATCTTGCATAGTTGCCTCCAAAGAACTGGTATTAGATGATGATGTAGCCCCCTTATTTTGATTATGCCAGCGCATATTGGCTTGAAACTGTTGGGTCTCATTAGCATTCTGGTTTCGCACTGAGGGATTAGGATTACTGGCTCCTTGCTTTCCCCATGAAAAATTTGGATGTTGTCGCCATCCCGGATTATAGGTGTTTGAGTAGGGATTGTTGTTGCTCCTATTGAAGTTGCTCACATAATTAACTGTCTCATGGTTTCCTGAGCACTCACTCTCATGATGATTGTCATGGCATAATAGACATGCTGAACTGACCATCTTCACTTGCTTCACCTTGTTGGAACGTTGTATGCTCTTCAACATGTTGGTGATAGCTGAGAGTTGGGCAGATAGTGAATCTTTAGCATCAAGCTCGAATGTCCCTTGTGCCTTCCTCCCGGTTCCAAGTCTTGTAGAAGGAAATTGATAGTCATTGTTGGCAATTCTATCAAGTATGTCAAATGCCTCCTCGGATTATTTGTCTAACAAAGTTCCATTTGCCGAGGCATCTAGCATCATCCTCGTAGGTGCATTGACTCCGTTGTAGAACATTACAACTTGAGTCCAATCTTGAAATCCATGATTTGTACACTTGCGAAGCAATCCCTTATATCGATCCCAACATTCACACATTGATTCATCGTCACCTTGTCAAAAAGAAGCTATGTCATTTCTAAGCTGAGTATTGAGATTCGGAGGACTATACCGCAGCAAAAAGCTCTTGCAAAGATCAGCCCATGACTCCATCGATCCAGATGGTACTCCACTCAACCACGCCCTTGCTCGGCTACAAAGAAAATAAGGGAATAGCTTGAGCTTCAAGACATCTTCATGAACTCCTTGTTGACGAAAATAATCACAAACTTATAGAAATGCTCGAATATGTTGCCTTGCGTCTTCGTGCGCCATTCCTCCAAATTACCCAATAGAGTTTAGCATATTGAACATGACAGGCTTGAGTTCAAAATGGGTAGCTGTAATTTATGGTGCCACGATGCTAAGATTAAGATCATCCAAGATAGGATTTAAATGGTCCCTAATAGCTCTCGATCGAGGTGCAGCAACATGCTGATTTGCCTCGGCATTTTAAACTATTGGGTTCTGCATTGTTGGTGGGTCCATAGCTTTACGCTGATTACGTCTTCTTTGAGGAAACAAACGCTCAATTTTAGGCACTATAGGATAGAGAGGTCCTTTAGTAGACCTTCTAGACATGCATTGAGAATGACCCTGAAAAGAAAAACAAAAGAAACAAGTAAAACTGAACTAAAAAAATATTAACTAAGCAAAACAAAAATGCCAAGATAAAAATAACCAACTTTACTATTGATAGATCCCCGACAACGACGCCAAAAACTTGGTGTGTTTCTGTGTAGTGCTATAAATGATTATGTAAATACACATATATGTGCAAGTATACACAGTCATACAAGTAATAATAGGGTGAGTGAGTATCGTTCCCACGAGGATCTCAGGTAAAGTGCAGGGTAATTTTGTCAAGGCAAAAAGGTGTCACTAACTAAAAAGGAAAAAAAAAGGAAATGATATAAATAAGAGAAAATGGATATGTACGGTGAGGTGTTATGTAGAAATGCTATGGCAATTCTATAATGCAAGCAACTAAAATATGTCACGACAAAGTTAAATGGATGATGATAGCAGGGTAGATGTATGGAAGTGGTGTGTGGAGTGTATATTGGTGTGATTGCAAGATAACAAGTAAAGTAAAGAAAGCAGTTTGTAAATGTGGAGGCAAAAGCAGGATGCAAGAACATGTTTAAACAATATGTTGTACTATCCCTCTATTGACGAACTCTCTCGGGAATGACTGGTGGTGACTCCTATGAACTTCTTACCCTCACTCCTACGAACATAAAGCAACTACGGTGTATATCTACTCGACAGAGGTTTCTAAAGTGTTCCCGCTCTTTTGAGTCATAGGAACATGATAAACTAAAATGCCATGGCATCTCATGTCACTCAAGTAGCACTAGTCTATCGATAAAGCATACTCCTTTTAGTCGTTGAAACCCTCACCTACGTCTCTTCCCAGTGCTCTAGGCTTAGATTAGGCTCTATTTTCAGTCTAGAACCCATTGCTCACGTAGATCCTCCCTTAGCTCCTTCCGGACGATCTAAGAATCTATAGCTACGCCTCTTCCGATTGCTCTAGCATGCACCTAAACACGGGACACTTCCGTGCCTCTTACAATGCCTAAATGATTACCAACAATGAGCAAAATAAATATACAAACACATAGAAGGCAATATATTAATAAAAGCAAAAGATAATCATCCACAAGTTTAACCACCTAAACAAAGTTCACATGGTGGTGCGAAATGTTAAAGAAATATCATCCACATAGATCTTAAACATTCAACAATCATCATCATCAAAATATGAAAAATAAAGTAAAAGAAGAAGGACTAGAAGACACCCTCGGTGTGCATAGGCCGCCGATTTCTTCAACCATCACGAGACGCCTTGGTGTGCTTAGGGATGTAAAAAGCTGACCCGACCTGGAAACTCGCCTGGAACCTGTTCGAGTCAGAACTTGGTTTGACCCGGGGATGTAATGACCCGAACCTGATCTGTATCCGAATGTTATTGACCTTAACTTGAGTTGGACCTATTACTGTAGTAACCGAACCCGAACTGTATCCGACCGAGATTGACCTAAACCCGATTTCAACTTGTTACTATAGACCTGAAACCCGACCTAGGTAGCTGAGAGCAATGGAATAGAGAACTTTTGAGTTTGGATTTTGTTTTTGGACATATTGGTTTGAGTTACCTTTATATGTTGAATATTTGAGTTTTGATGAGACTTATAAAGCATGTTATACTATGTTTTTTTATGTTTGAATTATATTGTGAGACATGTGTGTTATATATGAAATTAGGCAACCAAGCATGTTGAGTTGATCAATCAATAGAATTGGCCAAGAGGGGGGTGAATTGGCTATTAAAATTTTGATGGAAGATTTTTCGGTAAAAATAGTGAAAAGTTGAGACACAAGATTTATAGTGGTTCAAGATTCAAAACAAGCTCTACATCCACTACCTTAGCTCCCACTAAGTATTTTGAAACCAATTCACTAAAAGAATTCGACCTTTTTCTCGGTTCAAGGGATAACTATTACAATTCGAATCAATCCTTCTACCCCAAGAATTGATTCAACCTCACAAGAATAAAATTGAAGAAAGAATGACACGAAAGTTTCTCTCACAAGAAGATATGCCTCAATTATAGAATAACTTTACCTAAACTCAATTACAAAGAATTGAAATGAAATACAAGAGCTGGGAGTCAAGATATGCAATAAAGTGCTTGAGGTTCAATAGTTGTTAATGTTGCTCAAATGCTTCAATTTATACCTTCTCATTGATTTCTAACCGTTGGGATTGTTGGAGATGTAAATATAAATGTTGGATCTTCATTTTTCCATCATAAATGCACTCTGTAACAATTGGTATCGAAACACGTGCTACCTGTTTCGAAAAAGACCACAAATAGAAAGAGATGTTGTGCATTTAATAAGGGGTGTATCGAAACAGGTTTCGATACCTGAACTAAACTGTGAAGTTCAGTACCGAAACGGGTTAACCACCATTTAAAGCTTTATCTGTCACCAACGATCAACTCATTTAATGCTTAAAAGAGCCGTTAGGGATTTTAGGGGTATTGAAACTGGTATCGAAATGTTGAGTCATAATTTTAAATAATTTTAAAATAATTAAAACTTAAAGATTGGTTCAATACTAGGTTCGAAACATTTATTGGGAATGAGGTCTCGGTATCGAAACGGGTATTAATACTTGTTCTAAGTCTCAAGAACATTCTTTGAAAAATGAAGGCGGTGTCGATACATGTTCTTATGGTATCAATAAACACTTAGAAAAATTATTTCAATGTTCTTGGTTTGACTTGAATCATAATTTTTGACTTAGTAACTTAAAAATTTATTACAAAAGAAGTCCTTTAACATAATTGTTATATCAAAATCAATTTTAGTTTTACAAAGCATCTAGAGTTAATGTTTGAAGTGTGCTTTATGCCTATAAGGTCTTATATGCATCTAGAGAACCTTGGTTTTTCAGTTAAGGCATGAAATACGTGAAATCTACATTTTTCTGAGAACAGGTTCCGATACCTGTTCATAAGGTATCGATACCTAGGCAAAAATACGATGGTTTTCTAAAAAAATTATCTTAGGTATCGAAACCACATAAACTGGTTTCGAAAAAGTTTGATGAAAACAGGCAGGTGTTTTGATACACTTGACTTGGGTATCGATACAGAGTTTTATAGATTCAAATCGTATCGATACAGGGTCATAGCTAAATTGACACGCGGGTTCGTCGCGCAGGGCATCGGTCGAGTTATCGAAGGCATATCAAAACATTTAAACCCTGTTTTGATACCCCTTCTTGTCGTCACATAGCTATCGATATTGGGACTAGGCATTTCGATACCTCTGTCAGTTAAAGCCATTATAAGCTGAATGATAACTTAGAATCTTAACGTTTTAGTCACTAAACGTCTAGTAAACAATTAAGTGACTTGTAGACCTCGTGTTAAGATGAAATTTGAGACATAAACATGTAATGAACTTAATTTTATATTGGTAACCTTAATTTCACAATTAGAGTTTAGATTCTTGGAAATTACAATTAGGTCTCTAAAACTTGTTCGGTTTAATTAGGACTCGTTTTACATTTAATTTTCGCTGCAATTGAACTCAGTCCTTGCATTAACATGTAAGATCTAATTAAAACATCTAGATAATATAAAAGAAAAAAAATATAGGGTCATTTATCGGGGCGAATCTCCAGTTAGCCTCGGTATTCCTCGTGTAGCTCATTCGAGTCAGGTGGCGTTTATACCGGGTCAAAATGGTTACAAATGAAAAGAAAAGAGGAAGGTGGGTGATATCATCCCTGCAGATTCATAACACCCCTTCTCCTCATTTTCATCTTATATGAGCATTTACCAAAATGCCCCCTCTAACAAGGCTCAACTCTCAACCCAACAAACCTAAGGCCCAACAAGACCCAAAAACACTCAACCTAGGACCTAAAATCAAAGCTCAACACTTTGGGTTAACCCGAAACTTATATCCTAATCCGAGTCGTAACAAGTTGTTTGACTGGTCAAACCCTTTAAAATTAATTTTGGCTCAAAGAGCTATTTACCAAACTTAATCATTATATAGATGTACACAAATTAAAACATGTGTAGGTGATTAATATACTTTAATTATTTAAATAATCATTTTTATAATTTATCTATTATATTTTTATGTATACCCCTTAATTAAAAAGTTATATTTTAATCTCATTATTTAATTTATAAATTCTAAAACTTAAATCTTATACTCTAACACTAAAAATTTAAACTTTAAACTCTAACCCTAAACTCTAAATTTAACTATAAATTTTAAAATTTACACCCTATAATCTAAGTTTTAAATCCTAAATTATAATCTAAATCACTAAAACAAAAAAATTAAAAAAATTATGTATCAGAGTATTTTTATTAATTAAACCCGTAAAAATAAATTCATAATACAAGCCGGGACTTGTTAGTTGCGGAGGTTTGGACTTTTTGGCCCGTTATTAATTATAGCCCAATGGGTCTTCGGTGATCAAGAAGCTCTTTTATATAAACCCTAATTTCCACTTCATCTTCAATAGCAAATCCTAGTGCCGCTCGCTTCCTATCCCTTGGTCGCCTTTCCTATCTTCATCTGTTTTTCATTTATTTCGACTTTGTTAAAGTAATTTCGAGTTCATTTTGTTTTGTGATTCTTTTACTGATCTAGGGTTTAGAAGGGGTTGTGGCTGCAGTAACCAATGGCTCCCAAAGGTATTTGAATTGAACATGACCTTTTATTACTTTGGTCTCACTCATTTCCTTCTACTTTTATATTGGTAATGGATGTTCCAGTTTTGATTTGTTTACGTATTCTCTGTTTGTTTGTTGTTGATTGATGAAATGAGAACATCCGGTATCCTTTTTACTGTTTTACTTCATAAATAACTGAAATTAGATTAAATCATACTTTATTTTGTGCTGTTTATAGGTTGTTGTTTTCATTTTTATGAACTTTCTGCTATTGTTTAGTCTGATTTTATTTATTATCCTTAACTTTTTTCTCGTGTTCGACTTATATGGATATAGAATATTGTTAAATAACTTATTTTTCCCCTAACATGAGCATTCATTTCATTTATTTGGAAAATTTGGATTCTGGTTTTGGGCTTCCCCCATATGTAGTTATCCGTTTTCATTGATACTGACATGAACTTGGTGATGTCTCTAAAGCTGAATGTATTATCATGCCTTAGTTGTTATATAGATTGAATGATTGGATCATTTGGGTTATTTTGGTTTATTGTTTGCATTCTACTGACTACTGAGCCCTTTGAATATATGTCAATTAATACAGTTATTTAGAGTTAATTTTAAGTTAACACATAATTTTTTGCAATGGTTCTGGGGATGCGTTGCTCATGTTTCTGCTAGAATTAGAACCAATTCTTATCATGGTTTTATATTTTCTGCTATAGTTTATTTGTTTTTCATAGTGCTTGTTCTACTATTTCTTTTTTATAAGTTCTCTGCCACTGTGAGGTCTTATTTTAATTTATCCTTTACTCTGTTCTGGTGTTGGATTTATAAGGGGAAGATTTCACCAAATGCTTATGTTCTTTAACACAAATTTTGATTTGTTAAGCTTTGGAAACTTTGAATCTGTTGTAGGGTTTTCCCTTTATTTGGTTAATTGCTTTCATTGGCTTAAGTGTTATATAGGTTGAATGTCAACAGGGACTGTTTTTTACAATTTATTAATTGATATTTTTAGGATGGGAAAATATCCCATGCACTAGCAGTTTTGCAAGTGCCTTAATTTTAGGGTTTAGGGATCTGGTTTAAGGCTTAGGGGTTAAGTGTAGAGATTTATAATTTGGGGTTTAGGTTTAAAATTTTGGGTTTAGGGTTACAATTTATGGTTTGGAGGTTATGGTTTAGTTTTTAATATAATATGGTTATGGATTTAGGATGTGTATTTTTTTAATCTTAAGTTTTAACCCTAACCCTTAAATTTTAATCACACCCACTAAATTCATAACTCATACACGAAAATCCTGAACACTAGAGCCCAAACAAAATCCCTAAACCTTAAAACTATGGTGTTTGTGGAAAAAAGGTTTCCACAGGTGCTTGTGCATGGAATAATTACCCTTTTAGGATTTTTTTTTTTGCAATGTTACTGGAGATGCATTCCTTAGGTTTTCTTGAATACATCTTATCCTAATAATGGTATTTATAGTTTATCTGGATTGTTGTATACCATTCAGTGGAGAAGAAGGCAGATCCAAAGGCACAGGCATTGAAAGCTGCAAAAGCAGTGAAATCTGGACCCACTTTTAAGAAGAAGGCGAAGAAGATTCGAACAAAAGTTACTTTTCACAGGCCAAGGACCTTGAAGAAAGATAGGAACCCCAAGTATCCACGCATCAGTGCTCCACCAAGGAACAAGCTTGATCATTATCAGATTCTCAAGTTTCCCCTCACAACTGAGTCTGCAATGAAGAAGATTGAGGACAATAACACTTTGGTGTTCATTGTTGACATCCGTGCCGACAAGAAGAAGATAAAGGATGCTGTCAAGAAAATGTACGATATTCTGGCCAAGAAAGTTAACACTTTGATCAGGTAAAAAAACTTCATTTGTGCTTGTGAACTATTTCTATGTCCTTGAGGTAATTCTGATATCTCACGTAGCTTTTATTTTATAGCCCAATGTAATCATTGTTCCAACTTATATGTTATTAGAAGGCTACATGTGGAGAACTAAGAATAAACAACTCCCTTATCTTTTTGCTTCCTTTTTTGCTTACAATACAATATTGTGGGCATTGTTTTGACGTACATGTTTCTCATGACTCAGGCCTGATGGCACAAAGAAGGCATACGTTAGGTTGACTCCCGATTATGATGCCTTGGATGTGGCGAACAAAATTGGAATCATCTAAGCAGTTGGTGAGTAGCTTGTTTTGGAGGGTTTAGTTTTTTTTTGTTTTGATGCCAAGAGTGAGACGGATACTCTAGGGACCAAACACTGATATTAATTTTGGCTTTTCTAACTGAATTTCTCTTTTTATCTTTTCTTTTAGTGCCACTAAATCTGTGTGGTTTTTGATTTACGTATTCTAATCTTCATTTGCTCCTTTTATAATAAGAAAAATCTATCTAATCTAAACTCATCATAAAATATTTATTTAATGCATTTTAAAATAATTATAACTTTGAGCGATGCGAAATAGATCAATATTAAATGACTTAAATATGTAATTTTCAATCGTATTGCTTTGGATATTCAAATTTGTTATGTCAAGAAGTAATGTGGATGTGAATATTTATGTAAATATTATAGATATAAAAGGAACATATAGTCGGTCGTGTATGTTATTATTATGTCGCTACCTTTGCAGCGTGAAGTCTATACCAGTCTGGAAGAGTGGAAAAGATAATTCAAATCTAATGAAAAAAATAGTCTAAATTCGACTAGTGAAAGTGAATCTAAATTTGAAAAAAAAAATTAAAGTTTTAATGATGTAGATATTGTTATGATCCTATTCAAATCCTATCTGAATTTATGTATGATTTAAATTTGATTTAAGTATGATGTATATTTGAATTTGAATCAAAATATTTATAATTTTTAATTCCTTAAAACAATATGATATGTACGTTGAACATATAGCATGAAAATGAATAGCAATATAACGTTACCACAAATTATAAACATATAACATGCCATTATAAAACACCATGGCTTCTTTTATTTTTTTAAATGTTGTCACGGCTCGCGAGCTCAATATTGAGTAAATGTAATTTAATCTGTTCAAGTATATCTCATCAAAGTTTTAAACATTAAATTTAGTAGAATCATTCATTTATCTTTTGTGAACGTGCCATGTGAATATAAATTTTTCTGTCATAGTTAGCAAGGACTATTTTTGGAATTATATTTTATAATAAGATAAGGTTGTATATAGGACGTTGATGTAAATCGATAATGACTGTTGGATGTAATGGGAACCAATTATAAATAGAGGTTTATCCTTCCTCACAATTCACTTCGTCATTGAGTAAAAGAATATTCACTAAAAGCCTTTCTCTTAGTCTGACTTTTATTTTTTTTCTTTGTTCGTTTTTGCGATTTATAAAGCTTTGAGGTTTTTGTATAAAGACCGACTTAAGTGAGTTGAGACCTAAGACTGAACGATTTTATAGAATATTTCTAGACCCGTAACAATAGACTATTATTATATATTAGATGTTTTGTATTACAAATATATATATATATATATTCTTTTATCCATGCATACGTCGTTAGGTTTCATGGATTTTATATTATACTTTTAATGTAGGCTTTTGTTTTGTAAGTTAGTTAATATTAATATTAATATTTTTGTTTATATTAGAATATTTTACACGTATATTATGCTATAACGATCTTTTCACTAATTAAAATTTGAGGTTACAAATAAAACATCGTTGTTTTGAAATTTTGAAAAAGTAGGTTTTGAAATTGGAAAAAAGGAATTTGAGAATTTTAAAAAATTAGGGTTTGAAATTGGAAAAAAGGAATTTGAGAATTTTAAAAAATTTGGGTTTGAAATTGGAAAAAAGGAATTTGAGAATTTTAAAAAATTATGGTTTTAAAGTAAAAGAAAATTTGAGTTTTTTTTAAAAGGGAAAATTTAAAAAATTAGGGATTATGAATTTACGATTGAAAATTTAGTGTTTAAAAAGACCTAAAACAAAAGAGGAATTAAAAATGTTTAAATAAAAATAAAAGGGTCGCTAAAAATTTAAAGTTTGAAAATGGAAAACAATTAGAATTTTTGTAAAAAGGGATTTAAAAATTAGAAAATAATTTTAAAATGTTGAAAAATAATTTGAAAAATTATTGGAGTTGCCACTGATCACTTAGGTAGTGTAATATCTCAATTTTCCCCCAAATTAAAAATTTTAAATCCCTAATATAAAACCCTAGGAATTGGGGATTTTCAGTGGCAATTTTGTTATTTTAGAAAATTTGGGGGTTCAATTTTAAATTCTGAAAGTCAAGACCCTTGCTAGGCAATTACGCCTTTTCTTGTTTGGAAACTTTGCTTTCTTCTCCTTTCCGTTTCAGAGACATTTTAGGAGATTTATTTCCTCCTTTAATGTTTGTTTTATTTTTTATCAACCTTTCCTTCTTGTGAAACCCAATTCCAATCGAAATCATCTGTTGCTTCCTCTTTTTTTTGTTTCGTTCAACTCTCGTACTTGGTAAGTTCTTTCGCTGCTAAGTTGAGTTTAAGGGCATCTTGTTTATTTCTGATCGTGTTGTAGTTTGTTGAGTTTATAAGTTCGATTTCGGTTCTGTAAGGGTAGGAAGAGAGCATTTGTTTTGTTTCGGTTCTAAGTTTTCGAGGTGGGGGTTCTGTTTTATGTTAATTGACTGAGGTTAGGAGTTTGATCCGGTTTTATTATGGTTTTGCTATTTAGATGTGTTGGTGTTCGAATCAGAAGCATGTTTGAATCAAGTTTAGAGTCGGTTTAAGGGGGTTAATCGTTTGAAAATGAGTGTTTGGGGCCTGGGAATTTCTGAAATTTTTTCTAGATTTTCCCAAAAAATCTGGGGAAAATCTGTCCTAACCCGACCGACCCGTGACCCGATGCGAACCCGACCCGACCCGACCCACTGACATCATCGTTGACATCATGCTAACGTCAGCATTGACTGCTGATGTCATCTATGTTGACGTCATCTACTGACATCAGCATTGACCAATACTGACGTCAGCGTTGACTTTTTTGACCCGATCTCACTCTATGTTTTTTGACGTCTCGAGTTCAATAGTGCAGTCCGTTTTTCGAAATTCGAACCCGAAGTTTCGTTTTTTGGGCTTTTATGTTCAAATGTCTATCTGAAAGCTATTTGTATCAGATTCTGAAATGGTTTCTGTTTGGATTAGGTGACGTAGATTCTGATCTTGAGCAACTGTCTCCTCCTCCTGGACGATCTCCTGTTCATCAGCATTCGGAACACGCACATGAGTTTTCAGTTTAATTCTGTTTAGTGTATTTTACCGGTTTAGTGGCATAGTAGTGTGTCTGACATATTTTGTTATTCGTAGACTCTACACCCGCTCGATCTAGTGGTAGAGCTGAGTCCAGTAAATGTCACTCTCGACGTTGAGTCTTCTGCTTTAGGTCTGTTCTCTTCTGTTAATTCTGTTATTCCGTGTGTGCAATTCCTGTTAAATTCTGTATGATCATGCATCATCCTGTAATTACATTTCTGATTCTGAATTTACCATGCACGCCTCATGTTAGAATTTAAGGCACGTATTCTGATTCTGTATCTGCATATAACATTGCATCTGGTTGGATTATTTGTACGGGAGAAGTTTAGTGATAAATTCACTTTTGTTCAGTGGTTCTACGAGATACCACTTCTGTTCAGTGGCTCCACCTGCGGGTCGAGTTTCCACTTCTGTTTGGTGTGATGGAGTTAGAGTGGTTCAGGGGGAACCTACTCTTCTGATGGTGTTCGGAGATGGGTGCATATCATGCATACATGTCATCATCTGATATATTGTTCTCTGTTTCTGTTTATCTGTACACCAGAGATACACTAGGCTCCCTAGCTTACACCCTCTCAGTTTCTGTTTCAAATCTTCAGTCATAGCCTTCTACGGTACTTGGAGGATCCTGTTTTTAGTTTTACTATGTATGTTTTTCAGTATTCATACTAATAATATTATTTCAGATATTTAATTATTTCTGTACTGTATTTTGGACTTTTACTCGGATTTTCTAGACTATTAATGGTTATTAAATTATGGGTTGAACTTTATTTAAATAAATGTTTAATTTTGCAATATTTTTAAATTATTAATTAATTAATATTTATCTGAATTTTTGAAATTTATTTCACATAAACCTAACTTGAGATACAAGTTTCAATTACATAAACCCTAACTTTTAATCTAATAAATTAGGTTAATTTTAGGGGTTACAGGTAGATTGGACACCGAAAACCATAGATTCAAATAAAATCGGATTCGAGAGTCGGTTACGACTAAAACGGTGTTAGCGTTTAAAATCACTCCAAAATTAACACATTTACAAAATTTTTGCTTAATTAATTTTAAAACTTCTGAATTAAAGTGACATTTAAATTAATATTTAATTATAAATTCGAACATATTTTAAAACTCTTTTTATTTGAAGGTAGACGCACAATCTGACACCACTACGTTTGATATCGGTCCCGCTACGATCGAATAAAGAGACATCGTATTTATAAATTAATTAAGTCTAACTTAACCAAATAAAAAACATAAATATATACATTAAATATTACATGCAACAAAATTACTCCCTCTGTCCCATTTGTAATGTTAAATATTAATTTTTTAGAAGTCAACATTTTAAAACTTTGACCATAGTTATTTATCTAGTGGTAGAGCCGAGTCTAGTAAATGTCACACTGGACGTTGAGTCTTCTGCTTCAGGTGTGTTCTCTTCTGTTAATTCTGTTATTCCGTGTGTGCAATTCTTGTTAAATTCTATATGATCATGCATCATCCTGTAATTACATTTCTGATTCTGAATTTACCATGCATGCCTCTTGTTAGAATTTAAGGCATGTATTCTGATTCTGTATCTGCATATAACATTGCATCTGGTTGGATTATTTGTACGGGGAAGTTTAGTGATAAATTCACTTTTGTTCAGTGGTTCTACGAGATACCACTTTTGTTCAATGGTTCCACCTGCGGGTCGAGTTTCTACTTCTGTTTGGTGTGATGGAGTTATAGTGGTTTAGGGGGAACCTACTCTTCTGATGCTGTTCGGAGATGGGTGCATATCATGCATACATGTCATCATCTGATATATTGTTCTCTGTTTCTGTTTATCTGTACACTAGAGACACACTAGGCTCCCTAGCTTACACCCTCTCAGTTTCTGTTTCAGATCTTCAATCATAGCCTTCTACGGTACTTGGAGGATCCTGTTTTTAGTTTTACTATTTATGTTTTTCAGTATTCATACTAATAATATTATTTCAGATATCTAATTATTTTTGTATTGTATTTTGGACTTTTACTCGGATTTTCTAGACTATTAATGGTTATTAAATTATGGGTTGAACTTTATTTAAATAAATGTTTAATTTTGCAATATTTTTAAATTATTAATTAATTAATATTTATCTGAATTTTTGAAATTTATTTCACATAAACCTAACTTGAGATACAAGTTTCAATTACGTAAACCCTAACTTTTAATCTAAAAAATTAGTTTAATTTTAGGGGTTACAGGTAGATTGGACATCGAAAACCAGAGATTTAAATAAAATCGGATTCGAGAGTTGGTTACGACTAAAACGGTGTTAGCCTTTAAAATCATTCCAAAATTAACACATTTACAAAATTTTTGCTAAATTAATTTTAAAATTTCTGAATTAAAGTGAAATTTAAATTAATATTTAATTATAAATTCGAACATATTTTAAAACTCTTTTTATTTGAAGATAGACGCACAATCTGACACCACTACGTTTGATATCGGTCCCGCTACGATCGAATAAAGAAATATCGTATTTATAAATTAATTAAGTATAACTTAACCAAATAAAAAACATAAATACATACATTAAATATTACATACAACAAAATTACTCCCTCTGTCCCATTTGTAATGTTAAATATTATCTTTTTAGAAGTCAACATTTTAAAACTTTGACCATAGTTATTTATCTAGTAGTAGAGCCGAGTCCAGTAAACGTCACTCTCGACGTTGAGTCTTCTGCGTCAAGTGTGTTCTCTTCTGTTAATTCTGTTATTCCGTGTGTGCAATTCTTGTTAAATTCTGTATGATCATGCATCATCCTGTAATTACATTTTTGATTCTGAATTTACCATGCATGCCTCCTGTTAGAATTTAAGGCATGCATTCTGATTCTGTATCTATATATAACATTGCATTTGGTTGGACTATTTGTACGGGGAAGTTTAGTGATAAATTCACTTCTGTTCAGTGGTTCTACGAGATACCACTTTTGTTCAGTGGTTCCACCTGCGGGTCGAGTTTCTACTTCTGTTTGGTGTGATGGAGTTAGAGTGGTTTAGGGGGAACCTACTCTTCTGATGGTGTTCGGAGATTGGTGCATATCATGCATACATGTCATCATCTGATATATTGTTCTCTATTTCTGTTTATCTGTACACTAGAGACGCACTAGGCTCCCTAGCTTACACCCTCTCAGTTTCTGTTTCAAATCATCAGTTATAGCCTTCTACGATACTTGGAGGATCTTGTTTTCAGTTTTACTACATATGTTTTTCAGTATTCATACTAATAATATTATTTCGGATATTTAATTATTTCTGTATTGTATTTTGGACTTTTACTCTTATTTTCTGGACTATTAATGGTTATTAAATTATGGGTTGAACTTTATTTAAATAAATGTTTAATTTTGCAATATTTTAAAATTATTAATTAATTAATATTTATCTGAATTTTTGAAATTTATTTCACATAAACCTAACTTGAGATACAAGTTTCAATTACGTAAACCCTAACTTTTAATCTAAGAAATCAGGTTAATTTTAGGGGTTACATTTAATGGTATCAGAGCCAGGTTCAACCCTCGGATTGTGAGGTTCAAAATGATTTTTGATCTGAAAATGATTTTTGATAATTTTATTTGAAAATCCAGATTCTTGTTTTTGACTCATATGTGAGATTTTCTGAAATATTTTGAATAATACTCCAAGTACCGGTTCTAAATAGGATTCTGTTTGTCTTTCTGTAGATATAATACTATGCCACCCTATAGAAGTACACGATTAGCGACCGGGAGAGGTTGTGGCCATGGCCGTGGTCGATCTGCTGGTTCTGCTAGTGATGTCCCGCCTCTTGTGGACCTGCCACAGGATCAGAGTTTGGCTCAAGAGATAGGAGGGGAGGATTTACCTGAGGTCCAGACCGAGGCTCAACAAGCCGAGGTTAATCAACCGATCCAGAGGGAAGGACCGTATGTGTTTGGAGACACTGAGATTGTTGGATTGGATTCTGTGACGATGCAAGGAGAGCTGCTCCGTTATCTTCGGCAGAGTGAGGGTGCTAGGAAACCCATATCTACTGAGTTTCTGGCTATTGGGAAGACGATGTTCGATGGTAAGACCAGTACAGATCCAGATGACGCAAAGTACTGGCTGAAGAAGCTTCAACGTTTGTTTGTAGAGATGGACTATCCTTCTGATAGAAAACTGAGGGCGGTTATATCCTTGCTTTAGGGAGAGGCCTTGAACTGGTGGGAGGCAGAGGAGAGTGTGACTGCTTCGGATAAGATCGACTGGGAATTTTTTAGACAGGCTTTTGAGGACCAATATGTGGGTCCCGAGTATTTGGCTATGTGCCGAGAGAATTTTCTGAATCTGCAGCAGAACGATATGTCTGTGAACGACTATGAGATTGAATTTCTCCGATTGCTTCAGTATGCACCTGAGATTGTTACCACTGAGAAGCAAAAGTGTGATCTCTTCTTAAAAGGACTCTGGGTGCCGTTAAAGATTGATGTAGCCACCCACCATGATACCGAGTACAAGATGATCACTCGGCGTGCCAAGACTGTTGAGCGTAACGAGAGTTTGAGGGTTCAGCTGGAATCCCAAGTCCAGGATAGAGGTAAACGTCAGCCTGCAGCACCTGTACAGTACAATCAGGGTTTTTAGTCCTAGAAGAGGGGCCGTGAGGAGTTTGAGCCACAGAGTTCTACTCGAGCTAGACCAGCAGCGTCAGTTGTTCCTACTGCTAGTGGAGCTGGATCCACTAGTACACGAGCCTTGCCTCAGTGTTCATTCTATAAGAAATGGTATTCAGGAGAGTGTCGGATGAGGAGCGGGGCTTGCTTTCGTTGTGGTTCTTTTGATCATCGCCTCAAAGATTGTCTAGTGTCTCCGCAGTCAGGATATGCTCCGGGGCAATCTCAGGCATCAGTTCAGACTCCTGTAGCGGGAAGAGGTCAGGGTAGACCTGCTACATCTAGTACCGGTAGTAGGGGCAGGCCTAGTCAGTTCAGGGGAGCAGCTCGATCAGGGGGATCTCAGCCCGGGTTAATCTATGCTGCAAGGAGACACGAGGACCGGGATGAACCAGACGTCATTGCTGGTACTTTTTCTGTTCATGCTATTTCTTTATTCGCACTGTTAGACAATGGGTCAACTCATTCCTATGTATCTAGTTCTGTATCTGGTTATTTGGAGATTCCTGTAGAGGATACCGGTAGTTCTGTTTCTGCCTATAGTCTTGTAGGTAACCCTGTGGAGGTTACCAAAGTGTACAAAGATTGTCCTCTTGAGGTTCAAGGGGAAATCTTTCCTGCTAATTTGATGGAGTTGCCTTTTGGGGAGTTTGATTTAATTTTGGGGATGGATTGGCTGTCTGCTCACTGAGTTACTCTGGATTGTGAGCGTAAGAGGGCAACTTTGAGGACTTATGATGACCGTGAGATAATCCTTATCGGTGAGCGTAGAGGATTTCTATCCAATGTTATTTCTGCTTTAAAGGCGGAAAAGATGATCAAGAAAGGATCAGTGGCCTATCTTGCCTATATCCTTGACCTGAGGCAATCTGATTCTGGGATGGAGAAGATCCGTGTTATATGTGAGTTTCCTGACGTTTTTCTAGAAGAATTACCGGGAGTACCCCCTAAGCGGGAGGAGGTGGAGTTTGGTATTGAGTTGTATCTGGGGACCACTCCAGTATCTATGGAACCGTATCGGATGGCTCCAAAAGAGCTTAAGGAGCTTAAAGTTTAGTTGCAGGAACTCTTGGATAGAGGTTTCATTCGGCCCAGTGTTTCTCCGTGGGGAGCTCCTGTCCTTTTTGTTAAAAAGAAAGATGGGTCTCTGCGTCTGTGCATCGACTATCAGAAGTTGAACAAGTTGACCGTTAAGAACAAGTATCCTCTTCCCCGTATAGATGATCTGTTCGACCAGTTTCGTGGAGCTTCTGTATTCTCTAAGATAAGCCTGAGATCTGGTCACTACCAACTCAAGGTTAAGGATTTTGATGTTTTCAAAACAGCTTTCCGAACTCGTTATGGTCACTACGAGTTTCTGGTGATGCCCTTCGGTCTTACAAATGCCCCTACAACATTTGTGGATATGATGAACAGGGTGTTTCGACCCTATTTTGATCAGTTTGTTGTGGTCTTCATAGATGATATTCTGGTCTATTCTAAGTCTGAGGATGAGCTTGAGTAGCATCTCCGTATTGTTTTGCAGACTCTGAGAGAGAAACAACTCTATGCTAAGTTCAGCAAATGTGAGTTCTGGATTTCCGAGGTTGTTTTTCTGGGGCATGTTGTATTAGCTAAGGGTATTTAGGTAGACCCGAAGAAAATTGAGGCTATTATGAAGTGGAGACAACCTAAGAACGTGGTAGAGGTTCATAGTTTTCTAGGATTGGTTGGTTATTACCGGAGATTCGTGGAGGGTTTTTCCTCTATAGCTGCTCCGTTAACTAAGCTTTTGAGAAAAGATGTCCCTTTTACCTGGTCTGAGGCCCAACAGAAGAGTTTTGAGAAACTCAAATCTGTTTTGACATAAGCACCAGTTCTGATCCAACCAGATTTGGGGAAACCTTATACAGTTTACAATGATGCCTCGTATATTGGTTTGGGATGTGTTCTGATGCAAGATGGAAAAGTGGTAGCTTATGCTTCCCGATAGTTAAAACCACATGAGTGTAACTACCCTACCCATGATCTGGAGTTAGCAGAAGTAGTCTTTGATCTGAAAATCTAGAGACACTATCTCTACGGAGAGAAGTGTTACATCTTCACAGATCATAAGAGTTTGAAGTACCTTCTCACTCAAAATGAGCTTAATCTGAGGCAGCGACGTTGGTTAGAGCTTTTGAAAGATTATGATTGTGAGATCGATTATCATCCTGGAAAGGCTAATGTCGTTGCGGATTCTCTGAGTCGCAACATCATTTCTGATCTGAGAGCTCTGTTTGCTCGGCTGAGTTTGTTTAAGGATGGTAGTCTATTGGCTGAGCTTCGTGTGGTTTTCCTACTTTGATATCTGACATTCAGGCTAAGCAACCCAATGATCCTTTCTTGGCCCATCGTATTGCGGAGGTCAATGAGGGAACTTCTCAAGACTTTTCAATCGATCAGGATGGAGTTTTGTGTTTCCGACGTCGATACTGTGTTCCAAGGAACTCTGATCTGAAACAAGTTATTCTTCGGGAGGCCCACGATAGTCCTTATTCTATGCATCCTGGTGGGGATAAGATGTATAAGAATCTCCGAGAGAAGTACTGGTGAAAAGTTCTTAAGCGAGACATGGTTAGTTTTGTTTCTAAGTGCTTGACTTGCCAGAAAGTCAAAGCAGAACATCAACGTCCATCTGGACTTCTTCAGCACATTGAGATTCCTTAGTGGAAATGGGAGCGTGTGACCATGGATTTTGTCAGTGGTTTACCTTTGACTCTGTCAAAGAAGGATTCTGTATGGATCATTGTTGATCGGTTGACTAAGTCTGTGCACTTCATTCCAGTCAAAACTACTTACCCTCTAAGAAAGTTAGCCCGGTTGTACATCTCTGAGATTGTTCGGTTGCATGTGGTACCTTTGTCTATTATATCTGATCGAGATCCGAGGTTTACTTCTAAGTTCTGGGGTTCTCTGCATTCTGCTCTGGGTACTCGGTTGAACTTCAGTACTGCTTATCACCCTCAAACCGATGGTCAGTCTGAGCGTGTAATTCAGATCCTCGAGGATATGTTGAGAGGTTGCATTCTAGACTTTAGAGGCAGTTGGGGAGGATTTCTTATCGTTGGCAGAGTTCGCTTATAATAACAGTTATCAGGCAAGTATTAAGATGACACCTTATGAGGCTCTGTATGGGCGTAAGTGTCGCAACCCTATTGGATGGACTGAGCTTAATGAGCACCGGTTGTTGGGTCTTGATCTTGTACATGAGGCTGAGGAGACTGTCAGGTTGATTCAGGATCGGCTTAAGGCTGCTTTTGATAGACAAAAATCTTACGTAGATTTGAGGCGTAAGGATCTTGAGTTTGAGGTTGGTGATGAGGTTTTCTTGAAAGTATCACCGTGGAGGAAGGTGCTCCGTTTTGGTCGGAAAGGCAAACTCAGTCCCCATTATATTGGACTATATCGGATTATCATACGAATTGGACCAGTGTCTTATCAGCTTGAGTTACCACCAGAGCTTAAGCGTATACATGATGTGTTCTATGTTTATGTACTGAGACACTATTGAGCTGATCCGTCTCATGTTCTGTCAGTTGAGGATTTTGAGATCCGACCAGATCTGTGTTATGAGGAGGAACCCATTGAGATCATTGCTCAAGACCAGAAAGTCCTTCGGAGGAAAACCATTAAGATGGTTAAGGTTCTCTAGCGTAATCGAGGGTATGATGAGGCTACGTGGGAGCCCAAATCTGTTATCAAAGTTCAGTATCCACATCTCTTTGATCCAGGTAAATTTCGAGGACGAAATTTCTGTAAGGGGGAGAGTTGTAATATCCCAATTTCCCCCCAAATTAAAAATTTTAAATCCCTAATCTAAAACCCTAGGAATTGGGGATTTTCAGTGGCAATTTTGTTATTTTAGAAAATTTGAGGGTTCAACTTTAATTTCTGAAAGTCTAGACCCTTGCTGGGCAATTACGCCTTTTCTTGTTTGGAAACTTTGCTTTCTTCTCCTTTTCGTTTCAGAGACATTTTAGGAGATTTATTTCCTCCATTAATGTTTGTTTTATTTTTTATCAACCTTTTCTTCTTGTGAAACCCAATTCCAATCGAAATCATCTGTTGCTTCCTCTCTCTTTTGTTTCGTTCAACTCTCGTACTTGGTAAGTTCTTTCGCTGCTAAGTTGAGTTTAAGGGCATCTTGTTTATTTCTGATCGTGTTGTAGTTTGTTGAGTTTATAAGTTCGATTTCGGTTCTGTAAGGGTAGGAAGAGAGCAATTGTTTTGTTTTGGTTCTAAGTTTCCGAGGTGGGGGTTTTGTTTTATGTTAATCGACTGAGGTTAGGAGTTTGATCCGGTTTTATTATGGTTTTGCTGTTTAGGTGTGTTGGTGTTCGAATCAGAAGCATGTTTGAATAAAGTTTAGAGTCGGTTTAAGGGTTTAATCGTTTGAAAATGAATGTTTGGGGCCTGGGAATTTCTAGAAATTTTTATAGATTTTCTCGAAAAATCTGTCTTGACCCGAAACCTAACCCGACAGACCCGTGACCCGATGCGAACTTGACCCGACCCAACCCACTAACATCATCGCTGACATCATGCTAACGTCAGCATTGACTGCTGATGTCATCTGTGCTGACGTCGTCTACTAACATCAGCATTGACCAATACTGACGTCAGCGTTGACTATTTTGACTCGATCCCAATTTATGTTTTTCGACGTCCTGAGTTCAATAGCGCAGTCCGTTTTTCGAAATTCAAACCCGAAGTTTCGTTTTTTGGGCTTTTATGTTCAAATGTCTATCTGAAAGCTATTTGTATCAAATTCTGAAAAGGTTTCTGCTTAAATCAGGTGACGTAGATTCTGATACTGAGCAACTGTCTCCTCCTCCTCCTCCTGGACGACCTTCTATTCATCAGCATTCGGAACACGCATGTGATTTTTCAGTTTAATTATGTTTAGTGTATTTTACCGGTTTAGTGGCATAGTAGTGTGTCTGACATATTTTGTTATTCGTAGACTCTACACCCACTCGATCTAGTGGTAGAGCCGAGTCCAGTAAATGTCACTATCGACGTTGAATCTTCTGCTTTAGGTGTGTTCTCTTCTATTAATTTTGTTATTCCGTGTGTGCAGTTCCTGTTAAATTCTTTATGATCATGCATCATCCTGTAATTACATTTCTGATTCTGAATTTACCATGTATGCCTCCTGTTAGAATTTAAGGCACGTATTCTGATTCTGTATCTGCATATAACATGGCATCTGGTTGGATTATTTGTACGGGGGAAGTTTAGTGATAAATTCACTTTTGTTCAATGGTTCTACGAGATACCACTTCTGTTCAGTGGCTCCACCTGCGGGTCGAGTTTTCACTTCTGTTTGGTGTGATGGAGTTAGAATGGTTCAGGGGGAACCTGCTCTTCTGATGGTGTTCGGAGATGGGTGCATATCATGCATACATGTCATCATCTAATATATTGTTCTCTGTTTCTGTTTATCTGTACACTAGAGACACACTAGGCTCCTTAGCTTGCACCCTCTCAGTTTCTGTTTCAAATCATCAGTCATAGCCTTCTACGGTACTTGGAGGATTCTGTTTTCAGTTTTACTATGTATGTTTTTCAGTATTCATACTAATAATATTATTTCAGATATTTAATTATTTCTGTACTGTATTTTGGACTTTTACTCGGATTTTCTAGACTATTAATGGTTATTAAATTATGGGTTGAACTTTATTTAAATAAATGTTTAATTTTGCAATATTTTTAAATTATTAATTAATTAATATTTATCTGAATTTTTGAAATTTATTTCACATAAACCTAACTTGAGATACAAGTTTCAATTACATAAACCCTAACTTTTAATCTAATAAATTAGGTTAATTTTAGGGGTTACAGGTAGATTGGACACCGAAAACCATAGATTCAAGTAAAATCGTATTTGAGAGTCGGTTACGACTAAAACGGTGTTAGCGTATAAAATCACTCCAAAACTTCTAAATTAAAGTGACATTTAAATTAATATTTAATTATAAATTCGAACATATTTCAAAACTCTTTTTATTTGAAGGTAGACGCACAATCTGATACCATTACGTTTAATATCGGTCCCGTTACGATCGAATAAAGAGACATCGTATTTATAAATTAATTAAGTTTAACTTAACCAAATAAAAAAACATAAATATATACATTAAATATTACATGCAACAAAATTACTCCCTCTGTCCCATTTATAATGTTAAATATTTACTTTTTAGAACTCAACATTTTAAAACTTTGACCATAGTTATTTATCTAGTGGTAGAGCCAAGTCCAGTAAACATCACTCTCGACGTTGAGTCTTCTGCTTCAAGTGTGTTCTCTTCTGTTAATTCTGTTATTCTGTGTGTGCAATTCTTGTTAAATTCTGTATGATCATGCATCATCTTGTAATTACATTTCTGATTCTGAATTTACTATGCATGCCTCCTGTTAGAATTTAAGGCATGCATTCTGATTCTGTATCTGCATATAACATTGCATCTTGTTGGACTATTTGTACGGGGAAGTTTAGTGATAAATTCACTTTTGTTCAGTGGTTCTACGAGATACCACTTTTGTTCAGTGGTTCCACCTGCGGGTCGAGTTTCTACTTCTGTTTGGTGTGATGGAGTTAGAGTGGTTCAGGGGGAACCTACTCTTCTGATGGTGTTCGGAGATGGGTGCATATCATGCATACATGTCATCATCTGATATATTGTTCTCTATTTCTGTTTATCTGTACACTAGAGACGCACTAGGCTCCCTAGCTTACACCCTCTTAGTTTCTGTTTCAAATCATCAGTCATAGCCTTCTACGATACTTGGAGGATCCTGTTTTCAGTTTTACTACGTATGTTTTTCAGTATTCATACTAATAATATTATTTCAGATATTTAATTATTTCTGTTTTGTATTTTTGACTTTAATCTGATTTTCTGGACTATTAATGGTTATTAAATTATGGGTTGAACTTTATTTAAATAAATGTTTAATTTTGCAATATTTTTAAATTATTAATTAATTAATATTTATCTGGATTTTCGAAATTTATTTCACATAAACCTGACTTGAGATACAAGTTTCAATTACGTAAACCCTAACTTGAGGTTAATTTTAGGGGTTACATTTAATGGTATCAGAGCCAGGTTCAACCCTCGGATTGTGAGGTTCAAAATGATTTTTGATCTGAAAATGATTTTTGACAATTTTATTTGAAAATCCGGATTCTTGTTTTTGACTCATATGTGAGATTTTCTGAAATATTTTGAATAATACTCCAAGTACCGGTTCTAAATAGGATTCTGTTTGTCTTTTTGTTTCTTCTTAACAGAAGTGGTATCTTACATGCAGAACCACTGAACAGAAGTGAATTTATCTCGTAGAACAGAAAAAACATTTTAAAACATAGTTAAGTGTAACTTTTAATCAAATAAAAAAACATAAATATATACATTAAATAAAGAGACATTGTATTTATAAATTAATCATATTTTCAAATATGACAGAAGTGAATTTATATCAACTGCATATAACAGAAGTGAATTTATCACTGAACAGAAAATCGAATAAAGAGACATCGTATTTATAAATTAATTAAGTGTAACTCAACCAAATAAAAAAACATAAATATATACATTAAATATTACATGCAACAAAATTACTCCCTCTGTCCCATTTATAATGTTAAATATTGACTTTTTATAAGTCAACATTTTAAAACTTTGACCATAATTATTTTAAATATTATAATTTATTAAATTTTATAAAATATATATTTTTAAACTACTTGATTAAAGGTTTTTAGTAAATATATTTTTTTATATTTTTATCAATAATAGATTTAAAAGTTATAATGAGTTAAACTTAAAAACATTTGACTAAAAAAAGTCAATACTGGACAAATAAAGTGGGACAGAGGTAGTAATACATAAATTAAAAATAATAGAAAAATAAATGTTATAAATTAGTTAGCTACACTAGACGGACTATAATAATACGGATCATACCCTGTTGCGGGTCATCATAAAACCAAATCAAAAATAGAAGATATAAATAATAAACAAAATAAATAAATATTATAATAACAACAAAACGAGAATAAAATATTTAACTTCATCTCTTACTGTAAAGTTCTTTCTTTAGCATCATTTAATCTTTCAATAATATTGTAAGTCATTTTTCAATATAATATTATAGTGAAAGAGGTTGGAGAGGTTTCTAAAGTCCAAGATAAGAAGACTTAAGAGGTTATGCAAATAGCTTCCTTGGTTGTTTTAGGAGTAAGGTTAGTATACTTTAAACTTATTTTATTTCATGAACATCTTAAAATTGGTGTCTTGTGTGCTTGATTTGATGAAATAGATGTTTGAATGCTTGAAATGTTTATAAATGAAAATTTTCAGATTTATTGTTATTAACATGTAAAATTTATAGAAAACCATTTAAAACCACTCCCATAATATGCAAGTTTTATTTGGGTATGTTCAGGGTCTATTTAAAGACACTTATTATGATTTTCGAGTGCTAAACTTAAATTTTTTGGCTTGAGCAATTCTAATTTATAATGAACATGATAAACTTAGAGGTCAATACCTGTATCGGCTTCAATCATTACCAATATAGAATTCAATTTATAGTAGCATGTGTCATCCCATATCAATACTCGATTTTCCTATAAAAAATTAGTTAGCAAATCACGTATTGGTACGCTTAAAGGTGTATCAGTACTCAAGGGATACAACTTCTTAGTAGTTGAGTATCTGTACTAAATGTACTAACTTTTTTTTTCACTTGTGAAGCTCGTGTATTTTTACGTTGTAGGCAAATACAAGTATCAGTGTATCATATCGATACATGACTTCGAGTATTGATACATGAGTGGTAATCTGCACAAAAACGTTTGCTTTGAGTTTCAAAGGGTGATAATTCAAGGAATATGATGCAATAGACTTCGAATATGACAAAATGAATTATAAAACTTGATGAGCGTTGCAATCGATCGATAAACGCCAGGAGGGGGGTGAATTGGATTTTTAAAAATCGATGGACACTAATTGCAAAGAAAGGAAATTGCAAGATCATTTAGAGTGGTTCAACTTCCCCAATGAAGTCTACATCCACTACCTTAGTAACCACACTAAGGATTTTCTACAAATTCACTAATTTGTCTTTCCTTTAAGGATAAGGAGTAACCTCACACAATTCAATAGACTTATACCCCAAAGCCTATTGAATCAATCCCCAAATTTGAATACAAATAAGCAAACTAGAAAATCCTCACAAGGTAGATGTTTGCACAATTTAACTTCTCTCACACACCCAAATAACACTAGTAAAAGATTACAAATGAAAAACACACTAGTGTTTTTGCAAGAAAAATTGGAAATGAAGATCAACTTGAATCTTTGAATGCTTGAATGTTTTGATATGCTTTCTTGTTGTTCCAATCTTGTTTTCAGACCTCTTTTGTATGCTCTTAATTGATTCTAACCGTTTGTAGCCGTTGGGAGTACTTTGGAGCCGTTGGTTGTCATTAAACTCGAGCATTTAATGCTTACCTGCACATAAGTTTTGAAACCTTTACTAGAGGTTTTGAAACCTTTAAGAGTTTTAAAAGAAACTAGCCGTTACAGGTTGAAAGTTTCGAAACCTTTATCAAGATTTCCAAAACATGTCATTCTGACTTGAAAGTTTCGAAACCTTTAAGAAGGTTTCGAGACTTTGGCCTTAACAAAAAATTTTGACTATTTTGTTGAATTTTAAAAGTATATTCAATATGGATAAAAAGTCAATCATTTTATAAACCATTTTGGTAACTTTAAATCGAGCTTTTTGAAAATTTAATTCGAGAAAATAATTTTACAAATTTTTACAAATTAGTCCTTTCAAATTTATTTTAAGTTATATCAAAATAAGTCTAACAATGTGTTTATGACTTTATAAAATTATTTTCTCGGGCATAGAAGTTAGTGGGTCGGTTTAACTAGTTAAGCCTTGTTTGGGATTAAATTATTAAAAATTAGTTTTTAATGAAAATAAATTGTGAAAAAATATTCTAAAATTCTTAATTGACTTATATTTGACTTAGGTCAACTCAATTTTGAAAATTAACTCTTGAATCCTTAAGATTTTGAAATTAGTGACTATTTTGTAAAAATTGAAAACTTGAGGACAATTTTATAATTTAAGCCAAAACTTTGAATCTTTAAGGTGCTTTGATCCAATACTAATCCTAGTTGATATAAAACTTCCAATAGCCTATATAAACCACCTTTAATCCCTTGTTTTAACCTAAGCAATCAAAATTCTCTAATTTTGATCCAAAACCCAAAAATTCGCTTTTAAAAAATACCCTTTTTCTTTATTTCGGTTTCTTCTTCTACAAGGAAGCCTCTTCATCATATTTTCAAGGAATATATCCATTATTTTTATTAAAATTTCATTAATTTATTTTCCTTTATTATTCTTCTTCAAAATCTCTTCGCTTTTCTTCGATTTTATTTGAAAAACTCTATTTTTGCATCAAGTTTTAAACCCTTCTCCAATATTTTAGTTTCTTCCTTCCCAAGGCATATTATTAATCATATTTTCAAAGGTAAGCACTAATTTTTTCAATAAAAATTCATTTGGTTAATTCATTATATTTTTCTTCATCAAAATCTCTTTATTTTTTTAAGGGTTTTCTTGTGTTTAAACCTTGGAAGGAGGTCAGATCAATTTTGGAGGTGAGAATCATTTAAAAACCTGAAACTTAAAGTTATTTAATGAATTCCTAAGTTCTTGGATGATTGAAACAATCTTTAAAGTCTTGAATCAATAAAATCGGTTTTCTTGATAAAAATTCCATTTTTTTCTTGAATTTCGTTCAGGGTTTTACATGGCTGTTTTTTATGCCTAAAAACATGAATCTTGAAGTTTTTTTATGTAATTAAGATGGGTTTTAAGTATCTAATCCCGGACCTAAGGTTTAGGTGGAGTTTAGAGAGGTTTTCGGTGAGTTCCGTTAAGTTTTATGGTGTGTTTTAGGGGCTGCCATGTATTAGTCCGACTTGAGGGATTTTTGTGTATGCTATAATTAACTAAAACCTATGGTTTTGATGCATGAATTAGGTCAATAGGTAGAGGAACAAGTTTGAGGGAGATCAGAAAGCCTAATCGTGTTTTTGGTGACTTGACGAGCAAGTTTCGATAAATCAGTAAGTGGATTATGAGGGCTGCCAATTTGGAATGGTTTTAAATGTGTTTTCAAAGGTTTGTGGGTGTAGTGAAGGTGTGAAAAACCTCCCTATACTCGGAAGTAATTTTAAGTATTGCTTTCTTAAAGGTTTCCATATTATGCCTTGTTTTTCCAATGTTATATGTCATGCTCTTATTGTGTTGTGCATATGTGATTATGCATGTTTTAATACTCATAAGACTATTTTTAAAAAAAAAATTATATGTAAATGATGCTCCCTCATTTTTGTTTTGAAAACATGAGAAAAATAGTTTTTATCAGTTTATGCATTTAATGCATGTATTGGTGAGATGCATGAATTTATTTCACTATTTTTAACTCAAGACTTGAGCATTGGTTTTGTTTTTAGTGTTGGTATTAAAGATGATGAAACATGGATAAGTTGATCGATCAATAGGATGTGGGTGCACTATAATTAAAATGCGTATGTGTGAAATTCCTTAGTGATGCATTAAGAGAAGCTAATGTTGCGCGATATAAGGGTCTTTATCGCATTCGGGTTTGCTAGTTAACCCAGACAATAAGGTGGACCGATATGGGTCGTCGTGGATTATGTTAGTTAATCACGGGCATACTTGGCATGCGAGTTTTCCATTTATCCTAAAGTTTAGTGGTAATCTAAACAGTTCACTAATACTAATACAATGTTATAAGCAAATATATTTTCTTAATTGAATAGTGTTTTCAATGAAGCTTTACCATTGTCATGTAAGACTTGTGTTTTGCTCGTTGAGCATGTGTTTTCAAAATTTATTTGAAAAAAGTTTTATGGCTGATGCCATGGTATACTTGTTGTTTTTCAAATAGTGACGTTGACGGCCATGGACATTGTTTTTACTTAAAGCATGACTTGGTTTTTAAACTTGATTTGGTATATTATGGGTTGCATTACAAGGTGTTTTTAAAATGTGTTTTTAAATATGTTTTTATTCACTCACTAAGCTTATGCTTACCCTCTCATTTACCTTGAAATGTTGAGTATTTAATGCGGAGGAAGCAACGAGAAACAAGGATCTAGGTAACGGTCAAGTGAAAGCTCAAGTATGTATTTATAACATTAGTAGTATTGAGAGAGCAATGGGGATGTGTTACCATGTTTAGAATATTGTTATATTGATGAGACTTGTAGTAGTCGTATGCTTATATATGTTTGATGTTTATTAATGTTGATTTTGCTTGAATGATAGCTTTATGAACCTTATGTTAAAAGTAGGTTGTGATGCCTTTAGTCGGGATGTTATATGTTAAGCTGTGTGACTTGGGGTTTGAATTACCTACTTGAACATGTAATTGACTATTAAGATATTAAATTGAAGTATCTTGAAGTTTGATTCTTGTTATCCCTATGTGTGAATTTGAGTATTGTTGATAATGAAACATGACTAATTTGATTTGAATCTATGATGTGGTTATTTAGGTTGGAATGCATCTAGAAATCATGTTGAGTATGTTGATGTTGTTCTTATATGTGTTTATGAGATGGTTGAAGTTGAAGCATGCTCTTAGGAGTTTAAATATATTGTTTCTAACTAGGTTGTAATGCATCTAGTAAGTTGTATATGATATGTGGATAATGTTTACTTAGGCGTATATGCATCTAGAGAATATTTTGAAACCATTAGGTCTCGTTTCTTAACTTTTTCCGCTGTAACTGAACTTTGTCTATGCATGAACATGTAGGATCAAATTAAAGCATCTAGATAAGAAAGATAAAAGTAGTAGTAAAAATAAGGGTAGTTTATCGGGGCAAGTCTCCGTATTAGCCTCGGTATTTCTCGTGTAGTTCGTTCGAGTTGGGTTTTGTCTAGACTAGGTCGAGGAGGTTACATAAAAAACTAAGAAATTACCCTCGTACTCAATTATAATGTGTATGAAATTTTGTAAAGGTTTGTGTGTATATGTTTTTAGCAACTAAAGATTCTTGGTTGGATGATATTGTGTTTCATGTGAGTACTTGTTTGAAAGGATCTGGATACCCAGAGAGTGTTGTAACACTGTGATAAGATATATTGCATGTGTGTTCCCAATGTAGTGTGACCCCAAATCTATTTGAAAGTACTCAAAGGAGGATTCCGAATATAGAGTATATGTACCTGATGTTGAATGGCTTTGGGCATCACTCTAGGTTTATTGTTATGATTATTTTATGTTTTTTATAATGTCATTATATATGTTTATGATTTTTGGTAAATCACAATTGTTATTTATTTCTATGTTAAATGTTTTAAGGTAAATATTATATATGATATTTTGTTTTAAAAAATTAAAAATAATTAATATTTTGATTTAAACTAGATATGGATCTTGTAATCCTCTCAACCAGGTTTAGCCGAGAATCGAGTCAAGGAAGCTACATTAATTTAGTCAAGATGAATCAGAAAGGTTTCCAAGAAACACGGCTGTAGCGACCCTCCCGCTAAAATTTATAAAAGTTAATAAATTTAAAAGTCTTGAAATGAAATGGAATTTAAAATGTCTCAAAATTAGAAATTTAGGAAATTTAGGGTTTTAATTTGAAAATTGGAATTTAGACCTAAAAATTGGGGATTTTGAAGAATTGGAAATTTTAAGGTTTTAAGATTTGGGAATTAAAAGTTTCAAATTGGAAATTTGGAGATTTTGGAAATTAGGGTTAAAATCTGAAATCGAAAAGAGGAATTAGAAAACTAGGGTTTAAGAATTAAAAATTAGGTTTTAGAATAGGGGAATTTGAAAAAGGAATTGAGGATTAAAAAATATAGGTTAGGGATTTCAATTTAAAATTGAGAATTTTGGAAATGGATTCTAAAAAATAAATTAAAAAGATATTGAAAAAGTATTAAAAAAGGGTTGGAATATAATTGAAATGTTTTTTTTCTTTTTTTTAAAAAATTGGTTTGGAAAATAATTTAAAAAGTTAGAGTCGTCATCGGTCAGTTAGGTAGATCGGGCACCATAAAACAATAGAATCGAAATAATTTGGGTTCGAGAGTCGGTTACGATTAAAAACGATGTTAACGTTTAAAACCGCCCAAAAATTGGCACCTTTACAAAATACCCCTTAATTAATTTTAGATTTTCCGATTTAAAGTGACATTAAAATTAAAATTTGTTTAAAAATTCAAATTTATTTTAACCGTATCTTTATTCAAAGGTAAACGCATACACCGCCACAACTACTCCTGGTGTCGGGCCCATTACGACTGAATAAAGATGTTTGACAATAGGTTCATTAATTAACGAGGTGTGACTTAGGTAAAATTGACATGAAATGAAATATATACAAGTGAATGATACAACATAAATAATAAAGAAATAAATGTAAGCATGACAAAAATAAAATATGTACAAACATAAATATATGTAAAACAAATAAAATGAAATAACGTGTACAAAATACATATAAATAATTAAAGTACTTAAATAAAAATGCATATCACAAATAGGAATAAATGTATGTACATTAAACATGCAAACAAGTAAATAAATAAGGATTAAATTAAATAAAATAGAAGCTTAAAAGACCAAAAATGTTGCGTGTTTTAAGTGCTTCGCAAATACTTGCAAGTGTACACGTTTCAAGTTATAGTATAGAAAGATATCGTCTCCACAGGGATTGGTGCTTCTTCTAGAATCTAATTTCTTGCACTAAAAATAAGACACAATTGTTTAGAGAATTGATTTTTAAATGAAAATAATAAAATAAACAAGTAAAATAAATTGGAATAATCAATGAGATGGATTAGGCTGGGTTATCCTGAATTATGGAATGACAGTTGAGTAAATTCTTCCTCGTAAGTGGGTGATCGCACCACTCAATTGTTCCGGCAATTAGGCTTAGTCAGATTGCCTATTCAGTTCATCCGAATGCTTGGGCAATTGCAACTAAGGGAATTGCTCGGGCAAGTTGAGCGACTATCCTCAAGGTCCGGCAAAGCGTTCTTCAATGATCCCCGTTATCCCTAACCTCAACTCTTGACGATACATCCCTTCGTAAATCAAAAGTGAACAACAACTTTCTTGCGCTTCTATTAGCCGTTGAAATCCTGCACTTATCCCTAAGACGGATTAGTTCTCACGCACTTGAATCAAACCATGCCTATTCGTTTCGTGAATTTAATTCTCCAAAATCTAGATAAATAAATCGTTTATCGAGGTCCTTTCCCAATTCTCTCGCAAACCTTGATTAAGAACACACCCAAACTTAAATAGAATTTAAACTAGATCAATCCATAAAATAGAATAACCCAAGCCAACTTTAAATTAGTTCATCACTCGAATAAAACAAGAGAAAAGATAGATGAAAAGAATGACGATAGCTCATTGCTCTCTTGCTCCCAATCACACGTTCTAGCCTCTTCTTGCTTTGGACGACATCTTTGTCTTTTTATAGGATCTTTCTAGGTCAAATTATGTGATAAGAATTTGATTAGGAAATAAATATTAATTTAAATATTTATTTCTCATATCAAATCCAGTCTCCTAAAATCTTTCCATGTCTTTTGAAATCAACTTTATCTCCTTGTGATTTAAATTGGCATCAAATCCCTACAAATAAGGAAACACACAACCACAATATCTTTTTCCAAAAAATTAATCAAAATATAAATTAAATACACAAACTAAGGAAATTACATAAATATGTATGTATGATTAATAATGCAACTAATATTATGCTTAATTCTGACAATTATAAGAGTAAAAAGGGTAATAAAAATAGTACTTTTGGACACTTATCACACCCCCAAACTCGAACTATTGCTTGTCCTCAAGCAATGCAAACCTAACAATTAATTGCCAAGGCATCCAATCTTCATAGACATGCTTTCAAATTTAACTTCCAACCTCAGAACCGGGGCACAAAGTATGATCATCTTTTAATTTTTCGAAAAGCAAAGAAATTTTCCAGAATCAAACTATAATGCTCGTGACAAAGTGTGTGCATAGTTGTGTACAAGTCAATTTTCAAGATTCTATATGAAAAAAAGGTTTTAACAATAATTGTCTGGGCATTAATCTTTAATCTTACTAGAGCCAGTTTCGGGCACCTCTAGCAATTAAGCAATTCCTTTAATTTTATCAACTAGAGCTAGTTTCGGGCATCTCTAGTGATTCGTCAAAGCACACAAACTAGAGCCAGTTTTGGGCACCTCTAGAATGATATTGCTTATCCATTTTTTTTCTTTCTTTTTTTAATTTTATTCTTAAATGCCCAAAAATCAATCTAAAATCACAAAGTCTCTACCAATCAACAAGTCACAACCGTGTAAAAAAAATTCAGCATCATAGAAAAAAATCTAGATTCTTCCAATGCAATTCTAAAATCAAAGGCTATTTCAATTAAGTGCAATGGCAAAAGTCTCATCATTAGTTATCCATAAAATTCAAAGCAATTAGATCAAATTGAAATTCTTGGCAAATAATTCATGCAATCTATATGCAACAACTAATTATGAATGCAACTATCATGAATTAAAGGTAAACACTCCCTAAACTCAAGATGAGCATTGTCCCCAATGCATGCAAAAATAAAAATAAGAGTGCAAATGAGTTAGAAAGGTTGTCACCTTGATTTAGTAATTTCCTGCTTGTCATGTATTTAACTTTCAGTCCTCATCGTGGTGGTTGTGCTGGTGGAAGAAGTCCTCCATTGATGCTTTTCCATTATCTTGAGCAGTACTTTCCTGAGCAACAACAATTGCCTGGGCATGTGAAGTGGCGAGCATAACATCACTACGAATTGATCCAAAATTTTCAATATAATCACAACTCCACTTGTCTGTCAAGAAAACGAAAATAATAATGGTGAAAGTAGTTGACAAAGATCATTAGTGAAGGAGAGAATTTCGACTAGAAATAAAAAAGGAAATAAATAGACCAAAAATATAGGAAACTTTTAGAATTAATTATGGAATTAAACTCTTCAAAGTTTAACCCATATTAGAGTCTATCTAAATCTGTCATCGAATCCTCCTTGATCATGGAATCTTTTCCTAAAATTCAAAACAAGAATTATTCAAATCATGAGAAGATAATTATTCTGAAAATAAAGATAAAGCATAAAATAAAAATACCGGAAAATAAAATAAAATAAAAGTTCAAAATAAAATGCAATAAAAAATAAAAATACTAAAGAAGATCATGATCATGCATCTTCTAAAGTAACCCTTTCCTTGTCGTTCTCCAAATTGGTATTGGTGTAATGCTTCAATCTTTGTCCATTAACTTTAAATTATCTTCCATCAACAGTGAACTTGATTATCACTGCAGCATGCGAAAATGGCTTAACAACTTCAAACGGTCCAGACCATCTTGACTTAAGCTTTCCGGGAAAAAGCTTCAATCGAGAATTGAAAAGAAGAACTAATTGCCCAGGCATGAATTGCCATGGCATTAGTTTCCTATCGTGCCAACGCTTCGTCTTCTCCATGTAAATCCTTGCATTGTCATAAGCCATAGCACGAAATTCTTCAATCTCATTCAAGTCCAACAAACATTTTTTTCCAGCATTCTCTCAATCCATATTCATTGTCTTGATCGCCCAATATGCTTTATGATCAATTTCTACTAGTAGATGACACGATTTTCCATAGAAAAGTCTATAAGGAGACATACCTAAAGGTGTTTTAAATGCAGTGCAATATGCCCAAAGTGCATCATCAATTCGATGAGACCAATCCTTTCTAGAAGAATTCACCACTTTTTCAAGGATACTCTTCAATTCTCGGATATAAATTTCTGCTTGCCCGTTTGTTTGAGAGTGATATGTCGTGGCAATTCGGTGTGTAACTCCAAGATGCTGCAACATTTTGGCAATTAACTTATTATCAAAATGCTTACCTCCATCACTGATTATTGCCTTTGGTATTTGATAAGTGCTTAACTCACTATCACTTTTTACACCTTTTATGGGCATTAATCACTGAATTTACACCCACTTGGGCATGTACTTAATGTGATATATTTAGAAGTTATGAGTATAAAGATGATATTTACAGAAAAGACAAGTTTTACTGCATTTTTATATCTATGCAGGAGAAACAAGTGCCGCGGCAACAACATGACCGAGGCAGGACCTGATGCCGAGGCAGCAGCTGAGAGCCAGAGAGCAATATTGTAGGCGATCGGAAGAGAAAAATCCAAGGGATGTTTCTGGACATAAAGCACATGGATCGGAGCTGGTTAGCATGAGGGAAAGCCCAAGACAAGGCCACGCGGGAAAGCCTCTTAGTTGAATTAAACTTAGAAATATTTTATTTATGTACATGACTTGTTCCCTACTCCAAGTTATATTCTACTTAGGAAAGGTTTGCCCTAGGCCAAGCCTATATAAGACCTAGCCGTCCAATGTATAGGGATATAACGAGAGAGACGATTCTTAGAGAGTTTACCCTAAGATTCAATGTTTTCTTTCTCTCAAATTATGTTCTAAGCTTTCTTAGGGTTTAGGTGAAGGTTGTTTAGTATTTGTGAGAGGAGATTGTACTTTGTTCTTTGTTTCAATGCAATAAAACTATCAAGGTTTGCTTATCCTTTACCATTCTTTGTTCTTGCATTCAAGCTCGAGAGAGAAGTTTGTAAGTAATCCATTTATCTAGACTCGGGAGAGTTAGATTCACGAAAAGGGTAAGTACGGTGTTTCAATCGCGAAATAATAACTCGGCCTAGGGATAGGTTAAGAGTTTCAGCGGTTAATAGAAGTGTGAGATTGGTTGGTGAGTATCATTGATTCACGCCGGGAGGTACCATCAAGGACTAGTCATCAACAGTACTTCGACTTAGGGATAAGCGAAGTCATCCAAGGACACTTTGCCGAACTTTGGTAAAGTCCAACCACGAGCAAGGGATTGCCGCGGCGGACAGTATCGTCGCTGCCAAGGCAGTAATCTGCAGTGCTGCCGAGGCAGTGATATACAATTGCATTGGGCAGAGACAAGTCAATCAAATCCACAATACAACGCAACTGGATCCTGACCTCTCTCTCTATTAATCAAATCTCATTCTTTTACTTAGTTGTTTTATTTCAATTTATTTAGTGTCATCCAAACCCAAATTACTTGTGTTTTTATTTCTTTTTACAAAACAAGAAGACGAAGAAGACATATTAAGTATATCAATCCCTGAGGAGACGATACACGATAATACTTATCACTTTATTACTTGCGATGTGTCCACTTGCACTAATCGCGCACTTTTGACATGCGACAACATTCCAAACCATGTGAAAATGTTCTTCTGTAAAAATTTCTAAATGGTTTTGGCATCATCTTTTGGGCAAGCTGCAGCTTCAACCCATTTAGAAACGTAATCGACAGTAAGTAAAATATAAAGATTACGAAAAGAAGATGGGAAGGATCCCATGAAATCTATATCCCATACGTCGAATAATTCAACCTCAAGGATATTTTGGAGAGGCATCTCATGTCTCTTCGAAATATTTTCCGTCCTTTGACAACGATCACATTGCTTATAAAATTCATAGGCATCTTTATAAAGCGTAGGCCAATATAGACCGGATTGTAAGACTTTTGTTACAGTTCACGTACCTCCAAAATGACCTCCATATGGCAAAGAATGACATTACCGAAGCACATTTTGTTGTTCTTTCTCGGGAACACATCTTCGAATAACCTGATCTGCACATTGCTTAAACAAAATAGGCTTGTCCCAATAATAATGCTTAATATTATGCAGGAACCGCTTCTTTTCTTGGTGAGTAAGATCATAAGGTATAACACCACTAACCAAAAAGTTAACAAAATCAACATATCATGGTGTTGTCGAGGCAATCATTAATTTCTCATCCGGGAATCCATCATCGATCTCCAAATAATCGTCTTCATTGTTTCCTTCCTCTAACCTTGACAAATGGTCCACAACTTGATTTTTCGTTCCTTTCCTGTCCTTAATTTCAATGTCAAACTCTTGCAAAAGTAAAATCCAACGAATTAGACGAGGTTTGGCATCTTAGAAATCAAATATTTAATTGTCGAATGATAAGTATGGACAATTACCTTAGTACCAATTAAATAGGAATGATATTTATCAAATGCAAATGCTACCGCTAGTAATTCCTTTTCCGTAGTCATGTAATTCAATTGGGCATCATTTAGGGTTTTACTAGCATAGTAAATCACATGAAAGATTTACCTTTCCATTGGCCTAAAACAGCACCTACGGAAAAATCACTTGCATCACACATAATTTCAAAAGGTAAAGACCAATCAGGTGGGACAACAATGGGTGCCGAGGCAAGTTGCTTCTTCAAATTTTGAAATGTCGTGTCACATGATTCATCGAAACCAAAGGTTTTATCCTGTTCAAGCAAATTACACAAAGGTTTAGAAATTTTAGAAAAATTATGAATAAACCTTCGGTAAAAACCTGCATGACCAAGGAAGCTTCGAATTCCTTTAACTGAAGTTGGTGGTGTCAATTTCTCTATAACATCAACTTTTGCCCGATCAACTTCAATTCCTTCATCTACCATAAAGTGACACTTCTCCCAATTTAGAACTAAATCCGATTATTCACATCTTGACAAAACTTTTTCCAAATTGCCGAGGCAACTTTTGAAACTGTCTCTAAACACAGAAAAATCATCAATGAAAATTTCTAAGAAGTCCTCCACCATGTCCGAGAAAATGGCCATCATACACCTTTGAAAAGTCGCTGGTGCATTGCATAATCCAAACGACATTCGTCTAAACGTGTATGTTCCATATGGGCAAGTGAATGTCGTTTTCTCTTGATCGTTTGGTGCTATGGCAATCTGGTTGTAACCTGAATAGCCATCAAGAAAACAATAAAACGATTTTCCTACAAGACGATCGAGCATTTGGTCAATAAAGGGCAAAGGAAAATAATCCTTTTTAGTAGCTTTATTTAACTTATATAAGTGAGCAAGATATGGAATCCTCAACTCATGATGTGGAAATGAGGGGGAAGACCCATAGTGCTTACAGTAATGTATCAAATCCTAAGTTAGGATGCATTCTGATGCAAGAAGGCAAGGTAGTTGCCTATATTTCACCTCAACCTAATCCATAGGAATTGGATTATCCTATATGATTTGTAACTAGTTGTGGTTGTTTTGCTTTAAAAATCTGGAGGCATTATCTCTATAGAGAAAGTGTTATATTTTTACTAATGACGAAAGTCTATAGCGTTTCTTAATTAAGAAAGAGTTGAATCTCCAATAATGGATGTAAGTGAAATTCCTTAAGGATTATGATCATTATGTCCGTACCGTTGTTATTCGAAGACTCATTGTATAATCTTTTGTTGTATCCCACATTTCCGTCTTCGAAAACATCATTGTCTAGTAGTTGAACTTCAAGGTCAGTCTACCATGATATCGAGAACTAAAGCTTTACAAGATCAATACCTTCGGTTACAGTCTATTGCTTCCGAATTACAAGAAAGTGAGGAGTTGATTTCAGAATCAACTCCGAAGGACTTTTAGGTTATCGAGATCGAGTCTGTATACTTGATAGCGACTCTTCGCATTCACATCCTATAGAAAGTGGTGAGACTTTGGGGTGTTTCATGATTTGTTATTTTAGATTGTGATCCACGATTCACATCCCGATTTTAGAAATCTCTGCAAAGTGCTTTAGGCACTAAAGAGAATCTCAGTACAACTTTTTACCCTCAGTCTGACAAGCAGTCAAAAAGAGTAATTCAGATTATGGAAGACATGCTAAGCATGCATCATGGATTTTGGTAAATCTTGAAAGAAATTCATACCTCTTATCGAGTTTGTATACGATAATCGTTATCAAACCTCTGTACATATGGCACCATATCAGGTGTTCTATGGTAGATGTTGTAAAACACCTTTATGTTAGAATGAGTTTAGTGAAGGTAAGATACTAGGTCCTAACTTGTTTCGGGAAAACTGAAGAACGAGTCACTAGTACCCATGAGTGTTTAAAAGCTACCTTTGATCGATAAAAGGCCTATGTTGATCTCTATTTTAGAGATATCACATACGAGGCGGGTGAAAAAGCCTTCCTCAAAGTTTCACCGTGGAAGAAGATTCGTAGGGTTGAAAAAAAAAAGGTTAAGTCCCTGTTTCTTTGGATATTCCGAGGTAATAAAGGAAATTAGCCCTATAACCTACCGACTAGTCTTTCCTTCATGATTGAGTAAGATTCATGATGTGTTACACGTCTCTAATCTTTAAGAGTATTGATATGATCCATCACACATGATTGGACAAAAGTTTGTGCAATTCAGAAAGATCTGACACATGAGGAAAAACTGGTGTAGATTCTTATAAGAGAAGTTATGAAACTTCGCAAGAAATCTGTAACCTTGGTTACAGTTTAATTTAAAATTTGAGGACAAATTTTCCTAAAAGAGGGGGAGAGTTGTAACACCCCAAAAACCGGTCTAGTCGAAATTGTGTTTCTGTGACCAGAATTCTATACCGGAAAATCAAAAATGTAATATCGGAACCCTTTTGTACTCAATTGTTATGTATTAGAACTTCATTAAGTTTAATTTTGGCTTAAGGATCTAATTGAAATTTATAAAAGATACCTAGTGACTATTGGCAGGATAATTAGTAATTAAACAGTTACATAGTCTGGTTACCTATATAGGTAATTAGGCCGTTTAGCTAGACGTTGAGTTTGTTCATTGATAGGTTGTTAATCCTTTCAGCACTTGTCTAAATGTAGCTATGCACTCTTTGTAAGGTATGCAAGTCAATAATATGCAGCTTCTGTAAAGATAAGTTTCTGGATAGTGACTAAATTGTAAAGATTGAAAGTTTAAGGGCAAAAGTGCAAACTTTGAAAAGCTCAAGGGCTACCCTCGTAATTTTACCAATTAAAAGTGCTTAGTCACCCCTTCATTGGCAGAATACACGTGAAAGTAGGATGGTGTCATAGAATTATGACAAGGAATGGAAAATTAAAAAGGAATAAAGAAATAAAATAATTGTTAAATAATTATAAAGATGGTTTCCTTATTAGGAAGGAAACCTTCTTATTGGCCAAGATAAGTGGCTTGTGATGATAATTCTTGAACGAAAAAAAGGAAAATAAGATGAGATAAGAAATTATTTAATTAAAATAATGTTTTCCCTTTATAGAAGGAAAGCTTCTCATTGGTTCAAGGAGGTGACAGCAATTATGGATCTTCACCGGGAAACTAAAGGGATAAAATAAGTAAAAAATGTCCTAAATAAATAAAGAAACCCACCGTGAACTTGTAAGCTTTCCAAAGTCTCAATCTTTCGTAACCTCCAAAAAGAAAATAAGCTTACACCACCCTTGTTGTCTTCAAGCTTGATCTCACCAAGCACCTCAATCTTTTGTTGATATTTGATTGATTTAAATACACCAAATCAAAGCTAAGAGGTTGGTAAGTAAAACCCCTCTTTCTATTGTTTAATTCCATGGATAGTTTATGGTTAATTTCAAGAAGAATTCTTGAAAAGATGTGGTTAGGACCCATGTGTTTTAAGCTTAAATCCATGGAATTTATGTTGTTGGAATGCTTACCTAAGATTAAGAAGCAATATCATGTTGTTAGAATTATTAGTAGCAATTTCCATGGTATTTACTAGTTAAAGTAGTAGAAGACTGTTAGGTGTAGTTACCTATATAGGTAAATAATTTAAATATTTAGTTCGTCTGTTACGTGCAATTACCAGTATAGGTAAACAATTTAAGTATTCAGTTACCAATATAGTAAACAATTCAAGTATTCGGTTATCTGTAGAGGTTACCTAAAGCTTATATACATAAGCTTATAGGAGTGTAAATGATTACTTTGGTATGCTATATGAATAAGAAACTCGTTTTCTTTCAGTTTGCAATAAGGATTCATCATCAAACCCTATTCAAGTTAAAGGCAAAGAAGTTGCCATTCAAGAACCTTAGAAGCTCTCTTTAGCAAGGTGAGTGTAGTAGAGTCATAGGACAAAGCTAGGAGCTTTTCCCATCTCATTTCATTGTTTATTATTGACATGTAGCATAACATTGTCATGGAAAGGCATTGAGACCCATACAAGGCTATGGTAAGCTTTGGTAAGCTTTCTTTGTTGCATTGGTATTATGAAAGCATTGAATCATTGAAATATTGATCATTGAGAATGACATTGAAACATTGATAATATTGTCATTGTTATTGATACTAGTATGGATCATTGGACTCATTGACATGGACCTAAGGGTCAAAATCATTATTGTTGATTTATTGGGATTATGGATAATGTCATTGAAATTGTCTATTGGCCTATATGTACTGGACCTTGAATTCGAGTGAAAATTGGATACAATTGGCATGCCATAGGATTTATGAGCTCATTGGTACGGGTGGACTACGGTCCTTGGGCTACGGCTTATATGTTGGCGAGGCGGAGGGATGATTGTGTATTGGTCATTTTGGCGAGGCGGAGGGATTAGACCATTCATTGTATTGGCGAGGCGTAAGAAATCCGTGTATCCACTATCTTGATCGATCCAAGGGTTTATAAGGACTTATTGATTTTATTGTTATAGCATATGAATCATTGTTGCATTGACATTGAACATTGAACCATTACTAAGAATCATTGACATTGATCTAATTTGAAGTTATGGCATAAAAGCATGTTATTGTATGCATTTTGTACATTGATATTATTATTGACTACCTCACTAGACAATGTATGCCTAATGATTTCATTTTTATGCATTTTCAGGTTATATTCATTGGAGAAGAGATGGATCCCTTCTACAAGGCCTTAGCAAGTCACATAAATGGTAAAGTAAGCCTATTCTGAATATACTTCTAGAATGGTGGCTAAGTGTCTTATTGAGTTCTATTTATGTACATTGGTGTGTTGATAATATGCATGTTATGCCTAGACTCTAATGAGGCAAAACGACCCTAAGGTAAATAACATAAATGGCTAAATATGCATACTTGAGTATAAAAGGTAAAAACCTAGTAAATGGATTGAGAATGCCTTAAAATTTGGAATGCTGCTAGTTTAAGTTGATTATGAGTTGCTGGTAAAATTTCATGGAAATTGGAAATCACTTACTAAGTCAGATCGAATAAATACCAGCTAAAATATGACATTACAGGTCGGGTGTTCCGAAACAACTCCTAAGTGTTTCGATACACTCTATTGATCAAACCTGATTACCTCCATAGGTAATCACCTTCCTGTTAGAACCTCTAATTATCTCTATAGGTAATTATTGTTCCCTTAGTAATCCCAGATTACCTCTATAGGTTATTACTTTGTTCATAGGAGCACTAATTAACTCCATATGTGATTAGTTATCTCTCAGTTATCACAGTTTACCACTATAGGTAATTACGCTTCTCTTAATAAGCAAAGGAGATTCGTATCTTTAATAATGATAATTAAGTCAAATTAAATTATCGAAAACGTCACTAGACCACCGAAACCTCCGATCGTAGCATTCTCCGACCCGGTTCTCTACCAGGCTGAGAAGGGGTGTTACATAACCGCCAAGTGAAAGCTCAAGTATGCCTTTATAATCTTAGTAATAGTCAGAGAGAAATGGGGATGGGTTTATCATATAATGAATATTGTCTATGCTATTGAGACTTGAAATAGTTGTAAGCTTATACATATTGATGATATTCAATGTTGATGTTTCTTGAATAAAAGCTTAATGTAGGAATATTTTGAAAGTCATAAACCTTATATTGAAATTAGGTTATGATGCCTTTAGCCGGGATGATATGCTTTGATTAGTCGAGATAATGTTAGTCTTGTGACCTGAAATTGAATTGCCTATTGGTATGATATACCTTTAGTTATAATAAAGTTACATTAAAGTTTGATTCTTCTTATCCCTATATGTGAATTTGAGTGTTGTTGATAATGAAGCACGACTATTTATGAATTTGAGTATATTGTTTATAACTAGGTTGCAATACATCTAATAAGTTTTACATGATATGTGGATGATGTTTACTTAAGTGGATATGCATCTAAAAAATATTTTGAAACTTGTGCATGAAATTAAATGAGTTGTAGATAATAATTTAAGTTAAAATTTGACATGAAAGTATGTAATCAACTAAATTAAAGGATGGTAACATTAATTTGATAATTAGTCCCTGAAATTCTAGAAATTTACAATTAGGTCCCTAAAACTTGTTCGGTTAATCTAGGACTTGTTTCTCATCGTTTCTCGCTGAAATTGAAATTAGTCCAACATGTAGTAATCATAAAACAATAGTTGCTTGCGTGAAAAACAAAGGAAATGTAAACATAAAACGCCGCCTGCGCCCTACTCTTCTGACCTATCCAAACACATGTAGAAGGTACTTTTGTACTTGAACATGTACCTGGTTGAATTTAACACGACTTAAATCTCTTCCACTTATTCCCCCATTTTTTTATAAAAAAAAAATTATATGAATTTTTTATTTTTTTGTTAGACATATTGATATAATTAAATCACGTGAAAATCGAAACAATTATGTTATTTTTAGGTATCCTGTAGAGAAATATAATATATTTTATTCACCCCATACATTCCTCATGTTGCCTCAAATCCTTGACTTTTCAGTAGGTTCAGACTCAAACAATCTGACGGTACAACAACACCATTCGCTTAAACTATTACAATTACTTAGTTAATGACTTAATGTAGCTGCAAATCTACATTCACATGTAGGAGAAAATCTCCAATGAAATATAATATGCTTAAATATGAACAGATTGTATTTACCTGATGTTTGAAATTAATTATTTATGTTGGTATCATTATTATATCACATTTTTTTCATTATGTTTATTTTTGTTTTTAGTTATATGTTCATATATTATATATGTTTGTTCAAATTACTATGGCTGATGTTCTTTTAATTGACCATCTAGAAACTAGTGAAGTAGAAAATTAGGTACGGAAAGCTTTATTTATTTTCTATCTTTAATTTGGAGTTTTTTTTTTTACTACTATTCCGAGTTTTCCCACCGTGTTTAATGTATTTTTTAATTCCATGTTTTAGTTGTTTAATGCTTGCCAGTAAACATAAGAAATATGGGATATATATATTTAGGCTTAACTCAGAAATAAGTGCCTAAATTATATATTTTTTGAAATAGGTGTCTAATAATTTTTTCGGCTAAAATAAGTGTCTCAATTATATATTTTTCTGAAATAGGCGTCCAATGTTTTTTTGGCTGAAATAGGTGCCTAAAATTTCATTCCGTAAATGTTTTAAATTAACACCGTTAAAAAAATTTGTTTAACTTATAAATTGGTGTCCTAACTATAGATTTTTTTAAGATAAATACTTAATATTTTTTACTGAAATAAATACCTAAACTATATAATTTTTTCATGAGTATGTTATATTCTTGTTTCGCCGGTGTGCTTCCCATTCACCGCTTCTCGACATCTCCAAAATCCTGAACAAGTTAAAAAATCATAGTAATAATTTTTTCCTCGAAAAGAAGAGAGAAAAATTGAGAAATTGTAATTTTTAATATGTAAAAATAATATATATATTATTAGTTATTTTCGTCACGTTATTTATAAGACTAACCAATCAAATATATAATTAATTAATTTTTTACTTATTTTTTATTAAATGAATATTCATTTGATAAAATATTAATGGATATTCACTTAAAAAAAATTAATAAAATAAATATGTTTAATTAATTTATCCATAAATGTCGTGACAGGAATAATTTATTATATTAATTCTCCTAAAATTAGAGAGATTATGACTTTCCACTGTATACAAATACGACAGCTTTACTTTCATTGTCTGAATATCTACATATTTGTTGTTCGAATTTGTAGTGATTCTTCTTCTCCCGGATTTACGTACGTAATGGATTTATAGAATATAAACGAATAAAGTAAATGCTTAAATCCATTTCGGTAAAAAAAAATTATATAATTTAGGTATTTGTTTCAATAAAAAATATTAGGCACCTATTTTAGAAAAATATATAGTTTGGGCATCTATTTATAAGTTAAATAATTTTTTTAACGGTGTTACCTTAAAATATTAACGGAATAAAACTTTAAGCACCTATTTCAGAAAAAAAAATATTAGACACCTATTTTAAAAAATATATATATAATTGAAGTACTTATTTTAATCAAAAAAATATTAAACACTTCAGAAAAAATATATAATTTAGGTACTTATCTTTTAGTTAAGCCATATATTTATTATCTGAATTTAGGCCCGATTATGATTATCTTTAATAAGTAATATGTGGTTGCATTGTTCGGTATACAAATTATAACGCCGATGTAAGCTTGTTCTAGTGTGAGAAAAGAAAAGGGAGCCTGAAAACAACATTTCACAAAGTACAAGAAATTGTATGGAAAACACTGGTTGGTTGGTATTTTTGGTAATCCCTGACCATCCATTCCAGTCTTAAATGAGTGGAAAATGTCAGGAAAAGTGGTAGCTTCTAGGAATGTATGGATGTGAAACAGGCTAGTCTTGACTTTAAAATCCGAGGTAACCAGGAAACTGATGGAGTCATATGGGGAGATTTATGAATTCCAGAAACTGAAAGGGAGAAAGTAAGAAGCTCGCCATGTTGATTTCGAAGTTATACTATGGAAATAGTGTAATAAATTATAATTAAAGATGAGAATTTTTGTGTTTATTCAAAAAATAATTATACGTGTGTAAGGATTTAAAAAACGGTCCGTTATCGTTATAACGATCGTTATTTAACGGTAATTCCGTTATTTAAAATTGTTATTAGTAAAATTAATGGTGATATTTAAATTCACACCGATAATGATCGATAACGACCCGTTATTTCGTTATTATACTGTTATTTCAAAAATTCTTGTGCGAATTTAAAAAAAAAAACACGATCGCGACTCCCACACCGTAATAGCAACCGTTATGTCCGCAACCGAAAACATGACCAAAAACGCTTTTTAAATCCCTAGTATATAAATATTTTAACGATTTATATTATGATTAGGATTATATTTTGATACGGAAAAAGTAAAAATAATTTATACAATCATTTATATTTAAATTATACAATTTAAAATATAAATTTATAATCTTAAACTTCAAACTCTAACTTTAAACCCTAAATTATAAGACCTAAAATTCTAAATTTAACAAATTTACATAAAATTTAGTTTACATAACTTATATATAAAAAAAATTTATCTCCTCTCTTCTAAGTCTTTTATGTTTTTAGTAACATAAAATATTTAAGAGAAAAAGAACGAGATAAAATTTTGATTATATAAAATTTATATAAATTTATTAAACTCAAGACTTATAATTTAGAGTAGTGTTATTTTTACTCATAAGTCTTCTATGATAGGTTATTTTCAAAAGAAAGTTTTTCATGTTTTAACTGCTATTGACCTACTTTCTTTGCACGTTTCTCCCCGTTTCCATTTAAATTTCAGCCCTTGTTCTCACAATAGTTTGTTCAACACTCCCACGCGCCAGTGATGAATGGAACACCTAACATCGATTTTTTTTTTATTGATAGGTGGATGACATCGATTTTAAAATGCTTTTCTAATGTACTGGTATAAATACATCCTAATATTTGTTTATATTTTTAATATTTTAATAATATATATTTAAATTTAAATTTTTAAGATAAATATTATGTTATAACAAAAGATCAATAGAGAAATAGAAGTAGATTCAGAAGGAAATATTGCTTTCAACAAAGGTTTTTCATGCTTCTAATGAAAAATATAGACGCTATTTAAAGGATGAAAAAGTCTCAGTATAAAACAAAATCGGTTAATCCTTGAGCTGACTTTCTTTTACGTATTCTTTGGCGAGTAGCAGCTAGCAATTTGTTGTCAACGATTTTCCTCTCTTCCAGCCCAACGGTCTTGACGTCAGTCTTCTTGTGCAACACATGCTCTTTCTCATGAAATATCAACTCATTCACAACATATTTTTTTACTAGAGCTATTCGTTACGTTCATTGTATTTTTTAAACAATTGTTAGGTTCATAAATTTAAAATATGATATATATGTACTTTAAAAATAAATGAAATATACCTTTCCAAAAGAAAATGGTTTGTATTTTTAATTAAAATTCCTTTGTGACTTAATTAACTATAGATTAATTTAATAAATAAAATATTAGATATCATAAATATGATAAAATGAAATTTAAATTATAGTATTACGAATAAAATAAATAAATTAATAAATTATTTTATTATAAATCTTTAAAATATATAATTTAAATTATAATAGATAAAATATCGATAATTATAAAAAAAATCTTCAAATCATTTTTGAGAAATAATTGTGTTGATGAGAAAATTGTGATGTTTATGTCTTTATAAGTATTTTGACAGCATGTGAAAAACTATTGCAATAATTTCAAAATGTAAAAAAGAAATACAAATTTTAAAAATTAGATATATGAGAATAATAAATCATAATTTCAAAGTACAATTTTCTTGGTGAAAAACATGGTCCGTGACACACACGCCAGAAAGTCGGGGTCTGGGATGCAAGTAACATAACACTCCCAACACGACCAAAAGTCTCCAGAATTTGTGAGGAAGATTCCTACCGAGTTGCCTCAAACGACTCTTTCTTAACATGGTCAGCTACGCGGTGACGCAAAAGAGACGAAGGTGGCACCTGCAAATTCCCATTTTCACCCTTCAAATCCACAACACTGTGTTAACTTTCTTAACCCCAACAATGTGTTATATACGTCATTGTAGCATTCCATGTTCCCACTCAACACACTCGCCAACTCTTACCTATAAATACAAAACCCTATCTCAGTCCTCTCATCAAAGTTTCTTTCCAGATATCTACAGCTAAAATCTCAGCTACTTTTCTGTTTTCAAACAAAATCTTTCTGTATTCCTTTTCAGATTTTCAAGTACAGTTGGCAGGCTTTTTTGTAAAAGTATATTAAAATGAAGAGAGGTAGAGAAGATGGAGAAATCGACGCCATGTCTATGGCAAATTGCTTGATGTTGTTATCTAAGGTTGGCCAAACCGACGCATCGCAGCACCAGGGTGGTGGAGGTCGTGTGTTTTCATGCAAGACGTGTAACAAAAGGTTTTCATCTTTCCAAGCACTCGGTGGTCATAGAGCAAGCCATAAGAAGCCGAGGCTAACAGGAGGAGATGCTCCGGAGATGCCGGTTTCACCTAAGAAGCCAAAGTCCCATGAGTGTTCGATCTGCGGACTGGAATTCGCCATTGGCCAAGCTCTCGGTGGTCACATGAGGAGACATAGGACTGCCTTAAGCGAAGGGTTGGTGACTCGGGACTTGTTGCTGGAGATGGATAAGTGGAGCGGAGATGAAAGTGAATCGGGTTTGGATCTGAGCCTGACGCCTTGGGGAAAAGACTTGGAGCTGAAGCTGGGAAGGTGGAGGCCACTCCTGTTGTGCATTGCTTTATATAAGATTTTTTTACATAAGTTTTATATAGGATTTTTCTTATAATTGTTGTAAAAAGAAATATGATTCATATTATTAAAGCATAGTATATAGGAAGACCGAAGACGTGATTTGATTTCTTGATTCTTTTACTAATTAAGGAGTACACTTCCTTTTTTATAGACTATTGTTTACTCCATTTTTACTGCATTGATATATAGTACTTTCCCACCCACATTCTTTCTTCTTACAGGTTACAACCAAAAACCAACATTCTTCCATGAACCATGATATTGAATTATGCTAACATATAGATACACAAAGACATATGTTGAGGTACCTAGCCTTTTGTAGAACATAGAGGCAAATTATCCTAAACTTAGCTGGAAACCCAAGAAGATTGACTTGAGAATGCCAATAGCATACAAAACGCAAATGTTTATGGAAAATTTCAATCCAGTAAAACAAAAAAAGAGTTAAAATTAGAAAAATAGAAAGTTGATATAAGATTTCAAGAACCGAACAAACAAGAGTTGATAAAAATTATAAGAAAAGATGAAGTTTGTGTAACAATGGTCCCTCCGTGGATGACTTGACGCGTTATTAAAAAAAATTACAAATTGTTTGCCTCTTTCATATGTCTTTATTTTTGTCTCCGCTTCAAGTTAGAGGGTTTAGGGTTTAAGGTTAGAGGTTGTGGTTAGGGTTTAAGGAATTAGAGGTAGGGTTTAGGATATAAAAAATAAAGGTTAGGGTTTAAAATTCAAATTTTTAAAAAATTTTAACAGGAGGCATGAATGGAGGTATAATAAAAAGAGCAGCGAATTTTTACCCAAAAAAACGTTTGCGAAAGCGAGAAAGGGTTTAAATAAGAAAGGGGTAAGTAGTAGGGTTGTCGATATTGGTCATTTTAGTAGGTCAAATACCTTAGGATACCATAGATTAAAAAGTATGAGATAGGAAGTCAAGTACGTACGGGGAATGATTAAAACCCATCCGACGCTGAAAATCGATACCCGTCGATTACGTAGTGTCTTAGTGATTGGAATTAAAATTTTGAATATAATTTAAAAAAATGTTATCCCTAAAGAATATTTTAAAATAATATGTAAAAAATCATTTAATCAAGATAACGAAAAAATTATACATCTGTGAGATCGAGACATAATTTTCACAAAATTCCCGAATAAATGAATAATATTTTAAAATTTGCAATTTAAAATAAAAGATATTTTATATTGGAGATTAACAGAAAGCAATCTCTTTAAAGCTTAAAGTACGTTTTTACGAGCATTCTTAAATAATATTAGTATAATTTAAAATTTAATTAAAATCGGATAAAAATAAAATACACATACGAATAACTAATATTGATAATAAAAGTATATATATATATTATTTAAATTATAGTTAATAAATTGTAAAATTTATATTTGATTTTGATATAATAAATTATTAAATAAATTAAATTTTTAAGTTTGTAAATTATTCTTAATTGACAAGTTAAAATATTTCATTAAGTCAAAAATTAACTCAATAAATATTTTTTTATATTTTTTAAAGCCAAACTATTGAAAATAACTCAGGCATTTGATGTTTCGATATAGCTAAGTTTTGAAAAGAAAAATTGTTAATGCGTTTCGATACGACCCTTAATTGTTTCGATATATTTTAAAACTATGATTTTCGAAACAGAAAGAATGTGTATCGAAACATACGTTTGGATACAACCTTTAGCTATTTCGATACAATTCTACTTTCAACTAAGAATTTTTGACAAGACGTTTCCATACAACTTCTAACTGTTTCGATATAGGGTGTTAAATTTCCAAAAATTAGGAATTAATTTTTATGATAGTTACTTATCAGTTATTGGGGAAACAAATTTTTGAAAAGTGGTTAAGCCATTTCGATACGCCTCATAAGTATTTCGATACTGATTTTGATAATTTTAAAATGTTTCGATACAACCTTTAACTGTTTCAAAACAACCTCTATTTTAAGGCTTCACATTTCAATACACCTGCTAAGTGTATCTATACCCCCTATTAATTGCACACATCTCTTTCTTTTTTAGCATTGTTTTGATACATGGTTTCGTGTATCAATCTATAGATTGTAGAAGTGCATTTATGGATGGGAAAAAAGTCTCTCAACGGCTATATTCATGATCCCAATCACCCAAAAAATTAGAATTCAATGAGAGGGTATAAATACAAGCCTCTTAAGCTCAAGCAACAATTATTAAAGCTTCAAGCAAAAATTTAAGCAATCAATCCAACTCAAGTTCTTTATTGTCAAATTTTCTGCACTCAAATCAAATTGTTCTTTATTGAAATCTTTATTTTTGAGTTTGGGAAGTGTTTATTTATAATTGGGTAATATTTATCGTATGAGAGAAATTCAAATTGCCGATTTCCTTTCCTCGTAACAAAGTGAGTTTTTGGTCAATTTAGATAGAAAGATTGAATTGTTGTAATGGTTTTCTCCTAATCCGAGAAAAAGGGACGTTCTTTAGTGAAGTTGGTTGAAAATCCTTAGTGAGAGCTAAGGTAGTGTATATAGAGTATGTTCGAAGCTTGAACCACTATAAATCTTTGTGTCTTCAATTTATCTATCTTTGAATTCATTGCCTTATATTTTAAAAAGGTCAATTTACCCCCTCTTCGCAAATATCAATCTTTCAATCTGCTCAACATAAATAAATAATAAGATTAATAATAATAAAAGTAATTATAATAAAAATAAAGTTAATAATATTAATAAATATATTAAACATAATAATAAAAATAATAATAAACAAATAAATATAATAATATATAAACAACTATAATACATATAAAATACATAATACTAGGGGTGTGCAAAAAAATCCAATCCGATTATCTATTGATCCGATCCAAAATTTTGAATATTCGATCCGAATTTTATTTTTCGGATAATTCGGATCGAATATCCGAAAATTTTGGATCAAATATGGATAGGTATTTTACATTCTGATTGGATATCCGATATCCGAAAATTTAATTTTTTTATACATATAAATATTGTTATATTCGATATTTTTACTTGTTATATATGAAAAAAATAAATTTTCACGAATAAAAATATTATTATATTCAATAATTTGTTGATTATTATATTCGAAAGCCAAAATTTTTATGAATAAGGCCGTCAAATTAAAAAAATACTTAAATTAAATTATAAATTCGGATATACGAAAATCCGATCCGAAATTTCAGATATCCGAAAAATCGGATATCTAATTTTTTCGGATCCGATACGGATCGCTAAAATATCGATCCAAAAATTTTGGATATCCGAAATTTCGATTCAAATCGGATCGGATAATCCAAAATACACACCCCTACATAATACTAATATGTAATTGTCACGGGGTCAGAGTCTTGACGCAGGGACAACCACCCCGTGCGGCACCTCGGGCCTCCCACGTACCCGAGGTTCAGCCTTAACCATCTCGATGCTTACTGGTTTCGCCCTCCCATGGGCTCATCAGGGAAGCGGGGACAGCTCCCGACCAGTGTGGTGCGCGATCAGCACGCGCATCCGAAGATAGGACGGCTTCTCGGCACGTACTACACCCTTAATGCTATCCCGCTCCCAAGAGTTAAGCACAACTAGAAAGCATCTCGCCCGGTCCCACGTTGCTACGATACACGGACCGTGACAATCTCCCCCACCTGATTCATGCACGCCCTCGTGCATGGGGAGGAAACTTTTTCCCTTCTAAAAAGTAGCCAGGAACTAGTGTGCAATTCTCCCAAACTCGCCCTCTAACTGGGGCCGCCCTCCACTGTTGGGCAAAGGGTTAAGAGCAACGAGTGTTACCAAACAAGACTAAACAAGATAAACAAGATTAAACATGATAGGTCAAAGTTTGGTGCAATTTAATACTTTTTACACATATTATCTTATGATCTTTAATAAATTTAGTTATTCATATTTATTAATCTAAATTTATAATATTAGACTTAAACCAATTGAGTACACATGATAATTTAATAACTTATCATTTATTTTATTTCACTCATGCTATACTCAATTTATTTCACATTTACAAGACCCTACATACTTTATAGTACCATTCAAATACCCAAACCTATTTACACGTCATTCGAATATCATCTAGGAACCGAATTCATGACTAGATTTTATTTATACTAAGTTCAATCATACTATTATTTTCATTTACTAATCAAATTCAAGCATAATAGCCTAGTTAAATCATTCATTTACATGCATTTAACCAATTAATTTCTAACTAGGCTTAACCAAGACTAACACATAATAACATATCATGCTTACCACATGCATATTACCAACTATACTTATAAATCAAAACATTATGTCCCCTTCCATGGGTTTATCTACATGACATGTACTCAAAACATGAACCAAGTTAGATTTATATACAAACACCATAAATCAAAATGCTAGATAACTAGTATGCACCACTATGCCACCCCTAGGAGGTTACACACATTACCAAAATAATGGTAACATCTAATATACTTGAATATTTGGGAAGAAGGAAAATAATTGTGATAAGTACATAGTGTACTTAGTGAGTTAACATCTAAAGCTAACCAATTAATTATACACATACACTAAATATGCTAACTTAGACAAATGAAGTATTTCAATTAGATTTGATGTAACAATTTAATCATTAGTTAAACTTAGCTCAGTTAAAATCATTACACTTAGAGTATACCAATCAAACCAATTATACTTAGCTCAACCAATATGTCACATTCAAAGCATGCTAATCAAGTCAATTAAACCGATCATGCTTAACTCAATCAATATATCATATTCATATCATTCTAATTAAACCGGTCATGCATAAGTTATCAAACACCAATTTTATGCTTATCATACTTCAAGCATACATCCCAAGAGCAACAACTCATATGCTCATGCACTAACTAACATATACCAAATGCATATGAATCATTAGTCAAATTCTATATACCAAAGCTTTCATTAAGCAAGGTCTTAATCAAATGCTACTTTTAGCAACTTATACGTACAAATGCTACTATAGAAAGTTCTCATTTCAATGCTTTTATTAACAATTTCATATCTAATTCAAATGCTTACAATGGCGAATGCATATACATATGCCTTTTCATACATTAAGTCTTTAATATTCAATTGTTTACCATTTATTGCCTTGGTGTTAATTAGACCAGGTAATCAAGTCAACAAAAGGTACACTAAGTACCTAAAAAAGTACATCAATGGTACTAACAAAATATACCTAAAGTATCTAACAAAGGTGCACAAAATACCAAGCAAAAGTACACGAAGTACTGAACAAAAGTACCGAAGTACCAGGCAAAAATACATGGAGTACTAGCAAGATGAGCTCAGACTCTAAGTATGTCGTTCTACCGAAGACCTACTATCATCCAAGACTGAAGGACTTGTTGCACAAGCTTGAATCGATCATCAAAAACCGTCAAGAGGGTTATTTTTAGTGCTTGGTTAAATTTGCTAAAATTGAAAGATTGAGACAAAGAACTCAAGAATTTTAGAGTGGTTCGGCCACACCTACATCCACTACCTTAGCACACCATTAAGCATTTCAACAAATTCATTATGAATTGACACATTTTTACCGGTTCAAGGGATAATCGTTACAACCCCATGTTTTGGACTTGGCTAAGATAGAACCAACTTTAGTTTTTCTTTTGGCTAAACTAGAACCTCTCATTTTTACAAGGTAATTTGTGTAAACAAAGAAAACCTTACATGGTGGGTGTTTACAAAAATTAAACTCACAAGAGTGTAAAGAATAAAAACAATTAAACACTCTTTATGCACTATATACAAGAGAAATGAAGAAATAAGACTTGAATGCCAATTTCTCTTGATCATGAAGCTTGGATATGTTCTCTAATCATTTTCAAGTGTCCCAAGCTTACTTTTATATTTTGAAATCATATTCTTGTCGTTTATGACTGTTGGTGATGTTTTAGAGCCGTTGGGAAGTCATAAAGTTGAGCATTAACTTTTCACCTACACAGAAGTTTCGAAACCTTAAAAAATATAGCCGCTATAGGATCAAGGTTTCAAAAACTTTACCATAGGTTTCAAAACATTTACTAAGGTTATAAGAAAAAGGTCATTCTGCTTGAGAAGTGTCGAAATCTTAAGGGAATGTTTCAAAACTTTAATTTAAAAACACAAGTTTGACTATTTTAAAAACGTTTCAAACACTTCTAAAACCTCTCAAAAACTTTTCAAAATTATTTTCAAGTTGTTTGAACTTAATAATCATTTTTAATTCTTTTCAAATTAGTACAAAACATTTTTTAATTATTATATCGAAATCAATATCTCAACAATCTCCTCCTTTTTGTTATAATAAAACCAACTTGAAAAATTGTTTTTGAGATTGCTCCCCCTTAATAGAACACATTTCGAATAAGATAATTAAAAATTCAAAAACATTGATGCTCCCCCTTATTCATTTGAAAATTCAATTTTTCAAAACATTCTCTCCTTTTTGTTATATCAAAAATGGTTCAAACAAAGTTTGAAAACATCAAAAATCATAAAAATAGGGAATTTTTGAATCAAATTAATAAAATAACTTTTTTTTTAAAAAAAATAGCTTCCCCTTACTCAAAGCATCAAAAAAATAGGCTCAAAAGCTTGACACTTAAAAGATATTGAATTTCAATGTTAAATTAAATTAAATCAATTTAAGAAAACATGAAAATTCAATTTATCCAAGACTTTAAATCTTTATGCAAACACAAGAGTGATACAATGTGACTCATATGCATAAAGCATTATAAAATATCATGCATTTAAAAAAATAGCTTAGTAATGATACATGCACATTTATCAACAAAATATGCAACAAAATAACATATAATCAAAGATATTAAGTTTAGAGGTTACCCATCTTCTTCACTTATGTGACTAGAGCATTTTCATGTCTTTGCATTTCTTTTCATTGCTCCAACACACCTACAAGAGACATTTATTTGGATTTTGGTATCCAAATTGGTTTGGATCCATTTACATTAATTTCAATGTCTGTAGTTCCCTTAGGAACCCAATCGTGTCTATTCCTATAAGATTTTTTCTTCTTTATAGGACAATTATGTAAAGAATGACCATAATAATGGCAATATGAGTATTTTACCATTATGGGACAAGATAAATTATTTAAAATGACTTCTTTTTCTTTTGTTAAGGTTTGAAGCTTAACCTTTAAATCAAGATTTTCTTTTTCTAAAACACTATTGCTTGTTTTTGAAATCTCTAAATTATTTTTCAAAATTTCATTTTGATATTCAAAATCGACTTTTGTTTTCAAAAGAAAATCGTTTTCATTTTTAAATTTTGAAATCATTTTCTTAATTTTAAATTATTTAAGTTAGAAGATACCTTAGGCTTATCGAGAACCAAAACACCATCCACCATTAAATTTGAGAGGAGTTTTGCACATGATGTACTATCATCTTTCTTCGCTTCCTTTTTGTTTCCATAGAGTTTCTCAAGCTTCTCCCATATATCTTTTGCACTTTTGCATGCGGAGATCTTCTTGGAAACCTCTTTATCAAGGCCACAAATAAGAGTGAGCTTAGCCTTTGCATTGAGTTGTTCATTCTTTGTGTCTTTGACACTCCTTTTGATATGGGGCTGGTTGTGAAGAAACAACATTCCTCGTTCATTCACGGACCTAGGATTGTAGCAAATATTCCTCTGCAGTAAAAACAAACATGATGTTGTGTTAGGATGTTAAAAGGCTTAAAATAAAAAGAAAAATCAGAATTGAGTGAGAAAGAAATTGCTAGAAATTTTTGGACAGATTTGAAGGTTGAAGATGAAGTTCTTCAAGCATTCACCAATGGCAGTAAGGTTCTTCAAGTTTGAACAAACTCCAAGGAAGAACCCGAACAATCTACTGATCGGACCCGAACCTTATCTTGAATCTTCTCGAAAATGGACTTGGACCCTTCAATTATCGAACAATTGAGAACCCGAAGTATCAAGTAACTTGACAACAATTCATAATTGATAGTCAAGGAAAAGTTCTAAAAAGACCCAGGTTTGAGAGAAAATTTCACAAAGGAATTTATTCATAAAAAATCTAACCTTGTCTTTACAAAATTATGGAAATATATAGGAATAAAGGAGAAGTTGGCCAAAATTGAATTTGTGGCCAATATTTGAACGAAAATAACTAAAATAAACCACTCTAGGCTTCATTTAATTTCAGCCAAGTGATTTGGCACAAAAAACACATTTAACTTGTGTTAAATGTTTGAATTTTGAACACAAAACCACCCATTCTTATCCCTTGGGCGTTTGGTCTTCAAGAACAAGGGCTTTATTTGGCTGGAAATGCATTTACACACCCACACATGTGCACAAGGTTGTCGTATGTGTCCCACATGCATGGCACATGCCTAGGACACATTCCCTTCGTGTAGGATAGGTTTTAGCTGTCGTAGGTCACTTTAGCTTGAGTTGAGCTAGTTAGAAATTGAGTAGAACTGAAACGAGCTAGCTGAGAGTGTAAGGAGCTAAACGGAGCTAGGAGCTAAGCCTTTAAGCTGCCTCGAGCTAAGGTGAGCTGCGTGCACTCCATTGAGCTTCTTCTGAGCTGAATATAATTCACTTGAGCTGGTGTTGAGCCGAGTATGCCCACTTGAGCTAAGTTTCTCCTAAGTACCTATATCAGAACAAGGCAAACACATCTAAAAAGCCTTGTAGTCTTATTTTAACCATACAAACACACTTAAAACCAAATGCAAACATACTTAACATAGTATATACATAAGTAAAAACACATACTAATATATATATATACCCAAATATGTCACATATCAGCATGCAACACATTATAAACAACATATTCTAAGGCATGAACATTCTCAAATGAATTTGAAATGTTAGCGCAAGTAAGGAAAAGAGCTTCCTTGTATTTCATTGCCTTAGAACGTGTGATAGGTCCTGATGGTAAGACCTCCGGATCAACCTATTGAACTTGACATGATGTGCTTACATCATCTTTTCTTATTCTTATTCTTTGGAGCTTCCAAATGTCCTTCTACAATAATCATCTAAACATCAATATCGAAGGCAAGGATGAAATACTTCATGATATTGGTCCATTGGAAGTAAGTTTCTCCTTTGAAGAGAGGAGGACACGAGATAGAGCGACCTTCTTCGAATGAAATCATTCTAGAACCATTTGCCATTTTGAATTCTTGAATCGGTGAAGTTCGAGTGATGGATCTTTGCTCCCGGATGTTAGTCTGAATCGATGGATAAGAGGCTCTGATACCAATTATTAAGTTTTTCAATATATCGAATAAAACCAAGAGGGGTGAATTGGATTTTTAAAAATTGGTGGACACAAATTACAAAGATAAAAAATTGCAAGGTGATTTAGAGTGGTTCAACTTCCTCAATGAAGTCTACATCCACTGCCTTAGTGACCACACTAAGGATTTCCCAAAAATTAACTAATTTGTCTTTCCTTTAAGGATAAGGAGTAACCTTACACAACTCAATAGACTTATACCCCAAAGTCTATTGAATCCTTCCCAAATTTGAGTACAAAGAAGCAAACTAGAAAATCCTCACAAGATAAGTGTTTGCACAATTTAAGTTGTCTCACACACCCAAAATAACACTAGCAAAAAGATTATAATTTAAGAACACCCTAGTGTTTGCAAGAAAGATTGGAAATAAAGCATAACTTTGAATTTCTATTGCTTGAATGTTTGGATAGGCTTTCTTATTGCTTCAATAATGTTTTGAGACCTCTTTAATATGTTGTTAATCTTTTCTAACCGTTTGTAGCCTTTGGGGGGACTTTGGAGCCGTT